>BSBM01001530.1:25465000-26795000 GCA_027924585.1 Larix kaempferi | reverse complement strand
ATGACTGCCGCCACTTTGCAAATTCAGCGGCTCACAAAGTTAAAGGAGCAAGCTCAATAGAGAGAATTGTGCTTAGCAGAACTGCAAGTAGATACCATTGCTCAAGCCTTAGCAACAAGCACAGCCATTATCAAGTCAATCTGAGAAAGCATGAAATCGCTTTTAAAAAGACAATCTCGGCATGAGCAAGGACAATCCTGCGAGAAATGACTCATTGGTCCAGCTATATACAGCAAGACGATAATCCAACACCAGCTAACATCCCTGGGGAAGTAGGCGCAGCAGTAGAAGCATCGCAGTCAGTAGTTGAGCCATCCATAGCATGATTCGGACCTTCAAAATGAAAGACAGTTGTTATTTTGTCTTTTAAAAGAAAAGAGAGTGTTATTTCTGTTTTGTTTTAATTTTGTAAAAGATAGCTGCATTTTGGGCTTTGTCTTATTAACCACTAGAAGACAAAATTTTGTTCCCTCCTAGGTTTAGGTTTAGGTTTTTGGGAATATGAGAAGGATTGTAAAATCTATAAATAGATGAATGGAGGACGGAATACAAAATTTTGATAGGCAAAGAAAAAGGACTGCGCTATGTATGGGAACTATTTTCCAGATATAAAGATACAGGAGTTTGTTTTTGTCTATTGAAAGCCTACACGACATTTGCTTGGGATCTGTGTAAAGAGATGTGGAACTATTTTGACTCTCTTACCACTGGTTTATTGTGAGATCATTCTAACTCATTTGTGGATTATTCCAATGTTGTGAATGTTTCTCATTTTCTGTGTATTATGCTGTGTACTATGAGTGGTGAAATCGTTTTAATTCATTTGAGCTATCTCGAATGTATCTCCCTTTCTGTTGTAACTTACATTTAAACTGGTTCAAACAACTATCTGCGTCAACCTTATTCAACATGCTGCTCATTCTCTTATTTTGGCTCCTCGCGAGGATAGAATAGATTTGCTTATCACAATTTTAGATTAAGATTTGTTTCAACTTTGCATTTAGATTAAATTAGTTTACAGCACTTGCATCTCATACATAAATTTAAAACACATAAATGGTGGATTGGGCCACAACCGGTAGAGAACACAACAAATCTTTAAATCTTACATGGTAACCGAAATCGTTAACCGGACGGATTCCCCACACCAAACGGTGAGCGATCTAATTGGGATTGCCTACCGGGGAGAATCCCTTGCTGATTGATGCTGGGATTTTCAGGGCATCAACAGTTTTTGGCGCTAGAAGGAGGGCCACCAGTGCATGGCTGGCAGAAGAGATCCCTTCATTAGAAGAAATCCCACTAAAGACCCATTTGAAATAGTCGTTCCAGAATATTTAGATATGGAATCCATCAATCAAGAAAATTCAAATCCTAAAGGTGAACAACAAGAAACACTATATGCTGTTCCTTTTGCTGAAATAGCAGATTTAAGAAGGCATACCCATGCTTATGTTAGGAAACTCGGTGGTTTGAATGTAGTCTCGTTACTTCCCAGACGAACAGCTCCTAAGAGAGAACCATAGTATACTAGAGACGCAGTATTGGTTCAAAACTTAGAAGATCTGGTAGATCTATCGTTAGAAGAAATTACTGAGCCATTGGGAGAAATTGGATTTGAAACTCCTCTAGAGTTGCATACTCCACAAAATTCTCCACCTCATATTCCACGTATCTCTCCACCACGTACTCCGAGAATCATGGCTTGGAGAGCAGCATGAGCTCTGAATCTGGCAGGTCCTTTCCATAATTTGCCTAAGAACCCTGAGAAATTTTTACCTAAATATGACCCAAGTAAAGGGATCACTGCAGAAGATCATCTTAAGAGTTTTTACCTATCCTTGAATCTTTTAAATGTAGAACACGAAGATGTGGTTTTCCAACTATTTCCCTACACATTTGAACCTAAAGTTTCTTCCTGGTATTTTAGCCTTCAAGCTAGTTCAATATCCGATTGGGAAGACTTTGAAAAATGTTTTTTAAAGAAGTATGGAAACCAGAAAACGGTAGCTACCCTAATGAAAGAATTGTTGTCCATGAGAATGGAGAAGAAGGAGAAGGTCCAATAGTTTAACCAAAGATTCACTTATAGCCTGCTGAATAATTTCAGCGATGTAGCTAGGCCTGCTGAGGAATCATTAGTTGAGTACTATACGACAGCTCTTGGCTCTCACATAGCCATGTTTGTCAAAAGAGAAAAGAAAACTACCTTAAAAGAAAAATTTGAAGAAGCAAGGAAGGTAGAAGAAGAGGCAGACAACATTGCTAAATATGCTCTAGATCTGGAAACAAAGCAACCTAATAAGAAACCTTTTCTTTTAACCAAAAACAAGGAAGAGCCATCAACTAATATGGAAAACATTGTCAAAATGATGCAAAAGCTTTCAAACAAAATTGAGGATTTAGAAAAGGATAAAGCAGCCAGTACCTCTAAGCAGCCGTTCAAACCTTATTATAAGAAAAGAGAAGAAAATGGATAGCCAACTCCAACCGTAAACAATTCTGTTGTTTTAAATTTCAATGAAGTAGGTATGGATCATTTCTGTACTTTCCATCAAGAACAACATTCTGAAAAAATTTGTCTGTAGTGGATTAATTCAATGAGTTTAGTGATGAATCAAATGCTTGATGTGCAATTATCGGAACAAAAGGATCCTCAAGAGGAACAAGTTTCTGATCAACAAGAAACCACCCTAGACACCACCATGGTTCTCTGGGATTGGTCACCAACTCATAAACCTTCTCTTGAAGAGCTCACTGATGAGTCTCAAGCAGCATCCATAAACGTTTCCACTAGAAGTAAAGGCCCCTTACCTGATCAAACTTTAGATATTCCTAAAGTGAAATCCTCAAGAGAATTTCCAAGGTGGCATATAACAGTTCTCCCACAGTAGCCCAAGGTAATTCCGACACCTATAAAAGAATCAGTTGCTGAAAGAGACAAATAGCCAAATATTACTCCAAACAAAACAGAAACTCAGCCCAAGATTTCTAAGGTATGCGATATGGGTTACGATATAATTGAAGACATTAAGAAGACTAAAGCCAACATTTCCATATTTGACATGTGCAGTTTGCCCCAGCAAAGACAAAAGTTGCTAGAGGTTTTTGACCCACAAGCTAGTCCTTCGTCTGAAAACATAGAAGATGACCCTGAGATAAATGAAGCCAACATCGACGGTAAATCCAGATCACAAACTCTGACTTTCCTCCTAACTTTTGAAATCTTCAACCAAAATGTTCATAACTCTTTGGTAGATTCAGGTGCCAGTTCAAATGTCATGCCTCTGTCAATTTTCAGAAAGATTAATGGGCAGCCTATCCCTTGTCCATCTCAAATTATATAGTTGGATAGGACCGTTGTTAAGGTAATTGGGGAAATGAAAGATGTTCTCATCAGGCTATCAGTAGACTCTAGTGTGTGTCAGTTCGTTGATATAATGGTGGTTGATATCCCAGAGGCTTACGGTCTGATTTTGAGTAGGGACTGGTCTACGAAACTGAATGGCTATTTTGCTACAAACTGGTCTCATCTGTGGCTGCCTTATCACAATAGGAAAAACCAAATCAAGATACTAAGAGAACCTCATATGAAACAAAATGTAACTCAGTTGGAAGAAAAGAATGAAGCTCTTGCTTTCTCGTCTCCAGTTTTGGGAAACTATTTCTTAGAGATTGAACCAGGAAATTATCAAGCACAAGATGCTAGCCATAATCCATATGAATAGTCCGATCTCCTTCAGTTTTGTCAGACTGATGATATTGATTGTAACATAGTAGAATTAGTCACTGCCATAGTTGTTAATGATGCTAGTTTAGCTAAAGAAGAAAATGTGTTTTGGATTCTTTACTTTGATGGCTCCAAAACCCAAGAATGATCAGGAGCCGGTTGTGTTTTGATTGACCCCAATAGAAATAAACACCTTTTATCTTGCAGATTAGAATTTGAATGTACTAACAATACTACTGAGTACGAAGCTCTAGTCCATGGGTTAAAGAAGGCTATTGCTTTAAGTGTCAAATATTTGAAAGTCTTTGGTGATTCTGAAATAGTCGTTAGGCAAGTGAGAGATACAATTCACTGCCTTTCTCCTCATTTAAAGGGCTATCAATTTGAGATTTGGAATTTGATTTCATATTTTGATGCTTTCAATATAAATTCCATTCCTAGATTGCAAAATGTTGCAGCTGATTTATTGGCTACTTCTGCTTCCAGATTAGTTCCTACAAATAATAAATGCTCTATTGAATTGATTTTCAGGCCATTTGTTCCAGATAACATTACGAATCTCAGAGTATTTGATGATGATGATCAGATTATCAGCTTCTTGACAAATGAATATGCCTTCCATGAAGCCATAATAGATGAAGAGAAGCATGACTTAGACCTTCAAAGCAAAGACGCTATAAAAGGAAATTTTATGCCTAAAGGAGTGAGGTCTCTCGAAGCTTTGTTTGATTTACAGAGCAAGTTCAAGAGACCAGTGAATGCTAAAACTCATAGCTCCTCTATGATGCATGAATTGATTAATATGGGTACAAAGGCTAAGCCAAAATATGTTAATCTCGGTAAGTGTTGCTCGCCGGGAGAAAGAGAAAAGCTTATCAAAATTTTCAAGCAGTATAAGGATGTCTTTGCATGGACTTACAACGATCTAAAAATGTATGATACTCGTATCATTCAACATGTAATACCAATGAAAGAAGGTGTCAAACCTTTTCAGCGGCAGCTAAGAAGAATGCATCTGAATCTCAATCCTCTAATTAAAAAGGAATTAAAGAAATTGCTAGATGCAAAGATCAGTTTTAAAGTCAGACATTCTGAATGGGTTGCTAACTTAGTCCCCGTACAAAAGAAGTCAGGAGAAATCAAAGCAGCCATAGCCAATGCACCATCTCTGAGGAGTCCGAACTTCGATAAATATTTTATAATGTATACCTTTGCTTCAGATGACTCTCTAGAAGTAGTACTTACTCAGAAGGTAGAATCAAGGGATGAATACCCAATTTCTTTTATGAGCACTGGTCTGCATGGCACTGAACTAAATTACCCTGTTGTAGATAAACAAGCATATGCAGTATTCAAAGCAGTTAAGTAGTTCAGGCCATATATTCTAAAAAACAGAACTAAAGTCATAGTCCCTCACCCTGTCGTTAGATCTCTATTTGTTCAAAAGGAGCTGGGAGAAAGGCGAGGAAACTGGGTTACGACTCTTCAAGAATATGACTTGGAATTCAAGCCAGCTACCATCATAAAGGGTCAAGGTTTGTGCAAGTTGCTCACGCAAAATCCTCCTGACGAAGGGCTAGATTGGAAAAATGAGGCTGAACTGAATGTAATTGAGGTTTGTCCCGTCTTCACTGCTCCAGAGTCCCGGTACAGAGATTTAGTGCATTATTTGCAGTCAGGTTATTTTCCAAAACACTGGGGAGCAAAACAAAGAAGGGCACTCCGTCTGAAATCATCAGCGTACCAAATCATTGACGGAATCCTTTTTAGAAAGAATTATGATGGCATTTTCCTCAGATGTTTGGAGAAAGAAGATGCAAGGAAGGTAGTCAAAGAATTACATGATGGCCCTGCTGGGGGACATTATTCAGGGGATACCACAGAGCATAAAATTCTCAGAGTCGGGTATTATTGGCCCACTCTTTTCAGGAATTCTCATGCATATGCAAGATGTTTTCCAAAGAAGTGTCGGGAAATTGCCAAAAGCAGCGGGACCGTTGCAGCCGGTTATCATTTCTGAACCGTTCGAGCAATGGGGCATAGATGTTATTGGAGAGATAAACCCGAATTCCTCGCTGCAACATCGGTACATCCTGACAGCTATTGATTATTTTATGAAATGGGCTAAAGCCATTCCACTGCGCACAGTCAACGAAGATGTAGTTATCAAATTCCTAGAAGAAAGCATCATAACCAGGTTTAGGGTTCCAATTTCCCTAGTCTTTGATAATGCAACTTATTTTTCATCTTTTAAGATCAATGAATTTGTTTATGAGAAAGGGATCAAATAGCACTATTCAGCAAATTACTATCCCCAGGGAAATGGATTAGTTGATTCGGCCAATAAAAACCTCATCCGAATTCTTAAGAAAACTGTAATTGAAAATCAGAGAAGTTGGCACCTAGCCCTTCCAAATGCTCTATGGGAAGACAAGGTTACCCCCAAGAATGCCTTAGGTGCATCCCCATTTACCTTGGTTTACAATAAAGAAGCCATCCTTCCCCTGAATGTATTACTCCTGTCCTTACAGCTGTCCCAAGCCTCCTGAGGTTCCAGTAGTCAAGTTCTTCAATCAAGAATCGATACCCTGCTAAAACTCGAAGAGTCATGGCAAAAGGCCGTAGATCAATTCCATCATCATCAAGACATAGTCAAAAGATGGTTTGATAAGAAGAAATATGGAAAAAGAAGTTTTGAAGTAGGAGATTTAGTTATGAAGTGGGATCTTCAACACAATGGTAAGGGAATGCATACTTTTGGTATCAGAGCAAAAGTAGGGACCCCACCCTTGGCGGTCCTACTTAAAAAATTATTAGAAACTTAAAAACATAATATATCCATTTACATGCATAATCATTTATAAAACTTATCAAATTTGAGAACTAACAAAAACACAAAACCTGAGACTGCAGGTCGAATCCGTTCCTGGAGGAGTAGTCGTCGTCATCAATCTGATCCTACTTTCCCTTGTCGTCCGCTTCATGCGTTGTGTCCCTCCAGAAGAAGCTTGTTTAACCATAGGCAAAGCAACCATTAGCTTTTCCACCCAACCATAGGCTCATGATTTAAGTCGCATGGCCTCCCCCAAGCTTTGGGTTGTAGAGCTCACACACAATAATCAAGAAACTCAGCTTGGGATTCCCCCCCATCAAAATTTCCAACCAAACCCTCAATAGCAGCAAGTCTTGAGGTAATTCAAAATTACGATAGTCATCCAGGGTTTGGGTCCTTTACCCATTCCCAATGCCTTCCTTTTAAAGGAAAATTCCATGCGACACATGTCGCTTCATGCATAAATATATATTTTATTAAATTTCTAATTTAATAATACTCACCCATCCATGTGTCAGTTTCTCTAGGAGATGTACCAATACTCCTAAGTTTGCTCATGTTTGTCCCCATGATATTTCACTTAAATCCTATTCTTTTGGTGTAGGTGGAGTTGACTAGGTGTCAATGCCTAGGATTCCATTTTGCTCCTAAATAAATAGTTTTAATATTTTTAAATACTAAAAAATATTCTTTCATGTGCAAATGCATAAATAACCATTTCTAATATTAAAAGTACTAAAAATGCATTTTCCTAAGTAAATGCTGTAGGTACAATTTATACGTTTTTAGGCCATTAAGTTAACAATCATTTGTACTAGGATCCCGGTGCCACGCCGTTGGGCCTCCCCGTTCCTTAATTCATTTCCCTGGCATGGCACCACTCCATTGGGTCCAGTCATCAATCGTTTCCATTTCTCGGCAAGGTACCACATCGTCGGGTCCTTGCATCCACTCTTTCCGTTTTCGGCAGGGTACTGCATCGTCAGGCTCTTCTACCGCCATCCTTTCATTTTGACTTGCGAGAACTTCACGTAGGGATTTTAGGAGCCGTTACCTTCTATCCTCCATCTACATGCTATTAGGGACTAATGGTGCTGAGGAGTGAATCCGTTCTCACTGCGCGCCCCTCAACTCATACGTGACCAGCTCTATTGTGGCCCACCTCGTACGCCTCACGCTTTCATCACGAGAAAGAGGATCAGTGCTTATCTACTCATGCGTGGTATTCCATCGGAAGTCGGCATCGTTGTCGCTCTCCCCGTGTGTGATTTATCCGTACTCTACGACCCTTCAATTCCCTTGTGTGGCCGTTGGTGAACCATTTCACCTGCCACTACACACATTTCTCACAAACATATATTAGTAGTACTTTCCTCAATTATCATAATATGATTCATAAATATGCTATTTCGTTAAGCATTGATGGTTTACTCATAACATTACTCATTCATCCAATCAGAAATGCATCTCGTCAATACTTACTTTCTTCGTTCTAATCACATAATCAATCATATAGCTAGTCGTTAAGCATCATTCATATGTACCATTTTCATAATCAAAATTAAACCTTAAACAACATGTAATCATTCATTTACATCCACTATCGAAATACACATATATCATTATTTTATTGATTCACAATCAGTTGTAGTCATGAATATACTCAATATAACATTAAGGGGTCATTTTATTAATTTTTCAATCAGTCGGGTCACTCGATAGGTTCCCTCAAGGTTTGCAGTAGTCTAGGGGCACTACATACACCCCTACTTATTTAGAACTTCATCCCAAAGTTCAGAATAAATGCGGAAAGCTATTACGCACCTCAGTTGCATCCTCCCAAGTCACAAATCTAGGACTATAACTGTCCCACTACACTCCGACTTGATCAATCAAGGCTACTCATTAAGCAAGATGTAATCAATCAAATATCCCACTCCACACCTATAATTTAATTCCTTAATTCATTTATCAATTATTGTCGTCACTCACATCTTCAGGTTTTCCTCAATCATTTAAGACACAACAAGCCTCAAGAGACCACTATCGAAGTTGTTCATCCAGGTCACTTGATAGGTACCCTTAAGGTCCACAGTCAATTTAGGGGCATTACATACACCCCCTCTTATATAGAACTTCGTCCCGAAGTTAAATTTTGTTATTGTACTTCCGACACTAGGCTTAACTTTTAATTTCCTATTCTCATCTTCTTGTCATTCTCTTCTATTTTTCTCCAATAGTCAAAGGCCTTAAGCACTAGTGGTTCTAGTCGTAATTTTTCTTTTCATCCAACATGGTTCGAATACATCCTCATGACCTCAATCGTAATTTCGTATAATATCAATCCGATAATACATTCAATAATTGTCAGTCCCAACTAGATGTACGATATCTCTTATTCATTCACGAAGGTCTAGAATGTCCCAATTATCAACAAGCTGCATTGCGTTAATAGACACCCAAAAGTTTACCAAAACATAACAAATCCAAGAAAGGTTTCAAATTTATTTGGTTATTCTCCCTTCAAGACAAGAAGGTAAACATCATAAACTATTTGGTAAGATATAATCATGGTTTTAACAAATCAGGAGAGACCCTCAAATAACTTCCAACAACCAAATTCCATAAGACTACTTCCAAATACCTCAAAATGTTTTTAATAATGTTGGTTCTTAATAAGATAGGATTCGAGTCGTCGAAATTTAGTGACTTAGTCGAACATAATGAGATTTAACCCTTAGTCTTTTCATTAGTAGCATCATGTCCAAGTCAATGATCTTGTCACATCCTTACCTCATTTCATCATTTTCGTTGTCATAGGACTACATCGACAGACTCATCAAGTTGTACTACATGTGTTTTCTCAACCTCTTAGAGTTCCATCTCAGGCTAGTGGTATTTCTTCAAGGTTTGATCGTGTCCAGATATTAGCCTTATTGAGTTCATTTAATGATGTTTATCATCTTCATGCTTTGTTTTACAAATCGTCTTCCCTAGGCCCTTTCGGTAGACTTTCCTAATTGAGCATTTTTCTTTTATTGTTGTCCCATTCACGTTGAGTTTGTACTTTTTCGTTCAACATTGTCATTCTAGAAAATCAGTTTCATCGTGCTTAGCTCCTTGGGCTAGTGGCATACATATCTCGCTTTTCAATTATTAAGTTTGTTTCACTTCCTCAGTAATATGTCAAAGTATCGCCAATCTAAGTATCTTGGTGTCTTACCATTTAATGTTTTATCAATTTTCCAATGTTTAGTAAATTCACCAATTACATCCATCTACTTGCTTTCTCATCATGGCCATTACCCATCAAGGAGTGTCATATTTAAGTCATTAACACCAGTCTGTTTATACTTCCTTGGATCATCATCTTCTTGACACTCGGTGGAGGTTTCAACAAGTGTTATTGCATCATGTTAGTTAAAGGTGCTAATTTCCCATCAAAATTTTAGAGCAGATTTCCCCCTCTCAGTATCCCTTAGTTTCCCGTTTTTGGTTATTCTCCATTCCTTAGTCCATGCAACCAATCATCAATTTGTAGATTATCTCTATAATTATATACCTCGATCAATTAGCGATATATCATTAATATAAGTGTGGTATATCCCTTTACATTTCGATCATATATAAACCCTTACTTCAATTTCATTTATAACATAAAAAAATAAACATTCTCAATGTCACTTAAACTCACACAATGAACATCTTCCATGTGAATTACACACATAGGGATCTACTTATGACATACCCAAAAATGCACATCAAGAAATTTAAAAAAAAATGTGATTCTGGCTAAGGTAAGGTAATAAGATTCATATTTTATGTAATTTATAAAATATTTTTTTTATTCACAATAATAAAAACAAGTAATTGAATAAAAATCTCCATGTTTACAAGGTATACATATAAAGATTCAAATACATTGCAACATTTTATGATATAAATCATTGCATATTTAAACAATGTACAAGCCATACCATTGCATCATTAAATACATAGTTGCATATCTATCTCTCTATATATGTGATTACAAAACTAACTTTTTTTTTTAAGCTTTTATGAATGTATAAACTTATATACATAAACATATATGACTTAACAAATAGTCACCAATATTTAATTTTATATATAAAGGGACAAGACCTAAATTAATTATATATATATATATATATATATATATATATATTGTTTCCCTTCTAACCTTTCATTTATATAATAAAAGAAAATAATCCACTACGTACTTCAATCATTTAAATCATTTATTCCAACCTATGTCCTTTATTTAGTAAGGCATCTACTTTAATAAAAGAGAAAATTAGCCTCCACTTCCAAAGTAACTAACATCAATTTTAAAAAAAATTCTATCCGTTTGAAAAGTATACATTTTTGTTAATATATATTAACTACATATAAATAGTTTCTTCCATCTAAAAAGATGGATAATCTCCCCCATAACATTCCATGCATAAAAAAAATTAAAAATAAAAATAAATAATTTTTTATTTTTTTTAACTATCCAA
The DNA here is from genome assembly GCA_027924585.1 of Larix kaempferi. Taxonomy (NCBI): domain Eukaryota; kingdom Viridiplantae; phylum Streptophyta; class Pinopsida; order Pinales; family Pinaceae; genus Larix; species Larix kaempferi. The sequence goes on along the minus strand of BSBM01001530.1, from coordinate 26,783,917 downwards.
GTGACTACGTTCCCTGAAAGATCATAACTACATCTCTTTGTTTAACTTGGATACTACATTTCAATAAGAAAAGTCTTATCTTCATTACATAAATTGAAAAGTCATTCCATTCATGTAAAACTTCTTTATTTGATTTTATAAAAGTAGACCTTATATACTTCTTTTCTTTAGCATTCAACTATAACATCCTTTCTTCTATCTTTATATTATAACTAATCACAACATACGAAGACGTAACTAACTAAAACACAACTAAAATTATTTTATATTATAACATAGAATATCACAATGCTTCACAAATTAAATGCAACGACTGGCTTCTTAATATATCCACATAACAACGGTTCTGTCTAAAGTTAATATCCCATATCTTAATTGATAGTATCCAAACTTATATATACATTTCATATATCTAGCAATGCCATCGATTATTAACCAAACCAATGTAAGCTCCCACACGCTCCCATTTGTGGATTAGCTTGGTGTAATAACATTGCAAACTTTACTTTAGTTCAGATAGACACAATGCCACCTATATCGACTCCGCTTCATATTACTCGACAACATATACATTACTCAACTAACACCTATTAAGGTGGAACATGTACAAGTTAATTCGCTGTCAGTTAATAGAACGTTGCTCCAAGATTTGCCGAGCTTAAAGTATAAGTTAGCCGAGTCCTATGCTGAGCGAAGACATTAACGCCAGGACACAAGGTAGTGTGGCGCTAATCAAAATGCTAGTTGCTAATCTTGACTCTACTCTACCTATCACTACTGGCAGATGAATCAACTAGAGGGGTTACTGTTCATGGCATTGATCAGAATGCACCGGCCACATTATTAATTCCAATCATACATTCCACTATTTACTTATTAAGTAACATACTCGACGACACACTATAAAAGGTCCCTCTTTTATTTAATTCAAAAACAATTCTTATAAAACATTTACCTATCATTTTTGTTTTTTAAAGAGTAAGTACCTATAATTCGTAACTAACATAATACATAACATTTTTAATATCATTTGAATTTAAATTGGTGCTGGAAACCAGTGTAACGCAGTTATGAGCTAAGGGAAGAGCTCGTAGTCCCTCATAGAATTACTAATCAGGAATGAGGCTCGATTCGGGACTATCTTTCCCTTGAGGATTTAAAAGGAATTCACCAATTCAATCTCCAGGATGGTTGTCTGCTTAGTGTCAGGTCAACTCAACAATTTATTCGGCGTTGGGATCCAATGGAAAGGCCCACCCGCACACAGTAAATCAAATGCTAAGATCGGCCTATCTCAAGGGAATTAAAATCATTAAGAGAATCACACACAGTGGTTAGAGATCGATCGCCAGAGATCCAATCCAACTCACAAACTCTGGAAACGCATTCAAAATGAATTGCAAAAACAATTTAAAATAAATTTAATCTCCAATCAAGCAATAGGGGTCATTGTGTAAGTTCTACAAAAGCGATCGAGCTCTAAATGAGAAGGAAATCAATGAAAACTGGAGTTTGGACATCACCGATCCGGTGAAGAAGGGATTCATAATATATCATGAGGATAAAAGCAGACAGAATCTACTTCGGGGTTAAATACATAAATACAACTGCTGTTATGATCTGAACATAGATCATGATCCAGAATCTGGGGACGCCGTTGAAATGGATCGCAAAGATTTTCGAAATTTCAGAAATTTGAAATCACAATACAAAACCTGGGGTTGCCCTTCGAGTTGGTAGACACCGAAACTTTTTAAGGTTTTAAGTTCATGTAAATGTGAAATATTAGATCACCATGTGCAATGGAAAGCACAGAGACTCTTTTTAAAGCTCAAATTAAATCCAACAAAACACCATCACGATTTATGGATCGGAAATACCTTCTCATTTCGAAAAATAGTACACAGAAAGTTTAAAATAAGCGATAAGCCTTCACGACTATGGATTTGGAAACGCAAAAAGACGGGTTGCAACAGAGTTTAAACAAGGGGCAATAGATTCGTTTTTTTCTATTAAATTCGATTCCCCAAATCGAATTCTGGGTTGGAACATATAAGCATTCAGCAACTACAGATTAAAAATCAACCCCAATTGACATGGATCAAGCTATACAGCTGTCCCTTCCCACTCCTTTCAAGAAAGTGGCAACATTCTTCAATCGCAAACAGCAAGGAAAAATGTAAGGGAAGAATCTTAACCTACAGGCAAATGTGAAGACAGGGAAATTTAATCTATGGTTTCATAACCAGAGATCTTCGGATTTTAATCAACTCTTATGCATAAAGATACATCCCAAACGATGGCATTATAAAACCTTATCGAGCATCAATGCATAAACAAGGATCTACGGGTTCTGATCCGCCCTCAAGCATTTATAAAAATGAGATCTACAAGAAACCGAATTCAAAACAGCTTAAGTGAGTAGATCCAGAGAGATCCATCAAACGCAATGGTAATGTAAGATTTATCCAGCAATACTACATCACAGGGATCTACAGTACCAATCTCACGCCTTCACGAAATAAAGATCTATTCCCAAACAATGGCAGAAACCCTTTTTCCCAATCATGACACATCAAGCAACAACTGATTCATAGAGGCAATACAGAGATCGCTCTCCTCAGTCCCAACAACAACCAGAATATAAAAAGGAAAGGGGGTCGTTTCACCTATTTGCAGGCAGCAATAAATATATAAAAAACAGAGACTTCTTCATATTTTAACAGGGATCACTTCCCACTTGCAAGCAAGCTAAAAAGAAACAACCAGAAATTTATCCACAAATGATAGGGATCGCTTTCTATTTGCAAGCATAGAAACATTCGAAAACGAGCGTGGACTATTTTTTTTTTTTTTTGTGCACCGACTTCACCAAATGCCATCGACCAGGATTTCAAACTACACAGAGTTTATAAATCAAGAATGTGCCTCAGAAAATTTTGGATCTAAACGGAGCATTCACATTTGACTTAGCGAATACTAACTTCTTTAAGAAGAATAAATAGACAGTGATTCAAGAGAGTATAGGATCCCCTCTACCCAGTAAATATCGATTTTCTTTCCCAGTAATTAACAATAATTATAATATTGTGATCATCATATAATATAAAATTAATTTAAGAAAATTAACCTGTCTGGATAGTCGATCTAGCTGCCGTCGAATATTTGATGTGCCAATCATTGCCATTCATCTTCTACAATCATCACGATTCACCGATGACCTCTCGGTAGAAATATGAGTCCGGTGCCCTCAAGGCTCGATCGGCTCTGATACCAAAAGTAGGGACCCCGCCCTTGGCGGTCCTACTTAAAAAATTATTAGAAACTTAAAAACACAATATATCCATTTACATGCATAATCATTTATAAAACTTATCAAATTTGAGAACTAACAAAAACAAAAAACCTGTTACTGCAGGTCGAATCCGTTCCTGGAGTAGTCATCGTCATCAATCCGATCCTGCTTTCCCTTGTTGTCCACTTCATATGTTCTGTCCCTCCAGAAGAAGCTCATTTAACCATAGGCGAAGCAACCGTTAGCTTCGCCACCCAACCATAGGCTCATGCTTTAAGTCGCGTGGCCTCCCCCCCAGCTTTGGGTTGTAGAGCTCATGCACAATAATCAAGAAACTCAGCTTGGGATTCCCCCCCACCAAAATTTCCATCCAAACCCTCAATAGCAGCAAGTCTTGAGGTAATTCAAAATTACGATAGTCATCCAGGGTCTGGGTCCTTTACCCATTCCCAATGCCATCCTTTTAAAGGAAAATTCCATGCGACACATGTCGCTTCATGCATAAATATATATTTTATTAAATTTCTAATTTAATAATACTCACCCATCCATATGTCAGTTTCTCTAGGAGATGCACCAACATTCCTAAGTTTGCTCTTGTTTGTCCCTCAGATATTTCACTTAACTCCTATTTTTTGTGGTGTAGGTGGAGTTGACTAGGTGTCCATGCCTAGGATTCCATTTTGCTCCTAAATAAATATTTTTAATATTTTTAAATACTCAAAAATATTCTTTCATGTGCAAATGCATAAATAACCATTTCTAATATTAAAAGTACTAAAAATGCATTTTCCTAATTAAATGCTCTAGGTGCAATTTATACGTTTTTAGGCCATTAAGTTAACAATCGTTTGTACTAGGATCTCGGTGCCATGCCATTGGGCCTCCCTATTCCTTAATTCATTTCCCTGACATGGCACCACTCCATTGGGTCCAGTCAACAATCTTTTCCATTTCTCGGCAAGGTACTAGATTGTCGGGTCCTTGCGTCCACTCATTCTGTTCTCGACAGGGTACTGCATCGTCGGGCCCTTCTACCGCCATCCTTTCGTTTTGACTTGTGGGAACTTCATGTAGGGATTTTAGGAGCCATTACCTTCTATCCTCCGTCTACACACTATTAGGGACTAATGGCACTGAGGAGTGAGTCCGTTCTCACTGCGTAACCCCCAACTCGTACTTGACCAGATCCATCGTGGCCCACCTCGTACGCCCTCACGCTTTCCTCATGAGAAAGTTGATCAGTGCTTATCTGCTCATGCGTGGTATTCCATTGGAAGTCGACATCGTCGTTGCTCTCCCTGTGTGTGATTTATCCGTACTCTACGACCCTTCAATTCCCTTGTGTGCCCGTTGGTGAACCGTTTCAGTTGCCACTACACACATTTCTCACAAACATATATTAGTAGTACTTTCATCAATTATCATAATATGATTCATAAATATGTTATTTCATTAAGCATTGATGGTTTACTCATAACATTACTCATTCATCTAATCAGAAATGCATCTTGCCAATACTTACTTTCTTCGTTCTAATCACATAATCAATCATACAGCTAGTCGTTAAGCACCATTCATATGTACCATTTTCATAATCAAAGTTAAACGTTAAAAAACATGTAATCATTCATTTACATCCACTATCAAGATACACATATATCATTATTTTATTGATCCACAATCAGTCGTAGTCATGAATATACTCAATATAACATCAAGGGTTCGTTTTATTAATTTTTCAATCAGTCGGGTCACTCGATAGGTGCCCTCAAGGTCTGCAGTAGTCTAGGGCACTACAAAGATGAATCCCCAAAAGATAAATGTCTGCAACAGCTACTCCTCCACTTGTGCGCACTCCTCCTCTCTCTCACTAATGCGAAGTGAGTGAATAAATGAGAGAGTCGCACTCTCTATTTATACAATGAATTGACTTTCCTTTTACTCTAACTAGGTCGAGCTCCCTTAGGAGAGTCTAGTAACCCATTACCACTTGTCACTGGGCCGACCCTACTAGGGTGGTCTAATAACCCTTTAACCCACACTAGGCCGACCCTTCTAAGGTGCTCTAATAACCCATCATATATAAGTTGCAACACTTACAATAATACTTGTGACACTTGCAAATACAAATGAGGATACTTCCAACCCGAGGAATAATACATCTTCGTTGGGGATACAATAAGGTACAAATGAAATACATACAATATACAAGTGAATATCTTCCGAAGTTACAAATACATCAACACTCCCTCTTAACTAGGAAGGTATTTCTCTTAACACAAGTCATCAATACATATCGGCACAAGTCTTCAATACTGGATCTGGATCATCATCACTAGATCACGGAGCATCATCGTCACTGGTGCTATCTCTAAATTCTTCTCGTCATAGGAAGTTATACAGAGCCAGTCGTTTTTCATGCTGGATGTAGGCATAGCCTCCTGTAGGTATTCATCATCTCTGCTAGCTAGCCATCCTGTGGAATCCTCAGGACTTATTACGTGCATCAACAAAACCTCAAAAGAGCATCCCAGGACTTTTACAAGCACACAGCTCAACCTATCAGATCTCCCAGGATCTTTTACATGTGACCACCAAAAAACCTTGAAAGAGCATCTCGGGAGTTTTACGAGCACACAGCTCAACCTATCAGATCTCCTTGGATCTTTTACATGTGGTCAGGCAAAACCTTAAAAGAGTGTCTTGCAACCTGCAAGATTTCTAAAGAGCATCCTAGGACTTTTACGAGCACACAGCTCAACCTATCGGATCTCTAATACTAATTACATGCCTTCTGTAGCAAAACCTCGAAAGAGAATCCCAGGAATTTTACGAGCACACAGCTCAACCTATCGGATATCCCAGAATCTTTTCTATGCGACATGTAGCAAAACCTCGAAAGAGCATCCCATTACTTTTACGAGCACATAGCTCAACCTATCGGATCTCCCAGGATCTTTTATATGCTACTTGCACAACCTGTCCATGGCCACGAAGTATCGACCTGATACTCATGCTCCACCTAATCATCCTCGCACGGAACATCCTCCTGATGCTCATGATCATACTGATCATCATCATACAAAGCATCACGCTGATGCAAATGATCCAACTGATCATCATCAAAGCATCGTCCTGATGCATATCATCTGGAGCATTATCCTGATGCTCATCACACATGATCGAACTGATCATACAAAGCATTCACTTGATGCATATCATCACACATGATCATCCTGATCATCATCATATAGAACATCATCCGAAGCATCATCCTGATGTTCATCACAAAGCGCTTACATCCACAGTCATGGGAAGGATCCTCCTACCACCATGCTTGGAATGGCTCCTACAAATGTGTCCCATCACTTTCTCCTCGAAGTATCTTCTATCTGAAGAAAACCAAGCCTCTCTCTAAGTACTCGAACTTCACTCTGGCTAGTGGTTTGTTCAACACATCTGCAATCTACTCATCTGTCACAACATACTGGAGCTTCACTCCTCCTCTCTGCACCATATCCCTTATATAGTGATATTTGATCTTGATATGATTCAACTTGTCGTGGAACATCGGTTTCTCTGACAACTTCACACAAATCTTGTTGTCACAATAGATACAAGTAGCATCCAACTGGAGATCAAATAAATCAGTCAGTATCTTCCTTATCCATACTACCTCACAACTAGCCGAACAAGCTGCGACATACTCTCCTTCGGCTGTACTCAGTGCTATGCATGATTGCTTCCTGCTAAACCAAGATATCACAACTGATCCCATACTACCTTCCCAGTCTGAATCAACATAACCCTCCATGTTAAACTTTTGATTCACATCATACTTGATCCCATAATAAACCGTACCCTTCAAGTACCTCAGAATATGCTTTACAACAATTAGGTGAACATGTCTAGGATCCGTCAGGAACTGGCTTAAGGTATTCACCACAAAGCAAATATCTAGTCTTGTGTTCGTCAGGTACATCAAGGACCCAATCATCTGACGATACATCATGGCATCAACTGACTCTGATGAAGCATCACTCAATAGCTTCAGGTTCGATGCCATAGGTGTGGCCATGGCCTTGTAGTCCATCATCCTGAGCCACTTCAGGATGTCTATTGCATACTTCCCTTGTCCAAGGAAGATTCCATTTGCACTCTGCCACACCTCCATACCTAGAAAGTAATGCATCATACCCAATTCCTTCATCTCGAACTTGGTAGCAAGCTTCCTCTTCGTGTCAGCAATCAACCTATCCTCACCTGTCACAAACAGGTCATCCACATACAATAGGAGTATCACTAGATTTCCTTCCCCAACCTTGTAGTAAAGGTTGGAATCCACTTTACTCTTGGTAAATCCAAAACTAGATAGAAAGTTGTCTATCTTACCGTACCATGTCCTGGGTTCTTGCTTCAAGCCATAGAAGGATTTCTTTAAATTGCACACATATGAATCCATGTCATGTGTCTCAAAACCGAGTGGCTGCTTCACATACACTTCCTCTTCGACTACACCATTCAAGAAAGCTGTCTTGACATCCATCTAGTGTATATTCCATTTCATTACTACAGCCAGAGCAAGTATTATTCTGATGGAAGTGTATCTGGCTATAGGTTCAAAAGTCTCCTCATAATCTATCCCTTCTTTCTGGGAGAAGCCACAAGCTACAAACCTTGCCTTGTATTTCTCTATGCTACCATCTGCAGCATGCTTGATCTTGTAGATCCACTTGGAAGTCACAACAGACTTCCCTTCTAGTCTAGGGACCACATCACAGACATCATTCTTCATGATCGACTGGTGCTCCTCAATCATGGAATCCTTCCATTACTACATCCCAGATCCTAGGAACTTCAGATTCTTCAATATCTTCAATTGGTAATTTTCTGGATTTGTTGAGTCTTCGTCGCTTGTTCTTTGAAACAAGTCTCTCTTGTAGGTGATGGTACACGGTCTTTCCTACAAGTCAAATTCAATTGCATGATTACAAACATCTCATAGTTTCCAGAACAAATTCTTACACATAAAGACTTATCTCATACATTCATGCAATTATCTTAGCCAATGCTTCAATACAACATTCATCCATATCTCGTATTCATACGGTAACTTTCTAGATGCCTTCCATCTCTACCAAAACATTGTTAAGAGTGTGCACAACTCCCAACATGTCAGCAAAGAGGTTTCATTCTAGATAAGTAGCAATGGAATGTTGTACAGTACCATATGCCACTTACCCATTACTTGTATATTAGTAGTATCTTGTTCATTAATGCAACTTTTCTAATATGCATAATATACATCCTAAATCTAGTAACATAAGTATGTACATGACTGAACAACATCATTTAAGTAATCATATATATGAGAAATGACAATTCAAATACTTATCTTTGTTTGGTTGTTTGGTGGACTCCCTCCCAATCTTTGCTTCCTTGCAAGAACTACTGGAGTGTGCTCCCTCTTGATCTTTGCTTCCTGGATTATCTGTTCCTGAACTTATATCCATATTGGACCACTATGCATGCTTAAGTGTGCACTAGTGTCATCATTGTGTCATCCTCAATATCTCCTACATAATCATACATTCATTAGTATAATCTCAATACTATGAAAGTATTATGATTCTAAATAATCTTAAACATGTATGGTCATGGTGATTTCATACACAGTTAATTTATCACAAGCGTTAGTATTCAAGGTTTCAGGGAGTACTTCTTTTTCTCATGCATATTCTTATTTAACCATAGGGCTCTTCTAGTTTGTCATATCTTTAATCAACCGAAGAAGCATAATATGCATAAACCCATGATTACTCAAACTTATAACTTCATGAATAATTATTATCAATCATACAAAACTATACTTATCTAAGATCCTAACACAAGGTAGGATTCTAACTTTGTAACGTCCCCAAGAGTTCACTAAAATTTAAAATTTTCAAGTAGCATTAAAAGCTTATATTAGCTGTGTGGAATTATTGTTAGTGCTAACTTTAACAATCTAAACACTGATCAATTAGTTTCAATGACGACATCTTCTATAAATGATCGTCGGTGGTTAAAGTTTTACGACACTTATAACTAACGACGATCGTCGTAATTGCTTGTTAGCCTATCTCACTGTATGATAGTTACTTAATGTTGAAGAGTTCTCGAATGTCATTCGTATGTCAGAATGTTTATTTATTACATTAATTTGTTAATGTTGAAACATGAATTGACTTCATCATTAATTATTCTATGATATAAATGATTCTAGAGACTAACTGGTTGTTTTAATGTAATGAAGGCGTCCTTATGTATGCCTCGAGGCTTACTTAGCTATTCATAGCTAACACTCTTCACTTCACTTCTTATTTGCAAATTACAGGTAAGAATGAGGTTTCAACTGACGCATCCTCGATGTATTTCAATTTGGAACTGTTTGTACAATATTTAGCTTCGATGTTAACTATGAGAGTGTAGAGATCTTTAATCTCGTGCGAGGGTAAGACCTCCCCTAGCTAAGAGTATTATACTCAGGATTTTAATCATTTTGAATATCAGTCGTATGCGTGTGTTTTCTGCTTACGTTTGGTATTCTGTTTCAATGGAATACTATACATTTACTAAACTTCTTCTATGGTTTAACATTGTTTCTCATATGTTAATTAGAGGTGAGTTCTATGTATTAATAGTTTGATTGTAAACCAACCATGGTTTGCTAAGCAGACCCTTTTTAAAAGGAAAATGCCACTATCTTTAACTATCCTTTTGCATTAACCAAAGGTGGAAATCCTACCTATCCATATTATTTATTATAATATAAATGTAAGCTTTTTTTACCATAGGCATATATTTTATATGCTTTACATTGTTTATCTAAGGTAATAGTGATATGGTATAATTGTCAGATAGTATACACTATATGATTTTATACGTTGAACTATATGCATATACTTTACATACTTTACACTTGCATCCAACGTTATTGTGATATAAACTATTGATTGAATAGTACACACTATATGATATTGAACTATACCCTAACTATATGTATACGACCAAAATGCATATAAATCCAGACGTTGTAAACTATGTGAAAGGTATGAACTATAATCTTAACAAGTGTATACCAAGCACTTTATGTTATATGGCATGAAATATGATACTAACATGTAATGGAAAATGCGTTGGCAGGAGTACTGGCTCATAGCTGTAGTTTTAAATGTTATTTATTAGAGTTTGGTGGATCGAAAAGGTTTGGCCAGCTATACACTGTTGATATAGTAAGTGGTGTTGGGTTTTGGGATAAACCCTAACCTGGCATTGATAACCCATCACCCTTCGTAAATCGGTTCATTTGCAAAAAATAGTAGAGAGGCCGACTGGCTCTGCGATTTTATAGGGTTTGAAAGAATGGAAGCAGTCTCTCTCGGGGTTTCGATGCCGATACCCTGCAACATGTAGAATGTTAGCATTCATAAAATAAGGACCGAGATCTTCACGGAGTTTACAGGGTTGATTATTGAACAAACGGTTGTTGTAGTACAGTGTTTGCAAAATCCGTTTTCTAGTTCAATGGTGAAGCTTGGCGTTCAGAGTTTGCCTGGACGGTCCTGATGATTAAGCTTCAGATAAGAAGGTATAATATTTTGATAACAACATACAGTTTTTAACTTCTTTGTTATCGTTTCTTTAAAATGATGAGCTGACTCAACCTTTGTTTGTGGTTTTGGTTGTAGAGGAACAGGAGGTTTCCTATCAGGTTTTCTATGGACAGTGTTAGGCTGCGAAATACTCTGGTAAGCCTCGATGGTTCTTTGGCTCTTCATGTAGTGGCTCTGTAATAAGAAGGAATGGTGAAAACAAAGGCATTGCTTCCAGTATGTAATCCTTCATCAAACTACATTTTTGAGAAAACTCTTGATAGAGTTTACTGTTGGCATTTTGCACCGTTGTACACCGAAAGGCAAGATTTAAACTGGAGGACTTTACACCTGAGATTTTAAATCTCTCGTTGGTTTCACAATGATTTGCTTCTTACTGTTGTTTGTGTATAATTTTTTTTTAAGGATTAAAGGAAATTTCTCCAAAAAATGGTGTATGGTATGGTTCACCAGGTGGCAAGATGCTCTCGGCCAACCTTTGTTATTTTACAGTACTTTGATATTTTCTGCGGTTAGGGTAAAGCCCATTGATGTTGGTGTATTACAGTAATGTTTTACTTTTAAAACTATTTGTAAAAATGATGGCCACAAGCCTGGGTTTAATACCCTGCTATAATGATTACTGCATTTTTTTTATTAGATGTGGCTTTGCTGAGGATTGAACCCTCGACCCTATCCTACGTAGTGTTATATGTAACTTAAATATTTTTGCAAAAGTCTAAGCTGAGGGTTTGAACCCCGAACCTGTTACAAATTTAGGAGTTAAACGATTGTTCGTAAGTCAAGGGAGTTTACACTGTTTGGGTGAACTCTCACGGGCATCGAACCCTAGTCTCACAAATACTCATTCATTTTGTTTACATGAAAGAAAAGTTAATATAGAAAAGTGTACTATAGTTGATGATATTTCATATTATTGGTGTTGTATAATATATATGGTTTCGAGCTACTTTCCTTACAGTAATTACAACTTCAAAGAATTTGTTTATGACAACCTGAACTATACGTTTCGACCCTATTAGGGTTTTGTGAAGTCCTTGTTTAAACTTAATAGAAATATTCTCTGCAATGGTTTTTAAGGGAATAATCTGATACTAAAATTATTGATGCTAAATATAAACTGAGTTTGCTTTTTACATAAATTTTCTATGTTTATTTAAGGTATTTTTATTATGATAAAAGCATTGTTTTTAGTTTATAATTCCTAAATTAGATGTCTTGATAAGATCATTATGATTACATGTTTATTATTATGTATTAAACTATTCTAGAATTCTACCCTATTTTATACTGTTTAGAGAGAAGGATTGTATAGTTATAGATCCTGCACTATGGAAGTTTACTCAGATGTAAAGCAAGTTAATAGTTCAGCTGTTAATTAAATGCATAAAACAACCTATTTTTTGAATCTATTACAGTACATCAAAATTCAAATCTATTTTAAATACTCTTCCCTGTACTAGAGTACGGCACCGAAATAGTGTGTGGAAAAATGCAGGGAAGCATTTATTAATCTATCATTCATTCATTTAACTATACTATCCAATTACATTTTAGCCTATAAATTATACGGCTCTTCAGAATAGATAAATTTTGGAAGTAAACATTCATTTTCAGTACAAAATATCTAAGAATTAATTGAATAGTTCATAACCTAACAACATTCAAATTCCTAGTAATACTTTGACAGAAAATAAATAAGATAAGACAATTTGAACTTGGTAACTATAGAAGAGACAAACAGCCAAAGGATCCCGTTCCACCCAACCTTTTCTTGAAGACATCCAAGGTTACTTGCCTTAGGACCCCCGATCCTGTTCACTGAACCACCAAGATGAAGATGTTGTGTGGAGAAATGGAATAAATTCCTTTGCAACTCAGCATTAGCACTTGACAGTAGTACTTCTACTTTTAGCAATATTGAACTCAGCAATGTGACTACACTAGTTCAGAATGCAGTCTTAGTTCACTCAATCACTTCTAACCTTCCCCTCATCAAATATCTTGTGCTATGAAATTATCACAAGGTAAGAATGAACAGCCTCCTGCTGAATTTGATGGGTAGATAAGTAGCATGCCTAGGTCTTTGGTCAGTTTTATTGAGTAAATAAGCCACCTACTCAATTCCACTTTCTTGGGGAACATGACCATAAAAGTAGGGAAGTTGCCCCCTGCAACAGTTAGAAGTGAGTTGAGGATGCTGCCAAGTGTCAGTTTGCTCTCCACCCCAATCCATTCCTTCTAGTGGGTCAGTGAATACTCATTCAACAGCCTCCTTTGGATATTTGTCTCCACTTTTATTTTAATAATAAAATATTCAAAGTAATTAATTACAGTCATCCTTGACCTCACTTGGTCAATAGTCATAAAACTTTACAATAAAAATAAAACATAATGTTTTCTTCATGACATAAAATGTCTAGAGCTTGGGTATGTGACAAACACCCCCTCTTAAGTTCAACATCGTCCTCGATGTTACTTTATTCATCATCCTCTTGCTCCTCCTGGAACAGCATTGGATATGCCACCCGCATATTACCTTCCAATTCCCAAGTTGCTTCATCCGGACTAAGGTTCTTCCATTGCACCTTTACCTATCCAATGGTACGATTACAAAGCAAAATTTTCCTCTTGTTGAGGATACAATCCGGTTCAACCAGAAAATCTCCTTCTGGTTCCACATGTACATCATTGCAATTAATCACATGAGTAGCATCATGCACATACTTTTTCAAAAGAGAGATGTGAAATACATTATGTACTTTAAGAATCAGTGGCAAAGCCAACTGATATGCCACTGGTCCTACCCTGGACAAGATTTCAAAAGTTCCACAATACCTTGGTGCTAATTTAGCACAACTTCCCAATTTTAAGGAGATCTTTTTAGGTTTTACCTTGAGGAACACATGTTCAGCAACCTGAAACTCTTTCAGAGTTATTTTCAGATCTTCATGACTTTTCTGTCTATCTTGTGCGATTTTCAAATTGCCTTGAACCTGTTTCACTGTTAGTTCTATTTCTTTTAATAAATCAAGTCCTAGCATTAACCTGTCAATTGGATTACTCCATGAAATAGGAGTATTACATTGTATGCCATATAAAATTTCAAATGGACGGAGTTTTGTTGAAGCTTGGTAATGGTACTTTGCAAAATGTAAATATTCTGCCCATTTACCTGGCTGATATCTAACATACATTCTTAACATGTCTTCAAGAATCTGATTGACCTTTTCAATCTACCCATCCGTTTGTGGATAAAATGTTGTACTGAAATTGAAAGTAGTATCTAAACCTTTAAATAAAGACTTCCAGAAATTTCCTATAAACTTTGAGTCTCTGTAAAAAATTATAACTTTTGGAATCCCATGCAAACGAAAAATTTGTTTCATAAAAATTTCAACAATGTTAGCAACCTTGTAGGTTGTCTTAACAGGTATGAAGTGGGATGCTTTACTAAGCTTATCCACAACTACCATTACAAAATCATTTTGTTTCTGATTTTTAGGTAAATCAATAATAAAATCAATACTAATTATGTCCGACTTCCAATCTAGAATAGGTAGTGGCTGCAACAATCCAGCTGGGTGTCGATGTTCAGCCTTTACTTCCTGACACTCTATACACCTAGCAATATATTCAACTACTTCACTTTTCATACATGGCCAAAAACAATCTTTTCTCAGCATTGTTATCATCTTTTGATAACCCGGATGTCCTAAGGATGGACTTTTATACAATTCATTTAAAATCAGCAACTTAATTTTAGCAACATTAGGCACATAATGTCTATTTTTATACAGCAGTAACCCTCTTTCATCAATTCTGAAATCTGTTATTAAATTTTCAGCATTATCTTCAACAATTTTAGTAAGTAAATTCCGATATTTTTCATCCATTCTGATTCCTTCCTTAATCTGATTTTCTAAATCAATTTTATAAGTGTTGATTGTTGAAATAAAGTTTAGCCTAGCATTTCTGCTTAAGGCATTGGCAACTTTATTCTCTTTACCCTTAATGTGTTGAATCTCGAAATCGTATTCATTAAGGAAAGCTAGCCACCTAGCTTGCCTTGCATTCATATTTGGTTGATCCAGCAAATACTTTAATCCTTTATTATCCGTCATTAGAGTAAATTTTTTACCAATTAAGTGATGGCGCCACATCTTTAATGCATGTATTACGGCAGCCAACTCTAGGTCATAAGTTGCATAATTCTTCTCATGAATATTTAACTTCCTAGATTCATATGTAATCACATGACCATCTTGTGCTAAGACCCCACCAAGTTCATCATTGCATGCATCAGTGCATACAATGAAATCCTTGTTTGGATCAAGAAATTTTAGAATAGGTGCTATTGTTAACAGCTCTTTAAGTTTCTTAAAACTTTCTTCACATTTTTTATCCCACACAAATTTCTTACCTTTCTTTTGTAAAGATGTTATAGGATTCGTTATTCTAGAAAATCCCTCTATAAACTTACGATAATAACCTGTAATTCCCATAAAAGATCGTACACCAGTTACATCTTTAGGGACAGGACATTCATTAATTGTTTTTATCTTATCCAGGTCTATTGCGATTCCATCCTTGGATATCACATGCCCTGGGTACTGTATTTTATCTTTATAAAAATCACATTTGTTGAACTTAGCATAAAGTTGGTGTTCTCTTAACACTTGTAAAATTATTTTTAAGTGTTCATCATGCTCTTCTTTAGTCTTAGAATAAATTAGAATGTCATCAATAAAAACAATTACAAACTTATCTAAGTATTGATTTAAGACATTATTCATAATACACATGAATACTGTTGGAGCATTGGTCAATCCAAAAGGTATAACCACGAACTCGTAGTTCCCATAACGGGTTCTAAAAACAGTCTTAAAGAGGCCCTCATTTTTAATCCTGACTTGATGGTACCCCAAGCTCAAGTATATCTTAGAAAATATGTTTGCATCACATAGTTGATCAAATAGATCATCAATGAGAGGTAAGGGATATTTGTTCTTTATGGTCATTTTATTTAACTGACGATAATCTATGCATAAGCACATAGTTCCGTCTTTCTTTTTAACAAAAATTACAAGTGCTCTCCATGGAGACACACTGGGTCTTATATAATTTTTATCAATTAGTTCCTTAAGATGTGATTTAAGTTCATTAAGCTCCATAATGTTCATTCTGTAAGGAGCCTTTGAGTTTGGTACTGCTCCAGGTACTAACTCAATGGTGAAATCAAGTTCCCTTTTCGGAGGTAGTCCTGGAATTTCTTCCAGGAATACATTAGAAAATTCCTTTAGAATGGGTATGTCTTCCAATTTTAACTTACCTTCCTTAGTTGATTGTTCGTTATTAATTACATTTACAGCAAACAACTTACACCCTTTAAGAACAACCTTTTTAACTTGTAAAGCAGAAATTTTTCTAACAAAGGTCTTTCTGGGAATTCCCTTTAATGTCACAGTTTCACATTCATCATTCAAACAAGTAAAAGTCTTTTCAAAGAAATTTAATACTACCCTATGCTTCTCTAACCAATCCATTCCAATAAGAACATCGTAAGAACCTAAAGGTAACACATTTAGCTTAACATGAGTCCTAAACTGATTCATTAGTAATTCACACTCTTTTACATAATCAGTCACCTTTATTTTCATTCCAGTAGCTAATTGAACCAACCATGATTTATCAAACTTATCTATTTTCAAATTGCAACATTTAACTAAACCTGGTGATACATAGTTAAGACTTTCTCCTAGATCAATTAAAATAGAAATGGGTTTATTTGTCAGCATACCTTCCACTTCAACCATGGAAGTTTGTTGATCAGCTTGTCTGTTCTCCAAAGCTGCATTTATCCTAGGCATCTCCCTTGCTAAGTCACCATCAGTAGCCTCCTCCTGTACTGTGTGTATGTTGTTGACAGTCCTCTTTCTGAGTGGGAAGTTTGATGCATAGTGAGGTCCCTGACAGTCCCAACATTTAACAGGTTCTTTCTGTTCATTACTTTTAACAAAATTTTTAGTTGGTTCACTGTTTCTTGCAGCTATAAATTTTGACTGTGTATTACCTGCTGCATTATTTCCTTGAAATTTTTTGTTAGAGTAAATCTGGAAGTACTTATTCATACAAGACAGCCATGCTTCGACTGTCTCACTCTTTTCTGTTTCTCCATTAAAAGTTGGTGGTTTGATCTTTTTAAACTCGCTAGAAATTTCTTCGTAAGGCCTATATTTCTTCCTCTTAGTGTAGCAGTCACTTTCACTACTATTCCTAGAATACTTGTGCTTTTTCCTGCATAATTTTTCATCAAATTCAGAAGATGAACTGCTGTTATAATTAGTCCATTTTAGCTTTTTATCATTACTTGGTAGGACATAGTTCCAGATAAAACATTATTTTATGTTTCTTTATCTTGACCATTTTTATGAAAATTATTCAGCAGGATTTGATTCAGCTCCTCTTGAGCTTTCAGGATTCGTTCATTTTCTTCCTTAATAGTTTTTATCTCAATTTTTAAATCTTTTACTGTCCTTAATAATTCAGATGAATTATCATTCAGTTCAACGAATAAGTTTTCTACATTAATGTTTCCTTGTTCATTATTATTCTGTTTGTTATTAAGGGACCTGTCCTCAGCCGACTCTTCTGGTCCTTCCATATCTGCAGACTAAATTTATAAAATGTTGAAACTGAAAGAAAGAAAGAAAAAAATAGTAATTTGTAATTATGTCCTAAATTTTTATTTGCGCGAGTGAGCCACTTCAGGCCTAGTATTTGAACTTGCGTTCTGATAACACATGTAACGTCCCCAAAAATTCACTAAAATTTAAAATTTTCAAGTAGTATTAAAATCTTATATTAGCTGTGTGGAATTATTGTTAGTGCTAACTTTAACAATCTAAACACTGATCAAATAGTTTCAATTACGATATCTTCTATAAATGATCACCGGTGGCTAAAGTTTTACGACACTTATAACTAACGACGATCGTCGTAACTGCTTGTTAGCCTATCTCACTGTATGATAGTTACTTAATGTTGAAGAGTTCTTGAATGTCGCTCGTATGTCAGAATGTTTATTTATTACATTAAGTTGTTAATGTTGAAACATGAATTGACTCCATCATTAATTATTCTATGATATAAATGATTCTAGAGACTAACTGGTTGTTTCAATGTAATGAAGGGGTCCTTATGTACACCCCGAGCTTACTTAGCTATTGATAGCTAACGCTCTTCACTTCACTTATTATTTACAGATTACATGTAAGAATGAGGTTTCAACTGATGCATCCTCGATGCATTTCAATTTGGAACTGTTTGTACAATATTTATCCTTCGATGTCAATTATGAGAGAGTAGAGATCTTTAATCATGTGCGAGGGTAAGACGTCCCCTAGCTAAGAGTATCATACTCAGGATTTTAATCATTTTGAATATCAGTCATATGCGTGTGTTTTCTGCTTATGTTCGTTATCCGGTTTCAATGGAATACTATACATTTACTAAAATTATGCTATGGTTTAACATTGTTTCTCATATGTTAATTAGAAGTGACTTGTATGTATTAATAGTTTGATTGTAAACCAACCATGGTTTGTTAAGCATACCCTTTTTAAAAGGAAAATGCCACTATCTTTAACAATCCTTTTGCATTCACCAAAGGTGGAAATCCTACCTATCCATATTATTTATTATAATATAAATGTAAGCACTTTTTACCATAGTCATATATTTTATATGCTTTACATTGTTTATACAAGGTAATAGTGATATGATCTAATTGTTAGATAGTATACACTATGTGATTTTATACGTTGAACTATATGCATATACTTTACATACTCTACACTTGCATCCAACGTTATAGTGATATAAACTATTGATTGAATAGTACACACTATATGATATTGAACTATACCCTAACTATATGTATACGACCAAAATGCATTCAAATCCAAATGTTGTAAACTATGCGAAAGGTATGAACTATAATCTTAACAAGTGTAAACCAAGCACTTTATGTTATATGGTGTGAAATATGATACTAACATGTAATGGAAAATGCGTTGGCAGGATTATTGGCTTGTAGCTATAGTTTTAAATGTTATTTATTAGAGTTTGGTGGATCGAAAAGGTCTACCCTCGTGGCCAGCTCTACACCATCGATCTAGTAGGTGGTCTTGGGTTTTGGGATAAACCCTAACCTCGGATTGATAACCCATCACCCTTTGTAAATCGGTTCATTTGCAAAAAATAGTAGAGAGATCAACAGGATCTGCAATTTTCTAGGGTTTGAAAGTATGGCAGTAGTCTCTCCCGGGGTTTCGATGTCGAGACCCTGCAACCTGTAGAATGTTAGCATTCATAAAACAAGGACCGAGATCTTCACAGAGTTTACAGGCTTGATTATTGAAGAAACTGTTGTTGTAATATAGTGTTTGCAAAATCCATTTTTCTAGTTCGATGGTGAAGCTTGGCATTCAGAGTTTGCTTGGACGGTCCAGATAATTAAGCTTCAGATAAGAAGGTATAATATTTTGATAACATCATACAGTTTTTAACTTCTTTGTTATTGTTGCTTTAAAATGATGAGTTGACTGAACCTTCGTTTGTGGTTTTGGTTGTAGAGGCATAGGAGGTTTCCTGTCAGGTTTTCTGTGGACAGTGCTAGGCTGCGAAATACTCTAGTAAGCCTCGATGGTTCTTTGGCTCTTTACGTAGTGGCTCTGTAATAAGAAGGAATGGTGAAAACAAAGGCATTGCTGCTAGAATGTAATCCTTCGTCAAACTACAGTTTTGAGAAAACTCTTGATAGAATTTACTATTGGAATTTTACATCGTTGTACGCTGAAACGCAAGATTTAAACTGGAGGACTTTACTCCTAATATTTTAAAGCTCTCATTTGTTTCACAACGATTTCCTTCTTACTGTTGTTTGCATATAAAAATGTTTTTAAGGATTAAAGGAAATTTCTCCAAAAGAATGCGTATGGTATGGTTCACCAGGTGGCGAGATGCTCTCGGCCAACCTTGGTTATTTTACAGTACTTTGATATTTTCTATGGTTAGGGAAAAGCCCGTTGATGTTGGTGTACTAAAGTAATGTTTTACTTTTAAAACTATTTGTAAAAATGATGGCCGTGAGCCTAGGTTTAATACCCTTCTATAATTATTACTGCATTTTTTTATTAGATGTGACTTTGTTTAGGATCGAACGCTCGACCATGTCTTGCATTACTCCCTTCAGTAGTGTTATATGTAACTTAAAGATTTTTGCAAAAGTGTAAGCTGAGGGTTTGAACCCCAAACCTGTTACAAATTTAGGAGTTAAACGATTGTTCGTAAGTTAAGGGAGTTTAGACTGTGTGGGTGAACCCTTACA
Organism: Larix kaempferi; assembly: GCA_027924585.1. Lineage (NCBI taxonomy): Eukaryota > Viridiplantae > Streptophyta > Pinopsida > Pinales > Pinaceae > Larix > Larix kaempferi. The sequence continues at coordinate 26,763,573 of BSBM01001530.1, read as the reverse complement.
AGTGTCGAACCCTAGTCTCACAAATACTCATTCGTTTTGTTTACACGAAAGAAAAGTTAATATAGCGAATGGTACTATAGTTGATGATATTTCATATTATTGGTGTTGTATAGTATATATGGTTTCAAGCTACTTTCCTTACAGTAATTACAACTTCAAAGAATTTGTTTATGACAACCTGAACTATACGTTTCGACCCTATTAGAGTTTTGTAAAGTCCTTGTTTAAACTTAATAGAAATATTCTCTCCAATGGTTTGTAAGGGAATAATCTCATACTGAAATTACTGATGATAAATATAAACTGAGTTTGCTTTTTACATAAATTTTCTATGTTTATTTAAGGTATTTTTACTATGATAAAAGCATTGTTTTTAGTTTATAATTCCTAAATTAGATGTCTTGATAGGATCATGATGATTACAGGTTTATTATTATGTATTAAACTATTCCAGAATTCAGCCCTATTTTATACTGTTTAGAGAGTATGATTGTATAGTTATAGATCCTGCACTATGGAAGTTTACTCAGATGTAAAGAAAGTTAATAGTTCAGCTATTAATTAAATGCATAAAAACAACCTATTTTTTGAATCTATTACAGTATATCAAAATTCAAATCTATTTTAAATACTCTTCCTTGTACTAGAGTACGGCACTGAAATAGTGTGTGGAAAAATGCAGGGAAGCATTGATTAATCTATCATTCATTCATTTAACTATACTAGCCAATTACATTTTAGCCTATCAACTATATGGCTCTTCGGAATAGATAAATTCCAGAAGTAAACATTCATTTTCAGTACAGACTATCTAAGACTTAATTAAACAGGTGATAACATAACAACATTCAGATTCCTAGTAATACTTTGACAGAAAATAAATAAGATAACACAATTTGAACCTGGTAACTGTAGAAGAGACAAACAGCCAAAGAATCCTATTCCACCCAACCTTTTCCTGAAGACAGCCAAGGTTACTTGGCTTAGGACCCCTGAGCCTATTCACTGAACCACCAGGATGAAGATGTTGTGTGGAGAAATGGAATAAATTCCCTTGCAACTCATCAGTAGCACTTGACAGTAGTACTTCTGCTTTTAGCAATATTGAACTCAGCAATGTGGCTACACTAGTTCAGAATGCAGTCTTAGTTCACTCAATCACTTCTAACCTTCCCCTCATTGAATCTCTTGTGCTACAAAATTATCACAAGGTAAGAATGAAAATCATCATGCTGAATTCGATGGGTAGATAAGTAGCATGCCTAGGTCTTTGGTCAGGTTTATTGAGTAAATGAGCCACCTGCTCAGTTCCACTTTCTTGGGGAACATGACCATAAAAGTAGGGAAGTTGCCCCCTGCAACAGTTATAAGTGAGTTGAGGATGCTTCTAAGTGTCAGTTTGCTCTCCACCCCAGTCCATTCCTCCTAGTGGGTTAATGAACACTCATTCAATAGCCTCCTTTGGATATTTGTCTCCACTTTTATTTATTAATAATAAAATATTCAAAGTAATTAATTACAGTCATCCTTGACCTCACTTGGTGAATAGTCATAAAACTTTAGAATACAAATAAAACATAATGTTTTCTTCATGACATAAAATGTTTAGAACTTGGGTATGTGAAAAAGGTAGGCTAACTAGATTGAAGATAGACTAGAGGTATCTTTGAGCTGGTTGAAAGTGTCTCTATCAAGTGTCTTGAGCCATGGATAATGCCTTAAAGAATAATATTTGATCTCTGAAGGGTATCATATCCAACAAAATAATAATGAGCATGAGAATAGTGATAATGAGCATGGAGATGGTGATGGTGATAGTGAGCATGAAAATGGGCATGATGATGCATATATCATGGTTTAATTAGATGGGAGAAAAAAAACAAAGAAAACAAATCCATGACTAAACTTGTGCAAATTATCAAGTTGTACCAAGTCTATGCAATTTATCAATATATCAAGCTATCAATGTTTGGATAGGGTTTCTAGGCCCGTTTAAACTCCATAGAAAATGTGTTTGACCTCTATGATTGAATGGGGAGGATTTCCCTACTGAAATAGATGTATTGAAACTAATGACATGTCCTTTCAATGCACAATTTTCATTTTGTGCCTCCAATTTCATTTAGGTCAAGTGTCTCAAGGAGAGATGGAAAATTCAACCTTGAGCATAATAACCAAACCAAGCAACAAAATTGAATGTTGTAATTTTTGGAAAGTGTGTTTGGGAGAGACCAACATGAGCGCATTGTCCATAAACTCGCATGCAAAATTTTTATGAATTTGACCTTTTAATGCAAAATCTTCTTTGCCCCTTAATGAGAAAAACCCTAGTTGGATACGGGTTCCAATAAGAGGAGGGAACCAACCACCTTAGGCCCTAAAGATAACTTCTTAGGATCAAACTTCATGAATGGTGTTGAATGTGGTTGTCATTGATGTCAAAGGAGTTCAGTAATGACAAAGAAATAACCGAGGACTTGACTGCAAGGAAAGCTTAGTGAAAGACAAAGGAATAACAAAGGAAGTGATGACATAGCATGCATGATGATGTGGCATGTGTGATGAGGCTAGAAATATGCGTGGTGGTGTTCTGGTGCTATCATGGTGCTATCATGAAGTCAGTGTTGTAATCTAACATCATTCTGAAGAGTATGGCAATTTTGTGAAACTTTGGAAATTGACAAAGTATGGAAAAATTAGTCCAAACTGCTATATGAAAATGCCCGCCATAATTCCTAGGTTAAGGAAAATGCCAGCCCCTTCCTGTCAGGATATACCTTTTTGAATAGGCTATCTAACCATGGTCTCATTTATTCAAAAGAGTTCTTTATGACAAAGTTATAGGTCTTCCAAAACAGGGGTTCAGAATAAACTTTGGAGAAATTCTGAAAAATGGCGAAGTGTTGGAAAATGGGTCCAAGTTGCCTTGGGGAAATTCCTGCCGTACATCATAGGAGAATGATAAAAAAAACATGGGAGCACCAGGATGAACCTTGTTGATTTGTCTACCTGAACATGGTTTCATTTTGTCTTGAGAGTTCCTGAGGAGGAAGTTTTAAGTATGCCAAAATAGGGTTTCAGGTTGTTTTGCACAAGAGCAAGTAAAAATGCCTAAGTGGCCTCAGGAAAATGCCCTCCATAATTCATGGGTTAAAATAAATTCCTGCCCCATATGGTCAGGACGTAGATTGTTGATTTTTATACCTGAAACTGGTCTCATTTTGTCTTGAGAGTGTCTTAGGAGGAAGTTATAGGTCTGCCAAAATAGGGTTTTAAGCAGTTTTGCACCAAGTTCAGTAAAATGCCCGCCTAGGGAAAATGAAGATGATTCTAAGAGTGAAATTAGCTTAGGTGTGCGCAGTGAGGTGTACTACATCAGCTAGTAGCATTGGTCCAGGATTTTGGTGAAATAAAAAATCCACCTTAGAAATTGCACAAATTGTCCAACTATAAAATTACTAGTAAAACTGCCTAAGTGACCTATGTAAAATGCGCGCCATTTTCTATAGTTGATGGATTAGATTATTATGAGGGTATGGGTATATAGAGTTTTTATTAGTGCATATAACCATAGAATTATTTTTCCCAAAGCGCCTCTGTAGTTGAATATATTGATCTACCAAAAGTGCCTCCCATATTGATTTGCACCCAGTAAAGTGCAAATCAATCTGGGAGGCACTTTGGGAAGATCAATATCTTCAACTATAGAGGCTATTTGGTAAAAATAATGATATGGTTAGATGAAATAATAAACAATCTATAGATCCATACCCTCAGAATAATTTAATCCATCAACTATAGAAAATGGCGGGCATTTTACAAAGGTCACGTAGGAAGTTTTACCAATAATTTTATACTTGGACAATTTGTGCAATTTCTAAGGTGGATTTTCATTTTACCAAAATCCTATACCAATGCAACTAGATGATGTATTACACCTCAATGAGCACACCTAAGCTGATTTCACTCTCATACTCATCTCCATTTTCCCTAGGTGGGCATTTTACTGAACTTGGTGCAAAACTGCCTAAAATCCTGTTTTGGCAGACCTATAACTTCCTCCTCAGACACTCTCAATAAAAAATGAGACCATGGTCAGGTAGACAAATCAACAAGGTACGGCCTGACCATATGGTGTGGGAATTTAATTTAAACCATGAATTATGGCAGGCATTTTCCTGAGGCCCCTTAGGAAACTTTACTTCCTCTCGTGCAAAACAGCCTGAAAAACTGAGACCATGTTCAGGTAGGCATATCAACAGACACTCCCTATTTTGGAATACTTATAACTTCCTCCTCAGACACTCTCAAGAAAAACTGAGACCATGTTCAGGTAAGCATATCAACAAGCTTCAGCCTGGTGCTTCCAGATATTTTTTTATCATTCTCCTATGATGTACAACAGGCATTTCCCCAAGGAAACTTGGACCAGTTTTCGAACACAACCATTTTTCATAATTTCTCCAAACTTTATTCTAAACCCCTGTTTTGGAAGACCTATAACTTTGTCATAAAGCACTCTTTTGAAGAAATGAGACCATGTTTAGATATCCTATTCAACAAGGTATATCCTGACAGGAAGGGGCAAGAATTTTCCTTAACCTATGAATTATGGCGGGCATTTTACTGAGATCACTTCAGGCATTACCAATGATTCTACACTTGCAATTTTTGGACTTTCCTAGACTTGGTCCAATCTGCCTGAAACATTGTTTTGGCAGATCCATAACTTCTCCCTCAGGCACTCCAAAGATGAGATGAGGACATGGTTAGATAGAAAAATCAACAACCTATAGTATGACCATATGGTGTGGGCATTTTTCTTCAACCCACTAACTATGGCGGGAATTTCCCTAAGGCCACTTAGGCATTTTTGCTACTTTGGTGTAAAAGCAACATGAAACCATGTTTTGGCAGGCTGTTAACTTTGTCATCAAACACCTTCTGTGAAGACTAAGACCATGGAAAGATAGCCTATTTGACAAGCTAGAGCATGATAGTTCCAGATAATTTTTATCATTCTCCCAGGAGGTACGGCGGGCATTTTCCCAAGGCCACTTGGACCAATTTTCCAACACTTATCCATTTCCAAGAATTTCTCCAAGGTATATCCTGAAACCAAACAGACTTATAACTTTCTCCTCATACATGCTTATGGGAAACTAAGACCATGGTTAGATAACCACACCAAAAATCTATATCTTGATATGATGGTGCATGCATTTTTATGAAACCTTGAATTATGGAGGACATTTTCCCAAGTCCACCTGGACTAGTTTTCCAACACCTAGCCATCTTCAAGAACTTCTCCAAATTTTATCCTAAAACCCTATTTTGGAAGACTTATAACTTTCTCCTCAGACATGCTTATGGAGAACTGAGACCATGAATAGATATCCACTTCAACAAGCTATAGCCTAATATGATGGTGCGTGCATTTTTCTCAAACCGTGAATTATGGCAGGCAATCTCTTAGAGCAGTTTTGACTACTTTTTCCATACTTAAGTCAATTTACAAAGTTTCACAAACTTGCCAAACTTTCCAATAATGATGTCAGATTGAAACAATGACTTAATGATTGGACCAGAACACCATCATGTGTCTTTCCAACTTCATCACACATGCCACATCATCACTTGTAGGTCCATTTTCGAAACTAGGGTTTTTCTTAGTAAGGGAGTGTGCAAGTTTTGCACATGGGGGTCAAATTTGCAAAATCATAAACAGGGGACTTATGGCTAGCATTCCTAGCTGTAAAATTCCTAGACACACTTACAGGACTCCCCGGAACCCAGTTTTGTTGCACGGTTGGAATTCTATGGCCCCGGTACGTATCCAACAGGTGTCCCTGAAGGCCTTTTGGATGCGAGATGTAACAAGCCATAGAATGACGACCGTGCCTCGGATCGACAAACCGTCTATTCTGTTGGATTCAGGACATTGGGATAGTGCTAGGGGTTCCCCTCTCCTCCAGTCCCATGGCCCAAGTGTCAACCTTTTAGGTCCATTTTGGAAACTAGGGTTTTGCTTAGTAAGGGAATGTGCAATTTTTGCACATATGGGTCAACTTTTCAAAATCATCGACCGTAGACTTAAGGCTAGTGTTCTCATCTAGGACCTTCCTCGATACACTTGCAGGACTTCCTGGAACCCGTTTTTGTCGCACGGTTGGAATTATATGCCCTCAATAGGTATCCAACTGGTGTCCCTGAAGGACTTTGGGATGCAAGTTGGAATGAGCCATAGAATGACGACCGTGGCTCGGATCGAAAAACCATTGACTCCATTGGATTCAGGACATCGGGATAGTGCTAGTGGTGCCCCTCTCCTTCGGTCCCATGGCCTTGGTGTCATCTTTTAGGCCCATTTTGGAAACGAGTGTTTTGCTCAGTAAGGGAGTGTGCAATTTTTGCACATAGGGGTCAACTCGGAAAAATCCTTGACCGGGGACTTAAGGCTAGCGTTCCCAGCTGGAACCTTCCTAGATACACTTGTAGGACTTCCTGGAATCAAGTTTTGTTGCACGGTTGGAATTCTATGCCCTCGGTAGGTATCCAACATGTGTCCCTGAAGGCCTTTGGGATGCGAGCTGGAACGAGACATAGAATGACAATCATTGCTTGGATCGACAAAACGTCAAATCCGTTGGATTCAGGATGTCGAGATAGTGCTAGGGGTGCTCCCCTCCTCCGATCCCATGGCCCAAGTGTCATATTTTAGGTCCATTTTGGAAACTAGGGTTTTGTTGAGTAAGGGAGTGTGCAATTTTTGCACATGGGGGTCAACTTTGAATTTTTTTTATTTTGATTCTAGAACTAGACATTCAAAGAGAGGAAATCAAACCTACCACACTGCACCCATGGTAGATTGCTATGTCCTTAGTGTGCCATGTCATTTAACAACTCCTTAGTGTTCCACTATATTTGCATTTTGAGTAATTAATGTCATTTTTAAGAATTCAAAGTTCCAAATAAAAAATGGAGGCGACATTTCATCGATGATATCCCTCTGATCCTTGCTAGGTTTGTTAGATCAAATTCACCATGAACCTTTTCCATCAAGTTATGGGGGAATACTTTCCAAATCACAATGAACAACCATTGCATCATCGTTTGTATCAATCAAGTATATTCAATTTTAAATACATTTTCATATGAGGATAATCCATCCTTTTTACAAAAATAGGACCATGAACATCTTATTTTCCTTCATCAAAACAACATTATCAAGGAAGATAATTGAACTAGTTAGGTATTTCATTTTCCATGGATTCTGTATGATTACTTTTGCATTATGACAAGTGGAAAGTGGACATATGAAAGAGGTAAAGCACAAACCAAGGTCTTACATACTAGGGTTTATTAAGGATAGGGTTTATATCTTCAACGATTTTATGAGAGTGAATTCATGACCAACTATTAGTTAGCATATTGGAACAAACTAGGGTATATTTGTTACATATATTTGACCATATGTACATGAAGGCCCAATGAATTTGATTACACTTTAGTTATGCATTCCATGCCATTGTTTTTAGCATGCTAGAGTAGGCACCCTTCAACCAAACTTCATAGATGTTCATGTATGTATTGTTTGATGAAATATGGTAGCATTGATGAAATGTGTAGCATCTATTAGACTTCCTCTTAGTTTGTGAAAATGTCATAGGATTACATTGATGATATGCGTAGCATGTTACTATTATGACAAAGGTTATTCAAACATATTTTGACTTATTTTGTTAACTTTTGTTTTTTCCTTGCAACATATTTTCCTTGCAACCATAATCCTGATCAATGGGTATGAACCCTTGGAGTTGACAAAAAACACAATTTTAAATTAGATATCAAATTACCATAGATGTGCTAAGTTCATTGAACTATTGAAAGATATTATTAGTTTTTTTCCATTACGATAATGTTTTCATAACACAATGGTGAGATTTTACTTGATCAATTCAATAAATGTAAGAGAATAAATATTGCTTAAAATGTAATTATATAAATTTCAATAGCATAATTTATCAATTTGTGGAAAAGATAAATCATCACAAGCACAAGTGGAAACTCAAGAGAAAATATGGAATATATTGTATCATGCATTGATAGTTGAATGCTTGTAATACAAAATATGGAAAAGTAGCCGGCCATCAAATGGCCTGTCAATGTACATATATCCCTAAGTACAATAATGTGTACATGTATGTCAATGTACATACATCACTATAACACGGGCACGTTTTGGAATCCTATCCTACATGTTAATTAACATGGCAGGGTCAGAGTCCGCCCATGCCTAGTTCTAATAAATGTGCACGCGTTTTCAATTTACTAAATTCTAGTGCGTTTTTCGAATGCATGATTGCACCTAAAGGGTCCCTCAACTTTGTGCGAAGGACCAAAAGCAATGCAATATTTCTTTAGAACTTTCATCTTTTTAAGACAATAATAGATCCATAAGCAATCAACTTATGGCCCATCTCTTTCATCAACATGGATGCTTGTTGTGGAATTCAAATTTAATTATATCTTCAATTAGTCTTTTAATGTTGAGTTCAAAATTCTATTTAATGAGGCTAAGTTCAAAACTCCTTGTCCCTATTCTAGTTTGGTTTGCAATCTTGGTATGTTTCCTTGCCTTCACAAGACCAAATCTAAACAAAAAATAGATATTAGTATTACTATTTAATTTATATTGTATTTCTTATATAGATAGATAGAGAGAGAGAGAGAGAGAGAGAGAGAGAGAGAGATATAGATATATATGGGGATTACCCTGTTCCTACCATCTTGGCAAGTTCAAATGCAAAAAAGAACCCCACGTTGTCTCACTGAGTCTTCACATAAAGGGGAACTCCATAAGTTCTCGACCCAGGTCGACTCCTTTTTCCCAACTATATGTCCGTTCTAGGGTTTTCCCATAGACACTTGATAGACACACTCCCATTTGAAAGTGTCTTTATCAAGTGTCTATGGGAAAACCCTAGAAACCCAGAGCCTATCCTAAAAAACGTAGTTTTGAATCCAAATAATTATACACTTATATGCAAAGTTTCTGACATATATATAGCAAGGGTGCATACAACTAAAAACAAATCAAGTGCAATCCATATCAGACCCAAAATACATAAACAAAGAGGCCAAATGGACTAGACTCCAATGAGCATGATGGCGACAATGGTGACAATGAGTACAATGATGACGATGATGATAATGGGCATGAGGATAGATATGGTGATGGTGACAATGAGACAAAGTGCATTAGGTTGATGGTGGTGATTGATGGGGATGAGGATGGTGTCACCACGAGCAAGAGGATGACGAGGCTTGATGGTGATTGTGGTAGTGGGAATGGTGTTGGTGATAATGTTGTCATGATAGTGGAGTTCAACATTAAGATGGTAACCCTAGAGCTTGGATCCTATTCTAGAAACAAGAGAGCCTATCCTAAAACCTCTAGTTGGTAGCGTAAACCCTAGCTTGTATTCTAATCACAATGAAACCCTATTATGTAGCCTATTCCCTTGCCTAAATTATAATACATATAAAAAGTAAATCATTTTCATTGTACATATATATTCATGTGCATACATTTGAATCCAAATAATTATACACATATATAGAACAAAACTCGAACAAAACTATATATAAATCCATGAGATAAAACCATAGTGGAACAAAACTCGAACAAATATATAAATTTTTAGGAAAATAGTGGAACATGGTTCCAAATGTACATACGATGGCAACTCGTTCCCTATACAAAATCCGACAACTCGTGTCGTAGATCCAAAATACATGGCAACTCGTTCCCTATACAAAACATGACAACTCATGCCGTAGATCCAAAATACATGGAAACCCGTGCCGTAGATACAAAGTACATGGAAACTGGTACCCAAAGGTGCCACATCATGGCTAATGTACATAACATGGTGTGTCAAGCATTGTGACCACCCCGGTCACTCCCAGGTGCATCTCCAAAATTGATCTTCCTCTTCTTGGAGCTACTAGAATCTCGGGTCTTCTTTCGTCTAGGAGTAGATCGTCTCTCCACGTTCTGAAACAAATGACATAAGATACCATCATTTTCAAGCATTTGTAACATTTAGCACATTTATAAAATGGATGTACAATTCAAATCTTAAATAAATCACTGTTGATGCGAGTGGGAGACGAAAGGAAGGTGTCCTGGATTTGCTGAGCCTCTCATCAATTCTACCCTACAACATTTACAACAATCATTTCATTGAAAAACAATAATTGCTTAAATTAATTTTGGTTAATGCATCAAAACATTTTCATAAATTAACTTGATTCTCACCATGAACACCTCCGGAAATGGACATGGCTGGGATTCTGGGCTAGCAGGTGGAGCAGTTGGCTAGACAACCTGCTCTGATGCAGTCATGCAGGGGGGCGTAGATGTAGATGCGGAAACTATGGGTGAAACCACTGTAGATACATGGGAAGATAATGGAATAGTAGTTACCACAATAGTGGCGGGAACTAGAGATGATATGGTGGAAGAGGGCATGGTGGTATGGGGTGGAGGAGGACGTCATGGATGATGAACCCCTACCGGCTGGACAATACGGTATTGACCCAAAATGGATAGGGGGGATGCTGAGGTATGGTGAATGGGAGGGCGGTCCTGGATAGGGAGGAGGATCGATAGAGGGGAGGTTGTGGATGAAGGGGGGAAGCTAGATGGAAGGGGGGGCATGGGAGAATGGGGGAGGATGGATAAACAAGGGGGCGTGGATGAATGGGGGAGGATGTATAGATGGGGGGGCGTGGACGAATGGGGGAGGATGGATGGAGGGGGGAGTATGGATGGAGAGAGGAGGGTGGATAGAAGGGAGGGGTATGGATGGAAGCGAGGGGGGTGAATCATGGGAGAGGGTGGAAACATGGGACTAAAGTGGCTTGTAGATGTTGGTGGCCCCTACATACAAATTTGTAATATCATAGTTTAGTAAAAAAAAATCAAATTAAACCATAGTATGTCGTAACATTTCAAATTAAAAGCGTGCTTTTAACTACACATTCTACCTCTGTATATGGTGATCCGTTGACCCCTGGAGAAGATGGTCGATTATCGTAGTCCGTGCATACCTGTGGACACTAAAACACATGCACGTTATAAACATATTAAACAAGTAATTATTCAGTCAATCAAAATATTAAAAAATATTGTACGAACTATCATCATGTATGTCATAAATATAAATACATAAAAATAGAAATGCCATAAGTAATAACAATATTTTGTGGGGTACTGAAAATACCTCCGTGTGAAGTGCCGCAATTTCAGTTGCAGTTGCCATTGCTGCATACAGGTTGGGAGATGTTGCGTTCTCCCATGGCGGCGTCTCAGCTTTAAATAGATGTACATTGAAATAATAGTTTAAGTCAAGCACAAATACTTCAAAATTACTTTACAAATTATCAAGTGATGATTGAAAACACATTAAAAAAAGTGCTAAGCTGCTCCATACAGCAGCCCTCGATCGGGCCAGGGCAGGTGTGCCCGCAATGGGGACAAATACGTGGCATTGTCCCCGTCGAACTAGAAGGCCCAACATGGCTACCACAGATGACAGGTCTATCCTGTATCTGTCCTGAAGGCCCTGCACCTTCGTCTCTATCAAGGTTAGCCTATCTATCCACTGTAGTAGTTTCTACAAAGGAAGTGTCTCTAAGCAGTCCCCGTGCAACACTCCTCATCACACCCTCGATCTGATCAAGTTTGTGGGGTAACTGAGGCAGTTAGGGAGAGGGTTTGGGATCATCTCTAGGAGATGGTGGCCCTCTCACTGGGTTCCTCCTAGCAGTAGGTCGATCTTGGGCAGATCCATGCCCAACACCCTGGAACTCGATTATGTCAAAATAGTTGACATGTAAACCGAGCGCAAACTCAGCCTACATTTGCCAAAGGAAGTACTGTGGAACCTCCCTATTATTGCAGGGAGGTTTATCGTAAACCATGAACCACCTATGCATCCAATTGTCCCTCTATGGTTGGAAATGACACCAATCCATGCAGACACATGGCTTTCTAATCTTCGGTGGTTGTTTTGTTCTTGGATCGGTGAACATATTGTACAATTGGTCCTTTGTAATATTCAAATCTTTCATTTCCTCCTTGGAAATGCCCGTGGAATAATACTCCTACATCCTAGCTCTATATTCATTCATGTCATTCAATTGACGATGTGCATGGATGAGGCAGTCAATTGAGCTCTCAATTGAGGTGGCAAGGGACACTCGAGATGGTTCCCCTATGTTTCTTAGATCTCAAATGTGCACTGTCATTTCATTTACATAATGGTTCAAGTCATCTTGGTCAAAATTTTGTTGGGGGTTTTGATTTTCTTGGGCATTTGGATTTTGTTGAGGGTTTTCATTGGTTCAAAGATTAGTGTTTTCTTGTGTTCCACCAGACTCCATGTTAACATTTTGTTCATTCATTGTGTGGGTTTACACTCTGCAATTGAAAATTTCTCTATTATTTTAATAATTTGGGAATTATTACAAATTTAATAAAAAAAAATGAATAAAATGACAAACAACATGGAATTTACCTATCGATTGCAATTGGTGGATGGATGAAGATGGTTTTTGAGTGGAAATGGTGAACTTAGTTGGTTGTAGCTCCGTGCACGCAGTGGTTGATTCACGCTTGGCCCGAATGGAAACAATGAAAAAAAATCTATTTTTAGTATTATTACCTTAGCAGGGGAGCGTGTGTGCATTTGTGCATGTACGCACTCGGAATGCTCACATGCAGCAACTCACACGCGCCCCGGTTTGGTACTGAACCTAATGGCGTATGCGCGCTTCCTTAAGTGTGTGCGCGAGTTTGCTTTTTCCCCGCTAGTGCGGTCTTGTTGCAACACTTTTGGGGAGCAACTTTGTGCGCTGACCCTGAAAACCATTTTGTTATGTTTAATATCCTGCTTCCTATAAACTTTTCCTTAGTGGTGATAAAGCAAAAAAATTATTAAAGTGAAAAGAAAAGGCACTAGGCAACTATGCCATGTTGGCTTAAAGAAAACAATAAGTATTTATACTATTGACAAAGGAGATGATCAAGATATACATTAACATTTCACATTTTTTGATTAGTTAGGTTCTTTGGATTTGAGTCTATAGAGCTTATAGGATGCAATCTTGATGGATTTGACAGATTTTCTTGTTCCCAAATAGAGCTTTCTACGGGCCTTAACGTATAAATCTTGTGTGAAACATGTTTGAAATCAATATTATTATTCACTTAGGAATTAGATATAATTAATGAATTTGTTATTTTTTCAATGTACTAATGAACTATAAATCTCAAGAATTGCAAACGCAACAAACATATAGACACAAAAGCTCATGAAAGAAACAGTAGTATCGTATCTTCTAAGCCAAAGCATTGATACAATGAACCAATGAGCTATAAATCCATTAGAGTTATAGACACAACAAACCTATAAAGATACAATATGACAAAAGAAACAATAGTATACTAGTTGACAAGAGAATGGATTCATGTGGTAAAGTCAATAAAGGAAAGCATTGAATGAAATTCTAGAAAAAAGAAAGCAATGAGAGTCTAAATTGAGGCATTGAATCCATTAATTTTAGTAGGTAGAGCTATAAAATTGGCATCAGAGAACTTGGTGGAAATGGAAGCAAAGGATCATTTCATATTCTATCATTCATTGAAACCAAAATATATTCTAGACTATTGATGTCTATTGGAAAAGGAAACTATTTTTTATGTTCAAAATGTACATAGATCATTGTTTTTTTTCCCCTGAGAATTCACAGTCTCTGGTGCAAAGAACAAAATGTAAAAGATAAAAAAGGAAAAAGAGGTATTGTCACAAGAGACTCTTGATTTCATTGACAACATTATCTACTGTCAATGTAAGCAGGGCCTCTAGACATAGTCCACATAAACTGAATACTATGGATGAGAATCTTTTGGTGTAATTTGCATAGGAAGTTGTTGCAAGTGATGGGAAGCATTCTTGAAGTTGTGACATACGCAAAATACATTCCATTGGTCCTTCTTCCATGTGAAGAATGCATTCCAAGGAGTGCTTATATTTGCATGTTGTTGTTTGTTTACAACTTGTACAATGGGATGAGTTGCGCATCATGGCTTGGCTATAGTTGTTGCAGAATCTTTGGAATGGAGGAAAAAAAAATTATATAGGTTTCAAGGCTCCCTTCAACTACATTTTTGGAATTGTGCACTCGGGATTATTGAATTATGGGAAAATTATTCTAATAGAAATGCAGGAATCTTTCTCTTTAAACAAAACATCAAAATAAGTTGCATATAAAGAGATCATGAATGGGATTTATAACTATTTTAAACAATTACAAATGATTATATGATTTTAGAAAAAGAGTGGGAAGTTATAGGACACCAATTCTATTGCAATAGCTTTGATAGTTACTACCCTTATATCTCAATAGGAATGCACAAAAGCATAAGTATAACATAAATCACAAGCCATGGGTTCCTAGTGCCAAAAGGAATTTGAAGTCAATGGCAATGTAATTTAGGGAACTTGTGATAAATATTCAAAAGTGTAAGTAACCAAATCAAATACTAGTGATGGATTGGCTTTGAAAGAAATTTGTTGTTCATGGTCATTTGAGCTAGAGTGCAAAAATAGAAAAAATTAGACATCATAAACATGAAATTGTTTCCATTAGTATTTATATTGCATAAAACATTGGACGGTATGGAGAAGCAAGAATATTAATGCAAGTGTAGTCAACAAACTCATTCCATTTTGTTTCATATGAAACACATTGACTATTATCTAATTGAACATGGAAAAAGAAAAAGAAAAATATCAATCAAACAAGTTTCAAAGAACACAGCTATTGTTCATATTCTATTGAAGACACTATGTCATAGACTATATATATATATAGAAGGATTATATTGAAAACCTATTTACTAAGAATTAATTCATGTGGAAATGCTTGTAACTAGAGATGAAAAAAGAGAATATCTATAGGAAAAAACACATTGAAACAATGTGATGAAGCAATCTTGGTAACTAGTGTTTAGTTATATAGATTTTTTGACTAAAATTTGTTTGATTTTAAATATTTTCTTTTGTCTAAAGTATAGAAACTGTGCAAGAATAAGAGTAAAAAAAAGGAAAGAGAAAAATAAAACTTGTTCAAATGAATTAAGTAAGTCAGTGGACAGGAATTTGCTTGGGTCTTGGATTGAATGAAAGATAGCAAATATGCTTTTGTAGATTCATCATCAAGTGGAATGACAAAAGTGGTTGTAGAACCAAGTAGTATTTGTGATCCCTTTGGCCCATTTATGACAACATTTTTGAACAAGTACATTGGCGTAAGGATGGATGCCAGTTGTTCTTGTATTTCAGAGAAAAAAAAAAAAAAAAAAAATAATAATAATAATAATAATAAAAAAAAATAAAAAAAAATAAAAAATAAAAAATAAAAAAAAATAATAAATAAATCAATAAATCAATAAAATAATAAAATAATAAATAAAAAAATAAAAAATAAATAATATATATATATTGTAGGATTCATTTAACTGCAACTGCAGTTGATTTGAATTATTTCATATTTTGCAATCCAAGAACAAGAACAATAAAAATGGACAAAAAAAGAGACATAAGTTGTTCAAAAGATAAAAGTAAAAATGAAGGAACAATTTTAAAGTAAACTAGGAATGTACAATCACAGTATTGTTTATTGCCTCTTCGTCAAGTTGATACTTAATTCATAGGTTCTATTGTTTTGGTAATAGCAATGATGACTACTGAAATGGAGCCAACATAATAGGAGAGTGGGGAAATTTACAAGGAAGAAATAGTTGTGTGTGGTGCAAGTCTACGGTGTTGGAAGACTTGTGATATTATTTCAATTGAACTTTGTTCATGTAACATAATCGTGTATTTTGAATCACATGTGTCATATGGCCCCTTGTTTCTAAGTGTGAAAACTGAAATTTTGACATTGGTACCAGGAGAGAAATGTTCAATGAAACGGGGTATAAGATTGTTGTTAATATTAACTCTTATTGTCAACTGGCCATCTGTATCCACCAAGTCATCATGAAGCAATCGTATCTTGTTAGGAGAATTGGGATTTTTACTTTTTGCAAGTCCATACAATGCCAAGACATCTCCTTCAAACACATTAGTATATGTTATTGAACAAAGTTGTATAATAGAATACGGTGGCTCTATGACTTGTTTAAGTATGAAACAAGTTCCAAATGGAACAAATCAACAATAAATTAAAGGATTTGGTGCAAGCAATCACATGAGTCATTTTCTTGTTTTTTTGTCTTGTCTTTTTTCATTATTCTATTATTTTTTCTCTTGGTTTTTTTATGTTCTATTTTATGTTCTTTTCTTTTTATTTTCTTCATTTTTTTATTTTATTTTCTTCTGATATGCTATAGGACATTGATAGTAATTTGAAGGAAACTAGTTACATTGTTACCTTTTTTCCTATATATATCATATGTTTGTGCCTTTTGAAGCTGAGTTGGACTAGTTTCTTTAGTATCTAGATCTGTATTCGGAAATAGAGATCAGTTATAAGTAACTGCAATTTCGAAAAGTTCTAGAAACAATTCAATCCTCTGTGACAAAATATATGTTGTCCAAAAAATATGATATCTTTGGACTGATTTTGCTACAATATACCACTCTACAATTTTGCTAGTTTTCTTTACCCATGTGCTTAAAACATTCTCTATGAAGAAGAAAAATATACCATGCAATGGAATATGCAAGGTAGATAGGAAGACAACTATGAATTTGTATATGTCGATGCCATAAACAATGCTCTGTTTTTCTTTAATGTTGGTACAATGAATATGCATATTTGTATCAAAATAACAATAGGCATACAACTACATATACGTAGGAGAAAACCAATGTTACATTTGTTGTAAAGAGGTTGAATTTCGTGTGGCTATAAACATTGGCAATGAAATAAAATGTGTACTAGCATGCAGTATTTTCAAGTGTTTTAAAAGGAATTGAAATACAAATGATGTTATGATTTGTCCACTAAGCTTCTATGACATGAAATATGATATTGTCAAATGGCAAAGTTGTCCAAAAATGATCAATCAAACAACTAACACAAAGTTTTGCTTTTGTTGTATGCAACTTGAAATTAGATTTTCCATGAACATCTGGAATTTTTTTGTGTAGTGTTGCTTTGGAACATGTGAAAGTTCAAATCACCAACAATTACAATATGCTCATTTTCTTGGATATTCTCTAGGATATAATGGACAAAGCAATAAATTTGTTTAATTAGTGTATGTGGAAGAATATAGATGCTTGCTAATACTGCAATAGCTTCATGAATAAGGAATCGACTAATAATTGTTTCAATGTAGTTTGTTATGTAATCATTCAATATTTAAACTACTATGTTTTCTTTGTAACATGTAAGAACACCATGAATGTGAAATGTCAAAAAATAGTGATATTTTTTTGCAAGGACACTTTCCTATGGTGGAAAGCCTGTGTTTGTTTCTTGCAAGCATAGAATATCACTTCTCATGAGGTCATAGTTATTAACAATATCTTCGATATACAATGTGAGGCTGTGTGTGTTTAATGAACTTATAATAAAGTAATTGTTTTCTAGTATTGACTGAAATCCATATTCAAATTGCAAGTGAGCTTGATTTTGAAGTATGTCCTACTCACTAGAAAATTTTGGCAAAGTAGAGAATGTTTATTGCAACTTGCTTACAAGTTACAATCCATGCATATATCTAACACGAGACAATGTAGTGTACACAAGGCCATGTTGTTTAACTCATTTTGGATCAAATGCTAATTTTTCCATTGTAAGTCCTTCTGATGAATGTATTGTTCATGCGCATGCTATTTGAATAGGAAATTGTTCATGAATAAAAGGAATCATATTCAATGATGCCACATGTATAGAGATCCTTGTAATTGATGTCCATGGATCTAGAATATGAAGTGTAAATAAGAGTTTCATTTTCTCCCATTGCATAGAGCCAATTGGGTGTGATATAAATTAAATCTAAACTACATCTACTTTTCCGTTTGTGTAGTGTTTGAAGATACCTTCAATAACTTTCATGAGGCCATCTTCAATATCATAATTGCATCCAATTAATTCTACAAGCATATTTTTCTTTAGAACAATTGTAGATGGCAATTCAATTCTATAGTTTCCACAAGAATTTGTTTACAACATATCTATTTTCTAATCGAATGATTCTAGAATATGTGTCTATGATTGTACAAGAGCCAACATTTTTTTATTGTGTTCTTGAATGTCTTTGTTTTTGTAAAAAATATATGGAAACGTTGGATCATCTAGTGTGGTTTTATAGCAATGTCTATTTAAGTAATCAATGTCATATTCTATTTGTGAGCAAGTTATAATTTTGTTCAATATGGATAGAAATATAGGATCTTCTTGTCTCATTAATTCTTTAAGATTAAAGAATTTGACATTATCTGCCAAAAAGTTGTAAGGAACTGTGTCAAATTGGGATGTTGGTTGTTCAAACATCCAACAATAAGTCGCCAAAAAATATGACATCAAGGTTACCAAAATGTATAATCGGAGTATGCATAATTTCTCTCATCCTTTTGTTAGTATTGCAAACATCTGAGAGCCTATCAACGAGACCTCATATACTAGCAAGAGGCAAAGCTATTCATATTCTTCAGTCAATATATCTAGTGTATTAGATGCTAGCAGAAGCACATTTGACAAAGTCAAAGGTATTCAAAGTGTTCAGCACACTATGACACCATTTGCATTGTGGGAAACACTTCTACTAAATGCAATGATGATTCTTTTTTTTAATGGGACACTATAGAGATCCTTGTTGTAAATCATAAAAAACCATGGTAAATTTATTTTTCTACTAATGCCTTTCTTGTTCCAGCTCCACCAGTCAAAATAAAATGGATTGGTGTCCTTGGGTCTACTTTCTTTCTCATTGTGATTTCTTTTGTAATTGATTTCTTCTATTTGTTAAGTTTTATTCTAATGTTATAATAATCTTGTGTGCTTAAAATATGTGGTTGCTTGATGGATTAAATTGAATTATTAGAGTTGGTTCTAGGTTTTCCAAAAATTATTTTATGGATTAGATCATTCTTGATGTCATACTTCTCAAGGTGATCCTGAGTTGTATTTGTTCTTGCTCCAAAGGCTCAATTTCAAATATTTGTTGATCTCTAATGTCAATTGTCTTTGAGGCTATGTCAATATCGCCCCAAGTTGTTCTTGTTCTAGCTACAATTTTTTGTTCAACATGATCGATTACGATTTTATTGGGGGAATATGCTTCAAACCATGTTTCATGGTTTTCTTTTATGACATTTTTAGTTTTCCTATATGGGACGAATAACATATTTTTCTCTCTAAAAAAAATTATGGTTCTTTTTGTTCACTGTATGGGATGTAACGTATTACACATTGGCGTCTTCTTTTTTTGAGCTCTGAATTATAACATGAATAAGAAGAATCAAATTCTTCCAAACATAAATGTTCAAGTTTGACAGGCCTTGAAATGTACTTGTTGACAATTGAACTATATAAAATGTTTTCAGAGTCATCTAATTTTTGCCACAATAGCCTTGGATTCTTTAGGACATATGTTCTTTTGTCAACTGGTGCAGTTTTAATGAATATTGTTTTTCTATAGATTGAGTATAGTGGCAAGGAGAGTGCAATGTGAATATCTTGTTGACTAGACATTTGTTGCATGTTGATAAGTACATTTCCAAGTTTGCCGATTGTTTCAATCTTTCTGTCATTGCTAGTTAGGCATTTGTCTTTGATTTTCTTGAAAGAAGTTGTCATGGTTTGGTCCATACTTGTAATGTAGGAACTACACTAAGTAGTTGCAACATATGAATCTAAGATGAATTGTGCCATTGGTCCATACATCAATTGGATTTCTTTTCAAAATAACAGTAGGGCGTAGAAGACAATAGTGTAAGAGAAGAATGTATTCTTCTCTAGTAATTCCAAGATCCAACAAGAATATATAAAATGACACATTCTTAGGGTAGATTTTATGATGTAAGATGTAAAATATTTATTTTTCTTTTTCAATGCTTATATCATTGTGATGTTCCAAGGGTTTCAAAATAATGATTTTGTCAATCGAAGGCAATGGAAAATTAAATATGCAACTAGAACGTTGGTATTTTTTGTAACTTCTTGTGTGGTGATGGGTTTGAAAATTTATCAATTGATCAGAGAGGAGCGATGAATTAGTAGACACATATCTATCTACAAACATTGTTATGTCATCTTCAGAATCTTGTTGATAGACATGGGCATTTTTTATCCAATGAAATCCATGCTCGTGTTCATTGCCTCTACTTTGGAATTCAGTAATGAAGAAATAGTCTTCCATATCTCCAAAGAGTTCATTATTACTTCAAATCAACTAATGAAATGATGTTATTCTATGTTTATAGTAACAACTACAAGTGACAGGATGCTTTCGTATCAATTATTCAATAGTTTCTATAGGTTCTTTTTCACTAGATTTACCTAGAGAAATGTTTCTAGTTTATTGCAATGCATTACACAATGGAAGCCAAAGATGTTCAGCACTATTAAAAGTAACAAAGAACCTAAAACATATGTGTATATAAAATAGTCCCAAGTATGGGAGAAAAATTGCTATGGTCCTAAGATAGGTGAGAGCTTGGATTGCCTCCATTGCAAAAATAACTAAATTTCTTAACTTGCATATGACTAGTCAATAACTTTTTTTTTATTTTGTAATAGGAGTTATTTGATGTGTGCAATTGAGTTGTCTATAGAAAAAATCTCTATGCCTTTCCATCTAGCCAACATATTGGTGAAGTATGCATAAGGGAGGTTTTTTAACACATGATTGTAATGAAAGGGTAGAGGTAACATTTCTACTTGGTTCCAAAATGAAACCTAGAATATTTTACAAAATATACATGATATCAAAATCAAGTAAATTGAGTAGAGATGACATGCTTAAAAAAATGCCACTACAAAAATAGGCATGCTTCTAGTAGGGAAAGAAAAATTCCTCATGTCTAGAATTAATGTTGAAATGATCAAGTTTCCAAACTGCTACAAAATATTAGCAATAGTAAAAGTGTTTTTCCACAAATAAATAAAATCCTATGATAGTTCTCCTTCCCATTTCTGATTTCAAGGAAGGTTCTACCATCAGGACTGCCATAGATAAAATACTAGACACTATTACACCAGCTGTGGTAGATTCTTTGTGTAAACACCACCTATGATTTTGTTGTTAAATTGTTTCATGGACACGAGATATGTAGGTTCAGGTTTTTTCATCTTCTATATATGTCACGTCCCCATCTTGACCCTATTTCATTAAAATTGTAAATGATGTAATATTGTTATAAAATCATGGTGAGGAGCTCAAGGCCAAGGCCCTGCCATCGATTTATTGATGCATATGGTTCACGTGCTAGCCAGGCACAGTGGAAATTGTGAATATTATGTAAATATGCATTTTAATAAAATACCCACAACTAGCTATGCAATGCAACAAGAGATGGGGGCATTATTTTACAAGGAATTGGGAGGGAAAACATTCAAACCTTTGAGCCAATCAAGTCAAGCCAAGTGTCAATGAGAGAACCCATCAAAACCTCAACTACCCATGTTGAATTTTGTACCCAATCATTCATTTCTCCCAAGAGTTGGTTGAGGTAGTTAATGCCTTTGGAATGGAGAGGTATGGCTGTCCAAATTCGAGTATGGGAAAGCCACCCTTCATGGAAAAACGTGTTTTGCTTCTTGGGAAAGAAAACATCCCTGAATTGCTCCCCAAGCCATTACCAATCAAGCAGTTTTGCCTCTCTCATGTTTTTGGAGCTACCTGGGTGTTTTTCCTCCATGTTTTTCCTGTGTTTCCTTGGTTTTTTAGTGGGGAAGAGGGCGTTTTTGTGTTGCAAAGCTACTAGAAGAAGAGGGAGCTTGATTAGGGTTTCAATGAGGCTGTTTTGGGCAATTTGATATGCTCATAACCTGTGGGAGAAATCGGGTTTGTTCCCTGTGGTTGAACTCCCTGTTTACAGTCCATTTTGGTGTGCCCACGATTTGGGGAAAACCCATGACCATCCTGTTTGTAAATCCAATTGCTGGAAATGTGTATCCATGCCCAGTTTTGAGTTTGCTGTGTGAAGTGAGTGTTGGGATTGAGATGGGTATCTATTGCTTTGGTTGTGCATGAGCTGGAAGGTCCCCTTTTCCTTGTAAGAATCATGCCCAACTCGGGGGGTGGCAGTTGTGTTGAGATAATTGATGAACACAACTAGCCTATGGTTGGGTGGAACGTTGCAGTGGCATAGCTAGTTGTTTGGGATAACATTACATCAAGATGAGTATTTTCTTATATGTAATTACTTCTGCAAATGTATTAATATTTTGACTATGTTAAATTGAATGGAATCATGTAATGTGTGTGGGTGATGTTATTTCGTTGTGCATGTTTTCTTTAAATTGCATCTACACACATTCGATTTTTAATTGCTGTGACTTTAATAAATCGGGTTGAGTTTCATGTAAAGCCCTAGTTTTAGTGCCATGTTCCCTTCCTGGAATTGGATAGATGGGAGGGTACGTGACAATATATAGAGAAAAACATTTCCTTTTGGTAGTATCTATGTATTGGCCAGGTTGGCTAGAACCTAGCATGTTCAATGACAACCAATTGTCCACATTCTGAAGTTTGGTAGTAAGGCCTTTTTAGACTTACATTCAGCTATTACAGCCAAAATGAGCCATAGGAAATTTGAATCTTTCATTTTAAGGGAAGTCTTTGAGAGCTCTTACTTCACCTTTGTGACTAGCAAGGTCTCTATTGACTCGGATTTGTTTTCCAGTCTTCTTGAACATGTCTCTCTCATTGAATCTCTTTTATCTACAACAAGTATTTTCTTTTTTCCTAAAGTCATTTCCAAGTTCTAAATAGAATGATGGACGATGTGTCCGTAATAAATACAAGGGCTACTAAGGCTACTCTACATATTGCATTACATCGACCATGGGATACATAATCATAGCATCAATTTTTTTGAAGCAGGTGTTCAAGTTCATTACCAATGCTCACCACGAATTAATGCGGTGACTCTACTTTGCCTCACTGAAGAAAAAACGAGTACAATGATTCCATGGTGAAGGTAAAAGCATCCCCTTAAGTTCTATTTGATCTAACTAGGTCTAGCTTAGATTTTTTCCTTAGTATTATTGCTTGACATTCTGTCAAACAAGATTTTAAGAATCTAGTAGATTAATTCTATAACAATAAACATGGAAAAATTATGATCCAAACCAAATAAGCTTCACAGAAAAAATATCAACACAACAAGAAATGTATTTGATACCAATTCCTCTTAGAAAGAGCTCAACATAATGATGAAAACATATGGCATATCCTATGTAATTTGTGATTTTCAAGTCTATCCTACAATTGATGCACTGTCCCACGGTTCAAAAGTCACACTCCAAAAATATTTGACCTGCATAGATTAAATCTATGTACTATTGACAACATCAACATGGAAAAAAGAATGGGAATATTATGGTCCAGACGAAATAAGATTCACCAAAACAATATCAACACAACAAGAAATTTGTATTTGATACCAATTCCTCATAAAAAGAGCTCAACATAATCATGAAAAATTATCATAGGTCCTATGCAATTTATGGTTTGCAAGTCTATCAGGCAATTGATGCATTTCCACACAGATCGAAATACACACTCCAAAAATATTTGGACTACATAGATTAAATCTATATACTACTCACAAGATCAACATGGATGAGAAGCATTGGAAAATGCCTGGGAGCATGGAAGACAATAGTTTTTAAAAACCATTCTATGTGCTATTGACCAATAAATTTAGGGGAAATAGATGCAAGTAGCTCGAAAACCTACACACTTACTATATGCATAGACACAATCAAGAAAATAACTCAAAAACACATAGCAGTAGGAAACTATTTTCCCCTCCTTTTTTCCACATAAGAAACTTAGAGCCAACAAAGACACAAGCAAATACAGTTTATCAAAATGAAGAAACAGAACTAGATTGCCATTAAAGAACCAATCTAACAATAAAGGAAGTTTAATTGCAAAAGCAGTATTCATTACATTTAACAAAATAGATCGCAACACAATAATTTCTTTGCGATTCATATATCATTGCCACAATTACCCTAGAATATTACTATGCATTATTGTTGCAATGTCACCACAGATGGTGATGTTAAAGGTCAATATTACAAAATTCTTAGTGGCTATCAACCTACCTTTGTTACAACCCCAACAAAGCCTCCCATGGAAAACCAGAAAATATATAACCATACACTTGCAATCTAACCACAAATATCAGCACACAAACCTGCATACATGCGATATACATGGACATAGTCAATAAAGTAGCTTGAAACACATAGCACCGAGAAACCATTTTCCCCTCTTATTTTTTTCATCCAAACAAACAACATCACAAACTAGACACCCAATTTGTATTCATTGAACCTGGCTGCACAAGAATAGGAAACCAAACACCCTAGACAAAAAAAAAAATCCCAATTAAACCAATTTTTACCTCGACCTTTTCCCCAGTACCCATAGCGAATCCAACACCATAACGGAGTCCAAGTCCAAGAACATACCTTTCGCATTTACAGTGCTCCTCATTGCAACAGAATTGAGACTATTTGCATGAAGAAATCCATGCTCATACATTGGAACAAAGTGAAATTCCGATGGACATTACCAGACGACTTGCTCGGGCCAAAATCCCAACCAAATCATAGAATCTAATTCAAGATTCAAGATCCCAATGCTCCACCCAAAACACAACAAAAGGAACCGTTGAGTAAAAACCCTAGCCAAATACTACCACACCCGGACATTGGAACAATGCAAAATGCCAACAAGCATTACCATACCACTTGCTCACCCCCAAACTCCCATCCAAATCCCAGACTCTGCTTCAAGATCCAACAACCCCAGGCTCCACCCAAAACACAACAAAAGGAACCACCAAAAATACTAGTGAAGCACCACCAACAAATCCGAATCGGCTACATTACAACATTGAGAACACCAATTTTTCGACACAACAAATGAAAATGAAAACACCGCAGCCATCCCTTGCTCCAAACTCACCACCAAATACAAAGAACTGATGAGCGAAAACCCCAACAAAATACCATCAATACAGAACCAAAACATAGATCAATCTGAAAAACAAGAACAACAATCTCTAGACACAAGGAACGCAAAAAAATGGCGAGGAGCCTCACCAATGCAGACATAAATACCGAGGGCCTCACTAGGCCACCCTAACACTCCCAAAAAATTAATATAGACACGAATACATTAAATTTCGAGGGAGATAAACAATGAGGGAAATCGCCAGGCCACCTCCCAGCGTCACAGTCCAGAAAAAAATGTCTCGGAGAGAACTAAACGTCCATATTTACAAAAACAAATGGGGGTCAAGGGGGCTTTCCCCCTTTCAGCCTCCCTACGCCCTCATTTTTTTGTAAATCTTTATATTTCACACAATGTGGAGCATAATATCAACTGCATTTCTTGTTCTCATTCACCTGAAATTCAGCTATGGAAAACACTGCATTTCCCTTGATTCACACCCTTCACATGCCATCTACATTGCCTTACCACTTATCAAGCATAAGTGGTTTCAGGATCTGCAGGAAGTTGGTTTCTCGAAACTGCATTTATGATCTTCAACGCACAAATGGGAGACACGTCAAAAGGGAAGTTTTCCTTTCAGGATCATGCCCATTAATTTAATTGTCGTGCATGTTCACGCGATTGAAAGAATGGTAGCTATCGATTAGATCTGCACGATCTTCCTAGACTAACATGATTTATGGGGCGTTCCATAATTCCTAACATCAATGCACAACACATATCCCAACGTCACATCACTAAAAGGTGGACCAAAAGTTGTTTCGGGATCCTCGGGGTAGTGGTTTCTTGTAACTGCTTTTGAGATCCTGAACACACGAGCAACTGACACGTCACCTCAGCGGTTTTAATTTCAGGATTGTGCTAATTAAATTAATTGTCGCGCATATTTGTGATCTTGAAGAGTTTTCAGCCATATATCTTTATCCTGATCACCCATCGGTCAGATCTCATCCACCCTCACACTTTGTCACATGCAATCACTTGTGCAAGGGTCTAATGTGGCTTGTCCACTTCATACCTTCTGCCCATGTGGATCCTACACGTTGGACCTCTTTCCCATGTTTCTCCTCCACATCACCCATCCACATGGCATGGGTGGGGCCCAACTAAAATTTTCCAAATTTTAAAGGTTCGCAATTATGCAAGGTTTTAATTAGACAATAAGGGGGATATTTCAAAATTACTCCTGGGACCTTATCTGTCATTTAATAAAAACTAATTTCTACAAGACCATTTCTAATTTCTTCCTATAAATATGGATCTATGTCCCATATAGATCCTGTATTGCAACTAGAAGCTATGATACCACTCTATAACGACCCCTTCACCCAATCCGACCAACTAGAGGGGACATTAACTAAATACATGCTTCCAAATTTTGCCCCATAACCACATTACAAATTTCTAATAGGTAAAATACATGTGGAGATGCAAAATAAAAACACACAGCGTAAATAAACTTTATCCACACACACACCACATCCATATACAAGCATAATCATAACAAACACCAAATAAAACCATTTTAGATTCAAATACATGAGAATACTTATCTTTATCTAATGCATATCCAAGCAATTGGTTGTGTAAGAGCGATTTTCCACCCAATTGTA
The DNA here is from genome assembly GCA_027924585.1 of Larix kaempferi. NCBI lineage: Eukaryota > Viridiplantae > Streptophyta > Pinopsida > Pinales > Pinaceae > Larix > Larix kaempferi. The sequence continues at coordinate 26,736,672 of BSBM01001530.1, read as the reverse complement.
GGCACTCTTTCGAGCATATACTCTTTCTGTTGAGAGGCCACCCCCAAGCTGGGCTATGAGGCTACTAGGACAAAGGAAACACCTACAAGCTTATCTCTCTCAACCCACAACCCGTTTTTCACTTTGTGCTTAAAGCCAAATGCTCCTACATATCTCTACAGGAATCTCACTCAACCCTCATAGCCTTGGCTCCAACAATACCTTCCCCATGAAACACCCTTATGTGCTCAGGCATCCCCTTCAACGAGCCACGGTTCTATTGGGTGATCCATCTTGTTGGGTGCTTCTAGTGTGTGAATAGGAGACCAACTTTATGTTGTTGGAGAACCACTTGTATCCTTAATCCATGGCTTCTCAAGCATATATGAGCAGTAGAACTCAATGGGTAAGGGTTTCCATATTTCCCAATGCTCACCTACAACCATCTATGTTCCCTTCCAAATATGCAGATCTATCTCTAAATTCAAATTTATGGGTTAAACACGGTCTGGTAAGGTCATGAACAACAATAGGGAGCTCTGCATATTGTAGATATGTATTAATGAATGAGACAAATGAGGGTTGAATCCATAGGAAATGAGATAATGGTGAAAATACAACTGACATATCTTCTAACTATAGAAGAAAGGAATCCTAGCAGTTGCATACTGACTTCTGGAAGCTGACAGAACTATCACAAAAGTGTAGTTAGCCCCATGCTTCAATAACTGCATGAGGTGAATTTTCCCACCAACCTCACACATGCATTCAATAATTGAGTCAATAGTCAAAAGGATTTAATTGTCTTACTCAAATCACATGGTAGAATTTGGATGAGTTCTAAGGTTGACACTTTGTAGCAATGATTTAGTCTCCCATAGGGCCCCTTTCCTCATCCCCTCTGGTGGAATGATATCCCCTTTATTTCTCTTTACACAACCATATTGGACCATTTCATTATTTATGCAACATAATATTTACTTACATTTTGAGTTATCATGACAAGTCAACCATGAGGTACAAATAAAAATACGTACATCATACATGCCTAGCCATTCACTAGTCAAGCCTTGGCCTTGAGCTTTGCACAAATAATCCATGCTAGCATATTTACATCATTTACATAATTTTGGTTAAATACATTCCAAATCAAAATTGGGGGTATCACACAAGGGAGTATTTTTTTAACAACATTATTCTAATGAAAGGCTATAGGTAACATTTCTACTTGGTTCCAAAATGAAACTAGGAATATTTTACAAAATATAATTGATATCAAAATCAAGTAAATTGAGTAGAGTGACATGCTTACTAAAAAAAATGCCACTACAAAAAGAGACATGCTTCTAATGGGGAAAGAAAAGGCCTCGTGTCTAGAACTAATGTTGGAATGGCCAAGTTTCCAAACTGCTATAGAAAATTAGCAACAATAAAAATAAAATTCCACAAATACATGGAATCCTACGATAGTTCTCCTCTCCCATTTTTTATTTTAGGGAAGGTTCTACCACCAAACCTGCCATAGATAAAATACTAGACTTTATTACACTAGTTGTGGTAGATTCTTTGTGTAAACAACACCTATCATTTTTTGTTAAATTGTTTCATGGACACAAGATATGTACGTTCAATTTTTTGCATATTTTATATATAGAGGAAATCTTTTCCTTTTGGTAGTATCTATGCATTGGCTAGGTTCGCTAGAGCCTAGGGTGTTCAATGAAAATTAGTTGTCCACATTCCCGAGTTTGGCAGTATGTCCTTTTTAGACTTACCTTCATCTATTATAGCCAAAATGAGCCCTATGAACTTTGACTCTTTCATTTTAAGGGTAGGCTTTGGGAGTTCTTACTTCATCTCTATGACTAGAAAGGTCTCCATTGACTCGAAATTTTTTGCCAAACTTCTTGAACATGTCTATGTCTCTCTTATTGAATCTCTTTTATTTGCAACACATATTTTCATTTTTCCTAAAGTTGTTTCCAAGTGCTAAATATAATGATGAATGATGTGTTTTCAATAGATACATGGGATACTAAGGCTACTCTTCTTATTGCATTACATCCATGGGATACATGATCATAACATCATTTTTTTCAAAGCAGGTGTTCAATTTTATTACCAATGTTGGCCACAAATAATGTGGTGACTATGTGTTGTAGAAATTTCTCCCTACGGATAGGTAGAAACTCTCTTGGGATAAAGCAGGATGCACTGACTCTATGCTAAGACAAAAAGGAAACAAATGTTACCTTGAGTTCCCAAACTAATCTTCACAACAAGATTAAATGCATTCAGAAGAGATGAAAGACGTAACTCACCTTCCAATTCGACGTTTGTCCCGCTTCTAGCTCTTGATCCCAAAGCTCCAATGTAGAACCTGTTGAAATCAAACAAAGAACAAGCATGAAAGCTTACAAATACCTTGAAGCAAATATTAAGTTCAAATCTAAACTAGATACATTTCATGTCAAAGATTCATATAATACACATGAAATGGAAAAAACAAGACAAGTTATATTTTATTACAAACTTGAAGAGTGCTTACAAAGTTTGCTTGATATCCAAGCCAATCCTCCAGCTCCAAGTGCTTCCTCTAGCTATCTGTGCAGAAGTATGAAGATCATAGGTTTGATGCCCCAAAAGTCCTCCTCTTGGCTCATGGAAGGCCTCTCTCTTATAGCACATGAGAAGGTTAACCAACAAGAGAGAAGTGTGGATCTATGGAGGGTTTAGTGGATCAGGCCAGCTAAATAGAGAAGGAGTTAGGATCGAACCAAGGGTGGTAATCCCAACAAAATCTCCTCGAAGGTCGAAATCCCAAAATCCAAGGCAAAAAGGCTAATTTCAGACTACCGCGCCCCCATAACTGAGCATAACGCGGTAGTACCACGCCCTAGAGAAGGAGCAAAGTGCGATAGTGTTGACTACCACGTCCCTGTAGATGTGCAGGGAGCGGTAGTGCTCATAAACAGGGATAAGTTGGATTAGCAGATGGCAGAAAAATGTTTTGCTTTCAGTGTTCAGTCAATGGTTTTCACTCTGGATGTTCAGATGATATTTAAGGGAAACTGTCATTTAGGTCGCTAGTGCAAGGATGCGAAACTAATACATAATGTGTAATATTGAGGTATAACAGATTCCCCCTAAAGTGTGAGGTCAGAAGAGACTGATGGCCAAAAGACTTTACAAATATGGTTCGGAGATAGCATTGAGGGGAGCAACAAGGAGCTGAAACAGAAACAAAATGTCAAATATACCACCGAGGCGGGCATTTCCATGCCCAGAAACAAATGACTCAAAGCATGGCTGCCGACCAATACATTGCAGATCCATGAGTACTGAGATGATATAGACTGTAGACAAATCATGGCTACTGTGAACAAACGTAGATCCATGAGACAGTAATGACACAGCCACGACCAATACAAAAGTGGATCTGTGTGACAATACAGAGGAAATCTCCATTGCAACCTGGACATAATCAAAATACAAAAAGGTGTCCAGGGTCTTCTACCCGATCGCAAACGATACGAATCTAGCCATGTGATTACAAGGTGTTGAAGTCGAACATGGTAGAAACCATTTGATTACCGGTCAATGATGTGAACCATTAACAAATGCGAGGGAAATCACCAATAATGACAATGATCCCCAAGGTATCTATAGCACATCTCAACGAAATGCGAATAAACGAGTTGATGTTGAGCATTCGAGAGATCATTCAATCAGAGATCATTGATGAAAACCTACTGTTGAATATGAGGAAACCTGCCATTGAGGCATGCAGGTACCAAGGTACTAGTGGTTGACTTCTAAGCCTAATTCCTGGATAGTGATTTGGTGTCGACAGGAATAGACTCGTCGAAGGTGGGCCATAATGATTCCCACATCATCGACACGAAATCAGAACGAGAGATAGTATGGACCGATGAAACAATAGAATATGTACTGGCACAAAGGGAAGGTTTGACATGAAGTGGAGGTGGACTCAAGGTAATAACCCTTTGAACATATAACGGCATGAAACAGAGCTTGGCAGCAGGGACTACTTGAACAGACAGAACCATAGGAAGTGTGAACTCATAGCAATAATGAGGACGCATGATCAAAATGATGACACTATCAGCAATACTGACTACCCAAAACAGACAAGGTGAGGATGCATGCCATGTTCAAAGGTGACGACTCACAAGCTGCCAACAAGGTAAACTTGACTCATTTTCCCATTTTCCCCTGACATGATGGACGAGTACCTCTTTGTTGTTTTACGAGCTTGAGGAGGATAACAGATGCTCGTTATAGCTCATCTCATAGATGAGTCCAATCTCACATGTTTTTCAAACCTGAGAAAGGAGGGGTTCGTCCCAAAGTGGGCCCTTCGATGTTTGATTTTACGAGTCCAAGGAAGGAAAACTCGACAGTTTTTCATGTTTAGAGAGTCTGAAAAGCTTAAAGAAGGCTCCAAAGGTCCTTTTTCGTAAAGTTAGCCTCATCGCCCGAAAAAGGGTAAAACAACGCGAGAGAGGACTCTTCCAGTCATGATTGGCTGGAGTATTCCTTTTTCGTAAATAGTACTTCCTGGTCCAAAAAAGGGGTAAATTATCACCAGAAAGACGATCATTCAAATCCTTTTACAAGCATGAACGAATCAATTTCGCTTGGCCATCTTTTCCTATTTTAGGAGTCTAAAAAGAGCTTAAAGAGGACTCCATGTACAACTTTGTCATGGTTGATGACCGAGTACGACAAAGGAAAAGTAAACTCGGCATAGTTCCTTTTCCGTAAATAGTCTAGCGAGGCCGGATAAAGTGATAAACCTATACTCGTTAGACACACCTTTTTACTCCAATTGTTTAACGAGCACGATAATGGTATCAAAAGCACTCGGAATCTTTTTCATGTTGGGATCCAGAGCACGAAAAAGGAAAAAGTAAGCTCAAACAACTTTTCATGTTTTTAACCAGACCATGAAAAAGTGAAAAGTAAGCTCAAACACCATCTTACTGTTTTTAACGAGCTTGAAGATAGGTTGGAAGAATGCTCATGATGTCTGCTTCATTTTTTAACTAGCTTGTAACAGAAAATGAACTATGCTCAAGATCATTTTCATGGTTTAATGAGCTTGAAACCTAAAAAGGAAAGTATGCTCGAAAATGTTCCCAACGGTGAACTTCTTCCCGTCATGAAATCCAAAGATTGGTACATGCCCCCAGCATGATTGCTAGAAGTAAGTGACTTAGCTCCAATGTGGTGTGGAGAGGCGATCGAGTTGACTTCAACGTAACTTCCAGAGGTTGAAGACATGCCCCCAAGCTTCATTTCATTCGCCTAAGGTATAAGCGAGTGAAAAGAAGGTTCAGGTACTAAGTCTACAAGGAGACTCGACTCAAAGGGAAAGGATATGTTTCATTTTTTAACGAGTTTGACACAGGAGTAGAACTTTGCTCAGACTACTAGTTTCATTTTTTAATGAGCTTGAAGCCAATGGTAAACTCTGCTCACGGTTAAGGCCCATTGACGGGTTCCTTCCCAACATGATGACCAGAGGTTGGTAAATGCCCCCAGCATGATTGCTAACGGCTAAACATGCCCCCCAAGCTTCGTTTAGTCTGACTACTCTTCTTCCTTACCCAAAAATCCTGGCTACTAATCCGAATGTGTTCACCAGGGGGGTAGGGAGAACCAGGAACAAGTGACCCAGGCAAATGAAATGAAGGTTCAAATCCTAACTCTAGCAAGAGACTCGAACAAATGGAAAGGAGATCTATTGCATTTTTACACAAGCTTGAAATAGATAATAACAATGCTTGAAAGGGTCCTTTTTATTTTTTAATGAGCTTAAAACAGAAAGAAATTATGCTCGAAGGTAGTTTCATTTTTACACAAGCTTGAAACTGAACGTAAACTATGCTTGGGATTGGTTTCGTTTTTACACAAGCTTGAAACCAACGGTAAACTGTGCTTGAGGATCGGTTTCATTTCTTAACAAGCTTGAAACAAAGAATAAACTATGCTCGTAGGTATTTTCATTTTTACGCAAGATTGAAACCGAACGTAAACTATGCTTGAAATGATGGTTGGTTTCATTTTTACACAAGCTTAAAACCAAAAGTAAACTATGCTTGAAATGATGGTTTCATTTTTTAACGAGCTTGACACCGGAATAGAACTTTGCTCCAATGTGGCCCCCTTAGGGGGAAGAAACCACTAAAACATGTGGAACATTTAGGGAAGTCTGGTGGCTAGGAGTCATGCGATGAGTGGGCGTCACAAAGGAAAGTTGATCGATGGTCACAACATTCCCATGATGGGGAAAATACATCACTCGAAAGAGTGAGGACACTACAACCTTCATTGCATAGACGTAATCACGTCCAAGGAGTAGATTAAAATCTAAGGGACCTTGGACAACCATGACATCAATACAGACAGTTTTCCCTCCCAAAGTGATAGGTAACTGAGGAAGGGACCCTAAAGGTCCAGTAGGCCTTCTATTGAAAGCCAGTATCTAGTCAGTGATGGGAACAAGCTAAGGAGAACCTAAGGCTTTCCAAGCAGTTAAGGATAGAATACTAACAGAAGCTCCTTCATCAACTATCGTACGAAAAATTTCTTTATCAAAAACTCCTACAGATATTTGAAAAGGAACACTCGAAGGAAGATGAGATTCTGTTAGACCATTCCAATCAAAGGAAATGACCTCAGTACTTGGAGGGGGTCTCGCAGAAATGGACAGGGTTTCCCCTTGCCGAGGACATTCTGAACCGATAAGGAAAACATCAGTGGTTTCCAATTCACTCTCGCTGGGAAGATAAGAATGAGACGAAGATGGTGTCAAGGTGACTGCTTCAGTTTGGACTTTCTCCAATGAAAGAGTGGGATCGAGTGGGGATGACAGCGACTCGATCACTTCACTCTCGGAAGGGAGAGTGGGATCAATTGCAGATGAAACTGAATTGATCACTTGGCCAACCAGCGGGGAGTCGAGGGACAGTTTACTATGGTCTGTTGGAGGCACCAGTTGAGAACTAGTAATATCTTCTAACCACCGCGAAGCTTTATCCATGCTTGGACAAAGGAAAGTACGGTGCATACCCTTGCATATCAAACAGGGATATAGGACTTTACCCTTCCGACCCTTCACCAAGGAGTCACTGGTTGAGGGAGTGGCATCGACATGATGGTCAGAGGTCGACGATACAATTGGTTTGGGTTTTTTAGACCACGCTTCTGACACACGAGAAAGATCGCAGCAATCCTTGAGAAGGTGATCACCCTTGCAGAGTTTGCAAGGGAACTTGGGCTTATGAGGTGTTTTCGTAGAATGAGTGCCATTAGAGGCGACTGGTTTACGCTTGGTCTCTTTCTTATTCTTCTTCTTCTTAACTTTCCTTTTCTTCTTCTTCTTATCCACCTGATTACTAACACTATTTCTTTGATCGGGAGAGGAAGAAGGAACGGAAGAAGATTCATCCGACGAAGAAGGAGAAGGATTAGTATGGGATTGACTCTCTCGTGGTGGAGAGTTAACATTCGAAACATTGGGCGCAATCAGATTTACCGGATTGAATAACCATACCGGTAATCCTATGGTTAATCCAGGAAGATTTAACGTGGCAATAAAGGGAGGTCCAATGTCTCCAACTGGAGGAAAATTAAAAGGTACCCCTTGAAAAGGGGTCTCCGGATTGGTAGTCCCAGAAGGAGCATGGGTGCATGGAGGTAGATTCTCCATGAAACAAAACTAAGTGATGTGGACGAAGTCTTGTTAAAAAGAACTCAAAAACCCTCAGGCAACCGAGCGTGTGAAAGGGGAGCTAGGAAAAGACGAGGCTCACAGGCCAAAAGAGCAAGCTCAAAAAACTATACTGAGGCTGCGGCCACAGTAAGCGAGCTGTACAACAAAATGGCCAGAATGCCAACAAGCAGCCCTACAAAGAAAAAGACCCTCTATAAGATAGCAAGAAAAACCTCCTAACTAAGAGCTGGAGACCTCAACAAATTGTATCCTTCGCAAGGTCATGAAATCCAAGTCGAACAATACAACGTGAGAGACCAATATGAGAAGGATATCCCTCTACCGAAAGGGATCCTGGCTAAAAGAGCCCTAGTAGAAAAGTCACTAAGCTACCTCGTTCATGACATGATGGAAAAGGTTTTGGGCACTTCTGCCTTATCACCTTTGCATTACTATGAATTACAAGGAAGACAATGATCGATGTTGCCTTAGGACTAAGTGGAGTGCGGCATTCCACAGAGTCCGTCCAGTTCTCAATCTCGCGGCCGTTTAACCCCTGAAAGTTAAAAACAGTCAAGAGGCCCCTCCATAAACTGGCTGTGACCGTGTCAATAAATACTAGAGGATTTTAGTTCCCTAGAGGACAACAACTATGTCTTAGATGAAAATGACAAGGGGGAATTATTTTGATGCCTATCCCCGGTGTCCTACCTAACTACCAAATTCTTTTGATTTCCTCAAGTGAGGTTAATGTTGGTTTAGTTAGGGAGATTAATTTTAGAGGCTGTCTTACACAATCGGGTCATGGAAGTGCAACTTGATGGTGTTGTGACGACTCAAACCATGCAAATGAAGATGAATCGAAATGAGCCTTTCTCTTCGATGACCACTAGCTAAAGTAAGGAAGAATTCTTTCCATTCCCAATATGCAGAACCCAATGCACATGCAATTTTATTTCTTTTCAAAATGATAGAAAGAAGTAAAATATGTACCCAAGACTAACCCAAAGCAATAAAAAAAAATTCTTCATATGAACACCAAACGTAATGATTATAATCCATTTCCTTTCTTTTCACACTTGAAAAAGACACATCCAAGATACAGAAAGAAAGATTCTACAAATGCAAGACAAAGAGAAGAACCTAATAATATCGTCTAACTCAAATGCACATAAGTATGAAACAAGCATTTCTTCTTCTCATGAATGTAATACCATGAATGTCAAATGATTAAATTAAGGCAAGAAGAATACATTTGTGTTTCAATTTCATGAATATGGTAAAAGAACGACAAAGCAAGCTTCTCTTTGAACTAAAGCGGAGGCAAGGAATCAATCTTTTCGAACAATCATTAGATAGGATGTAAAGGAAATAAGATGCCAAGCAATCCAAACATGCCAAACACACCAAACCAAAAATAATCTCAAAACCTTAATATGGTTCAAAACGACTGTAGGATGCACGATTCATGGCCCCCCCCAGCCATGAGGGGGAATGTTTTTTCAAAAATAGAACCCATTTCACTTAAAAATGCAAGCAAAACATTAGTGTTTACTCAAAGGGCCAACATGGATCCAAATCTCGAAAAGACCCAAAAATAACCAAACAAACCAAATAAACACACTTTCCAGGAACTACCGTGAGCCTGCAGGCCACCTGGGAGCGGTACTGACAGACTACCGCACTCTAGACAGCGCTTAAGGGGCGGTACTGCTAGACTACCATGCTCTGGACAGTGGTTAAGGAACGGTACTGTTGTACTACTGCGCTCTAGACAGCGGTTAAGGCACGGTACTACCGCTCTGTAGGCAGTTACGGGGGCGCGGTAGTGTGTGAATAGAGGGAAAGAGGCGGAATTTTGAGAAAAGATTTTGACTTTTCAAGGGTTTGCCAACCCAGAGGACTTACTGATCTGTAACAGAAGTCTAATGCAGAGAACAGGGAAGTGAATGAGGGTAAAAGAACCCAATTCTTACAATCAATAAGTGAAATTGAAAGCAAACTTCACAAGCAAAGAAAATGGATTCAAGTCCCCAGCGGAGTCGCCAGTTTTTGTTGTAGAAATTTCTCCCTACGGATAGGTAGAAACTCTCTTGGGATAAAGCAGGATGCACTGACTCTATGCTAAGACAAAAAGGAAACAAATGCTACCTTGAGTTCCTAAACTAATCTTCACAACAAGATTAAATGCATTTAGAAGAGATGAAAGACGTGACTCACCTTCCAATTCGACGTTTGTCCCGCTTCTAGCTCTTGATCCCAAAGCTCCAATGTAGAACCTGTTGAAATCAAACAAAGAACAAGCATGCAGGCTTCCAAATACCTTGAAACAAATATTAAGTTCAAATATAAACTAGATACATTTCATGTCAAAGATTCATACAATACACATGAAATGGGAAAAACATGACAAGTTATATTTAATTACAAACTTGAAGAGTGCTTACAAAGGTTGCTTGATATCCAAGCCAATCCTCCAGCTCCAAGTGCTTCCTCTAGCTATCTGTGCAGAAGTATGAAGATCATAGGTTTGATGCCCCGAAAGTCCTCCTCTTGGCTCATGGAAGGCCTCTCTCTTATAGCACATGAGAAGGTTAACCAACAAGAGAGAAGTGTGGATCTATGGAGGGTTTAGTGGATCAGGCCAGCTAAACAAAGGAGTTAGGATCGAACCAAGGGTGGTAATCCCAACAAAATCTCCTCGAAGGTTGAAATCCCAAAATCCAAGGCAAAAAGGCTAATTTCAGACTACCGCACCCCTATAACTGAGCATAACGCGGTAGTACCGCGCCCCAGAGAAGGAGCAAAGCGCGATAGTGTTGACTACCGTTCCCCTGTAGATGTGCAGGGAGCGGTAGTGCTCATAAACCGGGCTAAGTTGGATTAGAAGATGGCAGAAAAAGGTTTTGCTTTCAGTGTTCAGTCAATGGTTTTCACTTTGGATGTTCAGATGATCTTTAAGGGAAACTGTCGTTTAGGTCGCTAGTGCAAGGATGCGAAACTAATACATAATGTGTAATATTGAGGTATAACACTATGCTATGCCTCACTGAAGCAACAAGGAGTAGAGTTATTGCATGGTGAAGGTAAAATCACCCCCTTGAGTTCTATTTGATCTAATCGGGTTTAGCTTAGATTTGTTCCTTAGTACTGTTGCTTGACATTCTGTTAAACAAGCTTTTAAGAATCTATTAGATTAATACTATAACAATAAACATGGAAAAATTATGATCCAAACCAAATAAGCTTCATGCTGAAACAATATCAATGCAATAAGAAATGTATTTGATACCAATTCCTCTTAGAAAGAGCTCAACATAATCATGAAAACTTATGACATGTCCTATGTAATTTTTTATTTGCAAGTCTATCCTACAATTGTTGCGATGTCCCACAACTCAAAAGCCACACAACAAATATTTGAACTACATAGATTAGATCCATTGTTTTGTATTCAGATCTCCTTTGCATGCTGGTTCTTTGTTGTTTACATTGGTTTTTTATGAATTAGATGAACATTACATTGGTTTTTTATGAATTAAATGAACATTACATTTGGTATCAGAGCATTGGGTTCAAACCCTCAAGACCAATGGGATTTTTATAGTTAATATAAATTAATAAGGTGAAATATTATAGTGGCTCAAAAAGGTAAAATCTATGGATGTACCTTCATATGTGGTGCTTATGTCAAATCTAGAACTCTTTTAGTATCTGCAGGTCTACATGTTAAATCTGTTAGCTTGTACAAAGAAAAAAAAAACTTGAGTTGAGACCTAAAAATGGATAAAGACTAAGATTAAAATAAGATTAATAGGAACCCAGATCTCATGGCACAACGGGAACCTTACTTAGGCTACACCCATGGCCAGCATAAAAATATAATGTAAACCCTAATAACTTGCTAATAAATCCATGTCAAATAAAAAAAAAAGAACATTGCGCTGTGATAGGAAACTCTAGACAAAACCATACAATACTAGGAATTGATACGACTCCTTTAATGTTAAAAGGTATAAATGGTTCAAATTACCATTTTTTTTTTTGCAAAAAGGTATAAAACGAAGACCAATGGCAAATAAATAATGTTGAATGCATTGATGATGTATAATGCATATTGAGATACCTATCGAGCTTTTAAAACTGACAAACATGGAGCGATGTCTGAAGCCTTTGTTTAGGAGAAGGATCATTTAGAGTCTAAAAAGTTAGAACATTCAATATTTCTTTTTGAATACATTGTGATGTGGTGAACACAATCATTAGTTTATGAAGAAAGGTTTCAACATTTTTTTTATAACAGCATTGATCTGACTACAACTTGAGCTAACAGAAACAGGTGGTGTTGAATGATTTTGTCTACTGCATCTGATCGGCTGAATCGTTTTGATACTCCGTGGGTTTGAGCATAGAATATCTTCTAGAACTGTGGAGGTTTAGTTTCTGCACTTATTTGATGACCTTCTTGCAGTGATTTGATCACCTTCTGGATTGCGGGGCTATGTGGAGTTCTGTCCGAAAATTGTGTGTGTTTATTTTTATGGGTTAATATGTTTGCAATCTGTTAATGAGGAATCAGATATGGAGAAATTCGTGATCAGATTGTGGCACACAGTTGAGTCTCAGATTTAGGGTGCTAGAATCAAAGTGTTAGATAGCAATCTAATGAATGGAAATGAAATGGGATCGAGATAATCCACATGGATACCTTTGAGTTTTCTCGATGGTAGAAATGGGCATTTCCCATTTCTCAAGATTTTGTAATTGTGAAAATTTAGAAAGCATGAGGACCGAGTATACTTCTCTGGGCTTCTTATTCAAAAAGAATTCAGTCAGTGGCCAAGCAGCCAATTTTGAAGTGTGATATGGAAGAAACCAATTCCAGAGTAAGAAACCTCGAAGAAGAGATCGCATGCATGAGAAAAAAAATAAAAAAATCAATGGTAGCTTCAGAGAAAAAGCAAATAATAGTGATAGTGTCCCTGCAGAAGAAGAGTTCTCTAATAAATTAAGGGAGAGTTCAGATTTGAGGAGGTTACATTCGGTTAACAAGGGCTGTGGAGGTGGAGTGAGATTGTAGACCCTTTGAATGGACAAAAATTCATTGCGACGTCGGATCCTTCTGCATATGAGATCAGACCATTTGTTGAGAGCTTGCACTCATGCCCCCACAACATAACTGTTAAGGATTTCACAGAAAGCAGCCTCACTGTCAAGTTCTTGGAGCCGACGAGTATCCACTACTCCTCGGGGCTCCAGTCTAGGAAAGTCACAAGGTTGTGGCATCTCATTAACGTCTGCACGAGTTGGACGGCAGGAATTCCTTCTTGAAAACGATTGAAAATGCAGCTTATCTACAGTTGGTCAGCCTAGTTGTAAATGCAGTTGCCATGACCCCATTTATCTTAAACTATACCACTCAAATTGAGTCCTCCGGTCTTCTTAATCTTGGTCTGTCTGAGCATACTCACTCATGTCTGAGATCTGAGCGTTATTGTTCCACTTGTTCTTTTTCAGAGCGTTATATTCTTGAGCACTGCGTTGTTATATCCCTAGAATTTCATAACTAATCCCTTGTTTGGAGCATTATGTTTCATGTGTAACAACAATTTACGTTACCCATATTCACTCATTACCCAATTTATTATGTAACTGTAAATCAATTTATTTATTACTCATTACGTGCGTAATGAACGCTATTGTGTGATAATAATTTACGAACTACCCATATTCACTCATTACCCAATTTATTATGTAACTGTAAATCAATTTATTTATTACTCATTACCTTAAAGCTATTGTGTAACCGCAATTACTCATTACGTTAAAGCTATTGTGTAACCGCAATTTATGTTACCCATATTCATTATGTAACTGTAAATCAATAGGAAAAATAAAATCATCAAAATGTACACATTATTGTTTATCTCAAATTATTTATTATTCTCATATATAGGGGAAGAAAGAACCTTTCGTGGAACAATTGAGAGTTGAGAATGGAGTAATCTAACACTAATCTGGTCGAGCAAATGACTACTCCAATGTTTCACTATTGGAAATTCATGGAGTTAGCATTTGGCAAGAAATTGCTAGATAGATCCCAAATAGGGTTGGAAATAGAATAGCAGAGGAGAACAGAACATAACACAACATTTTGTATATATTATGAAATGGAGGTTACAATATATAGGCTCTGTGAGCCGTTAACAAACTACTGAAAAATAGGATCTCAACGGATCTGTCTAAACAATATACTAAACTTAGTAATTTGACATTATTATTCCAAAACTCCTCCTTAATGGAGAAATGGATTCTCTACCACACCTAACCGTTAATGCCTACATTACAAAACTTCATAACAGAAAATTACAATACTTTAACTTTGTCTGTTTGGCCTTCATCAGCTCCTACACCCACTTTGATGCCTCCGGACTGCGCTCTTTCTCTTCCTCTTCTTCGAGCTTACCATTCAACTCATTTAAAGCATAAATGCTTCAGACCATCATTCTTGCACTTGCACAATAGACAATATCGACAAACTCGTCCTATCGGGGCTTCCGCAATAGAGCAGTCAATTAATGAACCATCCTATGGACATACCTCCATCTGTCAGATATTTCACTTCCGGCTATCTGTCAGTTTGCAGAAAGGTAGTCTAGGTACAGAATGTCTTCAAAAGTCACTTATACAAGGTGACTTCCAATAAAAACAATTGTTCTTGAAACCGGGGCTTCCAGCTTATATGAAGATACAAGAGTTCATATTTTACATAAACACTTACATACATAAAACTTTAAACACGTAAATAAACTCATACTAATAAAATTGGTAATTACTCTGCTACCATTACAACACATACTTTCACAACACCCATAAACAAATATATATATCAATCTACAGGCAGCAGGAAAGGCAGTCAACTCCTCTACGGTGGCTCCTCCTTCTTCTTATTGCACGGATCATAGCATGCACATTGATCCACGAACAACACATACTTCATCGCCTCGTCTGGAAATGAAGACTCCTGTAGATGGCTTCAACAAATTGACTCCCCTCTCAAAACAAAGAAGACTCTCACGATATACTTCTTGACCGGCGTCCTCACAACAGAACTATTTCATTCGGAAGTGATTGCAATTCTATAGAACTACACTTGCATTTTGATGACACTGATTCTCCTTTGAGAAAAATGAACAGGGTTTCCTCTCTGCAACGACACATGTTCTTCTGCAGTTATAGCTTCTGTCCTCCAGATGTCTAACAGCTCCCCTTTTCAGTGACGGCTCCTCTCTTGCAGATAGCGTCTCCCTCCTCTCGGCATACAGCCCACAGCTCCAGGCTTTCCACTCTGCCTCATGCCTCCTTCTATAACACCCTCTCGCCACAGCTCATCACAAATGGTGGCTCAGCCTCTACTCAAATCGCATCTCTGTTCAGATCAATGGTGGCTGGACTCCTATGCTCTGATACCAAAATAGAATAGCAGAGGAGAATAGAACAGAACACAACATCTTGCATATATTATGAAATGGAGGTTACAATATATAGCCTCTGTGAGCCATTAACAAACTGCTGAAAAATAGGATCTCAATGGATTTGTCTAACAATATACTAAACTTAGTAATTCGACATTATTATTCCAACAGTTGGAATTTTAGTTCTTTCACCATGCATATGGCATTAATGCCATGATTTATTAAGGGCCAGTGATATTCAGAATTACAGGAATCAAGAGAGGAGGTGATTTTGACTAGAACGATGGGAGTAGGGTTTATTCCTTTATGTAACATATAGTGAAGAGAAAAATAAAAGGACCTAACCCTAATGCTCTAAGCTTGGTGTAACACCTCAATCTTCCATGCCTTCTACCTGTCTCCAAGTTAGTAATCCAGTTAGCAGTCGACTAAGTGATATGTTGGTGTGAGGTTGCATGCAATGAACCTTTGAGTGGATCATACTCTCCTCTATTTCAAACATTATCATTTGGGATGTCTCGCTAATATGTTTCTCCTTAGACTCCTTTCTCTCATTTAAGCAACATTTAAGCAACCTCCTAGAATGAATCTAGAAATGCCACCTAAGCAACCTCCTAGAATGAACCTGCGATCCTTTCTCTAGAGACCACTGTTGAAAGATATTATAAGTTGTGCATAGGGCTAAACCCTAATTATTGAACTGATGCGGTCGCAAAGTTTTCTCCAATATCCTGTGTGCTCTTCACACTTATGTTGCGAGTGTTTTTCAAGAGTTTGTTTGAGGTCAATCTCATGGTGGAACTCTATGCGAGGTTGAATGAGACTACCTCATATTGGGATCACAATTGTAAAGACTTGTGGTATAGGGTAAAACCTTAATTTTTGTTGGTTGCGAGATACCAAGTGTTAATTGTTTCTAATGTTGAAGATGTGCTATACCGGATATATCCATAGAGGATGGCGAGCTTTTTCAGTAAAACATGACAAAACTTTATCTATTTCATGCTTCATTGATGCTCTCTCAACAGTAGCCACATTACTCAACCTATCGGTTCTAGGAATACAAATTCCATTGCTTGATGCCAATATTTGACTAGAGGAAACCCTAGAACCATAGATTTGATTCCATTGGTGGTTCATTGCACGTTGTTGCAAACAGCTATTGATAACAAGAGAGCACTATTGAATCGTTTTCTCTCTTTGAAGATTGAGCTAGTTTGTGTAGACTATCACTTATGTGGAGCTACATATTTTTAAATATTGGTTGTTGCGCTCCAAATTTTGTTATGAATACGGTCTCTTATTTTCACCACAGTGTGAAGATTGGTGCATGACATTCATAGAGACTATTTCTTTCTCATTGTTGAGGACTATCACCAGTGACTTCCAAGCTATGTGGAGCTGTGCAGAAGGATAATGGTTTGATTTTCTCCTTCATTCATGACCTGCGAATAGAGTGTTAGTTTTTGTGCACCAGACCATTGAGTACTTGTAATCTTGCTTCTTTGGAACGTTGTTTCCGACCCATCCTTGGAATGTTTCCGTGACTTGCGATCTTTGATTCTGGAGTTGTGTCAAAGTGGAATGTCCCATTACCTACGCTCCCCTCTCGGTCTCTCTGTCTTTCAAACCCGCAATCTACACTAAAAAATTTCTCACTTTCTGTATATTGATTATTAAGTCTATGCACGTGCAATCCATTATTGTTTGAAGAGATTAGAAACCCTAAACTCTCAACTCTGCATGCTTTACACATCATGGAGATCTGTTCAAATCCATAGTGAAGACATTTCAAGGTTCTCTTTCCAAGCAATCCTTGTGATGAAAATAGCGTAAGATTTTCATGAAGAGGAAAAGATGAGGTTGTTCAATGCACTTCCCGATTCAAAGGCATTCCATACTTGAAGGTGTTCCAGATTCTAGAGAAGGGTACCCACGGATTAAACAAAATGTTGTTATGGTTGCAGTCTCTCGATCAATGCACTAGATGGAACATGTCGCATTTGAGGGTAAACACATGGGAAATATGTTATTACTTTCACATTCTCTCACCTGTTGCTTGAAATCATGGACTTTGTTATGTTCATGCCATAAGAACTTGGAGCAATGGCTTGTCTTATGTGCGGTGGGCATCTTCCCATGCTGTGCTCTTCCTCACTCTCCCCTCAAAGGACTTGTATTTCTTCTTGGACTGTTTCCAATACTAATTCAATGGCTTCCACCAAAAAAAACATCATCAATATGAAAGCAGATGCTAATGATGCATCTATGCCTATGCATGTAGCTGAATTTCAACAGCCATCTATGTTGGCATTTTCAAGAGGAACCACATTCAATGGAGTTGTTGAAGAATTGAAGAAGGTGATAACTCATGTTGCACATGTTCTTCCTGTCTCGGATAAGGGAGGAAGCACTTTTGAAATAGTTCAATGTGCTTGGTAACATTCTATCAATATGCTTGAGACTATCTGATGAAAGACGCACTGCTGAAATGTTGGAAGTTCGAAGGTTGCTTGGTCACCACTTATCTTTGGATCCCTTGCAAGCGAAGAATGAGTGGAATGAAATTATTGAAGAAGAGTATGTACATTGGAATGGTATTCATGCCTATTTTGTATATTTTCAAAATCAGATTCTTCAGCGAGCAAGTGAAAAATTTTGTTTCAAAAATGGGAGCATTGGGAACTTCTTCTTTGCATAGCTCGGATATACTTTTTAGTTATTAGATGCAACAATACATTTGTTGTCACGAGTTTCTCATATTCCCATAGACAACCTATGTTTCCTATGATATGCATTAATGATCGGCTCACTTTGGGTTGTGAATTGTGGAATGGAACTGTCATCAGAGGTCAAAATGAAATCTTATTCCGAGTGTAGTTTCCATCACTAGAGCTGCATCTCTTCAAGTGCGCAGAAGCTACGTAATAAAGACTGGTGTGTAGACGTGGAGACTTGAGCTGCATCTCTCCAAGTGCACATGTAATGAATGATTGCTTAACAAGTATCAAAGGAGAGATATCCCCCAGCTATAGCTGCGAGAGATTTATGAAGAGATATCCTCTCTCTGGTGTGGATTTGAAGTTAGATGACAATTGGTGAACTGTTTCCTACTGCATTGTGTGCCAACCCTAGATCTCTATGTGATAGTTGCTACCGTTTAGGCACCTAACCGTTTGACATAGTGCATTTGGTGGAAACCCTAATTTTGTAAAGGTTATCAATGCCATCTTTCTTGAGCATTGAAGACTGCCTCTCTGCTCTACATGAAGAATGGTGAAATTGTCGCAAGCATGTTGGTGCCAATATCCTCACACTCAAATATTATCGTTTGAATATCGTGGACTCCATCTGATGATGGGTAAAATGGAGACAACCATTCTTAGTGAAGAGTGCAGAGCCATAATATCTTATTGCATCTTATCTGGGATATCGAAGAGAGGTAACTAAAATGAATGAAACCAAAGTAATTCCATGAGTCCTATTGGTGAACTTGAAGTGGTGCTTGAGATAGTCCAAATGACAATATTGAAGGTGTCCATCATAGAGTCCTATGACATAAAATTTGAGGCATTGAGATCATTTGTTGAGTCATGGCTGCAAAATATAGGTGTATATTTGATGAAGTTGCAACTCTCCTAGAACATTGCCAATGTCGAGCTTGATAATGCTGCAAATTATGTTTAAATGCTTGGAAGCCTAGAATGTTACCAATGTTGAGGTGGAAACCTCATATTGTGAAAATATGCCAGAAATGATGTAGTAGCCATAATCCAAAGTTCTTGTTGTAGATTTCTTGAGAGGATAAAATTGTTAAATGCAGCAACCATTAAAAAAATCCTTTGCAACCACCATTAAAATATGAGATGCTCAATTTTTCATGTTGTTACTCAGTTTCCATGATGCATATTTCATGTTGATACTCAGTTTATTATGTTTCTAGATGTATAGGACATGAGGTACATGATACGTTGATTGTTGAGACTCAATTGGAAATTTATAGTTTTATGTATGGCATCTTGAAATGTAAGTTACGCGGTACATGATATGGTGTTATTACATGTTGTTCCTTAGAATGATGCCTTACAGACATGTGATTCATGGTCATGCATTATTCATGTGAAATTTGATATTGTTATTTCTAGCCATGGGTTGTGCATGTGATACTTCTTGATGTTATTTCATGAGGTTATGGTGCTTTATAAGACATATGACGTGTGGAACATAAAATGCTATTATTTCTAGAAGATATTAATTTAGCATTTTAATAGTTTATCTTGGCATCTAGAGATAAATGACATTTGGCACAAAAATGGTATGAAATCATGTTATGGTTTATTATAGTATTTTACAGCTTTGTCATGTATTAGTGAGGAATAAGAGATTATATAAGACATTTGGTATATGACATGTTATCATTTCATGCTAATCCTTATTGCTCCCCGTAGAATGCATATTTGATATGATTATGGATTATGTAAGTTGCTACTCCATGTTGATAGTACTAATGTTGAATAATGGGAGCTTGTCATGACATATTAATAAGATGCTTAGCGAATTTATGAGATTATCATGACTAGTTATTTTATAATGATAGCATGAAGCCTATCATTGAATTAGGTATTTAATGTGGCATGTCTTATCATGATAAGGTCATATGATGTAATGAAATGTAGAAGGAACTAGTGGCTAGACATTCTTGTTAGCACATGATTCAAGGTTGATCCATGATATATTATTATATTGCGAAATGGTACTAATGATTATTCATTATGGTAAGTACAAGTTGTTCCAGGTGATTCACTCAAATAACCTGGTGAGGCTAATCATTCTATGATTTCGTGGGAGCCCATAACCTCGAATGAGAATGACTACTATAAATATATTATGGGATGGGGTGACAAGCCCAACAATTAATTCTATGTTAGTAGATCTTGAATTTAGTACTAGAAGTTGGGAAGGTGGCAATGCCATGGTTACTTCCCGGAGAACTTATGATGTGACCGGAGTCCACGGTTAGAGACATACTCACTGGGAGGGAGGTTTATGAAGAAAGACTTCTGATGCCTGGGGCTAGTGCCTTGAGGGTGCTTGTGGAGGATGCTTCGGATAGACTTTGGAGATGCCTAGGGTATAATGATCCTGATATCAGGATCGAGGTACTGAGAACTAGATGCCGATTAGCACCGATGAGGTCGTACTATTACCAAAAGTTAGGAGGGTGGAAATGTTGTTGTAACTTCTCAGGGAACTTCTGATGCCTACTGTATGATCCACAGACAGGTTACAGTAGAGGGCCTGTTCCATGGAGAGTGGGACCATCCAGAGTTGGATGGGAGGTTTATGGAGGTGGCGGATGGTATGATTCTCAGGGAGCGGATGAGTAAGGAAAAACAAAGTAAAAAAATACATAGTTATTTATTATTAATTAATTGTCTAATGCTTCTGTGTGTATGACGCATAATTGTTGCTATGGTTGCATAGTAGACTCATAGGGAATTACTTAAAATTATATTGTAGGGAATTACTTAAAATTATATTGTAACTTAGGGCGTTTGATTGTATTAGTGTGGTTTGGAGACTTCTATGTGGTGGCCACACATATAAATCTCTTAACTTCAAAATAGTACTAGCTACCTATTATTCTAGTATTTACTTAATTGATTGATTGAATAAGTATTGTATTTATTGCTTGAAGATTATAACTTTGGGACGAAGTTTCCAGAAGGAGAGAAGTATGTAACAACCCTCATGTATGCATATTTGTGGAATATTTATAATGAAATGTAAATAATTAATAAAGGTAAATAATAAAAAGAAAAATGAAAGAAAACAAATTGCATTAAAAAGAAATTAAGAAAAATGGGAGAGAGGAGGAGATAAAAGGAGGAGGAGAAGAGAGGGGGATCTTTTTGGTCTTTTTTTGGCATTTTGGGGAAGGCGCTTTGGAGGAGCCAAGAAAGAGGAAATCAAGCAAGCTCTGGCATAGGGTTAATTGTTGGGGGATCGGGGGCCTCAACCATTGGCTGGGGGTTGGTTGCGTGGATAGTCGTCCCCCCACCTTCAGTTGCGGGCATTAAAGCTATCAAGGTAACTACCAGGTCATCTAATCAAGTAAGGCTCTTTAAATTTTCATAGAATATTTTCTTAAATTGTTGATTAGATCCACTGTTTTGTATTCATATCTCCTTTGCATGCTAGTTCTTTGTTGTTTACTGTTTTTTATGAATTAGATGAACATTACACATGAGAACTTATAACATGTCCTATGTAATTTTTGGTTTGCAAGTCTATCCTACAATTGATGCACTATCACATAGATCAAAAGCCACACTCCACAAATATTTGGATTACATAGATTAAATCTATGTACTATTCACAACATTAACATGGATGAGAAGCATTGGCAAATGTCTTGGAGCATTGGAGATAATAGTTTTTAAAGTTATTTTATGTGCTATTGACCAATAAATTTAGGGGAAATAAATGCAAGTAGCTTGAAAACCTACATACGTACTATTTACATAGACACAGTCAAGAAAATAGCTCGAGAACACATAGCACCAAGAACCCATTTTTCCCTCTCTTTTTTCCGCACAAGAAACTCAGAGCCAACAAAGGCACAACCAAATATGATTTATCAAAATGAACAAATAGAACCACCGTCATTAAAGAAGCAATCTAACAATACAAGAGGTTTAACTACAAAAGTAGTATCCATTACATTTAGCAAATAGATCACAACACAGTAATTTCTTTGCAGTTCATAGATCATGGCCACATCTACGCTAGAATCTTACTATTCATTGTTGTTGCAATGTCACCATAGATGGTGATGTCAAAGGCCAAGATCAAAAAATGCTTAGTGGCTATCAATATGCCTCTGTTTCAACCCCAACAAGGCCTTCCATGCCAAACTAAAAAATCTATCACCATACACTTGCAATCTAACCACAAATCTCAGCACACAAACCTACCTACATACGATATACATGGACATAATAAAAAAAGTAGGTCAAAACTCATAGCACTAGGAAACAATTTTCCCCTCTTATTTTTTTCTACCCAAACAAACATCATCACAAACTAGACACCCACATTGTATTCAGTGAACTTGGATGCACAAGGAAAGGAAACCAAACACCCCAAACAACAAAAACAATCCCAATTGAACCAGCGTGCACCTTGACTTTTTCCCCAGTATCCATAGTGAAGCCAACACTATAATGGATTCCAAGTCCAAGAACATACCTTTCGCATTTATAGTGCTCCTTCTTACAGTAGACTGAGCCTCTTTGCATGAAGAAATCCACACTCGAACACTAGAACAACGCGAAATTCCGACAGGAATTACCGGACAACTTGCTAGTCCCAAACTCCTAGCCAAATCCTAGACTCTACTTCAAGAGCCAAGAGCCCTGCACTCCACCCAAAACACAACAAAAAGAACCATTGAGCAAAAACCTCATCCAAATACCACCACATCCGGACACTAGAACAATGCGAAATGCCAATGGGCATTACCAGACCACTTGCTCGTCCCAAACTCCTAGCCAAATCCCACACTCTGCTTCAAGATCCAACAACCCTAGGCTCCACCCAAAACACAACAACAGGAACCACCAAAAACCCTAGCAAAACACCACCAACAAATCCGAATCAGCTGCACTGTAACACCAAGCACCAATTTCCTGACACAACAAATGCAAATGAAAACACTGCAACCATCCCTCGATCTAAACTCACTGCCAAATACAAAGAACCGACGAGCAAAAACCCTAACAAAATACCACCAACACATAACGAAAACATGGATCAATGTGAACAACAATCTCCATACAAAAGGAACACAAACAAATATCGATGAGCCTCACCAATGTGAACAACAATCTCCATACAGAAGGAACACAAACAAATATCGATGAGCCTCACCAATGTGAACATAAATGTTGGGGGCCTCACTAAGCTACCCTAACATGCCCACAAAATTAATATAGACACGAAGACATTAAATTCCGAAGGAGATAAACGCCGAGGGAAATCAGGCCACCTCTTGGCCCCGTCGTCTAGACAAAAACATCCTAGCGAGCAACCTTCATGACGATAAATGCATGCAGAGTATGTACTGACGTTTGGCAGCCATTGAAACCCCACTCCAAAGAATGAGGCTATTGTCAAAGTCCGACCAACCAACCACACAATGCCACCTCAGCTCTCGCATTTAAACACACACCTTGCAAAACATTACAAATATAAAAAAAATTCGCCCTGTACGAACCGCCTAATAGGACCCAAGTGGCCACATAATGTCATGGACATAATAAGATTGGATAAAGTCGACTAACTAAAATATAATGTTAGAATTTTTGGAGTTCGACCTAAAGTTAACATAGTGAGAATGAAGGTACGATTTGGATAAGGTTTGGCTTTATGTGAAAAGAAATATTGAAGGATTCACTGCATCTGTCAATTTACATGGGCGATGTGCAAGTTATGTCAATCCAAGCCTTTCCATCACATCATTCTTGGTTGGCTTCTTGCGAGCCAAAGACGCATGTGGACTTATCTTCATCACTCATCTTTATCTATCTTCGTAAAGAAGTCCATATGTAATTCCTTTCCTTCAACTACTTATACAGTCTTAATGATTCCTTTCCTTCAACTACTTATACCGTCTTAAGGAATTTGGAAGACTAAAAAAAGGCCGTATGCATTATTTGCAGGCTTGTAAACAAGTCTCACACTGAGAATTAGCTTTGCCAGCAGACCAGAAGTTCAGCGATCATGTTGAATAAGATATGGGATGATACTCTTGGCGGTCCACAGCCAGACAGCGGCCTCAGCAAGCTCCGCAAGGTCTCTACTTTCAACGCTACCCATGGATCTGGTAAGTTTAGCTCTGATCCTGCATTTAGATGGCAGAGTAATTAGACGAGCAGATCTATTCCATTTAGATCATTTGCATCGCTTTGTTAGTAGTACTGGTAATAGTTTTGTTGTTAGTAGCAGCAACAAGCAATATAATAATGGTTGGTGTTGTAATCCCATGCAACAACAGGCAAAACGCAGGTGAGATCCTTTGATGTTGACGAGATGAGATTAAGAGAAGGGAGTGAGGGAAATCGTGTGATTGGAAAGCTGCCAAAATTTCAACGCTCGCTATCTATGGAAGGTAGCTCATCTACTAGGCCTCCCTCCTCACCAACTACAGCAGCCTCTTCCTCATCAGCTTCCAGTGAGTCGTTCCCAAATTAACGGTTTTATCTACTTTTTCTCAGCTTCATACGTGTCCATGCACCCAGCATTATTTTTGGTGAATTTTTTGGTAATTTGGTGTATTGATAGATAGAAACCAAATGAAATCATGTTTGGTGTATGAATGAA
Organism: Larix kaempferi; assembly: GCA_027924585.1. Taxonomy (NCBI): domain Eukaryota; kingdom Viridiplantae; phylum Streptophyta; class Pinopsida; order Pinales; family Pinaceae; genus Larix; species Larix kaempferi. The sequence goes on along the minus strand of BSBM01001530.1, from coordinate 26,712,093 downwards.
TTGTACAGCTACTCCGAGAGATCGGGATAGCGTATGGAGAAGCGTGTTTGACCCAGGGAGTAACATCAATACCAACTCAATTGGATCCGAAAAATTCGACAAAGCAGAAGAAGCACATAGTCCTACTGTTTATGACTGGTAATTGGTATCATCTTCTTTACAATTAATTAACAGGTTGCTTCTTGTAACGTAAATACAAAGTTTGTTGTTCAATTAATTGTGTACTGTCTCTGTATTCGGGATGGCAACGTGCAGGCTCTACAGTGGAGAAACCAGATCCAAATGGCGCTAACCACATTCTCTTGTCGCCTGCACCGTCTCCAACTTCTGGAATCCAATATACACGATGATATATATATATATATATATATATATATATTCCAAACAGTGTAATGTACAGCGTCTTTTTTTGTAGTTGGAAATAGTTGTTGGAGTGTGGTATTGTAATCACTAGGTCTTTGTATTGCCTGGTAAGTGTAGTTTGGGGGTAGTCGTTTGACTCGATAAATCAATAGCCATGATTTTATCTATTTTGGTGTCATACGTATATTTATTTATTTTTATTTTTATTATTATTTTTATATCCAAATATAAATTTATTAAATAAAGTGGAAAAATCTTAAATAAAATCATGCTATTTTAATATCAATTCTCTTTAACTCATTTAATTAAGGTGTGGGTCTTGAAGACCCAGTTTAATGGAGAAATTAGTAATTGTTTTTTAGATGCTATTAATTATCATTATCAATTTTAATTTCAAAATATTTTTAATATTTTAATTTTTAAAAAAATATATTGAAAAATCATGAATAAAATACGAAAATAAATAAATTAATTTATAAAAAATACTATTAAATTCAAATTAATTTAAAAAATATTTATATTCTTTATTCTCTCTCACACGCATATATATAAGTTTAGTATGACTTAAGAGTATACTCAATCTAATCTCTAGATCCTTTTAGCTCCATAATTTCTCTTTAAACTTAGATGTAATAGTAGTTCTAATATTATTGATATTTTGTAAAGTTGTATTTTCTTCTATTCCTTAATAGTTTAACTACATGTATGTTACTTTATGCCAACCCTTCTTGAATTTTAAGTATTAATCTATACTTTAATATATATTAATAAAATATAAATCATATACTGAAAAAATTAAAAATTAAATATCAAATATTTATTTTCTACCCTATGACGTTTAAGGTTTAAGGTTTGATATTAGATTTATCCTCCAAACTATTTAGGACCAAATTCTTATTTAGTATTTTTTCTAACATTTTAATCTTGTTTTTCATATTATGCTTTTTTAGATTATCAATCATCTTTTGTGTAATCTTGTATCCATTTTGTCTTAAAACTTATTCTCAACCATTTTTTATAACTTTGTTTGAAATTTAGATTCTCTTTCTTCATATTTACCTAAAGATTATGATGACGATGATGATGATTAATGTCCACTATAGACCATTGGACCTTAAGAAGGTTATTACTTGATTAAGGTTTGTATTGTAGAAAATACTATGAAACTTATATATAACGTGGGTGTAAAGAGGGCACTCTAAGAGAAAGTGATTTTCATCCTCAAAGCTCATAGGCTCACAAAGATGGCAAACCCTTTCCGCCCACAGAGTTTTGAGAATAGACCAACGCCCTATTTCGCTATGAAGCTCACGGGAGTTCGATCTAATCTTGGCTATATTAATTTTCTTCTTTGAATTAGTACCATAGAGAGATATTTTTTATCTTCCAAATTAGGGTGAATGACCTCCTTATAATATCTTAGTTTTCTCTTAATGGCTAAATTTACCTCGCACCACAATTTCCTTTGTTTCCCATGTTATTTATCTTGTGCTTGTATATCAAGTACCTATTCATAGCCATGCTCTTGATGGGGAAAGACCCACTTCTATGAGAAAAATACCTTATAAAACTTACTGCTTTTAATTTTAAGATTATAATTTATATATATATTTGCAAAAGAAAAATACTAAATAAAATCAACTTTAAAATAAAATAAAATGATAAATAAATTATAGAAGAAATAAAATGAACATTCTTCACTAGTGAAAAAATCTTCTCTTTACAATCCAACCCTTTGGACATGTTTTGATATGTTTTAATAAAATATAAAATATATTTTTAAAAATTTCCATTCTTAATATAATAGATAATTAAAATAATGTATAACATTAATAATATCAAATAATCATATAATAAAATAAAAATATTATTTTTTTAATAAAATTAAGTTTACCACTCAATATATAATTAAACAATAAAAATATATTTATTTAATTTTCCTTTTTATAAAATTGATAATATCACATAAACCCTTAAAATAATATATCATAACAAAATATTTGAAAATCTGATTTATAAAGCCAAAGAAATAAAACAATTCATGAATACAATTAAACAATTACATTGCCTTTCTTTTACGTAACATAATGATCATGATAAGACCTTGCAAGGAATAATACGTTATGAAAACTCTCGCTTTGCATGCGAGAGGTACGGGGTTCGATACCCCGCATCTCCACCAAGAAAGGTGCTCTTGTGAGGAATTAGATCAAAGTTAACGTTGAAGCCCTTGAGGAGTTGCAGGGTTAATGGCGGTCTTACCAAACCAGTAAATGGGCTCGTTATTAGCTATGGGGATTCAATAATCCCGTCATAACCGGTGGTGTTTTAATACTCAAAATAATGACCGTATGCTGGTTATGAGTCTGGTGGATTTCCTGTGGGTGATGGGTGGAAGAACTGGGTTAAATGATAATGGGTTGTTGGTCTTTTAAGGCTGGTGCGTTTGTTTGAAGCTGGCTTCATTTAAAGGTCCGGGTGGTGTTTTAGTACTCTTTTGAATTAGATTTTGGGGGGTTAAAAATATAAGTCAGTTACTGCAAAAGCCTGTAAGGGATCAGTAATTTCTGGACATACTGTCTAGTAACTGACTATTTTGACATTTTGCTATTGGATGGCGGGAGCAACAAAACCTGACAAGCCCACTCACTATCTGATGGCTGGTGGGAATGTGAAGTTCTACATAAAACGGATGAGAAATATAGGGCCTTACTCCGTCAGCGTGTTGGGAAGGATGCCATAAAAAATGATTCAGGTCCCTCAGTGGTCGGGAGGCAGGGTGCAGCAAGTGGAGGCTCCCACTTCATGACTAGGATATCTAGAGCTAATAGGGTTGAAAGGAATGTTCCTACTGATTCTTCAACCTTTACATTGACTGCTGGTGGGGGACGGGGTGGGTCTCAACACTCAGTTTTGAATGATGGGAAAATAAAAAGGTGCAGGAACTGGCATTTAAGGGTTGAGGCTGTGGAAACGATTATAGGAAACTCTATAGGTCTGGAAGGGGTGGCTGCACTTTCACTGAAGGCATTGGTGGGGAAGTTCTCATACAAAGCAATGGATCCTAAGGATATCGGGCATTGGGTTTCTACAATGTGGTCACCCATCATTGGTTATACACCTGATATCCTGATACTGAACAAAGGATGGTATATATTCTTCTTCAGAATGGAGGAGCATGCTGCGAGGATTTTGAACCAAGTTTTGTTGAAGGGTATTGGAAGCTTAATGCTCAAAAGATGGAACTCCGGTTTTGACCTAGACAATGAAAGGATAAGATTTCGTCACCTTTGGGTGCATCTACCTGGGTTCCCACTTCCTTTCTGGAACCGGGAGGCTTTTGAGGCGGTGGCCAACTCTCTTGGGAAATTTCTCTACCTTAAGGAAGGTCACCTGAAAGGAATGGATAGGAGAATGGGTAGAGTGTTGGTGGAAATAGACATGGCGAAAGGACTTCTAGAGAAGTTGGACATCCATTGGAGAGGTAAAACTTTCTCTCAAACCTTAGATTATTGGGGGCTGGCCTTCCGTTGTTCCAAATGCTCGGAGGTGGGGCATTTATGGAAGGAGTGTCCACGATCTTCATTGAGCATTGATGAGGGGGAGTCTGGTGATGATGTTCTCGCTTGGTCTTCAGATAGTTGTGAGGACTCGGGGGATTTAGCCGGGATTCATGAGGCTGAGCCTGTGACAACTCCATTGCCGGTTCCCTCGGTGGATTTAGCTTCTCACTCTTTTTTGGGTAAGCTAAAACGTTTAAACCCATTATTTATTGGATCTTTAGATGAACAAGAAATAGACTTCATTATTTCTCTGGAAAAGAAAGGAAATTCCATTGGAGACGAGATCATTGGGGGGGGACCCTACTTTTATCATGGTGTTGAGCTAGGGTCTGGTGGGGAACTAAGGGAAGCATCTCCTGTAGGGTCGGTGGATGGGGTCACCCCTGTTGAACACTCTCACTCTCTTTCGGAGGTCCCCAATTTATTGGCTGATTCTATCAATACAAAACTTATTCCTCTTGTGGTTAATAGTGCCTCTGATTTCATGTAGCCGGGGCTTTTACTTGATGGGTCTGGGACTAGCGAGGGACCGGAACTTATGTCTTCAAGTGGTGCTTTGGACCATCCCACTATACTGGGATGCAAGGGTAAGGCTACAATGACTCCTCTTATTACATATGTGGGTAATATGCCTGTTGATCTTGTCCCTGAGGAAAATATTACTACATCTAAGAATATCTCGTCGATTCAGAAGGCAAAAGGTATTGTTCAGGGGGGTCTTGCCCGGAATCTGTCTCCACTTCACACTCGGAGTGGCCAAAAGGGGGCTCATATTCCCCCACTTACTTCTTCTATTGGGTTGGATGTAGGGCCGGATCCAGCTTCACTTACTTCATCAACCAAACGGGCACTTAGAGACCTGAAAGCCTAGGCAAGGGTGAAAAGATGAAGGTTCTCTCCTTCAATATTAGAGGGATTGGGGGCCCTCGAAAAAAATTATCCCTCAAGTGATTGATGGAGGAGGAGTCTTCGGTTGTTATTTTTTTGCAGGAAACCATGGTCTTGGTCGAGAGGCCTAGGAACTTTTTTCATTCACTCAGGAAATATTGGATCGTTGCCTCAGTTGATGCAAATGGTCAATTTGGGGGTTTACTTACTGCTTGGGACCCCAGGTATGCAAACTTGTCAGCTTCTGGGTTGCACTGGGGTATTTTAGCATCAGGGAAGCTACTGGGTTGTTCTGGAACTTGTAACTTGCTAAATGTCTATGCTCCATACGTGAATATGCAATCATTCTAGGAGGAGCTTGGAATTGGGGAACTATTAAAACTTCTGAAGCTGATACTGGATGGCGATCTTAATTTAATTTTATCAGATGTTGAGTCTTGGGGTGATAACTGCAGATTGGATCCACTAACTAGCTTCTTTCAAGAATTTTTCTCTGATTTGGGACTTAATGATATTCAGCCTATTCCTTTACATCCTACCTGGAGCAATGGACGGCTTGGGGCAGGGTCTCTATCTAAGAGGTTGGATAGGTTCTTGGTGGCAGATGATCTGCTGCCAGTGGTCTTTAGGTATCAATCTTGGATAATTTTTTCAAAAATATCTGATCATTGTCTGATTCTGTTGGAATTGGACTTTGATGTCAAAAAACATGTTTATCCTTATAAGTTTAATCAATCATGGCTCAATGACAAAGATTTTAAATTACTGGTTTGTGAGTATTGGGGAAATATTCCATTGCAGAACAACGAGTCTTTATCATATTATCTCCTCAGGAAACTCACTGGTTTAAAATCATTAGTTATGAAATGGGAAAAGCGAAGGAAAATGGAACAAACAAAGGAGCTAAGGTTGATCGAATTGGAGCTGAGCTCGGCGATGCAATCTAAAAATATGGGGTCCATCCTAGTTCAACAATCTATTGTATTATTGGAACAAAGGAGATTATTACTACTCTCAAAGGAGGAGGAGTCATGGCGCCTTAAGAGCAGGGCGTTGTGGGTCGCATTGGGTGACAACAACAATAAATTCTTCCAGAAATATGTAGACTGTCGGAGGGTGCATAATTCTATTTGGTCTCTCAACTCTTGCAATGGTAAGCATTTAAATAGTCAATCTGAACTCAGTGAGCGGGCTGTTGAATATTTTAAAAAATATTTTGAGGACCCGGGGACCTGTAGAATGCAGGAACAAATTAAGGTAATCAGGGAGATTCCTCATTTCTTCTCGGATCAGGAAGGTAAGGATATCTACAATAAGGTTACTCTCCTTGATGTGCACAAAGTGATCAAGAAATTTGCGAGGGCTAAGAGCCCTGGTCCATATGGCTAGACTATTGAGCTGTTCATAGAGTTCTTTGATATAATGGGTCCAGATTTATTGGCAATGGTGGAGGAGACTAGGATCAAGGGAAGTATCCCGGTGGCACTTAACTCTACATTTATTGCATTGATCCCTAAGTCGACTGTCCAAGAATCCTTTGATGATTTTCGACCTATATCATTGTGCAACCTGATCTACAAATTGGTGGCAAAGATCATTGCCAATCGTATCAAGCCGGTTCTATCTAGGGCTATTTTTTCAGAACAATTTGGGTTCTTAGCGAACAGGCAGATACTGGACGCTATTGGGCTGGCGCAAGAGTCATTTCATAGTATTAAGACTAAAAGGAAGAAAGCACTTATTCTTCAATTGGATATGACAAGGGCCTATGCCAAAGTTGACTGGGGTTTTCTTCGAGTGGCTCTTATACAAATTGGTCTTCCTTGGCCTATAATGAAATGGCTTATGGCCTGTGTTTCATCGGTTCATTATTCAGTTTTGGTGAATGGAATCTTGGCAAGTTTCTTCCCTGCCACTAGAGGGCTGCGTCAAGGGTGCCCATTATCCCCACTACTCTTTCTGATTGTAATAGAAGGCTTAAGCAGGCTCATTACAAAAGCTAAGGTGGATAATCAGTTGGAGGGTGTTAAAATTTCCAAAAATGTTTCGGTGACACACCAACTATTCGTGGATAACGTTTTACTATTTGGAATGGCTTGTATTAAAGAATGGAGGAAATTCAAAGAGATCTTGGATCTCTTTAGCTCATCCACGGGTATGATCATTAATGACCAAAAATCTTTCTTTCTGGAACATATGCTGGAAGATCATGTTAGAAGGGACTTGACAGGATGATTTCACTATAATTTCAAGCCATTGGTGGAAGGAACTGTTTATCTGAGGTATTTTATCAAGCCAAATGCATACAGGGTCCATGATTGGAACTGACTGCTTCAAAGATTCAATAAACGGATCCACAAATGTTGTTGGCATTGGTTATCTATTGGTGGCCATCTAACACTAATCAAATCGATTCTTCAGAATATTGGTGTGTATTGGTTCTCTCTATGTAAGGTTCCCCTGTCAATCCTTGCTCTCATTAGAAGGAAAATTTTCAAGTTTCTTTGGTCTGGGAAGAACGTGAATAAATGGCATCTGGTGAAATGGAATAGTTTGGTTGCTCCAGTTTGCGCGGGAGGATGGGAAATCAAGAATATCTATTATTTATCTGCTGCTCTGTTAGCTAAGAGCCTATGGTGTGGTATTATGGAGGAAGGTTCGTGGGGTATGGCGGTGAAAGAAAAGTATCTATAGGGTTTGTCTGTACATGACTGGATCAGAAGGGGTGGCACTAAATTGAAGGGTGTCTCCAATATCTAGGTTGGACTTCTCATAGCTTTACCAATTCTAATCAATTGGATGGAATGGAAGGTTGGTAACGGCTGCAGGATTGCATTAGGAGAGGATCCCTTCATTGGTGGACCAGTCGACTACCAGTTATCATGGGAACTGATCAACTTCTTAAGAGCCCGTGGATATACTACCCTACAACACGCATCATCTGTAATATTTTTGAACTCTCCTGTACAGGTGTGGATAAACGCATCTCAACTAGGCTTGACGGGCTCACTGGCGATGGAATGGACGAATTATACATTAGCTTTGAACCGTGGTAACATTTCACTGGCAGTTGGAGATGACACCTTGGTATGGTCACGTAAACCGGCGATGGACACTCTCACTGCCCGTTTAGCATATGAGACCTTCTTTCCATCTATTGGCTCGGTTATCTGGTGGCACAAAGCTGTTTGGAGTTGGAAATTAGCTCTGAAGGTGAAAATCTTCATCTGGCTCGTGCTCGCAGGTAAACTCTTATTCTGGGATAACATTCAGCAACGTGGTCTCTTGGGGCCCAGTATTTGCCCGTTCTGCCATTCTCAGGAGGATAATGATAACCATGTTTTCTTCAAATGTGGATTCAGCAGCCAAGTGTGGGCAATCATCCGTGGCTCTTTTCTGGACATTCCATTGTGGGTTGAACATTCAGTGGTGGATGGTCTGCGGATTTGTCATAGGGCTAATCAAAGATTGGTGGCAATCACTGTGGTTGTTATGTGGGAGTTGTGGAAGGCCAGGTATTTGGCCATTTTTTAGGACAAATGGCTCTCTTCTTCTTGGGTGGCTGGGCAGGAATTGGGGGCGCATTTCGAGCTGTGGGATACTTATTTGGATACTTCTTCTTCAAAGATTAGCCAGAATCCTGTTGTTTCTTTATCGGGCATATATGGGACATTTGATGGAGCTTCTCAGCAGTCGGCCTCTTCATGTGGTGCTGGTGCATTTATTAAACTGAATGAACATGCTTCTTTTAATATATGGCCGAATGTGGGCTTTGGAACGAATACCCGTAGTGAGTTGTGTGCTCTTTGGTGTCTTTTGCATTTTGTATCTGTCCGGTAGGTGCAACTGCCCCATATTGTTGGGGATGCTCTCATGGTGGTGAACTGGTTAAATGGTACAGGGCTGATTAATGTCATCTCACTTAGGCCTTGGTTGGAGAAGATTAGAGCTCTCCGTGAGATTTTAAATGATATTCACTTCTTCCATATTCTCAGGGGGGTAAACATGCATGCTAATGCCTTGTCGAAGCGTGCACTTTTGGCGGTGGAAGGACGCATTTTTTTTTAATTTTGGGCGGATGATAAAATTAAAATGCATTAGTCTAATTATCTTCGACCAACTACTAGATGATAAAATTATCTGTTGGTTCTATGTCCATCAAACACATAAATTTAGTTCATATTGCTACACTAAAGGTACTTCATGATAACCACCTCAACTCTACTTTATTAGTGGTTGGTCCTATACAGTCTATTTCTAGTTTGCATGGACATTGGATACATGTGTTTATTTATTCCATATTAAGTGGATAAAAGATATTCAAAGTTGAAACTAAATTAGAATAGGTAGTTCATTTATTTTTGAATTTTGTGATGCACTCTAGCTCATAGAGAAGCCTGAATTTTGTACTAAAAGTTGATATCAATGTTATAAATACAATATAACTCTCCACCTATTATAATGACAATAAACTTCTTTATGCAGGTTATCTATCATATATTTTTTTCCAAAGAAAAAAACATATGCGGTAAAGAACAAAAAATGCATTGTAAAGGTGTTTCAGGCATTATATTAGTGATAGAGAGAACTAGAGCTCTCTAGAATCATTAAAAAATGTCATATAAATTCCTCCTTCAATATGCTCATATGTTTATATATGCCCTACAAAATAAAGCTTACATAGATATGTAATAGAAGGTGTAATTCTTCCAAAAAGAAACTTTGAAATTGAAAGCAGGTTATCACTGTCTACATTAAACCAAAACAAATATTTCATCTAGCTAAGAGCTCAGACTCAAGTTGTTGACAGTTTCCTGTCCATCCAACATTTCTTCAATGACAACCTGTCCCATAGGGGAAAGTAGATCTTCCTTTAATAAAGCATCTTCCAAGAAATTGTGCTCTCGAAAGATCTTCCTTTAATAAAACTTTCATCATAATTTCATTTTCATTTTGAAAATATCTTGGTCTGCAAAAATTTCAAAGTTGCACGGATTTTTTTAAAATGCACACATGTGCGTCATAATGAGGTGAAATTGTTCTTTATAATGATGTAAATCATTAAAAATGTCACTCTTAGGTTTTATAGATTGATATTTGAAACACTCATATCTGTCTTATTCTATGTCATACTTGTAGTTATTAGGTGTAAATCCAAGTATGCAGTATAAAACAGTCATATTTTTTCAAAATTAGGCATAGTAAAATGGCCGCCATATTTCACACACATGAATTTTTATGAAAAAAGAGTACATTATTGGAGGTAGATGTATGCTTGACAAAAACCTTTCTATTATTTCTAGGATTCATTGTATAGTGTCCGTATTAAACCTGCCAAGTTGGCAATTTTAATATTTTTACATAAAATTGCCCATCATAGAAAAATGCATGCCATAGCCTTCATAATTGGGTCTTCTTGAGCTATTACACTTGGAAATGATTTATTTCATTATTTAACATAATTTTGATTCATCATATATTCATTTTCAATCTGAAAATATCTTGATGCGCAAATACTTCAAAGTTTCCTAGATTTTTGAAAATGCACGAATATGCTTCATAATGAAGTGATATTCTTTCCAATGATGTAAATCATTGAAAATATTACTCTTAGGTTTGTTGGATTAATATTTTAAATACTCATATTTATTTTAATATATGTCATACTTGTAGTTATTAGGTGGAAAGCTAAGTATGCTGTATAAAACAGAGTCATGTTTTTTCAAAATTAGGTACAATAAAACACCCGCCATATTACACACACATGACCTTTTTTGAAAGTAAGTGTACATTCTTGGAGGTAGATGTATTGTTGACAAAACCCCACTTAGATTTATAGGATTCAATGTACAGTGTTTGTATTCATCCTACCAAGTTGGCATTTTTTGTAATTTTACATGAAAATCTCCGTCATAGAAAAATGCATGCAGAGTCATACATTTAGTTATTGGGTGTAAAGCTAAGTATGCAGTATAAATAGAGTCATACTTTTTCAAAGTTAGGCATAAAAAAATGCCTGAAACATTCCATATATATGACCTTTTAAAAAAGTAAGAATACATTATTTTAGGTAGATGTATGGCTGCCAAAAGCCTCTCTTGGATTTCTAGGATTCAATGTATAGTGTGTGGAATAAACCTGCCAAGTTGGCAAATTTATATTTTTACATGAAAATCTCCATCATAGAAAAATGCACACAGGGGCTTCATATTTGTCTCTTTTTGAGTGATTCCACTTGGTAATGATTTATTTCCTCATTTCAAATCAATTTAAATCATCATATTTCCATTTTAAGTCTAGTCATATTTGAAATTATGGCTAAAATTCTAAGTTTGTTATGTAAAAACAAAGTGTAAATCTGTAAAATTGGGCTTAGAAAAATGAACTATATGTTCTTTAAATAGAAAATTGATTGAAATTAATACCATTTACATGGATATATTTATATTTTACTAAAAACCTCCTTCACAATTATGAAACTATGTTTAATTTGTCTGCAGTAAATATTTCAACATTGCATTTTTTCTATTTTGAACTTAATTTTCCCAATTCACTAAAATGCATGCCCAAACCTCAATTTTTTGAATTTTTGAGTGATCTCAGTTGTATATGGTGTTCTATATTATTTTAAAACTTTATATACATTTATTTTTAATTTGGGTTAAACAAATTCATGCTATACAAAAATAGTACAAGGCTACCTTGTGACTGTGAAATGCCTGCTTAGTTCAGATAAAAGCAAGCCTAAGTTGTATCCTTAGGTATCTTAACACAACATTATAGAAATTGAATGATGTACTTGAGCACCTATGTGTTGATGTATATGTAACTTCGGAATGTATTTCATCTATGTATTTCATATATAATTATTGTACCCTTATTAGAGATGTGTTATTCCTCTATAAGGAAGTGTCGTCATGTGGATTGACAAGTGTCGCAAGTGTGTGTACTTGCCGATGGGTTATTAGACCACCATGTGTGGGGTCGGCCCTGAAATATAAATATTATATTGTGGATGTACCTAGCTAGACAAGTCGGCCCCATAATGTCACTGGGAAAACAGGTTAGTATAAATATAGATCATGAGATCTCTATTTAGATCATTCGGAAAGACACATCTCTCTCACTTAGAAAGTGGCGCACTAGTGAGGAGGAGGATCATCTGCTGTAGGAGACTATCTCAAGTGTACTTTGGTTGTACTTTGGTTGAACCATTGCTCTCTCTATCTCTGAGGAAGTTGTGGGGTTTTTCACCTTAGGGTTTTCCCCACGGAAACTCTGTGTCTCTTGTCTCTCATGCTTTTGATTCTTGTGATGTTTGTCATGCTTATTGTGATTGTTATGCATTGATACACTGTATATGTTATTCTCTCAGTGAAGATCCTAGAGTATTGTGAATTAATGCTCAAAATTTAACATGGTATCAGAGCTAACCTGAGAAGAAGACATTTTGCAGTGACAGAAACTTGAGTTTCTTGTTTATTGGGATTCTCTCCATAGGTTTTGGAAAAGTAGTATAGTAGATTGACTCTACTAATCAAGGAGAATCTATCTGTCCAATTAGAATTCAATTCTGAGCATTTTCAGATTTGGCCCTAAAAATTAGGGTTTCCACAAAAATATGAATTTCTAAAATTTGAAGACATAGCTGGAAGCTCCTTGCAAAAATCGAAGTTTAGAGCTTTGGATTGAGATTTTTGGCTGGGTAGATCTCCGGGAAACTCAAACCCTAATTCAGGGCTCTCCCTAGTGAACTCGGGAGGAGAAAAAGGAAAATCTGAAGGGTAAAGCTTTGCTGATCTCAAATTCTGAATACACCAGGATGATCAGCTCATCAAGGCGCATCTTTCTATCCTTTCAGAAAATTGAAATTCACATTTTGAATTTTTAGGGTTTTTTCGACAAACCCTAATCCGGGACCAGACCCAGTTTTCAGCATTTCAAGTTGTAAGACCTAAATGTTTTCTATTTCCATTTGAAGTACTCTTTAAGATGTATCACTACACCAAGATTGAGGATAAGCTTGAAGGAGCTGATAACTTCCGAGCTTGGAAGTATAGGATTGGGTTAATCCTGGAAGAGAATGAGTTGGACTCATATGTAAAAGAAGACATTCCTATCCTAGAGGATGAAGAGGCTAAAGTATTGCATAAGGGGAACTTGGTCAAGGCAAAGAGAATCATTGCTAATTCTATCAAAGACCATCTCATACCCCATGTGTCTTCTCTAAAGACACCCAAGGAGATGTTTGACTCTTTGACCAAACTATTTGAAGGGAAGAACATAAATCGGAAGATGACCCTGCGGAACCAATTGAAAGGAGTAAAGTTTCAGAATGGAGAAACCATTCAATCTTATTTTTCAAGGGTCTCCCAGATCAAGGAACAACTAGAAGCGGTGGATGAAATGGTGGAGAATGGTGAAGTGGTGATGACCACTCTAAATGGCCTACCCAAGTCATGAGATTCCTTTATTCAAGGAATTTGTGCAAGGAAGAAGTTGATCTCCTTCAATAGATTGCAGGAAGAATGCTCTCAAGAAGAAGCTAGGCTTGTGGCCCGAGAAGAAAAGATGGGAAATGAAGATCAAGCTCTCACAGCACATGCCAGGAAAGGCAAGTCCAAGAAGGAATCATCTCATAACAGGAGATTCTCACACCACCATTATCATAAAGATAAGAAAGATCTCAGATGCTTCAATTGCAATGAGAAGGGACACTTTGCTTCAAATTGTCCCAAGAAGAAGAAAGACAACAACAACAACTTCAATAAGAAGAAGAAGAATAACAAAAGAAGATATCATGCTCATGCTGCCGAAGATGATGAATCCCCAAAGAAGAAGGCTAGGGCAGAAAGTGATAATGATGATGACTCATCAAGCGAAGAAGAATATGTTCTAATTTCTGCTCTCACAGGTACTACCTCCCATGGTTGTAATGATTGGTTGATTGACAGTGGGGCTTCCAAACACATGACTGGGTTTAAGGAATTTTTTGTGAATCTATCTGAACATGAATCACCCCATAAGGTGAAACTTGGGGATGATTATCAATACCCAATCAAAGGAAGTGGTGAAGCCTCCTACAACCTAGATTCTGGAAAATCTTTGAAGATGAAAGAAGTCCTTTATGTACCTGGGCTCAAGAAGAAATTACTCTCCATCTCTGCATTGGATGCAAAAGGTATGAGGGTTGCATTTGTGGATGGCCAAGTCCTAATGTGGCCATAGGGAAATAACATAGATGATGCAGTAGTGATTGGAGAGCAAGAGGGAGGTTTGTATAAATTAAAAGGACAACCTTAACATGCCATGGTGCATGAATCCATGGAGCCAAGTGAACTTTGGCATAGAAGACTTGCTCATATGCACTATAGGGCACTTCCAATTGCAAGCAAGGCTGTAGAGGGTCTTCCTGAAATCAAGACCAAACATGAAGGTGTTTGCAAAGGATGTGCAAAATGTAAGAAAATTAAGAAGGCTTTCCCAAGCAGTGAAAGCAAGGCAAAAGATATCCTGGAAATCATCCACTCAGATGTATGTGGTCCTATGTCATCCAGTTCTCTAAGTGGGTATATTTACTATGTCTCATTTATTGATGACTTCTCCAGGAAGACTTGGGTATACTTCTTGAAAAACAAAGATGAGGTGTTTGATAAGTTCAAGGAATTCAAAACCTTGATGGAGAATCAAACTGACAAAAAGATCAAAACATTCAGATCCGACAATGGTGGAGAATTCACCTCAGGTGACTTCAAGAAGCTTTGCAGTGATTCAAGGATTAAGAGGGAGTTGACTGCTCCCTATAATCCTCAACAGAATGGAGTTGCAGAAAGGAAGAACAGAACAATCATGGAAGCAACAAGGGCAATGTTGTATGACCAGGATCTACCTATGCATCTATGGGTAGAAGCAGCTAGAACAACTGTATATGTGCAGAACATAACACCCCACAAGATATTGGACAACAAGACACCTAAAGAAGTTTCTTATGGTAAGAAGCCTGAAGTCAGCCATCTCAGAATATTTGGTTGTCCAGTATACATTCATGTCCCAAAGGAAAAGAGGACTAAACTAGATCCTTCAAGAAAGAAGGGTATCTTTGTGGGTTACAGTGAAAGCTCGAAGGCTTACAGAATATACTTTCCAGGGTTCAAGAAGATTGATGTCAACAAGAATGAATATAAGTTCAAGGACAGGTAATCCAGGAAGCAAAGATCAAGAGGGAGCACACTCCAGCAGCTCTTGCAAGGATGCAGATTTTCAGAGGGAGTTGACCATCTTCCTACATTCCACAACAGAAAGGTGTAGAAGAAGCTACTTCAGCAGCTCCTTCCAGGAAGCAAAGACTCAGAGGGAGTCCACCCAACAAACAAACAAAGATAAGCATTTCAATTATCATTTCTTGCCTATTTTGTTTGTTTAAATAATATTATGCTTATGTTCCTAGACTTAGGATATGTACTGTGCATATTAGAATGATTGCATTAATGAACAGTAGACTACTAATATGCATGTGATGGGTAAGTGGCCTATGGCACTGTACAACATTCCAATGCTACTTATCTAGAATGAAACCTCTTTGCTGACATGTTGGGAGTAGTGCAAACTCTTAACAATGTTCTGGTAGAGACTGGAAGGCATCTAGAAAGTTGTGGAACATGGATAAATGTTGTATTGAAGCATTGGCTAAGATAACTGCATGACTGCATGACATATTTCTTTATGTGTAAAGAATTTGTTCTGAAAATTATGATATGTTTCTAATCATGCAATTTAACTTGTTTTGTAGGAAAGACCGTATATCTTCACCTACAAAAGGACTACAACATTTGTTCTAGCAACAAAGATATCTATTGAAGATATTGAAGTTCCCAGGATCTGGGATGAAGAAATGGAATGCCATGATCCGTCGATCATGAAGAAGATGTTTGGGATGCAGTCCCAAGACCTGACAGGGAGTCACATGTGTGCAGATTGAAGAAATCCTTGTATGGCTTGTAACAAGCTCCCAGAACTTGGTGTGATACAAAGAGGAAGCTTGCTGCCGAATTTGATATGAAGAACTTTGGGAATGATGCATTATTTCCTAGGTATGGAGGTGTGGCAGAGTGTAGGTGGGATCTTCCTTGGTCAAGGGAAGTACACAATAGATATCCTGAAGAGATTCGGGATGATGGATTGCAAGGCCATGGCCACACCTATGGCATCGAATCTGAAGTTTCTATGTGATGCTTCATCTAAGCCGGTTGATGTCTCTATGTATCATCAGATGATTGGGTCCTTGATGTACCTGATGAACACGAGACCAAATATTTGCTTTGCGGTGAACACATTGAGTCAGTTCCTGATAGATCCGAGGAGTGTTCATCTGGTTGCTGTAAAGCATGTTCTGAGGTAGCTGAAGGGTACAGTGGATTATGGGCTCAAGTATGAGGCGAATCAAAAGTTTAACCTGCAAGGTTATGTTGATTCAGATTGGGCTGGCAGTGCTACAGATAGGAAGAGCACATATGGGTGCCGCTTCAGTATGGGATCAGGTGTGATCTCTTGGTTTAGCAGGAAGCAGTCTTGCGTAGCACTGAGTACAGTTGAGGCAGAGTATGTTGCAGCCTGTTCAGCTAGTTGTGAGGCAGTATGGCTACAAAAGCTACTGTATGAATTATTTGATCTCCTGTTGGATGCTACTGGTATCTTCTGTGATAACCAGAGTTGTGTGAAGATGTCCGAGAACCCAGTGTTTCATGACAGGTCGAAACACATAGAGATCAAATATCACTATATCAGGGATATGGTGCAGAGAGGAGCTGTGAAGCTCCTGTATGTTGCGATGGACGAGCAGATTGCATATGTGCTGACGAAGCCACTAGCCAGGGTGAAGTTCGAGTACTTCAGAGAGAGGCTTGGTGTTCTTCGGATTGATGACACTTCGAGGAAGAAGTGATGGACACATTTGCTGAAGCCATTTCAAGCATGTTGGAAGGAGGATCCTTCACATGGCTGTGGATGTAAGCACTGGATGATGAGCATCGGGATGATGTTCTGGTATGATCAGTTGGATCATTTTTATATGTATGTATGTACACATCATGTTGGATGATGGATATGATCAGTTGGATCATTTATATGTATTTACGCATCATGTTGGATGCTGGATATGATCGGTTGGATCATGTGTATGTATTTTGTATAAGCATCATGTTGGATGCTTGGACTATGTATCTATATATGTATTAGGTGGATACATTGTATGATCAGGTAGATCATGTATGTTGATATGTATCATGTATTTGTATCAGGTGGATACACTATATGATCAGGTGGATCATGTATGATGATATGTATCAGGTAGATACTTGGTATGCATCAGGTAGATGCATTGTATGATCAGGATGATCATGGATGACGAGCTTCAGGATGTTGCTCCAGATGACATGCAACAGGATGTTGCAGTGATGATGATCAGGATGATCATGTGTACATCAGGATGATGTATGGTGAGGATCAAGTTGATACTCTGTGGCCGTGGAACAAGTTGTGCATATAAGCATGTAATTTGTGCCCTGGGAGATTTGCAAATAGTCTTTCGAGGTTTTGCCTATGGCATGTAATTTGTACCCTGGGATATCTGGCAAATGCTCTTTCGAGGTTTTGCTTGGGAGGACATATAATTTTTTCCCTGGGAGATCTGCAGATAGTCTTTCGAGGTTTTTCCTATGGCATGTAATTTGTGCCCTGGGATATCTGGCAGATGCTCTTTCGAGGTTTTGTCCTATGGCATGTAATTTGTGCCCTGGGAGATCTGATAGGTTGAGTTGTGTGCTTGTAATCAGTCCTGGAATGCTCTTTCGAGGTTTTGCCATGACCACATGTAATTTGTGCCCTAGGAGATCCGATAGGTTGAGCCTTGTGCTCATAATCAGTCCTGGGATGCTCTTTCGAGGTTTTGTGGTGACCACATGTAATTTGTGCCCTGGGAGATCCGATAGGTTGAGCCTTGTGCTCGTAATCAGTCCTGGGATTCTCTTTCGAGGTTTTGTGGTGGGGTTACATGTAATAAGTCCTGGAGATCTGGACAGGATGAAAAAGGCCTCAGATGCTCTTTAGGGTTCTTGCTAGTCAAGAGACTCTTTTAAGGTTTTGTGATGCACGTAATAAGTCCCGAGATTTCCACAGTATGGCCAGTGATGATGAAGACCTGCAGGTGGTGGGCCTACATCCAGTATGAAAAAGGACTGGCTCTATAGAAATTCCTATGACAAGTAGAGTCATAGGTTGGTTGAGATAGTAGCAGTAGTAATGATGATGATGACGATGCATTGATGACGTTGATCCAGAGAAGAAGATTTGTCTAGCAGATTTGTGTCGAGAAATACCTTCCTAGTTAAGAGGGAGTGTTGATGTATATGTAACTTCGGAATGTATTTCATCTATGTATTACATATATATTTATTGTACCCTTATTAGAGATGTGTTATTCCTCTATAAGGAAGTGTCGTCATGTGGATTGACAAGTGTCACAAGTGTGTGTACTTGCCAATGGGTTATTAGACCACCATGTGTGGGGTCGGCCCTGAAATATATATATTATATTGTGGATGTACCTAGCTAGACAAGTTGGCCCCATAAGGTCACTGGGAAACAGGTTAGTATAAATAGATATCAGGAGATCTCTATTTAGATCATTCAGAAAGACACATCTCTCTCACTCAGAAAGTGGCGCACTAGTGAGGAGGAGGATCATCTGCTCTAGGGGACTATCTCAAGTGTATTTTGGTTGTACTTTGGTTGAACCATTGCTCTCTCTATCTCTGAGGAAGTTGTGGGGTTTTTCACCTTAGGTTTTTCCCCACGGAAACTCTGTGTCTCTTGTCTCTCATGCTTTTGATTCTTGTGATGCTTGTCATGCTTATTGTGATTGTTATGCATTGATATACTGTATATGTTATTCTCTCAGTGAAGATCCTAGAGTATTGTGAATTAATGCTCAAAATTTAACACTATGAGGATTCTTAATGCTATTTGGCATTACAAAATTACATCAGAACCTTTTAGGCATCCATTTACAGAGCATGTCAGACATTTATTCGGTTTTTATATACACAGTTATGTTAAATTAAAACTACTTTTTTTTTTTAATTTGAGAAATTTCAATCTCTCTTCTAGTTCTCTTGATAATGTTGATTATTTTGTTGATTTTGTAGAGTAACTCATCAATGGATCGTTCAAACCATCCATCTCAATAGAATATTCATCGAAAAAGAGGTAGATGGAAAGAAGTAGATTTGTTTGATGTTCCAATTTCGGAACCATGTAACATTGTCATTCAATTCATGCTTGTGGGATCGGTAAAAAAGTTGCTATCTGTGCTACCCAACAAAAACATCAAGGATTTATAGATTAGAGCTTCATACCATAGAATGATACTGTGATGTTCCCTCAAACAATGAGCAATCACGTAGTAGTTGTTGAAGCTTGATGTCTCCTATGTATGGAATGTGTGAGAAACAACAATGTTGCTCAACAAGATAGGCAACCTTTGTCTCCAATTATGGTTAAAGGGAATGGTAATGTACATGATATAACTCTTTACCACAAAATAAACTCTATTTCATATAATGTGGTCACAAATGTCCCTCAAATATCATCTTTTGATGCCACTGCCATTACAAACAACTCTTATCAAAGTATAGAATGCTACATTGCTCAACAACCTGAGCATCTTTTGTCTCCAATTACGGTTGAAGGGAATGGTAATTTAAAAGATATGAATTTTTATTAAAAAATTAACTCTATTTCATAGAATATGATCCCAAATGTCCCTCAAAGATCAACTTTTGATGTTGTTACCATTACAAATAACTACAAGAATATAAGGTTACTTTGATCAACAACCTAGGAATCCTTTGTCTCCAATTATGGTTGAAGGGAATGGTAATGCACAAGATAGAACTATTTACCTTAAAATTAACTCTATCTCACAGAATGTGGTCCCGCGTGTCCCTCAAAGGTAAGGTTTTGATGTTGCTACCACTACAAATAACTCTTATGAAAGTATAGAAGGTTGTATTGCTCAACAACGTAGGCAACCTTTGTCTCCGTTTATAGTTGAAGGGAATGAAAGTGTATTCGTACCAGTGGACAACAATTTGAGCATGCATCCATTGATAAATTGGATATGAAACTACAAGTCATGAAATAGTTGAAAGAACACTTTTCCACAAACAAATGGATAGAAATACAAATGCAACTGGAAGTCACAAAACAATTGAAAGAACCATAGTTGATGAACAAATGGATAGAAATGCATCTACATAAAATCAAAATTCTATAGACTCACAAGCTTTAGTACAAATGCATGAAGGGTGTTCAACAAATCAAAGTTCTAATGCTATTAGAAGGTCGGTAGGAAATCGCCTAAGGACATCCTTATGGGGTCTTAAGAAGCGGTCGGGATGGTATAATTGTAACCTAAATGAGTGGAAACAAATTTAAGGAAATATGTAGATGGTTCTCTAGGAAGTCACTTCAAGATGTAGATGAAAATGACATTATTACTGGAATAAGGTACTTCATGAGCGAAAACTATAGTGAAGGGTCTAAAATTGAGGATGTTCTTGAATAGCTAGATGGAGTTCTTAACAAACTTCGATCAATTGTTATGCAAGAGATCTGCAATGATTTTATGCCTAGAACTTGGCCTTGGTATTTATTGAATTAAGCATGAGCCAGAAGGATTTGCAACGTCTGAAGCATATTGATAGTCATGGTGTATTGAAGGGGGTTAATCCAAATTCAGTTTGAAAGGAAATGGAAAAGTGGAGAAAATAAGTTGAGGATATTGGAATGGGTTGGGAGTGTTTGACGGAAAGTCCACTCGAGCAAACGTTAGCCGGGTCTCCCTAGATCAAAGTGAGTCTAGAACAAATAAAGCAGACTATAAACTACTTTCATAGATCTAGTTAAGGATCAAATTATTAGATGTCTTACCTTAAGTTTGTAGTCCTTTTTCCTGGATGTTGTTCCACGCCTCGTGGTTGTCAGATCTAAGATGCAAGACCTGCCAAGATACACAAAACAAGACAAACAAGTAAAAGCATCTAAACGATAAGATATCTAAGTAAACAGTTAAGCAGGTAAACTACACAATATCATCAACACAACAATATTCGTGGAAAGCATTTATATTACTGTAAAAATAGGGAAAGTACATAGAAGAGAAAGACTACAACCAGAGCTTAACAAAGTAACCCTTCTCCATCCAACCAATGCCATATCCTCCCAAGGAAGCGAGAGTCTTTCAATGGATGAGTAGAGATATCTCTAAGATGGTTTCATCAACATGTAGACACTATAGACTTCCTCCCTTTGGAATGGGAGTGAGCTTCACTTATATAAGACTAAGTGGATAGGGTATGGATATGGTAGGTTGAGATATGGTAGGAGAGAGATAGGGGATCCTCCCAAGAGGTTAGGAACCGAGTGCCAACTCTCCCAAAAGGTCAGGGATAAGGATCCATGTCATCTGGCTTCGAGAATGGGCTTGAAGAAGCTATTTTTTTCTATTAACTGACATTGTCGCACCCTCCAAGAGAGCAAGATGTGACGTCACAGGTTGCATGAGTGCAGCCTGCGATGACCTCTCAAAACCTAGTGTAAATGAGTTCACATCTCTTCTAGGTTAATGACTTAGCCAAGGAAACTTTAGGGATGTATACACTGAATCTCATGATGGTAATATTTTAGGTGTAGCAGAATGCCCCCAAAAGCATGAAGCTGTTGAAAATTGGACAGGTGAAATGCTTTGACAGAAGGAATGGCAATGGCTTGTCGGACGAAGGACGCTGCTACAGTACAACTGAATTTGAGTACACAGTCTCATATGATGCACAACATAGCTGCCGACCAATAAAATGCAAATCCATGGTAGTAATGACAGACTGAACATAATCATGGCTACTAGACACAAGCGTAGATCCATTATGAGATGATAACACAGCCACGACCAATACAAATGTGGATCCGTGTGATATGACTCAATACAAACTCCATCGCAACCTGGGTAAAATATGACTCCCTAGGGTATTCAAGCTGAACCCACAATGATACGAATCTATCCATGTGATTACAAATGTCTTGACGTCGAACATGGTAGAAACCACTTGATTACCGGTCATTAATGTATACCGTTAACAAGTGCGAGGGAAATCACCATTGATGTCAATGAGTCCCAAGGTATCACAATACATATCAACAAGCGTGAATAAATGAGTTGAAGTCGAACGCGAGATGAAATCTTTCAATCAAGAGTCAATGATGTAAACACATGTTGAAAGCGAGGTAACTTTCCATCGAGGCATGCAGGGCCAAGGTACTTGGTTGGTTTCTAGATTCAATCCTCGGATGATGTGTTGAAGTCAACAAGGATGAATCCATCGAAGGAGGGCCATGATGAATCCCCAATCATCGACATGAAACATGACAAAGGATGTGTAGAGCAGATGGGATGGTGCAGTAACATGCAAGACTGACTCAGAGTAGACCGACATGATGGAAGTTGTACTGACTGCAGATAATGAGTGGTGATAATATTCTTGAACATGGGCATGGCATGCCTTGGCAGTATTGACTTGACGAATTATGGTACCAAATCCTAATACAACTAATGATGGAAACGTTCTTTGAATGACTCAAAGGAGTAACAAGACTCAGGAAATAGGTGAAACTCGAGGACAAACGGATGGTCCAAGTGCAGTATGCAGATGGAAATGAGTGCCATGTTCAAGAAATGACTAGGTACTACCGCTAATTAAGGGTGTAACATAAAATATTTCCTTTTTCCCCATCATGAATGATGAGTTCCTCATGTGTTTTTACGAGCTTGATGAGGGTAACCAAATGCTCAGTATAGCTCATCTCATAGATGAGTCCAATCCCAAATATTTTCTGAACCTGGGATAGGAGGGGTTCATCCCATGACGGGCCCTTCAATGTGAAAGTTTAATAAGTCCATAGAAGGTAAACTCGGTCATCATTTCATGTTTAGAGAGTCTGAAAAGAACTAAAGAACACTCCAACAGTCCTTTTTCATAAAATTAGCTCATCGCCCGAAAAAGGGTAAAACAACGCGGGAGAGGACTCTTCCAGTCATGATTGGCTAGAGTATACCTTTTTCGTAAGTAGCGCCCTCTGGTCCGAAAAAGGGGTAAACTATCACCAGGAAGACGACCATTCAAATTCTTTAACAAGCATGAACGCGACAAGCTCACTTGGCAATCTTTTCATGTTTCGAGAGTCTGAAAAGAGCTTAAAGATAGACTCCGGGGGTTCCTTTTCCATAGGAGTTTAACGAGCGCGGAGAAGTGATAAATCGTAACTTGGTAACTTATTATCATGGTTTTAAGAGCATGAGAAAGAACAAAGAGTAAGCTCATCATCATAAAATAATTACAATCTAACGGATATAAAATAATAACAAAACATTCAAGGGGTTGTTCATACCTAAGATGACCGTTATAATACGAGAATGGCGTCCAAAGACCACTTAACAACTCCTGCACACTTGAAAACTAGGTTAAAAATTCAACTGGGTATTCAAACATCATAAAAATGACCCAAACTATAGCGAATGACCTAAAAAACATCAAAATATTTGAAAAAGAATATGCCTTTTGTTTATAAATAGAAACAAAAAGCCAAATATAGTCACCATTGTTCATTTGCCAAATTTGGGAGAAGAAGTGCCATTTGGAGCCAAAAATTCACTTGTCGATTCCGAGAGTTACGAGCAACCATTCCACCAACCGTTCGGAGCAAGTAACTCTAAACTTCATCTAGCATATTTGTAGTGGTTTACATTTTTTATTTTAGTTCATTTTTTGGGTTTTTTGGTCGATTTGTGGAGGGATATTACGTCCTCGGGTCGTCACAGGTCGCCCTTTCGGGATCTATGACGAACCTAGGTCATTGCAAATCCTGCAAAAGTGGATTGCGATGATGTCACAATGTCAGAATTGACGGGGTGCGATGACGAAAATGTCCAACCCAACCATCAAACCTAGCCCAAAAAATGACCTTTCAATGGTTGAAGTGAGTACTAATGATGTTAAAATGCTCCTTGGGGTAGGTTAATAGTAGCCACCATGGTCTTAGAGTTGCGTGAACGGGAACACGAGGTAGATGATGTGCAAGCTGCAAGTGACCCATTGTGTGTAGAAGCATTAAGGAACTATGGTCTCCTCAAGTTTTTCCAGATCCAGGGCATGAGGGCCCAAATCTCAGTACTAATAAATATGCTGCGATGTTGGGATGCAGCTCAGCAACATTTTGTGATTGGTGGGCATATACTTACTATGGATGTCGAGGACATCTACTTTTTGACAGGATTTTCCTAGAGGGGGGACAATGTAGCTCTTACCGGATCACGAGGAAGTGATCGAACCGTGGGTGACATGATCCTACATCATTGTACTCCTCAGACCCGTGCTTCTAGTGGGAAGATTCCCATCAAAGAAGTACGGGAACGTCCACTGCGTGCCATACTTTTTACCATCACAAGGATAGCAGGGAGTTAGGCCCCTCACTTAGCTACCAGGTCTCAGATGCTATACACGGAGGACTGCATGTCTCCGAAGATCTTCAATTGGTGCGAAGGACTCCTCGCGAAAATTCAAGCTCAGCTGACCAAGTGCGGCGGGGAGAGCTCAAACAGTTCGGCTACGGGTTGATAGTGATCTCATTTCTATTAGAGCGGGTTCCCCTCTTGTGCCCGCAGGTACCGTTGGATGACAGGGATCCTAGGGATCCCCACATGGCTAGATGGACAGAGGTGATGGCCCACCATGTTGGGGGCCCCATCATCAGATATGGTGTTGAGTTCTTCATCTGGCTAGAGGGCCAGTTACTCATGGTAGAGGATTACCCGTACAGTGGTATGGATTACCGAGATGACCCAGACTTGGCACTACCTGAGGCAGCAGTATGGGGAGACATAGGTAAGAACAAAAACCATTGTACTTTTTAGTTTTGTATATTTATGATTTTTTTGTTATAGTGTTGACGAGTTAACAACATGTGTGTGCAGATGTGGGCCCCATACTATTAAATTTTCAGTATTAAATCACAATACTATAGGATCTTTGCTGAGAGAATAACATCTACAGTATATCAATGCATGACAATCATCACAAGCATCACAAGAATCAAAAGCATAGAGACAAGAGACACAGAGTTTCTGTGGGGAAAACCCTAAGGTGAAAAACCCCACAACTTCCTCAGAGATAGAGAGAGCAATGGCTCAACCAAAATACAACCAAATAACACTGAGATAGTCTCCTAGCAGATGATCCTCCTCCTCCTCACTAGTGCGCCACTTTTCAGAGAGAGAGATAGTTACTTTTCCGAGTGAGTAAAATAGAGATCTCCTATCTCTATTTATACTCACCTTTTTGCCCAGTGACCTACTGGGGCCGACTTGTCTACTTGACTACATCCACATTATATTATATATTAATTAGGGCCGACCCCATAAGGTGGTCTAATAACCCATCGGCAAGTACACACACTTGCGACACTTGTCAATCCACATGACGACACTTCCTTATAGAGGAATAACACATCTCTTATAAGGGTACAATAAATATATATATAATACACAGATGAAATACATTCCAAAGTTACATATACATCAACACATACGACCAGTGGGGGTCTCTCTTCTTGCAAGGAGAGAGAGAGGAGAGGGAGCATTCATGGCTCCAACCGCACATGCTTCCATCATGGAGATGGAGGACGTCTACGTGAAACTGACTGGGTTGAAGTTAGACGTTCCAGAGCCAATGGTGGATGAGTTACCATGACCCATGCAAGGGTATACAGTGGGAGCGTTTCCGCGCTTCAATGCTCTGCTTCGCAGGGTTGCGAGAATAGTTGACTATTTCCATACTCAACAGGCTAGAGCTTCTAGACCTAGTGGTGTACGGGTCAGGCATTAGGCCTTATGTTGTTATCATGTATGTGCTGAGAGCTTAGATGCCTCAGATTTTGTACTACTGAAAGCTACGAGACTCATTGAAAGCCGTCGTGCTTCATATTTTGTACCAGCACTACTTTTATGATGATATATATATATACAGACATCCCGGTGGTTTTATACATTATGTGTTTTAAAATGGATGAATGGTGTGGTCTTGTTTATGTGTTTTCTTATAAAATGAGTTATTTACATGTTATGTCTACTTTTAACAATTCATGAATATGCTTATGTGTGTGCAATGTACCAATCTAAGATGAAGTTGGCCATAGAGTCGGCAACTGTGTTCACGTCTCCTGGAATGTGCAGGTAATAAATGGACTCGAAGGACCTTTCCAGAAGACGGACTCGTCTATAAAGACGGAGTAAACTAGGATCGCAGATGGCGTAGACTCGGTTAAGATGAGAGACCACTAGTTGAGAATCCAAGTGGATGACAACATGGTCCATACCCAAAGAACAAGCGTCAGTTAGGGTTCCAATGACTGCTTTATATTCTGCAGCATTGTTGGTCGCGAAACCTAGACACATTCCCCCTGAGCTGATGAGCTTGCCAGTAGGTGAA
This sequence comes from Larix kaempferi, assembly GCA_027924585.1. Taxonomy (NCBI): domain Eukaryota; kingdom Viridiplantae; phylum Streptophyta; class Pinopsida; order Pinales; family Pinaceae; genus Larix; species Larix kaempferi. Next base: position 26,685,686 of record BSBM01001530.1, on the reverse strand, counting down.
TAGAGTACCCAGGATGCCGAAGCAAGGTTGCGGGTATGTCGGCTGGCGCCGTCCACGAATTCGTAGCAAGTTGCCATTTGCACATGTAGACAGAACATGGTATAAGAAACGAAACAAGACCTAAGCATGCAAAAAATTAAAGTGTCACGCCACACAAAAACACACACACGCCATGTACAGTATATACAAAAGTACTTATGCATGAAAGACTTAGGCATAGTACCTCTTCAAGTAGAACCCATTACGGGGCTCACCCAAAGATATCTCGTCGTAGTCTTCAAGCTCATAAGCTCCCTTCTCTAAGATGTGTTTCACTATGTAAGGTCCATGCCACATTGACTCAAACTTTCCTGCCCCCAGCTTATCATGTTTCTGTTCATATGTAAGGACCAGATCTCCTTCGCTACAGGCGTGAGGTTCTATCGACTTGTCGTACTGCACTTTTATGCGTCTATTATGAGCCTCGTTGGCAAGAGTGGCATCTCGACGAGTCTCGTCGAGCTTAGCTAGGTAGAGGAATTGTTCTTTCTTGGTAGTAGTGTTTGGGAGAAGTTCGATGGCGAGTTTGAGGGACGGAATCTCGCACTCAATAGGAAGGACCGCCTCTAATCCATACACTAGTTGGAAAGGAGTAAATCCAATGGTGGTTTTAACGAAAGTTCGATATGCCCATAGTGCAGAGAAGAGCATGTTATGCCAATTGTCCTTGTGCATACCCACCATACGTTGGAACATAGTTTTCAAGACCTTGTTAATGGCCTCGACCTGTCCGTTTCAAATCGTCAACCATATGGTTCATGAAGTGATAACCATGTTCGATAACTATCGCTTGAGGAACTCCAAACCGCGCTATTACATGATTAAACATGAAGAGTGCGGTGGTCTTTCCGTCGTTCGTGTATGTAGGCATTGCCTTGGCCTAGTTTGTAAAGTAGTCTATAGCTACAATGACGTAACTATGCCCCCTGGTCGAGGTAGGCTTACAATGCATGAGGTCAATGCCCCATTTAGCGAAGGGGCCAATGACAATAACCGGGTGTAACAGGGCGGAATGGGTGAGCTTTTTCGTATAAAAATGTTGACATGGAGGACATTTTTTTATAGCCTCGATACAATCTTTGAAGATAGACGACCAATAATATCCTGAGCGTAGAATATTTTGGGCTGTAGCCATCCCAAAGAGATGACCGCCACAAGCCCCAGCGTGACAGTCATTTAGGATGTGTTCAGCCTCGTCATGAGTCAGATAATGTCGGAGAATAGAATCAATACCATGGCGGTAGAAAGTGTCACTGATAATCAGATAATACTTCGCATGGTGGGGTATTTGACGACGGTCGTTGCAAGACAATTGAGGGTTGAAACGTTGGGTTTGAAGATACAATGTGATATCTCCATACCACAAATCAGACGTACTGATAAGAAAAAATTATTCATCCGGAAAAGAGTCATTGGGCTCAGATTCTACATCAGTACGAGGAAGGTCACAGATGAGCTCAACAAACACCAAAGACTTTTTAGAGTTGGATTTTTCGAAAAGAAGATCAAATTCTTGCAGTATCACGATCCAGCGTGAATACTTACCCCCAAGCACCTGACAGGTCAGAACGTGGTACATGGGGTTCGAATCAGTGATGATGGTGGTGGTGCAGAGCAAAATGTAATGTCGGAACTTCTACTCGGCGATGACTGCCGCGAGAGCGAGCTTCTCAACATGTGAATAGGGAGTTTCAGTGTCAATAAGACCTTTACTGGCATAGTATATGACATGTTCTTGGGCGTTTTGGTCTTCCTGTACCAAAACCATGGCGATAGTGGTGTCGGAAGCAGCGAGGTATAGAATGTAATCTCGATAGTAATTCGGCAGTTGGAACACAAGGGCATGCATGATGGCATGTTTCAAACTATCAAAATATTGTTAAGCTTGATCATCCCAAATGAATGGGACATCTTTTTTCATCAATCTCATGTAACCCTACGTCTTTTGCGTGAAATTGCAAACAAAACGCCTTAAATAAGTCGCTCTTCCTTGTAGACTCTGAAGTTCCGTAATATTGGTTGGAGGTGGGAGTGCGACAATGGATTCCATATTCAAGGGATCAATGTGGATCTCATCCTTTGAGACGATAAACCCTATGATGCGTTCAGACTCGACACAAAAGATACACTTATGAGGATTCAGACGGATATTGTACCATCTGCATCTAAGGAACCAAACGTCAGATGATCTATGTGGAACTCACGCTGCTTTGAGTGGGCAGGGAGGTCATCCAAGTAGGGTTCCACAAAATACTTCACATCATGGAAGGCATATGACATGGCCCGCTTGAATGTGGAACCAACATTTTTAAGACCAAACAGAAGTTTATGATATGCAAATGTTCCCCAAGGGTAGATGAATGCAGTCTTGTGTTGGTCGGCGGGGTGGATCTCAAACTGGTTGTATCTGGAAAAGCCATCCATAAATGAAAAATGACACTTCTGGCACAATTGTCGATAATCTGGTCAATAAAGGGAGTCAAGTAGTTGTCCTTGGGACAAGCTTTGTTGAGATCTCGATAATCGACACAGACACGAATGGTACCCTATTTTTTGGTAATTGGGACCACATTTGAGACCCATTCTGTCAATGGGATAGGATAGATGAAGCCGACCTTCAAGAGTTTCTCTATTTCTGCCTTGATTTCCGTAGTCTTCCGAGGGTGTACCAGTCACAACTTTTGGCGGACAGGTTTGACGTCGGGATAGGTTTTAATCTCATGTAAAACAATGGTGGGGTCTATCTCAGACATCTCCTCATAGGTCCAAGCGAACACGTCTCGGAATTGCTTGAATAAGGCCGTATAAGCAATGACTTCTTCTGAGGAACACTTCTGGCCTAAATGAATGTGTTCCACTACACCAGGAGTAACCGAAATGTCTATCGAAGTGGTAGGCTCGATGTTGGCTAAGTTTCCTTCGAAGTCTGTTTGACACATGAGTATCAAGGATTGAGAGCCAGAGTAGACATTCGGTGTAAAGATGGTGCTAATTCTGTTCTCCACAGTATCCAACAAGGGAAGGAAAGATGAATGATGATGGAGGTCTTCCCACGGAGGATCATCTGCACTCATGATTTCCATAATGGACTCGTTAGAATAAAAAGTCCGTAGTAGAGGATCGGATGATGTCTGCTATAGAGAACAGGAAGTGGAGGCCACAGATAAGTGGTCTTCAGGTGCTGAATGGATAGCCTCGTACATGAGTTCAGCGGGTCATAGAGGCATAACATTTCCAATCAGGTGTGTGGTGGCTTCATCAGGTACAAGCCATGAATCAGTGGAGTTAGGGATAGATGAAATCTGAGAGGAGATCATGTTCACTGTGGAAACATGGTTTGGGAGATCCGAAGTAGGAAAGACACCCATAAGGGATGAATCCTTAAGGAGGCCGACTCCCACGCTCTCATACTGCTGCGAAGATTGTCCAATTGAAGGAATGTTATCGCCCGGGTGAGTAGCGGTGTCAGGTGTGCAGAAATCCAGTTGGTCGACTGTGACAATTCGACCTTGATGGGGGAATTCTACTATGCGGAATATAGATGATGCAACCACAGTAATGGTGTAAAACTAATTACGACCAAGCAAAATGTTGTAATCTAACAGGGAAGCAGCCACTTCCACATTAAGGGTTGTGGTCTTTCCCCCCAGCTCGACTGGTAAAGCTCGTAACAACCCATGAGGTTGAAAGCCACGTTCGTCGAAGGCTCTCAAAGTGGTAGGATAACGGTTCAACTCGGGAGAGCCAATGGCTCTCCAACATGCGATCGACATGATTGATGTAGAGGCTCCTTCATCCAAAATGGTACGATGGATTATCTTGCCAGTAATGTTTGTGGCAACTTGAAATGCCAATTGATGGGAGAGCCTCGGTTTGAAGTACTCCAGCTGGAACATGATGGTATTCGATGAATCTGGGTCAACTGTACCAATGGCAGCGAGGAGAGTCTTGCACTAATTAGGATAGTTTTGCAAGACTTCGAGCATCGACATAGCACAAGGAGCTTGTGCTAGGCCTCTACAATGTTGTGGTTTTGAGCAGTCTGAGCATTAGGATTGAAAACCGATTTCCTAATCGTTCTCTTGGGTGGACGCAACACTAACTCGAAAGAGGGCTTCTCAATGGTGAGAGGAGCAGCTGGTACAGTGACGCCGGGCATCGAAGTGGAAGCTTTTTCAGTATTACTTCCAACAAGTTCTTTGGCCAGAACAGAGTCATACGAATGAGAACGGGTTTTCAAGTTGATGGTCTCATTATAGATCATGAGAACATGTGTGGTGGTGGATGCTTCTCCTTGGGAGGGAGAGGTGTGAGCGATCAACTGCTGATTTTGAGCAGGGAAGGGATCGTTGAGAACTACGGGTATGGGTTTTCCCTTAAGAAACTTTTGAACTTCGTCTCTATGGGGGAACTCTTTAGAAAAGTGGTCATCACCACACAGCAGACAAGGATACTTCAACTTCCTTTTCTGTTTGGTATCATCAGGGGTGCTCTTTTGGTCCTGCTGGGTGGAATATTTCTTAGGTTTCCCTTTGTTCTTCTTCTTACCACCATACTTTTGAGGTGAAGCTGATGAAACAGAATTCACTTCTTTGGTGACAGCAGGAGTGGATGATTTGGTGGTGCTATGACTAGCCTGTGTTGGTGATGGGGAAGAACCTTGGGGGTTCGACGAACCAACAGTTTGAGAGGAAGGCTGGGTGTGAAGGGATCCAATGATGCCATCAGCTTGGGGTCCCTTGGGTGGTTTCGCGGGGTCGTAAGTGTTGCGGGGCACGTTAGGAAGAATATCAAACAATGTGCCAGATTGAGCATAGACTAGGTCTAGTAAGTGGGCACGGGCGATGGCTTGTTCTTCAGTGACAATGCCTCCCATGGAAACATCTCGTGCTATGGTAGGGATGAGAGACTTCGTAAACTAGTCTACTAGGAGTTTGTCTGGAATAGGAGCCTTAATGAGATTTCGTCTCCTCCACCACTCTTGTATATGGTATGAGATGTGAGTAGCGGTATTTTGACAGAGCGAGGTTAAAAGATCTGTACCAGTTTCATACTATATAGGCAGCTGGAAATGAGTCAAAAAGTTCATAGCAAGAGAATCAAAATCAGGAAAAGAGTGGGGTGGTAGTTCAATATACCACTTGGCAGCTGAACCAGTGAGAGTCCGTTGAAATAACCTGATACGGATCGAGTCGTCCATTAAGGAGTTGGATAAACACCACAAGTGGTATGTCATCACATGGTTTTTAGGAAACTCACTCGGCTTGCCATCAAATTTTGGGAATCTGATGGAAGTTTCACCGCGATGGGTGACCAATTAGTTCCGTGGTAGATGGGGTTGTTGGTTAGGCGAGACAGGTCAGGCAGGTCCAAAGTAGCCAAAAAGGGCAGCTGCGGATTAGGCTGCGGGTACTGATAGTACTGATAAGGCATGTAAGGACCTGTGGGACCTTGTATCGACTGACCATAGGGTGTTCCAAGAGGAAACTGACCATAGGGGTTTAGGCCACCTGGACCAAATGTAGGTCCACCGCCATAGTAAGGTGGTCCATTACCAAAATAAAGTGGCCCATTACCATAAGGTGGGGTCCCACCTCCACCGCTGGGAGGGGGTGGGCGGCCTCCAAATGGTGGGGGTCCACCACCACCGTCAGGGTAGGATGGGTCGCCATCGCCTTTGCTAGGAGGAGGTGGTGGTCTGCTACCACCACCGGAATAGGATGGGCCTCCACCACCTCCGCCGGGAGGGGGTAGTGGGCCACCGTTGCCACCGGAAGGGTAAGATCCTCCTCCTCCACCTCCACCATAGTAGGGTGGTGGTCCACCGCCACTTCCACCAAGATGAGAGGGTCCTCCACCACCACCACCGTGATGGGATGGTCCTCCACCACCACCACCAGGATGGGATGGTCCTCTACCACCACCACCACTAGGAGGGGGTTGTTCGATGCTACCACCACCAGGGGGGTGGACCATGATGACCGAAATGAGGTGGTCCTCCACTAGAAGGTAGAGGTCTGCCTCCTCCATAGTTATGTGGGGGCCCACCGCCTCCAATGGGAGGTGGGGGTGGACCAAACGGGGGTGGAGGGACTTGAGGGACTATAAGTGGGGGTTCATGTTGTAAAACATTTTCTTGTCCCCATAGAGTGTAGGGGTTTCTGGGGTAGGGTACCCCGTAGAGTGTGTTTCCAGGATTAAGTTGACCCGACACAGGGTTAAGATGACCTGGATATGCTTGACTCGATGGGGGTTGAATTACAATGGACGGTCCCCCAACATGGGATAGTCCCGTAGTGGAAGGTCCGGGAGGTAAGGAATTTCCAACGGAAGGACTGATGGGAACTCCTGCTGTAGTGCTATGGTTAAGAGATGGGGGTTCCCCCCCAACAACAACTTGCTGACCACTCAGCAAAGGTTGACCCAACACTGGTTTTTGATTATTCACCGTAGGATTATCATTACCTATAAAGAAGGTAGGGGGTAAAGAGTATCCTCCCCTCGAAGTTTGGGGTGGGGGAGGAGCAGGTGACGTAACCGTGGTGGTCGCAGGTGACGTAACCGTGGTGGTCGCAGGTGTGTTGGACTGTTGTTGTTCAACCGGTTGGGCAGTGGGGCTGGGCTCTTGTGAGGGTTGCTCAGTCTCATTGATGGTCAGGTTGTGGATGGATGCTTTTGGTGGATCAAAAGATACCGTGTGAATTGGTTTTTCTCTAAACCTAGCCCTATATGCTAGATGTTGTCATCGAGCTTCATCGCCCAAGGAACGTAAATGATCCAAGCGCTCATGAAGAGGTGCGAGAAGCTCAACAGAACTGGGCCATTTAGTTGGTGGAGTGCCTTCTAAAGGGGACGCAATGGAAAAAGGGGCCACTGGGTGGCCTAGAGAAGATGTCCAATAAGCCGTTGAAGGACCAGCAGCTGCTGAAGGGCCGTCCTGGGGTGAATTTATCCTTTCCAACAATCCAGGCTCTCTTAGAAAATGAGATGTAGGTCTTGTGAAGTAGACGTTTGTGCTTCTTCACCCTACGGAGGATGAGAGGCAGGTGAATCTGGAGGAAACATATGCGCTCCAACATTCAACGTGGGGTTTTCCACTTCGGATGACACGAACTTGGCTTGTGGGTCCATTCTTACCCTCGAAATGACCTCCTAGTTAAGGGGATATGCGAGTGGCAAGTTCTAAATTCGACGGGACCTTCTCCAAGGAAAGTCTGCCAGAGTGACTGAAACAAAAAGTTCCTCCTAAGGAAAGCTACACGAAAGAAAAGCAGACCAGACAAACCCTACAAAAACTAAGGCCACAAGCAAAATTATGTTATAAGAGTGGATTCAAAAGTTTGGAACCTCACAGGGTTTTCAAGGCTTCGCAAATCGCTATATACCGTAGGGTTCAACAGTAAAACACGACAAGGAGGATTGGGACCATACCCTTGCCTGAATACCCGATTACCTGGATGGTATGTGCATAGTAATCTCCCCGAGTGCTGTTCTCGGTGTATTGCTCCGCCAAGACGGCCAGAAGTTTAACTCAATTGGTTTCAGGAATCCTAGTGGCGTCTCCCGATATATGCAAGGTACGTGGGAGCTCAAATCCGTAGTGGTGTTGTCTAATGCACAACTGTATGCCACGAGACCTTCCGATATACTACCGAGTACGTGAAACACCTTTCGATATACGCCAAGTATGTGTGGTACTTGGTGGGTACATGAAAGAGATCGATATACCAATAAGTACGTGGAAGACTACAATACCCCCAGAATACAATGCTGGAATATAACGACAGCTGCCACGCTTAACGACGTCGAAACACGTCTCTAACTTACACACAAGTTACTAAAACTTTTACCCTAGTTCTACCGTTAATTTTATCTGGACGGTTAGGTGAATGCATGAGGTGAGTACATAATCGTAAACATAATGCAGGGCCTAACTACATGCAAAAAAATACACTTTTCTTCTGATGAACTATATGTATGGGAAGGAGAAAATTCTTTCCAATTTTACCAAAGCAACACAATGCAATGCAATCCCAAATCTAGCAAAAAATGACTATGAACTATTCTTTTCCTTTTCAAGCGAAATACAAAAAAACACAACACTACTAAGGCAAATCAAAGCATTTTTCCTTTTTCTTTTATCTTTTCAAAAACAAAAATGATGCTAAGTGATGAAAAGAGAGAGTTTCTAAGTAGAGTATGCAAGTTTTTCACTTTCACTACAATGGCCCAAAAGCATAGAAACCAAAAGATATATTTAACTTTCCAAGCATGGAACTACTTTTGTAAAACTTGATGCCTATTTGAATTTTTCAAGAAAATGAGTAGCTCATAATTCGTGAAAAACAAAAATAATTCAATTCTCTTTCAACTTTTCCAAAAGATCTACAAATGAGACATTCCAATGCATATACAATTTCTTCAAATGAGATTGAAAAAATGATGGAAATAAAGTACTTTTGATTTTTCAATGGATGTATCAAAATAACAATTTGATGACATCAATGCTTTTAAACATAAATACTGAAATGAAAAGATTATTTACAACACTCTAGTAATTCAAAAAATATCAAGAAAATACAAGCACTCAATGGACTGAAAATACACACAAACACCCAAAATCAATCAGTAACAAGCAACAGTAAAGCAAGCAAGGCTCAAAAATGAATACAAATGAGGTCTGGAAGCCGATCCAATACAATGACCATATCCGACAAAGAGAGGAGGGAATGCAAGGTTGAGTGGATACAGGTGGGGGAGACAAGAGTGTGCACCACTACCAAATCTCAGGCTTGTCCAAGATGGAACCCAAAACAACTCCAAATAAAACCAAACAACTCAACACACAAAACAGAATGGGGTCTCTGACTGGATCTTATATTACAGAGGGAGTTTTCACATAAACCAAAACTCAAATCAGAAATGGAGAAAGGGTGCCTGTATGGCAAAAATGGCAGATTGACGCACTCTGTGTTTGTACACAATGCGACGTCTCAATTAACCAATGCGGGAAGTGAGACGGTGTCGCAAAATACCAATGAAAGGGTTGCGATGATAGGCCCACAGACAAAGAATAGAGATAAAAAATGACACAGTGTCGCTTTGAGTCCACTGAACAGGTGCGACAGGCGAGATCTAAGTTAAAAAATGAACCAATTCTCCAAACATTGAGCACTAAAAAGGTTTGAAAATGAGAAGTACAAACTCAGAGGAAGGTAATTAAACTCTTCAAAGTGAAGATCTGATGGTGAAACTAGTTTAAGAGGCAAATGAAAAATAAAATGGATTCTAACAAGAAATCAACTGAAAATGACATTCAAATTGAAAACTACAACATAATGTTCTTCCCCAGTATGGTCGCCAGATTTGTTTGATAGACAATCCACTCGAGCAGACGCGAGTCAGATCTCCCTAGCTCAATGTGAGTCTAGAACAAATAAAACAGACTATAAACCACTTTCGTAGATCTAGTTAAGGATCAAGTTATTAGATGTCTTACCTTAAGTTTTTAGTCCTTTTTCCTGGATGTTGTTCTGCACCTCGCAGTCGTCAGATCTAAGCTACAAGACCTGCCAAGATACACAAAACGAGACAAACAAGTAAAAGCATCTAAACGATAACAGATCTAAGTAAATAGTTAAGCATGTAAACTACACAATATCATCAACACAACAATATTCGTGGAAAGCGTTTATATTACTGTAAAAATAGGGAAAGTACATAGAAGAGAAAGACTACAACCAGAGCTTAACGAAGTAACCCTTCTCCATCCAAGCCAATTCCATATCCTCCCAAGGAAGTGTGAGTCTTTCAATGGATGAGTAGAGATCTCTCTAAGATGATTTCACCATCATGTAGACACTATAGACTTCCTCCCTTTGGAATGGGAGTGAGATTCACTTATATAGGACTAAGTGGATAGGGTATGGATAGGGTAGGTTGAGATATGGTAGGAGAGAGATAGGGGATCCTCCCAAGAGGTTAGGAAACGAGTGCAAACTCTCCCAAAAGGTCAGGGATAAGGATCCATGTCAGCTGGCTTCGAGAATGGGCTCGAATGAGCTATTTTTTTCTATTAACTGACATCGTCGCACCCTGCAAGAGAGAAAGATGTGACGTCGCAGGTTGCATGAGTGCAGCCTGCAATGACCTCTCAAAACCTAGTGTAAATGAGTTCACATCTCTTCTAGGTTAATGACTTAGCCAAGGAAAATTTAGGGATGTATAAACTGAATCTCATGATGGTAAGATTTTAGGTGTAATAGGGAGATAACTATGGTTTCACATATGGAGTTAGAGTGAAGCAAGTAAATTCATATGATTACTTTATATTTGAGCCATACAAAAACATGAATGGAAGTATATTCATTGACGTTTCTTTCAAACTTAGTATTCACTCTTGTATGCATTATGATTGTGGTGGGAAGGTATGTGAGATATTATTTGAGTTACTAGAAGATAGTGGTTTGATGTCTTGTGTAAGCCTTGGAAAATGGGATGGAAATGAAGAGTATAAACAACTTTTAGCACATGATGTTGATACTATAAATGATGAGAACTTACTGAAACAGTTAAACATGTTTTCAAAAGATGGAATCCTAATGGTAGCTGGAAGGGTAGTGAAAGTGAATTTTTTTGAGTGTCACATGATCAATGGACATATGCAGTTTGGTATGCAATCATGATGTTTCACCACTAGGAAATAATTTTTGTCCTTGGTGCATATGCCACAAAAATTCTGTAATGCCCCAAGAATGACTGTGCACTTTAAGGGCGCCTGTTGAGTGACCCGACTGAACAAATTTGATAAAATGGTCTTTTGGGTCTTGATATGTCTTAATGATCGAGAAACACTTGAAGATATGCATGACGACAATTGACGAACAAAAAACAATGAATTGAATGACAATTTTGGAAATGAAGACTTTTATTTGAATTCGATGAATAAATGCATGTTGACGTAATGGTTAATTGATTAACGAAAAAGATGATATTATGAGTAAACCATAGTTTCTTAACGATTAGAAGTTATGAGATGAATTACGATGTTTATAAATAAAATATGATGCTTAACGACTAGCGGTTTATAAAATAAATTATGATTAACAAGAGCAGAGCTATTAATGTGTACTTTTGAGCATGTGTGTAGCGACAGGTGAAACGATTCACCGATGGAATCACAAAGGAAATAAAGGGGTCGTAGAGTATGAATAAATCACACACGGAAGAATGACGATGGTGTCGAATTCCAATGGAATTCCATGCATGAGTAGAGAAGAACTGATCCGCTTACTATGGGGAAGCGTGAGGTCGTGCGACGTGGACCATGATGGAGTTGGTCACGTACGAGTTGGGGGGCGCACAGTAAGAATGAACTTACTCCTCAGCGCCATTAGTATCCAATATCGTGTAGACAGAGGATTGAAGGTAACTGATCCTAAATCCCTACATGAAGTTCCCGCAAGTCAGATACAACGAAAGGATATCGGTGGAAGGACCGACGATGTGGTACCTTGTCAATAAAAGAAATTGACGGACACAAGGACCCGATGATGTGGTACCTTGCCGATAAACGAAAACGATGGATGAGTGGACCCGACGGAGTGGTACCATGTCGACAGAAGAGCATAAAGGATAGATGGTCCCAACGGTGTGGTACTTAGGTCCTAGAAGGGATTAATTGTTAAAAATTATGCATAAAAAAACTTAGAAAATACATTTAGACCATTTGCATAGGAAAATGCATTTAAAATAATAGAAATTATTATTTTAGACTATTTGCACAAGAAAATGCATTTTTAGTATTAAAAATAATAGAAATTCTTACTTTAGGAGCAAATGGAATACTAGGCTTGAGCATTTAGTTAACACCACTTGCACCCACAAAAATAGAAGTTAGATTAAACATCATGGAGAAAGACTTGAGTAAATTTAGGAAAGTTGGTGTACTCTCTTAGAAAACTTGACACGTGGATAGGTGAGCTAAATTAATTTTGAATAATAAAAAATTAAACATTTTTGCATGAAGCGACATGTGTCACAACAGATTTTCCTATTTATGGAAGGCTTTGGGAATGGGGAAGGGACCCAATGTTTAGATGGTTATTGTAATTTTTTTAAAGAGAGTGACTTGCTGATATTGGAGTTTGGAAAGAGATTCTGGTGGGGGGGAATCCCAATTCTGAGTCTGTAGTATTGTTGTGTGTGAGCTCTACGACCCCAAATCTCGGGGGTGGCTATGCGACTGAAAGCATAAGCATATGGTTGGGTGGAGAAGCTAACGGTTGATTCACCTATGGTTAAACGAGATTCGACTGGAGGTACACAACAAGGAAGCAGACGGCAAGGGAAAGCGGGATCGATCGACGGATGACAGGTATAAGGTTCCACTTGTATTTGCTTAAGGTAAATTTATTTATGTGTAATGTTTTTTGTTTTTTTTTACCATTGATGTGTTGGAATCAATATTATATTATTTATATGTGTTACAGTTTAGTTTTTGGGATGACCCCACAAACGGGGTCCCTACATTTGATACCCAAATGTAGGGACCCCGTTTGTGGGGTCATCCCTAAAACTAAACTGTAACACATCTAAATAATATAATACTGATTCCAACACATCAATGGTAAAAAAAAAACATTACACATAAATAAATTTACCTTAAGCAAATACAAGTGGAACCTTATACCTGTCATCCATTGATCGATCCTCATTGTGTCCCTCCAGCCGAAGCTTGTTTAACCATAGGTGAAGCAATCGTTAGCTTCGCCACCCAACCCATGTCAACCCTTCTCTTTACTTTTTTAGTATATTGTTGTTGGACGCATATGCTTTGTAAGTCATCCCGTAGTATTATATGTTCCATGGTATTGATCCATAGTTTGTATTATCCCATAGTATTATATGTTCCATGGTATTGATCCATAGTTTGTATTAGCCCATTGTATTATATGTTCCATGGTATTGATCCATAGTATTGGACACATATGCTTTGTAAGTCGTCCCGTAGTATTATATGTTTCATGGTATTGATCCATAGTATTAACGCATAGACTTAGTATATAAGTTTGTGTTGAGGCCAATGAAGGCATCCACGAGTTAATTGTATTGAGCTTGCTCAAAAAAGGTTCCCCCCTTGAAGTTGCCTGCGATCAATAAAAATATTTTTTGTTCTGATATATAGTTCATTTCATCAATTAATTGTTGCATGTTCCTCACATCTGGTATCAAAGCACTTTGTTGGGCTCGTTGGGTGGAATTTCTTCCAAAAACAATTTCTCATCTGTATTTGTTCCTATCAATTGCAGGTTCAGATCCAGGAATAATCCATATCCGCTTAACTGTGGGAAGTACTTGGGCATAATACCTAAAACTCATTGTGAGGAGTACCACAGGAACCCCGAAGTAGCTGGCCCATTGAGAGGACCTTCCAGCGAAAAGGGGACCGACCCCTACCTGATTGACTAGTTCCCACCCGTGAGGTAAACCAAGAGTTGTTGTTTGTGGCAAAGTAGTTATCAATTTTACCTGAGTCATGGAGTGAGGGGTATTGCCCCAATACGCAAGTCGTTAGACAACATTGGTGGCCGAGTGAATCCCCTGGAACTTTATGAAGTCGTGCATACCTAGGGTCCATATCTATTTCTAGCTGATAAATCATAGATTACATATGTTTAGAACTGTTTCCAATCACTTCCGCGCCATTGTAGATCCATTCCGATTTTTTTTTTTTTAAATCACCATATCTTCTTTGCTTTAACTCTGTTTCCCTTAAAACTTCACTGATACCCCTGCAATCTCATTCTACATATTTCATTCCTGAGGACCCTATCCCAAATTCCACTTCCCGAAGCCAGAAATCCCACATTTGTCTATTTTTAGGTTTTGCCATAAATTATTCGATTTTCACCCAATCGCCTTCAAATTTTTCCACTGTGTTCATTTCCTATTTCTGATTCTTTGTCCCTCTTTGAAAAATTTTCCCATTATTTCACCCCGCTTTTGAAATCTTCATTTATGCTTCCCTGTCCATTCGAAAGTGTCCAAAACCTAATCGAACCCCAATTACCCCTCAGAGTTTTTTTCAAATCCAAATTTTCCTTTACTAAAATAGTTTTTTTTTTTCTATCCATTAAAAAAACAATCTTGGTTATGGTTGTCACCTGTGTAGGAGCAAAAAACATGGAAGAAGAACTTGCAGCACTCAAAACCAAACTCTAAGATCTGGATCAAACTAGCCAATCACACAGAAGGAGTTGTTTTATTAGTGGTTTAAATGATGCAATCCAATCTGAAGTCAAAATGTTTTATCCAAACATAATGATGGAAGCCCTACGGTTGGATAAGTTGGCAAAGGACAAGATCGCAGCCCAACAATGCTCCAAACCCACTTTTGTTCCCTTTAGAAATGTGGGTTCAAGGAAACAATCATATGCTAATGATACCATGATGGCAAAGTCATCCTCAGTAGGCCAATGATACCCTCAAAATGGTACTTGTTCTTGGTGGAGGAAACCTTGTTATCCCTAAATGGATGTAACATTCCTTTCAGTCCTGAGCTTCAAGTTTCCTCCCATAACCATGTCCAAACCCCCAATTCCAAAGACTTGGATACATCGTGCCATGGAATCATGGATATCCCTACAAAGTCATACATGGTGCTTTGAGACATTTTTAATGGCTTTGGATGGCTCAATGGTTTATTTAGGGCCAAATGCATGGTCTTTTTCCTGCATATGTCATTCCTAAGGCCTTGAGACACATACATATTTCTCCAAACCACCTAATTGCACCAACATCCCTAATCATAAGCCATTGGCACACTCAAGAAGCCATGTGTGGTTGGTTGAGGAAACCTTCTTAGTATTTGATGGATTGAAGACTTCTTCAAGGCCCAAGGTTTTGGTATCCTCCACTAAGCATGTACAAGGCCCCAAGGCCCCAAGACATAAATATATTAGAGCATCACGAATACCATTGAAAAAGTCACGTGTTTTGCTTTTAATCATTTTTCATGGATCTGGATGTCTCAATGCTTTCTTTAAGGATAAAGTCAAAGTATTCTTCCCTAGAGAATCATCCTAAAGGCCCCCAGACATGTACATACTAACCGAATGGCACTAATATCCTCAATCATAGAGTAATGATACCCTCAAGATGTCACGCGTGGTTGGTGGATGAAATATTCTTATCCTTGGATGGCTAGAAGATTCATTTAGGTCCATAGGATACACTCTCCTCCCTTGACTATGTCCAAGGTCCTAAGGCCCTAAGACATAGATACATATTTCCACATATATCCCTATGAGGTAATGCATGGTTCCTCGAGTAATTTCTCATGGATTTGGATGCCTCAATGGTTTATTTAGGGCCAAATGCATGGTATTATTCCCTGGAAAACCATTTCCAAGGCCCTAAGACATGTAGATACTAAGTTCACAACCATATAATGGCACTTCCATCCTCAATCACAGGACAATGATACCTCAAAAGGCCATGTGTAGTTGGTGGAGGTAACCTTCTTATCCCTAGATGGATATAAGATTCCTTTAAGGCCCAAGTCTTAAGTCTCCTCCCTTGACCATGTCCAATTCCCTAAGTCCCCAAGACTTGGATACATAGCACAATGGATACCCCTATAAAGTCTTGTTTGGTGCTTTTAGACATTTTTCATGGCCTTGGATGTCTAAATGGTTTCTTTATGGCCAAAGGCATGGTATTCTTCCATAAAACAACATTCCAAAAGCATTGATCATGCACATACATATTGATCAAACCACTTCATGGTATTGACATCCTTAATCATAGGCCAATGATACCATTAAGAGGTCATGTGTGGTTAGTGGAGGAAATCATCATAGCTCTTTCTGGATAGAATATTCCTTTAGGGCCCAAGGTTCAGGTCTCTCTCTCTCTCTCTGTGACTATCTCTCTAAATTGGCTATGGGTTATAGGGTTTAAGGGTTGGGTGTTTGATAATAGAGTTTAGGGTTGATGATAATTAGAGGTTATAAGGATTATGGGTTAATTTTTATTTGACTAGACACTTTAGAGTTTAGGATTATGTGGTTAGGATTATAGGGGTTAAGGGATATATATATCATTATGTGTTAGTATTTAGGAGTTTTAGGGCTATACTAGTTTAGGATTATAGTGGGCCAAGAGGTATGATGGTTAGTTGTACTAGGGACTAGGGATTGGAGTGGCTAGGGACTAATGGTCAAGGATTTGGGGATTTAGATATAGGGGTCATGGATTTATTGTTACAAGGATGAAGATTTCTATGTACACAAGGATAATGTGAGTTAGTGTTTTTGTGTAATAATATATCTCCTAACCCTTTTGGTGAAGGAGAGAAGAGAGGGGTGAGGGAGGGAGGAGGGATTGGGTAGAGTGGAAGAGAGAGGGGGGGTGGGGTTATATAGAGGGAGGGGGGGTTTAGGGAGAGATACATAAAAATCAAGGTGTAAAAAAGAACGTGTGTGCACTGCAATGTGTGTGCACATCTACATGTGCACGCACTTAAACACATGTGCGCATCTACACGTGCGCACATCTACGCATGCATGCATTTGCGTGCACGCGTGTTTGGAATAAAAAAAAAATTGGTGCCCTTGCAGCTTTAGTATTAGATTCAGATTGCCAAACCTTGAGGCTTAGTCTGAGTTATGCAAGAACACATCGATTTTTGTAACTTCATATTTTTCATGCTTAGTTCCGCATATGCTCCACTTGTGCACTACTGATGAAATTGCACACACTTGTCGAGCTTTGTGTGCATATTCTAACTATATATTTTTTTAATAGATCTGTTATTGTTTTCTATTTTTAATTCATTTTTAACTGCACTTATGTCAAATTTGTAAAAAACATAGGTCATTAATTTGGCCTATAACTTTTGATTGGCTTACATATTTCAAAAAGGGAAAAGAACCCACACAAGAGTACACAAATACCTACAAGCTAAAAAAAATTTGATTCATTATGTTCAGACCATGATATGGTGGACCAACACTCGACCATGTCGTTTTAAGGCTTCACTGAATTTTGTAATATTAAAAAAATATAAAATAAATTTTAAAATTTTGGAAAAATAGCACTGCAAAATATTTGTTTGTTTCCTATCCCTCCACATATTTGTTTCCTCATAAATTGACAATTTACATAACAAATCGGTGGACCAACACGAACATATGCATTATGTCTTAGAGAAAAAATAACATACCAATCTTAAAATAATGACATTTTGGGGTGGTTATACCACTTTTCCATAAGTAAAAGTTATATATTCCGGAAGGTGGTCTGTTTTTCTACGTTTCGTCTTTTTACACCTAATTCTAAAAAGTTTTGTAGGTACCTCTAATAATTCATTTTAATAAGATTTATGTTTTTCCAGGATGCCATTGCAACTAATGTGTCATAAGTGGGTATCATTACCTTGCAACAACCCTTAATTGGTTCAGGATGTTTGAGAGTGGTTCCAACCTCACAGGACTTCAATTGCAAAAAGTAGAATTTTAGATCCCATTTAGAATTCAATATACTTAACAGTATTTAGGATTTCAGGATTGCAACGTTCCACTAGATTGTATCATATATGAGGGCATGGGATTGGCATTTAATTAAGCACATCAACCCATCTATGTACCTTGTTGTCGGTGGTGCTAATTGTTGAACTCCTGTATCACGGCCTTAATAAAAATGTACCTTTCATTCAAGCAAAATCATTTATTAAGCATGAGAAGCTTTTTGAATTTTCTACCTTATTTTAAAGCTTGGATTATGAGGTTTCATCAAAATTCTAGGGTGTTGACTAATGTATTTATAGGATCAACTTTGAGATTCGAGGTAAAGGCAAGGGCTATTGATGAATATCGATGATTGTGTTTACATTGCCCAATGAAAAATTTAGTATTTAGTATTTAAATGGTGATGGGATGAGGCACTTAATATGTTGGGATATATATATTTTTAATATTTTTGAAGACGGGACCCCTATATTAAGGACCCCGACATCCCTTATCCCTATGAATTTTCCTAAAAATTTGGTGATGGTCTCAACACCTCCCCATGTAAGTTTTCGCTCTTACAATCCGAGGAAAACTTTGATATTATGTAATAAAAAAAGCAATTCACATGTGTATATTTTTTTGCATATTTATTTATTATTATGTTCTCAATTCTTTACAAGTTTGATATCTTTTGACATTGAAAACATTTTGATTTGGGTAAGTAGTATTATTAATTTTTTTGGGGAATTTCTTATCTTCAATTTTGTTTTTACTTGAAGAACAAACAAAAACATATTTTACATTTTGAATATGTATACTCCTCAATCTTTTCCTTATTAAATTTTAAGCTTTCGATTATTTTTTCATATCAAATTTAAACTCGAAATTTATGTTCCACCATTGATTTCTGTATGTTATAACAATACAAAACTATTCTAAACTCTCCGATCTTTTTCTTATTAAGCACTCAAATATTAATGTATGAACTGGAATATTAACTATGAACCGTATGCCGTTGTTGAGATGTCATAATATTAACTATAAACAAAATTATTTTTACCTTCATAAACAAAAAAAATACTTATTTTAAATAAAATTCGCCTCAACATGATTTATGTAAAAATTCAATTCTTTGAGAGGTTGGTGTTCATTGCGTTATTAACGATGGTTCCCTGCGGGTTGTTTTCTATGCTTAGCCTTCTACTGGAGCAGAGAATCCATTGTGATGCTAATCATATACTAAACAAAACGATGATAAAGTAATTGCATTGTCCTTCTTGAGTGCAATGGAACCTATCAATAAAATAAAATGATCATAATTTGGAACCTATCAATAAAATGATCATAATTTGGAAGATCACAAGGGTACTGTTGAAACATCCTTCACGACACACAAAAAAATAGCAAAAAAGTGATATAGGGTGATCTTACATGGAATGACAAGGTTTCAAGTCCAGCGAGTGCCACGCTCAAAACTGAACACCGAGCAAAACATAGTCATTGAATCTTGACAATAATTTGAAATTTGAAATATTAAAAAAAGTAAAAAATAAATTATATCTTAAGGATATTAAATATTGAATACCCTTCAACAAAAATCTCTTTGACAATAACTTTCTTTAATTAAAATAGCGTTAATTAAAATATTTTTAAAACATGTTAAATATATAATTTAATTTTTAAACATGTTAAATTTAAATTTAATTTGATTTTAATTATATATTAATTGTTTAAACTCTTAGATAATACATTAAATTTTAAGTTGGATATTATCTAATTTTATGTAGAGGATTAAGAATAAATACTATTATAAAGCAAGAGTATATAAGTTCAAGGGCTTGACTTTGTATTACTATAAAGTAAGTAAGAGTATATGATTCTATTAGAGATATTATCTATTATCTAAATGGTAGTTATCTTTTAATCTTATATTAAAACTCAAGTTATTTTTGAATTACTAAAAATTTTAATATTTTTGAATTAAAATAAAACTAAATTCTATATACAATCTTTAAATTTGTTTATATAATTTACTAGTTACTTTTATCCAAATACCTAAGTATAAGTTGGTAACTAGGTATTTGGATATAAATAACTAGTAAATCCCTTCTTGTATTGCATGGCCACCTACAATGGAATACTTATAAAATATGAATAAATAAACACATATATGAATGAAGAGATGCGGTATTTTTACATATATTTGATATATTACTATAAATTTCAAGATTATAATGTGATATCAATTTTATATATTAACGAATTTCAAACATAGCAATAAAATGTACATTAGAGATCTTTGTTCTATGAGTTGTATATTGGTGCCACTAAGATTATTTGCACATGATAAATGAATCTCATAGCCTTGACCATAGTTGTGGTAGGGAAACAACAACCTCAAACCCCTGACCATGGTCGGGGGAGGGAAACAACAACCTCGAACACTAAACATATTTTTTGATGCTTTTAAGCGCCATGAATGCATCCTCATGTGACCACATGGGATCATGCATGGTTCGTGGAGCTTGGACCATCATAAAAGTATAAAACCAAGTGCCTTAGAATTCTATTGAAGCTTATCAAGCTCGAGAGCTTTGAATAACTCCTTGAACCAACGCACAATAACTTTGTAGGGGGTTTGTGTCAGGCTCCAAGTGAGATAGAAGCACCATGAGTAGGTTTTGTGCACTAGAAATGTGTGTTGACACAACAACATGGTCGAGGGGAAAACAATGGCATTTTAATCCCTAATTGAACCCTCTCGAGTTCAAGCACCATGAATAAAAATGTCATCTCCAAGGAGTCTTAGGTATCGAGGTTGAATATGGACATTATTATGAGGTCTAGAGCATCATGGATGGGTCTTGTGTGCATGACCATCATCAAGGTAGGGAAGTAAGAGCCTTTGGACTTAAACCTTGATTCTTAGGCTCAAGTGCCATGGATGATTCCTCGAACCAACACATCTAACGTCCATTGGCTATGAATTTCCTCCAAAGGTGTTATGGGAACTAGGTTAGTTGTGCACCAAGAATGGGATTAGAGCTCTAACAAAGGTCATAGGAAAACAAGAAGCACATTGAGTCCTAGATGACGCTTCTTGGTCTCAATAGATATAAAATATACATACAACACATAAATTTATTGAAACTTCTACCCACTTTGAGTTTTAATCCAAAACAAAATATCCAACTATAAGCTTAGAGATTTTCTACATACTAGTCGTAGAATTTCAAACTTTGGATTGCTATAAATTAAAGTATAAAACAACAATGGAAAGATAATAAGAATTCACTTCAAACAACCCCAAATTTCATAATAATTCAAGGAGAAAAGATGCCAAACAATGAGATAATTTTCAACCTATTCTAGGGAAAATTATCCACCAATCATCATATTGGAAATTGTACTTATACAATAGTATAACAACAATAAAATCAACCTTTTATGTTCCTCCTTAGATGTCAAAACACTTAACAATTTTCCCCTTTACTTATGTTAAATCTGCAAGGCATAAATGGTTGTAAATAGAAATGCATAAAGACCATATATAGATAAAATTCAAATATGAAAATTGCACAATATATAGACAATTGGAAACTTCATTTATTAGTTCAATATAAAACACAAGTACATACCATAGAATTCTCTCAAGGCTAGGAAAAAATCCAACTTTCCAAAAATCCCTAGCTAGGGTAAATCACCAAACCCCATCTCAACCAAGAAGATCCAATTGTGAGAATTTATCCAACACAAGCTCCAAGGCAAGACGTCTTCTTCTTCTCCTCTTCTTCACCAATCCACCCTAGGATTTTCTCTCGAAACCTTAATCTTCAGTCTCCAAGGGATAAATCCTAACCCTAGAAGTCCAAGATCTCCCAAGAAACCTTAGTGCCTAGAGAGAGAGAGAGAGAGAGAGAGAGAGAGAGAGAGAGAGAGAATAGAAGTACAAGTGATTATTAAGAGAGATAGAGAGAGAACAGAAGTACAAGTGATTATTAAGAGAGAGAGAGAGAGAGAGGGACGATAGTGCGCACTCCTCTTCTAGTCACATTGTAACGTACCCAAAAATCAAAAAAACAATTTTCTTTTTCTTTTTCATGTTTGTTACCCTAATACAATCACAAGTAAGTTTCAAACCTACACTATGTTATATTTCAAATCTTCTTTATATCATCTGCTACCAACCGGTCAATATCTTAGAAATATATTTAAATGCACCTTTATGATCTACGATGCTTGTGACACTTATAAAAACATCTAACTACAATACTATCCAAGATCACAACATTTTCATTTTTCATTACATGCAACTATATGAATGCAATAATAAAGTTCTTTTCAAGAGTAATAGAATTTATTTCCAGTTATACAAGCAAAATTACTATATCAATGATCCACTACCTATAACTTTCCATCTCACAACTTATATAAGAACAATGGTATAACAAATAAATAGAGTGTTATCTTCTACTACATACAGTTGTCACCGGGTTGATGAGCTTTCACACAATAGTTGATGAGCCCCTGATGGGATAACCTTTACCTTTATAGCCCCTAACGTAATGCCTTTCCTGGCACACACACACACACACACACACATATATATATATATCTATATATCTATATATAATACTAACTGTATTTCTGAACCGATGTATAGATAACAGAAAGTGACCTTTCCTTTTAGGCACTTTTAGCCAGGTTAATTTGAAGCTCCCTAAAATGAGAGTGCTTGTGGCAGTGTTACGAATAGCTAATGGTTCCACGGCTTACTGCTCGTAGACTCATTTCCTTTAATTAAGTCTTTTCAATATATAACAAATATATAACATGCAAATTCTAATATATATAGCAACTAAGTCAACTTCAATTTTATTATATATACTAAGCTCTTTGGATATGTGCACAAAATATTTCAATGACATATATATATATATGAATTTGCCGTTAAAAATATTTTGTACATATATCAAAAGAGTTTAAAATATTTTGTACATATTTCAAAAGAGTTTAAAATATTTTGTACATATATCCAAAGAGTTTAGTATATGTAATAAAATTGAAGTTGACTTAGTTGCCATATACATTAGAATTTACATGTTATATACTTATCATAGACCATTCGTCTATTATATATATTAACCCATTGATCTCTTTTCATCATCCATCCCATATTCTCGATCCTTATTTATTAACACAGAACATGAAAATTATAACATTTAATTAAAGTATATCCCAAGTTATTTTACAACTTTTAATATATAATTAAAGTATATCCAATTAGCAATAGCAACAAGCTATTTTACAAATCCTAATATAAAGTTAAAATGTATAATTAGCTACAACTATAATATACAAATTCCAACATTTCATTAAAGTATCTAACTAATAACAACTACAATCTCGATTCCATCTCCGAGACACTCATTTGATAGGGGGTGGGTATAATGGTATCGGTTGGATGTATTAGAGTATATAAGTTGTAACAATAACTATAGGATATATTCACATCCCGAGCTATACATTCAATAGGGGGTATGTACCGGTTAGAAGCCAGCGATCCTAAAAGGGACACCAAGGAAAAAGGAACGGGATGCACCAATCATTCCAAGCGTAACCAAAGGGATGATTTGATGACCTGGATTGGATTGGTGACCTAACAACTAATAGCTTGAATCTGCCCACCGCGTAATCACATACATTTTCCATCAACTTCATGCACTGAATTTTATTAAGAGTTGATGCGATTTACATAACAACCATACATACGTTTCTCTATAATTTATTTCCGAAACAGCTTAGTACCAGATCTACAATTAAAAATTAACGGAATAGAGCCATCTTTTTTGTTTTACAGAACCTTCGATTTGGGCGACACAAACGAAAATGACTCATAACATCGCATGGATACTTTATTATCGCTATTTTCAAATAACATAACGCCACGAATCCGTGAAATGTTCATCTTAATTCCGAAGACTTTAAAGTATTACAGATACCCAATACAAACTGCAGCAATACATATCCGAAATACAAATTTAACACATGTATTCAAATAAAAACTAAACAAATAAGAGCCCATCCTCCGTAATTGATCCATAGTGAAACATATGACCTAAATACCTTTTGCAGTAATAATTAAAAACATGAAATAAAATACTTACTTGAAAATTGAAGGGGAAAAAACACTTGAAGCTTCCCCGTTCTTCCCAACCATAGAAGAGGATAGCCACATTTACTTTCCAAACTTCACCCCCGAGTTGGACCACCATCATAGAGAAATGAACTTAGGAATATCTAAATGCAGCACTCTTCCCAAGAGTCTATAACAGATCATAGGATGGACTTTCAAAACAGAGAGAGTACTTAGCAGGTTTCCCTCAACATAGAAACAATTTCTCTCCATGCACCACACATCGTCCCGTGTCTTCTCAGTGCACCATTATATAATTTTTGCCCAGGTCTTGTGCCATCTAATTCAAATCTCAAGCAAATATATTGATCCCTACAATTGTGGTTCTGGTAAGCTTGCTAAGCTTTTGACTTGGATTTGATTGATGCCAAATATCTTGCTTGCTTTCCACTTGTTCATTGTCTCATAATGGTGTCCCTTATTTCAACCAGTGGCTCCAAGTGTCTATTTTTATTAATAATAATAAAATAATATTTCTTGTGCATAATATTGACCCACATGAGTGCGAGTACAGAGTTTTATAACTCTTTTACATAATAATTGTTTGGAGAATATTTCTCAAATAAAACATTAAATCAATAATTCAAAAGTCTTGGGGGTATTACACACATATCTACACAAGAGTGAATAAGAATGAACACACAACTGATACAAATGGAAATATTTTCTCCTTCCTCTATTTATATGAGAGGTTAGGGAGGACAACAATACTATGTGGATACAATCCCTTACAAACAATGTACATGAGCCCTTGTAGGCCAATACAAGTGAGACATCCACTCTAAAGTATATAATGTGTTATTCTCCAAGGTGATTTCATGCACCATAATGGCTCCAAGGTGATGTAAATATGCAAGGCACACTCATACCACTCCATGAAAATCCTCCATAGAATCCATTAATCCTCCTCAACAATGTACTTCATTAGGTAAAATACCCCTTGCAAGAACACTATCGAATCCCCTAACATCCACAAACCATCTCCAATTCCCCGAGTAGGAATTCAAGTTAGCATATGTCATCTAGATCTTGAATCTCTCCTCCATGATGAAGAATTATCCACATCTCATGTAGGGAATTCTCCTAGAAAATGGCTCTCCCATGGGGCCCCAATAAAGGGCATCCATCAAACTACCAAGAGATTTGCAACAACTAAAGGAAAAACAACAATCCAACACCATCTTGAGGTCAAGCATCCACTGAACAAGATATCTCAAGTATGTGTATCCATCATACACCATCTATCATGTTGCAATCCATATTAAAACATTTACATGGGGTTCACTAGCAAGGCAATATCATATCATGTCCATTCATATTGGGGGTTTGAATACTCCTAAAAACCTCAAAAATATATTGCCTCATATTAAGGGGTCGAGGGGGGGGTTTTAATTTGACATAGTAATATAAATATTGGAGGTTATTTTATATGGGTGGGCTAAGGAATAATCTCCAAATTGTGGGCTCAATTCATACCTCCAAAGCGGGTTGGATTCAATACCAGTCCTATTTTTTGCTAAGGAATAACCTGCAAATCGTGGGCTAGACTCATACCTCCAAATCATGGAATGGATTCATATCAGTCCTAATTGATTCTAAGGAATAACCTCTAAATCGTGGGCTGGATTATACCTCCAAATCATTGAACTTATAAAATCTTCTTATTTTTTAGAATACTTTTCTTCATGAATGGGATTTATCTAAGCTTTCATTGGCCCCAGGGCCATGAAAATGGGTAACAAAAAAATCAGAAGAAAATAATAAAATTCATAAATGTGACCTTCCACTTGATGAGATGTGCTCTTAAATTCCTTGTCAATTGTGCCTCCATCCATAAATGTGATCCATCCTTTTAAATTACTAGAGTTGTTTGAATAATTTAATGTGATTTGTTCCTCCGTTTGATTGTTGAGGTTCACATTTTTATGTCACAAGCAATTTTCCCATCCATATTTTCTCACCCAATGAATTTCTCGTGGGGCCTTCATAGTTTGCTATTTATTTTATACCACTTGCAGTCCAGCTGGGAAGGAAATGTTCGGGAAACTCCTATATCCATAGTTTTTTATATTTATATCGAATTCTGGTGCTCCTCCATGCATCTTCCTGGTAGATGGATAAATTAGCCTATACAAATTGAACTTATTTTTTCATTTTTGCATGAATCTTGATTTACATTTCTATGGTTGTTACACAAAAAATAAAAATAAGAAATCATCCTCTAAAAGCATGTATAAAAAAAAAAGCTTTTTTTTATGCACATAAGGGCCAATTCATGCAGAATAAATAAAAAGAAAAAAAGAAAAAAAAATATTCCGTCTCTTAGATATCTACATACCTTCATTTGCATTTGCTCTTAAACATCTATATATAATTTTATTTTTCAAAACAAAAAAAACAAAAGAGGATTGGGAGCACTACAACAAATTTGACATTTAGGGGCAGTTGTCTTCTGCCTCCAAAACTCACTTTTGGGGGCGGTTTTGACTTTGGAGGTGGTCTATACAAAACCGCCCCTAATAGCACCGACGCTAAAAGTTTTGACTTTTAGGGGCGGTTCTGGAAGAGATCAAAACCACCACTAAAAGTGACTTTTGGGGGTGGTTCTAAACCCCCCTCCAAAAAAAAGTCACTTTTGGGGGTGGTTCAACCCCCCCCCGCAAAAGTCACTTTTGGACTTTTGGGGGTAGTTCAAAACCTCCCCCAAAAGTCATTTTTTGACTTCAAGGGGCGGTTGTTTTCTGCCTCCAAAAGTTACTTTTGGGGGCGGTTTTGGCTTTGAAGGCGATCTTTACAAAACCGCCCCTAATAACACCGATGCTAAAATTTTTGACTTTTAGGGGCGGTTCTGGAAGAGATCAAAACTGCCCCTAAAAGTGACTTTTGGCGGTGATTCTAAACCCCCCCTAAAACTCTTTACAAACCTTTGGGGGCGGTTATAAACCCCCCTCTTAGGTACCTACAAAGGCAGTTCGAAACCCCCCCTAAAACACTTTACAAACATTTGGGGGCGGTTATGAAATCCCCTCGTAGTGACATATGAAGTTAGTTTAGAACCCCCCTCGTAGCCATAATAAATCATAATAAAATATATTTTATTTAAAACATCAATATTGCAATATCATTAGGGCACGAAGGAATCGAACTTTCAACCTCCTGTTTGTAAAGCAGGAGCTCTACCATTGAGCTAGAACCCTTTAAGAATTGGGGAAAGGGGCAATATTAACACCAAGATTGCATCATTTGTAATTCTAAGAAAAGACTAATAATCCCAACATTGTTTCTAACTCGAGAGACCTAAGAAAGTAGTCTGAATGGCTCTGACCTTATAAGTTGGTTGAACTTGAAAGGTTTCATATGCAACATTGATTCAATAAAGAAAACAATAATACAGAAACGTTTTGCAGGACAAAGTTGGCATTCAAGTTCATACACATACTCATGAAGTGAACATCTAACTAGAATTTCAAGTATTCATGGATAAGAACGACCATATTTTCTAATGGTTGCTTAATGGATCCATGCAAGAGTAGCCTTCTCTTAAAATTTATGTCAATAGATCAATGGGTTCTACAATTATAACATATTTAGACCCAACTCAATCCAGTCTGGTGATATAAATATCATTCAACTACAGGATGGAGAAATACAAAGATTAAAAATTGCATAGCACGGATAAATCTATAAGCTTTTCTAAGATAAACAACTCATAATAATGCATTTATAGATATAGAATACCTGCAACTAATCTAATCGTGAAGGAACACCACCATCACTCAAAAGGCCAATGAGATGAAGTGTGCCATTTTCAAAGGACTCAGTTAATGTATTTAAACCCTTCTCCTTCATATATTTTGCCAGAGGCAAGAGCATAATCCACTAATTTTGCTCTGCACCCAAAGTCAAAATCAAAGTTAATATGTTTCCCATTCTAAAAGATGTAGCACAAATAAATAGTAGAAATATCCTTTCAGTTACCATTTATACAATTATAAAGTACATACTATACAAATATCATATGATATCACCCCAATTTGTAAGGTGGTCAATAAATTAACAATTACACAACCATGATTTCAACAAAATGTTAATGCTTACCAAATCTTAATGCAGGGAAAAATACCCAATGTATAGGATTCTCATAAGTCACTCTAAATGAAGAAATGATCCACATGCAAGAGTATCTACAAGCTTGCAGGTTCTTTCACAAGTGCTAAGGTACGTATTTTACAATTCATTTCTCTTGCAATCTCATTCAATATATGTAGAATTGAGCAGTATAAAGCTTACTTTTGGAGCATTTTGCTTTGAAATTAGATCCACTTCATGAATTCAGGTTGCATATTGCATACACAATATAGCCTACCAAGGCAGATTTGCTTTTTTAGACTTCTTGCTTGTTAATCTCCCTGATGAGTTCAAGAGCTCATTTGATTTCAGTGATGGGTAAACATTTTTCACACCTGCTCATCCATATGTGCTATAATGTTTTCACATTTAAAGGTGAATTGTTTGGAATGATCAGAATCCAGTAGCTCAAAGGCTGTTTATTTTTGCAAGTATGACAAACCAGTGAAAGGAAGGAAAATTAATTGGATGAAAGCTAGAATACTAGAATCTAATAGGGTTTTTACAGTGAGTCCACGTTATGCAAAGGAGCTTATTTCTGGAGCAGACAAGGGAGTTGAATTGGAATCTATTATTCGTAAAGTTGGCATTACAGGAATTGTGAATGGAATGGATGTCCAGGAGTGGGACCCTTCAACAGACAAATATCTTGAAGTGAACTATGATGCAATGACTGTAAGAAAACATGAAAAATCTAAATCTAATACCTTTCTCATTTATAAATTTGTTCTACCACGATTTTTTCATAGGTCAAGAGAGATATTTGAATGTTTACAGTTGTATTCTAACCTCTCTATTATCTAATATAAAATCTATTAAACAGATGTGGGCTGTTGCAGGTTCTGGATGCAAAGCCTAGTCTTAAGGAAGCACTACAAGCTGAAGTTGGGCTGACTGTGGATCCAAATGTTCCTGTCATAGGATTTATTGGAAGACTAGAAGAGTAGAAAGGCCTAGATATTCTTGCTGAATCTGTCCCTCTAATTGCAGATGAAAACGTGCAGTTTATATCCTAGTAAGTGTTGAATATTGTAACTTCTAAGAATATTATATTTGTACATTATTATTCTGGAGATGTTTCATTCCTCCGAGGTGATTCTATTATGTATCCAGAGATGTTTATTCCTCCGATGGTTTGTGGTAACTAGGGTTATTAGACCCACCATGTGGGGGTCGGCCCTGAGTTTATATTTTAGGGGTTATTAGACTTCACAAGGAGAGGTTGGCCCCATTAGGGATTTTGGTCAGTTGGGAATCAGTATAAGTAGAGGAGGAAAGCTCCTCATTTGACACACTTCCACAAATCAGAAAGTAGCGCACTTGTGTATGGGAGGTCTGCATGTGAGGTAGAGAAGAAGGACAAGTCTTGGAGCACATCTTGTATTTTGGTTGATCATCTTATTGAGGAAAGCTTTGCTGGGTTTTCTACCCCATGAGGGTTTCCCAGGGTAAATTCTCTGTCTATCTTGTGATTATGTTTCTTTCAGTGATCTTGCTAGTCTATTTGGTTTAAATTTAACATGGTATCAGAGCTAGCCTAAATAGAACATCTTTCACAAGGTGAAATTATCTTTCTCTCTCTCTCCCAAGAATTAGGGTTTCTACAAAAGGTTAGTATTTTTGGTTTTTGGTTGCATGGCTGAATAGCCCTTATCAAAATCAATCTTTTGAGCCCTAGATCGAGATTTTTGGTAGGATAGAACTTCGAGAAAGTCAAACCCTAATTCTACCAAAAGTGCGATAAACCAAAAATTATGTTGCAGATCCGGAAAGCAAAGTACATCTCCTGGTAAGTACTACTCCATCTCTTAAACTCCAATCTCTTGGACTCTCCCAAGAGAAGATGGCTCCAAGTACTAAGCTTGAAGACAAGCTTGAAGGTATACAGAATTTTTGGGCATGGAAATATAGAATTGGTCTCATTCTTGAAGAGGATGATCTTGCTCATTATATCAAGGATGAAGTTGCAGAACCTGAAGGAGATGAAGCCAAAGAGAAGCACAGGAAGGATTTTATTAGGGAAAAGAGAATCATAGTTGATTCTATTTAAGACCACTTGATTCGCCAAGTGGCTTCCAAGAAGACCCCAAAGGAAATGTATGATGCCCTAAGAAGGATATATGAGGGAAAGAACATCAATATGAAGATGAACCTAAGAACTCAGTTGAAGAGTACCAAGATGCACAAAGGAGAATCCATTCAAGACTACTTCTCAATGGTCTCCCAATTCAAGGAACAACTAGAGGCCATTGGTGATACTCTTGATAAAGATGAACTTGTGATGACTACTCTAAATGGTCTCACTAAACCTTGGGAGTCATTTATACAAACTATGTGTGCCAGAAAAGAGAGTATGAAGTTTGATGTAGTATGGGAAGATTGTGTTCGAAAAGAAGCTAGGGTATCCAACAGAGAAGCCCTTCTCAAGGAGGATGATCAAGCTTTGGCTACACACACTAAGAGAAGAAAGAATCAATATTACTTCAAGAAGGACAAACACAAGGAGTCTCAATCTCCACAAAGATTTCAGAAGAAAGGAAAAGGAAGTTCTCTTCCTTCCAATGTTTCAATTGTCATAAGCTAGGACACATTGCTAGATTATGTCCTTCAATCAAGAAGAAAAATATTCACTATAAAAGACATCAAGCACATCTTGCAGAAGATGATAGTGAAGAAGAAGAAGAAGAGGAAGTAAGGTCTCATAGGAAAAGATCCAAATATGAAGAAGAAGAAGAAAGGCCTCTCCCTAGGAAAAGGTCCAGAAGAAATGAAGAAGAAGATGTAGAAGAATATGTTCTATTTTCTGCACTCTCTGGATCTGTGTCTCCTAGAGAAGATACATGGCTCATTGATAGTGGTGCTTCAAAGCACATGACAGGTCAAAAGAAAACTCTCTCAAGACTTGAAGAAAATTCTTCTCCACAAAAGGTATCTCTAGGAGATGATTATCAATATCCCATCAAGGGAATTGGTGAAGCAAGCTACAAGCTTGACTCTGGGACACCCTTGAAGATGAAAGAAATTTTATATGTTCCAGGATTGAAGAAGAACCTACTTTCTATCTCAGTACTAGATAAGAAAGGATTTGGAATTGCATTTATTGATGGTCAAGTACTTATGTGGCCCAAAGGAAAATCTATTGAGGATGCAATTGTCATTGGTGAAGAAGAAGGAGGTCTTTACAAACTCAAGGGTCACCCAGAAGCTTCCCTTGTCCATGAAACCACTATACCCCCAGTGAACTATGGCATAGAAGGCTTGCTCACATTAAGTACAAGGCTCTACCCTATGTGAGCAAGGTGGTCATAGGTTTACCAGATTTAAAGATTGACCATAATGGCTCATGCAAAGGATGTGAAAAAGGGAAGAATGTCAAGAACCCTTTTCCAAAGAGTGAAACAAAGACTAAGAACATTTTGGAATTAATACACTCAGATGTATGTGGACCAATGCCCACCACATCCCTAAGTGGGTTTGAATACTATCTTTCTTTCATTGATGACTATTCAAGGAAAACTTGGATATATTTTCTACAAGGTAAGAATGAAGTTTTTGGAAAATTCAAAGAGTTCAAGGCCTTAATAGAAAATCTCTCAGAAAAGAAAATCCAAATTTTTAGAACAGATAATGGCGAAGAATATACTCCAAAGGAATTTGAAGACTTTTGTAAAGAAGCTGGAATTAAGAGGGAACTGAACACTCTCTACAATCGCCAACAAAATTTGAAAGAAAGAATAGAACTATCATGGAATTTGTAAAAACTATGATACATGATCAAGATCTTCCCATGTATCTATGGGCTGAAGCAGCCATGACAGCTGTCTATGTACAAAATAGACTTTCTCATAGTGCTCTTGAATTTAAGACTCCAGAAGAAGTGTTCACAGGAAAGAAGCCTGAGGTAAGTCATCTCAAAATATTTGGATGTCCTGTGTATATTCACATTCCAAAAGAAAACAGAACCAAGTTGGATCCCTCTGGTAAGAAAGGAATATTTGTTGGATAATGTGAAACATCCAAAGCTTTCAGAATTTACATACCTGGTTTTCATCATATGGAGACAAGTAGAGATGTAACATTTGATGAAGAAGTAGCTATCAAGAAATCTAGGAAGTGCCAACTTGAAGAAATCTATGAATAAGATACACCTCCTGGAGTCACAGAAGCTATACCCATCCCTGAAGATGATGCACTAGAAGACCATGACATGATAGAACCTCAAGAACCCCCCATTACAAATCTATCTAGAAAAAGAAGGCCAGCATGGGATAGAGACATTATTCAAGGAGCTGAAAAATATGGAGCTCCTGAAGGTTCCACTAGAGAAAGGAAGAAACCCAAGTTAGTATCCAACTATGTGGCCTTGATGTGTGATCTTGTGGATCAACAACCCACCAGCTATGAGGAGGTAGCTCATAAGAAAGAGTGGGTAGAAGCTATGACAGAAGAGTACCAGTCAATAATGAAAAATGATGTTTGGGATATAGTTCCCAAACCAAAGGATAAAAGTGTGGTTTCTTCCAAATGGATATTCAAGATAAAACATGTTGCAGATGGTAGCATTGAAAAATATAAGGCAAGATTTGTAGCCAGAGGATTCTCTCAAAAGGAGGGAATAGACTATGAAGAAACATTTGCACCAGTTGCTAGGTACACATCAATTAGAACTATCATGGCACTTGCATCTATGATGAAGTGGAAATTACACTAGATGGATGTTAAAACAGCCTTCCTGAATGGTGTCATTGAAGAAGAAGTGTACATAGAACAACCACAGGGATTTGAGGTTAAAGATGGAAGAACACATGTATGCAAGCTGAAAAAGGATTTGTATGGATTGAATCAAGCTCCCAGAGCTTGGTACGGAAGGATTGACAGTTTCTTAACAAGCATGGGCTTTACCAAGAGTAAAGCTAACCCAAATATTTATCTCAAGGTTATGGATGATGAACCTGTTATTTTACTATTGTATGTAGATGATGTATTTCTAACAGGAAATGAGAACCAAATTATCGAATGTAAGAAGAAGCTTTCTTCAGAATTTGAAATGAAGGATCTGGGATTAATGCACTACTTCTTAGGTCTAGAAGTATGGAAAGAACCAAAAGGAATATTTTTAAATCAAGGTAAGTATGCTGTGGGGTTTTTTGAAAATATTTGATATGTTGGAGTGTAAGGCCATGGCTACTCCCATGGACTCCAACTTGAAGTTATTAGTTGATGACTCATCAGAATTAGTGGATGTAACTCTATATAGACAAATCATTGGGTCATTGATGTATTTAACAAATACCAGACCGGATATATGCTTTGCTGTAAATACCCTGTGTCAATATCTAGTAGAACCAAGGAAGGTTCACGTAATAGCTGTAAAGCATGTAATGAGGTATCTAAAAGGTACATTAGATTTTGGTCTTTACTACCTTGGAAATCATGAACTTAGATTACATGGTTACTCAGATTCCGATTGGGCAGGAAGTGTTTTAGATAGGAAGAGTACATCAGGTGGATGTTATGGACTTGGATCTGCCATGATCTCTTGGTTCAGCAAGAAACAATTTAATGTGGCTCTCAGTACTACTGAAGCAGAATATATAGCCGCATGCTCTGCTAGCTGTGAAGCAGTATGGCTTCGGAAACTACTATCTGGAGTGTTTGACTTAGAAATGGATCCCACTGTGATTATGTGTGACAATCAAAGTTGTATCAAGATGACAGAAAATCCTGTATTCCACGATAAGTCAAAACACATAGAGATCTGATACTTTTATATACGAGATATGGTGCAGAGAGGAGCTATTAAGCTTGAGTATGTGAGCACTAAGTATCAAATTGCTGATATTTTGACCAAACCTCTGTCTCGAGTGAAATTTGAATACTTCCGAGATAAGCTTGATGTAGTTCAAAAGGACCCTCCTCGAAAGGGGGAGTAGTGTAGTCACTGATAATGAGATTGCCTCATCGATAGTAAGGTCGATGATGTGGATACCTGTTTACTACACTTGGATACTTAGATTATTTAGATTTAGGACTCTTATACTTAGAATACTTATTTTACATGCTTTTGATGATATATGTATTGGTGAGGATACATGCTTTTGATAATATATGTATTGGTGAGGATACATGCTTTTGATGATATATGTATTGGTGAGGATACATGCTTTTGATAACATATGTATTGGTGAGGATACATGCTTTTGATGATATCTGTGTTGATGATGATATAGGTGGGATTGTATCATCCTTGAACATATGTTCTAAAAGAATCTGTAGACATATGGTCTCCGAGAATGAAGTCCTTGATGGACAAGAGTGAGGATTAAGTCATCCTTGGACATAGTCCTAAATGAACGGGAAGAGGATTAATTCATCCTTGGACATAGTCCTAAATGAACGGGAAGAGGATTAAGTCATCCTTGGACATAGTCCTAAATGTACGGGAAGAGGATTAAGTCATCCTTGGATACAGTCCTAAATGTACGGGAAGAGGATTAAGTCATCCTTGGATATAGTCCTAAATGTACGGGGTGAGGATTAAGTCATCCTTGGATACAATACGGGAAGAGGATTAAGTCATCCTTGGATACAGTCCTAAATGTACGAGGTGAGGATTAAGTCATCCTTGGATACAGTCCTAAATGTATGGGAAGAGGATTAAGTCATCCTTGGATACAATCCTAAATGTACGGGGTAAGGATTAAGTCATCCTTGGATACAGTCCTAAATGAATGGGGTGAGGATTAAGTCATCCTTGGACATAGTCCTAAATGAATGGGGTGAGGATTAAGTCATCCTTGGACATAGTCCTAAATGTATGGGGAGAGGATTAAGTCATCCATGGACACAGTCCTAAATGAACGGGGTGAGGATTAAATCATCCTTGGATATAGTCCTAAATGAATGGTTTGGATTGATCATGTGATGATGATACTAATGATCGTGTGATGACGATGCTGATGATCGTGTGATGACGATGCTGATAAACGTGTGATGACGATGCTAATGATCGTGTGATGATGATGTTGATGATCGTGTGATGACGATGCTGATGATCGTGTGATGATGATGCTGATGATCATGTGATGATGATGCTGATGATCATATGATGATGATGCTGATGATCGTGCAAACGATGATGACGATGATGTTGATGTTCCAGTAATTGGTTGAGTTATTGATGATGATGTAATGAAGAAAGCTTCCGATGATATACAGATGTATCATGTGTGATGTAGTCGATGACTCCTTGCTCCTGCAGATGTTGTTATAATATCCTTCTCGTTAAGGGGGAGTGTTGAATATTGTAACTTCTAAGAATATTATATTTGTACATTATTATTCTGGAGATGTTTCATTCCTCCGAGGTGATTCTATTATGTATCTAGAGATGTTTATTCCTCCGATGGTTTGTGGTAACTAGGGTTATTAGACCCACCATGTGGGGGTCATCCTTGATTTTATATTTTAGGGGTTATTAGAATTCACAAGGAGAGGCCGTCCCCATTAGGGATTTTGGTCAGTCGGGAATCAGTATAAGTAGAGGAGGAGAGCTCCTCATTTGACACACTTCCACAACTCAGAAATTAGCGCACTTGTGTCTGGGAGGTCTGCATGCGAGGTAGAGAAGAAGGACAAGTCTTGGAGCACATCTTGTATTTTGGTTGATCATCTTATTGAGGAAAGCTTTGCTAGGTTTTCTACCCCATGAGGGTTTCCCAGGGTAAATTCTGTGTCTATCTTGTGATTATGTTTCTTTCAGTGATCTTGCTAGTCTATTTGGTTTAAACTTAATAGTAAGTTAGGCATTCTATAATGTGCCGTATTATCACTAATTAGAGATGTGAAGTGCCATATTTGCATAATTAGGTCAATTGTTGCAGAACAATTACTGGACCCTATATATGATGTGTGTCGGGGTTTTTCTACAAGTTAACTGTTGATACTAACACATTTCCCACAGAGGATGATGCCATGGCCTGATGCTCTTATCCATTGGACACTTGGCTTACTCGATATCAATACCCCCAATATTTCTGTCGATATAGTAGTGCATTTGCAGTAGTTTTATTGCATTGCACTTGCCACTCATTATTACAAATTTGTTGTCTCTTATTTCTTTTGTCCCAGGGAATTGGTAGAAAAGACTTGGAGAATCAAATTGAAGAGATGGAAGAGAAATATCCCGACAAAGTTAGCGGAGTAGCAAAGTTCAACGTGCCACTTGCTCATATGATAACCGATGGAGCTGATTTCATGTTGGTTCCTAGCAGATTTGAGCCGTGCGGTCTCATCCAATTACACACCATGCGTTATGGAATGGTATGAAGATAAACCCCTTACTTCCATCTTTCTGTGACTATGAGTTCTACCACTTTTCTTCGAGTAAAGGGACCAGGGGCAACATCTTATCACTAACAAATCTCCTATATGCTTTAGAAAATGACAAATGTTGATATGGAAAGGTTTTTACTCTCGAATCTAGATACACTGGTGTTACTGCTGGTGCATCTATCAACAGATTTATGTTATCCATGTCAACTTAATATCCATCATGACAATATCATGATGGTCCTTCTTTCTCATCCTTCTTGGTAAAGGTGATCACTGGGCATCATTATGTTCCCTAAAAACAGATATCTTCTCTCTAGTAATAATTTTTAGCCTACTGATATTCTCCAGAACAAATTCCAAAGTCAGTTTACCCATCACCAATAAAGAAGCATTGCACAAGAAGATTAGCCACAATTTCTCATCTGTTTGGTATTCATTCAGGTGGAAGATTTTTATCCTCTATGCTTTGTAGTTTTGTTGTACAATCCATGGGTCCGTATAATCTTGTCTAACCGGAATAACATTTTTCATAAATCCTCTGTTGTCGAGTGATCAACATTGACACATTATCCAGTTATGATTTATATATACACACATATATCTATCTACTATATTGCAGATTAATAGTACATGCAGGTGGCAAATAATCCCATTCTATAGTCTGTTAGTACATTCAGAATGCAAATAATCCCATGCTACAGTCTTATCCAATTATGATTTATATATAGACACACATACATATCCAGTATTGAAGATTAATAGTACATTAATGTGGCAAGTAATCCTATGTTACAGTCTGTTAGCACATTTAAGTGGCAAATAATCCCATGCTAGAGTTTGTTTATCAATGGGATAACCACGTTTTAATGTTGGCATATAAAGGTATGGAAACCAACTCATGGAGGTCAAACACCTTCCCTACACACCAGGTTTGAACCTGGACTGTTTGGATGGTAGCTCCTTGTCCCAACCACTAAACTAGATCCTGATTGAGAGATGCAAAATAAAAGATCCAAAAAAGCAAGGAGTGCTTTGTATGGATGGGCTGATGGGAGTTTATTTTCCAACAATGTTTATAGATATATAGATAGGAACATATATGATATCTTTGTTTTTATGATCTCTTTTGAACTTGTCATGCACAGGTACCCATATTTTCCTCTACAGGGGGATTAGTGGAAACAGTGCTAGAGGGATAAATAGGTTTCCACATGGGTGATTTTAATGTTAATGTAAGTGCTCAAAAAATATTCCATTCGCAGAACGATCTATGAGATCATCCCTTTGAAATAGTTGTAAAAACTTCTTCATGATCTCAGTAATATATGGGAGGATAAGCATATCATTCAATAGGAATTGACTAACGGTATTCTGTAGTGCAAAGAAGTAGACCCTGAAGATTTCACTAACCTTGCAACAACCATGAAAAGAGCTCTTGAGGTGTATGGGACACCGACTTTATCAAGTATGGTGTAGAACTGTATGGACCAAAAATTTTCATGGAAGGTAATGCATCATAACAAAATTTGAACTTCTTTGGCTTCTATTCTTCTCCCTCTTTCCTTTGGCAATTGTGATTCTTGCTTGACCAGGCATGTTTGGTCTTTTATGTTATTGGGAAAAAATATCCATGCATTGAAGGTCTCTGTGTCAAAACTTGTTCTTAGCTGCATCTAACTTGAGCTGGATGATTTATAAATTATTATCCAATGCTTAGATTGGGTTGTTTGCATACTCTTGCCCAAAACAATATTACTTTGCTCCATTATATACAACTATTATGCCTATATATTACTATAACGTCAAAAATAAAAGTCAAAAGGATTCTTGACAGAAGTGACACGAGGTTTATCTATCTCATTGGACACTTAGA
This sequence comes from Larix kaempferi, assembly GCA_027924585.1. Lineage (NCBI taxonomy): Eukaryota > Viridiplantae > Streptophyta > Pinopsida > Pinales > Pinaceae > Larix > Larix kaempferi. Next base: position 26,647,603 of record BSBM01001530.1, on the reverse strand, counting down.
AGTATGTTATCAATAGTTCTCTGTTTCATTGCACCTCTAGCAAATACATGAACTTATATCGGAAGTAATTTTGAGGGTAGAGGAAAAAATCATAGAAGGTTGGTGTTCTATTTTATGAAGAAGATACATATGGACACATGGGAGGATTTAAAACTATGAAACAACACTACAATTTATAGTTATGCTTCTTGCATGTCTAGGTTTTCTATGACCTTTGTTTCTAATGAAAGCCATAAAAGCCTCCATACCAAAGATTTCCTTGAGGAAGTGTAACTTTTGATACACAAACAAGAGTATAGTTAATACTGCTTTTATGAAATGCCTAGGAAATCTACTTATGCTTCGACTGGATCCATGTCCTTAAATCCAAGCTCAATTTTGGAGAGAATATATTTTTATTAATGTCCACAAGTGACCAAAATAGTCAGTGGTAAGGTGGGGGTACCTAGGCAAATCCTAAGAGCCAAAGAATAAACACAAATGAAACTTAAAGTAGTGAGTAGGAAGGTTCAAGGGATGACCAAGAGGGTAAACACTAACAATGAGAGAAACACTACTCTGCACTAAAGGTTGAAGTAGATATAGTAGAGGAATGGGAGCTATTCCTATAATCATAAATAATTGCGAATGGAAAAATTCAAAGCCCAATAATGTCCTTGGGAAAATATTGGCTTTTGAAGATGATTTAGCAATTCAAATCACAGCTAGGCAAGATGCATTAAGGACTGATATTGATTCTGTGGAGTTTGAAGCCAACGCTGATATGTTGGGCTTCTCACCTTTGCTGGAAAAAGAAGTCACTATGGAAATTTGTTAGATAAAAATGTATTATCTGATATAAAGGTTGGAATTATAAATGTAATAAACAATATACTCTTTTGAAAGAAAATCCAACCAACAATAGTAAAGCCAATTTTCATAGACTTTATCGATATGCTCTTGTAACTTGTAAGAAAACAAAGATAAAATTATGTTCTTTGAGACCAAATCTCTTTAGGATTTCACACTGACAACACCATGTGCACGTAGTCCCATAGCCTGCATGCTAAGTTACATCCCCATGAGTGCACCCTTTGACATTCTATGCATGTGGCTATAACAAGGAATTCAAACAATGATCCATGCACACACCCTTTTACCATTTTGTGAGTGTGCATAACCAAGATTGCCAACCATCACGTAAGACTGTTATAGAAGGCTAACTGCCTCTGTAACTAAGCCTTGCTACATTTTATAGATATTTGTACATACAACTTGTTAGTTCAATATTTTAGTCACCTAGTGAATAGGATTTTGTCTCACCGTTCTGAGCAAAACTATAGCATACAAGATTTCTTAGTCTCCCAACCCTGGATAGTGCTACTATTATGTACTTTCCCCATTTCAATGAGTAATAAAATAGCTCTAAAGCTATATCCCTATATCAACTGTGAGACATGGAAAGTTTTCCTGTTCGTGACTGTGGTATGAGATGGATGTTATGATGTAAAGTATTTTGCAGTGTTGTCATTTTATGAAAACCAATTTTAGTATTCCCCGTTTGTGATGCACTAACATGTATAAGAGTTGAAAATAAAATGATTTACATTTTTCTTCTCAAAATTCAACTACTCTTATCTAAGTTATACTAGAAGGTTCTATCAGAAACTGGTCCACAACCAAGTTTGTCCACTTCCAACAATAGAGAAGTTCCTTTTATGGGAGGGTAAGATGTGGTCTAAAATCATCGTTTTGCACATTTTTCATGGAAATTGAGCTACTTGAATTGGAGTGCTTAGTAGGGAGAGGATCCCAATGGGGAAATTGATGAGATTTTATTAGGAGAAAAGTGGTTAAGACATTATTTTATTACTTCCTACTTCTTGACCAAGACATTCGAGGGTTTTTAAGAAGCTATAAAAGGAGAAGAGATCTCATTTGAAACAGGGGATTTTAGGTGAAGGTGAAATACACCTTAAAGGCCATGTACATTGATTTTTTATCCATTGGAGGAGGGTTTGTGGCAAGGTTGTATTTCCATCTACTTATTTCTTGTAGATTTGGATGTCGTGGATTGCTGCAGATTGTTTTCTGTTGGTGAGATCTACTTGTCCAAGGCTGATTTAGCAAACTTTGTGGACTATTTAGGTCAAGGGGATGGGGTTGAAACCCTTGATGGTCTTCTCTTGTTCCTGGATGCAATGGAAGATTTCAATAACAGATTGTTGTCCATTTACTCCTTCTTTTTCTATTGGATCTTCTTATTACGTGACTCATTAATGGTTGATAATTTGTGCATGTATTATCAGCTTTGAGAATTTCATCCAGCATTTCATGGCAGTCAGATTGATATTGTTGGTAGGGTACATCTATTAATGTCCTATTGATATTATCCATCCCATTTCAAACCTCTTTGCTCCCCTGAATCCATGGCCTTAATTGTCAAAGGCACTGGTCCTATTGAATTCCACCATGCTTTTATTGAAAACCCTATAACATCAAGTCTATTAAATCTGATATACAAATATGAAATTAAAGGATAGATTAGTAATTCCCCCCTCAAGCTGAAAATGAACCAGCCTGAAGTGAGAGGAAGGTTGTTGTGGTGACAATGGGAAAGTGAAACTTCCTGAATTACTCTAAGGTTGTTCTTTGTTCAGGGACTTTAGTATCATTAAAGAGCAGGTTTTTGTAGTAACAAGTTCAACCAAAAAACATTTAACTAGTTAAACAAAGAGGACAAGAGGTTGTTAAGGGAATTCAAAAAGGAAGTCTATACAAGTTGGTGTGTTCACCATAGAATATTGTACAAGCTAAAATAGATGTGTTAGATTAAAACAACTTAGCATTGACATCTTGGACATCTTTTCATGTAGAGCATAAAATAGATCAAACATGGTAACTTACTAACTTGTCATTGGATTAGATTTTGATGATGACGGATACCTGAAATCTTGTCAAGATTGCATTTATGGAGAGCAACATCAAATAGATTTTACACTAAAGGGTTTTAGATAGGTTGCAAGCTCATTGAGGCTTGTCCATAGAATTATATATGGACCCGTGGAAACTATACCACAAGGTTGTGTTGGGTATTTTGTTATTCTTATTTATGATCAGTCAAGAAAGAAATTGTATATGTCATAAAGGGAAAGCTTGAATCTGTTTGAACACTTTAAAGTTCTTGCAGAAAATCAAATTGAGAAAGTGATAAAGGTGTCAAGGAACACAGTACCATGTACTCATAAGAATGTCGTATAAGGCTTTAGGCTATAACAACAAACAACAAGATAGAATGCTCAGGTTTGGAATGAACCTCATACCTGAGATTTACAGTCAAAATTATTGTTGCCTCGGCCTTCCTTTAAGGTCTGGGTATATATTTATTACCGTAGAAGCTCACCCATGGTTCAGATTTGTATACATGGAGGTGAAATGGGTTGACAGTCGACTAGTGTAGCGCCCAGCTCTTGAAAATTAGTTCCCACTCTCCCCCAACTTCCCAAACTCATTCCTGTGCCCTCCTTTGATGAAGATTCATCCCCCTTTTTAGGCCACATGCTTCCAGCAAAGGAGATATTAGTCCTGAAGGAGAGAACTTAACCCAACTTGTAGTGTGTGGCCTATGTAGCTAAGAAGCAATGTACAATCACCCTCTTGTGGTCGCATGCCTTCAAGAAACACCCTCCACGAGCTCTAGGAGATAGCAATGGAAATGCCCAACAAGAATACCAATTTGTTGCTTGCTCCGATTGACAATGTACACAATGTGTTGCTGGCCTTAGTGCCCAAAATCCTCCACAAATGGGTTGATCCTTCCTCAAATAGAAAAATGCACTGTCCAGATCTATCTTTCACCTCGAGTTGACTGTAAATTGGTGATAGCAGATGATGCAAACAAGATGAAACACCCAACAGGGAATGGTTGTCCACAAATGGTCATTAATGGTTGAGATATGACAGTAACTCAGCTTCAACAAGAGTTTATCCCTCCCAAAACAGTAATGTATATCTTTAAAAAGAAAATCATTCCCTTGATATTTGCGCCTTCCCGCACGATCCAAGTTTGGATGGTACATCCTCTCTTTTATCACTGGTTTTTGTGGTTTTAACAGTCAGAACAATCTCTAGGGAGCAAGATGCCCTTCAATACTCAACTCGTCCTACCTACAACACAATGGGGTAGCTGTAATATCCCAATTTTGACCCTATTGCATTAAAATTGTAAATGATGTAAATCTCGTTATTAAATCATGGTGATGAGCTCAAGGCCAAGGCCCCACCATTGATTTATCGTTTTATGTATCAGCAAATAAAATCGGTGCATATGGTTCTTGTGCTAGACATGCACAATGTAAATTAATACATCATGTAAATACAAATTTTAATGAAATACCCACAACCAACTATGCAATGCAACAAAGAGATTGGGGCATGATCTCACAAGGAATAGGGAGGGAAATTATTCAAACCCTTGAGCCAATGGTGCTAACCCATGTGTCAATGAGAAAACCCATAAACCACGAACTACCCATTTTGGCTTATGCACCCAATCATTAAATTCTTCCAAGAGTTGGTTGAGGTAGTTAATGTCTTGGGAGTGGAGAGGTATGGCAGCCAATTTCGTGTATGGGCAAGCCATCAACCTGGGAAATCGAAATCTGTCTCCTTGGGCAAGAAAACACCCACGAATTGGTTTCCCAAGCCATTCTAAACCCATGGACTTTGCTCACTCACGCAGTCTGAGCTAGCTGGGTCTTTCCCTTCACGTTTTTCATCCTTTTTCTCCATTTTTCCATGCCCGGGAGCTCGTTTTTATATTGCACAGTGGCTGGTGGAAGGGAGCCATGATTTTTGGGGGTATGGAGGCTATTTTTTTCCATGAAATGCCCATGAGCGTTTTCTGAAAACGATTCCACTCTCCTGGGGTTGACTCCCTATCTTCCTATTTTTTCGTTTTGGTTTTCCCACGTTTTTATGAACTGGTAGAAACCCCATCTTTGGGCATCTCATTGTAAAAACGTTTCTTCATGCCAATCACTTATACTTTTGCTGTTATGTGTATCCATCCCTGTTTTGGTTTGAACCTGTGAGCAAGAAATTTGGAGTGGTAGTGGATAGAATTGGCTTGATAAACCTAGTAGGGAAAATAACCTCTCAAGAAGATCAAGAGGGCTGGCTACTCTTCTATGCACACCTTGGACACTCTAGATTGGAAGGTATGGCCTGAGGGACTGTGCATTGGTGAAGGGAATACTTCCTTGAGTGGGGTGTGTAGACATTGTGGGTGCCAAGCTGGATAGATCTTGTAGGGGTATCCATAGCTCTGTGGTTGAGCTCACTAGCTTAGCAATTCTTCCTTTCGATTTCCTAGCATCCTGATAAACCCAATTGTTGATTGGCTTGGATCAATTTGGTGTATGTTTGGCTATGTGTGAGTCGGTTGTTCCCTGGTTCCTTGTAGAAATCATGCCCAGCTCGGGGGTGGTAGTTGCATCAAGAGATTGATAAGCACAACTGGCGTATGGTTGGGTGGAACGTTGTAGATGCATAGCTGGTTCCTCAGGGACTACTTTGTTCAATATAAGTAGTCTCATGTGCCAATTCTGTATTGTTTAAATTAATGAATGTCATGAATATTTTGAATGTATGATGGATGTGTAATAGAATTTAAATTCTGCTGTGTTTTCAAATATTTATGCATTTGCATATGTCCATCTTCATTTTATATGAATGCTTGTAGATTCTAAATTCCGTTGTGTTTAATTACAATATGGACATGTATATGTCTTCTTATCAATGAGTTTTACTTAAGGGAGATGGGGCTAGATGTCCCAGAATTAGAGTGACGTTCTCTCCCATGCTGGTATGATGGGAGGGGACTTGACAGATTGGTATTAGAGCCATAGGCTACAACATTGGGCCTCTATGGGCCAAGTATGATTACAGTTACAAGGGAAGCTCCCCTTCTAAACACCACATATTACCATGTTGGGCCTAAATGGACTAAGGTTGAATAGTTTGCAGAGCTTATGATTCAACACTACAGCTGTTGGGCCCTTCATAGAGATGTAACTCATTGCGTGTATATGTATGTAGTATTTGAAGTTAAAATGAATTAGAGAAACCTGAAGATATCATACCTTCTATTTGACTAAGATGGGAAATCATTCCCATGACTATTTTGGGGATTATTGCAAAATTGCTTGCGTTGATTTCATCTTATGAAAAAAAGGAAGGAGGGAGAAAATCCCTTTTCAAGTTGAATGCTTACTTACACTGTTTCTAGTGCAGTAGCATTCTGTTTTTGTATTTGTTGTCTGTCCCATGAAGGAGAGAAGGAGGCGCAACCTCTTGTTATCCTTATACTTTTTGCTGTTTTATTTTGACATAGCAGAGGTGCAAGTTCTTGGCATTCTTTTACTGTTTTTATGCAAGTTTGATTGTAGTAACTCACCTCTGTAAAGAAACGAAGGGCACATTTCCAAAAAAAAAAAAAAAAAAAAATTTCTAACTGTCTGTGAAAATTTGCAAATTTTTCTAAGTAATTATGAGTTCTGCTAAAGGCTCTGTCAGTGATTTTAGCGTTAAGTTCTGCACGCGTGGCGGCAGAATTAATGCTAATTTTTGTGACACGTTCGGCGGGAAAGTTGTTAAATTCTGCGCTGAAAGATAGAATTTTTTTTTCAAAATTTTTGCCTAAGGGCTGTGATAGCAACGAAAGTTAAGCCAACTTTCTACGCGTGTGGCGGCAAAAGTTAGGCTAACTTTTTGTACGTGCGGCGGCGAAAGTTAGACTAACTTTCGGTGTGCACGGCGGAAAAAGTTGGGCTAAATTTCTACGATGCGGTTAGAGGGTTTAACGCTAACTTTTGTGACTCTGCCGACAATTTTAGCGTTAATTTTTGCGACGTGCAGCGGCGAAATTAAAGATAAGTTTTGCGACGTGCGGTGACGGAATTAACAATAAATTTTGTGATGTGGTGGCAAGGTTATGTTAAATTTATTCAGTGTGAAACGACGAGAATTTAGCTAATTTTCTGCACGTGCGGCGGCAGAAATTTAGCTAATTTTCTGCGCGCGGCGAGGTGAAAATTTGGCTAATCTTCTGTGCCGAAAGGGAAGATAAAATTCTAAATTTTTTTAAGTGTTCCGAAATTTTTTCCTGAGGGCTGCGCGCACGGCGATGAAAGTTAGGCTAACTTTCTGTGCGCGTGGTGGTGAAAGTTAGTTTAATTTTCTGCAACGCACGTGGCGGCAAACTTGGCGAAAAATAGGTTAACTTTGTGCGGTGCGCGGCGGCGAAAGTTATGCTTAGTTTCTGCGCACGTGACAGCAAAAGTTAGGCTAACTTTCTGTGCATGCGGTGGTGAAAGTTAGACTAAAAATATGCGACATCCGTGGTGCATGGCAGCGGAAATAATCTTAAAGTCCGCAACAACGATGGTAGCTTCTTAAAGTCCGCGGCAATTTTAATCTTAACATCCACGCAATGGCAGCCATTTTAGCTTTAACATTTGCGCCAATGAAAGAAGTCTATGGTTGGACAAAGTTGTCAATATGGGATTTTCCACATAGATGCAAATAATTTATAGTATTATAATGAAGCTAATAGTTGTGTTTATAAACACATTTTGCAGAATTATAGTCACATCAAGTAGCATTCCAAATAAGTGCAGTTGGAAAGTTTTGGTCTTGGTTGGGCCAAGAATATCAACATGATGGATGATGCACAGGATCCCTATGAGCCTGAGATAGATGCCATGGGGGAAAATATACGTGTTGAAAATGCTGAAACATAATCCAATGGGAGAAGAAATCGAGAGACTCCCCCAGATATTGCAGCCACCATGAGGAGCCTAAGGGTGGAGTTGCAAAGTTGTAGAGAAGATAATGAGAGGATGATTAAAGCTCAGGAAGAACAAAATCGGTTGAATGCAGCCATGTTGTAGAGTTTGACAGATATCCAAAGGCAAATAAACTCTAGGCATCAGACATCAAATCCAGAAAGGAGTGGCAGTAGTTCAAGGAGAAATTCCCGCAAGAGGACCAATATCTCAAGAAGAGTTTCTAGAGACAGAACCTATACTCTAAAAATCTATTCTAGTGGATCATTTGACTCCGAAGGATCCATTGAGGGTTCAAGCTCTTCATCTCGCAAGAATAAGAGGAAGAGGCATTACAAGACAATTCACATGGGGAATTTAAGAACGCACAACCTCCTACATTTGATGGAGAGGTAAAGTCTGGTCAAGAAGCTAAATCTTGGCTTCTTGGGATGAGAAACTATTTCCAAGTCCAAGACTACTTTGGAAATATGAAGGCAAGGATCGCCATCTTCAACTTGAATGGACGAGCATCTATATGGTGGGAACACATCAGGCAAGTGAAGAATATCAATGAAAGAAAGATTGCGTGGAAGCAATTCAAGAGATACTTCAAGCAGAAGTACCTCTCTGATAGGTACTATGATGACAAGATCAAAGAGTTCCATGAGCTGTGATTGGGACAATTGACCATGGAAGAGTATGGAAACAAGTTCTTGGAGCTGCCGAGGTATGTCACGTATATTCGAGATGACAAGGTGAAAATTCAGCGTTTTCTAAGCGGGCTACCTCAGTCATATAAAGATAGAATTGAATTTGATGAGCCTCGAACTCTAGAAGAGGCAATAAGGAAGGCCAAGTATTGCTATGATCAAAACAAAAGCAAACCTGATTTCCATAAGGCATGGAAGGGAAAGAAAAATGAGAAGTTTGACTAGATGAAGAAAGGTTTCAAACCTCCGTATATTAGAAATCAACAAAGGAAACCATCACAGGTTGTGACCAAGCCAACTAGGATGATGGGAGACAAGCCAAGAGATCTAAAGGAGCCAAGAGAACCACTTTAATGTTGGGGTTGTGGAGGAGACCACATGCTTAGGAACTGTCCACATCGGAATGGGAATGCAAATCAAGTTCACAACATCCAAGGAGATGAAACTATGGGTCAAGTGGCGAGGACAATCCCTAGAATCTATGCAGCGCTAGACGACCTCCAGGCAGATCATCAATCAACCGTGGTTGAATTTGAAGGTAAGATTGCTAAGCAATCTATTTCTATTTTGATTGATCCTGGATCTACTCACAGTTATATCACTCCTAAAATTGTTGAAATTTGTGCTTTTAAGAAGTCAAAGCTTAGTAAATCATGGTTAGTTCAACTAGCCACTGGAACCAAGAGAAAAGTCAGTGAAATTGTAGAGAAGTGTCCCTTAGAGATGGACCGGCTATTCACTTATGCAAATCTGAATGTTTTGCCACTGGGTTCCTATGATATTCTCATTGGAATGGATTGGTTAGAGGCGCACAAGGTTAAACTTGACTGCTACATCAAAAATTTTGAATGCATGGATGAAGAAGGAAACCCAAGGGTTGTAAAAGGCATTCCAAAGGTAACATCTGTTAGGCAGGTTTTCGCCATGCAGCTGAAGAAGTTCTGTAGAAAGGGTTTTCAATTGTACGCAGCCCATGTTTTGGAGGCAATAGAGAATGAAACTCCTATGTTGGAGGACTATCAAGTATTGCAAGAATTCAGGGATGTTTTTCCTGATGAGATTCCTGGACTTCCTCCAAAGAGAGACATTGATTTTACAATTGAACTTGTGCTAGGAGCAGCACCAGTGTCTAATACACTGTACAGGATGAGTACACTAGAATTGCTAGAATTGAAAATGCAATTACAAGAGTTGTTGGAAAAGAAATATATCAGGCCAAGTGTGTCCCCATGGGGAGCACCTGTTCTATTTGTGAAAAAGAAAGATGGAACACTCAGGTTATGTATTGACTATAGGCAGTTGAACAAGGTCACTGTGAACAACAAATACCCATTGCCCTAAATTGATGACCTTTTTTTATCAAATGAGAGGAGTAAGAGTATTTTCAAAGATTGACTTAAGGTCAGGTTACCATCAAGTAAGAATCAAAGAGGAAGATATTCATAAGACAACCTTTAGAACAAGGTATGGACACTATGAGTTCGTGGTGGTACCATTTGGTCTCACAAATGCACCAGCTACATTCATGTGTCTCATGAATAGTGTTTTTAGCAAGTATTTGGACAAGTTTGTTCTTGTTTTTCTAGACGACATTCTCATCTATTCTAAGAATGAAGAAGATCATGAAGAACATTTGAGAATGACATTGCAATTGCTAAGGGAGCATAAGCTGTATGCAAAGTTAAGCAAATGTGACTTTTATAAACATAAAATTCATTATTTGGGTCACATTATCTCAGACGAAGGAATATCGGTGGACCCTGAGAAGATTGAAGCCATTATGAATTGGCCAACTCCAAGGAATGTGACAGATGTGAGATCTTTTATGGGCCTTGCTGGTTACTACAGGAGGTTTATTGAAGGATTCTCCAAGGTCGCAAACCTGATCACGTCTTTGCAAAAGAAGGGAATAAGTTTGAATGGTCACCAAGATGTGAGGAAAGCTTCCAATGGTTAAAGAATCTTCTTACAAGTGCACCATGTTTAAAAATTGTAGACCTAGAAAAAGAATTTGTGGTATGTACCGATGCATCCAATCAAGGACTTGGAAGAGTCCTTATGCAAGACAACCACGTGGTATGCTATGAGTCGAGGAAGTTGAAGGAGCACAGGAAAAACTATGCTACTCATGATTTAGAACTTACAGCCATAGTACATGCTTTAAAAATGTGGAGGCATTACTTAATGGGCAGGAAATTTGAGTTAAGGACAGACCATTGTGGTTTGAAATACTTGTTTGATTAGCCAACTTTAAATGCTAGGAAAGCTAGGTGGTTGGAAGTTTTGTGTGAATTTGATTTTGAAATCAAACACATAAAAGGGAAAGAAAATAAGGTAGCAGATGCACTCAGCAGAAAACTACATGAAATGCATGTGGCAGTGCTTAGTACTTGCCAACCAGATTTGAGGCAGCAGATTATTAACCATATGGCTGAAGATGAAGTGTATGTGCAGATAAAGGGCAAGTTGTAGCAGCAAGACCTTGAAAAGAAGCATGAAGGCTATCATTTGGAAGAAGACAGACTTCTTACCTATAAGAATAGAGCCTATATTCCAAATGTGGCGGATTTGAGGAGGATTTTTATGGATGAAATCCATAAAGCTCCGTACTCCGATCACCTAGGATATCAGAAAACAATTGCTACAGCAAGAAAATATTATTTCTGGCTAGGAATGAAGCAGGACATCGCTGAATACATTTCTAGGTGCATGAAATGTCAGCAGGTGAAGGTTGAACACCAACACCCAGCAGGTTTATTGCATCCATTGCCAAATCCAGAATGGAAGTGGGAAGTAATTTCCATGGATTTTATTACAGGTTTTCCAATGATGGCGAGACACCATGATTCCATAATGGTGGTGGTGAACAAGTTAACAAAGGCAGCACATTTCATACCGGTTAAGTCCACACATAAAGCCGATGCCATTGCAAATATTTTCATGAAGGAAATTTTCAGATTACATGGATTTCCTAAGGCAATAATTTCTGACAGGTATACCAAGTTCACTTCCAACTTTTGGAAAGGTCTCTTTGCAGATTTGGGTACATAGTTGAACTTTAGTACCGCATACCATCCTCAAACAGATGGGCAAATAGAAAGAGTAAATCAGGTTCTTGAAGACATGCTTCACATGTATGTTATGGACAAACCATCAAAGTGGGAGGATTATCTACACTTGGTAGAGTTTGCATATAACAATGGGAAACAAGCATCATTGGTAATAAGTCCATATGAGGCTTTGTATGGTAGAAGGTGTAGGACACCAGTGACTTGGGATAATCCAATGAACAGAATTGTACTTGGGACGGAATTGCTTGAAGAAATGGAACAAGAGATTGCAAAGATCGAGTAGAATTTAAAAGCATCCCAGGATAGATAGAAAAGCTATGCAGATAATCTTAGAGTGCATAGAGAATTCAGTGTTGGGGATCATGTGTATCTTAGGGTGAAGCCAAGGAAGAGTTCCTTGAAGCTTGGGGGATGTGCCAAGCTATCACCTAGATATTGTGGGCCATTTGAAGTGCTTGAAATAATAGGGCCAGTTGCATATAGAATTGCATTGCCTGCTAGCACTAGAGCTCATAATGTTTTTCATGTCTCTTTGCTTAAGAAATATGTACATGATCCTAACCATGTGATTAATTGGGATGTGATCCAGGTGGAACCCGAGGGAGAGTTCTAAACTGATCCATTGCGCATCCTAGATAGGAGGGTAACATTACTTTGGAACCAAGCCATCGGATAGGTAAAGGTGCAATGGAAGCACTACGGTCCCGATGAGGCTACATGGGAGATGGAGGATGCCATGCGAGTGGCATATCCATTTTTGTTCAATTTTGATGAGCACTGAGGACAGTGCTAATGTAAGGGGGAGGGGAATGTAATATCTCGATTTTGACCCTATTGCATTAAAATTGTAAATGATGTAAATATCGTTATTAAATCATGGTGAGGAGCTCAAGGCCAAGGCCCCGTCATTGATTTATCGTTTTATGTTTAGCAATTAAAATCAGTGCATATGGTTCTTGTGCTAGACATGCACAATGTAAATTAATACATCATGTAAATACAAATTTTAATGAAATACCCACAACCAGCTATGCAATGCAACAAAGATATGGGGGCATGATTTCACAAGGACTAGGGAGGAAAATTATTCAAACCCTTGAGCCAATGGTGCTAACCCATGTGTCAATGAGAAAACCCATAAACCACCAACTACCTATTTTGGCTTATGCACCCAATCATTAAATTCTTCCAAGAGTTGGTTGAGGCAGTTAATGTCTTGGGAGTGGAGAGGTATAGCCCATGAGCATTTTCTGAAAATGATTCTGCTCTCTTGGGGTTGACTTCCCATCTTCCTTTTTTTTCGTTTTGGTTTTCGCATGCTTTTTTGAACTAGTAGAAACCCCATGTTTGGGAATCTCACTGTAAAAACGTTTCTTCATTCCTAGAACTTATACTTTTGTTGTTATGTGTATCCATCCCTGTTTTGGTTTGAACCTGTGAGCAAGAAATTTGGAGAGGTAGTGGACAGAATTGGCTTGATAAACCTAGTGTGGAAAATAACCTCTCAAGAAGATCAAGAGGGCTGACTACTCTTCTATGCACACCTTGGACACTCTAGATTGGAAGGTATGGCCTGAGGGACTGTGTATTGGTGAAGGGAATACTTCCTTGAGTGGGGTGTGTAGGCATTGTGGGTCCTAAGCTGGATAGATCTTGTAGGGGTATCCATAGCTCTATGGTTGAGCTCACTAGCTTAGCAATTCTTCCTTTCCATTTCCTAGCAACCTGATAAACCCAATTGTAGATTGGCTTGGCTCAATTTGGTGTATGTTTGGCTATGTGTGAGTCTGTTGTTCCCTGGTTCCTTGTAGAAATCATGCCCAGCTCGGGGGTGGTAGTTGCATCAAGAGATTGATAAGCACAACTGGCCTATGGTTGGGTGGAATGTTGCAGATGCATAGATGGTTGCTTAGGGACTAATTTGTTCAAGATAAGTACTCTCATGTGCCAATTTTGTATTGTTTAAATTGATGAATGTCATGAATATTTTTAGTGTATTATGGATGTGTAATAGAATTTAAATTATGCTGTGTTTCCAAATATTTATGCATTTGCATATGTCCATCTTCATTTTATATGAATGCTTGTAGATGATTCTAAATTCCGTTGTGTTTAATTACAATATGCAGATGTATATGTCTTCTTATCAATGAGTTTTACTTAATGGAGATGGGGCTAGATGTACCGGAATTAAAGTGATGTTCTCTCCCATGCTGGTATGATGGGAGGGGACTTGACAGTAGCAGTAACCTAAAATATTATTATGCCATCTTGGACAAATGCACTCTGCATGAACAGACCTCCAAACTCTAAATAGTGTCATGATCTTAGTCCAAGTGATGAATCTCAGTCCTCAATAATGAATCTCTGTGAAGGCATTCGGTTGGACTCCCACTCTCTGCATTCGAACAAACAATGTTGGGGCTTACTCGCCCCACCCATGGCTGCAATCATGGATGAAATCATGATAGTCCATGAGACAATGTTTCGTTAAAAACCTTGTGAGCATTGGTCAAAACCCCACACTTGGCATATACTAGCAAAACTTTGTTCACTAAAAAAATGTCTCAGAATTTAATCTTGCATGAATTATGTGGGCATGAGCTTGTTTGCCTAAGGGCAGAGTGTTGTTGTTTACAAAGGCCTGCATTAAGAAAGCATGATCAAAGAAATCTAGGAGAATGCCTGGGTTTCCCATGAGATGTAGAGTGTTGAATGCATCTTTCAAATGGCTTAGGTCACATATTTTTCTGCAGTAGGGATGAAATTTGACAAATAAGGTATGAATGTTACCTGGTTAACTTGAACACATTGGAAATTTATTGGGAAAGGTCCATATTTCATTCCAATCGGCCATCTGCACCAAATTTTTGAGTGTGCTAGTCCTTGGCCTATACCCAAAATTCTCCCCATTTCTTTTTCCCAAATTTTCCTTCTCCATTTTCTTAAGCAAAGCTTCCCAATTTTTATTTCCCTCCATTTTTCCCAATTTTGTTTCGCTCTATATTGATATTACAATATTATATACTAAAAACATATTATATTAATACTATATATTATATGTAACCTTAACCTAATTTCTATATATTCACATATTAGATATTTAATGTATAATATCTATATATTAACATGCCACATATATTAAATATATAATAGTATATATTAATATTATATAATAGTAAACTTTATATATATTATATATAGTTTATTGATAGTGAGAGTTTTAACAATTTTTTTTTAAAAGAAGCTATTTTTATTGAAAACACGAAAATAAAAGAAGATAGCATATGAGTAGTACTGTGCATTCCCCTACAGTAAAAATTGGAAGTGCATTAATGTCCACAAATTGGAAATTTTGTCAATGGGTCTCAAAAGTACAAGTGTCATTGTCACCCCTCATATTGCATGAGTCTATTTCCTCCATGATCTAGTGATACATGGCATACATTTCTTGATGGCATTAATGGGTTATCCTATAGATGTAGGGGCTTATTATCGACGCACACACTTTACATGGCATTGCCCTTATACATTGTTAATGACGACCTCAATAGTGGGTGTGCAATGTATAGAGGAAAGTGGTTAGTGTTGAGTTATTGGTTTATGCCCCTAGAGCTTAGTAGGATTATGTTCATTGATTATTGTTTTGCTCATTGATTATTGTTTTGCACCATGGATATTGTGATATATTTCAACATTATGGTGATATGTTGGGACATTAATTATATGCAGAGGTGGTATATATTTCCTACATGATGATTCCCTTGGAATTTTGGGCTCATTTTCTATGACGATGGCACATTTAAATGGTTTGTATCACTTAGTTGTAGACATCATCATTACAGAAACTATCATTAACAACGATAGTAGCATCAAGATTGTAGAAGCCTTAATCAACTACCAAATTATATTCCAATTTGTAGACACTCTTATCAATTGCAGTGGTAGAGGCAACAAACTTGCAGAATCTTTCATCAACTGGCAGAGTTGTATTTCCAACCAACTTAGTATTATTCATATCAAAAATATAGGAAGAAACACTAACATTTGGTTCATTGTCAATATTGTCACGAGCTCAACGAGGACCAATGTCACATTTTTTAACCTTGGTGCCATCACAGAATTCAATCTCATACTACTAACATAGATTTGACACTTCTCTACAAGATCAATTTTTGTTGTCACCCCAAGTGGTAGAAATTACCGAAAAAGAAGATCAATGGAGGATTTGGTCTATTGCCCACTTTAGGTTGAAGGACAACTAAATTTGAAAACATACATTCAAGAATAAGAAAGGGGATCATATAGGGACCAGGAAGAATGATTTTTTTATGGAATATCGCACAATTTGATGTGGTTTTATGCATATAGGAGAAGCTCAGAGAAAAGGGGGTTTGGATATGAAGGGTTTGAGATAATATGCAATGGAGAAAAATGTGTTTTACATACAACAAGAAAGGATATAATAGAACTACAAAAATAGAGAGAATGGTGTTGTTACCTATGCCATTGATGAAGCATGAGGCAAACAACATAGGACCCTTCATGACGAATACCTTCAACTTATCTGTGAAACCCATTTGATCTATATATCTACTAATATCGTCTGTTTATTCTATTTCATTTTGGCCTCCATACTTCGGTTCCAGTGCCATGTTTTCCCTAGGATGATTTTCGTCCTTTAATGTGACTATTGATAGCAACAATGACAAGAAACAAGCCTCCAAAATGTGATTTTTTGGTCACATGATTCCCGCTCCACATGTAGCAGGTCAAATTGGTAAGGTAGGAGAGTATATCCTAATATATGACACCCTATTTATTATGGCATCACATAAATCCCCCCATTAGTGGTTAGGGTGGCTTAGTGGTTAAGAAGGGAGGTCCCTCACATATGTGGATATTTTGGTGGATGTAAGCATTGGTGTGTTTGTAAGAGAGTTTTGCATTGTTTGTGGATGTATATATCATGTATTTATGAGAGAAGGTGTTGTATTGTTGGTGGATGTGTGAAGCCTTAACATGTTTTTTTTAAGGTGTTTGAATACCTAGTGAGTTTAACACATCGGTAAGTGGATATTTTTCAGTTTTTTGCAATTAAGTATTATTTTGCCATATTTGTCAATGTTATATTGTATGTTCTCACCGAAACCTTTCATATTTGAAGAAGAAAACTCGTTCTATGCAAGTTAAAAGATATATCAATCTCAGTTTTATGCATATAATATAAGTTTCTTCTTTCTTATTATTCATTCTCCAAATTGTTGTTGTCAACTAGAGATAAATTTGTATGCATTGATTAGTGACCTATACATACAACTCGCACCAACAAAACCCATGAACTTGCAATTTGAGTATATGGGGATTTTATATGTATCTAGTAGGATGTAGAATGAAATTACATGATGGTTGACACAATGTGTCAGAATGGAAAAAGAAAGGGGGCATGCAAATTCTTGAGAATGTGTCAATAATTAATGATACTTGAGTTAGTTCCACCATCATAGGAACCCAAAGATATTTAAGGAGTAAGGGTCCTACCCTAGTTGAAATATTGAGTTAGTAAATTAATGTATGGGGCCATCATCTTTGAATAAGGTCCACTAGGTAGTTGGAGTGTGGTTAATTTATGTATAGGGTCATCCTCATGGAATATAACCCACTAATTAGTTGGCACTCATTAAGGTGGGGACCTTTAGTGGTTAGGGTTTTGGTAGTGATAAATATCTATAAAAATAGGAAGTTATGTAATTTTTTGTGAAGGCTTATTAGTGTATTGGATCTCTAGATCCCTTAGAGAGGTGTTGTGTGGTAACTTGAGGCAATATTAATGGCTCTTGATCCCTATAATCTTTCTTTATACATTAAGGCGTTTGATCCTTCCCCAATCATGTATATGTTCTTGAGATACATGTGTGGATATAAAACATCCTAATGGATTTGATATACACATTTAGAATCCAAACATCCCCTATATATGTCATATGTGGTGGTTTTCATCCTCCTTCCTAGCCCTTCATCCCTAGGTGTGTATGTTTAGGGCCTATGTCATAGGTTTTCGACATTTACCTTATCTAGATCCAAGACTTGTATATGGGGATTAAAACCTCATAAAGGAAATATTATTCCCATATAAAGGACATGTATCCCTATTATAGGTGAATTATTGTGGTCTGAGTCCTTGAGAATGGCCCTCAAGCCCTGGAACCTTCCCTCAGGAGCTAAGGTCCAAGTTTCATCGTTGACAATTTTTATATTCTAAGATACAAGTTGGGTCTCCAAACCTGCAAAAAAAGTTTGTATCCCCACCTATAAGCTTTGTATTCCCCATTTAGGCGTGTGTAGTAGTCTAAGGTATCGTTCATAATCCTTGAGTCCTCAAGTTACCTTTAGGTCCTAAGCCTTGGTTTTCTTCCCCCAACCATATACCGGGTCCATAATGTCATCAACCCGGTTTATAGTCCATAACATTTTCTTATAGTTCTTATGGTTTATATGTATGGAATCAAGCTAGGATCTAGGGGATGTTTGGCTTGCAAGTAGGATTTGATTCCCATTTTAATATTGTTGAGTACAATATGGATTGTTTGCATAGCATTTGCCAAGGTTTAGGGCCAAAACTTAGATTCTAAGGTGATACTAATGACCTAATGGATCCATGGGATGTACATGATTCTTGAGGTCCATTTCTTGTTATAGGGCCAAAATTTGTGGTCTTAATACATAAATTTTGTCTATAAGCCTTATGGGTCATATGTGGTACCAATGAATTCATGCACCTAGGAAGCTTCAACCTCTAACCCCCTCATCTCGTACCTAACCTTAACATCTAGCCCCAAACCGAATAACGTGATAACTTATAAACCACTTAACCACTAATACCAACAAAACCAGAACCCCTTTCCCACTAACCCATTGATCCCTTAGGTGCCTTGCTTCTAATCCAAAAACTCCCCAAAGCCTACCACATTATGAAATTGTAGAAAATATCCCCTTAAGCCAATGTCCCTCTAACCCTAACCCACTACCCCCAACCCAATCACTAGCATGCCTACTGCACCAAATCAACACACTAACACAATAAAATTTGACCTTGGGTTATTTATAACCAAGGTTTTAGATCAAATACTTTGACATCAAGGTTTGAATGATCACTGTATGGGATTTTAAAAGGTTGTTGCAATTCTGCATAAATTTTTTTGTATATAAATAAATCATTTTCTTTTCTTTTATTTGATTTTATTTTTCAGTTTTGATGGGTTTTTGTCTTTTTAAGAACTCTGAACAGGTTTTTGTGTGGAAGATCATTTGAATGGAGGCAGTCGCAACACGGGCCAAATGATTGTGGCATTCTAATTGATCCTCCTTTCTATGAATAACTTTTTGGAAGAAAAGAATGTTGCAGCAATATTTACTCAGCAAAATATAGCTTATCTTTTTTTTCCCCGTAGATGCAACACTGCAAAATCCCGCCCAAATTTCTACTTTTGTAGCCGCAACACCGCTTCACCTGGATTATCTCTTTTTCCCGCAGCTGTAATACTGCTCAAATCCCGCCCAAGTCTCTTTTTCTGCGCAGTTGCAACACTGCTGAGTTGTCTATTTCCCTTATTTTTTAGCAGCTGCGACTCTGTCAAAATCACCTATCTTTCCCATTTCACGTAGTTGCAACACTGCTTACTATGGCTTATTTCTATTTACCGCAGCTGCAACATCGCTAAAATTGCCCATTTTTCCTATCTTTAGTAGCTGCGACTCCGCTAAAGTTGCCTATCCTTCCTATTTTATCGTAGCTGCAACACCGCCAAGTTGCCTATTTTTCCTATCTCGGGCAGCTATGGCACCTCCAAAAGTGCCTATTTTTCCTATTTCAAGCAGCTGCAACACCTAAATTTGTCCATTTTTCCTATTTCGAGCAGCCGCGACACCTCCAAAAGTGCATGTTTTTCCTATTTCGAGCAGCTGCAACACCTCCAAAAGTACCTATTTTTCCTATTTCAAGCAGCTGCAACACCTAAATTTGCCAATCTTTCCTATTTCGAGCAGCTACAACACCTCCAAAAGTGCCTATTTTTCCTATTTCGAGCAACTACAACACCTAAATTTGTCCATTTTTCCTACTTTTGGCAACTGCGACTCCGCTAATTCCTCATTGAATACTCATTATTTATTTGCTCATCGATATCAACGCTCTCCATCGGTATCAGCGCTCTCCAGTAGTTGCCTATTTTTCCTATTTCGAGCAGCTACGACACCTCCAAAAGTGCCTATTTTTCCAATTTCAAGTAGCTGCATGAACACCTAAATTTGTCCATTTTTCCTATTTCGAGCAACTACGACACCTCCAAAAGTGCCTATTTTTCCTATTTCAAGCAGCTGCAACACCTAATTTGTCCATTTTGCTACTTTTTGCAACTGCGACTCCCCTAATTCCTCATTGAATACTGATTATTTCTTTGCTCATCGGTATCAACACTCTCCATCCTCCACAATGAACATTAAAAATCTTACATGTTTGCTACATCTTTTTATGATCTTCGCCATCGTGGATGTACTTTGTTTGCCACTCGACAACGGCCAGCTTGTGGGTGCATGTGAGAATTAATGATCCTATCAGTGATGTGACCGTTGAAGAAGAATTTATGGACCTTCCAAAACTGTGGTTTAGGGAAATTAGACTAAGCCTAGGAGAAGATAAAAAATTGTCCAAGTATGGAATTATTGGTAAAATCTGCCTAACTGGCCTTAGGGAAATGCCCACCACAACCCATAGGATGATGATAAAAATATTTTGAGAGTGTGGATGTCTAGAGTGTTGTATGGTGCATCCAACCATATCATTAGCCTGACCAAAAAGTATTTCAGGAAAAAGATATCAATCTGCCAAAAAGTTCCTCTCAGCAATATTTGCACTGCTCCAGAAAAATGCCCGTCGAGGAGAGAGAAAGAAGCTCCATAAGCTGAAAGTGGTCTTGATGGATTCACCTTGTTGGCCTTTACCCATTGGGTATCTCACTTGACAAATTTGAAGGAAAAATGAAATCACCTTGGTGACCTGGGGTTTGAAGAGAACTAGTTAAGAGTTAGAAAAAGAGTTTGAGAGACCATTTGGAAATGTGGCAAGGGGGTGTTCCTTTGATGATAAAATTCATCAGATGATATGGTCCTGGTATTGGAGGTGTGGCTGAGACCTAATGAGATCTTCCTCCTTTAAGGGAAGAACATAGTTGAGATCCCGAGCAGATATAACATGATGGACTGTGAGTACATGTCTACCTTGATGGTAACAAATATAAGTAATGTTGTTTTTTGATTCATATTTGGTGGATCTTAATGAACATGAAGTTGAGAGGATCCTTGATGTACGTGGTCATCACTAGGACAGCTGATGCAACTTGCAGTAAGGAGATGTGCTTATTTTCTTTGTGACAATTGGTGTTCAGATTGGTGCCTTACTCATTTTCACCCAACCAAGTTCACTCCACTCAAGGAAGAAGTTCGCTACCAGCTAGAAGAAGTATTTTCTGGG
The DNA here is from genome assembly GCA_027924585.1 of Larix kaempferi. Lineage (NCBI taxonomy): Eukaryota > Viridiplantae > Streptophyta > Pinopsida > Pinales > Pinaceae > Larix > Larix kaempferi. The sequence goes on along the minus strand of BSBM01001530.1, from coordinate 26,626,485 downwards.
GTTCCCTATCTTTGGAGGAGTTTCTCCTTTGTTCTTGGGGTTTATCTTCTACTATATGTGATTACTATGTATTTGGATGTATGTTGTACTTTGAACTAAGATCTCTATTGCAAGGTTGTTTTGTTTTATCCCTTATGGTTTCCAAGGTCAAAATATTGTGTCTATTATTTCTATGCTTGGTTGTTCTTTTAGTGATCCTACTATATATTATACTACATATAATACTTGAATTATACTGCTACCTTTAAAAACTATCAAGTAAACCTTTAAGGAGGGTCTTTCTAACCCCCCCCCCAAAAAAAAAAAAAACACATGTTGGACTTTTGGGGGGGGGGGGTCTTTCCAAAACCCCCCCCACAAGTCCAAGTCATGTTGGAAGTTTTTTTTGGGGGGGGTCTTTCCAAAAGTCCAAGTCATGTTGGAATTTTTTTTTCGGGGGGGTCTTTCCAACCCCCCCCCCCAAAATCCCAAAAGCCCAAAAGTCCTATTGGACTTTTGGACTTTTGGGGGGGACTTTTAAAAAAAAACCCCCAAAAGTCAAATTCTAAGGACTTTTGAGGGGGGCTTTTAAGGACCACCTCCAAAAATCTTGAGAATTAGACTTTTGGGGGGGGTGTTTTCAAAACCACCCCCAAAAGTATTTAGAATTGGACTTTTGGGGGGAGGGGGTTCTAAAACACCACCCCCAAAAGTATTAAGAACTGGACTTTGGCTGGGGGGTTTTAAAAACTGCCCCCCAAAGTCTTGACAATTTGTAAAAACTGCCCTCAAAAGTCCAATTTTCGGGACTTTTGAGGGGGGGTTTTAAGAACCGCCCCCAAAGACCTAAAAACACTTTTTGGGGGGTTTTAGCAAAACCGCCGCAAGCCAAAACCGCCCCCAAAAGGGTATTTTGTTGTAGTGGAGAACTCCAATGCTCAATGATTGTTTCAATCAAACCTTGCTCCATGACAACCAAGAAAAGTGAGATCAGTCTTTCTTGGATGACTGGAATCAAGAAAAGTTGGATCAACCTTTCTTGACTAATTATTTCTTTCAACTTTTTGTATTCTTCTTTACCATTTTCACATTGCCAATTAGGAATAGTTGTTAGATTGAGTTATATTTGGCACACTCATAATTCTAATTTTAATTCTTATATGGAAGGCATTCGTCTTAATATTCTATTGGAACTAACATGAACATAGGTGAAAATATAAATCCTTATTTACATACCCTATGTGTTATCGTTACCATGAAATGGTATCATATAAGTTTCACCATCTCTATATCTTTATAACTATTGCATGCTTGAAACCTAACAATGGATATTTTTCCCTCTCCTATAAAGATAAAAAAAATAACTATAACCCAAGAACATGTAATTAAATGTTGTTAATTCCCTTGCTCGCAAGAATAAATGTAGAGGAAGTGGAGGAAATTCATTCTATCTTGTGGATGACCCAAATCCAAGCTATGCATATGATCATATGGTGTTATTGGAAAGTAAGAGAATATTTTCTATGTTCATTTGGGTTCAAACATCAATGATGTTTGTTTTGATAGGAAGGTAGGGAATTCCATCCACGAAAGGGTTTCAATTTTTCATTTTTATGGAGTTTAATTCATTAATCTTATAGAAAACATGAGCTATCTATGTATATACTTGTATTTACATTATATAGAATTGGTAGATTGGCAAGTTGTGGTGTTAAGCATCTACAATTCTCATCTTTCCTAAGCATACCACTGATTATTGGACTATCAGTCTTTTACATTCATTGTTACATTGATATCTTGACTGGGTAAATCCTTTTACACATTTTCCTTCCCCATTACTATTTTGTTGGGATTTCCACTATTTGGTGCTACAAATTGATTAGTCGCCCCTGCAATCCCAATGGGAACATTATCAACATTATACTATTATTTTATTTAGCATCCTATTTGCTTATAGTAATATGTGTTAGGGCTCCTATTTGTTACAACTTCATAATATCATATAAAGGGGGTATTGAAAATGAGCTGATAAAAATGGATACCTACAATATCTGGTGAAACTAGGGGTTTTCTTAATTGGAAAGGTATATTGGGAGGGAGGTTCAAAAATACAATTTTAGGAGGCATTTTCCAATATTTAGTGAAAGTATGGATATTCTTTAATATCCCGTGAATGATCGTGCTATCTAACAAGTTCACTGAGTGAACCCCCCGTGAAAACATTCAAGGGTTGAACATACACATGTACCTGAAATCTCATGAAGCACCCCAATAGTTCATAAGGAAAGTGTTTCCATTGACAGCGTTCGAATCCCTAGACATCTACACCAAATATTCTATCTACAAATTAGTATTGGTTGCGATCCTAGAATCAATAATTTCCATCTACAACAAATTTTTCAACCATGCCATCATGATGTCTCAATCATACAATGAATAATGACTACTTGTGAATCTAACGGGACATCTCTTTGGAGCAAGATCTGACTACCAACCTACATCATCCTCAACATCATAGGATAACATCAATGTATAACACATAATTAATTGTCTTGGACATTCTATAAATATAATCATATCTCCATACAATATTAGTGTTAGGATATCTCATCATTCAGTATGTACTTTGCATGCATGCATGCATCTGCATGCATCCGCATGCTTCCCAGTCACCAGTTTGATGCCTCCAGCACCTAGTCCATAGTCTACCAGCACCCGAGAGCCACTTTTCACTCTGTTTTAGCCCTCCTAGCTAGGGAGGCACCCACTTCTCACCCACCACTTGAGAAGGGTGCCTTTTCTCACCTACCAGTCTAGTTCACTTCAGTTACTTAGTTGTCTTTCCTTGATTTGAGGCTAGAATGACTTGTCACTGCTGTTATCACTCCAATTGACCTCCGATGAGACTTGAATACCTATTCTGAGTGCAGTTAACTCCTCATATGCCCTCCACTAAGCTTCCATCCCTACATTAGTGCCACTTACCATCAGTTACACTTATTACACTCAGTTAGACTCAGTTTGACACCTATATGACAGTGACTTGTGCATTGATGACCACCACTGATTGATGATGAGGACTCCTAGTTGGAGCCAAGCAACACCATGCAGTATATTCGAATGACCTCCTTGGATAATTCGAATTGCTCACTCATTGTGACAGTATTGTATTGTAATTCTACTAGTCTGGATTATAGAGCACTGATGCATCTCTCTTGCACAGTTTTTACTCCAAATTGTTTTACATCTTTGTGATTGATATTCTTGTTCAATAGATTTGTTGTGACTAATTTTACATAGTATTAGAGCCATTGAAGGGACAATATCTCTCTCCTATAGGTGTTCTACATGAAGAATTGAGTGAATTTGCTCAAAATTACTGAAGTTTTGGCATGCAAAATCTCATGTGCATTCGCTCATGTGCATGCAAAGCAGAAAAATACACTCCAATCCACTCCAAAAGATTGAGTTTTCCATAGAATTCCTGGATTTGATACATTGGATCCATTCAAGATTTCTTGATCTCCAATCCCAGGTGTGATGCAACTCTAAAAGGGTGGATTGTTTGACCTTATTGTTCTTGTTTTGATTGTGATTTGCAGGTTAATCATCTCCATCAAGTGCATTTGCTATCTTGTGATTTGCAGGTTCTTCTCCATTAATTGCACTCACCATCAGTGATGGAATACTCTTCTTCAAAGCCTATGCTAACTCCTTTCAATTATTTTGATTGGAAAGGAGACATGGATATTATATTGCGCTCTAAAGGGTTCTATAGAGTCACCATGGCCCTCGAATTGGAGCCAAACACATTGCTTGAGAAAACAAAACACTTCAATAAGCTTGATGAAGCTTATGGTCTTCTTTGCCTCTCTATCTCCAAGGATCTTCATTTCCATCTCAGCGGATTGAACTCTCCAAAAGCGGTATGGGAGCAACTTGACAAAATTTTTGACAAGCAGGATGAGCTTAGGGATTTTCAATTGGAAAATGAATTGATTGCTCTTAGTCCTGAGAATTTCGAGACCATCAATGAGTTTTTCACAAAATTCAAGCACTTGGCCTTGCAGTTGAAGAATAGTGGAGTTGTTAAATAGGATAAGCAATTGATCCTCTCCATTCTTTCAAATCTTGGTAAAGAATTCTCGGTATTTGTCTCTACTTTCAATTCCAGTCGGCTAACTACCTCGAATTGGAAGATGCCTACCTTGAATGCCTTCATTGATTCCGTTACCAAAGAGCATGACAAGCTAATTCAAATGGGGTCCATAAGATCCAAAGATTCATCCCTCTTTGTTTAAGGATCCAAGAATTCGAATGGAAAAGGAAAGAAAAAGAAAGAGAAGCCCAAATTCGAACCTAACAAGCAAAGAGAGAAAAGCAAAGCATCAGATGCACCATCCGGTTCAAGGAAAAAGCAAAACGGTAAAGAGGGTAGGGAAAAATCTAAATGTTCATATTGCAACCGTGGATTTCATCCTGAAAGTTCATGCATGAAGAAAACAATAGATCAAATGGCCCTCCTTTTGGAAAAGAATAACATATGTCATCCCGACGGTGCACGGAAGAAGGACAGAAATGATGATCATGAAAGAGGTCAAGCACTCATGGCAATTGTTTTGAAACCCACCACTCTACTGATAGATTCTGGTGCCTTGAATCATATGGCTGAAAATATTGACTCCTTCTCTTCATTCGATCCAAAAAGATCCATCCTCATCCATTTGGGAGATGACTCAAAAATTTCATCAAAGGGTAAAGGTACCATCCATTTAGAGCATGGAAGTTTTCATAATGTTCTTTATGTGTCTTCCTTGGTTTCAAATCTAATTTCTATGTATCAAATGACACACACTGGTGAACCGAAGCAATTTACATTCAGCCCTAACAAAGTTGAAATTTCTGATATTAAAAGTGGAAGACTTATTGCAGTCGGAAAGGCAAAACACACTGCAAAATACTATGAGTTTTCTCACTTTGTGCTGCTTGAAAAGCCCACTGCTCTCCTTACTCATGGCAACGAGGTTAGTAGGATTTGGAATGAAAGGTTTGGACACCTTAATTACAAGTATTTTTTGATGTTACAATAGAAATCCATGGTTGATGGTCTTCCGCAACTCTGTTCCTCGAAGGGAATTTTCCCCGGTTGCATTGTTGGGAAGCACCTTGAGCACAAGTTCGACCATGGAAAAGCTAGCAGAGCTTCTACTATTTTGGGTCTCATGCATTCTGATATTAATGGTCTACTTCCAAATATGTCCATGAATGGTTCAAGGTATGTTTTGACATTCATCGATGACTTCTCCCGCTTTATTTGGGTATTTTTTCTCAAAAACAAGTCAGAAGTGCCTGGAAAATTCAAGGATTTTAAGGTTTCTATTGAGACTGCCACTGAGAGCAAGTTCAAAGATCTTAGATATGATAATGGTGGAGAATATATAAAGACTGAGTTGCTGCAACTTTGTGCTGAAAGCAAAATTCAGATCCAACATACAATTCCCTACACACCCCAGCAGAACGGTGTAGCGGAAAGGAAGAATCGATCACTGAAAGAGATGGCTACCTGTATGCTTGAGTCAAAAGGTTTGGATGCAAATATTTGGGATGAAGCCATGAATTTTGTTGCATACATTTAGAACCTAGTTCCACATTCATTCGTGAAAGGTAAAACTCATTTCGAAGCATTCACTGGTCACAAACTAGATGTGTCCAATTTGAGGGTTTTTGGCTCCACTGCGTGGGCTAGAAATCCTTCTGATAAGAGAAAGGATTTGGATCCATAAAGTATTGAATGTATCCTAATAGGATATGGATAAGAATCAAAAGCATATAAACTCATGAATATCAGATCCAAAAATATATTCATAGAGCAAAGTATGAAGTTTGAAGAACTGCTGCCAAATCTAAAACTAGTCGAGGAAAACACTGCCGATCCACAGCCTCCACAAGAAGAAGATTCGAGAGGATATGAAGAAAGCATTGGATCTGATATTTCTAATATTTTATCAGACTTTGATGGCCATGATATATCAGGTTCAGAATCCGACCATAATGATTCTCCTCAGTTACCAAAGTGGGCCGAAAACACTCTACAATCTGCTGCTCCAAACATTGGAAATCCTATTGATCCAATGAGAACAAGAGCAGACTTTCAAAGAGTAGGTATGGCTCTTTCATTTTCTGATCCATTATTATTTGATAAATGTTATTTGATGATTGGTTCATATCCAAAATCATACTACATTCCCACCGAGATCCACGATGGCAAACTGCCATGGATGAAGAGTACAATTCTCTTCAAAAGAACAATACATGGGAGCTAGTTTCTCTTCCACCTGGAAGAAAATTGGTCCAATGTAAGTGGATCTACCGCACGAAAGTTTCTACTGATGGCTCTATCAACAAATACAAATCTATTTTTGTGGAAAAATGTTTCTCCCCAGTCCAAGGAGTGGACTACACTAAGACTTTTGCACTGGTTGCAAAGATGGATTCCATCCGCCTAGTTTTGGCCATTTCCGCATCCAAGCGCTGGGAAGTGCACCACATGGATGTGAAGAGTGCTTTTTTATATGGAGACCTTGATGAAGAAGTATATATGAAGCAGCCAGAAGGATACATATTAGATCCATCATTATTTTTCAGGTTGAAGAAATCTTTGTATGGATTGAAATAGGCCCCAAGAGCTTGGTATGCAAAGATGGAGTCCTTCCTTCTTTCTCAGAATTTCAAAAGATGCAAATCTGATCCGAATGTGTACCTACATCAAGTTAAAGGTAATTTGATAAAAAAAATTTATATGTTGATGATCTTCTCATTACTGGTAGCACTCTCCTTACAATCAACAAGCTAAAAACTGCTTTAAATCTAGCTTTTGACATGAGCGATTTGGGCTTGCTTAAGCAATTTTTGGGCTTGGAGATAGCTCAAAATTTTGATGGGATCACATTATATCAGAAAAAATATGCTAAAGACCTGCTATTAAATTTTAATATGGTAGAATGAAAGGCTGGTCTGTTTCCATTCCTCTCAGGAATCGGACTTGAGGAAGGAACTTCCACACCGCTTGCAGATTGCACTATGTATCAACAGTTGATTGGTTCACTGCTCTACATGACACATTCAAGGACTGATATTTCATATGCCGTGAGTGATGTATAAAGGCATATGAAGCATCCCCATTAGCTTCATTGGCGGGCAACCAAGTGGATCTTGCAGTATGTGCAAGGTACGAGACATTTTGGCATACATTATGCTGCAGATTCTGAGCTAGATTTCATTGGTTTTACTGATTTAGATTGGGCGGGTGATAGCATAGATTGGAAGTCCACTTCTAGATATGTTTTCATGATTGGTCATTCCCCTATTTTCTGTTCAAGCAAAAAGTAGGAAGCCATTGCACTTTCTTCAGCAGAGGCAGAGTATCGAGGGGCAATCAATGCTTGCATTCAGGCAGTTTGGTTGCAGGGTATTCTTTCCGAGTTTGATTTTGGTAGCACTAATTCAACTATCCTATTTTGTGAAAATCAAATTGCTATTAAGATCTCCACCAATCTAGTTCAGCGACAGAGGACCGAGCACATTGAGATTCATATGCACTACATTCGAGAGTTGGTGCATGATCATACCATCATTCTGCAATATTGCCCTACTGATGAGCAAATTGCAGACATCTTCACCAAGAGCTTCACTGAGAAGAAGTTCTCTTACCTCCGTTCACTATTGGGAGTGAGTTCCATGATGGTGGAGACAGATTAGATCCATTTTTTTGTTTAGCTTGAGGGGGGGCTTTCTTCCCACTGGGTTTTCCCTCTTTCCTCACTTAGCTTATTTTCAACATTTTTTGGATTATTGTATTGGGATGACCTTTGGTCTCATTAACCAGGGCCCTACATTTTATTTTTTACATCATATTATAGCTTGAGGGGGGGTGTTAGGATATCTCATCATTCAGTATGTACTTTGCATGCATCTGCATGCTTTCCAGTCACCAGTTTGATGCCTCCAGCACCTAGTCCCTAGTCTTCTAGCACCTAGGAGCCACTTTCCACTATGTTTTAGCCCTCCTAGTCAGGGAGGTGCCCACTTCTCACCCACCACTTGAGAAGGGCGCCTTTTCTCACCTAGCAATCTAGTTCACTTCAGTTAGTTAGTTGTCTTTCCTTGATTTGAGGCTAGACTAACTCCTCACTGCTGTTATCACTCCGATTGACCTCCGATGAGACTTGACTACCTATTCTAAGTGTAGTTAAATCCTCATGCTCCCTCCACTGAGCCTCCATCCCTACATTAGTGCCATTTACCATCAGTTACACTTATTACACTCAGTTAGACTCAGTTTGACACTTGTCTGACAGTGACTTGTGCATTGATGACCACCACTGATTGATGATGAGGACTCCTAGTTGGAGCTAAGCAACACCATGCAGTATATTTGAATGACCTCCTTGCCTAATTCGAATTGCTCAATCATTGTGACAGTATTGTATTGTAATTCTACCATTCTGGATTATAGATCATTGATGCATCTCTCTTGCACAGTTTTTACTCCAAATTGTTTTACATCTTTGTGATTGATATTCTTGTTCAATAGATCTACTGTGACTAATTTTACAATTAGGACAGGTGGATCGCATCTATCAAAATCACAAATATATGATTGACATAAGTCAACTCCTCAGTACTAGAATAAAATGATCACGGTATAGGTGGAAATACACATGAGAATTCCTCTCATGCACCTCAAATCCTATATCAACTAAACCATATTGAAGTAGGTGATATACCTCATTTCAAGAGAATCCTAACGTAAAAGAAACATCAAGGGAAACTCCCTTTGTTTGAGAGAATCCAAAATCCCTCCTAGTTCTGTACTCCATAGTAATCCCATCAACAGTAACTTTGGAATCAGTATTAATGACATCCTCTATCAATGCATCACACCACTCCTTCAATGAACAATAGGAAGTCTCACGAATTGATGAGAGAAATGATATATGACTATCATATCTCATAGGAGGTACACTGTTTGATTTGTAAATGAGGGACCCATATCCCACTTGCTTCATCGACATAGATCCTCTATGGAAATTAAAGTCTAATATTTGTTTGTTGTATGATGTCAAGTTATTTACCTTCAAAATGGTTCCAAGTATTATGTTCTTGATGTAGTTCTAAGCGCAAACTTCTCTTACCACTATTCTCCAGTGTGCATGAAAAGATGGTTTTATTTACAATACTCTATTTCTAGGAAAATTACTTGGCATACACCATGTATTGTAAAGGGAAACCAATCCAAATATATAGGATATAAACTTATCCCAACCTCTTAATTAACTAATACACCATCACTATAACAAATGAGTGAATAACTTCTCTATTGGAACATAGGGTAGGGTGTATATGCATACATCTACTCACAAAAGAAAATATTGTAAATATGGCTTTCAATGGTCTCTTAACTAGGAAACAAAGTAATGGAGATATGGATATGCTTTTTCTTAGAAATGAGCATCCAATTACCAACTTTGTCTACATCAAATTCTTATAGAACACCTAGTATCCATCAATATGCCAACAACCAAAGTTTATTACTCAATTCACAAAGGAGAGACCATTCTAATCAATGTTCAAGAAAGGATCACTTTGTTTCATCTTGGAGACAAACCAACAAAAAAAATGGATTGCTTTGATATTGACAAGGACAAAAATAATTTCTAGAAGACTCATTTTTCATTGGATCACAATGGCCTAAGCCACTTGGCCATGTTCATGATAGTTTGTCAAATTGGTGCTAAGGTTCAAATAATTGCCAAGCATGATGTCCACGTTAGTAATAATACAAAAATAGAGCCAAATGTACAAGGTGGGTGACATGAAGATCAAATCCCCAATTCAAAGTTTGTAATGTCCCCATCCAAATAAATTAACATGGAGGAAAAAATTCCACTAACCTACTAGTTCCCTGGGTTGGGGTGGAAGCATAAAAAATTGGAATAAGGGAGCTACAAGACCCAAATTGACCTTAGACGTACAAATTCACATTAAATGGGCCAAATAAACAATAATAAAGAGGAAAATGAAGTGGCATTGGATCACGAGGGAACAAGAGAGGTTGTGGGACCCACATGTGGCAAGGTTTCCACCTACACTTGCCATCATTCTCACACAAATTCGAGTTCAAGGTGAAGGGTAACGTACTTGGGGTAGATGTAGAGGAAATATTCATGGCAAGAATCATGGAGGCTTGAATTGGAGTGGAAGAGTAACTCCCTATGAAGAGGAAGAAGCATGATAGACATATTGTGACACTTGTGACAATATTCCATGGAATGTATGACAACAATAATGAATGAATCTATGAAAAAATGACAAATTCATACCTAATGGAAGATATATGACAAATCTGACATATCAGGGATAAAAATATCCACCAAGAGGGTGCATAGAGGGAGTTATGGTCATCCAAGATTCCCAATTTGAATTGGGGAAAGAGGAGTGCAATAATGACGAGGACAAGTGTCTCATGAAGGAATCAATCACTAACTTGAGTTAGGTGAGTGCCTTGGAGGGAAATTGTTGACACAAATCTGTCGACAGGGGTTCACTTTGCGCAGTGTCAACAAATATCGACATAAACACCCATAGATAATGGCCCATAAAGGATTTATCCTTTCCAGAAACACTTGCAAAGCAAGTGAGGTCTCACCCAAGGAACCTATGGGGGCTACAGGAACAAAGCTTCTGTAGGTATAAGAGGACATGCATCATTAATAGTTAATTGCAACATAACTTAGAAATTCACATAGTTAGCAATTGCATTGTAACACCATCATCACATACAAAGACATACTAATCAGATCTACATAGTAACATAGTATAGAAAAATATTTAACAGATCTGCGATACATATAATAACTGTGACATAATGAATCTATCCATACTGTGACACAACAGATCTAATCATACTGAGATAAAACACATGAAAGACAAAGTCATGGACAAAACATTCCTTCTCATTAAAATAATACTTTATACTTCATCCACCAAATCTGTCTTACAAATCATAGAACCGACAGAGATAAAGATCCGCAGAAGCGATGCTTAAAAAATCATATCAAAGTCAATCCAAAAGATTCCAAAAGGATTACAGTGCGACTTATACTTATAGGCTTAGTGGTCGTTACAAAATCGGTCCACTTCACAAAGTGGACACATCCTAACCACTAAGTTCAACCAACTCCTAACTCCACTTTAACCACTTTTCTCCGCTCCGCGATCACTCTTTACCGTTGTCGTTGTCCAATTATATTGCTTGTGACTGTTTGTACCAAAACTAATATGAACTAGCCACGTGCCAACATGCCCCCAACACAAACTTGTGGCTCATCCTCGAGCTACTTCATCCGGATGTTGTCGGTGTGTTCACTTGTTTCTTAAACTCTTCATACGTTGTTTTAATTTTGTCGATGTCTTCCCTAACTGCTTCTTTGAGCACTGTGCATTCATCGACCTCCTGCTCTGTTGAATGCTCACTTTATTTCTGCAGCACTTTATCTAAATTTTCCTTTATTTGTGTCAATACTGACATTGCTTCGATTTCCAGCTGCTCCACTTTAGAGTGCAACTCACCCAACTGCACTGTCCTCCTTTGTTGTCTTTTTTGTGCCTTGTTGACCTGTTGCTGTGAGTCCTTCAACTCTGTTTCTTTAGTTATTTGAAAAAGTAGGGGCATTTCCTTTGGCGATCCCCTCAATGTCTCCAACTGCGATTTTTCTTTCCCAAGTTTCACATCCAACTAGTGCAATTGCTCGTCTTGTATGAGGCTTCCCCAAAATTGTGATATTTCCTCTGTGAAATGTTGTGTTGCTTTTTCCAACTCTGTAATCTCCGTTGGAGCATCCTCGATACTGGTATTCCACGCTTCTACTTGTTCTGATGGTGTGCTCAGCACCACCCTCGTTTCCAACTCCTCATTGAATTTCTTGAGATCCGCAAGGACTGTGCCCAGCTTCAATGCCTTGGTCTCCATGGCCATCTCCTTGGATATTTATGGCGCATCCATGCATGCCATAAATATGGCATGTTCCATTCTCTTCCTGTCATCCATCGCTTTCTCCTTTTCCTTTATTGTTGTCTCTTTTTCCTCGCGGAGTTGTTCAACCTATGCCTCAACACTTCTTTCCTACCTCTTGTAATTGACCACTTGGTCATGTGTTGATGCTTCTCACTTGTGTATTTATTAACTAGTCCCAATGTGGGTGCGATGAAGCATGGAAACAGGTAACATGTTAAGTTCTATACTTACATTATCTTTCTCGCATAGGTAGGATTCTAAATCTTCGTTACCTATTTTGATCGCACCCAATAGCACTTGCATGATGCACTGCTGAGTACCGATATCAATCTCTTTCTGTCACACTTATGAGTGACTTGCCTCTACAAGACCTGGATTCACCCTGGTATCCATAACAACATTACTCAATGTTTGTAACAACTATGACACTTGGTGGAAATACTCCATCGTGTGTTGTGTCACTTTTGCTCAGTTTTCTTCTGCAACAGTTTCCATCCTATCGAGCACTATATTCATCTGCTCGTCAAGGAGACCATCAGTGGTACTTCCTTCTCCTTTCTCCATTTTCTTCTTCTTTCTTGCTTCTTGTCGCTATGCTTCCAAATCTGAATCTGTCAGGGTGTCACTCGACCCATCATGACTTCTGTTGCCTGACTGATCGTCCTCTCCTTCATCCTCATCCTCTAAATCCTTTGTCTACATTTGTGTCATTGGGACATCCGACGGCTTTCCATCCTCTGGGTCTGATAGTTGGTCATTTCCAACAAGGGTCTTCCATTAAATTGGCCATTTCGCTATGATGGCGTCCAACTCTTTCTCAATTAGCTTGTACTGTGTGGTCAACCACTGCCTCGCTGGGTCTGTGCATGCTTGAATAAAAATTGTTGGAGGCCCGGTAGCTAGCCTCACAATCCATCTATATTTCCTTGCCACGACTTCTGTCAATCGCGGGACCTTCACTTCTTGCATGCAAAAATCTTACACGTAAATTTAGAACTGGATGTTGTTGTCTCGCTTCTTGTATTTGTCATTCAATTCCCGTAAATTTTGATACCATGCCCCTTGGAACGCTTTGAAACTTTTCGTCTCTATTCCTTGGTACTGTGGTGGCTCCATCCATGCGACCAAAGAAATCAACATCAAGAGCCATGAATAAGAACAATGAATGGTTACCCTTTTCCTGCACTGCAACTGCATCCTGCATTAGTTCATTCAATAAGAACAATGATTAGTTCATATGAACCCCGACTGCACATTACTCTATTGATGCAATCACCTCTGCTGTGCATTGATTGGGACGATTTTTCCAAACTATATTGATGGCCAACAGCTTTGCTGTGAGCTTGATATCTTGGTCATTAATTATGTCGATCAGGTAACGAAGGGTATTTTATAATACCCCACATTTGGCTTTCATCCTCGCTGCCAACTTCTTGTTGTTGTCTTTTCCTTGAAAATACTGTGGCGTGTCAACCCACATCTTGGGTAACCCGGTAATCCTCACAATAAGATCCACATTAATTTGGATATTTCTTTCGAGCCACAAGTGGTGGTTGTGGATACAGACGAGCAATTGTTTGATGCACGCATTGACCTCACCGAGCACACAAAATGTGACATGTTTAAGATTGACAACAATCCAAATCATTGTAGTCCCAATGCCCATGGAATTGGTTTCAATGTAATTGGGCCTCCTTTCTCCTGAAATTTATTCATAAACATTTGCGGGATGCAGTCGGAATATACTAAAACATCATGGTTGTTGTATTGTAGCTTATGCAGCCGCTGCAACACCCCTCCAGTAATGTGGACACCTTTTAGTGTCACCGGTTCCACTATTGTATACTTGGTGTTCTTTCCAAGTCTTATTGGCGAAGCCCCTTCCCTCCTTAACAACACATAGCCTGGAATTTCCACCACATTTGGAACTTGTTGTTGCTTGGCCTATCCTCTAGCCATTTTCACCTCTTCTCCTGCAACCCGTTAAGTGCCCGCTTCCCTTCCTATAGATGCATCCTGCGTCGTACTGTGGGTGGTTTTTTTTCTTCTCTCCATATCCACCAGTCGGTTGGATCCTCTCCTCTATCGAAATATTCAGGCCTGTGTTGATGCAATCTCTGCTTTCTCCTTAACAATGGGTTCCTTTGCAGTGGGTGGCTCTTGTGTACTGGTGTTGGATACTACGTGAGCCATCGTGTGTTGAACCTGCAATAATTAATTAATTAATGCAAATACATGAGATATCAGAAATAATAAAACTCAGAATCACTTTTATATTGATCACGGGCCACTTTGAGGGGGCAACCTCCTTTGAGCAAGCTCAATACAATTAACTTCACGGAGCCTTCATAGGCCTCAACACACACTTATATACTAAGTCTAGGCACCAATACCATGGGTCAATACTATGTGTCAATACAAACCATGGGCTAAGTCTAGGCGCCAATACTATGAGTCAAAACCATGGGCCAATACAAACTATGGATCAACAAAACTACGGGATGACTTACAAAGAATATGCGTCCAACAACAATATACTAACAAAGTAAAGACATGGGTTCCTAACATCCCCTCTCCCTTAGAAAAAGCTTTTTCCTCAAAGCTTTAGATGTGGAAATTGATGCAGAATCTGAAGGAGTGGGTCCCCTATAGCATCCTCGGGTTGCATTCTGAGCCACTGGCGCCTTTGGAGTTTCAGGGAGGATTGCATGGAAGGATGTAGATGAAGAAGAACCATATTAGCGATGTGAAAAGTGCACTTAGAATGGTGCTGATCGGCTTGCTGTTTCAGTCGAATTATTTCCATGTGAAAATTGTCCTGCAGAATGAGAAGAAGCTGATCACGGTTTCGAAGAATTGAGTCAATTGCCTGAACTGGGGAGCTACTGAAGGTGTATGGAAGAAGAACTGGTGGTTCCCGTCCTGAGACTACTTCATATGGTGTCCTTTGAGATGTGGTACTATACCACTGGAGTGCTTCTAGGAAATCCATAGAAATAGTTGTCCAAATCTGTGGAGGGATGGGAAAGGGTTCGTGCAGTCCCAAAACGAGGGTTGTTTCACCCTTGTTGACCTAGAAAGTATCACACTCAACCACCATCCATTGAATTGTCCTTTTGAGTCCCTGCCAAAAGAAGTTACATTGTTCCTGGTCATACGTTTTGAGGAACCCAGAGTGCCCTACTGATGAAGAAGCATGGAGTTCATAGAAGAGATAGCCTCGTTGAATAGATTGCAACCAATTTGGATCAAGCAGAGAAATAGTTGTAAGAGAAATTGGGTCATCAAATGTGCGAGGAGGAGCATATTCCACCATATTGTCCTTACCCTTCTAGTAAGTGGTCGCATAGTCATAACCCATTTCAGGTGTGCTGGGGAGGAGACCCGTTGTTCCAGGAAAGTTTCTAGACTCTAGAGATCAGTCTTGATGCAGAGATAATTCCCCAATAGGGATGGCTGCCACTTTTGTACTGTATGCAAAATAGCCATCATGTCCTGCTGAGATGTAGATGCGTCTAAATGCTTACCGGAAAGGTCTCATGAAGGCGGCAAGCCCACTAGTGCAACAAATACACCTACATATCTATCCAAGGAAGTAGTGGAGACCATTGGTGGGTGCATCTGAAGGGAATGGAGATGAGCAATGACACCATGTGAATTCTTCTTAAGGATCTTTTCCAGGTGATGTGAACTGATGATGCGGAGAGACCCTAGTTGTAAGCCCATAATTTTGCGTTGTGTCCCATTAGCTAAAAACTGCATCCAAAGTTCAGCAAAATCCCATAAGATGGGGCCAAGTGTGTGTAACCATTGAACGCCCAAAACCACATCACATCTTCCTAAGGACAAGGCAAACATGTCAGAGCATAGGTTATAATATTCCATAGAGATACACACATTGTGACACTTCCCCTTGCAAGGTAAGGTGCCCCCATTGGCAACCATGACTTCAAAGTTGGAGCAAGGATGGACAAAACAATCAGCTTGTTTGGTAGTCCGAGGGTCAATGAAGTTATGAATGCTACCAGAATCAATGAGTATGGTAAGAGGGAGCTTCTTGAAGTATCCCCTGACCCGCATTGTTTGTGGGGTGGTGATGCCAGTTACAACATGGAGAGAGATCTCGGGTGGGTCGTCTTGAGATGGGGTGTCAATAGGCGGGTGTTGAATGTCGACCTGATCATCTACTGTATCTGTAGCTTCTTCACCAAGTTCTGAGGTAGGCGGAGAATCCACATCCAAGAGATAGAGCTTTTGTTGAACACATCTATATCCCCGAATGAATTTCTCATCATAATTATAACAAAGCCCTTTTTCTCGGCATGCTTGCATATCTGTTTTAGACAAATACTTGATAGGAGTTGGTTGAGGAGCAAGCGTGATGGGAGGTCGTTGGGAACCCATATTTCTGAAGGGAACAAAGGTGGATTTGGAGCGTTTTTGAGCTGCGATCTTGTCCTTTGCCAACTTAGCCAACCCTAGGACTTCAATTATTGTGTTGGGACAGAACATTTTGACCTCTGAGCGGATTTCATCCTTGAGACCACTAATAAAAAAACTCCTGTAGAATTCATCAGACAATCCTTCTGTGTGATTGGCCAGTTTCTAAAATTCTATCTGATACTCTTTCACTGTGCCCATTTGGTGAAGTTTGGTGAGTGCTCTTGTGAAGTCATCAAAAGCACTAGGACCAAATCGTGGCAAAAGGAGTTGGGAAAAATCTGTCCAGTTTGGCTCAGGATGAGCTTTGATATACCAACGGTACCATTGAAGGGCTTCCTGTTCCAAATGAAAGGATGTAAGTGGAACTTTCTAAACATCAAAAGTATTATGCAGATTGAAATATTGTTCTACTCGGAATATCCATCCAGTCAGATCAGTACCATTGAAGCGAGGAAAATCAAGCTTCGGCCCACGAAAATTGTTGGAAGAAGAGAACCCGGTGGCTGCAAAAGATTTTGGCCATTAGTTATTGTTCATGGCTGAATGCTGAAGATGGAGGATGAGAAATTTTTCATCCATATCTTGTAGTTTGGTTTGGATGGCTACAAGTGCTTCCTCCATGGCGTGTGCTCCTCAATGGGTTACAACCATACCAGGGTTTTTTATTTTTTTATTTTTATTTTTTTTTTGGGAATGGGTAGAAAAACACAAACAGAAGCTGATTTAGTAAAGGGAAATTTGGATTGGGGAAAAAATATGATGGGTAATTGGGGTTTGACTAGATTTTGGACACTGTCAAAAGGACAGGAAAGAAGAAAAGGGGGATTTCAGAAGCAGGGTGAAACAATGAGAAAATTTGGCAGAGAGGGACAAAGAAGCAGAATTAGAAAACGAACTCTATGGTAAAATTTGAAGGCGATCGGGTGAAAATCGAAGAAGTTATGGAAAACCCTAAAAATAGACAAATGTGAGATTTCGGGTGTTGGGAAGTGGAATGTGGGATAGGGTCCTCAGGAATGAAATATGCAAAATGGGATTGCAGGGGTGTTAGAGAAGTTTCAAGGGAAACAGAGTTAAAACAAGGGAGATATGGAGAAGAAATTTTTTTTTTTTCTAGAATGGAGCAGCTACAGCTCGGAAGGGATCTGAAATAGATAGATCTGCAACAGTCCAGAAGTGAGCAGAAACAAAGGGATCTGAAACAACACCAAATGGAGCGAAAATGGTTGGATCTGAAATAGATCTAAAACGGCTGATCTAGAACGGCTTTCAGAATGGATCTGAACAGCTGGATCTGAAATGGCGTAGCAGTGATCGACAATAGTTCAGCTGAAAATAGATATGGACCCCAGGTATGTGTGGCTTCCTAACAGTTTAGGGGTTTCACTCAGCCACCAATGCTGTTTGACGGCTTGCGTATTGGGGCAGTACCCCTCACTCCACGGCTCAGGTAAAACTGATAACCGCTTTGCCACAAACGACAGTTCTTGGTTTACCTCACGGGTGGGAACTAGTCAATCAGGTAGGGGTCGTTTCCCTTTTCACTGGCAGGTCCTCTCAATGGGCCAGCTACTTCGGGGTTCCTGTGGTACTCCTCACAATGAGTTTTAGGGCTTATGCCCAAGTACTTCCCACAGTTAAGTGGATAGGGATTATTCCCAAATCCGAACCTACAACAGATGCGAAAAAAAATTGCTAGAAATTTCACCTAGCGAGCCCAAGAAAGTGCTCTGATACTAGATGTGATAAACCTGCAATAATTAATTAATTAATGCAAATACACGAGATATAAGAAATAATATAACTTAGAATCACTTTTATATTGATCATGGGCCACTTCGAAGGGGCAACCTCCTTTGAGCAAGCTCAATACAATTAACTTCACGGTGTCTTCATAGGCCTCAACACACACTTATATACTAAGTCTAGGCACCAATACTATGAGTCAAAACCATGGGCCAATACAAACTATGGATCAACAAAACTACAGGACGACTTAGAAAGCATATGCGTCCAACAATAATATACTAACACAGTAAAGACATGGGTTCCTAACACATCGCAACTCTTCAACTTCAATCCTCTTAACTTCGCTCGCTGATTTCTTCAACACTCTCACAATGTGCAATAGATTAGAATGTTTACCTAGGCATTCCTTTATAAACCTGGTTTTCCTCTCTTCACCAATCAAATCGATTTGGACAATGATTACCCAAATCCATGTTCACTTTACCCAATTTGGCTCAATAATGTGGCATTAAATGCATCTCCATCCACTTCCACCATCATTCGCCACGTCTTAACTACTTCATTTATTTCCTGATATGACCAATTGATGGTCATCGCGCTCGCCGGTTTGGAGATCGACAAGGCCCAAACCTCGTTGTCATTCCATCGATATATACATGAACTCAACCCTTGTCGTAGTCCTGTCGACAAAATCCTGAACTGCACAGTGTACCTGCTTCATTGTTCTCTTTTTTTTTCACTCTCCTATCTTCCTCAATGGAGGTGCGTCGAGTTATCCCCATAGGTATTTAACCGGTTCCCATTCACTAATCTTGTCAAGAATGTTCCATCCAACTTTTGCAATTGAACTGCGCCCCCATCAATAATGAAATTTATGTCATATGGACCAAGCCAATGCATTTGGAGCTTACCTTGGTGTTTTGTGAACTTGTTGTTGTATAGGAGTACCATGTCTCCGTGTTGAAAGTGATTCTTCTTTACATGGAAATCATGCCATGCCTTCTGTCGATATTTTTATACTTGCTGCTGAAACCCTACAATGAAGCGATCTTCTTCTAGTTGGAATAACTGCTCCAATATTTCTTCAATATCCCCGTCATCGCTCATGCGTGTTATTGCTGCTATGTAAAGACTGGGGACAATGTAATCCATAAGAATTACTACTTGTTGTCCATATACCTGCTTCAAGGGGGTCTGGCCTGTCAATATTTTGTACATTTTTCTATAGGCCCATAATACCGCAGGAATCTTCAAGTCTAAGTATTCGCAGTTTGTATTGCACAGCTTAGTGAGCGCGTTCTCCAGAATTTTGTTTAGCGCTTCAACTGCTCCATTCACCTATGGCTAGTATGGAGTACTTCTTCTATGCTAAATATGAAAATCCTAAGTCATTGCTTTCATGGTCTGATTTACAAAATTCATACCTTGGTCTCTCATTAAGATCTTTGGACACCCAAACCTGGTGACCACATTGTCGAAAAGAAATCTTGTTGCTGTCGTGGCTATGCAATATTTCACTAGTGCTGCTTTGACCCATCTTGTTAGGCAGTCTATCATAGTAATGATGTACCTCACACCTGTCCTCTTTCCTGGTGGGTTCATGGGTCCCACAAAGTCTACTGCTCATTTTTCAAAAGGTTGTAATGTCAACTGGGGCACCAATGGCATCTCATCCCATCATGATGGTTTCCCCGTCCTCTAACATATGTCACAACTCTTGGAGTAATCTGTTGCATCTCCATGCAATGTTGGACACCATAATCCATCTCTAAGTATCTTTCTGGTGGTTTCACACCCTCCATAATGCCCTCCTGCAATCCCACTATGAGCCTCAGACAACACTCCTTCTTGCTCATGTGGAAGTACATATCGACAAAGAATTTCATCTGATCCCATCTTATATAATTGTCCTGCAATCAATTGGAAATCAGCAGCTCTGACAACTAAATCGTTCTTTTGATTAGTGGTGAACCCTTCAGGTGCTCTTCTTGTGGCCAAAACATGAACAATCTATTCAAAATGGTTATCAACCATTCCAATGCCAAATAACTGTGCATTGAGCAGACCTTCGTCAATGCTACTTGGTTCCTCGTTCGATTCGATCCTCGACAGATGGTCAGGTCCCGTGTTCAATCATTCAGGCTTCACGATTATTTCAAATTCAAATTCTTGAAACAACAGCAACCACAGACAAATCTTGCCCCCTAACACAGGCTTGTTGACGAGGTACTTCAATGCTGAGTGGTCAGTAAACATCTTAAAGTGTCCTCGTAGCAGATAGTGTTGGAACTTTTGCCATGAATATACCATCTCCAGGCCTTCTCTTTTTGTCATTGTATAATTTTTCTTTGCGATCAACAACTTACAGCTAGAAAACATGATAGGATGGTCGATCAATCCTTCTCCAGGTCAATATCACCCCACCTGCGACTAACAAAGCATCTACATGGACATGGAATTATTTCTTCTAGTCGGGGAAGGCTAATATTGGTGCTGCAACCATCTTTTCCTTCAATATGTTAAAGCTCTTCTGACACTCATTGTTCCATTCAAACTTCGCATCTTTCTTCAATAGCTTCTCCATCAGTGTAGTAATTGTTGCATACCCCTTTATGAAATTTCTATAGTATCATGTATGTCCCAATGTGGCTCTCAACTACTTTACTGTCATAGGTGCTGGTAAGTTGACTGTTAAATTTTGAGCATTAATTCACAATACTCTAGGATCTTCACTAAGAGAATAACATATACAGTATATCAATGCATAACAATCACAATAAGCATGACAAGCATCACAAGAATCAAAAGCATGAGAGACAAGAGACACAGAGTTTCCGTGGGGAAAAACCTAAGGTGAAAAACCCCACAACTTCCTCAAAGATAGAGAGAGCAATGGCTCAACCAAAGTACAACCAAAATACACTGAGATAGTCTCCTAGTAGCAGATGATCCTCCTCCTCACTAGTGCGCCACTTTTTGAGTTAGAGAAGTGTGAGTTTCTGAATGATCAAAATAGAGATCTCCCGATCTCTATTTATACTAACCTATTTTCCCAGTGACCTTATGGGGCTAACTTGTCTAGCCAGGTACATCCACAATATAATATATATTTCAGGGCCGACCCCACACATGGTGGTCTAATAACCCGTCGCCAAGTACACACACTTGCGACACTTGTCAATACACATGACGACACTTCCTTATAGAGGAATAACACATCTCTTATAAGGGTACAATAAATATATATGAAATATATAGATGAAATACATTCCACAGTTACATATACATCAACACTCCCTCTTAACTAGGAAGGTATTTCTCGACACATATCTGCTAGACAAGTCTTCTTCTCTGGATCATCGTCATCGATGCATCATCATCATCATCATCACTGCTACTGCTGTCTCAACCAATCTCTGACTCTACTCGTCATAGGAATTTCTACAGAGCCAGTCCTTTTTCATACTGGATGTAGGCCCACCACCTGCAGGTCTTCGTCATCACTGGCCATACTGTGGAAATCTCAGGACTTATTACATGCGTCACAAAACCTTAAAAGAGTCTCTTGACTAGCAAGAACCCTAAAGAGCATCTGAGGCCTTTTCCATCCTGTCCAGATCTCCAGTACTTATTATATGTGACCCCACCACAAAACCTCGAAAGAGAATCCCAGGACTAATTACGAGCACAAGGCTCAACCTATCGGATCTCCCAGGGCACAAATTACATATGGTCACCACAAAACCTCGAAAGAGCAACCTAAGACTGATTACGAGCACAAGGATCAACCTATCAGATCTCCCAGGGCACAAATTGCATGTGGTCATTACAAAACCTTGAAAGAGCATCCCAGGACTGATTACGAGCACACGGCTCAACCTATCGGATCTCCCAGGGCACAAATTACATGCCATAGGACAAAACCTCGAAAGAGCATCTGCCAAATATCCCAGGGCACAAATTACATGCCATAGGAAAAATCTCGAAAGACTATCTGCAGATCTCCCAGGGCACAAATTATATGTCCTCCTAAGCAAAACCTCGAAAGAGCATTTGCCAGATATCCCAGTGTACAAATTACATGCTTATCTACACAACCTGTTCCACGGCCACAGAGTATCAACCTAATACTCACCATACATCATCCTGATGTACACATGATCATCCTGATCATCATCACTGCAACATCCTGTTGCATGTCATCTGGAGCAACATCCTGAGGCTCATCATCCATGATCATCCTAATCATACAATGCATCTACCTGATGCATACCAGATATCTACCTGATACATATCATCATACCTGATCCACCTGATCATACATGATACATATCGACATACATGATCTACCTGATCATACAATGTATCCACTTGATACATATACAGATACATGGTCCAAGCATCCAACATGATGCATATAAAAAATACATACAAATGATCCTACTAATCATATCCAGCATCCAACATGATGTATACATACATATAAATGATCTAACTGATCATATCCAACATCCAACATGATGCATACACAGAGCAGTAACTGGAGCATCATCCTGATGCTCATCATCCAATGCTTACATCCACAGCCATGTGAAGGATCCTCCTTCCAACATGCTTGGAATGGCTTCTGCAAATGTGTCCATCACTTCTTCCTCGAAGTGTCATCAATCTGAAGAACACCAAGCCTCTCCCTGAAGTACTCGAACTTCACCCTAGCTAGTGGCTTTGTCAGCACATCTGCAATCTGCTCATCCGTCGCAATGTACAGGAGCTTCACAGCCCCTCTCTGCACCATATCCCTGATATAGTGATATTTGATCTCTATGTGTTTTGACCTGTCATGAAACACTGGGTTCTCGAACAACTTCACACAACTCTGTTTATCACAAAAGATACCAGTAGCATCCAACGGGAGATCAAATAACTCAGATAGTAGCTTCCATAGCCATACTGCTTCACAACTAGTTGAACAGGCTGCAACATACTCTGCCTCAGCTATACTCAGTGCTACGCAGGACTGCTTCCTGCTAAACCAAGATATCACACCTGATCCCATACTAAAGTAGCACCCAGATGTGCTCTTCCTATCTGTAGCATTGCCAGCCAAATCTGAATCAACATAACCCTGTAGGTTAAACTTTTGATTTACTTCATACTTGAACCCATAATCCACTGTACCCTTCAGGTACCTCAGAACATGCTCTACAGCAACCAAGTGAACACTCCTCGGATCCGTCAGGAACTGGCTCAATGTGTTCACCGCAAAGCAAATATCTGGTCTAGTGTTTGTCAGGTACATTAAGGACTGAATCATCTGACGATACATAGAGACATCAATCGGCTCAGATGAAGCATTGCATAGAAGCTTCAGATTCGATGCCATAGATGTGGTCGTGGCCTTGCAATCCATCATCCCGAATCTCTTCAGGATATCTATTGTGTACTTCCTTTGACCAAGGAAGATCCCACCTGCACTCTGCCACACCTCCATACCTAGGAAATAATGCATCATTCCCAAATCTTTCATATCGAATTCAGTAGCAAGCTTCCTCTCAGTATCTGCAATCAATCTATCATCTCCTGTTACAAATAAGTCATCCACATACAAGAGAAGAATCATAGGATTCCCTTCCTCAACCTTGTAGTAAATATTGGAATCCACTTTACTCTTGGTAAATCCCTAACTAGAGAGGAAACTATCCATCCTACCATACCAAGTTCTGGGAGCTTGCTTCAAGCCATACAAGGCTTTCTTCAATCTACACATATGATTTCCTGTCATGTATTTCGAAACCGAGTGGCTGCTCCACATATACTTCCTCTTCAACTACACCATTCAAGAAGGTAGTCTTGACATCCATGTGGTGTATTTTCCATTTCATTGCTGCAGCCAAGGCAAGTACTGTTTTGATGGAAGTATACTTGGCTATAGGTGCAAAGGTTTCTTCATAATCTATTCCCTCTTTCTAAGAGAAGCCACGATCTAGGAATCTTGCCTTGTATTTCTCTACACTGCCATCTGTAGCATACTTGATTTTGTAGATCCATTTGGAAGTCACAACAAACTTCTCTTTAGGTCTTGGGACAAAATCCCAAACATCATTCTTCATTATTGATTGGTATTCCTCAACCATGGCATCCTTCCATTCTTTCTTTTCCGCTGCTTCTTCATAACTGGAAGGTTCTTTGTTCATTATGTCACAGAATAAAGCAACATAGCTGGTATGTGATCTGGTTCTCTTCTTTGCTCCGTGTTCTTCTTCTGGAATGCCAAATATTTCTGCATCTTGAATAAGCTCTCTAGCCCATGCAGGTTTCCTCTTGTGAGAGTTATCCTCACGAGGTGGATCTACAGGTTCTTGCGGATCTTCAAACTCACGAACAACTTCTGGAATTGTTTCAGTCATGGTAGTGTCTTGAAATCTAGTTTCCTTAGGTTCTTCATAAACTTTGATAGGTGCCTTCCTTGATTTGATGAATGCTGAGTTTTCATCAAATGTTACATCCCTGCTGACATCAATCTTCTTGAACCCTGGAAAGTATATACTGTAAGCCTTCAAGATTTCACTATAACCCACAAAGATACCCTTCTTTCCTGAAGGATCTAGTTTGGTCCTCTTTTCCGTTGGGACATGAGTGTATATTGGACAACCAAATATTCTGAGATGGCTGTCTTTAGGTTTCTTACCAGAAAAGACCTCTTCTGGTGTCTTGTTGTCCAATATCTTGTGGGGTGTTTTGTTCTGCACATATACAACTATTCTAGTTGCTTCTACCCATAGATGCATGGGTAGATCCTGGTCATGCAGCATTGCCCTTGCTACTTCCATGATTGTTCTCTTCTTCCTTTTTGCAACTCCATTCTGTTGAGGATTATAGGGAGCATTCAACTCCCTCTTAATCCCTGAATCATTGCAAAGCTTCTTGAAGTCACCTGAGGTGAATTCTCCACCATTGTCGGATCTGAATGTTTTGATCTTCTTGTCAGTTTGATTCGCCATCAAGGTCTTGAATTCCTTGAACTTATCAAACACCTCATCTTTGTTCTTCAAGAAGTATACCCAAGTCTTCCTGGAGAAGTCATCAATAAATGAGACATAGTAAACATACCCACTTAGAGAACTGGATGACATAGGACCACATACATCTGAGTGGATGATTTCTAGGATATCCTTTGCCTTGCTTTCACTGCTTGGGAAAGCCTTTTTAATGATCTTACCTTTTGCACACCCTTTGCAAACACCTTCATGTTTGGTCTTGATTTCAAGAAGACCCTCTACAACCTTGCTTGCAATTGGAAGTGCCCTATAGTGCATATGAGAAAGTCTTCTATGCCAAAGTTCACTTGGCTCCATGGAGTCATGTACCATGGCATGTTCAGGTTGACCCTTCAATTTATACAAACCTCCCTCTTGCTCTCCAATCACTACTGCATCATCTATGGTCTTTCCCTTTGGCCACATTAGGACTTGGCCATCCATAAATGCAACCCTCATACCTTTTACATCCAATGTAGAGATGGAGAGTAAGTTCTTCTTGAGCCCACGTACATAAAGGACTTCTTTCATCTTCAAAGATTTTCCAAAATCTAGGTTGTAGGAGGCTTCACCACTTCCTTTGATTGGGTATTGATAATCATCCCCAAGTTTCACCTTATGGGGTGATTCATGTTCAGACAGATTTACAAAAGATTCTTTAAACCCAATCATATGTTTGGAAGCCTCACTGTCAATCAACCAATCATTACAACCATGGGAGATAGTACCTGTGAGAGTAGAGATTAGAACATACTCTTCTTCACTTGATGAGTCATCATCACTATCACTTTCTGCCCTAGCCTTCTTCTTTGGGGGTTCATCATCTTCGGCAGTATGAGCATGATATCTTCTTTTGTTATTCTTCTTCTTGTTATTGAAGTTGTTGTTGTTGTCTTTCTTCTTCTTGGGAAAATCTGAAGCAAAGTGTCCCTTCTCATTGCAAGTGAAGCATCTAAGATATTTCTTATCTTTATGATAATGGTGGTGTGAGAATTTCTTGTTATGAGATGATTCCTTCTTGGACTTGCCTTTCCTGGCATGTGCTGTGAGAGCTTGATCTTCATTTCCCATCTTTTCTTCTCGGGCCACAAGCCTAGCTTCTTCTTGAGAGCATTCCTCCCACAGTCTACTGAAAGAGATCAATTTTTTTCTTGCACAGATTCCTTGAATAAAGGAGTCCCTTGATCTAGGTAGGCCATTCAGAGTGGTCATAACAATTTCACCATTGTCTACTACTTCATCCATAGCTTCAAGTTGTTCCTTGATCTGAGATACCTTGGAGAAGTAAGATTGAATGGTTTCTCCATTCAACATCTTGACCCATTTCAATTGATTCCACAGAGTCATCTTCCGATTTATGTTCTTCCCTTCAAATAACTTGGTCAAAGAGTCAAACATCTCTTTGGGTGTCTTTAGAGAAGACACACGGGGTATGAGATGGTATTTGATAGAATCAACAATGATTCTCTTTGCCTTGACCAAGTTCTTCTTATGCAATACCTTAGCCTCTTCATCCTCTGGGATAGGGATGTCTTCTTTTATATATGAGTCCAACTCATTCTCTTCCAGGATTAACCCGCTCCTATACTTCCAAGCTCGGAAGTTATCAGCTCCTTCAAGCTTATCCTCAAGCTTGGTGTGGTGAGACATCTTAAAGAGTACTTCAAATGGAAATAGAAAAGATTTAGGTCTTACCACTTGAAATGCTGAAAACTGGATCTAGTCCTAGATTAGGGTTTGTTGAAAAAACCCTAAAAATTCAAAATGTGAATTTCAACTTTCTGAAAGGATAGAAAGATGCGCCTTGATGAACTGATTAGCCTGGTGCATTCAGAATTTGAGATCAGCAAAGCTTTACCCTTCAGATTTTCCTTTTTGTCCTCCCGGGTTCACCAGGGAGAGCCCTGAATTAGGGTTTGAGTTTCTCAGAGATCTACCCAGCTAAAAATCTCGATCCAATGCTCTAAAGTTTGATTTTTGCAAGGAGCTTCCAGCTATGTCTTCAGATTTCAGAAATTCCTATTTTTGTGGAAACCCTAATGTTTAGGGCCAAATCTGAAAATGCTCAGAACTGAATTCTGATTGGACAGTTAGATTCTCCTTGATGAGTAGAGTCAATCTACTATAATACTTTTCCAAAATCTGTGGAGAGAAACCCAATAAATAAGAAACTCAAGTTTCAGTCACTGCAAAATGTCTTCTTCTCAGGTTAGCTCTGATACCATGTTAAATTTTGAGCATTAATTCACAATACTCTAGAATATTCACTAAGAGAATAACATATACAGTATATCAATGCATAACAATCACAATAAGCATGACAAGCATCACAAGAATCAAAAGCATGAGAGACAAGAGACACCGAATTTCTTTGGGGAAAACCCTAAGGTGAAAAACCCCACAACTTCCTCAGAGATAGAGAGAGCAATGGCTCAACCAAAGTACAACCAAAATACACTGAGATAGTCTCCTAGTAGAAGATGATCCTCCTCCTCACTAGTGTGCCACTTTCTGAGTGAGAGAAGTGTGAGTTTCTGAATGATCAAAATAGAGATCTCCCGATCTCTATTTATACTAACATATTTTCCTAGTGACCTTATGGGGCTAACTTGTCTAGCTAGGTACACCCACAATATAATATATATTTCAGGGCCAACCCCACACATGGTGGTCTAATAACCCTTCGCCAAGTACACACACTTGCGACACTTGTAAATACACATGATGACACTTCCTTATAGAGGAATAACACATCTCTTATAAGGGTACAATAAATATATATGAAATATATAGATGAAATACATTCCGCAGTTACATATACATCAACATCGACAATGATCGCAATCTTGGCTGGGTCGACCAACATACCTTCCTTGCAGACAATATGTCCCAACAAGATACAAAATGGTGCACAAAATATACAATTCTTTAAATTCAAATAGATCTGATGTTGTCGGCATCTTTCAAGCATCATCCTGAGGCTCTCAACATGGTCTTTAACCAATCCATACACAGTCCAATCATCCATATACACTGCTAAGAACTTGTGAATAAAATATTTGAAAGTAGCGACAACTAACCTTGAGAAACTTGTAGGGGCATTCTTGAGACCAAATGGCATTACTTTGTACTGATAGTAGTCCCACTTTGTTACAAAGTTGGTTTTGTGTCGATCTTCTTTTGCAATCTTGATCTGGTGATATCCTGAGAACCCATCTATGAATGAATATACTTCCTGTCCTCCGACACCTTCAAGTACTTCATCAGTAAAGGGTGTGGGGAATGGATTACAAAGGCATGCATCGTTCAAATTCCTTCATTTGATGCAAACTTGGACTTCGCTAGTCTTCTTGTCCTGGATGACCATCGGGATGATCCATTTTGACTCCTCGATAGGCTTAATGATCCCTGTGTCCAACATACTCTCTATCTCATCCTTCACTCACTCTTTGCATATGGGATTCAATTTATATGGTCATTTCTTCACTGGACTAGCATCGGGTTTAATGGGGATCTTCATCTTGCCCAAGTCCCCATAAATTCCCTTCATCTCAAAAAAATTCGTCGGGAACAAATCTTGAAATTCATGCAATAAGTCGGTGACCATCTTGATTGTTGTGTCGTCCCAATAGTATCCAATGCTAGAAAAATTTGCATTATCCAATGACCCAATATTTACTATCTTGATTTTCAATGGTTGCTTGAATCTGTCTAATGGCATACTTGGTGCTTCAACGTCATGGCTTCCTTCTAACTATGGGACATAGACAGCTCTAGGATATTCATCATCATCAGGTCCTCCCGAACATTGTAACATTCCATCATCATATTTGGTGTTGCAATCCATTGTGGTCCCATTGATCTTTCGATCAAAATGTATCAAATATCTTTTCGCAGATTACCTGTAGTGCACTGTCAATTAGAGGATTCTCATCGTCAAAACTGAATGTGTGACTGAAACTAGTGGTTAGATCCTCCCATGTAGTTGTTCCTCATCTAAGCTCTACTGAGACATACCAGCTCTGCGACACTTCGTCTAACGTGTGGATGAATGCATGAACCCATTCTTGCTTTGGCCTCACCCCCCATGTAGCCTGACATTTTCCTAGATGATCCCTTTTATCAATCCTTCCATCATACTTCTTTCCTTGGTAGGAGTCATTTTCCCCAAATCTTACTTCCACTAATCGTCGACATTGTTGCCAGTTTTTTATTGATGACTTGTGTGTAGCCCACCACCTCACCGGAGTGGCCTTCAATGCTTCATCTAATGCTAGAAGACGTTGTGGTTCCGATACTTTGTATTCAAATTCATATTTGATGAAGGTTTCCAGGTTAGGTAGTCCTTTGTATGTCGACATATCACATACTTCTATCGTGACCCATCTCAATGATTGAGTGATCTGCATGCACTTCCTGACTGATACCTCATGCAACCTATTTTTCCAATTCTCTAGAGCCTCATTTGATTATGATGATGCTGAACTGATACTTCGCCACCCCAATTCTCCATCGACAGTGGGATTGATGTAATCTTCTGAGACATTATAAATGTTGTCCAATCCTCTAGTGAGCTCATCTCTCATTGGTTCAACATATCTATGTCCTTCAAGTGGATCAAGTGGAGCAATGACCCTCATGTCGCAGTTCTCAAAAGACATCGTTCTTTTCTTGAAATTGATAACTTCCTGATTTTCCATTGCCCAGTCTATTCCCAACAACACCAGATATGGAATAGTGTTATCAATTATCTCTATGACGTCAAAATATGCATATGTCTTCAATACCTATACCTTGACTATTAGATGAGGCAAACGACCGATTCATGTAACCTTGATCTGATTTTCTAAACGAAGCTACATAGGGGACCATACCAACTGTGGCTTCCCCATTTCTTCCCATGTTTGATTGGTTAAGATATTCACATCAGATCCTAGATCTAGAATGATGGAATCCATATCATATGCACCGATATGGGCATTCATCCTCATCTCCCTTCCTATTTTCTTCTTATGCAGATAGTTGAATGCTCGATCATGTCGCCCCTCTTCCCGTCGATACAAGAATCTATCTATCTTTGCTAATGCTTCCTAATCCTTTGCTAATGTTAAAAAGATTTCTAGAAAACTTTTCAAAGTACTAACCTTTCCTAGTGACTTTTGCGACATTTTTGGGTTAAAAATTGGCGACATCTCACAGATAAGTTCTTTGTGGACTATAAGTGTCAATTGAGCATTATTATTTATTAGTGCATCTTCTGCTTCCCCCCCAAAAAAATCTCTGCTTCAACATAAAATCGTACCCGTTTCTAGTTCATGGGCCGAACATTTGGTAATAGCCTATCTTCTCCTGTTGCAGCTCCTCCTATGGTTACTACTGCGACATTTGGTGGTTGACCTCTTACCTCAACTGAGATATTCTGCACGTTCTGATTGGGATTCTGGTTTAGGTTTGGGTTCTGTTACAGTTGCGGCGTTGTCTTATCCTTTTACTTTGCGATTAGATGGGGACACTCTTCGATGGTATGATCAGTTGTGTTGCAATAGGTACATTAATGGGTCAGATTCTGGAAATCCCTTTGATAATGTCTGATCTGTCCACAATTATAACATGTGATCGGTCCCCAACCTCGACCAAAGGTTCCTCCATGACCAAAACCTCAGCCGCGACCACCGTGATTTACTCCTCTTAGTCCTCCTCGTAGTTGGTTGAACTGTGGCTGATTGTACTGTGGCAGATTGTACTGCGGCTGATTATACTGCAGCTGTGTTGGATGTCTTTCTACTTTCTATTTGTCATCTCCCTTCATGAAGTAAGTATCAACAGTCCTTTCTTGAAGCAAGTCATATGCTCAACAATTTTCTCATCATGGTCAACAGATTGACGGAAGTTACAATATAGATTATCTGTCGTTGACACAACCTTCTGTAAATACATGCATTCTTCCAAGCGATGTCCTCTTGTCTAGAAAACTCAGCAATAGGGCATCCCTCCTTGACTAAGCGGATTGGGTGCACCAGACTGTAGATACTCACGGAAGTCAGGGCACTGATATTTATGATTCCCTTCAGTCTTTCATCGACTACACCATACCTCTTCACAAAATTCCTTCCCTTTCTTAATATCTTATAGCTGAATAGTCAAGTTTTCTAGCTGTGACTGGATCTGGCTCATGCCAATCCCTATTCCTTTAATCGGTCAAGCTTCAAGCTTCATCATGAGCTCCAAATCCTCTACCTGAGATAAGATATTTTGCTGCATCAACCTCATCCTAATGTGCAGTATCAATGCTGCAATAAACCATTCCTTGTGATGCACATCGCTGACATTCCAAAACTAACTTTAGCCATCATATTTTTGAACTTCTAATCAAAATCCCATACCAACTCATTAGGGAATTGCTTTATCTCCTTCAATTATGTGATGTACTACGATTCTGATTTAGGATTATTAAACTCGTCGATCAACCCAGCTCTGATTTCTTCCAGATACTTCTATGGGATCCTTGTAGGTACTTGTGTAAACATCATGTACCAATCCAACGCACGACCTCTAAAGGTTGTCGTCAGATGTCCCTTCTTGATAGCTTCATCCTGCAATTGTTTTACTGTCCACACCGCTTTGCACAAGAACCGATATTGCTCAGGATCCTCTGTCCCATTACCATGAAAGAGAGGAAACTTCATGTCGTCGCCTTCCATCCTTGGTTTTCTATTGGTGTTTATATATCCACTACCATTATTTCTATTGTGACCTGCGAGACAACCCTATGAAGAGATTGTGTTTCTTCCTCCAAATTTTGGTGAAGTGAATGGGGTTGTGGGTATGTCGTAGCCTTGGGTCTCTCCTTCCTCAGGTTCAGGGGTATCCTGGTATCCCTCTTCATCACTGTAGGGTCACTTATTCCCTCGTGGGCCCACTTCGCAGTCCTCTGTTCTGGTTGCACTAGGACTCTATTGCTCTATTTCAATCCTCCTCTTCTTCTTTGGCCGCAACCTCGCCCCACTTCTCAGGCGGGTGACAAAATTTCACAGCTTCGCTCATAATTTTATCATAGTTCATTTCCATCCACCCCACATCATTCTATTAGATCCACATCTGCGTAGTACCCACAACCTCTGTGCACCAGAGCTTTACTCGTCGGAGTTCATCTTCAATATTCTTTTTTCACAAATGAGCATTTTTTGATCCACAATTGTAATGACAATAGGTACGTTCTTCTGGTTCCTTTAAATAACTTCCTTTCCGTGTCACTATACGATCTAACTGTATCGACAACAAACTCAGTAATGTACCCTTCCAAAATGTTATCCACCCAGACATCGATAGCCCTAGAATCTTTATTGTTAACACGACTCAATTGCTAGATCAGTTCCAGTGTTCAATGCTCTGGCTCTCCTCCTTGGAAATTCCTCTTCTTGTAAGTTAGTTTAGTCAACCATTCATACAGTAGTATTGGAAACTTACAGAAAAATACCTCATGGATATCAATATATATGTACTTCTGCAACCACTAGTCTATTGACCATCCAGGGTTCTGATTTTCTTCCTCAGCAAGCTCTCGCATCTTTTTGTTGAACCACTCTGTGATCTTCGACTTTTTTAGATGCCACAACATGTCCTCTCCTTCTTGCACTACAAAGACATACTAATCAGATCTACTGCGACATATCACAACTTATCATAATTGCGACATAACGAATCTATCATAACTGCGACATAACAAATCTATCCATACTGCGACACAATAGATCTAATCACACTGCGATAAAACATATGCAAGAAAAATTCATAGACAAAACATTCCTTCTCATTAAAATCAGACTTCATACACCAAATCTATCTTACAAATCACGTAACCGACAGAGATACAGATCCACAGCCGATGCTTAAAAACTCAGATCGAGATCAATCTGAAAGATTCCAAAAGGATTACAATGCAACTTATACTTATAGGTTCAATGGCTATTAAAAAATCATTCAACTTCGCAAAGTGGACACATCCTAACCACTAAGTCTAACTAACTCCTACCTCCACTTTAACCACGTTTCTCCGCTCCGTGATCACTCTTTACCCTTTTCGTTGTCCACTTATCTTCCTTGTCGCTGTTTGTACCAAAAATTCTATGAACTAGCCATGTGCCAACAAAAATTCAACCTCATGATTCCACATGAAGTTAAAAAAAAGGAGGATGACAAAGGAGAGCATCTTTTGGATCATTTTTGTTTTGCACTCTTGGAGAGATTAGCTTGTCCATTGCACGGTGGTTGTTTACTTTCCCTGTTATTGAACCAATTTCAAACGTGAAATATACCTTCCCAAGTTGGTTGGAGGAGAGGTTATTCATAACTCTTATCCAATATTAATGAAGGTGTTTTGTTTTAGTATTGAGTTCCTCCACAGTTCGAGTTCATATCTTATGTCTTTCTCCACTATCTCTTCTCACATTCTCTTCTCAATGTCCATGTTCCAGTGTTGATGGTTCACTCATAGTTGTATGAAAATTGTGGTGGATGATTTTGTGACTTTATTATTGTGATATATGATGTATGACACTATATTTAGCTGTACTTTTGAGCCATAACTTGAAATCCTACATCTTTCATGTAAACATTCTAAGCAAGCCACTAATTTAAGCTAGTCTCCCCTATACTTTCATATGGACTTTTGGAGTAGTTTTATATATTTTTTGTATCAGAATTCCACTAATTTTTTCCATTTTTTCCATCCGTCTATGATGTATTGTACATGACCAATTTAATCTATGCAATCCCTTTGGGAATTTGATTAGATTTTATGCAACAAATTCCATGTTCATCGTTTACAATTTTCCAAGCAATGTTTATGTATTACCACTATATGTTTGAAGGTAGTAGTAACCAGTTGTTGATATTGATGAGTGATGCATTTTGGTTTTCAATGAGGTCCTTAATCCATGCCAAGTCTCTGTTTAGAAAATAGGGAAGGTCGTACAATGTTTGGGAAGCCAAAATGGTCAAAGACAAGTGTGGGTTTTAACATCGAATTCCCTAGTATTTTCCCCTTTTGTACCTTCTAGATAAATGAAATCCATTAATGTATTCAATAAGTGTTTGAGTGTTTAATAGATGCATTTGTATGTACTAAGACCCCTCAATCGCTTCCAAACAGAATTCGAGAGCATTTGGGACAATTTGGGTTTCACTAGTCCAAGGTTCGAAAATTGGCCAAAATGGAGTAATTTTTCAAATTAGGGATATTACAATCCCTCATTTCAAGAGAATCCTAAACTAAAAGAAACATCAAGCGAAACTCCCTCTTTCTGAGAGAATTCAAAATCCCTCCTAGTTTTGTACTCCATAATAATACCATCAATTGTAACTTTGGAATCAGTATTAATGACATCCTCGATCAAGGCATCACACCACTCCAAGGAACAATAGAAAGTCTCGTGAATTGATAAGAGAAATTATATATGACTAGAATATCTCATAGGAGGTACATCATTTTATTTGTAAATTAGGGACCCATAGCCCACTTGCTTCACCAACATAGATGATTTAGGGAAATTAAAGTCTAATCTTTGTTTGTTGTATCGTGTCAAGTTCTTTACCTTCAAAATGGTTCCAAGGCTTATGTTCTTGATGTAGTTCTAAGTGAAAACTTCTCTTACCACTATTCTCCAGTGTTCATTAAAATATGGTTTTATTTACAACACTCTATTTCTAGGCCAATTACTTGACATACACCATGTATTGTAAAGGGAAACCAAGAAAAATCTTTTGGATATTAACTTAGCCCAACCTCTTAATTAACTAATACACCATCACTATAATCAAATGAGTGAATAACTTCTCTATTGGAACATGGGGTAGGGTTTATATGCATACATCTACTCACACAAAAAATATTGTAAATATGGCTTTCAGTGGTCTCTTAACTAGGAAACAAAGTAATGGAGATATGGATATGATTTTGCTTACAAATGAGCATCAAATTACCAACTTTGTCTACATCAAATTCTTATACAACACCTTGTCTCCATCAATATGCCAACAACCAAGGTTTATTACTCAGTTCACAAAGGAAAGACCATTCTAATCAATGTTCAAGAAAGGAACACTTTTTTTCATCTTGGATACAAACCAATAAAAAACAAATGGATTGCTTTGATATTGACAAGGATGGAAATACTTTCCAAAATACTCTCGCTCAAAATGAACACAAATATATAATTTGAAAAATTTAGCCATCAATTAAAGTAAATCACTCTTCCATTTCACAAAAGGGGAGGGTCATCCCAACACTAGCAAGAAGGAGAGCATTCCAATTACTAATTGTTGTCAATCCAATACATGCATAGTAAATTACTCCAACAACCACTACACATATACTTTTCTAGCAATCATACTTAGTCTTGGGTGTTATATAAGGATAAAGATATTTTTCTTGTCCTATCAACTCCCTTCCCCACCACACATGCCATGAATATTTCTCACTAAAGTATATGTATAGGAATAAAGACAATAATTCATTTTCTAATTATTCAAATCAACTCCTTCCCTAAAAGAATAGTCGAACAAGGAAATTCTTGGATAAATACTATTGTAATGACAAGGTGTAGGGATGTTTGTTTTCATGATCAAACAAAGGGATTTACAAATAGAAGTGATAAGGAAACATATAGTCCATAGATAATTAAAGCTTCCATAAAAGATAAGCTTAGTAGTAAGGTACCTCACATTTTACCTTCCACTTAAGATTGTCTAGAAATATCTTCTACAACTTGGACTATAGTAGTTCCATGAGTAACATTGGGTCCAATAGAAGTAGGCCATATAGATAATTTTGGAAGATAAGTGCACTTTATTCCCCCCCAATGATCAAATTGAATCCACAATATCTATTCCATTCAATATTTTTGATCATTTCTCATTTTGAACCTTCAATAATGCAACATAATAGAAATGAGTCTTTTTATCCATTAGCTCCATCTCTATGTATATTCTTATCACTACATCACGGTCTAATACAAATGAGTCTACGAGAAAGAATGCGTAGATTCTTTTATTGCTCATATAACTAAAGGAAATTACTCCAAAGTTATTCTCCTTCTATAGAAAGAAGTTATATATTTAACTATTGTGACCCAAAAGTGAAATCCAACTTTCATTTTCCCACTTTGTTCTCTCTTTCAACATCCTAATTTCAATCCATTTCCCACTGGTGTAAGCACCAAGTAAAATTCCTAGGACATTCATATGAGAATATTTAGTACATAATGACATAATCATATATTTGAACTATGTATTAATTTCATCTAAATAAAGAGGGAAGTTAGGTCATCCATAATTTGGACTAGAATTGACTTCAAGATCTATCTCTTTCTATCTAGGAAGAAGATATCATACAAATATATATGGGACATCTATCTCTTTCTACCCAGGGATAAGAGATCATAAAAATTTATATGACAAAACAACCAAACAGGGAATTCACTCTATAAGACCAATTAATTTTAGATAGGAAATGTCCACTTTCTAAATCTCCATCAAATTTCAATATTAGAGTAGTTGATATATTCATAATTAAATGGGTCAAGTTCACTTACTTTTACTTTCTTTATTTCCACTTCTTTTAAAGATTGGCAATTTGAAATTGCCAATATTCCATAATACCTTTGATATGTCCAAATTTACGAAGATGGAGTAGACTATGAAGGATGTTATAGTAGCAAGATGAAGAAGACTATTCCTTAAAAAAATACAATGGTCTTTCCCTCATATTAGGTGTGATACTCCCTCATAACAAATGTTTTGCGTGAAACCTATCATGAAAAATAGTTTATGTCTCTCAAAAAAGGGCTTTCATCTTGAGAACATTTGGATCATACAATGAAAAATGGACACATGAACCTTCTTTCTTCATAGGAAACATGAATGCTTTAACAAAATTGAACAAATGACTTATCGATTACCATGGAGTTACTCTATTATTGAGTTGAAAGGTTCCCCAATCATGACCAATGAGTGAGTCTACTATGGTTTATGGAAAACAAATTGGCAAGTTTCCATGTAGATGGAGAAATGTGAAACCATTACTACTAAAAATAAGATAGTTCCCCCTCTTCCCCCTAACTCTTATTAATCCCCTCTCTTACTCCCCTACTCCACCTACACCTAACCCCCACCCCTATCTACACACACACACACACATAGAAATCCCTATTCCTCCCACACCACTAACCCCCCCCCCCTCTCTCTCTCTCTAACCCTTACTAATTCCTTCTCTCACTCTCTTTCTCCCCAGCTCCACTTACCCCCAATATCCCAACATCGCCCTCTGTATCTACCTCTAAAATCTTAACACTCCCTCTTTGTCTCTATCTCTAACCCCTTAACACTCCCCAAATTTTCTCCATTTACCTCTCTCTCTCTATATATAACCCAAACACTCATGCTCCTTACCTACACCCCCATTTCTCTATAATCACCCTTCTCCTCCCCAAACCCCTAAACATCTCTCTCTCTCTACACCTAGTCCCCTCCTCACACTACCCCACAATCACACCCCTGAATCTCTCTCAATATCTCTCTTTATCTCACCCTCCTACTCACCCCCTTCCACTAACCCCTCCCTCCTCTCCCTTTATCCCCCCTCCTCCTCCTAAGAATTGCGACCCCCCCCGCTCTCTATCATACTCCACCTACCCCTAACCCCATATTTCCATCTAATTTCCCTACTCCTATCTAAACCCCTAACCCCCTCAATATATGTCTCTCTCTCCCTCCTACTCATATCTTTCTCTATCTCCCCCCTGCATGAAAGATGATGATTCTCTATGCCTAGCCATCCAAAGGGGTTAGTAAGGCTTAGGGAGAGAGGGGGGGGAGAGAGAGAGAGGAGGGGGGTTAGTGGTATGGGGAGGAATAGGGATGTCTATGTGTGCATGTGTGTGTGTGTGTGTGTGTGTGTGTGTGTGAGAGAGAGAGAGAGAGAGAGAGAGAGAGAGAGAGAGAGAGAGAGAGAGAGAACCAATGGGGCGATGGTGTGTTAAGTGGTTGAGGGGAAGAGAGAGGGGTGGGGGTTAGTTGTAGGTGGAGGAGTAGGGGAGGGAGAGATAGTGAGATATGGAGTTAATATTAGTTAGGGGTAAGAAGGGGGGGGGTTTAAGGGTTTTGGGAGGAACTTAGGGTGATTAGAGAGAAAGGGGGGCATAGGTGATGAGCATGGGTGTTTGGGGGGAGAGACATTGGGGGGTGGTAATGCGATAGAGGTAGAGAGGGGGGGGTAAAGGGTTATAGATAGATACAAAGGGGAGTGTTAGGATATTGGGGGTAAGTGGAGAAAGGGAGAAAGAGAGTGAGACAAGGGGTCAGTAAGTCCTAGAGAGAGAGAGAGAGAGGATGAGAGTTAGTGGCAGGGAGGGGCATAGGGATGTGTGTGTGTGTGTGTGAGAGAGAGAGAGAGAGAGAGGATGAGAGTTAGTGGCAGGGAGGGGCATAGGGATGTGTGTGTGTGTGTGTGAGAGAGAGAGAGAGAGGTATATAGATATATAGAGAGAGAGAGGGAGAACCAATGGGGCAGTGGTGTTTTAATGGATTGAGGGAGAGAAAGAGTGGTGGGGTTTAGGTGTAGGTGGAGGATTAGGGGAGTGAGAGAGAGTGACAAAGGGGTTAGTAAGAGTTAGGAGGAAGAGGGGGGGGGGGGTTGGGTTTTGGGGAGGAACTTAGGGTGATTAGAGATAAAGGGGGTATAGGTGATGACCATGGGCATTTGGGTTAGAGAGAGAGAGAGAGGTAAGGGAGAGACATTGGGGGGTGGCAATGGGCTAGAGTTAGAGAGAGGGGGTATGTTAAGGGATTAGAGGTAGAGATAAAGGGGGGTGTTAGAATATTGGGGTTAAGTGGAGAAGGGGATAAAGAGAGTGAGAGAAGGAGGAGGAGGATAGGGGGTTAGTATGAGTTAGGGGGAAAAGAGAGAGAGAGAGAGAGAGAGAGAGAGAGAGAGAGAGAGAGAGAGAGAGGATGGTAGGTTAGAGGTAGGGAGAGGAGTAGGGGTACGAGAGAGAGAGGGAGAGAAGGGGGTGGTTAGGGGATTGGGGGAGATTTATATAGGCTTAGGAGTTGTGGGTAGGTGGAGGAGAGACATGGGTTGGTGTAAGAAGGGAGAGGAGGGTGGGGTTAGAGGTGGAGTACAATAGGGGTTGTTAGGGAAGTAGGAGTAGGGGGTGGTAGTGGGTTGGGGGGGTGTTAGTGGTTGGGGGGGGGTTATATTAATGTGTGGGTCTTTGGGAGTTGCAAAGGGGGTGTATTTGGAGGTTTGGGGGGTTAGGAGTATAGGTAGCCATAATGCGTATGTGTTTTGTTCACAAAAACACGTATGTGATATTTAACATTACTACTATAATGTTTGGTTTGGTGATGATAAAATTAAAAGGAATTGGGGGGTGCTAAGGGATTAGAGGTAGAACAAGCGGGGGTGGGGGGTATTAAATGGTTATATGTAAATACATATGGGGTATTAGGATATTGGGGGTAAGTGAAGTAGGGGATAAAGAGAGCTAGATATGGGTTTAGTAAGGGTTAGGGAGAGGAGGAGAGAGAGAGGGGGGGTTGGGGTTAGGTCACTACTAGGAAAAGGCCCTGTAGTGGAGGTTTTTAGTGTTACAATTTTGGTCAAAATTTTCAAAAAAACCTTTACTACAACCTCTGCTAATGGTACCGGATGTTTTAACGGAGGCTTTTACAGAAATTTATTATAACTAAAAATATCAGCGGCAGGAGCCTTTAGCGGAGGTTTTTTTCACGGGTACACTTTTGCCAAAGATGCACCAGTGCGCTTTTGCCAAGGATGCACCAGTGTGCTTCTGCCAAAGATGCACCAGTGCGCTTTTTCCAAAGATGCATCAGTTCAGCTCTGTTTAAGATGCACCAGTGCACTTCTGACAAAGATGCACCGGTGCACTTCTGTCAAAGATGCACCGATGCACTTTTGCCGAAGATTCACTGTTGCACTTATGCCAAAGATGCACTGGTGCGCTTCTACCAAAGATGCACTGGCACGCTTATGATAAATATGCACCGGGGAATTTATACAAAAGATGCACCGGTGCGCTTATACCAAAGCTGCACTGATGCGTCTTCACCAAAGAGGAGAGCTGATGTTTTTTGGGCCAATACCACACTAGTGCACATTTGTAATGGATCACCAGTGCACCTATAGTAAAGAAGCATATAGTCACTTATACCAAAGATGAGCATCTGTGCATCTTAACCAATAGTGAGCATTGGTTTTCCCATACCAAAGAGGAGCATTGATGACAAAAAACAATTTGTTGTCTATAGAAACCTTGTGAACATGCAAATAAAGGGAGGTGATTAATAAATACATGATAATTGATTAAAATGTAGTGATATAATAAATTTGATTTTGAATATTCCAAGTATTAATTCATACCCTTGTTTATCAATAAATCTCTTATTTACAATTTAAAAATGAAATGCTTTCCTAATATTAAAAAAAATTATAATTTTGATTGTTTGAAAAAAAAATTTATAGTTAAAAGCATATGAAATAAGACATTATCAATAAATATAAAAATAATATTATAGAAATGTATAATAATTAATATTGAAATGTTAAGCATTACAATTTAAAGTCCGGGAGCAATGGTGCACCTATAGTAAAGAAGCACCTTAACCAACAATGTGCATCATTGTGCCCATACAAAATAGGAGCACTGATGATAAAAAAAAATATGTTGTGTACAAAAACCTTGTAAACATGCAAATAAATGGAAGTGATTTAATAAATACAAGTCAATTATTAAAATGTAGTGATATAGTAACTTTGATTTTGAATATTCCAATTATTAGTTCTTACTATTGTTTATTAATGAATACCTTATGTCGAATTTAAAAATGAAATACCTACTGAATATTTTTTTATATATAATTTTGATTGTTTGAAATACAAAATTACAATTAAAAGAATATGAAATAAGACATTATCAATAAAAATAAAAATGATATTATGAAAATGTTATAAATTAATATTTAAATGTTAAGCATTATAATTTATATGAATGGTGATGGAACCACCCATACAAAACCATGATGAGTGTCAAACCACTCCATTTACCACTTAATGAGTGGATCTCTTGTAATTACAAAACCACTCAATTGTTACATGAAAATTGTTTGATGAGAACTCTCTAAAACCACTCATCCACTAGAAATAATATGCCTAACACGGAGAATCAATTCTCTCAGACCAAAGAAGGCCCCCACACCTTAAAATAGGACCATCGGTGCACTTTTACAAAAAATGAGCACTGATGCACCTTAACCAAAGAGATGCACTGGTGCACTTCTAACAAATATGCACTGGTGTGCTTCTAACAATGATGCATTGGTGCGCTTCTACCAAATATGCACTGGTGCGCTTATTCCAAAAAGAAGTACCATGAACATAAAATAGATTTCCATCCATATAAAATAGTTTTCCATAGGTACATACGCCTTGTTAACCTGCAAATAAGCGAAGGTGAAAACTCTTATGGATACGCATCCATGTTGCACAAAAAAATCATTTTATTTTCCAAACTTTCTGCTCATTTTCTATCCATATATTTTGAAGAAAAATCCTAAAATGAATCCACAATTAACCTCCAAAATAGAGGAAAAATCCTCAAACCAGCAAATACGAACAACAAAACCAAATAATAAATTAGGAATAATAGTGAGAAAGGAAACATAATAGAAATAAAATATATAATGGGAAGAAATAAAACAATGAAGAGGGAAAAAATGGTTTCTTGGCTGCAATAATCTTCATCTTCCTCTTCTCTCTCGTAGAACAATGTGAAATGAAGAAATGAAACAAACCCTCTTTTTTCCCCTCTTCTTAATATGTTTTTCTCGCTTCTTTAAAAAGTTTTAAAAACATGCTTATTTCAATAAGCGGGGGAAAACCGATATATTTTGATGTAAATCCTAAAATAAATCCACCATTAACCTAAAAAATAGCAGAAATACCCTCAAACCAACAAAAACA
Organism: Larix kaempferi; assembly: GCA_027924585.1. Lineage (NCBI taxonomy): Eukaryota > Viridiplantae > Streptophyta > Pinopsida > Pinales > Pinaceae > Larix > Larix kaempferi. The sequence goes on along the minus strand of BSBM01001530.1, from coordinate 26,584,163 downwards.
AACAACAAAACCAACTACGAAATTAGGAACAACAGTGAGAAATGAAAAATAGTATAAATAAAATAGATATCAGAAAGAAATGAAACAATGAAGAGGGAAAAAATCGGTTGCTTGGCTATAGTACTCTTTCTCTTACTCTTCATATTCTTCTTCTTCTCTCTAGTAGAACCATGTGAAATGAATAAATAAAATAACCCTAATTTTTCCTCTTTTGAAGACATTATTCCTACTTCTTTAAAAATTTTAAAAAATCCCGCTTTTTTCAATAAGTTAAAAAAATGACTTATTGTTCGGTGCTTTTGTATATTAGAAGCACCGTTGCACCTAAACTATAAAAGGAGAACCGGTGCACCTTCACCAAAGAGGAGCACCGACACCAGTGTTCTTTGACCAAAGAAGAGCATCGACACTGGTGCACGTCAACATAAGAGGAGCACCGGTGTGTAGTTTCAAAAGTGGAGCAGTTATTTTTTTTTACTAAATAATATTGGTGCATATGGTTCATGGAGGATCGGTGCATCCACTCCTTAAAACGAGTAGCGGTGTGCCTTCACCAACGCAGAGCACCGCCACTAGTGTGCCTTCACTAATGAGGAGCACCGACACTGGTGCATCTTATCTAGAGAGGAGCACCAGTGTGCCATTACAAAAGTGGAGCACCATTTGTTTTTGGATAAAATCGCACTGGTTCACATGGGTCATAGAGCATCGGTGCACCATTACTAAAAAACATGCACCGGTGCGCCATTACTAGAAAAAAGCACTAGTGCGCTTAAATAAAAGATGCACTGGTGTGCCATAATGGTTTCTGGCACACTGATAAAAACCATCCGCTAAAACCTCCACCCACTTGCCTTCACTTGCTTGCCTCCGCTAGAAACCTCCACTATAAATGGAGAAGTGACATGTTTTTTGGGGAGGTTCCACTGCAACCTCCGCTATAAGGCCTTTTCCTTGTAGTGAGTGTAGGTGGATAATTAGTGGAGTAGGGGAGTGAGAGAGAGTGAGAGAGTGGGTTAGTATGTTTTAGGGGGAAAGGGAGGGGAGAGAGAGAGAGAGAGAGAAACGCGGGGGGGGGTAGGGGTTTGGGGAGGAACTTAGAGTGTTTAGAGAGAAAGTGGGTTATAGGTGAGGAGCATTAGTGTTTGGGTTAGAGAGAGAGAGGGAGAGAGGGAGAGGTAACATGAGAGACATTGGGTGGTGGTAAGGAGTTGTAGGTAGAGAGAGAACAAGAGTGTTAAGGGGTTAGAGGTAGAGACATAGTGTGGTGTTAGGATATTGGGGGTAAGTGGAGCAAGGAAAAATGCAAGTGAGAGAATGGGTTAGTAAGTGTTAGAGAGAGAGGGGGGGTTTAGTGGTAGGGGAGGAATAGGGATGTGTGTGTGTGTGTGTGTGTGAGAGAGAGAGAGAGAGAGAGAGAGAACCAATGGGGTAGTGGTGTGTTAATGGGTTGAGGGAGAGAGAGAGGGGTGTGGGTTAGGTGTAGGTGGAGGAGTAGAGGAGAGAGAGAGAGTGAGAGAGGGGGTTAGTAAGAGTTAGGGTGAAGAGGCGGGAAAGTGGTAGAGAGAGAGAGGTGATTATGGGTTTGGGGAAGAACTTAGGGTGATTAGAGAGAAATAGGGGTATAGCTGAGCAATGTGGGTGTTTGGGTTAGAGAGAGAGAGAGGTAAGGGAGAGAGATTGGAGGGTGGTAAGGGGCTAGAGGCAAAGAGAGAAGGTGGTGTTAAGGGGTGTTAGGAGATTGGGGTTATTTGTAGAAGGGGAGAAGGAGAGTGAGATAAGGAGGGGGAGGATAGGAGGTTAGAGGTAGGGAGAGGAGTAGGGTGGTTGAGAGAGAAATAAAGCATGGGGTTGTTAGGGGATTGAGGGGATATCCAGAGAGGCTTAGGAGTTGTGGGTAGGTGGAGGAGAGGCATGGGTAGGTGTAGGAAGGGAGAGGAGGGTGGGGTTAGAGGTGGAGTTGGACAAGGTTGTCAGGGGAAGTAGGAGTAGGGGATGCTAGTGGGTTGGGGGGGGGGTTCTATTAGATTAAAGTGGGCATATTTAGGAGTTTTAGAGAAGGTGTATTATGCATTTTTGAGGGTATAGGAGCATAGGTAACAATAACACGTACACATTTGTGTTCACAAAAATGCATACGCAATATTTAACATTACAACTATATTTTTTGGTTTGGCGATGATAAGATTAAAAGGAATTGGGGGGTGCTAAGGGATTAGAGGTAGAACGAGAAGGGGGGTATTATAGGGTTATAAGTAGAGACATAGGGGGTATTAGGAGATTGGGGGTAAGTGGGGTAGGGGAGAAAGAGAGTTAGATATGGGGTTAGTAAGGGTTAGGGGGGGTTAGTAAGGGTTAGGGAAAGGAAAGAGAGAGAGGAGGGGTGTTAGTGGTAGGTGGAGAAATATGGATTGTGTGTGTGTGTGTGTGTGTGTGTGTGAGAGAGAGAGAGAGAGAGAGAGAGGACCAATGGGGCGATGGTGTGTTAGGGCATTGAGGAAGAGGTAGGGGGTGGGGGTCAGGGTTAGGTGTAGGTGAAAGAGTAGGGGGGAGAGAGAGAGAGAGAGATTAGGGGATGGTAAGTGGTTAGAGGTATAAACATAGGGGGGTGTTACTAGATTAGGGGTAAGTGGATAAGGGGATAAATAGAGTGAGAGAAGTGGTTAGTAAGGGTTAGGGAGAGGAGGGGAGAGAGAGAGGGGGGGCTCAATGTTAGGTGTAGGTGGAGGAGCAGGGGAGTGAGAGAGAGTGAGAGAGGTGGTTAATATGAGTTAGGGGGGAGAGGGAGAGGGGGGGGGGGGAGAGAGAGAGAGGGGGGGTTAGGGTTTTGGGGATGAACTTATGGTTATTAGAGATAAAGGGGGGTATAGGTGAGGAGCGTGAGTGTTTGGGTTAGAGAGAGAGAGAGGCGGGTAAGCAGTTAGAGGAAGAGAGAGAGGGGGAGTGTTAAGGGGTTAGAGGTTAGTAAGAGTTAGGGGGAAGAGGGGGCGAGAGAGAGGGAGAGAGTTAGGGGGAAGAGAGAGAGAGATAAAGAGAGAGAAGGGGGTTTAGGGGTTTGGGGAGGAACTTAGGGTGATCAAAGAGAAAGGGGGGGTATAGGTGATGAGTGTGGTTGTTTGGGTGAGAGAGAGATCAAGAAAGATAGAGAGAGAAAGATTGGGGGGGTGGTAAGAAGTTAGAGCTAGAGAGATAGAGGGAGTGTTAAGGGGTTAGTAAGGGTTAGGGAGAGGAGGGGGAGAGAGAGGGGGGGTGGGTGTTAGGCGTAGTTGGAGGAATAGGGGAGTGAGATAGGGTGATAGAGGGGGTTAGTAAGAGTTAGGGGGGAGAGAGGGGGGGAGAAAGAGAGGGGGGGGTTAGGGGTTTGGGAAGGAGTAGGGTGATTAGAGAGAAAGGGGGGTATGGGTGAGGAGGTTGAGTGTTTGTGATCCACCTATGAAGTTGATTGGCTTGTTTTGACTAGTAGTCCTAATCCTAGTCGACCAATTATCAGCACCACTCATCGAAGACCGACGACTCTAGCACCATTTCTTAACGATGACTATTGCGCACCAATGACAACTGACTGACTACAACATATTGTCCCTCTGTCTTCCAGTCGGCTGTGATGGTTTCACTTCTCAGAATAATACAACTTCTTTTGTAACTAAATGTAATGGGAAGGAAGCTCAAACCTTCTCAACACTCTATATAAGTTTGTACATTATTGTAACATAAAAAGGAGGAACAAAGAAGAAATAATAGAAATTTTTTTGATCCAAATTATTGCATTTTGTCTGTGTATATTTTTGAGTGTTCTCTTGTTCTGGATTGTCGACTTCATTAAGTTGCTTCTACCATAATAGACCTCGACTCATTCAATTGAACTTGTTTTCCCCTGTCAAACTCTTGGGCGACGCGTATCATTGGGAACTTGATATTGCATAAGTTTTGTGGAGACACTTCTTGCTAAGGTTAACTGATTTATGCTTGTTCAAACACGCTCACAAAACTAGCAATACGGACAGATCCTACCTTTGACTTATGAGTATCTTCCAGCCCGCAACACTCAACTGAAGCTGGAAAAAGAAGCAGACAATAAACATTCAACCGAAGAGACAAAGCAACTCATTGACAAAGAACTTGTTCGACATTAAACTGAAATGTACAAGCATATCAATGTGATTCTTGCTCACCTCACTAGTTCATTTGGCTTGACTTCAGTTAGAAATTCGATGAGAAATTCCTTTAACAAAGCCATTGATTTTAAGCTATAGATGAAATTGGATATACCAATCTAGAAGGAAAGATTGATTTTGAATCTGTAGATAACTAGGTACAACAACTGTAATCCTATTTCTCTATGAATCAACTATCAGAAGGTAAGAAGATCACCATTGCATCCTTGAAAATGTCGACTTATGTGCACTATTGGTGGGAGAATCTATCGACAAAAATGGAGAAAGAAGATATCCCCATAGAAACATGGTATAAATTTGTTGATCATTTCCAAAGGGAGTTCTACCTACCCAAATACATTGAACATCAGGATAAGAAGTGGCAACAACTAAGGAAATGGAGAGACTGTTATGTGCAGAGCTATACTGATGAGTTCTATTGACTGATGGCTAGACTCGACATTCAAGAAGAGGAGAAATTGCTTGTTCTGAAGTACGTCAGTGGATTGTCCCCATACATTCCTCAAGAGATGGAGTTCCTTACTATCAATACGCTCATATATGCATTCCACTTTGCTATCAAGCTTGAAGCAAAGTAGAAAGGAAAACCACGCCTTGCGACTAAGCCAACAGGATGGCCATCTAATAAGAAGTCGCAGTCGTCAACCGACTCCAACAAGTCCAAAATCCCGTCTCACCCGATTCCTCCTAAGAAACATCAGGGTAAGAGACCTTCTTAGAGAGATAAGAGGGAATGTAGTAAATACCCTTTTTTGGGAAATGGTGTGACTACCACAACTCATTGTGGCATGACACATCTGAATGCAAAGCTCAGAATAAATTCTTAGCGAAACTGTCTACATCTGACTCATCTGACAAAGCCGTTGTGGAAACGACCTGAAATTGTCGACTCTCCTGGAATCAACATCGACAACACCATCTTCCTCGACTATTGTCGATGAGGAGGAATGAGAGTCGCTATTCCATACACGGATATGGTTTCATAACAATCCTTTTCATCTAATTGTGGATAATGGTAGCCAAAAGAAATTTGTTTCTGAAACTCTTGTGAAGAAACTTGGTCTTGCCACTACTCTGCATCCTCAACCTTATAACATTGGTTGGATGAAGGATGGACAGGAACTTTGAATCACCCGACAATGCAAAATCACCTACTTCATTAAGCATTTCAAAGATGAATTACTCTATGACGTGGAACCACTCTTAGCAGTCGACGCTTTGTTTGGAAAGACATACTTATGGGATCGACATGGAAATTATCAGTCATGACTGCAAAATTTGATTGTTTGAATTTAGGATTAGTGGTGTAGCATACTAGAGAAGTGACCTACATCGACAGTTGAGATGGTATCTACTAAATAGGTTAAAAATTTGATCAACCATGTTAAGAAATTCGCATTGATCATGATTAAGCCTCAACATTCTAGGAAGACTATAGCAACTAGTTGACTCACCGACAACCATAGTCCTTGACATCAACAACATATCGACAGCATTCTTGGAGAGTACCAGAATGTGTTCAAAGAACCAAACGAAGTACCTTTACACTGTTAGTTACAAAACTCCATTGAACTCGCTTCTGGTTTTTCATTACCTAACGCATCTCTCTACAGGAGGTCCATTATCAAGAATGAAGAGATTTGTCAACAAATCCAAGATTTGATCGACAAGGGCCATATCTGACCCAGTTCCTCTCCTTGTGGAAGTCCAATTTTTCTTGTTCTGAAGAAAGATGGGACTTGGCACATCTGCATCGACTACAAGGAACTCAACAAGATTTCAGTAAAGAACTGATGTCCTTTACCGAGAATAGACGAATTGATTGATTTTCTGAAAGGTGCTTAATTATTCAGTAAACTTGATCTCAAGTCATGATATCATCATATTTTGATCGAGCCCTCAGATGTATGGAAAAATTCTTTCGAAACCAAGGAAGGATTGTTTGAATGGTTAGTTATTCCTTTCGATTTAACCAATGCACCTACAACCTTCCTGCGATACATGGATGACGTTATTCGACCTTTTGTTGATAAATTTGTTATTGTCTACCTCTACGAAATCCTATTTTTTAGTAGATCATAGGAGGAGCATGTTCAACAGCTCGAACAAGTCCTTGACACCCTCCGACAACATCAACTCTACTTGAATTTGGAAAATTGTTCATTTGTGATGGACAACATGAAATACTTGGGGTATGTTATTGACTCTGCAGACATTCACGTCGATCCAGACAAGATATAAATCCTCAAATATTGGCCCATTCCTCTAAAATTTCATGAACTAAGAATTTTTCTTGGTTTGGAAAATTTTTATTGACGATTCATACTTGGCTTCAGTCATATAGCCTCGCCTTTGACTCAGCTGACTAAAGGAAGTGGGAATACTATCTTCAAATGGACGCCTACACAACAACAATCTTTTGAGAAGCTCAAGCACAAACTATGTACTGCACCAGTACTTGTGCTACCCAGCTTACATCATCCATTTCAAGTCGAAACCAATGCCTCCTACTACACTATGGGTGTTGTAATCACACAAGTCGGCTACCCAGTTGCATTCCACTCAAAGAATTTCAATGACACTGTTATGAAGTATTCAAAATATGAAAATGAGCTCTATTCCATTGTACAAGCTCTTAAGCAATGGAGACACTATGTCCTTGGCAAGGAAACAATCATTCATACCAACCATAAGCCCCTACAGTTTGCTCCATCCTAGTATAAGCTACAGATGACTAGACAGGTTAAGTGGATTAGTTACCTACAATAGTTTCAGTTGATAACTAAGCATCGGAAAGACAAAGCCAATGCAGTAGCTGATTTCCTTAGTCGACCACCGGTTACTTCACTTCTTACAGTATTAAGTATGTATGGATATGACACCATTACTTGGCCACGAAAGTATGAACAAGATTCTTATATCTTGACGGTGTATCGACAAAGCCAGACAGGTTAGTTGATTTCTCTCGACTACCACGTGAAGGACAACTTGTTATACAATCTTGGACAACTTTGTGTACCAACAGGTGAGCACTGACAAAAGCTCATTTGGGACGCACACTACAACAAAACTGCATGACATTTTGGAGTAACAAAGGCACTCGTTGTACTCCAAAAGTACTTCCACTAGCCTTCACTCAAGATAGATGTGAACAAGTATATCAAGTCGTGTGTGGTTTGTGCCATCACCAAGCCACTAAACCAACAAAAGTGTTTGTATACACCCTTGGAAGTCCCTAATCGACCATGGGAATCCATTTCCTTAGACTATTTGACTAGATATCCCATTACCCGACACAAGCATGCTACAATCCTAGTTGTGGTATATCGATTTTCCAAGATGGTTATCTGTATTCCTTGCAAGAAGACCATAACCGCACAATAGACTGCTCAACTCTTCTTTGAGAATGTTTGAAAACACTATCGCTTTCCAACTTCAATCATTTCCAATCGCGACTCCAGATTTCTAAGCAATTTCTTGAGGATGCTCTGGAAATAGCTCGACACACAGCTATCGATGTCGACCGCATTCCATCCCCAGAACGATGGACAAAGAGAAGTTGCGAATCACCTGGTAGTACAACTGATCCGCATGTACAATCACCATCATCGTTGAACATGGGATGAAATTATTCCATACATCCAACATAGCTATAATCGAGCACAACACAACTCTACAAGTAAGAGTCTGTTTAAAGTTTGTTATGGATTTCAAACCTCGACACCTCTTGACTTAGTCAATCGACCGACTTCCTTGGTTGAAACTAACCATGGACATCGAGAAGTTGAGAAAGCACTCAAGTTCAGGGATCAAATTTGTGACATTTAGAACCAAGCGCAAGAGATGTTACAAAAAGCTAATGCAAAATCTTAGGCTTGAAACAACATGCATCATATTCCTCATTATTTTCAAGTTGGGGATCAGGTCTGGTTACATCTCAAGAAATACAGATTTATAGGTCCATACAAGAAGTTAAAGACTTTGAGATATGATCCTTACATCATTCTTGAGAATATTGGGGAAAATAGCTGTAAGCTCAACATTCCTTCATGCCTGAGTTTACATCCAATATTTAATGTGGATCTATTTTGAGCATATCATGCAACATTCACTACAAGATTTGTACCCAAAATCCGACGAAAAAGACTGTGTCGTCGGATTTCACTTTCAAAATTATGAAATTTCATAATTTTTTTTAAAATGTTAGAATTACCCGTCGGATATCCGACGGATTCTACTGAAATAATATCATCATATTATGCCCAAACACATCGGATATCCGAGGGGTTATATTGAAAAATATCAAAATATTATGCAAATCTTGTTTATATCGAAAGAGACATTGTTTAAATAATATTTTACAAATCTTGTTTATATCGAAAGAGACATTGTGATTATGACAGTTTGGATGCACAAAGATGATGAAATTGTTGTACACACTTATGACTATTTGGATGCACACCCGTTGATTAGTTTGTTTGATTGTGACCGTTTGGAGGCACAAACATGATGAACTTGTTGTACTCACTTATGACCGTTTGGATGTGCACACGACAGTGATGAGTTTGCTGTGATGAATTATGATTAAGATAATATTAGATTATGTTTCCTGGCCACCAGATGCTCGGGTTTTCAACATAATGCGATAACATCATTGACATTCATTTCATTTCCATATTTTGTTTTGTAATGGCTTTGTAAGATACACCCAATGGGAAAATGAGAAAAATATTTTTAGGATTGTGGTCTCATTGGTTATCTATGAGGGGACAATTAAATCTGATTAGTTGATAGTGTTGAAAGTTGTGATGATGGTCATGTTGACTTCGACGACACTGATGATTTAATTATAATCATCATCATCATCATTGATGATGATGGCCATGATCATGGCGACGATGATGGTGTACTTGTTTGTGATGATGATTACTGACGATGATGATGAATAATATCTCATGGTAATTATGAAAAAATCTGACCGCACCTCCGAACAATCATATAGTACGATCCGATATCATGACACTAGTAGCGCCTCCCGACTCCCAACAGTCATGTTATCTTTTCAGTCCACTGTCCATCAAAATCAACAACAATCCTATGGAACAAACGTCTCTTTCAATCCATCGATATTTTGTGGCCGGCTTTTTCATTTATTTTTATATGTTAGAATATTAATTTTACGTTTAATATATTGCTTGTTTACTTTAGGTTTTATACACACACATTTGCATACATATATTAATAAATAAATAATAATACATAAATACTAACAAATAAAAAAACAATAAATATAAATACAAAGAAAACATAAAACAATAATAAACATACAACTTACCTCCCTCCCATGAGCTCGCGTGAACACATTTCATGACTTACCTCCCCTGCACTCACCCTGCAAGAACGTCCAATACTAGAGGTCGTAGAGGCCATGGCCATCACTAAGGAGGTTGTACAGGTCACTGAGGCAGACACGGAGGAGGTTGAGGCAATTTTGGAGGAGGTTGAGGAGGCCGCAAAGGAGTTCGACGGTTCCATTTGCACAAATAACCTAGGAGACCATGGGTTCCATTCGCACAAATAACCCAGGAGAAGACCGCGGGTTCCATTTTCATAGTTAACCCGAATCACAGGTTCCATTTTCAAAGATCTAAGCAGAGGAGACATGAGAGATAAGAGGATCTCATGCTATCCCTCATTTCATCCAGCAGTGAGAAGAGGATGCAATGCTAGCAGAGGATACTCAACTCAACCAATGTGCCTCACAATGTCAAGAAATCTGGTAAATTCATCAACTGCCCATTTTCCACACGCATTTGGCACATTGGTTGAATTTAGTTGGGGATAGGATTTTATTATAATAGTTGTATCCATCGTAGTTATTGTTGAGATATTGTAACTTCAAAGAATATTATATTTGTACTTTATTATTCCGGAGATGTTTCATTCCTCCGTGAAGATCTTATTGTATATCCGGAGATGTTTATTCCTCCGTCGGAATGTGGTAACTCGGGTTATTAGACTTCCCTAGTGGGGGTTGGCCCTGTATGTGTTATGTGGGTCAAAGGGTTATTAGACCACCCTAGAGGGGTCGGCCCAGTCATTTGTAGTGGGGTATTTAACCCATTGGTTAAATACGAGCCTACGTGTACTTGTGTAAAATACATATCAGAGTAGTGTATAAATAGAGGAGGTGTGTTCCTCATTATACACACTCACTCACTTGAGGATAGCGCACTTATGGAGGAGAGGTCTGCTATTGTGGAGGAGGAGATCATGTCTCAGGGTTTCATCTTTGTATATTGCTGGTCATCTATATTGAGGAAGCTTTGCTGGGTTTTCTACCCCATGAGGGTTTCCCAGGATAAATCTCTGTCTCTTGTGTTTATGCTGTGCTTGTTGTTTCTTCAGTGATCCTGTATATGCTATTATTGTGAAATGGAATGTAATGCTGCTATTTTCTGTCTTAGCATATTAAATCTTAACATGGTATCAGAGCTAACCTGAAGGAAGACAAGGTATGGCACTAATGACACTTGCTTTACTTACGACAATTTGAAGGATAGGGTTTTACATAGCAAAAACCAGTCATCGTAGCACTTTCGCTATAAATCCGTTTTGGCAAAGTTTTCGGATCTGAAATTGTTACAGGACGAATATTAAATCTCCAGGTACTTTGTGTCCAAAGGACAACCTCTAATTCGTTGTACTTTGTGATTTATGATCTGTATAATATACGGTTTCTGCCTCTTCCAGATCTGAGTCAAAATCAGGTGACCTTGGGAAAAAGGTCATATCTTGGGCTAGGAAGCTCCAAATGAAATTTCATAAAAGTGACAGGTAGTACACAATCTGTACTATCTCAGAAAACTTTTTCAGAGGCCGAAGTTGAACCAGTGACACGTGGAACTCCGTACAAGTTCGCTCTCCTGTATTATCCCATAAACAGGTCATGTTGCGACACTTGGCATAACTCTCTCTCAGAGAGTCCAATTGAGTTCAGACCTGTCAGGATGAAAATATAACAGGATGATCTATTGCAGGAAATGTTTTCAGAGGCCGAAGTTCAAACAGTGACACGTGGCACACCGTACAAGTTTGCTATTCTGTTTTATCCCAAAACAGGTCACGTTGCGACATTTGACATAACTCTCTCTCAGAGAATCCAATTGAGGTCAGACCTGTCAGGATGGAAAGATAACATGTCAGGCTATCTCAGAAAACTTTTTCAGACCCTATGGATTGAAAAGTTTGGAGTTACACCAGAAACAATCAGGTACATATTTCTGTCAAAACAGAATTATTTTTGAGTACCTTCATTCATGGCTTCCGGAATTTAGGGCTTTGAAGAAAGTTGGAATTTTTGTAAATGGAGACCACGGCTGAATGCTACTCATCAAAATAGAAATTTAGAGACCAAGATCAGATTTTTTGGTTGGGAAAAAGGCCGGGCTTGATCAAACCTAATTCGGGACTTTGATCAGAAAAGTGGAAAATTAGGGCTTCTGTAAAAAATGGGAATTTTTGAAATCTGTGACCATGGCTGGAAGCTCCTCATAAAAATAGAAGCTTAGAGCTTTGGATCAAACATTTTGATTGGGCAGAAGAGTGGGATTCATCAAACCCCAGTTCAGGGTCACGTCCAGTGAATCCAGAAGTTTCAAAGGCAAAATTGAGGAGTGAAACTTTGCAGTTTTCAAATTCTGAATATATCAGTTTGATCAGCTCATCAAGGCGCATATTTCTATCCTTTCGGAAGTTTAAAATTCAAAGTTTGAATTTTTGGGGTTTCTCTGACAAACCCATATCCAGCTCCAGGTCCATTTCTTGCAAATCAAGTGGATAGGGTTAATCCTAGAAGAAGATGGATTGGTCACCTGCATAAGTGAAGGAGTTCCTGTTTCAGAGGGAGATGAGGCTAAGGCTTTACATAAGGAGATTACAAGCGATCTCGACAGGTATGACTCATCGAGGTATGTTTTGAGATTTGTTCATGATTAAGTTTATGGTATGTTTGTCTTCATATTATTTATTAATACAATCTTGATTAATCTTAGAATTGTCTTATCACCCTAGTAACAGTATGAATGCATGTGAATGATCAAAGACATTCATTGATTAGGGCTATATGATTGTACTAATGCATTATGATGTTGTGTAAGGTTGATGTTGTCTGCTAACAAGATACAGGTACATCACAAAAGACAAATCAGGTTCCATGACCATGAAAACATGAAGACAAAGACTCATCCATAATTTTTGTTCTACTTACGAGGTATGTATGACTTTGTTACATTATGCTTAACCTGTGAGACATGCAGGTTCTAGCTCAGGATCTCTAAATCATTCAAGAGATTGTTTAGGTATGTTGTACATAACTAAGTAGGTATACTAATCCAGGTATGTTTCCCATGAATCTTACCTTGTGTTAGGATCTCTTATATAAGTATACTTGGTATGATTGGTTATGCTTATTCATAAAGTTAGTAATCAAGGGATTATGTATATTATGTCTTTTATCTTGATTGATGATATGCATGAGTAAAATAAGACTTCCCTGAAATATTGAATACTAATGTTTATTAACTATAATCATGACTATACATTTTCAAGATTATTTAGAACTATAATGTTTTGATAACATTTAGAACATACTAATGGGTGTATGTTTGTGTATGAGATCATGAGGATGACACTTGAACATGCACAGTGGTACAGAATGAATAGAAGTTCAAAAGACATACAGAAGATCAAGCGGGAGGCAACCACACAAACATAAAAGATAAGTATTTGAGTTGTTATTTGAAATAGTAAATGATATTGCCTGTAATAGGTTGTATGCATATTTGTATTCCTATAATGTATCATGCTGAGTGTAAATATTCATAGAACATTGAACAGTATACTACTAATATGCATATGATTGGTAAGTTGGACAAACATTCCATTGTTGCTTGTCTGGAATGAAACCTCTTTGCTGACATGCTGAGAGTTGTGCACACTCTCGATAGTATGTTCTGGTGGAGATGGAAGGCATCTAGATAGCCACTGTATGCATACAGGATATGGGAAAGTGTTGTGCCAAAGTATTGGTCAAGATAGTTGCATAACTATGTAAATGATATTTGTATGCATAATAGGTTAGCATGTCAATATGATTTGATGATTATGAAGTATTACTAATCCTGTACTTAATTTTGATTTGTAGGAAAGATCATGATGAATGATGAACACTGAACAAGCAATGGATGTTCAACAAGAAGATTTACAAATCAAACAAAATATAGAAGGCTCATGGCTAGAAGATTCTCTTAGAAAGAGGAAGAGAATCATGATGAGATGTTTGCTCCAAGTGGCTAAGATAAGACCATTCTCTTAATGGTGTAATTAAAGAAGAAGTGTGAATCAGGTTTTATATGGGTTCCCAGGATCGATAATCAATTGATGAGCTTAATGATCACCATGGGTGATGTGGATCTCAACCTTTGCTACAAGGTTGAATATGGATTCTATACACATATGACATGGATGCAAGAAGGGACTCACCACAGAGTTGGAATGATGTTGAGGCTCATATCAGTAGACCCATCTGATGAGAGATGGCACAGATAGAAGACTGTAGAAAAGAAAATGAAAGATCTTAGATTAATGTATTACTTCCTAGGTCTGGAAGTATGGAAAGGCTCAGTAGGAATCTTTCTCAACTAGAGAAAGTATGCTGAGAAATCTTGAGAAGACTTAATATGATGAAATGGCCACTCTTATGGATTCCAACTTGAAACTGTTAGGAGATGACTCATCAGAGTTAGTGGATATAACTCTGTACAGTCAAATTATTGGGTCATTGATGTATCTAACATATATTAGGTTAGATATATGCTTTGTTGTGAACACCTTGAGTCAGTATCTAGTGGAAACTAGATGTGTTCACCCGAAAGTTGCAAAGCATGTGATGAGGCACATAAAGGATACGATAGACTTTGATCTATGCTATCTTGGAGATCATGACTTCAAATGGCTACTCAGATGCTGATTGGGAAGAAAGTGTATCAGACAGGAAGAACACATCGAGAGGATGTTATTGTCTGGGATTAGCCATGATCTCATGGTTTAGCTAGAAGCAGTCTAGTGTGGCTCTCAGCACAAGCGGAATATATGGCTGCTTGCTCTACTAGTTGTGAAGAAGTTTGACTTCAGGATTGTTTGACTTAGAGATAGAACCAACTGTGATCCTATGTGATAAATAGAGTTGTATCAAGATGACATAGAATCTAGTGTTCCATGATAAGTCAAAGATCATAGGGAACTAACAAGATATGACGCAGAAAGGAACTATAAAGTTTGAATTTGTAACAGGTTACCATTGTACTAACCAAACCTCTACCTCAAGTGAAGAAGTTACCAACCAAACCTCTGTCTCGAGTGAAATTTGAATACTTCCGAGACAAGCTTGGTGTAGTTCAAAAGGACCCTCCTCGAAAGGGGGAGTAGTATAGTCACTGATGATGAGGTTGTCTCATCGAACAACAAGGTCGATGATGAGGTAACCTGTTCTCTACACCTAGATACTTAGAAATATTTAGATTTAGGACTCTTATACTTAGAATACTTAGTTTTGCTTATACATGCTTTTGATGTTAGATGTATTAGTAAGAATACATGCTTTTGATGATAGATGTATTGGTGAGAATACATGCTTTTGATGATAAGATGTATTGGTAAGAATACATACTTTTGATGATACATGTATTGATTAATGTACTTGTATGGTTGAGGATACTTGTACTTGTATTGATCAGAATACATGTGGGGATTGTATCATCCTTGAACACTTGTTCTAAAGTGATCCGTAGACGTATGGTCTCCGAAAATGAAGTCCTTAGTGGACAGGTGGGGATTGGATCATCCCTGGACTTTCAGTCCTAAAGAGAGCCGTAGACGTGAGGTCTCCGAGAATGAAGTCCTTAGTGGACAGTTGAGGGGATTGGATCATCCCTGGACTTTCAGTCCTAAAGAGAGCCGTAGACGTGAGGTCTCCGAGAATGAAGTCCTTAGTGGACAGTTGAGGGGATTGGATCATCCCTGGACTTTCAGTCCTAAAGAGAGTCGTAGACGTGAGGTCTCCGAGAATGAAGTACTTATTGGACGGTTGAGGGGATTGGATCATCCCTGGACTTTCAGTCCTAAAGAGAGCCGTAGACGTGAGGTCTCCGAGAATGAAGTCCTTAGTGGACAGTTGAGGGGATTGGATCATCCCTGGACTTTCAGTCCTAAAGAGAGCCGTAGACGTGAGGTCTCCGAGAATGAAGTCCTTAGTGGACAGTTGAGGGGATTGGATCATCCCTGGACTTTCAGTCCTAAAGAGAGCCATAGACGTATGGTCTCCGAGAAGTGGGGATTGTATCATCCCCGGACTTAGGTCCCTGAATTGATCCGTAGACGTGTGGTCTCCGAGAAGTGGGGATTGTATCATCCCCGGACTTAGGTCCCTGAATTGATTCGTAGACGTGAGGTCTCCGAGAAGTGGGGATTGTATCATCCCCGGACTGTGGTCCCTGAATTGATCCGTAGACGTGAGGTCTCCGAGAAGTGGGGATTGTATCATCCCCGGACTTAGGTCCCTGAATTGATCCGTAGACGTGAGGTCTCCGAGAAGTGGGGATTGTATCATCCCCGGACTTCGGTCTCTGAATTGATCCGTAGACGTGTGGTCTCCGAGAAGTGGGGATTGTATCATCCCCGGACTTCGGTCCCTGAATTGATCCGTAGACGTGTGGTCTCCGAGAAGTGGGGATTGTATCATCCCCGGATTTTGGTCCCTGAATTGATCCGTAGACGTGTGGTCTCCGAGAAGTGGGGATTGTATCATCCCCGGACTTCGGTCCCTGAATTGATCCGTAGACGAATGGTCTCCGAGAAAGTGATTTTGTATTGATGATGTGGTTACTTGTATCGGTAGGATACTTGTATTGATGACGTGGTTACTTGTATCGGTAGGATACTTGTATTGATGACGTGGTTACTTGTATCGGTAGGATACTTGTATTGATGACGTGGTTACTTGTATCGGTAGGATACTTGTATTGATGACGTGGTTACTTGTATCGGTAGGATACTTGTATTGATGACGTGGTTACTTGTATCGGTAGGATACTTGTATTGATGACGTGGTTACTTGTATCGGTAGGATACTTGTATTGATGATGTGGTTACTTGTATCGGTATGGATACTTGTATTGATGATGTGGTTACTTGTATCGATAGGATACATGTATTGATGACATGGTTACTTGTATCAGTATGGATACTTGTATTGATGATATGTATACTTGTATTGGCATGAATACTTGTACTAATGATGTGGATACTTGTATTGTTATGGATACTTGTATTGATGACGATGCTGATGATCATGTGATGATGATGCTGATAATCGTGTGATGACGATGCTGATGATCGTGTGATGACGATGCTAATGATCGTGTGATGATGATGCTGATGATCATGTGATGACAATGCTGATGATCGTGAGATGACGATGCTGATGATCGTGTGATGACGATGCTAATGATCATGAGATGACGATGCTGATGATCGTGTGATGACGATGCTAATGATCATGAGATGACGATGCTAATGATCGTGTGATGACGATAATCGTGACGATCCAGATGATGATATTGTTGTAGCTGTTCAAGTGCTACAGAAGATAAAGACTCAATACTGAAGATGTCGATGTTCTAGTATTGAAGATGTTCCAGTAACTGCTTGAGTTACTGATGATGTTGAGAAAGCTTCCAATGATTTATAGATGTATCATGTATGATGTTGATGACTCCTTGCTCGTGCAGATGTTGTTATAATATCCTTCTCGTTAAGGGGCAGTGTTGAGATATTGTAACTTCAAAGAATATTATATTTGTACTTTATTATTCCGGAGATGTTTCATTCCTCCGTGAAGATCTTATTGTATATCCGGAGATGTTTATTCCTCTGTCGGAATGTGGTAACTCGGGTTATTAGACTTCCCTAGTGTGGGTCGGCCCTGTATGTGTTATGTGGGTCAAAGGGTTATTAGACCACCCTAGAGGGGTCGGCCCAGTCAGTTGTAGTGGGGTATTTAACCCATTGGTTAAATACGAGCCTACGTGTACTTGTGTAAAACACATATCAGAGTAGTGTATAAATAGAGGAGGTGTGTTCCTCATTATACACACTCACTCACTTGAGGATAGCGCACTTGTGGAGGAGAGGTCTGCTATTGTGGAGGAGGAGATCATGTCTCAGGGTTTCATCTTTGTATATTGCTGGTCATCTATATTGAGGAATCTTTGCTGGGTTTTCTACCCCATGAGGGTTTCCCAGGATAAATCTTTGTCTCTTGTGTTTATGCTGTGCTTGTTGTTTCTTCAGTGATCATGTATATGCTATTATTGTGAAATGGAATGTAATGCTGCTATTTTCTGTCTTAGCATATTAAATCTTAACAGTTATCATATTTTTCATGGATATTGTATCTATATGTGTGTCTGTGCAACTTCGATTTTTATGGGATTTGGAATGAGGATTAGGGCATTGATATTTTCAAGGTTTCAACAATCAAGGGCAATTTTGTTTCTATGTGTACTTTATGATTCAAGTCTATGGAATATGTTTCCCAGGAAGATCCTATCCATTTCCAAATTCAGGATTTGCTTCTATGTCGATCCTATTGAATCAGGACCCGGATCCAATATGTTAATTCAAGTTTCCTCTAAGGTGAACCTGATCCTTGAACTTGAGTTCCTTATCGATTTATCACTAAACATGGTCGATGTCCACCGAGCTAGTTGGTCGGCTAAATAAGAAAGGGTGTATACAAACCCTGTCGTCGATTCGGTGGCTTGGAAATGGCCCAAGCCATGTTTGACATGATGTACTTGTCGACATTTGTTTTGAGTGAAGGCTAGTAGAAATACTTATGGAGCACAAGAAGTGTATTTTCCACAACAAAGTGTCCTGTTATTTTGTTGTAGTGTGCATCCTAGATAAGCTTCTTTCGATGCTCACCAGAAGGTACACAAAGTTGTACCACGGTTCACTATATGTCTAGTCAACAACACCTTCCAGACTTCCAATTCATTAAGGTGAAACGAATGTCGCTACAATATCTCGTCGATCCCTTCACAATGGTACCTGTTGGCTGCTTTTCTGGGCAGACCCGGGTTTTAATGAAGCGCAGCAACAAAACCCCTTGGCGCACTGGCCCTCTCGGCAACGAGCTGCGCGGCAGCTTGAGGTCTCACCCGAAGTGGCTATGGGGGGTTAAGGAATCAGCTTTCCTTAACCGTGGTGACGCTGAGATTGTTCTATATATCTCCTTCTTCCTCAAATATCGGCGGTCGGACTTTCCCGCAGGCCTCGCGACGCAACTGCGCGGATGCCTTCCTTCCTGCAGACCTACTGTGCAGTCTCGTCCTCCGGGCGCGGAAGGCGCCTATTCCTTGCGTCGATGCGCTAAAATACCTCCTCGTCCTGCGCGCTCATCGCAGTCACGCGAAGCTCGGTCGCTGTAGCGACAACGTTCCACCACTACTTCTATACTTGGCGACTATAACAATAAAGGACCTTCCTAAACTCACTCAAACAGTCGCAAAGACGATGCAAAAGATGTACATACAGGTAATGATCTTAAGCAGTTATCATTCACGCAAACATTATAACAAGAAGATGTATGTGAAGCTCATCTCCTCGAGGAAAACCACGTCCACGGGAGTGTTATATTAACCAGAAAATGATAGAGTTATACAATATGCTGTGCACACAGCTGCAGCCTTAGATCTTTCCAGGAAACTCCACGCACACAGCTGGGAGCCCTTCTCTCAATCTAGTCTCCTCTCTATGGAGATTACAAAGGCACAGACGTCGACTCCGACTGGCAACTCAGGGATTAGCTCCTCGGCTATCCGATTTCCTCTCTAGTTCTACACACTGGGTAGGAAATACAGTGAAGGATAATCAACACATGATCTATCCTTTAGACTGGCTATCTAACAGTCTAACATCTAACTCTCTAACTGAGTTCTGTCTAACTCTCTCTAACTCTCCAACCGTCTATCCATTACAATTATTCATATATATAGGTGGCCATGACGGTCACACCTTTACAAAACTGTGGGCCTTTCCCAACAGTGATTCCCAAAAACCCTAACCACGCACATGGCTAGGTGTACTGTAGGCGCCGCTTGCAGTCACGTCGCCGCTTCCTGCAGGCTCCATGAATTCCGGCGCAGATTGTGGGTATGGGCGATCGTCCTTCGCCTTCAATGCTCTGGTCCGTTGCTCCTCCTTGATCCGAGCAACCATAACTTCTGTACTGAGCCTTTAAATGAGGGTAGCTGAGCCCTCTACTCCATCGCCTTATTTATTATGGTAGCTGAGCCACCTTCATTCTTCGATGACGTGCGCGCGAGCTCCGCAATTTCCGGTCCGTGATCTGCGCTGAGATCATCCATCTGGCACCGTACTGCGCACCGTCTCCTTCTTACCCAAAACTTAGTGCTTGTCCCAAAATTAGCACTTTCCTTCCATACTCGTGCTTTTTCCCAAAATTCGTAGCTTTTACTATAGCTGCGACCTTGGCCCCAACAGGCCCCCAACACTCACTTGTGGCTCGCCCTCGAGCCACTCGCACTAGCGCGTGGTGGCTTGATTTGCGCATCTGCTTTTGCTTGAGTCTCCGCGAATGTTTTCTTCCACTTCGCAATAGCGGAGTCCAATTCCTCTATACACTCGTCAGCTGTTTGCACCGTTTCTGCGGTTGCTTCATCTTTAGTGAGGGTATCAATGATCTCCTGAGATTCAGCAATCTCTTTAATTTTTGTCTCAACCTGGGCGACGATTTCAGCATACTCATCCATGAATGGCTGAATGCTGTTGGTGAGCTTCTCATCTTCAGTTCTGAGCTTGTGCAGTTGCTGCTACATTTTGCGCACTTCGCCCATTTTCTTCATCTTTGGCAAGCCTGTTAAGGGCTTAGCTTCTTCATTCAGAATAGTGAGAGATTGTTCTGCAGCTTGCACCTATTCTGACAGACCCACTTTAAAAGGGAGGTTCACAAGCTCCGTCCAAGCTTCCATAGCCTGGTTCATCAGATTCTTGGCTTCCTGTACTCGATCTTTCATCCGTGTGGAAGCTCTGCTCAGTGCTTCAAATTGTACCTGTGCATCATCCGTAAGATGCGCAGCAACGCGAGCTTCTAGCTCAGCAATCTGGGTTCTATGGTCCTCAGCCATAGCAACTATTTCTTGCTCCAGGGTTTTCACCCTTCCTCCAATAATTTGAACTTTTGCAACCAGAGGGAGGTCTGGTTGAATCTCGCAAGCCGGCAGTTCCTGGGCAATCTCCTCTATTGCGTTTCTGATGCTGGTGTCTTGCGCCTCATAGAGTGCAAGCTTCGCAGAGATATTCTTATGACTTTCTTTCAGCTCTATCTCCTGCGATTGCAGTCGTTGGTTTGCCTGGAAAGTAGAGAGCTCTCTAGCTCTCAACTCAAGAGAGACTTTCTCCTGTACAAGCTGTAGAGTTTCTATAGGAATCAAAGACAAATTTATTTCTACAGGTCCAACTGTGCTTACCTGTAGTTCAGCTAGAGGATCTGGAAGTGTCATGCTGGTAGGCGGAATATGCACGACAGTGTGCCTTTCTGTGAGTTCTTCAACTCGCTCATCACTTGGAATTTCTTGTGGCGCCTGCGAAGTAGATGCTGGCGCATGGGTCTGCGCAATCCTTCCTGCGAGACCTTTCAATTCTACAAACTGTAAGTCTAGAGCACTTCGGATGTGAGCATGCATGTTCCTCATCTCACGAAATTGCTCTTTCAAGTATTTGTCGATCTCCGAGGGAATGGCCTCAGTGGGATGCGACACTTTCTGCTTCTTGGTGGCTGGTTCTGTTGAGCCTTCATCGCTTCTTTGCTCAGGGGCTTCCTTGCCCTTATCCTTCTCTTGCGCAGCGGCGGGTGGCATCGCAGGTGCGATGTCGGCTGCTGCTCTCCATTCGTCCGACCAGGACTTAATGGTTTCTTCGACATCTTCTGTGGTCATCCTGTAAAGACCTAGCGCCCAGTCACCTGGAATGTCGCAAGGCCGAAGGTAAAGTTGATGGATGTCGGCAGTAAAATCCAACTTCCCTTCATACAATGTGGCTGTCTCCTCGCTCAGCCTTGGCATATCTTGTATGGTATCTCGGAGGAGATAGTAGTACTCACAAAAGATAGCGCAATTCATCTTGCGCTTCGCGGGATTAGGGGAATCCCAGAGGTTGATGTAGCGCATGCCGGCAACCTCTCCTGCGCGGCGCGGAAGGAACTGAGTATTCGGGGGCTCCTTCCACCCGACGAGAGCGCATAAAATTAGAAGCCACGAAAAATGGAATGATTGGGCTGCATTGTCCTGCACATTCAGGCAATCAGCCAAAAAAAGAATTCAGCAGGAAGAGAGACCAGTTGTACTGTTCTCCCTCCGCAGCTGTGATAGCGAGCTCCACGACAGCTCCAGTAACTTCTTTTGGTCGGCACTTTGTGAGAAGTCTGCCTGCAAGCAGACTTCCTGTGAAGCAAAGTGCCTCATCTTCTACTGTCGTGAGGTCATAAGCCCGACCTCCTCTTGTCAAGTTATATTTCTGGACCAGCTTTGCAGCCAATTTTCGGTCCTTTTCCTTTCCCACAAAATGGATATTGGGATCCTTACCAACCTTAGATAGACCAGTGATGCGGTGTATCAAATCAACATTTAGATCAATTGGCTTCCCGAGCCAAAGGTAACCTCCATGAACGCAGGATAGCAGTGTTTTAACGACTGCGTTCACTTCATTGCTACGCCCAAAGTGCGGTAGCTTCAACAAATTCAAGAGTCCAGGGCGCTCAAGATTTGCTGCAAATCCCTTCGGGATAAACTCGTCAACCTTTCTGGTGGGATTATGCACTATATCCAGATATCGGTCCAACTGGAACTGAGGATATGTCTTATAGTCTCCAAGGTTAAAATCAGAGAATTTAACCAATGGAATGTTTCCCAATAGTTGGCCTTCTACCCGCACACTAGCCGGTAGTGGTGGTAGTGGAATTGGATACTTTGCATTCTTCGGAATCTGTACATCCGGCGCATCATCTGGACGCGGCGGAATATAGTTCACCATAGACGCGAGCGGCTCTGGAACAGGTTCCTCCGGCTGCTGCTGAGATGCTCTTGTGCCTGGAGACGTTCTGGGATCAGTAGCACCAGGGTGTACATAGGTCGAAGCCGTCACCGGAGTGGCCATGCCGAAATCTAAGCCTCGGCGTAGAAATTGACGAACAACTTCTTCAGTCGATAAATTCTCCGTCGTGAACCAATGTAGATAACAAAACGCTGGACAGCAAATGGCGGACCTGCGTAGGGTATGGACACTGAAAACAAGGGGAAATACTATGCACACTCGGCTCTGAAAACAATAATTTGGATCTTCAAACACAACTATGCAACTCGAGACAGTAACCCGAAAATGATACAAGTGTGAGGTATTTATAGCCAGCGGGGATAGTAAATGCGACCAAGTGGGGTTACTTAGCTGTAGGCGGCTATACGTGAGTTGACAACACGCTATCGTTCTCGCCGTAGCGGTGCATTTATTGTGATTGACGTGCTCTGACAGCCTTTCGGGAGAAGCTAATGCTTTCGGCGCCAGAGTTAAATGCAAATCTTTCGGAGATTAAGCCGAATCCGTCAGAACGGCTAGACTTAAATAGCGGCCTTATCCTTCATTTATTCAAACGCGGCTACATAACTGCTTGAATTCAAAATTTCCGGCGGGTCATTTCAACTTAGGAAACTGTGCCTCTATGGGTCCACAACAAAACTTTTTCAAGCGGCAAATTATCAAAGGGAACTCCGCAAGAGCGATAGTTCAACGGTCCAAAAACAAAACTTCGCCAGAGCGCACCGATAAGCTCTCTTCAAGCAATTTTTATTCAGGATGCGCGGATATTTCAAGGAACTGCGCAGGAAGCTGGGAACTGAGGGTGTGTCGCAGCTTCCGTGTAGACTGAATGCGATGTCTCTTTCAACTACACCGGACATCTGCACTCTTGAGCAATATATTATGTTGACAGGGCGGAGTGGCCGTCGCAATAAAGCTTAAGCCGACTCCCGTTTATCATTGTAGGTAGTAATTCTCCATCCAGCTTCGCAAGCTGAACTGCGCCTCCGTCTGTTACTTTTATCACCTGAAAAGGGCCTAACCAATGCACGCGAAACTTGCCTGGAAACTTGATGAATTTACTATCATAAAGGAGTACCAAGTCTCCTTCTTCAAAGTGCTTATGCTTAATGTGCCTGTCATGCCAAGCTTTCTGTCTTGCCTTCTGTACCTGTTGATGAAATCCGGCCAAAAGTCTGTCTTCTTCTAAGGCAAGCAGTTGCGAAAGTCTTCCATTCATAGTATCAGGATCTGCCATTTCTGTAATTTGTGCAATTCGGAGACTGGGAACAATGTATTCCATGGGCATAACTGCTTCTTGTCCATACACCAAGCTGAAAGGTGTGTGACCTGTTAGTTTCTTGCAAGTGGTTCTGTAAGCGCATAATACAGCTGTGACTCTGAGGTCCCAATCATCTCTTTGTTGATTACAGATCTTCGTCAGAGCATTCTCAAGGATCTTATTGAATGCTTCCACCGTACCATTAGCTTGAGGATGGTAGGGTGTACTCTTATGGTGATTCATTTGGAATTCTTCAGTGAGGGCCTCTATAGTCTCATTGAGGAAATGTGTACCTTGATCACTCATGAGGATCACTGGGCATCCAAACCTAGTGATAATGTTCTCGAAAATGAACTGCGCGGCAGTAGCAGCGTCACAGTTCTTAACTGGCTTCGCCTCAGCCCATCTGGTGAGGTATTCAGTAGCTGTAATGATATATCTTGCGCCAGTTCTTTTTCCTGGTGGGTTAATAGGTCCTACAAAGTCAATGGCCCATTTATCAAAAGCACGCAGTGTGATCTGGGGTCTTAGCGGCATTTCATCTCTCCTTGAAGGTTTTCCTGTTCGCTGGCACACATCGCAACATTTACAGAATTCCTTAGTATCCTTGTGCAATGTCGGCCACCAAAGACCTGCGGCTAATATCTTTTGCGCAGTCGGCTTTCCTGTGAAATGGCCTCCTGCGGTACCTGAATGCGCTTCTGCGATGATAAAGTTCTTTTCATGTGGTAAGATACATCTGCGCAAAATTTCGTCAGGGCCCAACTTATAAAGCTGGCCTGCTATCAAAGTGAAGTCTGCGGCTCTGACAACAAGTTGCTTCTTTTGCTGGATTGTAAACTCAGCCGGCGCTTGTCCGGTAGTGAGAAACTGAAGAATATCAGAATAATATTCGTCTGCTGCTTGGATAGAGAACAACTGTGCGTCAGGCAGATTGTCCTCGAGACTTGTAGGTTCCTCTCCTGACTCTATCCTGGATAGATGGTCAGGGCCTGCATTCAATCTGCCTAGTTTTACAATAACCTCAAAATCATATTCCTGAAAGAGCAGTAGCCATCTGCAAATTCTTCCTCCTAATACTGGTTTATTGACCAAATATTTCAAAGCAGAATGATCAGTATACATTTTAAAGTGAGCTCCTAACAGGTAGTGTCTGAATTTCTGTAGGGCATACACCATAGCTAGTCCGGTAGTGAGAAACTGAAGAATATCAGAATAATATTCGTCTGCTGTTTGGATAGAGAACAACTGTGCGTCAGGCAGATTGTCCTCGAGACTTGTAGGTTCCTCTCCTGACTCTATCCTGGATAGATGGTCAGGGCCTGCATTCAATCTGCCTGGTTTTACAATAACCTCAAAATCATATTCCTGAAAGAGCAGTAGCCATCTGCAAATTCTTCCTCCTAATACTGGTTTATTGACCAAATATTTCAAAGCAGAATGATCAGTATACATTTTAAAGTGAGCTCCTAACAGGTAGTGTCTGAATTTCTGTAGGGCATACACCATAGCTAGTCCTTCCCTTTCTGTAGTGGTGTAATTCTTCTCAGCTGTAGATAGCTTTCTGCTGGAGTAAGCAATTGGGTGGTCAATACTTCCTTCTCCAGACTGTGTAAGCACGATTCCTAATGCTATGGAAGAAGCATCAACATGAACATGAAAGGGTTTTCTCCAGTCCGGGAAAACTAGAATAGGCGCTGTGATCATCTTTTCTTTAAGTGTGTCCAAGCTCTGTTGGCATTCTTCTGTCCAGTGGAACTTCGAATCCTTCTTCAGCAATCTTTCCATAGGTGCTGTGATCCTTGCATATCCTTTGATGAATTTTCTGCAGTATCCTGTATGTCCCAATGTAGTGCGCAATTGCTTAACTGAGTTGGGCGCAGGTAAATTAGCGATGATGGAAACCTTCGCAGGATCCATCAGGAGTCCTTGTCTGCATACAATATGTCCCAACAAAATACCAAAGGGCGCACAAAATATACATTTTTTCAAGTTAAGGGAGATCTGATGCTGTCTACATTTTTCTAGCATCATGCGCAGATTCGCAATATGGTTCTTTAGTAAACCAAATACAGTCCAGTCATCAAAATAGACTTCTAAAAATTTGTGGATAAATTCTTTAAAAACAGCAACAACAACTCTATAGAAGATAGCAGGTGCGTTTTTAAGACCAAAGGGAATTACCGTATACTGGAATGAGCCCCATTCAGTTGCAAAAGTAGTCTTGTGGCGGTCGTCCGGATGGATTCTAATCTGATGATATCCCGAAAATCCATCAGTGAAAGAGTAAGCCTCTTGTCCTCCAACATTATCAAGTACTTCATCTGTGAAAGGAGTGGGAAATGGGTCGTGCGCTGATGCATCATTGAGTTTGCACAAGTCGACACAAATTCTTATTTCACCTTTCGTTTTCTTTTCTTGGACCACCATAGGACTAATCCAATCGCTTTCCTCTACTGGTTCAATAATACCTGCTGCAAGCATCTTATCAATTTCTTCTTTGACTTTTTCTTTGTAGCGCGGGTTCAACCTGTATGGGCGCTGCTTTACTGGCTTGGCATCTGGTTTCAGAGGTATGCGCATCACTCCTAAGTCTCCTAGGATGCCTTTCATTTCTGTGAACTTGGTAGGAAAGATATCCTGGTAGTCACGTAATAAATCTGAAACATGCGCAACAGTTTCATCATCCCAATAATCTCCTATAGAAGCAAACTTTGGGTCAGCTTCTGTACCAATGTTAACTTTCTTGAGCTTGACGTGTTCTGTGATGGCAGGAATATCAAGCTCAGGACCTTCAATATTGCGCGTCCCTTCTGATTCTGGGATATTGATGTTGCGAGGATCGTCCTCCTCATCTTCAGCGGTGAAGTTATAACATTCCAGGGCATGTTCTATCTGGACAGCCCAATCTGGTTGGGAATATTCTGTTACCGGATAGTGTTCAAATACCTTCTTTCTAATACACTTCAAAGCCTGATCAATGCTTGGATATTCTGACTCAAAGCTGAAGGTAAGTTGAAAGCTTTCTATCATAAGAGCCCAAGTAAGAGTGCCTCTGCGCAATTCTGTTTCAGTATACCAATTCCTTGGTACTGTGTCCAATGTGTGGATGAATAGGTGAACCCATTCATCTTCCGGAATATCTGACCATTGCTGAATACACGCTTCAATGTGTGACCTGGGGTCACTCTGTCCTTCATATTTGCATAGCGCTTCGGCTGTGGTGTCCTGAAATCTGCGCAGTATCAATCTGCGACAGTCTTTCCATGTATGAATATTCTCCTTATGCGCAATCCACCATCTTGCGGGTGTAGCGCGCAATGCTACATCCAGTGCCTGTATGCGCTGCTGTTCTGGAAGCTTTTGTTCATATTCCTGTATGAATTTAGTTACTTCAGTTAAGCCATCAAAAGTTGGAGTGTCACTTAATTCTGTGCCAATCCATCGAATGGATTTAGTCATCATGGCGCAACGTCTTGCAGAAACCTCATGTAGACGATTCTGCCAGTTTTCCAATCCTGCATCTGAGTCTGATGTGCACGAGCTATCACATCGCCAGCTGATATGGCCATCTGCCGTGGGGTTGACATAGTCACTGTGGTTAGTGGTCATCTGGTACAAGCTTTCCATGTGGCGCGCTTCCTCTTCTGCGCGAATGGGTTCTATATATCTTGGTCCTTGAATAGGATCAAGAGGTGCGATGACCCTGATCTGGTCATCCTCAAAGGTCATCTGTCTTTTCTTCAGGTTAATGACAGCCAAATTATCAAATGCCCAGTCTATTCCTAACAGCGCTGGGTATGGTCTACTATCATCCATAATTTTGATTACTTCAAAATCTGCAGAGCTTCTTACTCCTTCAATATCAATAGGTACATTGGGTAATCTGCCCAATGGAGAGACTCGTTGCTGATTTGCAAGTCTTAGCTGGATAGGGGATCTTGTAAGCTGAGGGCTTCCCATCTGTTCCCATGTCTGCATAGTGAGAACATTGGCTTCTGAGCCCAAATCTAACATGACTTCGTCCATTTCAAATGCTCCAATCTGTGCTGTGAGCCTCATCTCTTTTCCAGTTCTAATGTGACTCCTAATGTGGTGAACAGCACGCTGCGGTGTGTTCGTCGAAGCAGAGTGTTGGCACTGATCCAACAGGTGTTGGAGTTCTAGAGTTGCTTTTTCATTGCGCAACAGTTTTAAGCATTGTCGCAGGAATGCATGAACACTGCCTAGTGCATGCTCCTCATCATCATCAGGCCTTCCAGCTGTAGTGGCTTGTTCTTGTACCAGGTTGTCTTGTCTTAGCACTTGCGATCTACTAATGTTCTGCGGAATTGCGGCAGAACTTGAAGCTCTCGGATATGAGAAATACTCTTGAGCTTGCTTAAATGCTTCTTTTTGCTTCTGCAGGTTAAGTGGGGCTGGTTTAATGTTAGCGCGGCGCACCCATTGCGTCGCTT
Organism: Larix kaempferi; assembly: GCA_027924585.1. Classification (NCBI taxonomy): domain Eukaryota; kingdom Viridiplantae; phylum Streptophyta; class Pinopsida; order Pinales; family Pinaceae; genus Larix; species Larix kaempferi. Next base: position 26,556,036 of record BSBM01001530.1, on the reverse strand, counting down.
GCTTTCCCGTTCCCATCTCTTGCGCACCAGTGGTTGCTCCACTGCGTGTCACTATATTAACTGTAGGGTCTGGTTCTCTTTTTTCTGCTCCAATCAACTGAATATTCTGATTGACCTGTGGTGTCTTTGCTTGCATCTTAGCCTGTAACTGAGGGCATTCTTCAATGATATGGTCGGAAGATTTACAATACCTGCAGAGGGTTGTAGGATTTTGGCAATCCCTAGCAAAATGACCTTGTGTTCCGCAATTATAACAAGTGATCTGTCCTCTTCCGCGACCAAAATTTGTTGTGCGTCCGCGTCCTCTGTAATTTGCTGCTCGGGCGTCCCGAGTTTGGTCATACGGTGGACCTGCTGTGGGTCCTTGTGTCTCTGCTTGTACCCTATAAACATCATGCTTTCTTTCTATCATAAGATCATATGCTCTACAATTGTTCTCATCATGACCTACTGATTTACAGAAATTACAATATAGATTCTTTGGAGTTTGTACATATTTTTGGAGTAAGTGACATTCTTGTGGTCTATGACCTCTAGTTCTACAGATTTCACACCAAGGCCCTTGTGCCTGTGGTAAAGGATTAGGTGCTCCAGTTGCAATATAGTCTATGAAAACGGGACAATGGTCCTTTGAATGACCTTGGGCTTTACATTTTGTACACCAAATTTCTTCCTTAATCTCCTTGCCTTTCTTAATATCATGCACTTGCAAGGTTAAGTTTGCTAATTGGTTCTGTAAATGCGCAACATCGTTGCTTGTTCCTGCAATTGGCGAAGCTTCTAGTTTCATAGCCATTTCTAGAGCTTGTTCCTGAGTATTGAGATTCTGTTGCATAAGAGGAAGTCTAATGTGTGGGAGCAGCGCAGCAATGAACCATTCTTTATGTTGCTGTGGTGCAAACTCGAAGCTTACTTGATCTATCAAGGCTTTGAACTTCTGGTCAAAGTCCCATACTGATTCTGTAGGTAACTGTTTAATGTCTTTGAGCTCTGTTATACACTGTGATTCTGATTTAGGTTTCTTAAATTCCCGAATCATAGCATTTCTTACCTCAGCAAGCGTCCTATTCTGTGCTGCTGAGTATTTCATGAACCAAGTCAAGGCTCTTTCTCTTAGTGTGGTTGCTAACTGAACCAGTTTAACAGCATCGTCATTAATTTGCTTAATTGTCCAAATGGCTTCACATAAGAACCAGTGCTGCTCAGGGTCTTCTATCCCTGTTCCTCTAAAAGTTGGTAGCTTCATGTCATCACCCATCCTTCTTGCACGGGTTTGAGGTGGAGATACTATAGCAGTGCCTCCGGGATGGTTAAACAAAGGTGGTACAGAGGTACTAGAAGTACCGTGTGGGCTACTAGAAGGTGTTACTGTAGGATTATACTGAGCTCCGTCTGGTTTTTGTGGTGTAAAGGGGTAATAAGGGATATGAGCACTCTCTTGTCTTTCTATACGGCTTGCTCTAGGGACTTGGCTATCGTCTGGGCTAGACTCAAAAGAATATTGGTCAAGGCCTACTTTATATCGTTTTCCACTACGAGTGCAACCAATAACTTCAGGATCACTATCAGAATCTACGGACATTACTTGTCTATGCTATTCATCAGAAGCAATACATAGCTTTCCTTTTTCATACAGAAGCATTTTAATCCATAAGTTCAGAGAATTTAAGAACTTACCTCTGTGTACTTGGAAGAAACTCCTCTCAGCTTCACTGAAACTCTTTCTTGTATCAACTGCAAATTCGGTAATGAAACCTTCCAGTAGACTATTCAACCAAAAGTCTACTGCGCAGGAAACAGAATTGTCGATCCGCTTCACAATACTGACTAGCTCAGGCGTCCACGTGACAGGTCGATCAACATGCAGCGTAGGTCTAGAATCTGCTAACTTGGCTATCCAAGCGTGTAACTCCAATGCAAACGTAACAAAGAAAATTTCGTAAAGGTCAGCATAAATATACTTCTGTAACCAGTCTTCTGTTTGAAACGTAAGGCTTCTATTTTCTTGTTCAGCGAACTCTTTAGCCTTTAAATCAAACCAATCTCCAATTTCTTTAGCTGTAGGATTCCAGTAACACATTTGTTAACTGAGCAAGTCTCAGTGTAACAGAACCTTATGTTGTCTTCAGCAACAATCTCAGATGTCGCGTAACTAGTAAGTCTTACAGCAACAAGTCGCAAGGCAAAGGAACCATTTGTTGGCTGAGCAACAAGGTTCAGAGCAACGGAAGTGATGTGATCAAAAAGTCATGACGCAACGGAACCATTTGTTGGCTCCTCAATCTCGCGCGTCGCCAAAATAACAAGTCTCAACAGCAAGTCGCAAGGCAACGGAACCATTTGTTGGCTGCTCAATCTCGCGCGTCGCCAAAATAACAAGTCTCAACAGCAAGTCGCAAGGCAACGGAACCATTTGTTGGCTGCTTTTCTGGGCAGACCCGGGTTTTAATGAAGCGCAGCAACAAAACCCCTTGGCGCACTGGCCCTCTCGGCAACGAGCTGCGCGGCAGCTCGAGGTCTCACCCGAAGTGGCTATGGGGGGTTAAGGAATCAGCTTTCCTTAACCGTGGTGACGCTGAGATTGTTCTATATATCTCCTTCTTCCTCAAATATCGGCGGTCGGACTTTCCCGCAGGCCTCGCGACGCAACTGCGCGGATGCCTTCCTTCCTGCAGACCTACTGTGCAGTCTCGTCCTCCGGGCGCGGAAGGCGCCTATTCCTTGCGTCGATGCGCTAAAATACCTCCTCGTCCTGCGCGCTCGTCGCAGTCACGCGAAGCTCGGTCGCTGCAGCGACAATGTTCCACCACTACTTCTATACTTGGCGACTATAACAATAAAGGACCTTCCTAAACTCACTCAAACAGTCGCAAAGACGATGCAAAAGATGTACATACAGGTAATGATCTTAAGCAGTTATCATTCACGCAAACATTATAACAAGAAGATGTATGTGAAGCTCATCTCCTCGAGGAAAACCACGTCCACGGGAGTGTTATATTAACCAGAAAATGATAGAGTTATACAATATGCTGCGCACACAGCTGCAGCCTTAGATCTTTCCAGGAAACTCCACGCACACAGCTGGGAGCCCTTCTCTCAATCTAGTCTCCTCTCTATGGAGATTACAAAGGCACAGACGTCGACTCCGACTGGCAACTCAGGGATTAGCTCCTCGGCTATCCGATTTCCTCTCTAGTTCTACACACTGGGTAGGAAATACAGTGAAGGATAATCAACACATGATCTATCCTTTAGACTGGCTATCTAACAGTCTAACATCTAACTCTCTAACTGAGTTCTGTCTAACTCTCTCTAACTCTCCAACCGTCTATCCATTACAATTATTCATATATATAGGTGGCCATGACGGTCACACCTTTACAAAACTGTGGGCCTTTCCCAACAGTGATTCCCAAAAACCCTAACCACGCACATGGCTAGGTGTACTGTAGGCGCCGCTTGCAGTCACGTCGCCGCTTCCTGCAGGCTCCATGAATTCCGGCGCAGATTGTGGGTATGGGCGATCGTCCTTCGCCTTCAATGCTCTGGTCCGTTGCTCCTCCTTGATCCGAGCAACCATAACTTCTGTACTGAGCCTTTAAATGAGGGTAGCTGAGCCCTCTACTCCATCGCCTTATTTATTATGGTAGCTGAGCCACCTTCATTCTTCGATGACGTGCGCGCGAGCTCCGCAATTTCCGGTCCGTGATCTGCGCTGAGATCATCCATCTGGCACCGTACTGCGCACCGTCTCCTTCTTACCCAAAACTTAGTGCTTGTCCCAAAATTAGCACTTTCCTTCCATACTCGTGCTTTTTCCCAAAATTCGCAGCTTTTACTATAGCTGCGACCTTGGCCCCAACAGTACCCTTATGTTGCATCATTTGAGAGTTTGAAAAATTGAGTGATCTTGGATCCTCTTGGATCAGTGGGGTGGTTTTCCCAAACCCCTAGGAATACACATGATATTTAAGGTATGTATTGAGGATTGTATTTTAACAAGCATCATGTTATTTTCTCTAAACAATCCCCAGGGAAATTCCGAGCACTGTTGATAGTTATCAGCACTGCTAGTCATCAGTATTGTTATACCAGCACTATTGATAGTCATCATCATGCTATTTTCTCTAAACTATCCCACGGACTGATCATTATCAAACTTTCACTTGAAATTAGTTGTAAAGACCTCAAACGATGATTGTTCTAAAACAAGGTTGGGTTGGGCTAGCATAAGGGGTAATTGGTAATATTTGGCACCTTCCAAAACAATGAGATAACTCCCTTTATTGTGTGATCACATCTTAAATCTGACTCCTAGAAGATGCGCTCAGACCTCACTATGTGTTGTTACAGGACTACTATGCAACTGTAGGCTACTGATCCAAGTTTAAGTGTTGTACTAGGTGACCTTACTGTTGAATGGTTAGGACCCCTATTTAGGTATAATACAGTGCACATATTGTTCTCATACCTGTTTCACATACCCTTTCAGCTACAGGCCTAAAAAATGATGCTTTAATGGATTCCTTGGGGATAATATTGCCACAACCAACTCCAAATGAATACAAATATGCCCACATGTGACATTTATCCTCACTATAATTTTCCAGATTGCCTTCTAGTATGCCCAGATTTAATTTATGGCCATATTCATTACTGTTGGATTGTACGAGATTGACAATGAAAGGGCCCACTGCTGTCACAAATCAGACTTGGATTTTTTCACTAACTTGAAGCAAAATCTCTTACGATTATTTCTGGATGTCAAACACCCGATCCTTGAAAGCGCAAGGAAAAGCTGCTTCTTTTGTGGAGCATATCACCAAAGTACACACCAAAAATAGAGGCATTCTTATGCAAACATAGTTCTTTTCACAAATAATTGTATGACAAACATACCTTCCAAGTTGGTAATAGAGTATGGTTACACTTAGATAGGGAATGCTTCAAGCACCATTGATATAACAAGTTAAATCCCATTTGATACAATCCTTTAACATCACTCAAGTTATTATATCTAATGCTTTTCACTTTGATATTCCAGCTCATATTAGTATAAATGTTGTGGTGAATGTCAAACAATTCAAGCACTATGAACCACGATTAGGAGGTACATGCTCTCCATCCTTATAATGCCATACATAAATATCAACTTTTTGAAACCATACCAAAATATCAACTTTTGCTTGAGAGATACTTTGTTTGATGTCAACATCAAAACTACACAACGAGAGTAAAATACTCTCTATTTGGTAGGGTGCCAAAACACTCTGTCTTTGAAAACCGTATAGCTCTCATGATGAAAAGTTTCCATATTTACAAAATCAGGAACAATTTCTTCAAGCAAAGAGATATCTAGTGTGTCAAAGGCCTAATATTGACAAATTATCCTTTCTACTTTTGGCCATCGGGTATATATGTACAATGGAACTTGTATGTGCTCTTGCTCTCTTGTGATTTCTTCTCATTTTTTGTTGCATGTACATGCATTCGATTATAGTTCTTGTCCCAATGTGCAATGTTGTGAACCCATTTTGCTATGGAATTTCCATGTTGTACATGTGGGTTTATTATTTCTCAAAATTCAATCATCTTTCAAATGCTTGAGATGAGGTTGTCATCACAGATTATGTCGGGGGGGATTTACCTCTCATTTTTGCTAGAGCAGACCCGATTTTTTAGTAGATTGTTGCAGTCCATGACATTGAGCACTAGAGGTAGATCATTAGTTATGGATAGATGGCATTCATTTTATAGCTGGCACGGTTCAGTGGGCATAGTTTCAAAGTAGGGCCCTAGGTCATCTACTGACTGATTTTGGTATCCCTTGCTAAACATTTTAGAACCAAGCATACATTGGATTTCTCCAGTATTGTAAAAAGGTTTGGATCTTGACTTATAGTGCCTCATAGTATTTTCCTATGATGTATCCCATATATTACAATGGTGTACCAAACAATGTGTGTCCTTAGGATAGTTTTGTGGATGACTATATGTGATATTGATGGAGTGACTCACATTAGGATTTGTTTTCTAACTGGTGATTATTTGATAAGTATGATGAGTTGGAAATTTGCATGGAATCATATTTTCCACCCATACATGTCTTCAAAGAATCAATATCTCTAGGTAGTCTATCAAGAGCACAGGGCCACCAAAACGTTGCTTTGATGCACACCATATTGATAACAATTATTAAACAATGCCCCAAAAGTATACATCAAGTACCAACAATACCACAATGCAAATGCACTTGAAACTGGATAATAGAGAATATCATTGAAAGCCAAACATATAACTTTGCCACACATGAAGATTGAGCATGATTGGCCTTGTCAAATTGGATATTCATGCAGTAGATCCTAAAAGACATCTGGAAATTAATCAAATGAACTGCAGTACTATGTTGTTGCTAGTTTCTGTGCCTCTACGCATGCATGTTCAATCCCTCCATCGAATCACATTGGGGGATGAAACATTGTTCACCCTTGCCAAACTCTTTTGTTATTTTGTTTGTGGAAACCAACTTGTATGTACTGGGTTGCAGCACTATAACTGTTCATATTTCTGTGTGCCCTAACTTATTATTCAAAGTACTTTATTATTTTTTCAACAGAACATTATGGTAGAATTTTAGCATCCTTTGTAGCTTAGCTTGTTTTGCTTATCTACCACTCATTATATATTGGTGAAATGTCTTCTATATTTTCAGGGAAATACTACAAGTCATACATGAGCACCTTGTAGATTTGGGACTCCTAGATTAAAAAAAGACTCTGTTTAAGGAGGCACCTCTAGCACCAAAGTTGACTCAAATCATGACCTTGTCCTCAAACTTGTCTTAATTATTATGTCATCTTGTTCACCTCTCATGTTCCTCACGATGAGTTTAAAGACAAATTTGTAGGACAATTTGATTGCATGTATGCTCTCAAAAGGTTTCTTGCTAGATACACACCCACGAAGATCACAAATGAAAAGTATTGTATTAATAATTTAATACTCAGTGATCAAGAAGTGGGTACAGTTTACTTGGGTCTGAGAGGCCTCAAATACATTGTTGGAATTCTTAACATGCTCTTGCGTCATTAATGGTTATTGAAGTGTCCACTAACAATATGAATGTTATCATTTTTGATGTCAAGAAAGAGCTACCTAGGAGGGAGGAACTGGTATTGCTCCCTAAGTTGGATTCATGAGTAGATGAACCTCAATATGATACCATGGACAAGTGTGATGTTACTCCACTTTTTTCATATGTTTTGCATAGTAATTATGATTTTAGGTGTCTTTCACTTACTCCACTTTTTTCATATGTTTTGCATAGTAATTATGATTTTAGGTGTCTTTCACTTACTCCACAATTTTCATATGTTTTGCATAGTAATTATGATATTACGTGTCTCTCATTTACTCCACATTTTTCTTATGTTTTGCAAAAAACATATAAATGGATACGTAAAGTTGACGTCCCACTACCATTTCTTTCGCCACCCATTCTTGATTCATTCAACATGAATTTCACTATGCAACCGTCTCAGATTCTAACTACGTTTTCCCTCAATTAGTTTCTCAATTTAGTATGACCCACGCCCGACGTCCAAGGAGTGTTGCCATTGGTCCTGCGTTTCAGTCTTCAGTCTGGCAACGATGGAGATTCATGGTATTATGTTTCCCTTCAGCTGCAATATGGAAAAATCATAGTTCACTACGAAGGTTTGTAAGGATACTCATTGCGTTATTAACAATGGTTCCCTGCGAGTTGTTTTCTATGCTTAGCCTTCTACTGGAGCAGAGAATCCATTGTGATGCCAATCATATACTAAACAAAACGATGATAAAGTAATTGCATTGTCTTTCTTGAGTGCAATTGAACGTATCAATAAAATGATCATAATTTGGAAGATCACTAGGGTACTGTTCAAACATCCTTCACGACACAAAAAATAGCAAAAAAGTGATAATGGGTGATCTTACATGGAATGACAAGGTTTCAAGTCCAGCGAGTGCCACGCTCAGGACTGAACATCCAGCAAAACGAATTCCACTGCACCATGACATGCGTAGTATAGGGATTTGGCAGGTTTCATTCATACGGCACCGCCAGATTCCTCGGGCTTGGCGGCATATAAAGATAAACCCTGGAGCTGATAGTCTTCGTCCCGCCGAGACCTATGGTCGAAGTTGAGCTCGTAACTCAGAGGATCGTAGTGGAATCTCGAGGGCTTGGAACTACAAATTATTTTGCCGTCGGTTTTGAACCTGCGAATGAAGTGCTTCCATTTGAGCCCGCTGCAGCAGCTTCCAGCGTCGTCAATGATGGATTCCGACCATACTCCGATCACGCTGTTCCAACCCTTGCGCCACCAATTCTGAGAATCCCCATCCGCCGAATTTGCCCTGGGGTTCGATCGCCTGGCCTTGTGAAACCACGAGGGCCGGAGTGAGAGCTTGTCATCCGACCTGCAGCAGAAGCAACAGGAGAAAAGCCGGCCTGCAAGGGCTATGCTAGTGCGTGTGTAGGATTCGTCCATCTCCCATAGAGGATTCGAGTTCTGAAATAGCTATGGCCACATTTGATATGAGATATTCGAATGTTGGTAGTTGGGATTTTATAGAAATTGTGCGAATGGGTAATGTCAGTGGATGATGCTTCAACAATAGCAAAGCAAAGGTGTACGCGGATTTTCAGCCAAAGTAGTTGACAATACTCGCTGGCAGACTTAATAACGGTAAGGGTAGGATTGTGTCTGGGATTTATTTTTGGTATAGTTTAAATATTCTAATTTGTTTAGAATATATTTTTTTGTTTAATGTTTAGTTGAAATTTTTTAATAAATCTTAGAAAAATATATATTAGTTATGGAAATTGTATAATTTGGGTGTCATGGAGTATTAAATGGTAATAAATCTATTTATAGATTTAAAAAAACAATTTAAATAATTTTAGATTTACCCAAAAAAATTTACTTGATTCCAATCAAAATTGAATTTGGGTAACCTTGCTAGAGAAAATTAACTCTAAAATGTTAGGAGGACATGGAGTGAGCTTTGATTCACTTTTGTGTCCACAGATCATGAAATCATTTAATACAATCTTTATGGGTGAAATAAGAAATTTACACTTAATATGATATATTTTTATTATTAAATTATAAATAAAAAATTAAATTATTATTATTTATTATTAATATGATATATTTTTATTATTAAATTGTAAATAAAAAATTAAATTATTATTATTTATTATTAATTTGTAACTGATGCTATCATTTTTTTCCGGCGAAAAAAAACATACTATTGCTACAATTAAGTGAATCAAATAATACATAATATCATCAATGATATGCAAACTTCCCAAAATACCAAAAAGTATGGTTTTCGGTATCCCCCATATACAAAAATAGACTTAAAACATTGTCCATGATCCCAAAAACAAAGATCCAAGAGTTACTAGTCCATAAAGTATAAAGAGTCAGAGTCTAAAACCATATTTTCATAGACTTCTTCCCAAAATAAATAGCCTTCTTCTCCCTCCAAAGCCTGCTTCGACAGCAAATCAGCATGAGCATTATATTCTCTATAAATATGTTCAAGTGATAATGAGCTGAAAGATCTTAATTCAGACTGAACTCTATTGCACCAATTGACCAAATTCAAGACCTTTAGATCGTATTCACCCTTCGTCCATTTGATAATAACCCTCCAGTCACCAAAGATTTTTACTTTCGCCAGACCAAAATGTTTTGCGACCTGGGGGACGCACCAAAGAGATAAAATTTCGGCCTTCATATTGGTCCTTTTGCTGCAATTCATACGAAGAGGTGAAATAGTGGTCCAAATTGAGGAAGATAACCCCACCTGTACCACAATTCCCCAAATTTGCAGCTCCATCAACTAATAAAACTGGATCATCAATAATAAGATGAAAATTCCCAATGTTGCACCCAACAAGTTCAGCTTCATCCTTCTGAAATTTTAAGAATTGACATAATGATGAATTATAAACATTTTCCAGGTTTGGACAGGTATTCTCAAAAGTAGCCTTATTCCTTTCCCACTATTAAAAATAAAATTAACACCCTTAGTCAAGTGACGGAAGAAGCGCATTTTTACCATGCACTTGCAATAAGAAGACATGACACAAGTTCATGCAGAGATGAATCCTCTCTAAAAAATGCATTAACTGTGCTTAAAATCATTATAAATGGTGCAAAAAGCCTAAAAACTATGAAAAGTGGGTTTTCAAGTTAAAATAATCTAAAATAGATTATCCCACACTCAAAAGAGAAACCTAAGGCACATTTCCCAATGCTATATAAGAAAGGCTTTGGGGCATAGTAAATGGACACAAAGGAAGAGCAAATGAATGCTGGAAAGATTCTGAAGGAGGAGAAAGAGCTCAAATTCTTCAAAAGCAAGGGTGAAGGAAGGGAAGCTCATGTCAATGGAGGAAGGATTCCTATCTAATGCCATGGTAAGGATGTATTTCTCCATTATTCTACTATGAATAGATTCAAGTTTCTACTACCTATGAGTTTAAATCTGGTATATCTTGCATGAATTTAATTCTAGATGGCTTTAGATCTTAAATGTGTTTGTCTTGATTGATGAATAGATACAAATCTTTTAGAAATTTGTAATAATCTCTTCAAGTTGTTGACGTAGGAACTCACCATTCCTTAAGAAGATAGTTCAATTAATGTAGACACAACCCTGCATTAATTACTGTTATCAAACCCTGAGAAATCTGACTCTCTTTTGTTTTCCATAAACACAATTTTCACAGAATTCCAAACTTACCTGCATCAAATCTGGCAGCAACTTCCTTGAGTGGAGAATCTGCATCCCCTTCTCACTCATGTGGCCAAGCCTATGATGCCACAATCCTGTATCTGTTCCTGTGGAAGCTAAAGAGATAGAATGGTCAGTATTATGAGGGCATAAATACAACGTACCTACCCTGTCTCCTTTTGCTATCACCATTGATCCTTTAGTGATCTTCCACCACTTTTCTCCAAATGTAGATAGACAGGGCTGCCATCTCCCAACTGCCCAGTTGAGATCGGATTTTTTTTCATAGCAGGAATATGCCTAACATCTTTCAATACCCAATTAGTTCCATTCTTAACTTTTATCCATACCCTACCCATTCCAACAATTTTACATGGCTCATCATCACCCAATAAAACATGTCCAAAATCACCTGGAATATAATCATGAAAATATTTCCTATGGGGTGTAGCATGACATGAAGCCCCTGAATCTACTACCTAATTATCACTTGTATTATCTAATGCAAGCATCAAAGCATCTTGTAACACATCACCTGCTACATTTGCTTCTTGGGTAGTTTCCTTCTGTGCATCTCCTTTCTTCTTTAGAGATCTGTAGTCTTTCTTCAGATGTCCTTTCTTTTCACAGTTCGAACACTCTATATTTCCAAATCTGGACTTGGATCTACCCTTTTTAGAGTTGCTACGATTACCTTAGATCTTTCCTCTCTCCTTTTGTCTTCCCCTGCTCTCCATGGTCAACGCATTACCTGATGTCTCACCTCTGCTTTTTCTTCGCATTTCCTCACTAAGAATAACACCAATAACATCATCAAATTTCAAGGTGTTTGAACCAGAGACAAAGTTACTTACAGCCATGACCAAGCTATTCCAGCTTTCTAGCAATGAATACAAGATTAGAAGAGCCCTAACCTCGTCATCAAAGTTCACACTTATAGAACTTAGTTGATTTGTAACCGTATTAAACGCATTTAAATGATCAGAAATAGATCCACCTTCAGACATATTAATATTAAATAAATGCTTCATTAGAAATACCTTGTTGGAGGTCGAGGGTTTTTCATACAGCTTACCCAATGCGCTCATCAACCCCTCTGTTGTCATTTCTTTTGAGATATTGAAAGCCATCGATGAAGCCAATCTCAGCCGTATTGTTCCCAGAGCCTTTCTATCAAGAACCTCCCATTCTTCATCCTTCATGGCCACCGGCTGCTTTGCTTTCCCTCCCAATGGTAGGAATAGATCTTTCTAGTACAGATAGTCCTCCATTTGCATCTTCCATAACTGGAAGTTTTGGCCGTTAAACTTATCAACCTTAAACTTTCCTTCTTCCACCAGTGCTCCCACTCAAACCAGAAACCCTAGCTTCCTGCGGGTTTATCTGCCAAATAGACCTTCAGCTCTGATACCAATTGTTAGAAAAACAGGATCATAGAGCAATAACAATAAACAGAAATGCAAATATAATTACACATACACATTGCAAGAGAGACACAGATATATTGTGGTTCACCCAACTTGGGCTACATCCACACTGAAGTTTCCAGTCCTTATTATTATTCCATCCAGCAAAGTAAAGGGATACAACCTGTAGCACAACCGCTGCACTTCCTCTTCACTGTCTCACCATCTCTCTTTTGATATCAGAGATCTTTACAATGCATACAACCTAATACATCAACCCTATTCGTATTACAATGTCTTTCTTTTATAAGGGAAATACAATGGGAAAATACCACGGGTTACCCAAAACCATGGGCCCGAACTCCCCTGGACCCCCAGGGGATCGTGCCGAGATCATAACCAAACCTGGGGTATGGACACGACTGAATAATAATATCTCTGAGTCTGGAGATCAGGCTCCACAACCAACAATTTACTCAATGCTTAACACAATATTTACAAGATATTTTTAAGGTACATTTCCTAAACGCACCCAATGCACTGCTGCATTGATCAAGAACATCCATGTGCCTACACAGGTTTCCTACACTGGTATGTTGGATATTCTAGCCAATGCTCCAACACCATGCCCAGTCATCTTCCCCAATTATTTGGTTGTCTATTTGATTCCCTCTTTCCCCATTCAACAACAAATCCTGAGTTTGCTCACTCCATGGTCGTTGGCAAGAGGCTTCATCCTAATTTAACACCAATAGGGAATTAATGGGTGGTTTGTGTAGCACTAAAGCATTACCACAATAGGACCATAAGTCCTTACTTGCTTGATTATCAACCCATAACAATTATATAAATGGAATAATCTACTTTCATATGAATGAATTCAAAATTCTTAAACAGTCACATGATATCATGCCCTGTGGAATGTCATTCACACAAATGCAGTCATTATTACATGCATTCCATTTTATGATGACTAAAATATGATTAAAGGATTCTTACCCATCCTTTCTCATCACTTAATAATATTAGCATAATGAACCTTACCTGCAAGGATGCCATCAACCCACTGCCATTACCTGATCAGTTGGTTTCTGACTAAGGACTACACAATCCTTCCACCGACCTCTTGATCACAGATTTGTTGCTCCATCATTGCTTCATAAGATTTCTTTTCACAGGAAACATCATCATCAACATCTTCATCCATGCTTCTATTGTCTTTTGTCCTATATCCAATACCAACAACAATGGTCATTATCAATCACAACAATTATCATTAGTGGCTTATTGCATACGTAGAACTCACTATTTTACCAACATGCAATCTCAAACACATGCACTATGTAGTGTCTATTAATGTGCCCTTTAGTGCATACTCATTTCATCAACATGATCTCTTACACTTTTAACATTCCTATGCCCTAATTTATGCACATAGATTCAGAAAATGTAAATACAAGGAAAGATAGGGTTTAAGGAATTTTTCCCTCTTCCCACATTGGAAGTTACTTAATGTATCTGATTTTGCAACTGAACCAAATTCTGCATTAATGTTGATTAATTTGGTTCTGTTGTTTCAAACTTTGCAAAACTCTTTGGTTTCCAATGTGCAATTCCTTCAGGATTTGCACAACATCCACAGTCCCTGTCCCACTTAAGTGACCAATGGATGCATTTCCATGTACTTCACCGCTGATTTCTTCAACAAAATTAGAGAATTTGGGATCCTCTTCCATTTCTTTAGTTTTGATTGCCTATCTTTACTGACAGCCTGCAATTCAAATGACTGAAAATTCCTACATAATGCTAGCAATATGAAATTTTCAAGGATTATTAGTCTCAAATTAACTACAACATATATTCGAATACATGTATTTATCTCTTTAGGAAAAACAATTTCAATTTCAGATGTAACAGCCCCAAAAATTCACTAAAATTTAAATTTTTTTAAGTAACATTAACTGCCTATGAATGTTGTGTAGAAGTATTAAATGTTAAATTAAACATACTTAGGCGTTCTTAATTAAAACAAACCTAATGACAACAACATCAATAACTATCATAAAATCTAATGGATTATGTTTCTCATAAATAATTTATTTGTTGTTCTTTCTGCTATCTTAAACCTGTGTAATGAAATGTCGTTAAGTATTGCATTGTCATTGAACTGTCCGGATGTTATGAGAATTTTCAAACTATAAAGAGTATTTAATGTTTCAGAAAACATGTCAACAATTCTTTGTTTTTATAACATGCAAAAATGGTTCTAGAGGCTAAATGATTGTTTTGATGATATGAAGGGTTCCTTGGATAGCCCCGAGGCTTTCTTAGCTATCGCTAGCTAACGTACTGAATTCTATTTGCAATGGACAGGTAAGACATGGATATTTCAATAACAGTCTTCATAAGTTTTTCCGTGTATTTAACAACACTAATGGTGGCCTTTCATGTTATCAATAAGAATATGTAGAAGAATGTCTACTCTGCCAATTGCTCAAGTAATATGTTGAGATTATTTATTTACCACCGTTATGTCGTAATTATAAAAGTTGGCTATGTAGTAAAGTTGTGTATTACCAATCTATAACTCTTACGGCGATACTATGGAAATTGCATAGTTTTGTACATTATAAAACTTCTTCCACAAAACTATGGATAGGACTATGTAATAATTTTCTATTTCAAAGATAGATATAATAATTATGTTTGAGTATTAATTCATAGTTTTTATGAAACTATATATTAAAACTTATGATGCCTATATATAGTCTATATGCATAGACCTTGTGTGGGAAAACGATATGCATTAATCCTATGTGCAAATACTATATGCTTGAGCCATAAAACATGAATATACATTTAGAACAAGATATATCTTTTCCCTCATTCTCTATCTAAATTTGGCATTTCCTCTTTATCTACCTCTGCATGAGACATGCGTTGTCTCTCTACCTGTGTATCTAATAGATCATGTTCTACAATAAATGCTCCATTCATGTTACCTCCTCCATTAGAACCTTCACCCTAGTTTTTGTTGCACTCTTCTACAACTGACTATGTGTTTGTAATCCTCACACATTCTCCTTAGTCTCTGTCCACTTCATGCTTCATGCAACCTCGTACTCCTCACTTGGTTTTTGTTTTAATAATTTGGCTTGAGTATTATTTCCCATCTATGAACCTTACCTTATGCTTTTACTTGGAAGAAAAATATCAAGTTGGTTCATAAAATGAAATCCGTAACCTTATTCCTTTATGTTTTCCACTATGCAGTTCTACACTGTATTAACTTGGTAGTGGAAGGATGTGTTGGCTAACACGAATCGGTGGTTACAGTATTTAATGGCTTCTTAAATGCTATGATAATGGATTGTTTGGTGGTTGTTATCGTGGCCAAGTTTCACATGGATTGTCTTGGATTTTTGTGACAACGTAGTGTGGGATTTGTCGGATTGTGCAAGAGTGGCATTGTAAGATCCTAGTGGGATTACCATTCTGGCCGTAAGCTAAACATTGCAGACTGTGGTAATAACTGTCATAAATGTGATTGTGATGGTAAAATATTTATGTCTTGGTGGCTCGTTCTCCGTCGTTGATCTCGTGTTGATCTCAATTTTTGGGTTTAACCTAACCCTGGCATTGATATGCTCCAATATTCCAAACTCAGTTCATTTTGCGAAAAACGTGGGGAGGCCAACAGGCTCTCAACCCTTTAGCGTTTTGTTGGAGGTTCTTTAGGGGTTTTGATACCCTAACCTCGCTATAAGCAGTGTTTCTCAGTAGTTCTTGTCATTGCACAGGTTTTGTTTGAGGGTGAGGCTCGTTCATGAAGTTTTCTTATGAACCAAATGCAATAGTATGGTTTACAAGTCCGAATGTGAATGCGACAGTTGTGTGTGTACAGGGTTTGGTATTTCTCCTTGGAGTCGGAGGTGGACTTCTTGCCTTCATGGTTCATGTTAAAGATCCTGGTGTGTGCACCCGTGCTTCTACCATTTACAGGTGATGTAACGTTATTACATGGTATTGTTTAATAATTATTGTTTCTTTGTAAAACGTGAATTTAGTTTTAACCCTTTCGTTGCGTCGTTTTTTAATGGCGGGTGATACTCCCTCGACAATGGTTGCTGCTAGTAAAAGAATGGTGATGGCTTCTGTATGAACTCCAGGTAAGCCTTGGAGACATCTAACAGTTATACAATACCACGAGGAACTTGTTACCGCACTCGTTTTTTTTAATTTTGCAATGACTTGGTTGTTTAGGAATAGTTTCCGTTCTGGATTTTAATGAGGTTTTTAGACCTTGGTTGGATTAATACTGAGTCGTAAGGCATTTTGTTTTAAGGTCCACAACATTTGAGCTATGGCTCACATCGGTTTCACGATGCTTCATTTTGTTTACTGTATGCTTGTGTTTGTGGAGGAATAAAATAGAGGATGGTTTCAAAATTATTCATTCGATAATGAAATGTTGTTTTTTTGTTGAGAATATTTAAAGAATGGTTTGTTGAGAGACGATACTTCTAGTTTTGAACTGAATGGTAGTGAGGGTCAAACCCTTGACCTGTAACTCGTAATTTCTTATAATGAAATGACAAGAGTTTGCATAGGTTTTTACTATGAATAAAATGTTTAACAGTTGTAAAGTATTCGGCTCTTCAGAAGTTATGTCTGATATTTATCGAAATATTTGGGCAAAGCCCGTTTTCTGTTCATAAGAAAATGTAGGGTTTTTGCTTTTGCTTTTTAAGCCGTAAGGCTAGTTTGTAAACCCCACTGAAATATTTACTATGTTGATTTTGCTAAGGGTTTAACTCCCTGTCGCGTTCTACTCTTGTTTTTATAGAACGAAAGAATTGAACATATTAAAAAGTTTAATAGTATTTAGTACTTAGGGTTTGACCCTTAAGTGATTTCGCGGATTTTGCGAAGATATATATAACCTATGTTTTGTTTGGAAATGTATTTAAACAATAGTGATAAGATAGGTCGATATAGAATACTTCGTTTTACGAGTATGAAAATAGCAATTCTCTGTATAAAAATACTTAGGTTATTGATAAGAGATTTATTATGGGGTTTCGATGTCGACACTAATGAAATGTTACAACTATTTTGACATGTTTCTAAGATATATATAAAACTTACTGTGAACAAATGTTAGTATTTTTGCAGGGAGATTTGATAATTCTAAAAGAGGCTCCATGGAAAATTATTTGGTTTTACGAACTTTTACTGCTATAGTTTTGAAAAGAAAATACTTAGAATACCATTTTTGTTTATAATAAAAAAATAGGATTTGGTTTGTTATATTTTCTGTTCATAATTCTAGGATGTTGAGTTTTAAATTAACAATAATACAGTATTGAAATTACATGGCTCTATTGATAAGATGAATCATTTGATCTTATCCATTTCATATATTCATTCCGATCTACTCTAACTATCCCTTCCTGTACTAGAGTACGACATTTAAAAATAATGCGTGGAATAATACAGGAAAGAAATTTTCATTCAATCTTATTCTATATCATTCAATCTGCCTTCTATTTTATAAACTTGCAGAGCTGTAATATTCACCAAAAATACATTTTGTCAAATCTGTTAATTGAAAATAATATATATAACAACATTTAGATAAATAATACGGTTTGAACAGAATTAAAAAATATAACACAAGTTGAACCTGGAAAACTGTAGAAGAAGAAACAAACAGCCAAAGGAGCTTGTTCCACCCAACCAATCTCCTGAAGACATCCAAGCTACTTGTCTTAGGACCCCCGAGCCTGTTCACTGAACCATTAGGGCGAAGATGCTGTATGGAATGACGGAATAAATTCCCTTGCAATAACAGTAGCACTTCCTCCCTTTAGCAATATTGAACTTAGCAATGTGGCTGCACTAGTTTAGAATGCAGACTTATTTCACTCAAACACTTCTAACTTTCCCCTCATCAAATCTCTTGTGTTCAGAAATTGTCACAAGGTAAGAATAGAACAGCCCCCTATTGAATTTGATGGGTAGATGAATAGCATGCCTAGGTCTTTTGGTCAGTTTATTTGAGTAAATGAGCCACCTATTCAATTCCACTTTCTTGGGGAACATGACCATAAAAATAGGGAATTTTCTCCCTATAACAGTTAGAAGTGAGTTGATGTAACATCCCTCAATTTCGATGCCTGTTGTTATTATATTTAAAAACAATTATGAATTTTGTAATTGACCATGGTGAGGAGCTTTAGGCCAAGGCCCCACCAGTGGATCTCGAGCTAGTGTCATGATTACAAGTGTTAGTTTAATCCTAGAAGGTTAAAATATTGATAAAATGACTTAACTAGTACCATAGGTGATAAGGTCATCACCTAAGTTTGGGGTAACGACTATATGTCGCAATAACTTCGACGACTTACCTATGAGTATAAAACTACACTTATAAGAGTAAAACTAAGTATTACCGCTAGACATTATGAATAACTTAAACTCCGACAAGGGTGTCGGAAAAGTATTCTTAGTTATGAAGCTAAATTCTTCTTTTTATTTCATAAATAAGCACTTTGATAATAACGTGAGATGAAGGCCTTTAACATCATAAGTTATTTATGCAAATATACTCTTACTTAAAAGAGATATTATTTGTAATTATACTTATAAAGAGGTTGACACACACCTTTTTACATGTGCATAATGTTTGTAATTATCTTGTAATTTAAGTAGAGGAGGGATTTCTCTTTTAAATAAAACAATAAATAATCCCAACTAAGTAGAGTCACGGAGCTTGACGTACTTAAGGGAGTGGCTCGTAAATACATCTTACTATTTAAGTGATGGCTACCAAAACAATTTTTGTGGACTTCGACTTATTTCTCCAAATGGCATCGAACTTTGAAATTCGATCCAGATGTCATTACGAGAAGGAGGGTTCAATGACTGGTAAATCGAGAGAGTGGTGGTATCCTCGATTTAAGTTGAGCTTTAAACAAACTTAAATGTAGGTGTTTTCCCATGACCTCCATTGAGTACATAGAAATTCTTGTTAGCTAGAGATTTGGAGAGTGGTCTCTTTAGTTGAGCACACAAACTCCAAATTCAGCCATTTGGCAAGTAGAGGAGCCATTTGTCAAAGAGGATAGTTAATGAACGAATGTCACTGTTTCTACTATTGATGGCATTATAAGCTGCTTGTAGGATGAATATTATTTTTTGCCTCTATACGTTGGCTTTGGGGAGAGATCTTCAAGGATTAGTCCTCAGAAGATTCTGCGACAAGGTTGAGTAAGGATCTCAATGTTGAAGGAAGGAGGGTAGAAGGAACGAAACTCTGGTATTAGAGCAGGCGTCTTGGCAACGAGGAAAGGCTGCAAGAAGCGATTGTGTAAGTATTTTCCTCGTTTTTTGTGATATTGGTATTTTAGTGGCTTGTGCATTGGATACTTAATAATATGATTTCCTTTTGAAAGATCACCGTGATATTATTCCCGTGGAGCGATCTGGAAATCGCTATGGTTACACTTCTCCCCTACATGACTTAGAGGTATTCATATTTTAATGGAAGTGAAGCGATATGGTTATCGATGTAGTTACACTCTTCTCCCTGTGTGTCTATAGGGTTGTATCATACCCTGATGGAAGTAGAAACGCATAGATACTTCTACCTTCGCATTCCTGGAGGTTAATATATCCTCTGGATTAAGGATGCCTCCTCTGTAGAGTATTTCAGCACGCTGTCGTCGCTTAGATTAAACCTTGTTTGTGCTTGCCTCCATTGCAAGGCTTTGAATACCATTGTCGTCTTGCTAAAATTTGTGTTTTAATTTATGTTGAATGAAGGATGGTAAATCTTCTTAACTTCTTTTGGCCAAATAGAAACGAAAGATAACTACCAAATGGATGAGTGTTGATCCCAGTACTAATCCTAGGTTATTTGCAAAGGCAGCGTTGTTTCCAATCCATTGGTATCTAAGAACCTTTGAGATCTTGCGTTTGTAGGACAGCCCGAAGGCTGGTTTCTTGTCAAACAAGATAGCACCAGGTTAAGGATCCTAGATCATAGTTTCAGTCCTCAAGATTTGCAATATTTAAAGGTTAGATAGATTTTTATTTATCCCAGCTAGCATACCTATGAGGTTCGACCTCTAGGTGAATGCGTGAGCTCAGACTTACTTTAAGCCTGATTTCTGGACTCGATGGTTCTGTTATATCAATCCTATATAGGTTGTAACACGCTTTGCTCTCTGTGAGCTACAAGAAAGGACCTTAATCCTTGAGTTAGTTTATGAATTACATCTGGTATTTAAGTGTTATGGAGAAATACTTCTACTAATACAAATATTATAACTGACCGTTGTGCGTTGGCTTGAAAGAGTTCTGAAAGATCTCTGTATATATGCTTATGCTATTTTCTAGATTAGGGTAACCTTTTATCTCTGACTTTTTATTTTCTTGCTTTTCGATTGATAGCGATAGCGTTGGCGTTGTGCAGTATCTCTGTGTTTTGGTGTTTTATTAGTGCCTCTGCCTTTTCATTACCTCAATCTTTATAAGACAGAGTAAGGCTAACTTTTGCGCTAGTATCACGGACCCAACATGGTAGTGATAAGACTTTGTGTATGATCCCTAGAGGATCTGCGTTGGTATAAGTATGTACGCCACTTGTTACATTCTTTCGGTTATATAATTGTTATATATGTGTACTTATGCCATAAAGAATTGCGAAGGGATAATAACTTCCATAAGATTTGGCTATTGAAATATCCTTATTATATATGTCTTATTTATGCCATAAGGTTTTGCGAATGACTACATAACTTCTATACAGTTAGGCTGTCAAAACACTTTTGATTTATATGTTTATCCTTGCCATAGGGATGTGCTAGATGGCAGTAATCTTCGTTTGATTAAACTTACGATTTAGATTTGAGATATATTTTCATCTCTATAAAGTTTATGACATGGCAATTAAGCCTCCATATAGTTGACATTTCAAATATATATGTAATATTTTCCTATTAACATTTATTGTTTTAAAAAGTATACGATATTATCTTAAAATGCTTGTTTTTTTTAGATATTAAAATATATCTCTAAACAAAGCATGAAAGGGTATAGAATATTATCTTAGTTAAGATATTAATATGAAAAGGCTTGTTTTTAATATATCTATAAAAGCATGAAAAGGTATAGGATATTATGTTAGTTGAGATATTATTATGAAAAGGCTTCCCTTTGATGAGAAATTTCAAGGATGGAAGTATAGCAACATTTAAGTTGCAATAAAGTTAAATGATTTATATTAAAGAATGTGACCCCAAGTCTATCACTTTGAGGAAGTGTCTATACTTAGTAAGTGTACTTTAGGTTATGTTTTTAAGTAGGTAAGCGAAACCTTACGGAATTGATGAGTACGTCAATTGTTGTAGATGTAAACATTGTTCTAGCATCTAAAGACTCTTTTATTATTCCAAACTTTGTAACCATGGGTACAGCTAGTAATGACTCTTATGTAAAAGGCTTCCCTTTGATGAGAAATTTCAAGGATGGAAGTATAGCAACATTTAAGTTGCAACTTGTAAACACTTTGGTTTGGAATAAATAAATGATGCACACACCTTTGTGGACTAGCCCGTGTACGGGTGAACCACGTTATATTTTGTCTCCTATGTTTCCTATGGTGTTTCTCAATGCGTCTTATGTATGAGTACTTGTTTCTGTCCTTAAAAATGTTTATGATTACTTTGATGTATACGATTCATATAGAAGGTTGGTTGTTAATATAATGCTTCTCTTATGATTATGATTGTGTTGTTACTATTTAGATTGTTTTATTGAAAGAAGTATATGTTTCTTAAAGGATGTATATTAATACATAATGAAGTTTGTGTTCTCGCAAGATTTAAGAAATGGTTGACATCTTAAGTTAAGCATTGATTTAGTTAAAAGTAAAACATCTATCTATTCATGCAAAAATGATAGAAGATAGTACTTAATATACATGAATTTCATTGAGGGATCTTTTCCTTGATTATTATAATGACATTCATAAACAGTAATAAACATTGCAAAGTTTTAATTATTGGTAAGCAATAATTTAAGAAAGTAAACCCACACTTTATATTTCCGCATATATTTTAGTGGCATTTTAGGCACTTAGAAAAGTTTTAAATTTTACGAAATTTTGGGTTCGTGACAGTTGAGGATGCTGCCAAGTGTCAGTTTGCTCTCCACCACAGTCCATTCCCCCTAGTGGATCAGTGAACACTCATTCAACAGTCTCCTTTGGATGTTTGTCTCCACTTTTATCTATTTATAATAAAATATTCAAAATAATTAATTACAATCCATGACCCCACTTGGTCGATAGTCTTAAGACTTTACAATAAAAATAAAACATAATGTTTTCTCAATAACATAAAATGTCTAGAACTTGGGTATGTGACACCAGAGGCCCGAGAGCTGCAACCGATGCTCTGATACCAATTTGTAACGTACTCTCGTTACACATACACACAATTTACAAACTGTAAAACTATGAAAATAAATTTTTTCCTTAGAGCATCTAATTAGCAGTTCCATATCTACATTGGCTGGCCCATAAACATAAATAAATACACCAACAGCTAGAAGCATGCCATCTGTGCTTGGGATTAGACATATCAGGGTTCCATTCTAACTTTTCCTAAATTTTCAGTGAAGACTACCATCCAAATCATAAGTAAACATAAGCTTGAAACAGAGTTATAAAGACTCATCGAAGCTTGCAAATTTAAACAACATATATCAGCCTTATTCGTACAAAATACTTCCAATCAGACATTCAAACTCATAACCAGGTTTAGGCTTATCATGCTATGAATATTACATGAACCATTCATTCCTCATAAGGTTATGACAACATATATGAGATACATAAAAGAAGTATAAGCCATGCATCTTTCACAAATAAGATTCCAAATGCAGATAACTCACGCAATTGAAGGAAACAACATTCAAGGATACAACCTTCTACAAAGGCTTAAACATAACATAATTATGGCTTACATGTAATTACACCTTCATTCAAAAAACTGAACATAACAAGCATAATAATTCACATGAACAATAAAATTCATCCACACATAAACTTATCTAAAATTCGCATGAATGTGGCAACTGGTTGCATGTGAGCCACGCTCCACCCAACCTTAGAACTTGTCCATCTTGTACTATTTCATCTCCCAAGTTCACCCCCGAGCCGAGATCCAGACATTAACCATAGATATCTCACCAATTTTTCCCATCTCAGAGTCTAAGGTGGAATTAACAGAGGTAAAATATATCCACAGGGTTCAACAAACAACATTTTGGTAACCAATTCCTTGTCAATACCGCAATTGACCCACCTGAGTTCCTTCCCAAATTGCACAGCGACACATTTCACTGCAAACGTCAGGATTCCCTCTGGGTCTCATGCTTAATTTCTAATTGACTAGTGTGTGCAACCAAGGGAAATCATGGCCAAAATGGTTTAACTCGACAATTCAGGTTTAGGTTCATCATAGGGATTCTTCCCCAAGCTTTATTCACCCTCTCCAGAATTCAAAGACACCCAGTGAACCTCTTCACTGTCCATGTCTCAAATTCCTCTCAGATTCTCGCACTCTGCAGACACTTTCCCCCTGTTCTCTCTTCGTGCATCCTACGGCTCACATCCCCCCATTCAGCAGACACCGCCAGGTCGTGCGTCCCACTGACCGCCACGACCTTCCATGGTCTGTCCGCAATCTATCCAAAGCAATTCCCCATGTCCCCCTTTGGGCTCCCACATGGCTGTCCCCAAAGGCACACGTTCCTTCCCCCCCCCTAATCACGATTAGACACTAAATATCCAAATTAAATCATAATTAATAATAATTAATAGTTAGTTAATCCCCCACTAAGAATATGGCTTAGGAGTATGGGTTTTGGGTTTATCATAAGGTTTTAGAACAAGGGATTAGGGAACAAGGTACATAAGTCAACCTTACCCCCCTCACAACCCTCGATTAATATCTGGATCTCCTCTTTAGGGTTTTGCTCCTCATGCAGCCAACTGGTATTTGTATTAAAATATTATCATGCTATGTACATACTCATAGCCACAATGTTCAAATTACAATAACAACTCTAACTTGGGCTAGGGGGGTGTTATAGAAATGGATTGAAATTAAAATTTGGAAAGAGAAAACAAAGGGGGGAAATGAAAGTTGGATTTCACTTTTGGGTCACAATAGTTAAATATATAAATTCTTGCTATAGAAGGAGAATAATTTTGGAGTAATTTCCTTTAGTTCTATGAGCAATAAAAGCATCTATGCGTTCTTTCTCATAGACTCATTTGTATTAGACCATGATGTAGTGATAAGAATATACATAGAGATGGAGCTAAAGGATAAAAAGACTCATTTTAATTATGTTGCATTATCGAAGATTCAAAATGAGAAATTATCAAAAATATTGAATGGAATAGATATTGTGGATTGAATTTGATCAATGGGGGGGATACAGTGAACTTATCTTCCCAAATTATCTATAGGGCCTACTTCTATTGGACCCAATGTTACTCATGGAACTGCTATAGGCCAAGTTGTAGAAGATATTTCTAAACAATCTAAAGTGGAAGGTAAAATACGAGGTACCTTAATACTAAGTTTATCTTCTATGGAAGCTTTAATTATTTATGGACTATATGTGTCCCTATCAATTCTATTTGTAAATCCCTTTGTTTGATCATGAAAACAAACATCCCTACACCTTGTCATTAGAATAGTATTTCTCCAAGAATTTCCTTGTTCAACTATTCTTTTAGGGAAGGGGTAGATTTGAATAATTAGAAAATGAATTATTTTCTTTATTTATATACCTATAGTTTAGTGAGAAATATTCATGGCATGTGTGGTGGGGAAGGGAGTGGATGGACAAGCAAAATTTATTTATCCTTATATAACACCCAAGACTATGTATGATTGCTAGAAAAGTATATGTGTTGTGGTTGTTGGAGTAATTTACTATGCATGTATTGGATTGACAACAATTAGTAATTGGAATGCTCTCCTTCTTGCTAGTGTTGGGACAATCCTCCTCTTTTCTGAAATGGAAGAGTGATTTACTTTAATTGATGACTAAATTTTGCAAATTATATATTTGTGTTCATGTTGAGATAAGAGTCTTTTGGAAAGTATTTTCGTCCTTGTCAATATCAAAGCAATCCATTTTTTTTGTTGGTTTGTCTCCAAGATGAAACAAAGTGTCCCTCTCTTGAACATTGATTAGAATGGTATCTCCTTTGTGAACTGAGTAATAAACCTTGGTTGTTGGCATATTGATAGAGACTAGGTGTTGTATAAGAATTTGATGTAGACAAAGTTGGTAATTGGATTCTCTTTTCTAAGCAAAATCATATCCATATCTCCATTACTTTGTTTCCTAGTTAAGAGATGACTGGAATCCATATTTATAATATTTTTTGTGTGAGTAGATGTATGCATATACACCCTACCCTATGTTCCAATAGAGAAGTTATTCACTCATTTTATTATAGTTATGGTGTATTAGTAAATTAATAGTTTGGGCTAAGTTGATATCCTATAGATTTGGCTTGGTTTCCCTTTAAAATACATGGTGTATGTCAAGCAATTCGCCTAGAAATAGAGTATTGTAAATAAAACCATATTTTCATGAACACTAGCTAATAGTGGTAAGAGCAGATTGAACTTAGAACAACATCAAGAACATAAGCATTGGGACCATTTTGAAGGTAAGGAACTTGACATCATACAACAAACAAAGATTAAACTTTAGTTTCCCTAGAGGATCTATGTTGGTGAAGCAAGTGGGCTATGGGTCCCTCATTTACAAATCAAACAATGTACCTCCTATGAGATATGCTAGTCATATATATTTTCTCTCATCAATTCATGAGACTTCCTATTGTTCATTGAAGGAGTGGTGTGATGCCTTGTTCGAGGATGTCATTAATACTAATTCCAAAGTTACAATTGATGGGATTACTATGGAGTACATAACTAGGAGGTATTTTGAATTCTCTTAGATAGAGGGAGTTTCCCTTGATGTTTCTTTTACTTTCATATTCTCTTGAAATGATGGATTGTAATATCCCTAATTTGAAAAATTACTCCATTTTGGCCAATTTTCAAACCTTGGACTAGTGAAACCCAAATTGTCCCAAATGCTCTTGATTTCTGTTTGGAAGGGATTGAGGGGTCTTAGTACATCCAAATTCATTTTTTAGAGACTCATAAATGTATTTAATACATTCATGGCTTCCATTTATCAAGAAGGTACGAAAGGCGAAAATACTAGGGAATTCGATGTTAAAACCCACACTAGTCTTTGACCTTTTGGATTCCCAAGCATTGTATGACCTTCCCTATTTTATAAAAAAATACTTGGAATGGATTAATGACCTAATTGAAAACCAAAATGTAGCACTCATCAAGATCAAAAACTGGTTATTGCGCCCTTCAAACATAGAGTGGTAATACATAGACATTGCTTGGAAAATTATAAACAATGAACACGGAATTTGTTGCATAAAATCTAATCAAATGACCAAGGGGCTTGCATAGATTAAATTGGTAATGTACAACACATCATAGGATTCTCAAAAATATTCAAAAAATCAGTGGAATTATGATACAAAACCTCCAAAAAGTCCATATGAAAGTAGAGGGGAAACTAGCTCGAATTAGTGGTTTGCTTGAAATGTTTACATGAAAGAAATAGAATTTATAGATATGGCTCAAAATTGAAGCTCAATACATTGACATACATCATATCTCACAATAATTAATTCACAAAATAATCCTCCACAGTTTTCATACAACTATGAGTGCGCCATCAACACTAGAACATGGAGATTGAGAAGAGAATGTGGGAATATATAGTGGAGAAAGACATAAGAGATGAACTCGAATTGTAGAGGGACTCAAACCTGTAAAAAAACACCTTCAATAAGATCTAATAATAGTTTTGAATGTCCTTTCCTCCAACCAACTTGTACAGGGATATTTCACCTTCGAAATTGGTTCAATAACAGGGAAGGTAAACACCCACCATGCAATGGACATGCTAAGCTCTCCAAGAGTGCAAAAAAAAATGATCCAAAATATTCTCTCATTTTCCATCCTCCCTTTTTATTAACTTCATGTAGACTCATGAGGTCGAATTTCCTTAAAAAATACTCACCTAACTCAAGTTAGTGCTTGATTCCTTCATGAGACACTTGTCCTCCTCATTCTTGCACTCCTCTTTCCCCAAATTTGAATTGAGAATATTGGATGACTATAACTCCCTCTATGCACCGTCTTGGTGTCTACTTCTATCCCTGATATGTAATATTTGTCATAGTTTTGTCATCAGGTCTGAATTTTTCTTATTTGTCATAGATTCCTTCATCATTATTGTCATACATGCCATGGAATCTTGTCACAAGTGTCACAATGTGTCTATTATGCTTCTTCCTCTTCATAGGGAGTTACTCTTCCACTCCAAATCGATCCTCCATGATACTTTCCATGAAATTTTCCTCTTCATCTAGCCCAAGTACATTAGCCTTCACGTTGAACTCGAATTTGTGTGAGAATGACGCCCAGTGTAGTGGTGAATCTTGCCACATGTGGGTCCCACAACCTCTTATGTGCCCTCATGATCCAATGCCACTTAATTTTCCTCTTTATTGTTATTTTTTGGCCCATTTAATGTGAATTTGTAAGTCTAAGGTAAATTTGGGTCTTGTAGCTCCCTTATTCCAACTTTTTGTGCTTCCACCCCAACCTAGGGAATTAGTAGGTTAGTGGAATTTTTTCCTCCATGCTAATTTATTTGGATGGGAACATTACAAACTTTAAATTGGGTATTTTCTATTCATGTGAACTGCCTTGTCCATTTGGCTCTAATTTTGAATTATTAATAACTTGGACATCATGATTGGAAATTATTTGACCCTTAGCACCAATTTGACAGACTATCATGAAGATGGCCAAGTGGCATAGGCCATTGTGATCTAATGCAAAATTTGGGGACATGACAACTCCTCCCCTCCCAATATTGATTGTCCTCGATCAATATGGACCAACTCCACAAAATTTTGAACCCAACCAATGGCTTCACACCTCATGTAAGTGAAGATATGCATGATGAAACATTTGTGTAGTTTTCTGCCAACTTCTGCAAGCTGCTTCATGAAATACAAAATAGAAATGGTTGAATCCAAGGATGATCCATAGATACTAATTGATATTCAATAATACAAGGTGCAATATATATTGTCCTATGCAATGCATAAGAGTCACATGGAAGTCATCATAACACACTGCAAGAAAAACATAATTCCATCCAAAAATATGTTTCCCATGGAGAAAATAAGAGGCTTGATTCCTCAAGCTAACTAGCCAAAATGTTCTCCCAATGAACTTCCAATGATCAACAATGCCTGGGTCCCATTGCTTGCACACTCTCCTGGTGCACAATGTCATCAAGAACCATTCTAGCAAGTATGAGATTCCAAGGTCCCAATGCTTGTGCATTCCTATCATGCACAATGTCTTCCAAAACAATACATCAAAGTAGTTTGTGTACAATATCCTCCAAATTATTTCAACCAAGTGTGGAATTCCAGGATCCCATAACTGGCGCATTCCATCAATGAGAAAAACAACACAAAATTTTACATCAAGGTGGGAGATGCCAGGATCCCACTCGATAATGAGCATCCTACCAAACATCATAAGTGCAAAATTTATATCATCAAAGTACATAAAAAAATCATACAAATGTACATGAAGAAGGTGCCTCGTCAAAGAATCATGAAAGTGCTTGTACATCCAATTAAGTAGACCATCATGTGCCCCATACACGCAAGCATCAAGTATTATATCAAATCTTCTCCAATGACATAGGTGAGGATCCCATGTCCTATAATGATGCTCCAAAAGAATGTAAGATGCATCAAAATAATCGGCCATGTGTTCTTTCATCCAAGAAGTGAATGAACTTCCACCAAAATCTAAACCAAGTAAGGAGCAAAGAAAACAATGAGACTTCAAGTGGCTCAAAGAAGTCTCATCAATACACCCATGAATATGTGTATCATCAAGAAATAACAAAGGATGTTGCTACCAATAATAATGTTCTCCAATCATAAATCTCTTCACACAAGTATTGATGAAGTTCCTCCAACATCAAATGAACTAAGCAAGGAGCAAGGAAAATCATGAGTATTCAAGTGACTCAAGTAAACATCATAGGTGCATTCATGTAGATGTGTATAATCATAAGGTAACAAAGGATGATGCCGCAAATGTAAAAAATAATTTGCTCTAGTCATGTCATAATTAAAAGGAGATATAGGAGTTTCATACTCCTCATGTGGAACCATCATAAAGAAATCTCACCCATACTTCATTAGGATGAATGCTGTAAAATTTAGAAGTGGAGGATGTAGGAGAATTAACCAACTCACCCAAATGATCAAAAACTATAGAAGTTTCATCATGTGAAGGATCCATAGGGGTAGGATCATGTACCTCCCTCAAAAGTGTGAAAATTTCCTCATAGGTTGGATCCAAGGTAGTGGAATCATGCATTTCTTCAGAAAGTGTGTAACCATAATCAAGAGGCAACTCAAGTTCCTCTTCTACCACAACAAGTTCTTGGCTCTCATCAAGATCATATTCAAACACATCAAGCACATGCAAGTTTCCATGTTTCTCTTGACCCATCATGTCATGAGAATCCTCCAATCAATATACCATATGAAAGCCTACCATTTTAAACCTCAAAATTCCCCTAATGCTGGACATTTTCTTCCTCGTATGTTGGAAGTACTCTTCATATTGCTCATCACAGTCACCATCATACTACGCATAGAAATCATCATCAAAGTAGGAAATGGATAGAATTTTCTTCTTCAATGGATGACCCAATGCACAGGTGCAAGGACAATGCTCTGATACCACTGTAATATCCTTAATTTGAAAAATTACTCCATTTTGGCCAATTTTTTAACCTTGGATTAGTGAAACCCAAATTGTCCCAAATGCTCCCTAATGATCCCGAATTTTGTTTGGATGGGATCGACGGGTCTTATCACATAAAAATTCATCTATTATAGACTCATACACTTATTGAAGACATTCATGACTTGCATTTATCAAGAAGGTACGAACGGGGAAAATACTAGGGAATTCGATGTTAAAACCCACACTAGTCTTTGATCTTTTGGATTTGCAAACATTGTACGGCCTTACCTATTTTATGAAAAGATACTTGGAATGGATTAAGGACATCATTGAAAACCAAAATGAAGCACGCATCAAGATCAACAACTGGTTATTATGCCCTTCAAACATAGAGTGGTAATGTACATAGACATTGCTTGAAAACTTGTAAACAATGAACATGGAATTTGTTGCATAAAATATAATAAAATTACCAAGGGGATTACATAGATTAAATTGGTCATGTACAATACATCACAGGAGGCTCGAACAGATGCAAAAAATCAGCGGAAGTATGATACAAAACATATATAAATATACTCCAAAAATTCCATATGAAAGTAGAGGGGAAACTAGCTCGAATTAGTGGTTTGCTTGGAATGTTTACATGAAAGACATAGGATTTCAATAGATGGCTCAAAGTGAAGCTCAATATAGTGTCATAAATCATGTCTCACAACAATGAAATCACAAAATCATCCTCCACAAGTTTCATACAACTATGAGTGTGCCATCAACACTAGAACATGGATATTGAGAAGAGAATGTGAAAAGAGATAGTGGAGAAAGACATAAGAGATTAAATTGAACTGTAGAGGGACTCGAATCTGCAAAAAAACACCTTCATTAAGCTCTAATGAGATTTATTTATGGCCTCTCCTCCAACTAAATTAGACATGGATATTTCACATTCGAAATTGGTTCAATAATACGAAATGTAAACACCCACCATGCAATGGACAAGTTAAACTCTCCAAGAGTGCAAAACAAAAATGATCCAAAATTTGTTCTCCTTTTTCATCCTCCCTTTTTATTAACTTCATGTGGACTCATGAGGTCGAATTTACCTCCAAGACACTCACCCAACTCGAGTTAGTGCTTGATTCCTTCTTGAGACACTTGTCCTCCTCATTCTTGCACTCATCTTTCCCCAATTCGAATTGGGAATCTTGGTTGACCATAACTCCCTCTATGAGCCCTCTTGGTGACTATTTTTAGCCCATATATGTTATATTTGTCATAGGTCTGCCATTAGGTCTAAATTTTTCATAGATTCCTTCATCCTTGTTGTCAAACATGCCATGGAATATTGTCACAAGTGTCACAATGTGTCTATTATGATTCTCCCTCTTCAAAGGGAGTTACTCTTCCACTCCAATTCAAGCCTCCATGATTATTGCCATGAATATTTCCTCTTCATCTAGACCAAGTACATTAACCTTCACCTTGAACTGGAATTTGTGTGAGAATGATGCCAAGTTAGTGGGGAATCTTGCCACATGTGGGCCCACAACCTCTTATGTGCCCTCATGATCTAATGCCACTTCATTTTCCTCTTTATTTATTTTTTTTGTGCCCATTTAATGTGAATTTGTAAGTTGAAGGTAAATTTGGGTCTTGTAGTGTCCTTATTCCATTTTTTTATGCTTCCACCCTAACCTAGGGAACTAGTAGCTTAGTGGAATATTTTCCTCCATGCTAATTTATTGGGATGGGGACTTTACAAACTTTGAATTGGGGTTTTGCTCTTCATGTCACCGAACTTGTCCATTTGGCTCTAATTTTTCATTATTACTAACTTGGACATCATGCTTAGAAATTATTTGACCCTTAGCACCGATTTGACAAACTATCATGAACATGGCCAAGTGGCTTAGGCCATTGTGATCCAATGCAAAATGAGTCTTTTGGAAAGTATTTCCATCCTTGTCAATATCAAACAAATCCATTTGTTTTTTTTGGTTTGTATCCAAGATGAAACAAAGTGTTCCTTTCTTGAACATTGATTAGAATGGTCTCTCCTTTGTGAACAAAGTAATAAACCTTGGTTGTTGACATATTGATGGAGACTAGGTGTTGTATAAGAATTTGATGTAGACAAAGTTGGTAATTGGATGCTCATTTCAAGGAAAAGCATATCCATATCTCCATTACTTTGTTTCCTAGTTAAGAGACCATTGAAATCCATATTTACATTTTTTTCTGTGTGAGTAGATGTATGTATATGCACCCTACCCTATGTTCCAATAGAGAAGTTATTCACTCATTTGATTATAGTGATGGTGTACTAGTTAATTAAGAGGTTGGGCTAAGTTGATATCCTATAGATTTGGATTGGTTTCCCTTGACAATACATGGTGCATGTCAAGTAATTGGCCTATAAATAGAATATTGTAAATAGAACCATATTTTCATGCACACTAGAGAATAGTGGTAAGAGAAGTTTGCACTTAGAACTACATAAAGAACATAAGCCTTGGAACCATTTTGAAGGTAAAGAACTTGACATCATACAACAAACAAAGATTAGATTTTAATTTCCCTAGAGGATCTATGTTGGTGAAGCAAGTGGGCAATGGGTCCCTCATTTACAAATTGAATGGTGTACCTCCTATGAGATATACTAGTCATATATCATTTCTCTCATAAATTTGTGAGACTTCCTATTGTTCATTGAAGGAGTGGTGTGATGCCTTGATCGAGGATGTCATTAATACTGATTCCAAAGTTACAATTTATGGGATTATTATGGAGTACAAAACTAGGAGGGATTTTGGATTCTCTCAGACATTTCCCTTGATGTTTCTTTTACTTTAGGATTCTCTTGAAGTGAGGGATCTCACCTAATTCAAGATGGTTTAGTTGCTAGAGGATTTGAGATGCATGAGAGGAATTCTCATGTGTATTTCCACCTATACCAAGATCATTTTATTCTAGTACTGAGGAGTTGACTTATGTCAATCACTATCATTGTGATTTTGATATAGATGTGATCCATCTATCCTGATATTGTATGGAGATATGATTATATTTACAGAATTTCCAAGACAATTAATGATGTGTTGTACATTGATTTTTTCCTATGATGTTTAGGATGATGGAGGTTGGTAGTCAAATCTTGATCCAAGGAGATGTCCCATTAGATTCACAAGTAGTCATTATTCATTGTATAATTGAGACGCCGTGATGGCATGGTTGAAAACTTTGTTGTAGATGTAAGTGCTTGATTATAGGATCACAACCAATACTAATTTGTAGATAGAATATTTCGTGGAGATGTATAGGGAGTCGAACGGTGTCAATGGAAACACTTTTCTCGTGAACTATTGGGGTGCTTCATGAGATTTAAGGTACATGGTGAATGTTCAACCCTTGAATGTTTTAAGATGGATTGCACCATGAGAGATGGTCTATGATGGATACACATACTTGAGTTATCTTACTCAGTGGATGCTTGACCTCAAGATGGTGTTGGATTTTTTTTTTCCCTTTAGGTGCTACAAATCTCTTAGTAGTTTGATGGATGCCCTTTATTGGG
The DNA here is from genome assembly GCA_027924585.1 of Larix kaempferi. Lineage (NCBI taxonomy): Eukaryota > Viridiplantae > Streptophyta > Pinopsida > Pinales > Pinaceae > Larix > Larix kaempferi. Next base: position 26,522,263 of record BSBM01001530.1, on the reverse strand, counting down.
GCCCCATGGAGGAGCCACTTTCTAGGAGAATTCCCTACATGAGATGTGGAGCATTATTCATAATGGAGGAGGGATTCAAGCCCTAGATGACATATGCTGACTTGAATTCCTACTCGGGGAATTAGAGATGGCTTGGGGATGTCAGGGGATTCGATAGTGTTCTTGCAAGGGGTATTTGACCTAATGAAGTACATTGTTGAGGAGGATTAATGGAGTCTATGGAGGCTTTTCATGGAGAGGTATGAAATGTGCCTTGCATAGTTACATCACCTCGGAGCCATTATTGTGCATGACATCACCTTGGAGCATAACACATATACTTTAGAGTGGGCGTCTCACTTGTATTGGCCTATAAGGGCTCATGTACGTTGTTTGTAAGGGATTGTATCCACATAGTATTCTTGTCCTCCCGAACCTCTCATATAAATAGAGGAAGGAGAAAATATTTCCATTTGTATCAGTTGTGTGTTCATTCTTATTCACTATTGTGTAGAGATGTGTGTAATACCCCCAAGACTTTTGAATTATTGATTTAGTGTTTTATTTGAGAAATATTCTCCAAACAATTATTATGTAAAAGAGTTATAAAACTCTATACTCACACTCATGTGGGTGAATATTATGCACAAGAAATAATAGATTAAATTATTATTAATAAAAATAGACACTTGGAGCCATCGGTTGAAAGAGGGGACACCATCATGAGACAATCAACAAGTGGATAGCAAGCAAGATATTTGACATCAATCAAATCCAAGTCAAAAGCTCAGCAAGCTAATGAGATCCACAATTGTAGGGATCGGATTTGATTGAGATGGCACAAGACATGGGCAAAAATTATATAATGGTGCACTGAGAAGACATAGGACGCTACGGGGTGCCTGGAGAGAAATTGTTGTTATCTTGAGGGCAAGATGCTAAGTACTCTCTTTGTTTTGAAAGTCCATCCTATGATATGTTATAGACTCTAGGGAAGAGTGTTGCTTTCAGATATTCCTGAGTTCATTTCTCTATGGTGGTGGGCCAACTCACGGGTGAAGTTGGGAAAGTAAGTGTGTCTATCATCTTCTATGGTTGGGAGGAATTGAGAAGCTCCAAGTGTTTTTTCCCATTCAATTTCAATTTTCAAATAAACATTTTATTTCATGTTGTTTAATGATTACATGAATTGCAAAAGGTATTTAGGTCATATGTTTTACTATGGATCAATTACCCATGATAGGCTCTTATTTGTTTAGTTTTTATTTGAATACATGTGTTGAATTTTTATTTCGGATATTCGAAGCTGGCGATCCACAAATGTATTGCTGTAGTTTGTATTGGATCTGTAATACTTTAAACTCTTCGGTATTCAAATGAACATTGCATGGATTCATGGCTTTATGTTATTTGAAAATAGATATAATAAAGTATCCATCAATTACATGAAGTAAATGATGAATGTGATATTAGTTGTTATATTATGAGTCATTTTTGTTTGTGTCGCCCGGCTCTATTCCGTTATGAAATTAGGAAGACTGTGTTAATTTTTAATTGTAGATATGGTATGAAGCTTCTTCGGAATAAATTATAGAGAAACAGATGTATGGTAGTTATGTAAAACAGATTCAAGCTATCGGATCGAGTCGATCGTTTCATTCCCTGTATTCCTTTTCTTTAGTGCCAACAAAACTAGGACCGATTAGTAGACGGATGCAGTACTGCAATGTCGTTCTACTTCAGATCGTGACTATATCTTTTTAATATGGTCGTATGGATTTACTATGAGTTTGATTATGGTGTCGAGTCAAATCATGGCGGCCGATCCAACTTCTTAGATGGAAGGTCGAGCTTGACGCCTCAACCTGTAAAGGTATCGATCCCTGAAATCTATAAGTAATCGTTTTGCAACAGGCTTAAGACTGAAGAACTTAAACTATAACTATTTCAACCAGTAGTGAACTCTGCATTAGTTATCGAACGTAACGCCTAGACATTACCTCTGTGGTGAGGTTTCAGATTCAGTGCCATAGCCCATAGTCCCTGGTTGTATCTTCTAAACTGTGCTTGCGGGCTCAGCGTTCAAATGTTTCGGTGCTTGGTAGCTCTCCTCCTCGGGAGTTTCGCTTAGAACAGTTTTCGCTTTTGTGACAACTTGGCGTTGGCACTAAACTTAGGATTGTAGACAACGTTAGCGGTAAGGTCAGTGGTTGGTTGAGGTCAGGAGCCAGCGGTGGAGTTGTAAAATAGTTTGGGATATACTTTAATTAAATGTTATAATTTGTATATTATGTGTTATTAAACAAGGATAGATATGAAAAAGAGATCAATGGGTTTATATATATATATATAATGGTTTAAAAGAGATAAATGATATAATGGTTTAATATGTATATGTACATGATTTGGATTATAGGACTAGACCAATGGTATATGACTAAGTCTATAATATACAAATTCTAATATATATATATAAACTAAGTCAATTTCAATTTTATTATGTATATTAATTTCCACGTGTATAAAATATTTCAACGGTATATATGTATATATATATATATATATATATATATATAAGACTCAGTATATGGTATATGCAGTAGAAGATAACACTATTTTTATTCGCTATATCATTGTTTTTATATAAGTTGTGAGATGGAAAGTTATAGGTAGTGAATAATTGATATAGTCATTTTGTTTGTATAACTAGAAATAAATTCTATTACTATTGAAAAGAACTTTATTATTGCATTCATATAGTTGCATATATTGAAAAATGAAAATGTTGTGGTCTTGGATAGCATTGTAGTTAGATGTTATTATAAGTGTCCCAAAAACCATAGATCATAAAGGTGTGTTTAAATATACTTTTAAGATATTGACGTAGAAGATTATATAAACAAGCTTGGAAATCTAACATAGTGTAGGTTTGAAACTTACTTGTGATTGTATTAGCGTAACAAACATGAAAAAGAAAATAAAAATTGATGTTTTGAATTTTGGGTACATTGCAATGTGACTAGAAGAGGAGTGTGCACTATCCTCCCTACCTCTCTCTTAATAATCACTTGTACTTGTACTCTCTCTCTCTCTCTCTATTATATATATATATTGCAATTTTAGTTATATATGGTCTTTATGCATTGTTATTTACAACCAATATTGCCTTGCATATTTGACATAAGTAAACGGGAAAATTGTCAAGTGTTTTGACATCTAAGGAATAACATAAAAGGCTGATTTTATTGTTGTTATACTATTGTAGAAGTACAATTTCGAATATGATTATTGGTGGATAATTTTCCCTAGAACAAGTTGAAAATTATCTCATTGTTTGGCATCTTTTCTCCTTAAATTATTATGAACTTTGGGGTTGTTTTAAGTGAATTCTTATGATCTTTCCATTGTTTTTTTGTACTTTAATTTATAGCAATCCAAATTTTGAAAATTCTATGGCTAGTATCTTGAAAATCTCTAAGCTTACTGGTGGATATTTTGTTTTGGATTAAAAATGAAAGTGGGTAGAAGTTTCAATAAATTTATGTGTTGTATGTATCTTTTATAGATATTGAGACCAAGAAGCGGCATCTAGGGCTCAAGGACCTTCCTATTTTCTTGTGACCTTTTTTAGAGCTCTAAACCCATTCTTGGTGCACAACTAACCTAGTGCCCATAACACCTTTGAAGGAAATTCATAGCCAATGGAGGTTAGCTGTGTTCGTTCAAGGAATCATCCATGGCACTCAAGCCTAAGAAGAAAGGTTTAAGTCCAAAGGCTCTTACTTCCCTACCTTGATTATGGTCATGGACCCAAGACCCATCCATGATGCTCTAGGCCTCATAATAATATCCATATTCAACCTCGATACCTAAGACTCCTTGGAGATGGCATTTTTATTCATGGTGCTTGAACTTGAGAGGGTTCAGTTAGGGATTAAAATGCCATTATTTTCCCCTCGACCATGTTGTTGTGTCAACACACATTTCTAGTGCAGAAAACCTACTCATGGTGCTTCTATCTCACTTGGAGCCTGACACAAACCCCCTACAAAGTTCTTGTGTTTTGGTTTAAGGAGTTATTCAAAGCTCTAGAGCTTGATAAGCTTCAATAACATCATAAGGCACTTGGTTTTATACTTTTATGATGGTCCAAGATCCAAAATCCATGCATGATCCCATGTGGTCACATGAGGATGCATTCATGGCGCTTAAAAGAAACAAAAAATATGTTTAGTGTTTGAGGTTGTTGCTTCCCTTCCCCAACCATGGTCAGGGGTTTGAGGTTGTTGTTTCCCTACCACAACTATGTTCAAGGATATGAGATTCATCTTAATGGCATCAATATTCAACTCATATAAAAGCAAAGATCCCTAATGTATTTTTTATTACTATGCTTGAAATTGGTTAATATATAAAATTGATGTCACATTATAATCTTGAAATGTATAGTGATATATAAAATAGATTTCTAAAAAACCACCTCTCTTCATTCCTCTATGGGTTTATTTATTGATATTCTCCATAATTATGAAGAACAAAAACTTATCAATAAGCATTACATTTTTTGTTTTGAAGGTAATATGATTTGATAATTGTCCTAGAAACAACTATGCTAATCTAAGTTCTAACTTGAGACATTTTTAAGTATCAAATCTAACATGTTTGCATTTGTCTAAGTATTCCATTATAGGTGGCCATGCAACCGAAGAAGGGATTTACTAGTTATTTCTACCCAAATACCCAAATTACCAGCATAAAATTACTTGGGCATTTGGGTAGAAATAACTAGTAAATTATATAAATAAATTTAAAAATTATATAAAGTTTTTAATTTTATTTTAAATAAAAAATACTAAAATTTTTAGTAATTCAAAAACAACTTAAATTTTAATACAAAATTAAAAGATAGTTACAATTTAGATAATATCTCTAATAGAATCATACACTCTTACTTACTTTATAGTAGTTTAACATCAAACCGTGATAATATCTCTAATAGAATCATACACTCTTACTTACTTTATAGTAGTTTAACATCAAGCCCTTGAACTTATATACTCTTGCTTTATAATAGTATTTATTTTTAATTTTCTATTATCTAAAAGTTTAAACAATTAATATATAATTAAAATCAAATTAAATTTTTAATATTAAAACATTTATCAAAATATATTTAACATGTTTTAAAAATATTTTTATTTTTAAATAAAGTTATTGTTAAAGAGATTTTTGTTGAAGGGTATTCCATATTTAATATCATTAAAATATAATTTATTTTTAATTTTTTTAATATTTCAAATTTCAAATTAGTTATGAAGGTTCAACAACTCTATTTTTTTTTTAATAATTCAAATTTAAAATTATAAATTCAACAACTACACTTTACATTTTAAATAGAAAGAAATTTATTAATTATTGTAATTTAATATAAAAGAATCAAAATAATATTTATTATTATGTTAAAAATATATATAAAAAATAAGTAGTATTTATTATTTAATTACAAAATATATAAATTAAGTTAGTTGTAAATTAATAATAAATAAACATATATTATATTAAATAAAAGTTTTTTATTAACTTTCATGATATGATATATAATTTTCTATATCAACTTTGAAAATATATGATAATATTAAAAAAATATCATTTACAAATTAATAACAATAAATAATAATAACCTAATTTAAAATTTAAAATCTAATAAAAATATATTATATTAAGTACAAATCTTTTGTCTAAACTTACACGATATGATAAGATCATTTATGTATAAAGCATACCTAAAACATTATGAAAAAAATACACACTTGCTGAGGATAAGTCAAGAAAAGTTCAAATGATTGCTTCGTTAAAGATAAATACTATTATACCTGCAGTTTCCACGGCAGCATGACAACAAAGTCAATGAACTCTCCTACCCATATTAAGTCTGCCAGCCGGCATTGTCAACCACTTCTTTCACAGAAAAATCGGCGTACAGCTTTTGATTTGCTGTTGAGGCCATTCGCACAATTTCTACAAAATCCCAAGTCCCAACATTCGAATATCTCGTATCAAATGTGGCCATAGCTATTGCAGATATCGAATCCTGTCTCGGAGATGGATGAATCCCGAACACGCCCTCGCAACGCCACATTAGCAGGCCGCCTTTTCTCCTGTTGCTTCTGCTGCAAGTCGGATGACGAACTTTCACTCCGGCCCTCGTGGTTTCACAAGGTCAGGCGATCGAACCCCAAGGCAGATTCGGCGGCTGGGGATTCTCAGAATTGGTGGCGCAAGGGTTGGAACAGCGTCAGACGGATCGGATTATGGTCGGAATCCGTCATTGACGACGCCGGAAGCTGCTGCAGCGGGCCCAAATGGAAGCACTTCGTCCGCAGGTTCAAAACCGACGGCAAAATAGTTTGCAGTTCCAAGCCCTCGAGATTCCAGTACGATCCTCTGAGTTACGAGCTCAATTTCGACCACGGGTCTCGGCGGGACGAAGACTATCAGCTCCACGGTTTATCTTTATCTGCCGCCAAGCCCGGGGAATCTGTCGGTGCCGTATGAATGAAACCTGCCAAATCCCTAAACTACGCATGTCATGGTGCAGTGGAATTGGTTTTGCTCGGTGTTCAGTCCTTAGCGTGGCACTCGCTGGACTTGAAACCTTGTCAATCCATATAAGATCATTTTTTTGCATATTTTGGTGTGTCGTGAAGGATGTTTCAACAGTACCCTTGTGATCTTCCAAATTATGATCATTTTATTGAAAGGTTCCATTGGCAATGCAATTACTTTATCATCGTTTTCTTTAGTATATGATTATCATCACAATGGATTCTCTGCTCCAGGAGAAGGCTAAGTATAGAAAACAACCAGCAGGGAACCATCATTCCTCTCAAAGAATTGAATTTTTACATAAATCATGTTGAAGCTAATTTTATTTAAAATAAGTATTTTTTGTTTGTTTATGAAAGTAAAAATAATTTAATTGTCAAACTGGTAACGAGGATAATTAACATTGATTTTTTAGAAAACCATACTACCTGAGATACTGAGATAAGAAGTTGATGGTATGTAAAGGAAGACTTCCAATCCTGCAGACTTCTCCTCTTACCAGATGCCTCTAAATTTTAGACTATTAATTCCATCCAAAATAATTTTAAGCTTTAATCCAAAACCAAATATTCAAAATAAATTAACTACAGTTAAAAAACAATTTTAATTGAAATAAAATCATTTTCAACTTCATAGTTAGTTAATATTATGACATCTCAATAACGGCATACAGTTCATAGTTAATATTCCAGTTCATACATTAATAATAAAAACACTTGAGAGTTTAGAATAGTTTTGTTTTGTTATAACATACGGTAGGAACATAAAGTTCGAGTTCAAATTTGATATGAAAAAATAATCGAAAGCTTAAAATTTAATATGGAAAAAATTCGGGAGTATACATATTCTGTTTTTGTTTGTTCTTCACATAATGAAAACCGTAAAAAGAAAATTGAATATAAGAAATTCCCAAAAAAAGAAATTCCCAAATCAAACAAGTTCTCATGACCCGGGATTGTAGGAGCGAAAACTTACTTGGGGATATGTGGAGATCACTACACAATTTTAGCAACATATTAAATGTCTTATCCAATCATTATTTAAATACTATATACTAAATTTATCATTGTGTAATGTAAACACAATTATAGATATGATTTATCATATTTCAGTATTTGAATTTCACATATTGAGATTCTATTTATAAAAGCTTTTCATGTTTAATAAATGATTTTGCTTTAAAATAAGGTAGAAAATTCAAAAAGCTTCCAATGCTTAATAAATGATTTTGCTTGAATGAAAGGTACATTTTTATTAAGGTTGCCATAGAGGAATTCAACAATCAGCGCACCAACAACAAGGTACATAGATAAGTTGATGTGCTTGATTAAATGCCAATCCCATGCCCTCATATATATATGATACAATCCACTGGAACGTTGCAATCCTGAAATCCTAAATACTGTTAAGTATATTAAATTCTAAATGAGATTAATATTATTAGTTAATATTAGATAACTCAAAAAAACCAAAGTCTAAAATCAGACATACTAAATTAGAAATCAAGTTCTATATATATTTTTTCCAGTGAAAAAAAAACTACTATTGATATTCAGCTGAATCAAATAGTACAAAGAAATTCTTGGTTCTGAGACGAATCAACCACAAGCTACCCAATAAGGTCTGATTTACAAAAATTGCCAGCAACAAAAGCTCAAAATGGCAGATGTCCAAAGATACCATATTACAAAGTTGCAGATATCTAGATCTACAGCATTCTAATGCAAGTAACCTCAAAAAACTTAATAAAAAAAGTAAGAATTTCCACGATCCAGAATGGTATTATCCCACCATTCCTCCAAAATGAGATGACCTTCCAAGCTTGACACAGCCTGTTTAGATAACTTATCCGCCAGCAAGTTGTGGTCCCTATAGATATGCTCAAACAAAATATTTTGTTGCTTCTTTTTGAGCACGTAAACACTAATGTCTCAAATTTGTAACATTTAGCTTGAATTCACCAGATGCCCACTTGATTATAACCCGTGAATCTCCATACACTTTGATGTTGACTAACCCAAAGATGTTAGCCACTTTCAAAACACACCAAAGTGCCATAAGCTCAGCTTTCGTGTTGGTTCCCACACCACAGTTGAGCCTGACTGTGAAAAAATGAGAATCATTCAAATATAGAACTCCACCAATAGCACATATCCCATTTTGGGCAGCCCCATCAAAGAAGAGAACAGGCTGATCCACCTTAAGAGAAAAATCACTTACTTTGACAATCTTTTGACAATGAATAGCAACCTCATAAGATGAAAACATTTTTATTGCAGTAAGACTGCAAGTCAAAACATTAGGATCCACATTCTGAAAAATTGCACAGTTTCTTATGTACCAAATTGCCCAAGAGATGCAGATAGCAATTGTAAAAAAGTATTTGCAATTTCTGTACCAGTTCAAGAGACAATACTTAAAGTTACCAACATCCCACTGATGAGTAATATTCAATTCTTTGGAGACAAAATCCTAGACAGAATGGGTGAAACTGCAGGAGACAAATAAGTGTTGAATTGATTCTGAATTATTTTGGCAAAGAATACAGAAATTAGGTCCAATCCATCCACGTTTTCACAAATTATCCCAAGTCTTTAACTTATCCTGCAAAGCTAACCAAATAAAGCATTTTAATTTTAGCGGGATTAACCAAGTCCATAAACACTTATACCACCAATCTTGCGAGAAGATAAAACTATCTTGAAGAATTCTAATGTATGCAGATTTGGCCGTTACAATGCCAGTAGCAGGATTTCCTCCCCATACAATTTGATCGGATTCCTGGTTCAAAAAGACCCCTGTAGCATTGAGGTTCAGAATATAATCATCCCAAGTGAGAGCTAAAGAGCCCGAAAGACCGAGAGCTGTAGCAGAGAACCACCCAGAAGTGCCAGTACCACCATCTATGACACGCTGAATCTTATCCAAAGTGGACAGACCTAAAACCTGAAGATAATCAGTAAGGATAGTTGGGAGGCGAAAATTTTCATCCATGCCTAAAATAGGATTTTCATAAAGCCCCGCCAAATAGGAGAGAAATTCCAATTGACCATTTTTGGATTTCTAATCCAATTAAGAACACCCTTGTGAAGATATTTACTGTGAATGGGTGAAAACATGAAGTTGGGAAACAATTTTGGCTTGTTTTTGACAAACAAAACTGCTAAATTTTATATTTTTCAACTTTGACCTCTTCAAACCCATATCTCCCTTCGGAATTTCAACTTGAAGTAAACACAAAGGTTTTATAGAATTGAATTATCTTTCTAATCGTATTTGTTTTAATTTTTGTATGGACATATCGTGGGACAAATTTGTTGTCAACCAACGGCATATACTTGAAACGTTTAGCTATGGATAATGAGTGACCTGTGTTGACAACGGTGTTTTGATAGATGGTTATTCATTTCAGGGAAAACAATTATAGGCTCATAATCTACACACACTACACTTGATCCTGGACTATATTTTGAGTTTTTTAAGTCTTGGGAACTATTTTTTATTATTTATCAAAACAACGTATGTTCAGAAAATGGTGCATTATCGACACATGTTTTTGTCTTCACATTTTATTTCAAATGTGACTCTTATTGGAAAAACTAAAAGTACCATTTTGAAGAGGACGAGCCAATTATGATCTCTGTGAAATTTCAAATTTTTTGGTGTTGTCTTTGTTATGATATTGAATTTTCATTTCGGGTGATTTTCAGAGTAATAAAATTCTTAAGGGATAAGGTTTAGAAAAAAAATATATTAATAAATAGTAATTCAAATCGAAATGAAACAATTATTATATCATTGGAAACTAGATTCAGAGATGAATCCATTGCTACCAAGTCCGACAAATAATACTTGGTATTTACAGGGGTTCGGGCTTGCTGAAGTTGCAGGTTCTAGAAATATCCCTGATATTTTCGCAGGTTTTGTTGACCATAAACTCTCGGCCAAAAAATACCTTCCAAACTCTCGGTTGAGAGTTTAGTTCAAACTCGCATTCGAGAGTTTTTTTGAAAATACAGCACGGCAATTGGTTCAAACTCTCATCCTAGAGTTTTTTTTAAACTCTCGGCCTAGAGTTTGAACTCTCAAAACTCTCAACCTAGAGTTTTTTAAACCCTCGGCCGAGAGTTTGAGGTTGACTTTTTTTCCCCTGTTCATCCGCACACCCTCTTTTTTTTTCACTCCGTTGTCACATAATTGTTTCCCAGCTTCGCGTTTTCACCCGAATGAGACGAGACCAAAGAGTGTTACCGAAGATGCTGCACCACATACTTTTTAATCTAAGGGATGAATTGAAAACCTCAAGGTTTTTGATGCCCCAACCACCAAACTTAAAAGGTCTAGAAAGAAGCTTCTCATCAACAATGTAAACAATAAACTTCAATTCTTAACCACTTCTCATCAACACTACATGTAAGTCAAATAGAAGTGTATTTCAAGATTGTATACTAGCAGTATATAAGTGCTTCCAAACCTTGTAAGACAATCCTTGTTTTTGTTTGGTTTCCCGTCACTCAGGGCCGGTAGCAATGAACCATTGGTAGGAACCGCAACCCAAGGGAATCTAAGCCATCAATGTCACTTGGGGATTGCACCCATCTTGGGCCACACCAACCTTTATGATGGATGGATTTCTGGGTGTTTCCTCCCAACTATCTCACCCTTAAGGGGAATTGAATTCGGGTCACCTTGATGACGAGGTCCACACCTTAACTGAATGAGCTAGCGAGATTTGACTTGTAAGACAACCCTTTAAACAATGAACCCATTTTAATTAAACACCATTAATGTAACCACAGAAATGCATGCAATGTGTGATTGGCACAATGGATACTCCAAATTATTTTAGCAATATATGGCCGTCCAAAGGAGTTTTAGGACTGTATGTAATATATTCCAAACCTCTTATCTTTCACCTTAAATGGGAATCCTTTGAACGATAGCAAAAAGTAATTAATAACTAGTCTTTGTTTGGGTTTTTGTATTTGATGTGGCAGGTAAAAGGTGACTGTCAAAGTTGATAGTATGCAACTTTGTTGCAGACTTAGGGAAACAAAAAAAGAGGTTGTTATAGGCTGTTTTTAGCCTTGATTTTGGGTGGCAAAGGGAAGACCAATTTAGTAGAAGGACCAAGGCAGGAGAGCCGAGCCTCCTAAGGCAAGGTCGAGGGTAAGGGAAAGAGGAAGAGAAGGCGAGAAAGGGAAAAGAAAGGATAAAAATAAAGGAGAAGGGGGAGGAATAAGGGAAGGAGAAAGGAGAGGAAAGAGGAAGGAGAAGAAGGAAGGAGGAAGGAGGAAGAAGAGAGAAGAAGGGAAAGGTTAGGTTTTAGGACTGTTTTAGGGTTAGGTTTCAGAATTCATGGTTTTTCTAATTATGTACAAAATCAAAAATAAAAATCTAATTACAAAAAAAATGCAAATTTAAAACAATATTTACACATGTACAATTAGGGTTTTTAGGAATTTTTCATGTTTTTATGTTTTTAGGGCTTCTTAAAATTTATCCCTAGGGTTTTTAGGGCTAAAGAAGGCAAGCTGAATTGTAGGAGAGAGGGCCTAAATTTTAAGAAGGCAAAAAAATTGAAAAACAAATATTTTTTTGATTTTCTAAGGTTTTTAACATAAATTGCAGACCTAATTACAAAAGAAAAATACAAAAATTAACCTAAAAATAATATTTACAAAAGTACAAACTAGGGTTTGATGTAAAAAATATAGACCAACTTAGGGTTTTAATGGATGTTACCCCAAACCCTAGCCTTGGAGGAAGGTGACCAACCTTCCTCTTGGAGGTAATTCTCCTTGTCAACTAGGTTAGGGCTTTTAGGGTTGGTTTCAAGAGCCTAAACTAGGGAAAATTTAGATCTCCAAGGCTAAACTTTGTAAAAGCCTCATCTTGGAAGTGTTTCTACTATGCTAAAGGATATAAAAGTAGATAAATGACCATATTCAAAGAGTATGCATCCCTAGGGATACCATTCAATGATTCCAAATGCAAAATTTACCTACCGTTCATCAAGCAAACCTTAAAAATGAAAATACTTGCTTGAGCATGAGTTATTCCAACCATTATAGCATCCACAAAGCACTAGCAAGACAAAGAAAGCATCCAACTTTATCTAAGAGCAAGAAAAATCATCCCTCTAAGAGGTGCGCACCACTTCATAAGGCCCTTCTAGGGTAAAAAACCACTTATACCATGAAACGAGAACTTGACATAGTTCTTGTTTTTCTCTCTCCTAATATTAGTAGCTATTCTTACCTCCGTTTCAAAAAGGGTTGATACCAGTATCACACATTTTTTCATTTTGAGGCATTTTTTTGGGCCTTTGAATTATCTTTGTCGTAAAATATATTTAATTTATATTTTCAAGTATGTTTTTAGAAATTTATACATTTATAAGCAATTTATAATAAAAGCCATATACATTTTGCAATTTTTTTTATAAAATAAGACATTTTTATTGACAAAATTGTAAAAAATTCTAGAAAATAAAGACATTTAAAACCATTTTCAATGAATTTTTAGAGATTTTTTTTTATAAAAATGATACTATCTCATATTATTTTCCGAAAAGTGACGATTCACATAAATTCAAGAAAAACTATACCATAGATTTGTAAAAACATATTAAAAATATTATATATAGAAATTTTATTTCTAAAATAAAGTCTGAAAGTTAAAACATTACTAATATATCTTATCAAAAAATTGTCAAATTTAACATTTTCTTCAAGACATGAAACTAATCAACAATATCATGTAGCTGATCAACAATATCATGTCGGCCAAATTCTTCATCGAAATAGGAATTTTCTGGAGCTTGGTTTTCTTCAGGGACATCAATGTCCTCTTCCGTTGGGTCTTCTATATCTACAAGATGCCCAAAGTGCCCCCTCCTAAACCCCCCCTAAAATATATAATAAAAAAATAAAAAAATAAAACAAATTAAAACCTACCCCCTAAACAAATGACCATTTTATATGAGTCACTTAAACTCATTGAACCAAACATCAAAATGATTATAGCATATAATTTTGTTCTGCCCACCTTTTTCCTATAATACATTAGGCCTATGCCTTTTTCCTCTCCTTAAAATTCTTGTTCCTTTATTGAAAAAATTGATCTATAACAAAAATATCTATTATGTTGCAATTATATTTCTTATCATATATAAAAAAAATAATACAATCATGGTAGGGAAGGAAGTGCTACACAACCTCACTTGTCAAAGCAAAATTGGAAAACCACAAAAATCAAACAAACTATAAGTCCATAAATTAATGTTCTAATAATAACAATTAACAATATATGATGTAACAATACTAATAATGTATGTGGTCAATGTAATGTGATAATATATAATGTAACAATGTTAGGTATTGCAATATTAATGATGTCTGTGATGTTAGGTATTGCAATATTAATGGTGTACGTGATGTTAGGTATTGAGAATTAAGTGGTTGAACCCCAAAAGTATCTTGAAAGCATTACAAGTATGTATCTTGGGATTGAAGAAAATGTAATAAATTTTTATTTATTATAATTAAATTTCACCTTATCATGCATCTAAGTTGGGTTGATAATTTAGAGAGTTTGATAGTATGGTATTTTCGAGGTGATTTTTTATTGGAAATCAAACATTTTTTTCTAAACAAATCTAGATTTTGTGTTATTTAAATTATGGTTTTGAATATAAAAATGGATTCACAGATTCCAAATAACTCAAGACACCCATATTGAGCAAATTTAATTCTAATTTTTAAAAATTTAAAAAGATATTCCCGAACTCCATTGAAATGGTACCCAAAAATCCTATCGTGGCCCCTTTAGAATACTGGTAATAAAAATAATAATTTTATATAACCATAAAATATGATCCATGTTTGATAGTTTTTATATAACCATAAAATATGATTAATAAGTCCAACCCTTCTCCCTTGTCTCTTTTAGGTGGTTTTTCCTTGCCTTCAACTTTCAACCATTCACCTCGTCGAGAATCGACACCAACACCTGTCGACATTACAAGTATTGTTTTCTCTCATGCAAAGCTAAAGCTAGGCACTCTAAATTTTTTCCTTTTAACCATTTGGGATTCGACACCAACACCTATGTCAACATTGTTTTGTTGTTCTATCTCGGGCAAATGATACATCCAACCATTATAAAAAGTTTCATTGGTCCCTTTCAGAATTGACATAAAATCAAACCAATTTTACAAACCGTCACAGAAGATCTTTCTCTCATATTGATCAACGAGAATTAGGAACTCATAAAGCTTAAATCATTGATCATTAGGCTTTATTTTTATTTACTGCAGAGACAATTTCTGTTTTTTAGAGTAAATTAAAATAACAAGCAAATTAAGTTGTTCATTGATCTCTTGTGAGTCTCATATTCATCTTTGGGGAAGATTAAATTATTATTATTGTTAAAGGAGATTTGTAATGAGTTTTCAATGAAACAATATATTTGAAATTTCAATTCATAATGCTTTGTTTCTTCTACTGATCTGCAGGACTATATGTGCACTGAGGATGAAGACAAGGATACATTTAAAAAATTTAAAGCAAGAGACCGTAAAAAACGTTTTCCACGATTTAAATTGAATTGTAATTTTGAAAACGTTCCTAGATGTTTCAATAATTAATTCGTAACTTTTGTTGTGGTGCAGTACACAGCCTCGTATCAGCTTCAGTGGGAAACACTCTTCTTAAGCACGAATTTACTGGACAGATTCAAGGGAATTTTACAAACGATACTCATATACAGGTCCTGGGTATCGCCTACATGACACTTGCAATCAGAATTGAAGAGAATCAACCTATGCAATCAGAATTGAAGAGAATCAACCTATGAATTGGTATAAATTTCAATTCAATTTAAATCCTGCTGCCCCCTCCTCCTCCTCCCTTCTCCCTCCTCCCTCCTCCCCCTCCTTCCTTCTCGGTGCCCCTCTGCCCAAGTGAGAAAAGCGAAGTGTTTCCCTTCGGGCGGGTCGAGGGGACTGGGAACCTTACATTTTTTGTGGTTGGACCACTTGCGTGTGCCCTCACCTCTGTTATTAGAAGCGCCACCACCGACTCATTTAAAGGTAAGTTCAGAGCCTTTATAACACCTTGTATTCCTCATTCGTCCAGGCTACCAGAAGTCCATCCTTTTATCTTGGAGTTGCTTTCTTCGCGACACCTCTCTCTGGAAATGCTGTAAATACAACTAACTATAGTGAGAGTTCCAGTATATGGTCGGATGGAAGCTATGTTGGAAAAGTCACATGACCCTTTTGGGTACTAGTCTCATAATGGAAAATATAATATAAGCAAGAAACCTTCAAATTCTCATTAAAATCATAAAATGACTGATGAGCCTGCTTAAACATAGAGGTTCCTATACAAATTAGAACCATTTTAGATAGCTGAATGACAAATTGTGAGAGGCAGAGCAAAAACAGAGTAGGCGGTGGCTGAAACAGAACAGGGGATGAATTCAATGGAGCTTTGCGGCTCTCCCATATTCATCTAATAAACTGAAATTATGCCAAATACATTTTTACATATGGATGCCTCTTCATAGGAGGCGTATTTACTTCTTCAACTAATGCATTAACTCCTTGTACCGGTGGTTGGTGGATTTAAACAGTTGGCGGGAGGAATTATCTCCAACACTCCCCCATAATTCTAACCATAAACCAACTACTAACATCTAAAGCATACATGCAATGCCTTTACGGGATTTCAACAAAAAACATAAAACATTAATGCCTGTTGGTCTAAGTCTCAGCTAGGATTACATTCATAGACCCAAAAATTGATTTACTTCGCTGTAGGATATGGAACATGTTTACATTTTTCTTCTTTTTGCTCCACACTTTGAACTCAACATTCTTCTTCACCTTCATCTTCAGTCTCACCTTCTTCTTCATCTTTTCTTCAAGCTCTTTGGGCTTGATTCTCCCATCAAAATCTAAAAATTCTTCAATGGCTTGTTGCCTTGTGTCTTCATCTTCAATCAGGTTCATAATGCCCTCAACATCATCATGGGCTAGTAATTCAGATTTCTGCATTTTCAATTGCTGGGATATGGGAATGTTTGGATCCCATATGTATTTTTCCTTCTCATTTTCATCAATCTCTCCAATGGCCAACTGCCACACTAACGACTGATAATAATGCCTGATCTATTTAGGACTCCATTTCATAAGAATGTCTTCAACTGGTTCATCTTCATTGTCTGGATCTTCAATGCACATTTCTTCATCCATGGTGTTGCTAAGCACTCTTGGCATGTCACAATGCCCATCATCATTGAATTCAAATGCTTCAACTTTTGCAGCTGCATGGCTTCCTTCTTTTCCATTTATCTTTGCATCTCCAATGTTGCCTTCTTCTTCATTCTCTGCTTCAAACAAGGACATCACATTGTCCAAATTATTCAAAAACTCTTGAATGATTTCATCATCATATTCATTTACATTTTGCTCAATTGCAAGCTGATTTCTATATGCACCTACACATGCATAAACATCTAAACTGTTAGGAAAAACTTCTGCCCTCAGGGGCATGCTCTTCATGAGCTCATCTTCTTCTTCACATTCAGCCTCTACTATCTGTCCCGCAACTGCTTGAGTTGTTGATTCATCATTTTTTGTTGCTGCTATGGCAGCTTCATCTTCAACATCATCTTTGTTATCTTCATCCACTTGTGGCTATGCACAGTGGGCTTCATTGTTCTCGAACTTAATAGGCTATGCTTGGCTGGCAGAGTCCTCAATCATTTCATGTGACCATTCAATTGCTTCTTCATCTGCAACTATGGCTACTTCATCGTGGGATTCACTAAAATCTTGGTTGTATTCTACTTCAACTGTAGGCTTCTCTTCTGCTACTTCTTCAACAAGATGTGACAATGTTGGCTACTTGCACATGTCACTCCCCTTTTCACTGAACTCCTCTTCCAAGATTCTCCATGCTTCCTTGGAAGTCTTTGCTGCTGCAATCTTGTGAAAAATATTTTCATCCACAGCTTGTTGGATGAGATGCAAGGCTAAAGCATCCCTTTCTTCATCATTGTGGTCAATATGTATATCTGCATAACGTAGATAAACCCTCATTCTACTTGACCATATGTCGAAATTATTCCCATTGAATGGTGGAGGTGATGGCAAACACACTCTGCTCCACACATCTTCATGCTTCCTTGCTTGTCTGATACTCATTCTTTTTCCCATTTCTTCTCTTCTTTGTTGGCATGTTCTGTGCTGGCACTTGTCTTCTTCATGCAAGTCTCCTACTTGCTTCTTCTTCCTTATCGCCCCCTAAAAAAAAGTATAAGTTTTCTTGTTGGCTACAAGACACTGTCAACAACGCCCCCTTAATGCAAAAACACTTTGTTTTTTTATTTTCTTGGCTTTTCTATTCCTGGGGAATTTTCATTTCATTTTATGGTTATAGGACAGGCAGACGATACCACGTCAACAATAGGAAAAACAGAGGTTGAACGCTAGCAAACGCTGTGAATGCAAATGCTCCGACTAGAACAGACAAACACAACATACAGCGACTACCATAACATAGCATTGGATTCTTTTTAGTGGGAGGTACCAAAATACAAAAAAGTAAAAAGAGTCATGGCAGAGTATTATTCTTACCACAGCAATCTCAGGTTCCATCCATAGCTCAGTTGACTTCCATGGATCATATGATCCAAAAACTCAAACTTGCTGCAATACACAGTGGGATGAGCTTTATCACACAGCATCGTTTCTCCTCCTCTTCGGAAGCTGGCTTTTCTTCGAGGAAACGATAAGCCCCCTTTCCAATAACAGATCAACAATGCACATCTTGCTAGCTACATGTAGGATCCCAGACTTCACAGAAATTGGGGCCGATAGAGGTATGGCAGCTCTGCACAATGGAGTTCAACGCCAATCAGAAGGGCACAAATCTTCACAAATGCCGCTACAAGCTTTAGTTGTGGGCTGAAACGCGCAAATACAGACTGATGTCCATTACTCGATATTCACTCAACTGAAACCAAGGGGTATGGGTCGTTGAGCTTGCAACATGGCTCTACCCAACACATAGATTAATACAACTCAGTTTTCTGATAAACTGAAAAATAGACACTCGGTTTTCTGATCAACCAAGAAACACAAGCTCGATTTTCTGGTAAACCGAAAAACAAAGGTAGCATGGCTCCTTTGGTGCTACTGCACAAGCATACAGTTCTCCATGGTGGTATGGAATTCTCGCTAGCTCAACTTCTTCGGCGGTGGCTCCCTCTGATAGCGACTCATTCAGAAAATCAGTAGCTCTCTCTTTAGAGATCGATTACTTAGGCAGCGCCGACAAGTTCATGGCAAGTGGCGACATTGGAAGAAAGACCAGATCTCAACAACTTGCTCTTGGTTTCATAGCAAGCAAGAAAAATTTGTCTTCACTCACAACGGCTGTCCTTACCTTAAATTCTTGGAAGCGAGACTTTGGTTGGGTGACTCCATACCACCGATCCGTGACTCCAACTTACAAAAACCCTTGCACCTATCAACCCAATGCACAGATCTATGGATCCAGTGCAATATACACATAGCACAACACTTCTACTCAGCAGATGGATGTTCAAACGCAGGTTGTTCTCTTAGGCAGCATATGGCCCCCCTTTTTCTGCATTGATGTCTGCAAGTGTCCTCATGGTTCCTCCTGGGCCTTCATGGTGGGTTCGACTCCGATTGTCCCCCTCTCAAACTCTTGATGTGGCTCTCCCTCTTGGCTCTGCCTTCAGCTCAGGATAGCTTTCTGAAAATCTCTTCCAGCGACTATGGCTAGGGTTTCTCTCATGTGTAAATGGAGACGGCTGCTCCTACTCCTTCCTGTGCAGCAGGTTGGCTTGGCTGACCAACTCTGTGTGTAACCCTTACAACACTAGGATCCTTCACATGGCTGGTGAAGGAGGATTCGTCCCTCTAAGCTCTGATACCATGACAAATTGTGAGAGGCAAAGCAAAAACAGAGTAGGCGGTGGCTGAAACAGAATAGGGGATGAATTCAATGGAGCTCTGCGGCTCTCCTGTATTCATCTAACAAACTGAAATGATTCCAAATACATTTTTACATATGGATGCCTCTTCATACGAGGCGTATTTACTTCTTCAACTAATGCATTAACTCCTTGTACTGGTGGTTGGTGGATTTAAACAGTTGGCGGGAGGAATTATCTCCAACACTGAACAAATAGGCCTTTTGTCTAGTTTATTTTCATTCAAAGCAATTTTAATTTCTTGGAATCTGGATATGATATCGAAATAAACCTTAAATTTTTTTCAAGGCACAATATCATATCAATAAATTATAAATAGATCTTATATACTTCATCCATTCACTCATAAATATATCTTATATATATCATTGACTCATTGAGATCTTATATATCTCATCGACTCAATGTTAAATTATTTTATAAGTGTAATGATTTCCTTACACTTCTAAATAGTGAGAAAATGATAACAAAATACAAAGCTTTACATTCAATTTTCCAATGATGAGAAACTCTTCACTCATAAGGATTTGATAAATATAACATTAATCTTCATATAATATTTAGTCAAATCAATACAACTAAAATCAATACAACTAACAACTTAGTTCAAAGTTTTAGACTTTATAAACAATAATATCTATTTGATAAACAACTTATTTTATAATATTTTTATATAATATATAATGCAAAATCTATTTAAATTTATATCAATAAAGAATATAAAATGCACTTAAATCCAGTCCCAAATTCTTTATTTCAAATTTTAGTCTTTTTATATGATCACAATATTATACTCACATTTATATTACTTGTCATCATTCATTTTACCTTCAAGAATTATCTTTGATTTGATATTCATGTCAAACTAATCCTTTTATACTTATTTACTGATGAATTAGTTATTCTGCTTCATTGCTAAATTGTTTTATTATTTGACTAGTTGTTTCAAAATAATAAAAAAATATTACAAGCCATTCATAAAATACATTTATGAAGTATTTTCTAAAAACCATTATTCTAGTTGGTGTATATATTTTGATTTGAAAGCTACACATAATTTAATGCATTTTTTTATGTATTTCCACCAACCTGGCGTGCTCCTTAGACCAGTTCATATTGAATTGGAATTTTGAAAACGTCTGTGGGCGGTTCAGTAGACAGCCTCATATCATCTTCAGTGGGAAACACTCTTCTTATGCATGAATTTAATGGACAGATTCTTGTCTAAAGAGAATTTTACAAACGATACTCATATACAGGTCTTGGGTATTTCCTGCATGACACTTGCAATCATAATTGAATAGAATCAACCTACGAATTGGTATAAATTTTGAAAGATTATTTCTTTCATGTTCTATTTGCGGTATTAAAATGCATTTAGATCATTACAGTATTAAAATGCTTTTTAAATTTGTAATCACATCAAACTTCTTAGAAATGAAATATATATTAATTGGAGCATCTCATTGTGCCCAACGTATCATGATAGAACAGAGCCATAGCTGCATTGTCCATCATGTTATTTAGCAATTCCTTCCCACTGAAGTTGATGTCATTAGAGGATTTAAATCTCTGCAGAGGCGTTGTGTTGAGGAATTTAGCGATCACCCTCACGGCTTGCACGCATCTCCGAGGCTCTCCCCTCCTCTCGCTCCTCCCCCCTTCCTCCTCCCCCTCCGCCCTTCTCTGTGCTCCTCTGCCCACACTCCTCTCCTGACTTGGGCGCCAAAAGGTTGCCCGTGAGCGGCGACCCTTTGGCGCGCTCACTTGGGCCCCAAAGGGCCGCCCGTGAGGGGCGACCCTTTGGCGCCCAAGTGAGCTGAGCAATCACTAATGATAACGAAGATCCTAGCGATGTGCAGCCCTCAGTCCTTGTTAGTTCCTGTTATCCATTAATTGCTAAATTTGAAGAGAAATTTAGGTCATGGAGTGCTTTTTCCAATGGTTCCAATGGCCTGTTGGAGCTTCTGTTTAGTATAATTGATCTGGGATGCCGAGAATTTACAGAATTCGGTCATGATAATGAAGCATTTTCGGACTATTTGCAGGTAACGTTAGCTCAGAAAATTTATGTCTGACACTAAAAAATGAGAATCAGGAACTCGTAAAGCTTAAATCATTGATCATTAATCCCATGCCGGATATACGGTAAGAAATTGAGATAAAAAACTTTAGCTGCTAATCTTTAGTGATCCCTCTTGAATGCACAAGGGAGATGACTGTCATGGAATCACCAATAACCAGAACTAGAACCTATGGAATTTTCAATTGTCTCAAATTTTTTAACCCTTGGAAAAGGATAAGCGCTTCTCTGCAATTATTCATTCCAATCCTAATACACATGCATAGGATTCTATCTATTTTCCATCATAATTTTGGATAATCCCTCCCTCTTGTGCTTGTGCCACCATGGGCTTGGTAGATCCAAATTTAACACGGATTTATGCTGGTGTTAGGTGTATAAAATCAATTTCATATCGGGAAAAATCATAAAATTATTCAAGTTGCTAACATTCAAAATTTGATTATTAACTCACTTATAATCAAACTAGGTCTATTATTGCAATGAGCTTTATTGGAACATTGGAAAGATAGCAATATTAAGAGATTTTTCAAATGTATAAATGGTTTTGTTAAAATTCAACATTGTATAATTTTTTGAATAAGCTTTAAAATCTTAAGTCTAAACTAAAAACATGGTTATTCATTCTTCACCTCATATGGAAACTAATGTTGGGCCTAAACACACTTTTATTGTATAGCATTTGGTAATGGGAGTCCCACCCATTGAGAAGAAACTTACTTAGTAGTTCAAAGACCTTGTTGCCCACAATGTGGTTGGCTTAGAATACTAAAACACCTTCTCTGGTTTTGTTTTCCTACCAATTCTACTTAGAATTAGGTTGAGTCATTTTGTAGTTGGCCTTTATCCACATCTATTTATTATAGAGTGACTCTCCTAGAAGACAAGTTACCTTGGAAGACAAATTACCTTAGGCTTATAAAATGGAAAATGATTTGTACTTGGGATTTATCCACATCTATTTCTTAGAGAGCAACTCACTTAGGAGACAAATTACCTTAGGCTTAGAAAATGAAAAATGATTTGTGTTGAATTCTTTCTTCTCATATGTCAATGAAGTAGAATGAAGTTTTATTTAATAATACGAAACATGTAAGATGTTTTTTATGGTTTGAGACACATTTACCTTCCATGGCCATATTTAGCTTCTATGTTTAAGATAGATCCATGCTGGTGTTAGGTTCATAAAATCAAGTTTAAATTGAGAAATATCATAAGATTATTCAAGACAAAGTTTAAAATTTGATTTTTGACTCACTTATGATCAAACTAGGCTTATTAGTGCATCAATTTTAATGGGAGGATTAGAAATGGAATCATATTAAGAGATTTACCAAATATAACCCTATTTATTAGTGTACATGGTTTTGTTCAAAGTTAACATTGTATAATTGTTTGAATTAACTTTAGAATCTTGAGTCTAAATTAAATACATGATTTTTCATGCGTCATTTCATATGGAAACCAATGCCACCCCTAAATGCATTTTTATTATGTGAAATTTAGTAATGGGATTCCTACTTGCTCACAAAAAACTCACTCACTAAGCAGTTCATAGACCTTTTTCCCACAATGTGGTTAGCTTAGAACACTAAAACACATTTTTTGGTTGTATCCCCTTGCCAATCCTACTTAGAATTAGGTCTACTAATTTTGTAGTTGTCCTTTATCCACGTCTATTTCTAAGAGAGTAACTCTTCTAGGAGAAAAATTACCTTAGTCTTAGAATTTCATCCTTCATGAAAAATGATTTCTGTAGAATCTTTTCTTTTCACATGAATGAAGTAGAATGGAGTTTTATTTAATAGTAAGGAACATGTAAGTTGTTTTTCATGGTTTGAGACACATTTTACTTCCATAGCCATATATTCTTTGCTCACACAATGCATATATATATATATTCAAGCTAACCATGTAATTGTGATGGTAGATGTAATTGTGATGGTAGGGTTATTAGGGAGTGGAGGGAAAGGATACATGATTTCCCTCCTCCTCTTATGTAACATAGCGTTAATTTTACTGTATTTCCACTTACAATAATGATATCAAGAAAACTTTAAATTGGGTGATGATGGATGAGACTTGATAGTTGTGAAAGAATAGTTTATTGGTATAGGTTAGGGGCCAACTCTCAATGATTAGGATGATCCTCCACTTGATGTCAACTTCTCCCTATAATTATTTAATGAAACTTTGATTATGCTTGTGTCTAATGTAGAGAAATCACACATGAGAAATTGAAGAATGAATGCCACCTAGAAATAAATCATATATATCAAAGCTCAAGACACTAAGTTTTACATGGTAAAACCATCAAATAGGGAAACGTCCATGGAGCGACATAAAATTTGCATTACTACTTAAGAAAGAAAGACTATATCTAATACAATACACTTCTCTTTGTCATTAACCAACAACGGAAAATGATTCTCCACATTAATGTTTAAATAAGGATCATGGACTATTGCGATTATATGACAATGATGAAG
Organism: Larix kaempferi; assembly: GCA_027924585.1. Lineage (NCBI taxonomy): Eukaryota > Viridiplantae > Streptophyta > Pinopsida > Pinales > Pinaceae > Larix > Larix kaempferi. The sequence continues at coordinate 26,498,071 of BSBM01001530.1, read as the reverse complement.
TGTCACGAATACCAAGAATATTCAAGGAAATCACCTATGCATAATATAGAATGGTGACTATTGAATAACTAATGTACAAAAGCATGCTAAAGAAGCACACTAAAAACGTGTGGTTATGTTACATTAGACCTATGCAACTCAAAAAAGTATAATAAAATTGTTTATTGTTATTAGGCAACTCAAATATTATTATTTAGACCTAGTATTATTATAAAGTTTCATAACATAGTATTTTATAAAATTGTTTAAACCGAGGTAATATTATTGAAATTGAGTAATAGCAAATGGCTTTAACAATAGGCAACTCATTTCATTTCAAAGATAAGGAAGCCAAGTTTAAATTCTAACGTTGAAAACCTTGCTTTGCTCTCACGGGGTGTTAGTCTTTTCAACAGTGGAAGTTTCTTTGTCAACTCAAAGCCTAGTAGAGAAGTAGTTTGGAGACTAGAATGGAGTTTAAAAAAAATCAATAGCGACTCAATGCCATGAATTTCTTTATCATTTTAAACTAAATTTTTAATATATAGTTTAGTTTAGGGGTTGGGGTAGTTTTTAGATGTTTTTTATTAGTATGATGTTTGTAATTGAAACTCTAAATGAGTTTTTGAATATTTATATGAATCATTTGTTCTTGTATGGTCTAATATATTATTTCATTATGAATCGCATCATAATTTCTTTATTTGTATATGGTTAGACTAGTGAAATTATTTATGAATTTTGTTTGTTTGTTTAATATGCAAGTTTTTAAAAAGTTGTAATTTATCTCTTGATTTTAAATTTTTTGTAAACAACAGTATGGGATGTTTAGGCCTTTGCTCTATTTTTACCAAAAAAAAATCGTGTATATTGATATCAACACTTTTCTATTTGGGGGGTGTTTTCATGTTTTTTTACAAAAATCATCGTTTTTATGTCTAGAGTTCTCGTTCATAGTACAAAGTTCTTGTTTCATAGTATAAGTGGTTAAAAGAGTAGCATAATGAATTTTATCCCATAAGTTGTGTCTTACAAATGAAGTGAGGAGATGTTATTTATATGATCTCACACTCACTTTTAAAATAAAACTAGGCCAACATGCCTTTAAAATGTCAATTTGAAATTATAACATGTCAACTTAAAATTATAACATAAAATAATATAAAATAATCAAATATGTGGGTAACTTGGGGCATTTTCCCTAGAGTTTATCCAAAAATGACTAAAATAACTAAAAATGAGTAAAATACTCCAAATTGAAGGCTAGAGTAGGAAGAGGGGGCGTCATACCCCATCTAACCCCAATGGTGTTGATAATCCCTCAACGCCCCCCCTAAAGACAAGAAGTACGGCTTGGGGGATATGATGTTGTCATCAGTGGAAGAGGCCCAAGGAGATAGGGCGCTAGGTTGTATAGGGACCATTAGGGTTCCTGAGGTGACTTGTAAGAGAGGCAAGAGCCTCATAGTTGAGAGAAACGTCACCGGAGTAACGAAATAGGTGGGGGGTCATGTGACCCAGTGACCCACCCCTAGGAGCCTCAGACACCAACCTCGGGAATACAAGCCCTTTAATGAGGCAGACAACAATACCACTAAGAAATAGTACTCCTAAGATAAAGAACCAAAGGATCGCACCATGACCACCACTAGAAAAAAAGTTGGACAATACCCCTCATGGTTCGAAAAAAATTACCCTCTCTCCCTGGGAACATATCTAAGGGTGCACTGGTACTGGTACCACGTAACACAAGGTTATTATTTTGTGGCCAATAAAACCATGTGGTTAGACTAACTAATCACATTCTTATGGAGTAGAATTAATTTAATTTGACCCTTTTTCAAAAGTGTGTTCCACTGCATAATTATTGATGAACCAAGATGTATCTTAATTTTTTATTTTTATTTTGGTAACATGTGATAAACTTGTGACTAAATTAGTAATAACACTTTCCCCTCTCTTCCCTTTTCCCCCAAAAATATAAAAAAAACCTTTGACTATTAGTATACACGATAGTGCCCTAGAACTAAATTGGTGTGAAAACATCTTTCCTTTTCCTCACATATGTCCAAAAAAAACTATGCTTATACTATACACCACAGCACCCTTTTCACGTCTCTTCCTAATTTGTCTATTAAAAAAATTTGGATATGCTATAACATGTGCATCTTGGAATTGCATTTACATCATAAATAACACTTTATAAAAAAAGTATTATTCCACGTTGGTTGAGAAAATTACTTAATGGTAACATATAATCTCTAATATTGAAAATACCTTGGTTAGGTAATGTGAAAGAGTAATTTTATCTTTAAAACATTCAAAAGAAAATTAAAACTAATGTTTATGGAATTTTCTAAAATGTCACATAACAACCTTTCATATGCCATGGTCGACTTTTGTTTATTAAGACATTAAAAAATTAAAAATTTATTCACAGTGGAAAACTTCCCATATAATGCTTTGATTTTAAAGTGGCGATTTTTATATATTTTTAATGTCTAAGTATAATATTGTAACATACCCAACCACCCTAGGTGATGGGGTACTCAAATTTGGTTATAATTCTTTAATCTTAGATGTATGGTTAAATGTAATTGACTTACTATGCAATTATTAACATTGGAAGTAAATACATAGTTATCATCCATCTAAATTATTTATTCTACAGTATGCATCCATTGCTATCATGCATTCCTACATAGAATGACCATTACGTCTATTCATATAGAAATTTTTATCAACAACAATTAAATAAATCCATGACATCAATATAAACCATGAAATTCAAAGCATATATAACACTTATCTTTATGGTAAATGGTCCTCTAACTATATGCAAGTGAAGGGCATTCCTCCCATTTGTTTCCATTCTATCAAACTTATTATTTATATGAAAGAGGCCACCCTTGAATTGGGATATCGATCCACAAGGGGGTGAAGTATAAATATATTCTAGCCAACCTCAGTTATGTTAGGAGTGTTATATTCTTTGTATGGAAATCGACGGTCTAAGTTGATGGTCGACTACTTAAACACAATCGACAAAAGTTAAATCGTTAGATGGCTGAAGTCTAGTTGACTAGTTGACGAGAGTCGTGGGTGGTCGGCTCAGTATAGTGAAAGAGAGTCACGTGTGGTCGAATTGGTATAGTAAATGAGAGTTGCGGGTGGTTGACTTGGTATAGTCAATGAATAATTGAATGTGAAAAATATCGATGGACACACACACACACACACTGTATTGAATATAAATATATGATATGATGATCTCATGACGGTATAATTTTATAAGAATTGGTCATGAGAGTGAAGAGGTACACCCTTTGATTCTTAATTTAACACTAACTCATTATTTATTATATTATTATTTTTATTTATTTATTATATTTTAATATTATTAATACCTATTTTATTTGTATACATATCACTTACCTAGGTGCCACAGTCAACCATAGTGATACATGATCAGCTATATGCAACCATGGTCATCCATGTCCAAACATGGTCAAACATGGCTAAGAAAATTCAACCATACTTAACTAAGTCTAACCAAAGTCAACCATAGTGAACCATAGCCATACCAACCATTGTCAACCATAATGAAATATGGTTAACTATCATTAAATATGGTTAAGCATGGTCAACCATAGTCAAGCATGGTCAACTATATTCAACCACAGTTAACCATATTCAAACATGGATAACCATAATCAATAATGGTTATGCAATGTTAACTATCAATAACCATGGGTAACCAAATTCAATTCCACTCAACCATAGTCAAACATGGTCAACTATAGTTAAACGATGACAAGTATGGCTAACCATAATCAAACATAGGTAAACATCAACAACCATATTCAGTCACATTAAAACATGGTTGCTTACCCGTGAATGGAAAGTGATGTGGTCAACTATTAAATTTCTTACTTACCCATCAATTGGCCAAAAATAACCATGGTTATCCATCACCAATCATAAAAAACCCTGGTCATCCTTAATCAAACATGATCAACCATAGACAACCATGGACAACCAAATTCAACCAAATTAAATGTGGCACAACCCTTAATGAAAATCACAATGCCATATAACCATTCATTAACATCACAATGCGACATAACGCTTGATCAACAATGTAATGTTTCATAACCATTCAACCATAGTCAACTATGGTCAACCATAAACAACCATGTCTAACCAAGGTCAACCGAAATCAATGTAACATAGCCCTCAATGAACATTGCAATGCAACATAACCATTCATGAATGCATCGATTCAATGTAAGTAAGCCAAGATGAATGTTGTAATGTGACATGACATGAAAAATGTAATGTAACGTAACCATACAGGAATGTAGCAATTCAACATAATCAAGGTAGGATGAATGCCACAATGTAACTTAACCATTGAGGAATGTCACAATGAAACATAAATCATGATGAATATAGCACTCAACATACCCCTTAATCAACAATGTAATTTGACATAACCATTCATCCATAGTAAACCATGAATGACCATAAACAACCATGGCCAAATCAAATTCAATGTGACTTAAACCTTATTGAACATCACAATGAAACTTAACCATTCATGAATTTAGAAATTCGAAATAAGTAGGCCAAGATGAATGTGAGATGACCATTGAGGGATGCCATAATGTGACATGGCCCCAGGTGAACATAACAATGTAACATAACCATTAATGAACGATGTAATGTGACATAACCATTCAACCATAATCTACAATGGTTAACCATAGATGACCATAACTAACCAAATTCAACCAAATTAAATGTGACATAACCCTTAATGAACATTGCAATGTCACATAACCATTAGGGAATGCATAAAAATTTGGCATAATTCAATACGAATGCCAAGATGAATGTCATAGTCATAGTGTGACGTAACCATTCAATAACATCATATTGCAGCAAAACCCTTGATGAACATTGTAATGTGACATAAGAATTGGTTAATATCACAATGTGACATAACCCTTAATGAGCAATGTAATGTGATGTAATAATTCAACCATAGTCATCTATGGTCAACCATGGCCAACCAAATTCAACCAAAATCAATGTAACATAACCCTTAATGAGCAATGCAATTGATGAATTTAACAATTTCGTGTAAGTAATCCAAGATGAATGTCATAGTGTGACATAACATGAACAATGTAATGTGACATAACCATTCAAGAATGTCAAAATTTGATCTAAGTAAGACAAGATGAATGTCATAGTGTGACATAATATGAACAATGTAATACAAGATAACCATTCATGAATGTAGCAATTCAACATAAGCAATCTAAGATGAATGTCGCAATGCGACTTAACCATTGATAAACATCACAATGCGGCATAAACCCTAATGAACATAGTAATGTGACATACCGCTTGATTTGCAATCATAGTTTGACATAACAATTCAAGCATAGTCAACCATGAATGACCATAAACAACCATAGCCAAGCAAAATCAATCAAACTGAATGTGACATAACCCTTATTGAACATTGGAATGCAACATATCCATTCATGAATGTAGCATTTTGATGTAAGTAAGCCAAGATCAATGTGATGTAACCATTGAAGGATGTCATAATGATACATAACCATTCAGGAATTTACTGATTTGATGTATATAAGCCAAGATGAATGTGTCATAAGCAATGAGGAATGTCACAATGAGACATAGCCCATGATGAACATAACAATGCGACATAACCCTTGATGAATGACATAGTGTGAAATAATCATTCAGCCATTGTCAACCATAGTCTATTGGGTATGTTTTATATTATTTGCATGTGGTGTGTGTGACCTTACGATTCCTCTCGTTGTTTGGGGCTATTTTTATGGAAAATGTGTAATTTTTTAAAAGCGTGTAATTTAACCATGATTAAAGGATTGAGGTATGCTCTAATCCAATCAATGATTAGGATTTTGGATGTTGGGAATACCAAACTATTGTATTGTGAATGATTAGAAAATACAATGAAAAATTGAGAAGTGCAACTTTAAGTTTTGTTGTTTTTCCCAATTAAGGGTTTATAGGGTAAATATCTATGTATTATGTGTGTGCCATTGTTTAATATCTATTTTTTTAAAATTTGTATGCATTATTTCACTTCATATATTTAAAAATTATATAGTTAACCATAAACAATCATGGCCAACCAAAGTCAACCAAATTAAATGTGATATAACCTTTAATGAATACAATGCCACATGACCATTAAAAAATGAATAAATTCGACACAAGTGAGCCAAGATGAATGTCATAATAACAATGTGATATAAACATTGAGGAACATCACAATGTGACATAACCCTTGATGAACATCGCATTTCCATGTAACCATTAATTAACAAGATAATGCAACATAACTCTTGATGAAAAATATAATGTGAAACAACCATTCAACCATGGTTGACCATAAATAGCCACGTGTAACCAAAGTCGACCAAACTCTACAACATAACCCACAACACAATGCAACATAACCATTCATGAATGTAGTATTTCACAATAAGTAAGCTAAGTTGAATGTCTCAATGTGACATTTGTGAATGATGTAATGTGACATAATCATTTAGGAATGTAGAAATTGAACATAAGAAAGCCAATATGAATGTTGCAATGTGACATAACCATTAAGCTAGATCATAATTCAACATAACCCCTAATGAACATCACAATTCGACATAACCATTGATGAACACATAATTTTACATAACCATTCAACCATAGTCAACCATAATCATCCATGGAAAACCATAGGCAATCAAATCAACTAAACTCAATGCAACACCACCCTTATTGAGTGTTGCAATGAAACATAACCATTTAGGAAAGTGACGATTTTATGAAAAAAAGTGAAAGGAATGTTTAATGTCACATAACATGAGCAACATAAGGTGACATAACCATTCGAACATAGTCAACCATGGTCAGCCATATATAACCATGGACAACCAAAGTCAACCAAAAAAAATGTGACATAAACCTTATTAAACGTCACAATGCAACATAACCATTTAGGAATGTATTAATTTGGCATACTTTTACCAATATGAATGTCACAATGAGAGATAACTATTGAGGAACATCACAATTCAACTTAACCCTTGAGGACCATGGAAAACCAAAATGTTGAAATTGCAAACATAAGTTGTTGGAATGGAAAAAAGTCCAAATATTAGAAAATTTACACTACTTAGACTATTGTATTCCTAATTATTAGGCTTTACAAAGGCTATTATTTAGGCCTCACTTTTGACCTTGAATGGCATTTGCAGTATACACTGGTTGCATCGACACCACCCTGAACTTGGAGATCATGTATTCCATCTCTTGCGTGCACTTCCACTGTACCAAAATTCAAAATTTAATGCGTTGCAAATATGATCAAAACATGAGCTTTGGCATGTTGGTTTCCTCTCACCTCCATTACTTCCATATTTGGAGCTATATTTTTCTCTTCCACATCCACTACCATAGCGCCGATCTCGTTAATGTCGATGGAAACATATGATAGGACAAGACCCCGTATTATGATATATTCACTTTGAATATCGCATTGCTTCACAACTGTATTTTATTCCAATTATTTCATTATTTTCATCTACCCCAAATGTTGATCGACGATGAACATGAAAACAACCTGGAGGACATCCATATTCTTTCCATTTATATAACCTCTCAAAACCTATTACCCCTTGTACTTTTTTCCAATATATATGTTCAGATGCTCGATGTTGTAGAAATAGATACATAGGAAAAATAACAAGATGAATCAATGCCCTCGGAAATGATTTGGTATTTTATGAGTGAATGACCAGTGACAAGTGGACTCTATATTTATGATCCATGAATGTGAGGAAGAGTATTTCTAGAATTTGCAGATATGGGTGATGAATGGACTCTCAATTGATCAATCGATGGGTGTAAGAGAGTTTCTTGAATTTGAAAATATGGGTGACAAATAAACTCTTTGTTGATTGATGGGTGGTAGTGGTGGCACCATATATTGTCAATGCCAACATTCATGAAGTAATAATGTGGAGAGAGCTTCCAAACAATCTAGTTCTATCTTTGATTTATTTGCTTGGCACAATTATCTCTTAACATATTTTTCTTTTAGTTAAATATATTGAAAAGTTGAATATTTTTTGTACAAGGAATTCATTTTATAGGTTGTAAATTTAAGATAAAATTGCAAAAACCTGTTATATGTTTAAAATGCCCAACGTTTTAGACTTCCAAATGGATTTCATCCTTAGGGGAAAACAAAGATGTGGATGATAATATTAGTTAAATGCCAGGGAACGATTATAAATATTGGTTATTTTTTAGGTCCTTGTAATGGCATCCTAGTTCTGAAGCAATTTGATTTAATGATTAGTTTCCATGTGTGGCCAAGCTTTAATCCATCATCTTTGTTTAGTACAATGCTCCTTTTTTCAATCTTGACTTCCACTTTTATTATTCTTTTCCAATAGTGATCTTCTTTCAATATTAATTTTGAACTTTCTAAATAGATATGATGGGATCAATTGTGAGAGTGTTCAAAAAGGGTTGATTTGGATTCCATGTCCTTACATATATCTCCTACATGTTATCTGAGCCTCACTTAAAAACATCTCCTTGTTTCTCCAATATAAACCTTCTCACATGAGCATGGAATCAAGTACACTCCTTTCTGTTGCTTCAGAAGTATAGTATCTTTTGCTAAGTCAAGCATACTTCTGGTGTTGTTTGGAGGAGTGAAGGCTACTTGAAGATATTGGCTATTCGGTCCATTGTGCCTTTGATGTAGGGAAAGGATATCCTTGGGATGTAGCTTGAATTTTCTATCTTTTGTTTTGAACCTGGATGATTTCTTTGTTGATGAGGTTCTTTTGGTATCCATTCCTTTCGACATATTTTCGTAGATGATATCACTCTTCATTCAGGTGATTAGGATCATATATTTTCATTTCTCTTGTCGCTAGGGTTTTAATGACACCAGTTGCCTCCTAAGCTAGGTGGTGGTGGGAGGGAGCATGGAGGTATCTTTTAGTGTGGGTGTTCTTCCTATATAATTGATAACTGAAACACTCATATTCTTTTTTGGTGATAAGAACATGTAAGAAGGGTAACTTCTTGTACTTTTCAACTTCTATTGGGAACTTTATGTTCTCTAAAATATTGTTGAGATGAGTGAAAAAATCGTTCAAATTTTCCATCCCATGTATCCATTTTCCAAATACGTCATCTATGTATCTTTTCCATTCTTCTAGGGAGAAAGGATAGGAGCTTATGGCCTTGATCTCAAATTCTTCCATGAAGATGTTGGAAACAAATAGGGATAGAGGAGATCCCATGGCCACTCCATGTGTTTGTTCACAAATTACACCTTTGTAACTAAAGTATGTGGATTTTAGATAGATACTTTCTAAGCTAGTAGTCCTAGAGTCAATGACATTTTTAATTACCACAATAGCCTCATCCACCAGAATCTTTGTATAGAGGAACACAATTTCAAATCTCATGTAGTGCCTGATAGGTAGTATTTTTTTTTAAATAGTTCCACAACACAAGATAATTCGTAGCATAAGTATACTCCATTTCCTTTCTCCAAAGAAGATATACTTACACAACTACTATCTTACTTCATTAGTCAAATCCTTTCGCTAAGTGATGCACATTTAAATATAACCTCGAATGATAACTCATTATTTAACATTCTAACCAACTAAAGTAATTTTCATAATAACTTCAAGTAAGGAAAAAGTGGATCTAAGAACATTCCATAACCTTATCCATTTTACATGTGTGCAACATTATAAATAACATTTTATAAGCTATCAATATTATCTCCATGTATAAATTATTATTGTGACCATTCTAAAGTCTCCTACACTAAAGTCTCCTACACTAAGTTCTTAACATATAATTCTTATCCTTTGCATGCATTCTCGAATGGCATATGAACATAAATCTTACCTATATCTTCAATATATTTCCAAATAAATTTAAACCGAACATACTCTTCCAAAATGTATTTTATATAGATTATGATCCTAACATAAACCATAGTTTCTAATGCATTACAATTGCATATGATATGAGTGAAAATACTTTTCAATAACTTCAATTCATTTCAAAATAATTATAAAACTAACATGTTATCCAAAAGTATTGTATATAGATTATGATCCTATCGAAATATGTTTCAAATAAATATAACCGAACTTGATCTTCAATGCATATAAATTATAATCCTATCGCAATACATTCAGATAATTATAAACCAAAATCGTTCTTCAAATGTATTTTATATAAATTATGATCCTATCGAAATATATTCAAATAATTATAAACCAAACTTGTTCTCCAAATGCATTACAACGCTACATACAGAGCTAACAGTTTTTAAATAAATTGACGAGGCAACATAGTAAATTGGGTACGAAAAGATTAAAAAAAACACTAAAAAAACGTCTATGCTGCGGGGAATTGCTACGATCAGGTTGAAATAGGATTTTTTCAATATAGAGATCCACATACATATTAGAATTAGCAAGTCATATAAATATTAATAATATGGTTTATATATGTCTATCGGAATGTATCAACAACATTTAAATGTGTGGCCTATATACGCCAATTAACGTATATAAGCCATATTATTAATATTAATATGGCTTGCTAGTTTACAGTCACCGTGCAAGGAAGGATTATTGATTTTTTATTATTATAATAATTATTATTAAAAAAAAGATAATAATTATTGATAAAATAAAATATAAACAAACAAAATATTAAATATAATTAAACAATAATAAATATAATGGTTAATAATAATAATAATAATAATTAGATAACAAAAGATATAATATTTAAATATAGTGGTTAACCATGGTTGACTATGGCTGACCATGGCTTACTTTGGTAGGTTGACCATGGTTGTGAAATGTTTGTTAAGTTTTAATTAATATTTATTATAATTATTATTATCATAAATAATTGTTATTATAATAAATGTTAATATAAAAAATAATAATAATTTTTTATAAAAGAAAATATTAATTATAATTAAATAATAATAAATAAAATGGTTAATAATAATAATATAATAATATAATGGTTAACCATGGTTGATCATTTTTGGTTGACAACTGTTAAGCATGGTTGACTATGGTTGACCATGGTTGTCAATGGTTGACTATGTTTGATACTGGTTAACGATGGTCGAGCATGGTTGACGATGGTCGACCATGGTTGGCCATAGTTGAATTTGGTTGACCATTGTTTAACATGGTTGACCATGGTTTCCTTTGGCTGAACATGGCTAACCATGGGTGACTATGGTTGACCATAGTTGACTTTTGTTGGCCATGGTTGACTTTGGATGACCATGGTTGACTTTGGTTAACCATGGTTCACCGTGGCCGACTCTCATTGACCATGGTTGACTTTTGTTGAACATGGTTGACTATGGATGACAATGGTTAATGATGCTTGACCATGGTTGACCCTAGTTTCCTTTGGTTGATTATGATTGACTTTGGTTGTCCATGGTTGAACATGGTTTAGCATGGTTGAATTTAGTTGAGCATTGTTAATTATGATTTACCATGGTTGAACATGGTTGACGACGGTTGAACATAGTTGACTTTTGTTGACCATTGTTTAACATGGTAGACCATGGTTGACTTTGGTTGAACATGGGTGAACATGATTGAACATCAGTTAACATGGTCGACCATTGGCACCTATGGTTGATTATAATTTACTTTGGTTGACCATGGTTGACTTTGGCTAACCATCGGTTATCATGGCTAATGGTGGTTGACTATGGTTGACTTAGGTAGACCATGGTTGACTTTAGTTGACCATGGTTGAATTTGGTTGAACATGGTTAACCACAGTTGATTATGGTTGACAATGGTCGACAATGCTTCACCATGGTTAACTATCATTAACCCACGTTGACTTCGGTTTACTATGGTTGAACATGGTTGACTTTGGATTATTATGTTTGACCATGGTTGATGATGGCTGACCATAGTTGAATTCCATTAAGCAGCGTTTAACATGGTTCAACATCGTTGACTTTGGTTGAACATGGCTCAACATGGTTGACCATGCGTGGTTATGGTTGACTATAGTTGACTTTGGTTGACATGGTTGACTTTGGCTAACCATGGTTTACCACAGCTAACTTTGGTTGACAATGGTTGTTTATGGTCAACTTTAGTTGACTGTGGTTGACTTTGGTTTACAATGATTTTAATGGTTGACCCACCATGGAATATGGTTGACTATGGTTGACAATGGATGACCATGGTTGACTTGAAATGACCTTAGTTGACCATGGTTGACTATGGTTGACTATGGTTGAATTTGATTGACTATGGTTGAATTTGATTGACTATGGCTGTCTTTGGTTAACAAATTGATTATCGTTTACTATGGTTGACCATGGTTGACTATGGTGAACTATGGGTAAGTTTGATTGACCATAATTGACTTTGCTTGAATATGGTTGACCATGGTTGATTATGGTTGACTTTGTTTGACTATGGTTGAGTTTGGTTGAGTAATTTACTATGGTTCACTATGGTTTTCGATGGTTGGTTTTGGTTGGCTATGGGTGACTTTGTTTGGATATAATTGACTATTGGTTGATATTGTTTAATTATGGTTGACTATGTTTGGCTATGGCTCACAATGGTTTACTTTGGTTGACCTTGGTTGACTATGGCTGAATCCGTTTTATTATAGTTGACTTTGGTTAGCTAATTGATTATGGTTGATTAAATGGTTAACTATGAGTGAATTTGGTCGACTTTGATTGACCATGGTTGAGTTCAATCCATGGTTGATTTCAATTCAAGCTTGACTTTAATCCATGGTTGAATTCAGTTTATGGTTGACTTCATTCCAAGATTGACTTCAATCCATTGTCGAGTTTAATCCAAGGTTTACATCAATCCAAGGTTGACTTCAATCCATGGTTGACTTCAATCCAAAGTTAACCTCAATCCAAGGTTGAATTAAACCCATAGTTGGCTTCAATCCAAGGTTCACTTCCATCTATTGTTAACTTCAATTCAAGGTTGAGTTCAATCCATACTTGACTTTTAGGCATAGTTGAATTCAATCCAAGGTTGACTTCAAATGAATGTTGACGTTAATTGAAGGTTGACTTCAATCCAAGGTTGAATTCAAATGAATATTGATGTTAATTTAAGGTTGACTTCAATCCAAGGTTGACTTCATTCCAAGGATGGATTCAATTCAAGGTTACCTTCAATCCAACGTTAACTTCAATCAACAGTTGATTTTTAAGCAATGATCAGTTCATTTAAGGTTGACCTCAATCCATGGTTTACTTCAATCCAAGGGTGACTTCCATCTATAGTTGACTTTTAAGCAAGGTTGATTTCAACCCAAAGTTGACTTTTCAGCAAGGTTGGTTTCATTCCATAGTTGAATTTTAAGCAAGGTTGACTTCAAGCCAAGGTTGACTTCAAGCCATGGTTGACTTCAATCCATAGTTGACTTCAATCTAAGGAAGTCTTCAATCCATATTTGACTTCAATCCAATGTTAAATTTTAAGAAATGCTCACTTCAATCCATGGACGACTTCAATCCATAGTTGACCTATCCAAGGTTGACTTGAATCCATGATTGAATTCAATCCATAATTGACTTCAATCCATAGTTGACTTTAATCCATAGTTGAATTTTAGAAAGGTTGACTTCAATCGATGGTTGACTTCAATCCATAGGTGACTTCAATCCATATTTGACTTCAACCCATAGTTGGCTTTTAATGAATGTTGACTTCAATCCAAGGTTGGCTTCCGTCTAGGGTTGAATTCAATTTAAGGTTGGATTCATTCTAGGGTTGACTTCAATCAAAGGTTTACTTCAATCCATAGTTGAATTTTAAGCAACGGTGACTTCAATCCAAGGTTAACTTGAATCCAAGGTTGACTTCAATCCATGGTTAACCTTTAAGCAAGTGTGACTTCAATCCTAGTTGTATTTGAGGAAAAGTTAATCTCAATCGAAGGTTGACTTCAATCCAAGTTTGACTTCAATCCATTGTTGACTTCAATCCGTAGTTGTCTTCAATCCATAGTTGACTTTTAAGCAAGGTTGACTTTAATTCAATGTTGACTTGAATCCATCGTAGGCCTTAATCCATATTTGACTTGAACCCATAGTTGTCTTTTAAGTAGGGTTGACTTCAATCGATATTTGTTTGAAGTCAATCTAGGGTTGACTTTAATCTAAGGTTGACTTCAAGCCAAGGCTGACTTCAATAGAAGGTTCACTTCAATTCATGGCTGACTTCAATTCATAGTTGGCAAGGCTGAATTTAATCCATACTTGATTTTTAAGCAAGGATGACTTCAATCCAAGTTTAAATTCAATCCAAGGTTCACTTCAATCTTTGGTTGACTTCAATCCATAGTTGTCCTTTAAGAAATGTTAACCTCAATCGAAGGTTGACTTCAATCCAAGTTTGAGTTCAATCCATGGTTGAATCCAATCCTTAGTTGAGTTTTAAGCAAGGTTGACCCCAATTCAACGGTGACTTCAATCTATAGGTGAATTCAATCCAAGGTTGACTTCAATCCATAGTTGACTTTTAAGCAAGCTTGAATTCAATTTAAGGTTTGCTTCAATGTAAGATTTATTTCAGTCCAAGGTTAACTTCAATCCATAGTGGATTCAGTCCAAGGTTAACTTGAACTTAATATTTCAACCTTATTAATTGATACAACCATGATGTATAAAAATGTTATTAATATTAGTATTATTGTTAATATTAATGTAAAATTAAATATTAATATTATTATAAATGTTAATAATAATGTCAATTATAAATTATAATGATTATTATTATTATTATTAACATTATCATTTCTATATTAATTTATTAATATTTCAAACATTAATATTAATATTATTAACAATATGATATATATATATCTATATCTATATATCTATATATATATTATAATCATCCATAAACTATATAATATCAATATTGTTATCATTTCAAATATTTTTATCATTTTAAATATGTTTACACACATTCAATAAAATTGTGAGTTTTTCATATATTAATTTCCATCATTAACATGATTGATATGAATATTTTGATCATTGCAAATACATTTAACTATACAATTTTTATATTGTATAATGATTTTATGGTTATTATTCAATATTGATGGACTAATGAACTTAAAAAAAATCAACAAATATAAATAAAATTAAGTATTAAAAAAAGGTTAATAATTTTATAGTTATTATTCAATATGGATAGATTAATAAACTCATAAAAAAATCAATAAATAAAAATAAAAATAAGTATTATAAAAAAGTTAATGTATATTTAAAAATTTTTATTAATTTTTTTACGTTTAAGTGGTTAAATAATTTATATAAAATTTAAATATAAATTTTCTAAATTTAAAAATACAAATTGCAATATTCATATTATTAATATTCTATTATTTTATAATCATAATAAAAACAAATCTTAAATTTGAAACATTTTTATTTTATTTCTATCCCAACTTACAACTAAACATTGATTTCCATACGGCATTGATTTTAAATTTTAATAAAATTACTTTGTATTGGTGCTTTAGGTATTTCATAATAATAATTATTTTAGAGGGGAATATTTTTTCTTATAATATTTATATGCATATTTAAAAAAAAATTACTATAATGCAAGGCGTATATGCAATTGTACCATTTTTATATTGATTGTTTTGGATCACCTCACTTATTTTATTTTGATGCAATCGTACTATTTTTATATTGATTGTTTCCGATCAACTCACTTATTTTATTTTGTTTATCCTATAAAATTGAATATAGGCATATAAGGCATATAAGTTAACTTTGAGTTTATTTTGTTTACAAACTTTTTTATTATGTTTTAGATTGTATGAGTGTACTATGTTTATATTGATAATTTAGAGTGACATTAATGGATCGTGAGCAGTTAACAAACATTAAGCACATCATAGTAAGGAAGCTTCTATTTCTTGGGCAGAAGATATAAATTCGTTCGCCCAAAATAAATTGGTCTTCATTGTTTCTGTGCCATGACGAAACTCAAATAGCTTAGGATCTAATAAATAAAATATTTGAGATTCAACAGATCCTCTATGTTTCTCAGGAATTTATTGTTTTAGAAACATTTAAACCATATAACTTTTCATACAGACAAAGCTATGGTAGATATATTAAACTTGATGTGGTAGATATATAAAACTTGATGTTTATATTGATAAAAGAGTGACGTTGGTAACTCAACCATTTTGAAACACTAAGCACAGTACATTTAAATGCTATTGTTTCTAAAATATAACGAATAACGATGTAACTTATGGGACAGATCTATGCAAGGGAATGGTTCATCCATTAGATCTAGGACTCACGAATAAAAAACCCAGCCTTTCCATCGACACGGCCGTTGTTACCTTTAATGTCTAGGGCATCATCACATGACTGTGCCGAGTCACTTCGCTGGTACACCTCTGCAATAACAAAAACAAATTAGGCATGCGACTTTGAGATTGGATAATTTTTTACAAACTAAATTTTAATTTAATTTAATTGCTCTCCTTTGTTTTGTTCAGTTCCTCGGATAATCTAATTTCTGGAGTTCAAAGATCAGTTCATCTTCTAATCTTGTATTTTACATAATACTTATTTAACTTCCCATCTTGGGAAGCAGTTTGATTATAGCTCCTTACCTTCGAATGATGAATGGTGTAAAGATATTGATAGCATTATTAAATTTATCCGAAACTTGCTAAATTGAGGAAATTGATGTAGTTTTTTTAATCTATTTATTTCAGATTTATTATTATGGCTGTGACTTTGAGAATGAATTAATTAATCAATTTTGTACCAACCAAATTTTAATTTAATATAATTGACCTATTTATTTCAGATTTAGTATTATGGATGTGAATTTAAGAATGAATTATTTAATCAATTTTGTGCCCACCAAATTTTAATTTGATATAATTGAAGTAATTGATGTAATGTTTTAGATCATAGTTAAAATTAAAAATTCTTGCAAAACATTCTCCGACTCTAATGACAGGGGAAATGGGGTAAGGATTCCCGATTCAAATTCAATAAAAATAATTATTTCAAGCCAAACATAAAACCTAAAACTGTATCCAGCGCAAATCGTTCGAACTTCAGAGTGGTGGTTAGTCACGATGTAAATGAAGATATTTTAAAGAAACACTCAGGTATTTTTTATTTTTTATTGATAAAAATGAGCCAGTGCAGACACTATGAAATTGAACCTTGATCCAGCCATTGTCTGCAAAATGTAATGGGCAAAATAAAATGTGAAATTGTTTAGATCCAGCTGCTGCCTGCAAAATCTCATCCTTTTCAAGCAGCTTAGACCTAAATGCTAATCATCCATCTGCTTCTTTCCTGGTGATATCAGAAGCGCTAAATGGCCTAGTCATTGTGTGATCTGCATTCTTATTTACACAATCATTACCCTTCAACAATCTATACCAGTATTTGTTAATAAATATTGATGTAAGAATTTCCTTAAACAACTCATAAATAATTTAAAATAAAAAAATAAAAAACATAATTGAAACATTTATATCATTACCCTACAATTTATATCCATATTTGTCAATAATTTATGCACAAAAAACACTTAAACAATTTATACCAACTTGAACGAATCCGACGGTTATGCAAAGTTGAATAATTGTTCAATTAGGGTTTTGGCTGCATTTTTGTCTCCTGATAAATGTTATTTATCTAATTGAACAATGAGAAATGTTTTCTTTGATCTAATTGATATAGTTGTTGTTTGAACAGGGCTACCTTTATTTCTTAAGAGATGTCGAATGTGGGCAGAATGGAAGCTGAAATGGGAACATCATGGTTTTCTGAACAAGATTGGGACCATATATTCAGTAATCCGCCGGATGCATATTGGGATGCGGCTAATACTAACAATAATTCTGCAGCAGCAGTGGAACAGTTGGACATGCATTTGGATGCAGCCAATGGTCGTCATGGGATGATTTAATCTTCGACCACATCAATGTAGGCAGCCGTTAATAATCTATCGCTGCCAGCAGACCTGCAGGCAATCTCAATCAGCGAGTATTTAATTGATGCAAAGATGCAAGATGATAAATTCCCATGTGTGTAATCCGATTTCAAGCCGAGGATTAAATACCCTCTCAGCTAAATAGAACCCACCAGGATTGATGGATAGAAAATTTAACCTGGGGCATATTAGAGAATTGAGCCGGAACCGACCCCAGTCCACTGTTTTCACCGCGCACGCAATCCCCTTTGTGAACGCGGCTGCCTGATTGTCACACCAAATGGATGGGCTGCCGGTCTGTTTTTCCGATCGGATTCAATAGGCATTTAGTAAAAGAAACAAAATTAAACCCAAAAACGTACCTGTGGAACCTACTCGTTTCATCATGCAGGTGCGAAAGTAACCATAAACAAACTTTTATACTCTTTGAACATATCTGAGAAATAAAAAAGGAATTTGCAGATCTTATATTAGAAGGGGCTGTTGTTATGAGTATCAATGTATTGCCAGTTCTACTCTTGCCGTTACCCCAATCCTGTTGCAACCATATTCATCTCAAAAATATCGAATTGATGGAAGTATTTCTTCATTGCTGCGTGCTAAGGGAAATTATGATGATGCAAATACTCGTGGAACTGCTGCTATTGGTATTGATGATTTAAATGTTCCGGGAACTTACGCTGGGAATGCTGATACGCTGATACAGCTGCTCTGGAAAATGTTGATGCAAATAATTCCATTTAAACTTCTTACGGAAATGAACCTGGTTCAACTTTTAAAGATCAGAGGCCGTCCGTTAGGTCCATCACCCACTCTCAGCATTCATAAGAGCTAAAAGGACCACTAAACCGACACTAAAGGAAGCGGTCGGAAAACCAGAAAGGGGCACAATTCTACTCAATTCTATCATAGTTGCACAATCCAACTCAGTTACCTACTGCCCATGGTTTGGTGGGGATCTCTTCGACCTGGGATAGCATCCCACAGTTTTTATTCATGCAGCACCTTATGGACTGGAACCTACTGGTTTCATCATGCAGAGATACCCAAACGTTTAATGGTTCGATAACGTGGTAGCGGATCCTTACAGGAGTGTGGGGGAAATGGAGCTGAGCGGACAAGCACCACTTGGCATTTGATCACTATATGGCATTTGAATTAAATTATTTTAATAAGTTAAGGGTGTCGGATTCAATTTAAACATTCACCTGAGTTAACTCATTAAATCTGAATCGTTGATTTGGACGTAAAACGAAGCATATTCTAGGATCATTCAAATCTAGCCATCCATTATTAAAAAAATAATAAATCACCCACACAGTCCCCACCCAAAAATTTAAAAGAAAACGCCTATCGGCTTAACAAGGTATAAGTGGTAAAGATCCATTGCGATATGGATGAATTAGAAGTCAACCAATTATAGAGATCCATAATCGTTTTGGAATAGAGTATGTGTGATGAAGATCTTTCACGATACGGTGCAATTACAGATTCCATGATCATTTTAGAATAGGGTATGAGCGATGGAGATATTTCACTATACGGTGCAGAGAAGCCAATCAATTACAGAGAATAAATAAAACATTGAACATAGTGAGAGTAGTAAGGATCTACACGATCTGGGCATAACACGTTAGCCGTTACAGAGAATAAATATAAACTTTTACGCAGAGTGTGGTTAGAGATCATATTCCTTGCGATCTAGGCGTTATGGTGTTGACCATAGCAGAAATTAGATAAAATCCTTTACACAGAGTTTAGGTAGCGATTAGAGCAGATTTCTTACAATCTGCGCGTTATGGAGTTAACCATAACAGAAATTAGATAAAGTATTTTACACAGAGTTTAGGCAGCGATTAGATATCGCATTTCTTACGATATGGGCATTATGGATTTAACCATAACAAAAATTTCATAAAATATTTTACACAAAGTTTAGGCAGCGACGGAGTTAAGTCGCGTTGTTCGGTTTCAGAAAAATGAATGTTAATAACAAAATGAACCGAGATAAAACAATTCGTTTCTAGAGAGCCACGACAGAAGCAAATCACATGATTCGAATTCTGAAAATGAGTATTAGAAGAGAGATCAAATAAATGCTTTTCTAAAGAGCCACAGCAGAAGTAAAAGTTCAATCTTTAGAATGGATACGGTTAGTTTCATATCACATACAATACTAAATCTGGTACAGTATACACCTATATGTCAAATACCATTCGACTTGAAGGAGGATTATAGCCAATCAAATGCGGCCATGCGAGTTAGCCACATTCATATATCAAAACCTTACATAGATTACAACACCAACAATTTATCTCTTTTCTACCAATTTATAAATCACAAAACTTGTATTCATGAATAATGATATAAATTACATGTATGGACGAATTGTGGTTGGATCCGGTGCAGCTTAAATCCCACTCACAATCTCCAATGAATCATCAAAGAACACCTTGGTTAGCCTCCCTTCCTTATCGGGAGTACTCTTCTTCCACTTGAACTCCCAAGCAATGGGGCCGTAGATCTCAAACACAAAACTAGAGATCCATAAGTGGGCTTCCCCCCCACCAAGACCTCTTTCCAAACTCCAATAGAAGCAAATCAATGAATTACACTCATTATATAACCATCCAACCATAGGGTCCCTTTCCCCTTCCTCATGCCTTCCTTAAATAGGAAAATTCACTACCACACATGTTGCTTCATGCAAAAATGCCTAATACTCTAATAATTTAAATATAATTAGCTCACCCAACCATGTGTCCAATTTCTAAGAGAGTGCACCTACACTAATAGATTTACTCAAGTCTGTTCCCCAGATGCTTCCATCTAATTTCTATTTTTGTGGGTGCAAGTGGAGTTGGCTACATGCTAATGTTTAATATATTATTTGCTCCTAAAATAATATTTTCCATTATTTTAATCACTAATAATCATTTCATGTGCAAACTAGCCTAAATGCAATTTTACATGCTCAATGCATAATATTCCTCAATTGTTTTTGTCTTGGGTCTAGGTACCACATCGTCGGGTCCATTCATCGGACTCATTTTATTTTTGTCAACATGGTACCACATCATCGGGTCCATTCGTCCATCATTGCCATTTATCGACAAGGTACCACATCGTTGGGTCCTTTCGTTGATATTTCTTCGTTGCATCTGATTTGCGGGAACTTCATGTAAGGGTTTAGGATTCGTTACCTTCAACCTTCCGTCTACACTCTATTGGAGACTAATGGAATTGATGAGTAAGTCTGTTCTTACTGCGCACCCCCTCAACATCGTATGTGGCCAATTCCGTCATGGTCCACTTTGCACAACTTCACACTTGCTTGAGTAAGAGAATAGGTGATTTTCAACTCACACATGGAATTCCCTAGGAATTCGACACCGTCGTCGTTCTTCCGAGTGCTTTATTCGTACTCTATGGACCTTTATTTCCTTTGTGAGTCCGTCGGTGAACCATTTCACCTGTCGCTACACACATGCTCAAAAGCATGCATTAATAGCTCTGTCCTCATTTATCATAATTTATTTCATTACCCGCTAGTCGTTAAGCATCATAATTTATTCATAATCATCGTAATACATTTCATAAACTCCTAATTGTTAAGAAATCATAATTTCTCATAGCATCATATATTTCGTCATTCTTTTAATCATAAAGTAAACCATGCATTTCTTTCATTTACATCTTATCCTTCATAACATATCTAATCGTTAAGCAGAAAATTCATGTATACACATCATATATTCCATAAAACAGCTAGTCGTTAAGCAAACATACATTTATTCATCAAATTCAGATAAAGTATCCATTTCCACAATTGCCATTCAATTCATTGTTTTAGTTGATCAATTGTCATCATGCACATCATTAGGTGTATCTCAATTATTCAAAATATATAGTCAAAGGTTATTTTATTAAAGTTTTATTGAGCCGGGTCACTCAACAAGTGCCCTCAAAGTCTACATCAGTCTAGGGGCATTACATATCACAAGAATGTTATCTTCATTAGCCTCCTGGTTTATAATCCATTCTACAAAGGATGAATAGTCTTTTACAAACGATGAAAATTATTTCCTGCTAATGGACAAAGTTTCTTAGCCAAGAATCTAGCAAGATGATAAGTCGGGGAACCTATAGTATTGACTATCAATCTTATGAGAATGCCCTCTTTGTGAATTTTCAGGGATCCATAAATTCTTGGAATTATAGCACTAGTAAGAATGATTTTATTTTTTAACGACTCATCCAAAGAAGAACATTTTATTGCTTTGGCCACCTCCTTCATGATCTTATTTCTTGGATCCTTGTTGATAATTTTGTAGCACGAGCTCTCTTCATCCTTAGTTTCTCAAATTGTTGTGCATCAGCCATAGTATTTATTCCATAGTAGGATCCAATCATTGAGTTCATAGTGTCCATATTACATGTTATTAATATGATAGAAAATGGAAACCCGTTAAGAAATTGTATTCCCAATGTTTCGAACTTCAATGTGAGTCCATCATCAATGGATCACAATGCGGATATTGAGATTCTTTTGTAATGCTAAGATAGAGGACATATAAATATTGAATTTTTCAAGTGATGACACTACAAGGAAAATGCCCTATAGTGGCTCGGTTGTAGAGGAACCTCCCCAAAAAACATGTCCCTTCTTCGTTTATAGCGGAGGTTTCTCGCGGAGGCAAGTGGGTGGAGGTTTTAGCGGATGTTTTTTTATCGATGTGCCCAAAACCATTATGGCGCACCGGTGCATATTTGGTTTAGGAGCACTGACGCTTGTCTTTTAGTAATGGTGCACCGGTGTGTGTTTTTTAGTAATGGCGCACCGGTTCTCTATGACCCATATGCACCAGTGTGATTTTAGCCAAAAAATAGGTGCTCCATTTTTTTAATGGTGCACCGGTGCTCTTCTTTGGATAAGTTGCACTACTGTCATTGCTCCTCATTGGTAAAGGTGATCTGATGGTGGTGCTCCTCTTTGGTGAAGGCACACCTGTGCTCTTTTTAAGGAATGGGTGCATAGATCCTCCATGACCCATATGCACCAAAATTATTTTGTAAAACAACCATCAGTGCTCCACTTCTGAAATTGCACACTGGTGCTCCTCTTATCTTGAGGCACACCGGTACCAGTGCTCCTCTTATCTTGAAGCACACCGGTGCCGATGCTCCTCTTTGGTGAAGGCGCAATAGTGTCGGTGATCCTCTTTGGTGAAGGCGCACCGGTGCTCCTTTTACAGTTTAGGTGCATCGGTGATTTTGATATATAAAAGCATTGAACAATAAGTCATTTTTTAACTTATTGAAAGAGATGGATATTTTAAACGTTTTAAAGAAGCGAGAAAAATGTCTTCAAAAGAGGAAACAATTAGTTTTTTTTAATTTCTTCATTTCACATGGTTCTACCATAGAGAAAAAGAAGATGAAGAGGAAGAGAAAGAGTATTGTAGCCAGGAAACCTATTTTTTCCCTCTTCATTGTTTCATTTCTTCATGTTATCTATTTTATTTATACTATTTTGCATTTCTCATTATTGTTCCTAATTTCTTATTTGCTTTTGTTGTTTGTTTTAGTTGGTTTGAAGGTTTTTCCTTTGTTTTGTAGGTTAATGGTGGATTTATTTTAGGGTTTACATCAAAATATATGGGTTTTCTCCGCTTATTGAAAGAAGCATGTTTTTAAAAACTTTTTAAAGAAGCGAGATAAATGTATTAAGAAGAGGGGAAAAAACAGGGTTTGTTTCATTTCTTTATTTCACATGGTTCTACTAGAGAGAAGCAGAAGAGGAAGAGTATTGCACCTAAGAAACCATTTTTTCCATCTTCATTATTTTATTTCTTCCCTTTATCTATTTTATTTCCATTATTTTTCCTTTTCCACTATTGTTCATAATTTCTTGTTTGGTTTTCTTGTTCATTTTTGTTGGTTTGAGGGTTTCTCCTCTATTTTGCATGTTAACGCTGGATTCATTTTAGGATTTTTCTTCAAAATATATGGATAGCAAATGAGTAGCAAGTTTGGAAAATAAAATGATACGTTTTTGTTCATCATGGGTGCATATCCATAGGGGTTTTCACCTTCCCTTATTTGTAGGTTAACAAGGATTCTGTACCCATGGAAAATTATTTTATGTTGACGACAATCTATTTTATGTTCACAATGCTTCTCTTTGAAAAAAGCACATCGATGCAACTTTGGTAGAAGTGCATTGGTGCATCTTTGTTAGAAGCACACCGATGCATCTTTGGTAGAAGCACACCGGTGCATCTCTTTGGTTAAGGCACACCGGTGCTCATTTTTTGTATAAGTGCATTGATGGTCATGTTTTAAGGTGTGGGAACACTAGTTCTCTTCTTTGGCATGAGAGAATTGGTTCTATGTGCTAGGCATATTATCTCTAGTGGATGAGTGGTTTTGGAGAGTTCTAATCAAACAATTTTCATGTAACAATTGAGTGGTTTTGTAATTACAAGAGATCCACTCATTAAGTGGTAAATTGAGTGGTTTGACACTCATCATGGTTTTGTATGGGTGGTTCCATCACCATTACTGTAAATTGTAATGCTTAACATTTAAATATTAATTATTAAACTTTTTCATAATATTATTTTTATTTTTATTCATAATGTCTTACTTCATATTCTTTTAACTGTAATTTTTTATTTCAAACAATCAAAATTATATATATTTTTTAATATTTAGCAAGTATTTCATTTTTAAATTTCACATAAGAGATTCATTGATAAAAAATAGTAAGAACTAATACTTGGAATATTCAAAATAAAAGTTATTATATCACTACATTTTAATAATCTTGTATTTATTAAATCGCCTCCCTTTATTTGCATGTTTAGAAGGTTTATGTACACAACATATTGTTTTTTGTCATCAGTTCTCCTATTTTGTATGGGCACAATGATGCTCATTGTTGGTTAAGGTGCACTAGTTCTCATCTTTTGTATAAGTGCATTGATGATTCTTTACTATAGGCGCACCAGTGCTCCAGGAATTTAAATTGTAATGCTTAACATTTCAATAATAATTGTAACGCCCCACATTTTGATAGTCATTAATTAAAAAATCTAATGTGAATTAGTTTAACATTCTATTTGCTTATTATCTATTCCAAGAAGATAGATTGATTAACATGATTGTATGTGGACATGTGGACTCCCTTGAGGTGTGTATGGTGAATGGAATTTATTGTTTAAATTATTAATGGCAATGAATATGTTACTTCATATTGAACACACAAATTGAATATAGAATATTCATATGTGGAATGCTAATTTAGTTGTTGGCAAAAGAAATTACATGATTATATGTAAATGTTGTTTTAGTGATATGGATTAACACTTGAAAGAGTTGGGTATGTCTATATATGAGTTTCATGTTAATGATGAACTATTCCACATGTTGATTGGCTACGATATAGGAAGATTCCTATAGTGCCAAGGGGCACGAGATGTCTTGGACATCAGGAGGATAATGATGTTATATCAATTTTCATGTTATTTGATTGTGAATTCCAATATTTCTATGACTTGTGGGTGAGTGTGAGTTTTGACAGGAACTACGATTTGCCCAAAGTGGTTGTTTAATGACAAGACCCCTTAGAACAATGATGGAACAATATGGTTGATGTAGGGTGTTGACCTTAGTACTATCAGGGGGTGGAGGCATTTCCCACCATTTATCCTCTGAAACCTAGAGTTGTGGGAGGCATTGTGCTGAGCACGCTCTCGTGGATGTGGGATGAAGACTAGTGGGTTCCTGTTGGGGAATATTGGTCAATGTGGTAGATTGACACTTCCGCCTACGGGGTCTATACGTGGTCATACGCGTGATTGAAATTCCATAGTATATTCCAACAGAGGATGGGATGGTGAGGTCAGGAACTGGAAGTAGTGGTGATTAGGTGGTTGGAGTACTGATGTGATGGATGGTACCAATGATGGATTGGATGTTGTTCTTGATTGTTATGAACCATCATGATTTTATCCTCAATTTCATCATTATGTTTACCTAATTATGTTTTATTGCTTCTGTATGAATGATTATGAATGATGAATGATGAATTTTTTAATTGTTCTTCTATATGTTGTTTGCAAGCACGTAATAATGATCTATTAGGAGAATTAAAAGTGATTATTAGTACCCATGCTTAAGACGTGTGCACTAGCCATGGATCTGCCAATTTGTGAGTACATTACTATGATTGTTTGATCGATGAATAAATTAATATGGTTATATTAGCTAATAGTAACTTGGTTGATGAATTGTTGAAAGTATTACTTGTGTGCTGAAAGTATGAGTTTGTTGACTTGTTTAATATGTTTTAGATCTATATAAATTGATTGGATTATTGAATGACATATATAATTATATACATATAATATAACATATGTCATAGTATAATATAGTATAGGAAAATATCTTATTTGACTTATGTATGAAAGGATAATATAAATGAATGGATAGATAGGATTGCAATTTTTTTTATAAAAGAGTTGTCATAGTTGCATTTAATATAGAACCATGACAAGTGAGACTTTGCGACCATGTTTATTAATATTTTATTTATTTAAATCAAATTGCTATTTTTTTAGAGAACGGATTTATTGATTGTTGACGATTATTTTATTGGAATTTATTTATGGATGAGGACTTTGATATAAATAGGAGACTTGAGATTGGGAAAGGGGAGGTTCTTTTCTCTTGAAGGATATTTGGTGAGAGTTTTTCTAGGAATGAGACTTTTGATATTTTAGGGTTGAGAAGTTTGGAAGAGTTGGAAGAGTTTGAAAACTCTTGGAAGATTTGATACATAGCCTACTAGTGCATCACTATTTTGTTCTCTAGGGGTCTCGGGCACGGAGGGCCAGCAGGCCATTCGGATGAGACCATTCGATGGCTTCCTAGGGCTAGGGAGCCGGCTAGGCACTTAGTTGGCTGGCAGGTAAAACTGTTGTTCCACTTTGGGAAATGAATATGGAAGCAAGTCGAGGAGAAGACGGAAGCTTGCTTCAGTTTGGACATCATCACCGTTCTTATATCGAGGTATTTTTCTTGTTATTTTAAGTTGTTTATATGTTGTTGTAAACTCCTTATATGCTGCTATGGTTACATGATGCTTATATGTTTCTTCCACTAGTTGAACTTGTATTAAAATTCTTGTGAAATTCCATAATGAAAATAAAATAGATGTTAATTAGATTAAAATTCATAATGCCTCTAGAGGCATTACAAAAATTATTATACATTTTTATAATATTAATTTTTTTTTTATTGATAATGTATTATTTCATATGCTTTTAACTATAAAATTATATTTCAAAAAATCAAAATTATAATTTTTGTTTAATATTAAGCAAGCATTTCATTTTTAAATTGCAAATAAGAGATTCATTAATAAACATGGGTATGAACTAATACTAGGAATATTCAAAATCAAAGTTATTATATCACTACATTTTAATAAATTATCATGTATTTATTAAATAACCTCCCTTTATTTGCATGTTCATAAGGTTTCTATACACAAAAAATTGTTTTTTGTCATCACTGCTCCTCTTTGGTATGGGAAAAAAAATGCTCACTGTTGGTTAAGGTGTAGCGATGCCCATATTTGGTATAAATGTATCTATGCTTCTTTATTGTAGGTGCATTGGTGCTACATTACAAATGTGAACTAGTTTGGTTTTGTCCAAAAACATATCAGTGCTCCTCATTGGTGAAGGCACACCAGTGCATATTTGGTATAAGCGCACCAATGCATCTTTGGCAGAAGCGCACTGGTGCATATTTGGCAGAAGCGCACTGGTGCATCTTTGACAAAAGTGCACCAATGCATCTTTTTCAGAAGCGCACTGATGCATCTTTGACATAAGCGCACCAGTGCATCTTTGTCTGAAGTGCACTAGGGCATCTTTGACAGAAGTGCATCGGTGCATCTTTGTCATAAGTGCACCGGTGTAAATTTGCAGAAGCGCACCGGTGCATCTTTGTCATAAGTGCACTTTTGCATCTTTGCAGAAGCTCATCGGTGCATCTTTGGCAAAAGTGCACTTGTGAAAAGACCTCCGTTAAAGCCTCCGGCCACCGATATTTTTTAGTTATAATAAATTTCCATAAAAGCCTCTGCTAAAACATCCAGTACCAATGGTGCAAATTGTAGCGGAGGGTTTTTTGAAAATTTTGACCAATCTTGTAACACTAAAAACCTCTGCTACAAGGCCTTTTCCTTGTAGTGTGATTAGTTGGGAATTCTTATTATCCTTGATAAATGATCTCTCTCCAGCCTTAGTTTGTCAAATTGGAGTGTGTCATCCAGAGTATCCCTTCCATGGTGGTATTCAATCATTGACTTCATAGTATTCATATTACAGGTTATTAATATGAGAGAAAATGGAAGCCTATTAATTATTTTTATTCCCAAAGTTTCGGAATTCAAGGTGAGTCCATCATAAAGGGATCACAATCCATAGATTGATATGCTTTTGTAATGCTAAGAGAGACGATGTATGTAACGACCCAATAACCACGGTAATCCTTTGGGATATGGGGTGAATTTTTTTTCCTTTGATCATACCCACAATGGTCCATTGGGATATGGGACGTTACAACATATAAATATCGAATTTTTCAACTGGTGAGCAGGTTGGCCTTATTATTATCCTTGATAAACGAGCTTTGTTCAACCTTAGTTTCTCAAATTTTAGTGCATCAACCAATGTATCCCTTCCATGGTGGTATTCAATCATTGACTTCATAGTATCCATACTATTGCCATGATGACTAATTTGATGCCTGCTTTCGGAAGACTACAAATAAAATCCATGGAAATTTCAGTTCAAATACTGGATGGGATTGGTAATGGTTGCAATGCCCCAGGAGTCTTTGCTATCTAACCCTTCTTCCTTTGGCAAGTGTCACATTATACTACAAAATTAAGGATATCATTTTTAAAGCTTCCCAAAATAATGAGTGACTGGTGAGTGCGTAATTTTTTTGAAATACTGAGTGACCTACTAGAGGATATGAATGCAACTGTATTAATATTTTCTATTTTAAGGAAGATTTAGTTACCAGGAAAATATGACCTTTATATCACAATGTATCTTGCTGCCAAGTGTAACCCGGGGGAGGGTTGGGATCCTCCCGAAGGCACTTAATGAGCTAAGATGTAGTAACATTTGTTATCCATTCTTTTTTTGTTTCCTCTAACCATTCAAATACATCCTCTCTCTTAACATTACAAAATCATATCAATCTCTGCATTGCGATCCCTTGATATGGACTCACCTTGAAATCCAAAACATTGGGAAGAAAAATTCTTAATAGGTTTCCTTTTTCTCTCATGCCCATAGATTTCCCTCATTTATTGGATAAGAAATTGAACTCTGCATTGTAGGATAGTAAAATTAAGGGGGTCAATTTCATTTTCCCTGACACACTGCAAAAATATATTGATTTATATCACCCTAGCGTTTCACAGTCAAACTTCTAAAACATACATTAGGAGGCCTAAAATGCAGAAAAATAATGAGATAGAACCTCACCTATGGAAGGATTTGCTACTACCACGAGTTTAAACGTACATAAACAAAATTTAGAGAACTATATGGAAGGTGTGGGAAATGATATTTCTTTAGTCAACCTTGAAGAAGTTGATATCACGGCTTTGAGAGAATTACAAGGAGATCTAAATGCAAATGAGTGAAAATGATTTGAGAATAAGTATAATGAATTGATTGATGATTAATTTTCTTTTCCTTTAGAGACTTGATTTGATAGAGTTATAGCTTGCAAGTTGGCACCCGAGAGAATTGTCTCTAATACAATGTCTCCAACATATGTTTTTCATGGTATATTTGTTTTTCTTTATTCGATGAAATAGTGTGTTTCAAAGAATGGGATGCCATGGAGGATTCTTGTATAGACTAGTTGCAAATGTGCAAGGTTAAGGATAACGATATTCTTGATCTCTTGGTCCATGTTGTAGGGTTACAAAAATCAATTGAGGATAATGAAAAAGAAAACAAAAAAAGACATAATCAACAAGAACATAGTTATTGAAAGCTTGTCTTCTAAAGTAGACAGAAGTTTAGTTGTTTCGAAGAATGAAATTGATACACTCCTTTAAAAATATCGATATGAAAAGAATAAATATGCAGAAACTATACAAAGAATTGAAGAGGAGATGAGAAAAAGGCCCGACATTATCAACATACTGCCACTGAAAACTGTAATTGGTACATAAGTAGAACTTTTGCATCAATTGGAGTATAAAGGAAAAGTTATTAACTATTTACAGGATCGGTTTAAATATACATTAAAAGAATAGTACATTAAACATAAAGAGGAGATTGGAGAATATGCAAAAAGAGTGACAAAGCTGAAGAGTACCATTGAGAAGGAAACAACGTTGTTGAGTGGTAAAAAAATGAAAGGATTGATGCAACAAACAAGGCTAAAGGAATTAAAAAAGGAAACATATCTGACAGTAAAATACATGGTAATGGTAAAGAAGAAAGTAACATTGAAGTTGGTAAAGGTAAGAGTAAAGGTCTATTTGAAGAGAAACTCAAAAAAGAGTACATTAAACATAAAGAGGAGATTGTAGACTATGAATAAAAAAGTTGAAAAATTGAAGGCTATCATTAGTAAGAAAAATGAGCAGTTGAGAGGTAAAAAAAATGAATGGATTTATGCAACAGTCAAGGCTAAAGGACCTAAAAAGGGAAACGAATCTGACAGTAGAAAACATGGTAAAGGTAATGAAAATTATGAGGAAGATGAAATTAACAATGAAGATGCTAAAGGTAAGAATAATTCTCCAATTATGGCTAAAAATTACAATATGGCTCTACTCCAAAAGTCCTTAACTGAGTATGAGAAGTCCTTAAAAATATGGGAGAAGAGCTTGCAGGAATCTCTTACAACAATGAATGTTGGAGGTGATCTTTTTTCATCATCAACAATACATGAATCATTTAAGAAGAAGCTAGATGAGAAGGAATCCATTATTACAGGATTGAGACAGAAACTATTGGAGAATAGAAAATTACAACATCTGGGATGTGATAGTGAGATAGAAAAATTAAAATCCCAAATTTTTGCTTTGCAGGAGAAATCATTCTTTAGGCAGTATCACTTTTTTATACTCCAGATGTAAATGATATGAGGGCACAAAAATTTGAGGAGGTACATAATCTAAGGAACATTTTGGTTGAAGTTCAGGATGAGATTGAATCTATGAAGAATATTATTCAACACAAGGGAAAGGAACATGCAGACAAGTAGAGGAAGAATGTGTATTTTTTGAAGAAGTACTCAAATGATAAAGGTAGATTGTAAATCAATTTGCAAAATTATGTAAAGAAAGTGAAAGTTCTAGAAGAAAAATTACAACTACTTGTTCCAACATTTTAAGAAATGTAGGCTTCTACGAAAGGCGAGATTGTACCCAAATTTATTCTTCTAGAGGGGAGGGCTTGCAGAAACCTCCCAAATAGTCTATAGTTCTAGGATAACATTGTGTATATATGTTTTCTATGTAAATGCATATAAAGGTTTAATATATATTATTATTTCTCAATAATGTATATGTTTTTTATGCAATTTATGTGATTGATAATTACCTTTTTTTTCCCTATGAAAAAAATTATAACATAAATGGTACCACATGTAACATAAATGGTACCACATGTAACATAAATGATACCAGAATAGAATAAATTTTCAATATGGAAAGATTACTAGAAATGCTTATTGTATCATGAGTTTCTTTCTCCATTTTCCATACAATGTTTCATTTTGATCATCTATGACCTTTTTCTTTTTTGCTTGTATCATACTTCTTACAATGACACTAGTTTTTATACGATTATTAGCTTCCATGTTTTGGACATCAACTACTTCCCATTGAATTTATTTTTGTGCACCACTCTGATCTACACCATTTATTGAGGATGGAACAACCATTTTATTATGGATCATAGCCTTCATCATTGGCATATCAACAATAATTGCTCCATACAATTCTTGTATTTCATTAAGTTTCCCTACCTCAACTCTTGAGGATAAAACGTCAATTTTATTGTGATTTGAAGCTACCATAATAATTATGTCAACAAAATCCACCCCATTCATTTCTTGTGTTTGATTGGTTTGTGTTGCTTCTTTTTCTTTACGATGAAACACCTAGAGTTCTATTGTTATTATCATGAAACATCATTGAAGTATCAACATCAACTTCCCCTTGAATTTGTGTTTCCTAATCAGTCTAACCTATCCCATTTCCTTAAATCAACACAATAGAGAACGTCAAATTGCATGTAAAAATATGCATTTTACACAGATTAGCTAGCTTGACAAAGTCATAATTGTAACATGCATCATTCATTTATTATACAAATTTGATAATTTATTAGTGACAATATAGTACTATGATTTTTTGTCTTAATAGGGATATATTTAATGAACATAACTCACTGTTGGAGCAAGAGCCACGTTCTTTATTTCTTGTTTAAACAGTATTTTTTACCTTGCGTTTTACAAAGCGATGTGATTCATGATAATCATATTCACCATATTTTCTTATTGGCCTTGATCTTGGAAGATGATTACTGAACTGTGAGTACATATTAATCATAGTTAAACATACACATTATGGGCACTCACATGATGAAATGAAAGTAGAATTCGATACCCTTAAAAAATAGGAAATACTTACTATTGGTGTTTTAATCAATGATTTCTTAGATTGTTTAACCCATGAGTCAAATAGATTTTTTACTTGTTGAGGAGTGATGTCAGGGAAGCAAGATTCCAACTCTACTACAGTTTCATCATTCAACAAAATTATTGATTTTTCATATTCAACACGAATTTGAATTCTAATATTTGAAGGCAAGAATCTTCTTTGTTTAAAGTTTTGGAAAGTACCCTCTGAACTCATAACTAGATTGAAAAATTGTAATCTCACCTAATTTACGAGACACATTCTATCATGTTCAAATGTGTTTATATACTCCTTAGTAACTCCTCTTCCTCTTCCTTGGTTACTATTCAAAATTTCCATTTCCCTATGCTTATACTCCATTGCTTCATTCCTTAACCATCCCAAAGTATAAAGATGAATAGCCCTAGTCATATGAAGAGCATGGGCCCCTCGGACATGCATATAAGGAACCATTTCATCTTCTAAAAACAATAACACAACCAAATCCACTCATTGAAAAGGAAGCTAGTCCTACAATGATAGTAGATAATAATTTTTATTGTGAATGAAATAATACCACCATGATTAAATACATAAAACTATTAAATTAGTATAAATTAGTGTACCTTTCCTCCTCACCCTTGCAATTGCAACATCCCCTCTACACCCTTACAATTACAACATATAGAATTATTTATAACACTTCCACATTGTCACCAACGTTTTATACTTTTCTTCATTTAGTAGGCTTTCAATGACCTATCAGCACAACATTTCAGTCTAAATGATTAGTTACTTAATTTTCTATTACAATTGCATAAAATATAGATCCAATTTCACTCTTATGCCATCATAAATTCATGACTTATGATTATTAGTCAAAAACCACATGAAAAATATTGGATATGCTAAAATAATTATCAAACCTTTATAATTCCCTCATGTTGAATGAGGATCTTGTGTGATGTTGCTCCATCTAATTTCCCATAGTTAATATCATTGTACTCTTGTATTTTATTATGGTATGGTTCCCCAGGCTTACATCGAACCCCAACTTTCTCCATTTCCTCCCAAATTTGAACAAATTATTTTTTCCCAATCCCTCTTGTTGGATGAACCTTGTCATAATCTTGTGCAATTCTTTGAATTTCATGGAACATCTTCAAAACAGTTCTAATTCTATAGATACCCCTATTCCGGGTCCTACTCAGAACAATTTTACAAAACTTAAAAACATAAAATAATCATTAAAGTGCATGATCAATAATAAACATCATAAAGTTCAAGAATTTACAAGTAAACACATAAACATAGAACCTGTACTGTAGGTTGAATCTACCGCTGGAGGAGGAGTCGTTGTTGTTCGATCAGCTCTGATCCTTTGACGATTTACCAAATACCCCTCGGTTGACCTCCCTACCATATCGAGGGTACTCTTCTTTCCCCCGAACCCGTGAGCAAGTGGGGTCATAAGAACATACAAGCCTTGGCTTTACGTTGGGATCTCCAAATCCCCGGACAAGTTATCAACCCAACTCCAAGGAATCAAACTTAATCAAAATCTCTATTACGGTGCCTATCCAGCACTAGGGAGCAAGAGAGATCCTCTCCTTCTCCTCCGTTTATTTTATAACCAAAACTTCAATGACATGTGTCCTTCCATGCAAAAATACTCTTTAATTTAATAATTCTTTTAATATTTAATCCCATGCAGCAAGTGTCACTGTCACATGAGTGTGCACCTAAACCCCTTAATTATCTTTTTTTGTCTCCCTAGTCAATTTTCTAATCCCTAATTTAGTGGGTGCATGTGGGGTTGACTAGTTACTGAATCCTAGTCTATCTTTTGCTCCATATTTATTTATTCTCAATTATTTGATTATAAATAATCATTTCATGCACAATCAGTCTAGTGCAATTTCTATATTCCAAATACATAATCACAAATAGTCTTTTCATGCATAATTAATTTAATGCAATTCTATATGCCAAGTACATAATTACAATTTGTTCCTTCATGCATAACTAATTTAATGCAATTTCTATATGCCAAATACATGGGTGTTCGTTTGAATTTATTTTCTTTATTCTTCTCAGTACCACATCATCGGGTCCTTCTGACTTTCTTTCCTTAATTGTCTAGGTACCACATCGCTGGGTCCTTCCAACAACCTCATTTTCCTCTGGTGGGGAGTACTGTGTAGCAATCGGGAATCTTTACCGCGATCTCTTGACTACACTTCCTTGGAGACTAAGGGCGGATGAGGGATAAGCCTCTCCTTATCGCGTGCCCCTCAACTCATCGTATACGACCAAGTCATTGTGGCCTCTCCCGTACAACACACGCTTCCCCAAGTGATATGAACCGACTTCCAACCCTTGCATGGAGTGCTATTTTAGGGTTGAAAGTATGTCGTCGTACCCCTATGTATGTTTCCTGTTCTTACGACCCCTGGTTTTCCATTGTGAGTCAGTCAATAAATCGTTTTACCTTCTACTGCAGACACTCAAAGCGCACATTAGTAGCGCTGCAAACTAAACTTACAATGCATATTAAACTAAAAAATCCCCCTTCCTCATTCCCATATTTTACATACCTTTTAATCTAGCTCACTTGGTTCAAAGTTGCTTTATTCTTTATTAGGTCTTGAGTTCAAGTCTTAGGAAGTTACTTTTAAAAGAAAAAATGCATGCAATTTTTATTTTCAAGTTACTTTATTGTAAAAGTGAATCTCACTTAAATAATAAAAAATAAAAATACAAGTGAGTCACTTAAGTTCTTTTTTATTGTTGCACTATTTAAAAGTAATATCATTGTAAAAGTGAAATCACTTATTTTACAAAAGTGGTTCACTTAAAGCAACTTTCTTGTAAAGTGATTGTCAAAAGGTTCATCTTGGGAAGAGGGGGGTTCTTTTTTTTGCTGGACATTCTCTAGCTGCCACGTCACTATTGGGGACATCTTCAACAGTTTCTTTGTTCAAGCATAACTTCATCATACAGAGTCAGTTTTCAGTGCCGTTTTTTTTTTAACCGCCTATTTTTTCGAGCTCTTCACATCCAGACTATTGGTTTTTTCTTTTACAGCCATTAATTTACAAATATGGCCACCCCTTGTGATATTCTACATAACAGTTCCAACTATTTCTCATGGAAATCTTGTATGGAGGATGTTCTACGAAGTAGGGGACTTTTCAGAATTACCTCAGGGAAAGAAACAGAACCCACTGATGATGATAAGAAAATAAAATGGACAAATAGATGTGACGAAGCTTGTGGATTGATTGGGATGTCAATCTCTACTGATTTGCGATTCCACATATCTGGAATTGATGAACCTGATGCTGCTTGGGACCAGTTGGAATCTGTGTTTGGTAAACACAATGAAATTCGAGGTCACCAACTCGAAAATGAGTTGATTTCTTTAAATCCAAGTGACTTTTCATACATTCAATATTATTTATCTAAGTACAAAACTCTTAAACTCTTATGTGCATAATGTAAGATTAAGAGGGAAGACAAACAATGCATTTATCATATTCTTTCCAAACTTAGACCTGCATATTCTATTTTTGTATCTACATTTTACTCCATGAAAGAATCCTTGAATGCAGCTAGCTATCAAGAGCCTAGTCTTGAATCCTTTTGTGATTCCTTGATTAGAGAGCAAGATAAACTCATTCATCTTGCAATAATCAACAATGCAGATACATCTAGGAAATCCTTATTGTCCCAACAGAAAGAAAAGTCCAAGCCTCCCAAGAAACAAAATTTTCGCAATAATAAGTCAAACAAGGGTCCAAAACCCTCTCAGTCAGCTCCTTCTTTAAAAAATGACAAAGGATCCAAGCCAAAAGGAAAGAAGACTGAGCGTCATTGCAACTATTGCGGGAAAGATAATCATGATGAATCTAAGTGTTTCAAGAAGATGGCAGCCTTGGAAGCAGTAATGAAGAAGCACCACATCAGCCTAGATTCGCCTTCAAAACCTGCCTCTCATGGACATGCATTTTGTGCTTCTGGTTATTCTTATAATGCATCTTCTTCTTCTACTTCAAATGAATGGCTCATTGATTCTGGAGCATCTTATCATATGGCTGAGGATCAAGCCATCTTTTCTACTATGCATGAATGTAACACCAAACAAATATTTGTTGGTGATGATAGATCTCTAAGTGTTGTAGGAGCTGGAACAATTCCAGTAGATAATGGTCATTTTAGTGATGTACTATGTGTTCCAAGAATTTCCTGCAATTTGTTATCAGTCTATCAGATCACTCATTCTGGTGAAGGTAAAACTGTGACCTTTACACCTCACCAAGTTGTAATCAAGGATTTTAAAGATCCTCAACAGGTCCTAGCTACTGGAATTGTTGATGATATTACCAGGTTGTACAAGTTTAACAACTTTGGGTCATCACCTTTCCCTTCAGTTTTTGTTGCTCATAGTGATAACTTGAGCAAACTTTGGCATGAGCGATTTGGTCACTTAAATTATTGCTCATTGCAACAACTATGTAAAGACAATATGGTGACAGGTCTTCCGATGGTATCTTGCAGGGATGGTGTTTGTTCCAGTTGTGTGCTCGGAAAACATCATCGGGACAGTTTTGACAAACGTGCCTCTTGGCACGCCTCGATTCCCTTGGAGCTTGTGCATAGTGACTTGTGTGGTCCTCTTCCATCTGCTTCCTTTCCTGGTTTCAAATATTTCTTAACTTTCATTGATGATTACACCAGATGCACTTGGGTTTATTTCCTAAAACTTAAGAGCGAAGTATTGAACATGTTCTTGGCCTACAAGGCCCTTGTTGGAAAACAATCTGGTCATCAAATTATTAAGTTAATATTTGACAATGGAGGAGAATATGTCAACAAAAAGTTCACTACTTTCTGCACTGAACAAGGCATCCAACAACAGCACATTGTTCCATATACACCATACCAAAATGGTGTAGCTGAGCAGAAGAACCGCACTTTAAAAGAAATGGCTAATTGTATGATCCAATCTAAGGGACTAAGTCTTCAATTTTGGGTTGAAGCCATTAATTGTGCAAATTACATAGTTAATCGCACCCCCACTAAAGCATTACAAGGTATAACACCGGAAGAAGCATGGAGTAAAACTAAACCTGATGTAAGTCACTTCCGTGTGTTTGGTAGTGAAGCATGGGCTCACATTCCGGATGAAAAACGGAAAGCATTGCAGCCTAAAAGTGAAAAGTGCATATTTGTTGGATATTCTGAAGATGTAAAAGGTTATAGACTTCTTCAACCACATTCTCATGATATAATCATTAGAAGAGATGTTAAATTTGATGAAAATCTCTTGGCCTGCGAGCCTAACTCGGCGATTGTGCCATCTTTGGCCTACGAGCCTGATTCGGCGTTTGTGCCTTCTTCTTCTTCTTCCAACTTCCTTGACAGGTTTCCAACTCCAGTTTCTGATGATGACAGTGAGGATGAAAATCCACCTCTGCCTGCTCATTTTCCTCCAGTTGCACCAACACAAGTGCTTCCTCGATGGGTCCGTTCAACATGTGAAGCAACTGGTGATCTTGCTGATGATCCTAGAGATAAATGTTGAACACGTTCTCAGTTTCAGCGAGCCTCTTCTCTTTTGGCTCAAGTTTCCGAGAATCATGATTTAGAAACTTTTGCAGAAGCTTCAGGGAATCCAGATTGGGATGCAGCCATGGATGAAGAATATCGTTCCTTAATGGCGAACGATACTTGGGATCTTGTACCTCTTCCAAAAGGAAGAAAACTTGTCAGATGTAAATGGGTCTACAGAACTAAGTATGCATCAAATGGAAGTGTTGAAAGACTTAAGGCACGGTTAGTTGCCAAAGGTTTTTCCCAAGTTGAAGGGATTGACTGCAATGAAACCTTTGCTCCCATCGCAAAAATGAACTCCATCCGCCTTGTTCTTTCCCTTGCAACCTTACATAACTGGGAAGTCCATCAAATGGATGTCAAGTCTGCCTTCTTACATGGTGATTTACAGGAGGAAATTTACATGGAACAACCTCCTGGATATGTTCAGAATAACTCTAGCCTTGTCTGCCACCTTAAGAAATCCTTATATGGCCTTAAGCAAGCTCCTAGAGCTTGGTATGGCAAAATAGATAACTTTCTCCTTGACACTTGTTTTTCTAGATGCCATTCTGACCCCAATGTCTATACCAAGAAAGTAGAAAACCATCTCATCATACTTGTTCTATATGTTGATGACCTTATTCTTACTGGTAGTGACCCTAATCTTATAACCCATGTGAAATCCAGTCTTAAACAAAATTTTGAAATGTCAGACTTAGGACATTTGTATTATTTTCTTGGTCTCCAAGTCCTGCAAACCAAAGAAGGAATCTTTCTTTCTCAGTCTAAGTATGCTTGTGACCTTCTTCGTCGCTTTCACATGGAAGATTGTACACTAGCCCCTTCTCCCTTCCAGTCTGGAGTCAAACTTTCTGCCACTTGTACTTCACCTAAAGTCGATGCCACCTTGTATCGTCAGCTTGTTGGTAGTCTCCTATACTTGACTCATTCCCGTCCTGACCTTTCCTTTGCCGTTGGTCATGTTGACCATTATATGCAGACACCTCATGAAAGTCACTGGAAAGCAGCTAAAAGAATACTTCGATATATTCGAGGTACAGTTTAGTTTGGGATTCATTACAGTACAGGGGGGAAACCTTTGTTGGTTGGTTTCACTGATTCAGATTGGACCGGCGATCCTGATGATCGAAAGTCTACTGCAGGTTATGTTTTCAGTTTGGGATCTGGACCTATCACTTGGGCTTGTAAGAAACAACAAGCTCTTGATCTTTCTTCAGCAGAAGCAGAATATCGAGCCGCAATTAATGCCAGTCAGGAAGCTTTATGGCTTCGACAGATCCTTTCAGAGTTTGGATTTGAGCAGCAACAACCTACTCCACTTTGGTGCGATAATCAAAGTGCCATCAAGCTTTCCAAAGATCCAGTTCTACATCAACGCATAAAACACATTAAGCTACATATGCACTTCATCAGAAATCTTGTTCATGATCGTGTTCTTGAAGTGCTCTTTTGCCCTACAGATGATCAAGTTGCAGACATCTTCACCAAGTCTCTTACAGAAGCGAAGTTTTCTAAACTTCGACTATGTTAGGAGTTCAGGAACTTGTCATTAAGGGGGGATAGGCTCTAATGCCTGCTTCCTTCTCCTAATAGTGTCACTTTTGTAAATCCTTCAATCCTATCCCAAGTTGTTCTTAAGGGGGGATGTTAGGATATTTAGACACTTAGGAGTTAGTTAAGATCAACTTGTGTAATATATCCGTTAGGGCTAGTGTGTTTCTTTACTATGCATTAGTATGCATTTGTAAATACTTAATCCGACAGTCACGATATGTTCCCGACATAGAGTGATCCGACGGCTCAACTTCTCTTAGATCATGCCTAACATTGATCCGTGGCTTAACACCCGATTGGTCCATGATCTCTATTTAAAGAGCATGGAGGGTCATTGTTTAGTTGATCGATTATGAGAAGCTCATTTGTAACTTTCTTTCTTTGCATAATAAATTGTCCCGTAGAAGCTATTTAGCCGGGGCCATGGAGTGTTTCCCTCAAGAGGGTTTAAACCACGTCAAAACATCGGTGTGTTGATCTGTGATCTGTTTGTGTGAAGTGGTTGCTCTTGGTGTTCGGTCCTTTGATAGTACCCTGTGTACCCGAACACTTAAAATCATTTCATCATACATCATATTCTTCATTCATTTTTATCTGAGTCAATATCATTCATTCAAATCTATGGAATAATCATCATTCATTGCATCATGTGGAACATCATCATAATTTCTCAGTCAATCAGGATATCTATCATCTATTTGTTATTCAATCATTTTCATTTCATAACCTTTCAGTTGGTCGAGCATATACAACATTCAATCATCATCCATTTCATAAATATGCTAATCATTAAGCAACATAAGCATTTCATTTATACACATCATATATTTCATAATATCGCTAATAATTAAGCAGAGCATTCTTTCATTTATTATTTTTAAGCAAATTATCTATTTCTATAAGTGTCGTCACTATCGATAGTAATAGCGAATTTGAGGGGCATTACAAATTCCAACATGGTGAGCACAATATACAATATTGGACATTGAGATAGGAGTCAGTTGTAATTGACAACACATGTTTCACATCAGGTATGGGTTACTTAAATAATAAGAATTTTCATTTATATGTAATAATTAATTATGAAAGCATGTACCTTTTGATCATTTTTTCTATTCATGGGATACTGCTTGATAGTATTGAATTTTATACTGGATAACGATGGTTGAATGTCTATAATAAACCCATCCATATTTTATTCTCATCCTTTGCCTTGTTTAGAGTAGGATTCAACTCCTATTTTTTTCAAAAAAAGTAATGGAAAGATCTATCAACATAAATTTAAACTTATAATAAATCTATAAAGTGTACTAGGAGTAAGTTTGGTGAAATTGCATAGAACTTGGAAATACTATGAATAGTATCCCCATCTTAGATTTTGATTTCATATGTAACCATGTGTATAGAATTTTTATGGCATATGCACCAAGGACAAAAATTATTTCTCAGTGGTGAAACATCATGATTGCATACCAAACTACATATGGCCATTGATCATGACACTCAAACAAATTCACTTTCACTACCCTTCCAGCTGCCATTAGGATCCCATATTTTGAAAGCTTGTTTAACTATTTCAATAAGTTCTCCTCATTTATAGGATCAACAACATGTTCTAAAACTTGTTAATATTCTTCCTTTCCATCCCATTTTCCAAGGCTTAAACAAGACATCAAGCCACTATCTTCTCGTAACTCAAATATTAATATCTCACATACCTTCCCACCACAATCATAATGCACATGAGAGTGAATACCAAGTTTGAAAGAAACTTCAATGAATCTACTTCCATTCCTCTTTTTGTATGACTCAACTATAAAGTAAGCATATGAATTTACTTTCTTCACTCTAACTCCATATGTGAAACCATCAGTTCTCTCCCAACCCATTCCAATATCCTCAACTTCTTTGCCCCACTTTTTCATTTCCTTGCAAACTAAAGTTGGATTAAACCCCTTCAATACACCATGAATTTCAATCCGCTTTAGACATTGCAAATCCTTATGGCTCATGCTTAATTCAATAAATACCAAGGCCATGTTCCGGGAATAAAATCATTACGGATATCTTTCGTAACAATTTATCGAATTTTGTTAAGATCTCCATTTAGATATTCAAGAATGTCCTCAATTTTAGACCCTTCACTATAGTTTTTTCTCATGAAGTACCCAATTCCAGTAATAATGTCATTTTCATCTACATCTTGAAGTGACTTCCTAGAGAACCATCTACTGATTTCCTTAAATTTTTTCTTCCCCTCATTTAGTTTGCAATTATACCATCCCTACCGCTTCTTAAGACCCAATAAGGATGTCCTTAGGCGATTTCCTATTGACCTTCTAATTTCATTAGTACTTTGATCCGTTGAACCCCTTCATGCATTTGTACTGAATATTGTGCATCTATAGAACTTTGATTTTATGTAGTTGCATTTCTATCCATTTGTTCATCAACTATGGTTCTTTTAATTGTTTTGTGACTTCCAGTTGCTTTTGCATTTCTATCCATTTTTTTGTGGAAAAGGGTTCTTTGGCATATTTCATGACTTGTAATTGCATATCCAATTTCTCAATTGATGCATGCTCAAATTTTTTCCCACTGCATAGGACTACACTTTCATTCCCTTCAAGTATAATTGGCGACAAAGGCTACTTAGGTTTTTGAGCAATGAAACCTTTTATACTTTCATAAGAGTTATTTGTAGTGGCAGTAACATCAAAACCTGACCTTTGAGGGACATTTGGGACCACATTCTGTGATATAGAGTTAATTTTAAGGTAAAGAGTTCTATATTTTGCATTACCATTCCCTTCAACCATAATTGGAGACAAAGGATTCCTAGGTTGTTGATCAAACCTTATGTTCTTTGATCACAGTTATTTGTAATGGTAGCAACATCAAAAGATTATCTTTGAGGGACATTTGGGATCATATTCTATGAAATAGAGTTAATTTTCTAATAAAAAGTTCTATCTTGTAAATTACCATTCCCTTCAACTGTAATTGGAGAAAAAAGATGCTCAGGTTGTTGAGAAATGCAACATTCTATACTTTGATAAGAGTTGTTTGTAATGGCAGTGGCATCAAAAGATGATCTTTGAGGGACATTTGTGACCACATTCTATGAAATAGAGTTAATTTTGTGGTAAAGAGTTATATCTTGTACAATACCATTCCCTTTAACCATAATTGGAGACAAAGTTTGCCTATCTTGTTGAGCAACATTGTTGTTTCTCACACATTCCATACATATGTGACATCAGGTTTCAACAACTACTGCATGATTGCTCATTGTTTGAGGGAAGATCACAGTATCATTCTATGGTATGGAGCTCTGATCTGTAAATACTTGATTTTGTTTTCGGGTATCACATATAGCACCTTTTTTTACCTCCCACCAGCATGAATTGAATGACAATGTTATGTGGTTCCGAAATTGGAACATCAAACAAATCTACTTCTTTCCGTCTACCTCTTTTTCGATGAATATTCTGTTGAGATGGATGGTTTTAATGCTCCATTGATGAGTTAATATACAAAATCAACATTAGCAAGATAACTAGAAGAGAGATTAAATTTCTCAAATTGAAAAAAATAGTTTTAATTTAACATAACTGTGTATATAAAAACTTAATAAATGTCTGGCATGCTCTGTAATGCATGCCTAAAAGGTTATGATGTAAGTTTGTAATTTCAAATAGAATTAAGAACCCTCATAGGTGCTCAAGTAAATAATTCAATTTCTATAATGTTGTGTTAAGATACCTAAGGATACAACCTAGGATTGCATTTATCTGAACTAAGCAGGAATTTCACATTCATAAGGTAGCCTTGTAGTGTTTTTGTATTCATGATTTTTTTAAACCAAATTGAAAATAAATGTAT
The DNA here is from genome assembly GCA_027924585.1 of Larix kaempferi. NCBI lineage: Eukaryota > Viridiplantae > Streptophyta > Pinopsida > Pinales > Pinaceae > Larix > Larix kaempferi. The sequence goes on along the minus strand of BSBM01001530.1, from coordinate 26,454,145 downwards.
ATAAAGGTGTAAAATAGTATAAAACACCATATACAACCGAGATCACTCAAAAATTCGAAAAAATGAGGTTCGGGCATGCATTTTAGTGGATTGGGAAAATTAAGTTCAAAATAGAAAAAATACAATGGTGAAATATTTACGGCAGACAAGTTAAACATAATTTCATAATTGTGAAGAGGTTTTTTTTCAAACTATAAATATATACATGTAAATGGTATTACTTTCAATCAATTTTCTATATAAAGAACACGTCGTTCATTTTTCTAAGCCGAATTTTACAGATTTACACTTTGTTTTTACATAACAAACTTAACATTTTAGCCGTTAATTTCAAATATGACTAGACTTAAAATGGAAATATAATGATTTAAAATGATTTGAAATGAGGAAATAATTCATTACCAAGTGGAATCACTCAAAAAGAGACAAATATGAAGCCCATATGTGCATTTTTCTATGATGGATATTTTCATGTAAAAATATAAAATTTGCCAACTTGGCAGGATTATTCCACACACTATACACTGAATCCTAGAAATCCAAGAGAGGCTTTTGACAGCCATACATCTACCTAAAATAATGTACTCATACTTTTATAAAAGGACATGTATATGGGATGTTTCAGGCATTTTTTTATGCCTAAATTTGAAAAAATACGACTCTATTTTATACTGCATACTCAGCTTTACACCCATTAACTAAAAATATGACTCAACATGCATTTTTCTATGATGGATATTTTCATGTAAAAATACAAAAAATGCCAACTTGGTAGGATGAATACAGACACTGTACACTGAATCCTATAAATATAAATGGGGTTTTTGTCAACAATACATCTACCTCCAAGAATGTACACTTACTTTCAAAAAATGTCATGTGTGTGTAATATGGCAGGTGTTTTATTGTACCTAATTTTGAAAAAACATGACTTTGTTTTATACTGCATACTTAGATTTCCACCTAATAACTACAAGTATGACATGTATTAAAATAAATATCAGTATTTTAAATATTAATCCAACAAACCTAAGAGTAATATTTTCAATTATTTACATCATTGGAAAGAACATCATGAGTCATTATGAAGCATATTCGTGCATTTTCAAAAATCCAGGAAACTTTGAAGTATTTGCTCACAAAGATATTTTCAGATTGAAAATGAATATATGATGAATCAAAATTATGTTAAATAATGAAATAAATAATTTCCAAGTGTAATTCTCAAGAAGACCCAGTTATGAAGCCTATGCATGCATTTTTCTATGATGGGCAATTTTATGTAAAAATATTAAAATTGCCACCTTGGCAAGTTTAATGCGGACACTATACAATGAATCCTATAAATATTAGAAAAAAAAATTTCAAGAACACATATACCTCCAATAATGTACTCATTTTTCATAAAAATTCATGTGTCTGAAATATGGCGGGCATTTTACTATGCCTAATTTTGAAAAAATATGATTGTTTTATACTGCATACTTGGATTTACACCTAATAACTACAAGTATGACATAGAATAAGATAAATATGAGTGTTTCAAAGATTAATCTAGAAAACCTAAGAGTGACATTTTTAATTATTTACATCATTGTAAAGAACAATTTCACCTCATTATGACGCACATGTCTGCATTTAAAAAAATCCATGCAACTTAGAAATTTTTGTAGACCAACATATTTTCAAAATGAAAATTAAATTATGATGAAAGTTTTAATGATTCAAATATTTCGAGAGCACAATTCCTTGGAAGATGCTTTATTAAAGGAATATCTATTTTCACCTATGGGACATGTTGTCATTGAAGAAATTTTGGATGGATAGGAAACTGTCAACGACTTGGGTCTGAGCTCTTAGCTAGATGAAGTATTTGTTTTGGTTTAATGTAGTCAGCGATAACCTGCTTTCAATTTCAAAGTTTCTTTTTGCAAGAATTACAACTTCTATTACATATCTATGTAAGCTTTATTTTGCAGGGCATAAATAAACATATGAGCCTATTAAAGGAGGATTTTATATGTACAATGTTTTCATCATTTTGGAGATCTCTAGTTCTCTCTATAAAAAATATAGTGCCTGGAACACCTTTATAATGCATTTTTTTTTTTTCCTGGAACATAGCATATGTTTTTTTCTTTGGAAAAAAATATATGATAGATAACCTGCATAAAGAAGTTTATGGTCATTATAATATGTGGAGAGTTATATTGTATTTATAACATTGATATCAACTTTCAGTACAAAATTCACGCTTCTCTATGAGCTAGAGTGCATCACAAAATAAAAAAAAAATAAAGGAACTACCTATTCTAATTTAGTTTCAACTTTGAATATCTAATATCCAATTAATACATAATAAATAAAACATGCATCCAATGTCCATGCAAACTAGAAATAGACTCAATAGGACCAACAACTAATAAAGTAGAGTTGAGGTGGTTATCATGAAGTACCTTTAGTGTAGCAATATGAACTAAATTCATGTGTTTGATGTACATAGAACTAATGGATAATTTTATCATCTAGTATTTGATTGAAGATGGATCATGCAACTACCAATTTTCCAAAGGATGCATCTTATCCAGAGAAAAAAAAAATTCTCCATTAAGTTCTATCAATGAAAATTTTGAAGTTACCCGCTATATTGCATGGACGTTAATTTGATTTCATTCCTCCTCAAATTCATACATCCACACAGATATAGTTCCATCATTATCATAACTATGCTCCTCGGATCTTAACTATGTAGACATAAAAAACATTTAATTGGGGTTTTCACTCTTGAAAAAGGTTGGATATTAACTACATAGACATTAAAAAGACATTTAATTTTAGGTTTCACTCTTGAAAATGATTGGTATTTTAATAAAGTTTTGGAATCTCTAAATAGATAACCTATGTTAAACCCAATATCGCCAGTTAAAACTTTTTCCTTCCTAACTCATGCTATTGAATTTATTTTCTAGTATCCGGCTAAATTATTTCTCGATAGTTGACCCATAGACCTCCATTACAATAAAAAATGATATTTCCAAAACCATGTGGCCAATTCTAGGCAATAAAAAAACCATTTTTCGACAAAGAAAAGAATCTTTTTACATGACTTGATTAAGTTTCTTAATGAAATAAGGTACATCGTAGATGTCGGTATACCGTTATTTAGTTGATCAATTCCCATGATTAACAATGTTCAACCATTATGATCATGAACTTTTTCATTATTATTACTAGCATACCCCATAAACAAACTAATGGGATTGTCAAACTAATTGAAGGGAGGTTTTCATATTATTGTTGTTAATAAGAATTTTAAATATATTACAATTAAAATGATCTTATTTGAGATTTGGTCCACTATCTTGATGATGACCTCCTACCTTTACTCTCCAATTGTAGATAAGACTATGCATTTGGAGTAAATCCATGTAGACTCAATAATCGAAAACATTCCAAACCCAATTATACATATTTCTATATAATGTTTCAAAAATTAAAATTGATATGGACATATGAAGAAAAATACCTAAGAGTGAAGGCTTATAGTAAAGAATGAAGCATACAAGTTATCTTTATGGTGGCCAAGTTTCTATTTTCCTTTTTTTTTTTAATATAACATCATGGGATGGCATTGGAACAAAGTTTTGTGAATAGGTAGATGTTTTGTTAATAGCTAGATTTAGTGGCAAATCAATTTGAGGATTTTCACTCACCTACTGAAAGTTGTGGTGTATAGTCATAAGATATTACCACCCCCAAAATGTATCCTAAATAAGAAATGGATTAAAAATTAATTAAAAGTTAATTAAAATTTAATTAACATAACTAATCAAGTATTTAGTCAAACCTCTATTTCCCGTGAAATTTTTTCTTGTTGCACAAGAAACAATGTGGAGTTTGGCACATGATACGATGTGGGGTTAATTCAAAATTTTCGAAACCGGGTATCAATGGAAATATCCCTCCAATTTCATATTTCTCGATTTGCCCCAAAATATCCAGTTTACCCAGACCCAAAATATGTTTTGAAACCAAATCTGTATTTGTATTGAATCTACCCTGCTTGAAAAACATCTATGCGCTTGTCAACACACTTGGTCTATGATCAAACCAAACCGGATCATGTTGAAATCCTCTGAAGAAAACTGATCCTATTGTGATCGATTGGTAAGATTATGTTTTTTTCCATTTTTTTGTGCCCTAGGTTGTATATTTTTGAAGAAGTTTTTTTTCTTCAGAGCTGATTGTAAGTAAAGAGGAACATTCCATTTCTTACAAAATATGCATTGCAGATGAACCCTCTATTTCTTACAAAAATTACATATTTTGTTTTATATCTTACCCTGAACAAAATATTTGAACTCGTTTCTTGTTTTAGATCTAACCTTGCTCGAACCGTCAATGCACTAGCTCTCTGATCAAACCAAATCCTTCTGCATTGATATCCTCTGAGCAAAATCGATTGTGTGGTGATATGACCGGTAAGTATTTTCGTTTTTCAAGTTTTTGTGCTTAAAAAGTTTTACATTCTTACCCTGCTTGAAAAAAATATATGAACCCATCAACAAGTCCATGATCAAACCAAAATTGATTGCATTGAAATCTGATGAAAAAATTGATGGTTTAGTGTCCGACTGACAATAATTTTTTATTTTTTATTTTTTTTTTCCAGTTTTTTGTGCTTAAAAAAATTTACATTCTTACCATGCAATTTTTTCATTTAAGTAGTCTATAAAATGATTTATCAGATACTGTATATGTAGAGTAATTAAATTTACCCTTTATTATTTGATGTAGATATTCGTTTGGACCATCTGGATGCGAATCTAAAATCTTGGTTGGAAGGGGAAAATAAATCGAAGGTTTTTACCAAAGGTTAGAATTTATGTAGTATTAATATTATGCCTTTATAAATACTCTGTTTTTCACTCTTTCTTTGCAATTAAGAGATCATGTGTAACCTGTGTAGGACATTTTGGCTTCCTGTAGTGATTTCATAATTTTACTTCTTATAAATTTGATCATGTTCAATACAGACCTTGATCCGTTGCCACATAAAGAATGAAATTGATTGCTTCTAGAGGTTTTGGAAGAAGCTTTTTGAATACTTGCTGAAGAGGATGTTGAACGATAAAAGAGACAAAAAATTAAGCAACAATTGTCTATACAGTGACAAAAGTTATGGAAATTATATAAACTTGCAAAAACTGATTGTTGGAGTGACGATGATGTATCCATTGGTAATGATGTTGAGAACCAACCTAATGATAGGGATATACCTTATCAACTCTGGTGTAGTTCAACTCTACATTATGTTAAGGGAAAGCCTCCAAAATTTGATACAGTTGTTGTTCTTAAAGGAGAAAATTGTTTAGAATAAACCATTATCTACAAAGTTATAGATGAGTCACATAAAAGAAATGTAGAGTTGACAATGTTGGATCCTTATGGTCATGATACAATTCTTTACACTGATAGTACCAATGACACATGGAAAAATGGTATGGATGATGTTCTTCCTATTCAAATGGTGTATGTAGATGAAAGTGGCAAGCTTATGTTGTAACATACTTCAATTTCTAAAATAAAATCACAATTATCTTCAAGTGGGCCAGATGAAAATCATAAAAACCATTCCACTGCAATCATCAAGCAAGTGTTTTATATGGGATCTTGTTCAGATGTGACTCCCCTATTGACTCAAAATGGTCGTTTTGTAAAGATTGGTAGAAATAAATTCATTCAAATGGATGGGCTATTGGTGCGCAAGACAAATCCATTTTATTTTACCATAAAGGCAGGCATGTATGTCTGTATTTATTATGAAAAATTGCTTGGAATGTCTAAAGATGAGTCATTGAAAATTCCATATCCTATAGAAGTATTGGATTGTCTAGTAGATGCTTCAATTGGTGGAACATTTTTTTGGGTAAGAATATTTGAAAATCATGTAGATTTTTTGGTAGAGGCCACTATATTCCTGAAGGTGTGAATTTTCATCCACATGAGGTTTTCTACACAAAAAAAGCTTTGTTGATACCAACTAAAATAATTAATGGTGAGTATACATGTGTATATTTTAATATATATTCTTCAACTCATATATAAAAAATTTATTTACAGTATATAATGTTATATTATGTTGTGTTGTAGGCATTGTTGATGTTTTATCTATTGCGATCTCTATTAAAAGGTGGGGCACTAGCAGTCGAAAAGGAGATTCATTTTTTTGTCGGATTATTGCTACGAATGATGATAGGCACACCAGTTTTCAATTTCTTGCAACAAAAGGTGACAATGAAGTTGTGACTGCTAGATTAGCTGCCTCTACAAAATATGAAACACACAATGCATTTCCATCATATATTGGAGTATTTCATCCCAATCGAGTACATCATCACAATATTCATCTTCTTTACTACAAAGTTTTAAATCACATAAGGTCTCGACACATTATACGCAGTGAATCTTATGTGGAAATTCCTTGTTCAAATGAAAGTTTCATGGTTAATTTTGAACTAATTGCAATGCATTATGTACCTTTCGGGATTGTAAAGAAGAATAATTCACTAGAGTTCAGCATAGAAGGATATGAGAATCTTAAGGACGCAGTTTTCTATACATGGAAAACCTTTCCTTATAGATATCAACCAACTTCAGGCTCAAGTGATCAAAGTCAGCCTCTTGGTAAATGGAGAGTGGGACCAAAATTTGGATTTCGCTATTTGTATAATATCCTACAACATTGTGTAAAAGTACACTTTTCATGGGATTCAAACCAATGGGACCCTGTCCATCAATGTTATGGATTAGGGATGAGGACTGGTGTACCCCATTTGGATTTGTAAACATTTTTCCTTTCATTAATAAATTTTTATACTGTTTGGTATAATATGTATGGTGAATTATATTATTTAGTATATATGAATTATTTATTTCTTGCATTAAATTGCTTTTGGTATTTTACTATTATGTTATAAATGGTTTTTATTTTCCATGAAAGTTTTCTTTATATATGAAATTTGAATGCTTGAATAGATAATATACATTTTGTAGCCTATGTGCTATTGAGAAGATGGTTATGTACTGTCTTTTTTCTGTCCTAAAATATACTTATTTAAGTCTCACATAATCATCAAAACATGCCCTGTGAGGATCTGCACTTACATAAAACATAGAGTAGAACTTTTAAAAAACAAAAGCCTTACAAAAGTGGAATTTTCTTCATGTTTTGGGGAAAACTATCTAAAATTAAATCTCGACTGTTCTAAATAGTTTTTCTGCCTTCTTATTATTTAGTTCTGTAGATAATATTTATTTATGACATTTACATGCAGTGCAATTTATATGTACATGCACTCTGGTTCTATAGTAGCTGCTCTAGGATTAAATGTGTTGATCATTTTGGACTTTCAATCTACTGAAGAAGCTTGGGTTCTTTTGATAGACCAATTTACATATTGTTGAAGAATGTATTATATTTCGTCTTGAAATATAAGAGGATTATTTCTAAGGAAAAAATGAGTGGTGTTTTACCTTTTTTATCCAAGGACTAAATCAAATTATTTAAGCTAACACAAAAATAAAAACATTTGTCATGTGCTAGTAAGAATGTTACATAGTCAAATTGAATGATACGAGTTGAACATGATGTTTATTAACAATCACCACTACTCCATTATTCATTATTTTCAATTTTATCTTAAAATTTTCTATTATGTAAAAATACTGAAAATCAACCCTGAAAATAGGGTTCAATTTTTGGCATGTTCGAGTGATTCAAATTGGAAAATGTGAGTTTTATTATTCTCTATTTTTTTACATTTTCATATTTTGATTTCATATTTGCAAATACCAGGTAATTTGGCTGAGTTATTGTCATTGAAAACAATGGTTAAGTACTGAAAATATGGCTCAAGTGGCTTTGGGAAAATAACCACCATTTTCTCGCAGAGAGAGAGATAATTATTCAGAGGGCACCATCCTGTAGGTGGATGACTAATGCACCTGAATATAGTATCAGTATTGGAAAAAATTCTCTGGTCAAGAATACATTAGCTTTCCAAAACATCCACTCAGCCTTTTTTACACTTAAAACTGGCCTAAATGGACTTAGGAAAATTCCCACCAATTCTCACCAGTGAGGGATTAAATTATTCCGACAACATAAGCTTTCAGGTGGAGGATTTACACACTTGACCATTGACTCATTCTCGATAAAAGGTATATGGACAAGAATATAATGGCCTACCAAAAAATCCAATCAACTGTTTTTGCACCCTACCATATTATGCTCCCCTTTGGAAAAAATGGGTAAGTACTGAAAATATGGCTCAAGTGGCTTTGGGAAAATGAACTCCATTTTCTCACAAAGAGAGAGATAATTATTCTAAGGGAATCTTCCTATAGGTGGATGACTAATGCACCTGAATATAGTTTTAGTCTTGGAAAAAATTCTCTAGTCAAGAATATATTGGCCTGCCAAAACATTCACTCAACCTTTTTTGCACTTAAAACTGGCCTAAATTGGCTTAGGAAAATGCCCACCAGTTCTCACCAGTGAGGGATTAAATTATCCCGACAACATAATATTTCAGGTGGAGGATTTACACACTTGACCATTTACTCATTCTTGATAAAATGTCTATGAACAAGAAGATAATGGCATGCCAAAACAACCAATCAACCTTTTTTGCACCCTACCATATTATGCTCCCCTTTGGAAAAAATGGCCAAGTACTGAAAATATGGCTCAAGTGGCTTTGGGAAAATGACCGCCATTTCCTCACAGAGAGAGAGATAAGTATTCTAAGGTCACCATCCTGTAGGTGGATGACTAATGCACCTGAATATAGTCTTAGTCTTTGAAAAAAGTCTCTGGTCACGAATATATTGTCCTACAAAAACATCCACTCCGCCTTTTTTTCACTTAAAACTGCCCTAAATGGCCTTAGGAAAATGCCCACTAGTTCTCACCAGTGAGGGATTAAATTATCCCGACAACATAATATTTCAGGTGGAGGATTTACACACTTGACCATTTACTCATTCTTGATAAAATGTCTATGGCCAAGAAGATAATGGCATGCCAAAACAACCAATCAACCTTTTTTGCACCCTGCCATATTATGCTCCCCTTTGGAAAAAATGGCAAAGTACTGAAAATATGGCTCAAGTGGCTTTGGGAAAATGACCGCCATTTCCTCAGAGAGAGAGAGAGATAAGTATTCTGAGGGCACCATCCTGTAGGTGGATTACTAATGCACCTGAATATAGTCTTAGTCTTTGAAAAAAGTCTCTGGTCAAGAATATATTGTCCTACCAAAACATCCACTCCGCCTTTTTTTCACTTAAAACTGGCCTAAATGGCCTTAGGAAAATGCCCACTAGTTCTCACCAGTGAGGGATTAAATTATTCTGACAACATAATATTTCGGGTGGAGGATTTACACACTTGACCATTTAATCCTTCTCTATAAAAGGTTTATGCCCAAAACTATAATGGCCTGCCAAAACAGCCAATCAACCTCTTTTGCACCATTCCGGAAAATGCTCGCCATTGACAAAAATGGATAAGTACTCAAAATATGGATCAAGTGGATATGGGAAAATGACCTCCATTTTCTCATAGAGAGAGAGAAAATTATTCTGAGGGCACTATCCTATAGGTGGATGACTAATGCACTTGAATATAATCTTATTCTTGGAAAAAAGTATCTAGTAAAGAATATATTGGCCTGCCAAAACTACCACTCATCCTTTTTTTCACTTAAAACTGGCCTAAATGGCCTTAGGAAAATGCCCACCAGTTCTCACCAGCGAGGGATTAAATTATTCTGACAACATAAGCTTGATGTTCAAATTTTCTTATTGTTTTCTTTTCAAATTTGTCATTAAGCCACACATTTGCAATTAATATTACTAAAAAGTCCCCAAGTCCCCAATTAATTAAACACTTATCCCTCAGTGGATTGATAGGACCAGCTCAGGGGTGGGATGTGAAAGTAAGTTTTGGCTTGACCATGCCTATGGCTGGGAGGAACGTCCTTCACCTGCAGCCAGATGGAGAACAATTGATTTAAAGAGAATTCCATGAATGCCATGGTTTAATAATTATCCTTCTTGAATTGCCTGTAAAAATTATAATCGATGCATAAGAATAATATATAGGCCACCATATTCATGTATTTTTTGTAAGTTGTAAAATTAAACAAAAATGAAATTGAATATTAGTCATTAATTCAGATATGTAATTTGAGTACCCTATGGTATCTATGGATGAATATTAGAGCCAAGGTTTTCATCATTGGGACTGAATGGGCGGAAATTTGACGTTATAGGGAGTTTTAGAGGTAAGTTTGCACACAGAGTGTTTGAATAAAGGAAATTTCTGAGAAAAAAATAGTATGGAATCATACCACTGAATTTATTCATAGCAGTTTTTTGTAGTAAGAAGAAATTTATATTAATATAAAAGAGAGTACATATCACAAATTATGTAAGATCACCATGGGTGCTGAGAATTTGGATTGGAAAATTCCCATATCACCACACAACTCCCTAACATGGAAACTACAAATACCCATCATTAAATTTTCCAATACATTATGCCACAGCAAGTTGTTCCAAAAAAATAGCCTATATCCAAAACAAAAACTGAAAGAAACTAAAATTCAACCCCTGACCCATTGCATGACCCACAAAATAAGAAAATATCAACAAAACCCAAATACAACACCACTCAGAATCCATGGGTTTCAGAAGGGAATCCTGGTTGGAAGCCACTGGAAGGTGAAACAAATGTGCAATCCCCAACTGCCAGCATTGGTTTCTCCTGAAATCGGATCCCTGTTTCCTTTGCAATGACGTCAAGTATTTAGATGCATTATCATAGCATCCAAGTGGTGCTCCTTCCAATTCTACACCGGGACTTCCATGCCTTCCTCATTCAGTTGTCTCTCCCAAAGCACATGCCCAATTATGTTCTTCATAATCCAATAGAGGGAAACAGTTCACTCGTGGAGCCCCAGTCTAGCTAAATTATTACCAAGGTACCGATGATGGATGAACGATCTAGATAAAACAACTTGAAGGGTCTGCCTATCCTTTTGTTTTCTTGTTGTACATTGGTGGCCAAAAAAATATTTTTCTTAGTCGTAATCTCTTGGAAAGGGTGTTTACAAGGAAGGATCAGATCACAATACCTCCAATATAGAAATCCCTTCAATGTGTGCTACACCAATGGTTCCAGAACATATTTCTCGTATAATATTTTAATGAAGCGAAATAGTCCAAAGAGTAAGCACATTTTTGCAATTATCGAGAGTCTACGTTCTCCATTTGGTGAATTTTCTAGAAGGTTCGGCCGATACTACCACAGCAATACCTCTGAAGTATCATTGAAGATAAAATGTCGATATAGAAAATGAAAAACGTCGATTCCTGAGGTAGGGATGTCCAAACGTTTCGCAAGCATTGCACACGAAATGAGACGAACGATTCGTCATTTTAAACATTTTACCTTGATCCACAAACGTAATGTTTTCAAAGGGTCGGATGATCCTTCCTTCACTATAGATTTAATGTAATGGATTTTGACATTGTGTTCAACAAAATGAAATGATGGTTGTTACAATAGTTTATGCACAACATAATTCACATAGAGTATTTATTAAACAAATCTACATCATAGATTAATTTTTCTGTGCAATAAGTTAGAAGTGTCGGACGACACTTAGTATACGATTTTGTATTAATTTTTTAATGTTAATTTACTTAAATACTGTTGCTTTTAGTGCATTAAAATATTTCTTCTATCTTTTCTTATTTACCGAGAGTATTGATATTTCAATATTGTTTTGCTCCAGATAAAAATATCAAAATATGTACATCGCACCAAGTTCAAGGAAAATCCATTTCTATCTATATCACCATACCATAATCTTTGTGAATTTAAAGAAGAATGGGTATTTGAGGTGGCCGAGCCAACAATTTTTTATCCATATTTATATCTCTTTTCAGTTGAGATGGGAATTAAAATTCCTGTTGGTATAGTCACTGCTACGGATGTTATCTCTGATGACATGTTCTGTGTTTAGGTGGAGGTTGTTAGAATAACACACGTTTTCTACTTCAAACTGATATTTCAGTTTCTAATTATCGTCCAGATCTTATGGAAATGCATACAATCAATGTCACTATATTATGTGCAAAAAAGGGGTGGGTTTTTCCATCATACGATCGGTCAAATAGGTCAGGTACAGGAAGCTCTAATGATTTGAAAAATGGCTTTCTAGTTGTTTCAAAAATCTTATGTGTTTCAAAAAAATCCTCCCGTGTTAAATTTGTCGAATATGACGGACAAGATACATAATATTAGTCATGAAAGTATGCTAGCATATCTTAGAAGATATTTTTTAGAATATTTAGAAAAATATATTTCGAAATCGAGCTTCAAAACGTTGAAACCTAGTCCTTCAAAGACCATCATGCAGAAGGCAGTTAAAATTTTTGGTAGATCTGAAGGGAGTCAAAGGGAAGAAATTAGATATTCTATTTTTGATAAGAAAATTTTCTCCATCGATATCACTTGATGTGAAATATCCCCTCGGCATTTGCAATACCGAAATTTAAACATATATGAAGTGGCTAAGATTTTTTTATCGCTTCTCACAACGTTCACAAACTACACTCAGGGAGGCTATCTTATTTCCCTTCAACAAAGAGACCGGAGATCCTTGTTATCTTTTAAATGAAGATGAATTTCATATTATTACCATGAAATTTTATATTATATACGGTGAACATACAATATCAACATAGAAGAAAATACTTGAAAACCCAAATATGAATCACTTCATGCCAGGTATCGTTTTCGTAAATCTCGTTTGTTGCATAGCGATGCTTCAACGACCATAGTTTTGAGATTATCCAGACAACAAAATGCTTCTAATATGGAAACTATTGACACTACCTTCATTTATCAAGTTACGAAAGCAAGGGAGAAATGCCTTAATAGTGACAAACCATCCCGCCTTGGGAAGGGGCACGCTCCGTCATATCAGTGGCAGGTAAAAATTAATAATTTTTACCAGTTTAAGTAAATATTTTTTATTAGTTGCATTGGTACTAAAAAAAATTTCAAAATATTTTACTTTATTTGGTTGCAGAGTTTCATGACTAAATGTGTTGATATTTTTGAAGTTTCAAACAAGGACAGTCTTAAAGACAGATGACTCTTAGCTTGATATCTGATGATTTGTTGAAGAAATGGTGGAATTTTTTCAAGATTTATAAAAATGGTTCCTTGGCATATTCTCCTAAGAGTATTATGCAAGATTATTTTGTACATAATAGAATAAAGCAATACTGCTCAAATTTTTCCAGACCATTACGCGACCTGGATGAAGGACAATTACATATTTTAGCAGATAAAATAATGGAAGGATATATTTGGTTATCCATGGTATTTTATCATTCATCTCAACCTGATACAATGGCACAGTACTGTAAGTGGATTAAGGATGAAGGAGCTTTGAAAAATATCATTTGTGCATATTATAGACAAGTGGATAAAGAGTTCTATAGTTCTCACAATGTTACTAACATAAATATTGTTGAAGTCTACAAAATTGCCCCAAATCATTTCCAGCAACTACGCTGTATTTTATGCCCAGAGAAGTCAATAAAACCTCCAGTGAATCGAAAAAAGGAAGAGGAGGATGAATATGAGCCTAAAATTCCTACAACTACCACAAATATTTTGGATCTCGATATTCATGATAAGGGGGGATTTTGGTAGATGGATCTACCCAATATATGTCCCACTTTACTTGTCGATGTTTTTTTCCATTTTCTTTATCCATAACATTGAAGGACATCACATTACTTCAGTCTAAACTTTTTTGTGGCCTTGTTGTTGTTGATATGAGTAACTATGTTCAGCAATGGATGGAAAGCGATTTTCTTGAATTGTTTCTTTATCTTGATTTGAATGTTGAATCATGCACCATAAGTTTTTTAGTTGATGTCATCCTATAATATTTAATCAGTAGAGCATTCTCTGAATTCTCAAAGAAATAAAAAATGCCTCACAAAGTGTACCCATTCCAAAACGTTTATAGAAATTACTCTGAAGGTTGTTACGTCGAGTTCTCTATGATACACTGTCAGAGAAATGGATTCGTAGCAGACAAGGTATCTCTTTCGGAGATGGCTATGGATTGGGAGGATGATAATGTTCCAATTATTAACATTTTAACTTTGATGAGAATGAAATCGGATCATAGAAATTATGTTTTTGCAAAGGAACGGATTTCATCTTCTGGGATCACATTGTGGACATGTTTGCTTCACCTCAGGGCACAACTGATGTTCTCTCATTATATGTTGGATGTAGATTCATTCGTTCACTGATCCACTCAGAAAAGAGAAAGATTATCTCAGTTGTGGAGACAATTTAGTAGGAGAAGTTCTAGGGACCTGGGTCTCAATATTTTTTATTTTCTATTTTTTAACATAAAGATACGATCACCTACGGTTAATTCTACTCAACACATCTATTGAAATAACTAAGAGTATTCCAATTCTACATTTGAAATACAAATCAACAAAAATAAAAACATTTCATTTCATTTCTATGAATTATAGATCGACATAAATAAAAGAATTATATTTCAATTTCATTTTGAAATATGATTTGTCATAAATGAAACGATTCCATTTATACATTTAAATATAATTTGCACAAATAATAACATTTCATGTAAATATAAATAATATAAATAATGGCATTACAAATTTACATATCAATTCCACCCACCTTTAAAAGGTAGATCGACATCATTAAAAACATTTCATTCCAATTCTATGAACTATATATTGATATAAACAAAAGCATTATATTTCAATTTCAATTGAAATATGAATTGATATGAACGAAACTATTCCACTTATACAAATATAATTTGCACAAATGATAACTTTTCATCTAAATATAAAATACTACTACCCTATTACAAAATGGTTATGAAAAATATAATTCATTTCTTAATCAAATACAAAAAGAGTAATAGAATAGAATACAGTCGAGGAATAATCAGGCTCATCCCCTCTAAGCCACGTCGTCGATGGCATACCATGCCCAATGTAAGTGTTGGAGTTCTCGACGGGTGGCAACCGGATTCAACCTGCTCCCACTCGCGAGTAATGATTGACAACAGCAGATAGGTAGTCAAACCATAGATTACAGAAGTAGTCTCTAGAAACGCCGAGAAAGCTTGAACAAGAGACAAGTCGTGGATCTTTGGGGAAAGCAGATAATACAGGGCTCGGTCTCGGATAACTGGAATTTTTCAACCCAATTGACAGCGCTAGATTGGCTCCACTCGGATCTTCTTGTCAGCGTGATGATCCATTAATGAGCAGGGTCTGTGGGTGGTTTAGGGAAGATCTAAATTAAGTACATAAATTTAAAATCAAAGTCTTTTAAATGTCACTGCAGAGAATTTTTGGAAAAAGCCATACTAAATGGGTCAATACGGTTTTCAAGAGCCAAATGTAAATTAGTTTGTAAGATCTGAAAATGCCGTACTAAATGGATCAATACGGTTTTGTAAATCAGTTTATAAGCCATACTAAATTGATCAATACGGTTTTGTAAATCAGTTTATAAGATCTGAAAACACCATACTAAATGGATCAATACAGTTTTCAAGGAGCCAATGTAAATCAATTATTAGATATGGAAACCTCAAAATGGATTTTTAAACAAAATTTCTTAATTCAATAATCAAATCTCCGAGTTTTAAACCGGCATTAAATACATAGATAGACATGGTATTAATTTGTCGTTCCAATTGTAGCGACAGAGTACTGATCCAAAGCTCAAATCGCAGAGATACAATTGCAGGATCACAATACATATCCATAAATCTAAAAATGCCATTGTATTGAATTGAATACACAGAGATTAAATTACTGGATCACAATGCACATTCACAAATGTAGAAACTCCATTGTATTGAATCACAATGCACATTCACAAATCTGAAAACGCCATTGTATCACAAATTGATTACACGGAAGTTCTGATGATTAGCTACAAGTACAAAACGTCCAACAGAGAATTCAACAAATCTTACAAATAAATCTAAAATCTCATTCGACTGCAATATACACAATTCTGGAAATGTAGGCCCAAATCCAATCAAATCCTTAGATAAGTCTACGTCTCAATCGACTGTAATACGACCAATTCTGGGACGCTGATAGAACACAAACAAATTTGAATAATTTATAATGAGAGCTGGAAAAGTAAATGAATTTTTTTTAACAAGGTTTAAAATAAATTAGAACCCCCAAATCGATTTCTGATAGAGATCGGGAACGCCAATAGGGAATACAACAGGTCTTTTAATTAAGTCTAAAATCTCAGGAATCTGCAATATACACAATTTTGGAAACGTAGGTAAATGAAATCAAATCCTTAAAATAAATCTATGTCTCAATCGACTGTAATACAACCATTTCTGGGACGCTGATAGAGCACAAACAAATTTGAATAATTTATAATGAGAGATGGAAAAGTCAATGAATTTTTTTTACAAAAATAAATTAGAACCCCCAAATCGATTTCTGATAGGAAAATATCGAAACATCAAATGGATTTTGAGCCAAATTAAAATAACTTAAAACCCCAATCGGCATCTTGAATAGAGTATTCTGGAGCACAAACTTTTGTTGAATGGAGTATTCCCAATCGATTTCTGATAAAGAAATCTGAACAAACGAAATGGATTGTAAACCAATTTAAAATAAATTTAAGCTTTAATTAAAGAAAAACAATTCTGGAATGCTGAATAGAATACGACAGAGTTTAAAAAGTACAGAGTCACAATTCATATCTACAAAATCTGAAAACATGCCACCCTAATTTCAAAAAGAACGCATATATTTTATTATATATATATTTTTTTTGCAAATAAACTAAGATATCAATCTCAATACAGGAAAACACTAATTGAAAACATTGAACCTGATCCGACGGTGGAGTTGAGATCAAGGAGATAGTTGCAGTAGAGGAGATAGTTGCAGTAGCGGGTGTTTTGACTATCCAGTTCCAAGCTTGACGAAGATACCGACAACCCCTCGGTTGACCTCCCTATCGTATCGGGGTTACTCTTCTTCACCCTAAACCCCCGAGCTAATAAGTTCCTAAGAACACACAATGCAAGCTTTCTAGTGGGATCCTCCAATCCCCAGAAAGCTAAACCCAACTCACAAGAAACACAAGGTAGATTCACTATTACAGTGCCCGTCTAGCACTAGGGAGCAAGAGATGCTTTACTCCTTCTCCTCCCTTCTCTTATAACAAAAGTTTGTGTTCCATGTGTCTTCTCATGCACATAATTTATTTAATTTAATATTTTATTAATATTTATTCTCAAGTTACAAGTTTCTCTTCTTATCTTAAGTGTGCACCAAATTCCCTAAATGAGTGCAAGTTAGGTGTAGTGGTCTTTAAGAGAGTCATAGTTATGTTTTACTTTGCCAACTAGTTTGATTCAAAAGGTCCTTTTTATAAAACTTTTAATAGACAACAAGATGTTTTCTACTTTCTTCCTCTTTTCCCATAATAATGAAATAGAACTATTTCTTTTATTAATAATCCAAATTCAAATCCTTCTTTACCAAAAATAATAAAAATGTTTCTTTTATTAAGAATCCAAATTCAAACCTTCTTTTTCATAAAATAATAATAAAATATTTCTTTTATTAATAATCCAAATGCAAATACAATTCTTCTTTTTCAAGATAATAAAATAAAACCAAATAAAATAAAATATTTTTCTCACAAAAATTCCAATCTAAATTAAACTCTTCTTCACAATAATAAAATCAATAAAATTTGAATAACATAATTCTTTTATTAGTAATTTTTTTCAATAAAGTCAATCAAAATTATTGTTGAATAAAATCAATCTTTTTCAATTCTTTTTCGAGATGATAAAATCAATCAAAATAAATAATTCAAAATAATAAAATCAATTAAAACAAAATCTTGAGTAAAATAATTATTTTATTAACAATTCATTTCAATTCTTTCTTTATGTTTCCCCATACTTATATGCGTAATTCCAATTTGCATAATTGATTAGATAACTTCTTCTTGTTCTTGTTTAGGTACCTCTTCGGCGGGCCCTTTTGACAGTTCATTTTCTTTCTTTCTTGTTCTTGTCTAGGTACCCCTTTGGCGGACCCTTCCGACAATTCCTTTTCTTTATACTTATGAGGAGAACTGTGTAGCGATCGGGGAGTCTTTATCGTGATCTCTAGACTACACTTCTTGGAGAATTAGGGTTGCTGAGGGATAAGTTCCTCCTTATCGCGCGCCCCTCAAATATCATACACGACCAAGTTGGTATGGCCTCGCCCGTACGACACATGCTTCCCCGGGCAGCTCGCAAGATTCTAACCCGTGTGTGGAGTGCTAATTCAGGGCCGACAATCTGTCGTCATACACTTATATGTTCTTTCCATTCTTACGACCCCTATAATTCCATTGTGGGTCAGTCGGTAAATCGTCTTACCTGCTACTGCACACACACACACTCAGGCACACATTAAATAGCGGTGCACTATCAAATCATTTCATCACTCATTGTCATAATATCTTAGTCAGTCAAGCATCTATTTCATTCAATCATCTATATTTTATAATTCTCAATCTAGCATATATCGTCTAATCTATTTCATTTCCTAGTCTCTTAGTCATTCGAGCATATATTTCGTTTAATCTTTTCTATTTTATAATTCTCAATTTAGCATATATCATCCCATCACTTTCATAAAATAACATTCAAGGAAATTCTAAGGTTTATGTTTTATTTAGCCGGGTCACTTCAACCTAGTGCCCTCAATAGTCTAATCAATCAAAAGCACTAAGGCGGGCATTACAGAAGTTCATGAACACGTATTTTGGATTCCTTTGTCAACAAAATGGTATTTAAATTGTGTTGATTTTTTTTGGAATAATAACTAGCAATTTATTTTTTACTATCTCCTTTTAGTTCTTAAAATGTTTTTAATATGTTTACCCAGATGTAACTATTGCTCACACAAATGAAATGGAACAATCTTCAATTAATCACTCAAGTCATGTTCAAGAAATTTGTGGCAATGCAGAATCTCTCCAAATTTATCATTTGGAAGATTGAGACAATGAAATTGGCAAGAAAAAAGAAGGGAGTTTTATATGGTTTAAGTAATAATAGTTTGGAGTTCACTGATATTGCACATCTTAAAAACATTTAACCAGATGTAACTATTGTTCACATAAATGCAACAGAACAATATTTGGCCGATAATTCAAATCAGGGTTAAGAAATATGTGGTGATGTGGGATCTATCCAAATTTCACATTTGGAAGATCAAGTTAAGGAAATTGGCACGAAAAAAGAAGATAGTTTTATATGTATCAAGCAATAATACTTTAAAGTTCACCGATATTGCGATCGAAGAGAAATGTGAAAATTGGAGCTCCAAGAAATGACATCTTTTAACGGTTGATTTCTATTGGCCTGTATCTCTGTGAAGTTCGGCGGTGGTGCAGGGGAGTCTGATAGGGCGTCGGTGGGATGGTGCGTTCACAGGGGAGGGGCCTCTCCCCTCCTCTAAATCAAGGCTTAATGGAAGAGAAAGAAGGTGTGCAATGTCAGGAGAAGAAGACAGGGATAGGAGGAGTGGGACTGGGTCCGCAACTTGAGCAACATAAGGTGGTCAGGGAAGCAGTTGGAGAGGGACTAGTTCCGAGACTTGAACAACAGAAGGTGGTCAGGGAAGGAACAGGATTAAGTACGGGATCCAAGAAGCAGGAAGCGGTCAGAGGGGAAGTTGGACCGAGGGTTTGTATACCTAAATCGATCAGCACTCCGGTCATTACTGTAAACCCCATCAGGGTGAAAGAATGAATTCAACATATGACAGATCATGCTCTGATTGGAAAATTCATGGGGATATGGCCTATGGAGAAAGCCCTGACCTAGTGGATTCATGCGACCTGGAAACCGAAGGGGCATTTTGATCTCTTGTTGGGATCCAAAGGTTTTTTTACCGTGGTTTTCCTCAATATCGAGGATAAGGATCGGGTCTTTGAAGGAGGTCCATATTTTTATTACTTTGTTGGCCTATTTTTAAGGATCTGGAAGGATCACTTCAACTCATATAAGGAATATATCTCTATCGCTCCAGTATGGATTCGTCTTTATTCACTACCTACAGAATACTGGGATTCATAAATTTTAAAAGCTATTGGGGAAAACCTGGGACACTTCGTCAAGATATCTGATCAAACAAAACAAGGCAGGTATGTGTCTTATGCTCATATATGTGTTTATATGAATATCTCAAAAACCGTCCCGGAGGGGATCACTCTAAATTGGGAAGACTCTAAATGGTTCCAAACCCTGGATTATGAACACATCCCCTTTCATTGTCAGCGTTTCCATACTCATGGTCATCTGGCTAGAGACTGTCACCTTAACCTCCTTGAGCATATCCCTGGAAGCAGTAACCAAGAGCAGAGGGATAAGGATGGTTTTGTAAAAGTGGCCAATCGTAAATGGACGGGAAGACGTCATAATGCTCCGGATCAGGAGAAAAAGATTGCTCAGAATAATAGTTTTGTGGCCTTGGAAACTGCTCTGGCGGATAACCCTCCTTCTGAGAGTGAAAAAGAAACTTCCCAGCCTGATGAAGGTCATCTAAAGTCGGAAACTAGGCATGAGAAACCTATCAAATCAGTTGACAAACAACGGATCAAGACAGAGTGTATGGATGAGGAGCTGGACGATATGGCACTTGGAGATCTGGATCTGGATAGTATTGAAGAGGCCTGTAAGAACATAGACGTTCATTCTATTCCTGATAACCAACTTCAACTGCTGAAGGAAGCTATTATGAAAACTAAACCAACCCCTAGCTTGGGAATCGGCCCCTTGAAACTAAAGGAAAACAAAAGGAAATCTAAGGAAGGAAGCTCCAAAAGAGGTAGGAGATCGAATAGAGATAGGATTGGAGAAATTGGGGCAAGATTGGTCGATTCTGGACAATATCCGACTATCCAGGAGGCTCTTCTCTCACCCCGATACAGTGCATTATGAAACTATTAACTTGGAATATTCAAGGAACCAATGGTCCTCATAAGATCAAAACCCTTAAAAGTAAAGTTATGAAGGAACAACCCTCTGTTGTGTTTTTACATGAAACTAAGTGTTCAGGGAACCAATTAGAGGCTAAGGCTCAGATTCTATGGAAACACTGTAAAAGTATGGCTCTGGACGCGACAGGACACTCTGGTGGGATGGTTGTTCTGTGGGATCCTAGGAGAATATCTCTATTCAATTTCCTCTCTACTACGTTTAGTCTATCTGCTGAATTCCATGTCATTGGCTCTAATGTGAGAGATATTCTTACCAATGTTTACGGGCCCAATAGTTATCCCGATAAAAGGAGTTTTCTTAGTAGCATGTCGAATCTAAGGAGATAGTTCGAAGGCTACCATTGGATTGTTGGGGGGGATTTTAACATGATCAGGTCGTTATCTGAGAAAAAAGGTGGCAGGAGACATCTTACTCCTGAAAACATCTTGTTTGATGAATTCATTGAGGCTAATAGTCTTATTGATGTGGACCTTCGGAGCACGGTTTGTAGTTGGAACAATAGAAGGGGAGGGGAACATTTGGTGGCAGCAAGATTAGATATATTTCTCTTGTCTGAAAGTATCATGCTTCTGGGGGGAACTTTGACCTCTCGCCCGATCGCATATTCTGGATCTGATCATTGGCCGCTATCCCTGTTGTGGAGTAATATAGGTACTAAGATGACCAAACCTTTTAGATTTGAAAATTTATGGCTAACACACGAAGACTTTGCTTCTCATGTGGAAGAATGGTGGCATACCTTTACCCCACCCGCAGGGGGCTAAAATGTATTTCTTTCAACAAAAATTGAAGATGCTTAAACAGAAAATCAGACGTTGGAATAAAGAGGTTTTTGGTAATATATAGGTTGAAAAAGCTAAATTGGATTTAAAGATGGAGCGGATCCACGAGTGCATCATGCAGAATGGAATGACACCGGAGCTTGTTGTGGAGGAAAAACAAACTGTAGAAGAACTCTTTCAAAGACAAAGGCAGGAGGAGATCCTGTGGAAGCAAAAGTCTCGCAATCTGTGGTTGAAAGATGGATATCATAATACTAAGTTTTTTCATAGGGCCACCATCCAACATAGAAAGAACAGCCAGATTGTTAACTTGAAGAATGAGGAGGGGGTGGTAGTGGAATTGCATGAGGAAATTGAACAGGATTTGGCCCAACATTTTAAAAAGGTGGTGACCGAAATTCCCGGTGATCGTACAGAAGCTTGTAGGGTAATCAAAGCGGTCATTCCCCTTCTTATCTATGATGAGCAAAATGAAATGCTGATTTTCCCCATTGAATTCATGGAAGTAGATACAACCATTAATCAAATGGAGGATGGGAAATCGCCTAAACCGGATGGCTTCACAGGGAAATTTTTTCATGCTTTCTGGGATTTAATTAAAGAGGAAGTTTGGCAGGTGGTAGAAGAATATCAGACAATGAAAAGGGTGCTCCCTGCCTTGAACTCTACTTTCCTAACCTTGATTCCCAAAACACCGATGGCAGAGAAATATGATTTGTTCAGACTGATCTCCCTGTGCAACATCATTTATAAAATTATCACGAGGGTCCTTGCTAATCGGCTTAAACCCCTTCTTCCTTCCTTAATCTCCCTAGAACAATCTGGGTTTGTGGAAGGTTGTCATATTATGGATGGTGTTATTCTGCCGCATGAAGTACTTCACTCTTTACGGAGCACTAGAAAAGCTGGTATGATGATAAAATTGGATCTTTCCAAAGCCTATGACAAACTGAACTGGTCATACATTCAAGAAATTATGCGGTCCTTTGGGTTAAGTGATATTTGGATCAGATGGATAGTTAATCTCACCTCCTCTACTTTCTTCTCCATTCTGGTTAATGGACACCCATCAATGGTGTTCAAGCCATTGCGGGGAATTCGGCAAGGAGATCCTCTATCTCCGTTCATTTTTGTGCTAATGACAGAAGGTCTTGGGAGACTCATATCGCATTTAGTTGATCAGGGAAGCATTAAAGGATTGAAGTTTCCACCCTACAAGAAGGCTATCACTCATCAGCAATTTGTGGATGACACCTTACTTATGGGCCATTCTTCAGTCCAGGAAGCTAGACAAATAAAAAAGGATCTAAAATTTTTTTTACAAGCCTCGGGTCTCACGATTAATATGGATAAGTCTCTGGTGTTTTTCTTTAACACTCCACCCATTTGTCAGCGGAACATTTTAAGAATTGTGGGCTTTAAAAAGAGCTCCCTTCCAACCAAATATCTTGGCGCTCCCTTATCTGAGGGTTTTCTTAAAAAAGCCTCATGGGAATATCTATTAAATATAATGAAGGAAAGACTTTCGAACTGGACTCTTCATTTGTTAAACCTCCCGGGAAAAGTGGTGTTAGTAAAATCTATTTTGCAAGCTATGCCCTTGTACATGTTCTTTGTTCTAGAGGCTCCTAAGGCGATGATGAAGGAAATCAGGAGTATTCAACGAACCTTCTTGTGGGGAGGTACAACGGATCATAGGAAATGGCCTCTGGTTGATTGGAAAACTCTTTTCCAGCCTAAGCAGGAGGGGGGTTTAGGTCTTCATGATCCTGAGGAGCTAAGTAAAGTGTGTGGAGCCAAGATTTGGTGGCGCTGGCTTACTCACTCTACTGAACAATGGGATAGCTTATGGGGAAAGAAGTATATTCTGATAACGGAACAACAGGACTGGATTCTGGAGGAGCGACCGGATAAAGGATCTCATATATGGAACATGGCGCGGGAAGGTAGTGCAATTATTAGGAAGCAATGTTTTTGGGAAATTTGGGAAGGTAATTCTGCGAATATTTGGCTTGATGCCTGGAAACAAGAACCACCCATTTCAACTCTGTTTAATATTCCTGAGGATACCCTGGACGGGCATCAAACTTGGATGACGGTGAATAGATATTGGCAGGAAGACTCTGATGACAGAGGATTTCATCTTTGGAAGCCTTTGGATTGGTGGATAGCCACCTATGGGGAAGACATAGGCAGGCAGGTTTACGGAATTGTGAGTAACAGTCAGATAAAAAATCATAGGGGGATGGACATTCTTCGGTGGGGTTACAATCCCAAAGGAATGTTCTCTGTGAAAGAAGCTTATAACCTTCAAACCAGATCTGCAATCCCTGTGGAAGATTACACTTGGAAGTATTTATGGGAAGCCAAATTCTGGCCTAAAATCACCCTCTTCCTCTGGTTGGTTCTAAAAGGATGCATCTTGACCTGGGACAACATTGTGAAGCGTGGTTTTGAGGATCCGTCCATCTACGTCCTCTATGGCCAACACAGTGAAACTATAGCACACCTTTTAGATGAGTGTCGTTTTGCAGTTGCTCTTTGGGATGAAGGTGCTAGGATTTTTTGAAGGTCTGAGCGGGTGAGGACTTTACCTGAGCAAATGGTGAGAAATTTGAGAGGGAATCCTTTCAAAGGGAGAATCCTTAATCGTATATGGTAACTCTTTCCAAGGTTTACCCTTTGGGAGATGTGGAAGGAATGGAATAAACGTCTGCTTCAAGGTAAAAAATGTTCATGGAAGACTGTCTGGGGGTAGATTCAGAATGGGATTACTGAGACGTTGAAATTATCCTTTTGGAATGAACATGATTTGCAAATACTGGAAAATGAACTTCGGATTCTCCATACCTGGGGTATCTTGGTGCTTCCACAGTCCATCGAATGCAACAATGTCAGTAATAGGAAGCAGGATAGTCCGACTGTGTGTTCGCCGCCTCAACCGGGGTGGCTAAAATTGAACTTTGATGGAGCTTCCAAAGGAAACCCTGGGATGGCAGGTTGTGGTGGTGCAATGCGTAATGAACAGGGTAAGGTTTTGTTCAGTTACTACAGGCATCTGGGCTGTGAAACGAATAATGTGGCAGAGTGTGAAGCATTGTTACAAGGCTTAAGTATTGTGGCTCGTTGTGCCATTAGCAGTATGATCGTGGAAGGAGACTCTAATATGCTCATACAGATCGCTACTAGACTTAATAACGTGACCAAGGCAGCTAAACTGGCAACCTCATGGCGTCTGGCATGGTGTATTACATGTCTGGGTAACCTCATTACCTCCTTTAACTCCATCACTTTCCATCACATCCGGAGAAGTGCCAACTGTTTGGCCAAGGCACTTGCCAATCAGGGTGCCAGTAAGTGTAATGAGCGATAGGATGGGGACGCTTTGGAATTACCATCGGATACGTGTCGGATTAAATGCATTAAAATTGTCGAGTGTGATCGTGGAGAAACGTTGTTGAATGCTGATGACATAACTCCTCCAAATATCGAGGTTTGCAGATCTAATGGTACACGTCTTTGAATGTCCAGAAAGATGGTGTTCTGGTGATAAGAATAAAAGGACTAATGTGTGGTTTTCTAGGGATTTCCTTTCGAATGGGGAAATTAAGTTACGAGAGGCGAAGTGTGAGAAGGACATGGTGGATCGATCTCACATGATCCTTATGGATTATCACGATCAGTGGAGGATGGAGGTGACGAAAGCTCAGGACAGGCTTAATCATTACAGAGACTGGGACTTGATGAGGGAGAGTGTGATGGCAGGGGGCGACGTCCCTTTAAATTCAGAGTGCAGGGATGGTTACAGTCAAAGAGATTATCGCCTGGATTATGTCTATGCATGGTTTCACTGTTGTAATTCTTTTTTAGGTGTGCAGAGTGACTACAAGGGTGAGGCCATCATGCCGCAGAGAGGAAGAATGAGGAGAGGTAGACGTGCCCATGGTGAGCGAAGCACTGCTGGTGGTGGTGCCCCGGTGCACGCCAGCCTTGGCTGGGAGCAATGGAACGCTGCTGCGATGGTTGTCTTCTTTCGACGTTTCTTTCCACTGGGTGTGCAGCAGGAGGTGGAGGAAATTGAAATGGGTTAATGGCACTTGGTGGGGGAGGAAGAGCTGCCTGAGGATGCGGTTGCGATGGCTGATTGGATCCATGACCTGGGTAACATGTTGGGACGGATGGCCTTGTATAACCGTGTTGTTGTCACTCTGTGGGTCACCAAGACTCTGATCGCTCAATGTCTGGAGACTAAGGGTGATGCTCTGTCTGGATCCCTGCGGCTTAAAAAATTGGAAGATCTTTGTAAGGATAATGCTGAAAATTGTAACTGGATTCACATAAACTTAGATGCTCTGGCTAGAGATTTGGGGATTTCCTATCTGTCATGCCCAAAGAAAGTGGAAAATCCCTGTGAGATAAACTTAAGTTCTCAAGGGAAGGCTGAGGAAGCACCCCGGTTGTGATAATTGAGGACAAGGCTGGTCTGTCCGCCTAATGCAATGTCTGTGGATTTCCAGCTTGGTGACTATCGGCTTGAAGATTATCGGCATGGTGAAGGTCAGCCTATCGTTTGGTTTTATTTTCAATATGGTCTCTGTTCTGATACTTTGGTTAGGGTCTGCTACTTGGAAACTGTTATTTTGTATGGAACACTTTTTGTACTATCGGGGCTTGACCTCTTTTTTGGATAGGGGGTTTGGGACTTGCAGCCTTTATTTTTTCAGTTCTTGGGTTCGGGCTTGGTTTCTTTGTAACCAGTATGGCATATGTAGCTCTGTTCTGTTATGTGAAGCTTTGGAGGTGGGTTCTGGGAATTCTGGGTTTGTCTGATGTTGATGTTCTGTGGTGGCTCTGTTAGCACCGGGATGAATGTAATGCTGAAAGTATGTAATTTTGCCACTTTTTTAATAGAATGAAAGGTCCTTTTTTTTCTTAAAAAAAAAAAAGTTCACCAATATTGCACATTTTGCTTGGATTAGGATTCTAATGTTTACCTTTATTGTTGTTATTGTAATGTAGGGCTTGGCGAGACATTTGAGAGACATGAAAATGAAGTAATAAGCAAGTCTAGCATAGATTTTGGATCCATTTATGTTACCTTTATTGTTGTTATTGAAATGTAGGGATTGGAGAGACATTCGAGAGACATGAAAATGAATTAATAAGCAAGTCTAGCATAGAAGTTGGATCCATTTATGTTCCTCACCCATCCACAAGTAAAAAAATCTAATTATTCTTTGTATGGGCATCAAAGACTGTAAAGAATTTATAATGTTAAATATGGAACTCCATTTTCATTTCTTTGTACGGTCTTCATGAACTATAGAACATAGTATTATGTATCATGTGATGGAGGATTTCCTAGTACAGATTCAAATAAAAAAGAGGGACTCTTGATATTAGATTTGGAGGATTTTTTCGTTACTCTGAAATCCTCCAATTCCTACACCAGGACAAAAGAAGTGTCAAAAGAAGTGTATAGGAGTTTAGACCAGGATAATACTAATTTTAAAATCAAAACAAAAACATATCAATAGTGGGTACATGCATTCTATTTCTTGTCGTTATCTGTGGAAAGATTCCATATTGGAATTTGGTCAACCAAAAGCGGAAGTGATGGAGTGCCCTTGCTTCATAAATTTCTTGGGAAAAGAAAAAATAATTTCTAGATCAATTTAAGTTTGTTTGGTTCGCCGATAAATGTGATAAAGACAAGCAAGGTAAATATGTCAAAAAATTGGAAATAATTTGGAGAATGCATGGAAAAGATTTCTCCAAGACAAACAAGGAGCAAGAAGGGAAGCCTTTTGAAAATTGCATAGTTGTAAACCCTTATAAATGCCCTGAGGACTACACTAGTAATCTATTAACATGATTATGGTAGTATCTTGTTAAAATAAAATCAACATTTGATATAAGGAACTTTATCTCCGGTTTTAGGGATAAAGTCGTTGTGTAACATGAAACTTTAAACATTTTAATATAATTTTATAAGATAGTAATGTTATTGACTTTTCTTTATTTAGTAGGGATAAAGTCATTCGTTCACTGATCCACTCAGAAAAGAGAATGATTGTCTCAATTGTGGAGACAATTTAGTAGGAGAAGTTGTAGGGACCTGGGTCTCAATTTTTTTATTTTTTTTATTTTTTAACATAAAGATATGATCACCTACCGTTAATTCTACTCAACACATTTATTGAAATAACTAAGAGTATTTCAATTTTACATTTGAAATACAAATCAACAAAAATAAGAACATTTCATGTCATTTCTATGAATTATAGATTGACATAAATAAAAGAACTATATTTCAATTTCAGATTTGAAATATGATTTGTCATAAATGAAACTATTCCATTTATACATCTAAATATAATTTGCACAAATAATAACATTTCATGTAAATATAAATAATATAAATAATGGCATTACAAATTTACAACATATCAATTCCACCTTTAAAACGTAGATCGACATCATTAAAAACATTTCATTCCAATTCTACGAACTATATATTGTTATAAACAAAAGCATTATATTTCAATTTCAATTGAAGTATGAATTGATATGAACGAAACTATTCCACTTATGCAAATATAATTTGCACAAATGATAACTTTTCATCTAAATATAAAATGCGTAAATAATGGCATACTACTACCCTATTACAAAATGGTTATGAAAAATATAATTCATTTCTTAATCAAATACAAAAAGAGTAATAGAATAAAATACAGTCGAGGAATAATCAGGCTCATCCCCTCTAAGCCACGTCGTCGATGGCATACCATGCCCAATGTAAGTGTTGGAGTTCTCGACGGGTGGCAACCGGATTCAACCTGCTCCCACTCGCGAGTAATGATTGACAACAGCAGATAGGTAGTCAAACCATAGATTACAGAAGTAGTCTCTAGAAACGCCGAGAAAGCTTGAACAAGACACAAGTCGTGGATCTTTGGGGAAAGCAGATAATACAGGGCTCGGTCTCGGATAACTGGAATTTTTCAACCCAATTGAGAGCGCTAGATTGGCTCCACTCGGATCTTCTTGTCAGCGTGATGATCCATTAATGAGCAGGGTCTGGGTGGTTTAGGGAAGATCTAAATTAAGTAGATAAATTTAAAATCAAAGTCTTTTAAATGTCACTGCAGAGAATTTTTGGAAAACGCCATACGGTTTTCAAGAGCCAATGGTAAATTAATAATCCAAATTCAAATCCTTCTTTACCAAAAATAATAAAAACAAAATAATAGAATAAAATGGTTCTTTTATTAA
Source organism: Larix kaempferi (assembly GCA_027924585.1). Classification (NCBI taxonomy): domain Eukaryota; kingdom Viridiplantae; phylum Streptophyta; class Pinopsida; order Pinales; family Pinaceae; genus Larix; species Larix kaempferi. The sequence continues at coordinate 26,424,864 of BSBM01001530.1, read as the reverse complement.
GATTCCAAATTCAAACCTTCTTTTTCATAAAATAATAAAAATAAAAATAAAAGAATAAAATATTTCTTTTATTAATAATCCAAATCCAAATCCAATTCTTCTTTTTCAAGATAATAAAATAAAACCAAATAACCAAATGGAATAAAATATTTTTCTCACAAAAATTCCAATCTAAATTAAACTCTTTTTCACAATAATAAAATCAATAAAATTTGAATAACATAATTCTTTTATTAGTAATTTTTTTCAATAAAGTCAATCAAAATTATTGTTGAATAAAATCAATCTTTTTCAATTATTTTTCGAGATAATAAAATCAATCAAAATAAATAATTCAAAATAATAAAATCAATGAAAACAATATCTTGAGTAAAATAATTCTTTTATTAACAATTCATTTCAATTCTTTTTTTATGTTTCCCCAAACTTATATGGGTAATTTCAATTTGCATAATTGATTAGATAACTTTTTCTTGTTCTTGTCTAGGTATCTCTTCGGTGGGCCCTTTTGACAATTCCTTTTCTTTCTTTCTTGTTCTTGTCTAGGTACCCCTTCGGGGGACCCTTTCGATAATTCCTTTTCTTTCTACTTATGAGGAGAACTGTGTAACGATCAAGGAGTCTTTACCGTGATCTCTACACTACACTTCTTGGAGACTTAGGGTTGCTGAGGGATAAGGTCCTCCTTATTGCATGCCCCTCAAATATCATACGCGGCCAAGTTGGTATGGCCTCGCCCGTACGACACACGCTTCCCCAGGAAGCTCGTAAGATTCTAACTCGTGCGTGGAGTGCTAATTCAGGGCCGACAATCTGTCATCATACACCTATATGTTCTTTTCATTCTTACGACCCCTATAATTCCATTGTGGGTCAGTCGGTAAATCGTCTTACCTGCCATTGCACACGCATACACTGAGGCACACATTAAATAGCGGTGCACTATCAAATCATTTCATCATTCATTTTCATAATATCTCAGTGAGTCGAGCATCTATTTCATTCAATCATATATATTTTATAATTCTCAATCTAGCATATATCGTCTAATCTATTTCATTTCCTAGTCTCTCAGTCATTCGAGCATATATTTCATTTAATATTTTCTATTTCATAATTCTCAATTCAGCATATATCATCCCATCACTTTCATAAAATAACATTCAAGGAAATTCTAAGGTTTATATTTTATTTAGCCGGGTCGCTTCAACCTAGTGCCCTCAATAGTCTAATCAAGCAAAAGCACTGAGGCGGGAATTACAGAAGTTCATGAACGCATATTTTGGATTCCTTTGTCAACAAAGTGGTATTTAAATTGTGTTGATTTTTTTTGGAATAATAACTAGCAATTTATTTTTTACTATCTCCTTTTAGTTCTTAAAATGTTTTTAATATGTTTAACCAGATGTAACTATTGCTCACACAAATGAAATGGGACAATCTTCAGTTAATCATTCAAGTCATGTTCAAGAAATTTGTGGCAATGCATAATCTCTCCAAATTTATCATTTGGAAGATTGAGACAATGAAATTGGCAAGAAAAAAGAAGGGAGTTTTATATGGTTTAAGTAATAATAATTTAGAGTTCACTGATATTGCACATCTTAAAAACATTTAACCAGATGTAACTATTGTTCACACAAATGCAACAGAACAATATTCGGTTGATAATTCAAATCAGGGTTAAGAAATGTGTGGGGATGCAGGATCTATCCAAATTTCACATTTGCAAGATCAAGTTAAGGAAATTGGCACGGAAAAAGAAGATAGTTTTATATGTATCAAGCAATAATACTTTAAAGTTCACCGATATTGCGATCGAAGAGAAATGTGAAAATTGGAGCTCCAAGAAATGACATCTTTTAACGGTTGATTTCTATTGGCCTGTATCTCTGTGAAGTTCGGCGGTGGTGCAGGGGAGTCTGATAGGGCATCGGTGGGATGGTGCGTTCACAGGGGGGGGGCCTCTCCCCTCCTCTAAATAAAGGCTTAATGGAAGAGAAAGAAGGTGTGCAATGTCAGGAGCAGAAGACAGGGATAGGAGGAGTGGGACTAGGTCCACAACTTGAGCAACATAAGGTGGTTAGGGAAGGAGCTGGAGAGGGACTGGGTCCGAGACTTAAGCAGCAGAAGGTGGTCATGGAAGGAACATGATTAAGTACGGGATCCAAGAAGCAGGAAGCGGTCAGAGGGGAAGTTGGACCGAGGGTCTGTATACCTAAATCGATCAGCACTCCAGCCATTACTGTAAACCCCATCAGGGTGAAAGAACGAATTCAGCATATGACAGATCACGCTCTTATTGGAAAATCCATGGGGATATGGCCTACGGAGAAATCCCTGACCTGGTGGATTCATGCAACCTGGAAACCGAAGTGGCATTTTGATCTCTTGTTGGGATCTAAAGGTTTTTTTACCGTGGTTTTCCTCAATATCGAGGATGAGGATCGGGTCTTTGAAGGAGGTCCATATTTTTATTACTCTGCTGGCCTATTTTTAAGGATCTGGAAGGATCACTTCAACTCATATAAGGAATATCTCTCTATCGCTCCAGTATGGATTTGTCTTTATTCACTACCTACAGAATACTAGGATCTGAAAATTTTAAAAGCTATTGGGGGAAACCTGAGACACTTCGTCAAGATATCTTATCAAACAAAACAAGACAGGTATGTGTCTTATGCCCATATATGTGTTTATATGAATATCTCAAAAACCCTCCCGGAGGGGATCACTCTAAACTGGGAAGACTCTGAATGGTTCCAAACCATGGATTATGAACACATCCTCTTTTTTTGTCGGCGATGCCATACTCATGGTCATTTGGCTAGAGACTATCACCTTAACCTCCTTGAGGATATCCCTGGAAGCAGTAACCAAGAGCAGAGGGATAAGGATGGTTTTGTAAAAGTGGCCAATCGTAAACGGACGGGAAGATGTCATAATGGTCCGGATCTGGAGAAAAATATTGCTCGGAATAATAGTTTTGTTGCCTTGGAAATTGCTCTAGCGGATAACCCTCCTTTTGAGAGTGAAAAAGAAACTTCCCAGCCTGATGCAGGTCATCCGAAGTCGGAAACTAGGCATGAGAAACCTATCAAATTAGTTGACAAACAACGGATCGAGACAGAGTGTATGGATGAGGATCTGGACAAGATGGCACTTGGAGATCTATATCTAGATAGTATTGAAGAGGCCTATAAGAACATTGAGGTTCATTCTATTCTTGATAACCAACTTCAACCGCTGAAGGAAGCTATTATGAAAACTAAACCAACCCCTAGGTTAGGAGTCGGCCCCTTGAAACTAAAGGAAAACAAAAGGAAATCTAAGGAAGGAAGCTCCAAAAGAGGTAGGAGATCGAATAGAGATAGGATCAGAGAAATTGGGGCAAGATTGGTCAATTCTAGACAATATATGACTATCCAGGAGGCTCTTCTCTCACCCCAGTATAGTGCATGATGAAACTATTAACTTGGAATATTCGAGGAACCAATGGTCCTCATAAGATCAAAACCATTAAAAGTAAAGTTATGAAGGAACAACCCTGTGTTTTGTTTTTACAAGAAACTAAGTGTTCAGGGAACCAATTAGAGGCTAAGGCTCAGATTCTATGGAAACACTGTAAAAGTATGGCTCTGGACATGACAGGACACTCTGGTGGGATGGCTGTTTTGTGGGATCCTAGGAGAATATCTCTGTTCAATTTCCTCTCTACCAAGTTTAGTCTATCTGCTGAATTCCATGTCATTGGCTCTAATGTGAGAGGTATTCTTACCAATGTTTACGGGCCCAATAGTTATCCTGATAAAAGGAGTTTTCTTAGTATCATGTCGAATCTAAGGAGATTGTTCGAAGAGTCCCATTAGATTGTTGGGGGGGATTTTAACATGATCAAGTCGTTATCTGAGAAAAAAGGTCGCAGAAGACATCTTACTCCTGAAAACATCTTGTTTGATGAATTCATTGAGGCTAATAGTCTTGTTGATGTGGACCTTGGGAGCACGATTTGTACTTGGAACAATAGAAGGGGAGGGGAACATCTGGTGGCAGCAAGATTAGATAGATTTCTCTTGTCTGAAAGTATCATGCTTCTAGGGGGAACTTTGACATCTTGCCCGATTGCATCTTCTGGATCTGATCATTGGTCGATATCCCTGTTGTGGAGTAATATAGGTACTAAGATGACCAAACCTTTTAGATTTGAAAAGTTCTGGCTAGCACACGAAGACTTTGCTTCTCATGTGGAAGAATGGTGGCATACCTTTACCCCACCCGCAAGGACTAAAATGTATTTCTTTCAACAAAAATTGAAGATGCTCAAACAAAAAATCAGACGTAGGAATAAAGAGGTCTTTGGTAATATACAGGTTGAAAAAGCTAAATTGGTTTTAAAGATGGAGCGGATCCAGGAGTGCATCATGCAGAATGGAATGACATTGGAGCTTGTTGTGGAGGAAAAACAAACTACAGAAGAACTCTTTCAAAGACAAAGGCAGGAGGAGATCCTGTGGAAGCAAAAGTCTCGCAATCTGTGGTTGAAAGATGGAGATCAAAATACTAAGTTTTTTCATAGGGCCACCATCCAACACAGAAAGAACAACCAGATTGTTAACTTGAAGAATGAGGCAGGGGTGGTAATGGAATCCCATGAGGAAATTGAACAGGATTTGGTCCAACATTTTAAAAAGGTGGTGACCAAAATTCCGGGTGATCGTACAGAAGATTGTAGGGTAATCAAAGCGGTCATTCCCCATCTTATTTATGATGAGCAAAATGAAATGCTGATTCCCCCATTGAATTCATGGAAGTAGAGACAACCATTAATCAAATGGAGGATGGGAAACCGCTTGGACCGGATGGCTTCACAACGAACTTTTTTCATGCTTTCTGGGATTGAATTAAAGAGGAAGTTTGGCAAGTGGTGGAAGAATATCATACAATGAAAGGGGTGCTCCCTACCCTGAACTCTACTTTCCTAACCTTGATTCCCAAAACACTGATGGCAAAGAAAGATGATTTGTTCAGACCGATCTCCCTATGTAACATCATTTATAAAATTATCACGAAGGTCCTTGCTAATCGGCTTAAACCCTTTCTTCCTTCCTTAATCTCCCTGGAACAATCTGGGTTTGTGGAAGGTCGTCATATTATGGATGGTATTATTCTAGCGCATGAAGTACTTCACTCTTTGCAAAGCACTAGAAAAGCTAGTATCATGATAAAATTGGATCTTTCCAAATCCTATGACAAACTGAACTGGTCATACATTCAAGAAATTATGCGGTCCTTTGGGTTAAGTGATATTTGGATAAGATGGATAGTTAATCTCACCTCCTCTGCTTTCTTCTCCATTCTGGTTAATGGACACCCATCAATGGTGTTCAAGCTATCGCGGGGAATTCGGCAAGGTGATCCTCTATCTCCGTTCATTGTTGTGCTAATGACAGAAGGTCTTGGGAGACTCATCTCACATTTAGTTGATTAGGGAAGCATTAAAGGATTGAAGTTTCCACCCTACGAGAAGGCTATCACTCATCAACAATTTGTGGACAACACCTTACTTATGGGCCATTCTTCAGTCCAAGAAGCTAGACAAATCAAAAAGGATCTGAACATTTTTTTACAAGCCTCGGGTCTCATGATTAATATGGATAAGTCTCTGGTGTTTTTCTTTAACACTCCACCCATTTGTCAGCGGAACATTTTAAGAATTTTGGGTTTTAAAAAGAGCTCCCTTCCAACCAAATATCTTGGCGCTCCCTTATCTGAGGGTGTTCTTAAAAAAGCCTCATGGGAAGATCTATTAAATAGAATGAAGGAAAGACTTTCGAACTGGACTCTTCGTTCGTTAAACCTCCCGGGCAGATTGGTGTTAGTAAAATCTGTTTTGCAAGCTATGCCCTTGTACATGTTCTCTGTTCTAGCGGCTCCTAAGGTGGTGATGAAGGAAATTAGGAGTATTCAACAAACCTTCTTGTGGGGAGGTACAGCGGATCATAGGAAATGGCCTCTGGTTGATTGGAAAACTCTTTGCCAGCCTAAGCAGGAGGGGGGTTTAGGTTTTCGTGATCCTGGGGAGCTAAGTAAAGTGTGTGGAGCCAAGATTTGGTGGCGCTGGCTTACTCACTCTACGAAACAATGGGCTAGCTTCTGGGGAAAGAAGTATATTCCGATAACGGAACAACAGGATTGGATTCTGGAGGAGGGATCGGATAAAGGATCTCATATATGGAACATGGCACGAGAAGGTAGTGCAATTATCAGGAAACAATGTTTTTGGGAAATCCAGGAAGGTAATTCTGTGAATATTTGGCTTGATGCCTGGAAACAAGAACCACCCATTTCAACTCTGTTTAATATTCCTGAGCATACCGTGGATGGGTGTCAAACTTGGATGGCGGTGAATAGATATTGGCAGGAAGACTCTGATGACAAAGGATTTCATCTTTGGAAGCCTTTGGATTGGTGGATAGCCACCTATGGGGAAGACACATGTAGGCAGGTTTACGGAATTGTGAGTAAGAGGAAAATAAAAAATCAGGGGGGGATGGACATTCTTCGGTGGGGTTACAATCCCAAAGGCATGTTCTCTGTGAAAGAAGCTTATAACCTTCAAACCAGATTGGCGATCCCTGTGGAAGATTACACTTGGAAGTATTTATGGGAAGCCAAATTGTGGCCTAAAATCACCCTCTTCCTCTGGTTGGTTCTAAAAGGCCGCATCTTGACCTGGGACAACATTGTGAAGCGTGGTTTTGAGGGTTTGTCCATCTGCGTTCTCTGTGGCCAACACAGTGAAACTATAGCACACCTTTTAGATGAGTGTAGTTTTGCAGTTGCTCTTTGGGATGAAGGTGCTAGGATTTTCTGAAGGTCTGAGAAGGTGAGGACTTTACCTGAGCAAACGGTGAGAAATTGGAGAGGGGATCCTTTCAAAGGGAGAATCCTGAATCGTATATGGTAACTCTTTCCAAGGTTTACCCTTTGGGCGATGTGGAAGAAATGGAATAAACGTCTATTTTAGGGTAAAAAATGTTCATGGAAGACTATCTGGGGGCAGATTCAGAATGGGATTACTGAGACGTTGAAATTATCCTTTTGGAATGAACAGGATTTGCAAATACCGAAAAATGAACTTCGGATTCTCCATACCTGGGGTATCTTGGTTCTTCCACATTCCATCGAGCGCAACAATGTCAGTAATAGGTAGCAAGATAGTCCGACTGTGTGTTCGCCGCCTCAACCGGGGTGGCTAAAACTAAAATTTGATGGAGCTTCCAAAGGAAACCCTGGGATGGTAGGTTATGGTGGTGCAATGCGTAATGAACAGGGTAAGGTTTTGTTCAGTTACTACAGGCATCTGGGCTGTGAAAGGAATAATGTGGCAGAGTGTGAAGCATTGTTACAAGGCTTAAGTATTGTGGATCGCCGTGGCATTAGCAGTATGATCGTGGAAGAAGACTCTAATATTCTCATACAGATCACTACTAGACTTAATAACGGGACCCAGGAAGCTAAACTGGCAACCTCATGGCATCTGGCGTGGAGTCTTACGTGTCTGGGCAACCTCATTACCTCCTTTAACTCCATCACTTTCCAGCACATCCGGAGAAGTGCCGACTGTTTGCCCGAGGCACTTGCCAATCAGGGTGCGAGTAAGTGTAATGAGCGATGGGATGGGGACGCTTTGGAATTACCATCAAATACGTGTCGGATTAAATGCATTAAAATCGTCGAGTGTGATCATGGAGAATCGCTGTCGAATGCTAACGATAGAACTCCTCGAAATGTCGAGGTTTACAGATCTGATGGTACATGTCTTTGAATGTCCGAACATATGGTGTTCTGGTAATAAGAATAAAATGACTAATGTGTGGTTTTCCGGGGATTTCCTTTCGAATGGGGAAATTAAGTTACGAGAGGTGAAGCGTGAGAAGGACATGGTGGATCGATCTCACATGATCCTTATGGATTCTCATAATCAGTGGAGGATGGACGTGATGAAGGCTCAGGACAGGCTTAATCATTACAGAGACTGGGACTTGATGAGGGAGAGTGTGATGGCAAGGGGTGACTTCCCTTTAAATTTGGAGTGCAGGGATGGTTACAATCGAAGAGATTATCGCCTGGATTACGTTTGTGCCTGGTTTCACTATTGTAATTCTTTTTTAGGTGTGCAGAGTGACTGCAAGGGTGAGGCCATCATGCCGCAGAGAGGAAGAATGAGGAGAGGTAGATGTGCCCATGGTGAGTGAATCAATGCTGGTGGTAGTGCCCCGGTGCACGCTAGCCCTAGCTGGGAGCAATGGAATGATGTTGCGATGATTGTCTTCTTTCGACGTTTCTTTCCATTGGGTGTGCAGCAAGAGGTAGAGGAAATTGAAATGGATTTATGGCGCCTGGTGGGGGAGGAGGAGCTGCCTGAGGAGACGGTTGAAATGGTTGATTGGATCCATGACCCGGGTAACACATTGGGACAGATGGCCTTGTATAACCAGGCTATCGTCACTCTGTGGGTCACCAAGACTCTGATCGCTCAATGTCTGTAGACTAGGGGTGATGCTCTATCTGGATCCCCGCGGATTAAAAAATTGGAAGATCTTTGTAAGGATATTGCTAAAAATTGTAACTGGATTCACATGAAATTAGATGCACTGGCTAGATATTTGGGGATTTCCTATCTGTCACACCCAAAGAAAGTGGAAAATCCCCATGAGATAAAATTAAGTGCTCAAGGGAAGGCTAAGGAAGCACCCCCGGTTGTGATAATTGAGGACGAGGCTGGTCCGTCCACCTAATGCAATGTCTGTGGATTTTCGACTTGGTGACTATTGGCTTGAAGATTATCGGCATGGTGAAGGTCGGCCTATCGTTCGGTTTTATTTTCAATATGGTCTCTATTCTGGTACTTTGGTTATGGGTCTACTACTTGGAAATTGTTATTTTGTATGGAACACTTTTTGTACTATCGGGGCTTGACCTCTTTTTTGGATAGGGGGTTTGGGACTTGCGGCCTTTATTTTTTTAGTTCTTGGGTTCGGGCTTGGTTTCTTTGTAACCAGTATGGCATTTGTAGCTCTGTTTTGTTATGTGAAGCTTTGGAGGTGGGTTTTGGGAATTCTGGATTTGTCTAATGTTGATGTTCTGTGGTGGCTCTGTTAGCACCGGGATGAATGTAATGCTGAAAGTATGTAATTTTTCCACTTTTTTAATAGAATGCAAGGTCCTTTTTTTTCTTAAAAAAATAAAAAATGTTCACCAATATTGCACATTTTGCTTGGATTAGGCTTCTAATGTTTACCTTTATTGTTGTTATTGTAATGTAGGGCTTGGCAAGACATTCGAGAGACGTGAAAATGAAATAATAAGCAAGTCTAGCATAGAAGTTGGATCCATTTATGTTACCTTTATTGTTGTTATTGAAATGTAGGGCTTGGAGAGACATTCGAGAGACATGAAAATGAATTAATAAGCAAGTCTAGCATAGAAGTTGGATCCATTTATGTTCCTCTCCCATCCATAGGTCAAAAATCTAATGATTCTTTGTATGGGCATCAAAGACTGTAAAGAATTTATACTGTTAAATATGGAACTCCATTTTCGTTTCTTTGTACGGTCTTCATGAACTATAGAACATAGTATTATGTATCATGTGATGGAGGATTTCCTAGTACAGATTCAAATAAAAAAGAGGGACTCTTGATATTAGATTTGGAGGATTTTTTCGTTACTCTAAAATCCTCCAATTCCTACACTAGGACAAAAGAAGTGTCAAAAGAAGTGTATAGGAGTTTAGACCAGGATAATACTAATTTTAAAATCAAAACAAAAACATATCAATAGTGGGTACATGCATTCTATTTCTTGTAGTTATGTGTGGAAAGATTCCATACTAGAATCTGGTCAACCAAAAGCGGAAGTGATGGAGTGCCCTTGCTTCATAAATTTCTTGGGAAAAGAAAAAATAATTTCTAGATCAATTTTTAAGTTTGTTTGGTTTGCCAATAAATGTGATAAAGACAAGCAAGGTAAATATGTCAAAAAAATTGGAAACAATTTGGAGAATGCATGGAAAATATTTCTCCAAGACGAACAAGGAGCAAGAAGGGAAGCCTTTTGAAAATTGCATAGTTGTAAACCCTTATGAATGCCCTGAGGACGACACTAGTAATCTATTTACATGATTATGGTAGTATCTTGTTAAAATAAAATCAACATTTGATATAAGGAACTTTATCTCCGGTTTTAGGGATAAAGTCGTTGTGTAACATGAAACTTTAAACATTTTAATATAATTTTATAAGATAGTAATGTTATTGACTTTTCTTTATTTCTATTGAGAAAAGTCATCAACGTGATTAATTTTTTTTTGGTTTAATGGTTTATATATGCTAATGTTTGAATTTTATATTGATAGAAATTTATATTTGTAATTTCTTGCCAATTTCATGTACCTTCTTATTTAATTAGAATACTTATTTAATTTTTTTCTTAATATAGTAGCTATATTTTTAGTTAATAATAATCATCATTTGGTACTCTTGTAGTTATATATTTAGTCATGGATTTTGTATGTCGCTAAAACATCCAATCAAAAGAAATTGTTGGTATTGGGACTAGAGGGGCTGTTATTTGGAGGTGGAAAAGGATACGTCGACAGACTTCCAAATTTCGTGCATGGATGCTACCATTATTATGCATTAAATGTTACTCATGATATCGTCGATATTGCACGAGCGCATTTTGACATCACTCTGTGGTTTACCTTTTTAGATTTTGTGGAAATAAGGAAGTTGAAGAATGAATTAGATTGGTCCAGAGATCAAAATTTCATATTTATTTAGGGACGCCAACAATGTATACACACTAAGTACTTTTAAAAAACATATGATTATATTGGTGGAGTACAACATGTTTACAAGAAATTTTTTAATGATGTACTTATCCAGTATATAGAGAGATATGAAAATTCAAATCTCTTGTTTATTGATGAAGGTCAATACCATTCAGAAGAAAATAGTGAAGAGAACTGTTTACTAATTCTATCAAGTTGGAGATTTGATGGCTCGATCGAGAGAGATAAAAATGTGAAAACAATGTTGTGTTCTCTTTTAAATCACCTTGGGCCCTTGTCGAAACATGACTTACTGGTTGGAAACATTCAACTTTAGATGACAAAATTTGGGAGGATTGCAATATATATTTTTCTAGAGTATCACATTTAACTATCTATACGAAATTGACAAAAAATTTCCTTGGAAAACATTGCATGAGGATTACCTTTATTTTTTAAATTTGTTTTCAAAAAAGTATGAATTAAAATATTTAAGTGATGACACCTTTCAAAAAATCCATGTCATATTAATGTACATAATCTAGCCTATAATGTTTTATCCAGTAACTAGGTGTGTTCAGGGAAACGATATGCCGATCTTTTCCTTTTTCAATAATTGGATATCAAGAAGAAGGATAAGGAAATAAGGATCATTTGACCCTTTCCTTTAACATTAAAGTGATTATCGGGATATCAGGAAATAAAAGAAGGATTGGCCAAAAATCCCCAAGGAAAACCTATATGTTTTCCTTTGTCACTAAGTATACGTTGTCTCCAACCATGCTTATTTATACATAGATCTATCCTCCAATGTTGAATAATCCATGAAACGAGATATGTATATGTTTTAAGAGTATCAAATGATCCTTATTTGACAATAAGGTTGACGTGGAAGTGTTAGACAATAGTGTAGGGTGTATCCAACGAAAGGATCGGTCGATCTTTTCCTTAGTCATTAAGTGGATATCAAGAAACTAGATAAGGAAAGAAGGATCGACCGATCCTTCTTTTACCGTAACGTTAACGTGATAGTGCCAAATAGTAGTGTAGGGTGTATCTAGGGAAATGATCAACTAAACCTTTCCTTTGTCGTTAAGTGGATTTCGGGAAATCAGATAAGGAAAGAAGGATCGACCGATCTTTTCCTTTATCATTAAGTGATTATCAGTAGACTAGGATATAAAAGAAGGATCAGCTGACACTCACCAAGGAAAACATATATGGTGTACTTTGTCATTAAGTATATGTTGTCTCCAACCATGATTGCATATATGTCAAGTTGTCCTCCTCCAATGTTTTATCATCCACAAAACTACATATGTTTCGAAAGTGTTGTTCAAACATTTGTTTAGTCTAAGCTTGATGTGGAAATGTCAAATATCACCTGGCCTTCATAGTATTCTCCTCCAAAAAACCAATAACATGGGTTTTCCAATGCATCTATCATGGTGGTGTGGATGACTCATTTTATAAAATTGGATTTTTGTAGCTATGTTACGATGATGGATCCCCCAAAGAGATCGATTCTGAGACAAGATCAGTCCAATCTTATTTTTTTATTCTGTATAAGGTCCTTTCATGTGCACACACCTAGACATGCTCCTCCAATATTATGTTTTCCCAAAAATGTGAAATTTTTTCGAAGTCTCATTCAATCCTTTCTTCATCTGAGAGTTATTATAGATTTCTCATACGTGTTCACAATATTCCACAGTCGATTTAGTTGAAATTTTGTTTATTTACATGAAATCAATGTTATTAAATTTTATTTTCTATACAAATATGACTAAACTATTTATGTGTTGACATTTTTAGAAAATCCCTTTCAGATTGGTGGTGTGTTGCATGTTAAAAAGGTGTTCGTTAATCAAAGTGTGTTTTGTGGTTTTTGCGTGTAGATACATGTTTATTAGATAAACGGTTGATAATATTCAATTTAAATGGAGTATTGTTACATCCTATTCATAAGACTACATTATCAAACAAGGCAGTGTACTGTAATGCAGGCATCATTGAAAGAACAAATATTTATTTTATACGTCCAGGGTTAAAGGATTTTCTTAAACAGTGTATTACTATTTTTTAGGTTGGTTTATGGACATCCGCGCAAACCAAAAATGTGAATTATTTTTTTCCAGGACTTTTAGACAAACAAAATTGAAAAAAGAGCAATTTAAAGTCATACTAACACAAGATCATTGTGATGCAAAACCATGAAAGGGCCATGTTGGAGGTGGCAATCCAAATGTATATCTCAATCCTTTAGATAATGTCTGGAATATGTTAAACTATGCTTATGATGCTAGTAACATGGTGATTGTGGACGATTCAGAAGAAAAACATGTTTGTAAAGGTGAAGGGAACTATGTAATTGCAAATATCTATAATTGTGATGGTGAGAATGACACATACTTGTTATATCAATTGTGTCCCTTTTTGTTATGCCTTAACGGTGTTAACAACGTAAGATCTATTGTGAAAAAAATGAAATTTGTTTGTTGATTAATGTGCTGCCATTTTTTATCTTCATAGTCTTCTCTATGTGTGGCATTGTTATCTAGTTTTGTTTTATTCTTTGAAGGGTCTTTTTAGTGATTTGTTACCAACATTTAAATTTCTAAATAGTATGTTGCTAAATTGGATTTAAAATCTGCAGATTGGGGTTTACATAAAATTAGAAAAATTAGATTCTAAAAATGCCAGTCTCGGTTTTGGAAAGTGCAAAACCTGTTTCAAAATGTACCAATAATGGGTTCAAAAACTAACAAAATTAGTTCCAAACGTCTCAAAATTGGGACCAGAAAGTGCAAAATGCAATTCAAAAAGTGCCAATTTCAAACCCAAAAAATGCAGTTTTCAAAAACGGATATTGGCACTTTTTGAACTCCATATTGGAACTTTCTGGACTTTATAAAGGCAGTTTTTGGACATGAGAAAGGGTGTTTTTACCTATTTTTGAATGGGCTTGGATTGGAATATGTCCAGATTTAATGAAATGGGCGTTATGCTAATGTATTCAAGGGACGTAGATCACACTAAGGGGATCCCAACCCCATTCATCCAATGATGAACCACACTATCAACAGTCACCACAATACAAATGGGGATAATCTATGCCATCCAACAATAGGGTAAAATGATGTGTGAGCTTCATGCTCACCCCTCCTCTTTATAGCGTTGATATTCTTTCCATGTGTCCTCCACATGAAAAATTAGGAATATCTTATTTCCCTTCCATTTAATTATTCACCCACCCTTGCCATCCCTTTGCTCACAATTTCCCTTTTTTTCCAATTTTTTTAATCAAATATATTCCCACCTATTTTCCTAGATTTTCTCAATCATGATTCCTTTTATTTCTCCATTTAGCCTAACTGAGTGGGTGTCTAGTTGGAGTTATTTTATCCTTGGTTAATAATTTCAATCTATTTATTTTTTTCTCAAGTTAAATCCTAATTGTATTTTACAAATTTCTATTAACTTATTTGCTCAAGATTAATAAAAATAAATTTCCTTTCTTTTTAAAACAAACACTCTTTACCCATAGCATTTATTTTATTTACATGATGAATTATGATGGGAATATAAAGGGTCCCATGATCCTTGCATTCCCTTCAAATATTCCTCTTATGTGGTGGGGATTGGTGTGACGGATGAAACCATTATTAACTCAGTCGCGTCCACCCTACTAAGAGACTCGTGGTTCCTGGGGAATAAGGACAAGTCCTGATTGCACACCCCCAGTCTAATCATCGTGAGTGACCGAGTCTGCGACCTACCCTCATGGAAACATGCATCTAACGAGCAATATCCTCTCTCTCCTTTTCCTAACTTGTCACATAGAGTAATCACTATTCTTACTACCTTTCTTCCCATTCAACCCCATTACATAATGTGGAACGATTGGAAATCACAATCCACTACCTGCATATAAAACACTACACGCATCAGATCCTTATGTATTAAACATAATATATCAATTTATATCAGGTCAACATCACCTATCATGGATACCCTAACTCAATCCAGAGTCTATGCAGTATCAATGCCACCTTGCGTCACGTGTACTTATATTTTCCTGTCATGCTCAACAATCCATCAAAAGAACGTTCTATACATAAGAATTTTTTATTCATTTAATCATCATTCCATAATCTCATGGCATCATAAACATTTGATTATCATAAAATCATCATTTCTCAACTTTATGGTAATATAAACATATACTCATCATCAACTCATCCTTTCACAATTTCATAATAGATCAATTTTAAACATCCCACTTATTAAAAAAAAATTAGTTTCCACACATGGTTGGGTTCATTGTCATTGAATTCCCTAAAAAAAACATAGCATAACAATGCAAGTCTAAATCCACACACAACCGAGTCATTCGAAACTGAATGTCTACAAATAACAGTGTCATGAGAATTTAATCAAATTCTAAGTAAAAGCGGGGGACTATATACACCCCCCTCTTCAGGAAACTTCATCCTAAACTTAGCATTTATCGTACATTTAGTGTTAGTTTCCTTCCTTCTCATATTCAAGTCTTCATTGAATTCTTGTGTTTTCCTCACATACCTATGGCAATAATCACTAGATGTTCTCCCTTCACCGACTTCACATTCCATTTAACTAGGTTCCGACACATTCTTGATAATTTAACAATAATAATATAACCATTAGTCATATTCTCATTATATCAATCTAGTAAATAATTCTCAAAGTTTGCAATTACTGACTTAAATTTCCGATACCTTCTAGTCGTCCACAATAATCTAGGATACACAAGCAACTACAAGCTATATCACTTCAATAATAACACAAAATAGATAACCAACCAACTTTTAGCATAACAATAGCCCGACGAAGCATGTACAATTGAAATTCCAATTCCTTTATCCCAACGAATGTCACATTGGAGTGACTCCTAGCTATATGTATATATTAACAAAACTATATATATATATATAATCCCCCAACTAACCATTTAAAATTATTTCACTATCCCCTCATCAACGATGAGAAGGTAAGCAACATATAATATTCAGTAGAATACAAATCGCTAAATCTCAATCACAAATTAATGAAGCAAGAACAACTATAACATAATCAAAATTAATGCAAAACTCACTCAATGTCCCCATCAGACTACTCCCAAACCTCCTTAATTTAACGAAGCCAATTAGTGGATCTACACTTCAGTTTTAAATTCACATAGTCCTTTACCATAATATTCATTCATTTTGATAATATTGTTTTGTATGCCCTATAACAAAGGATTTCTGCATGTTTAAACCAAATGGAGGTAGTTATACTTTGTTGGGGTTTGATCAACCAAAAATATCAAGTTTATTATCACTAAAGTTTTTGGTGGAACAATCAGAGAAGATGCCATACCAAACTCAAACATTTCCTCCTTATATCCTTTGGATTCTTCGTTATCCACTACTATCCTTATGACCTTGAAGCCTACTTGGAAGCTACCCAATAAATTTAATCCAGGCACATCCCTTGATTTATCTCACTAAATTTTTTTACAAAATAGCCTTTCTACTCCTATCTGGAGATACAAAAGAAAAAACTTGTAAGGCTTATATCAGAACCTAGTACTAAAAACAAAATTTCAACTTATGCATCTAAATTTTTTGTACCAATGTTTCAACAATACAACCCACCTTATATGAAACAAAAATCTTTTATTATGAAAAAAGACCTTGGAAATTATCGAATGCATTGCTTGAGTGACACCGACATGATAGGAAGGCATCTTTGGAGAAACAACAACTCTAGATATTTCAAACACATTAACTGATCTACCCGATATTAGTCTACAAAAAATGGGCACCCATCTATGTTAGTCTAGCTATGAAAATGGTTTTTTCAGCTCATCCTGAAGCAACATGGTAACATCTCACATTACAAAATATTAGTCTAACCCCTCTAAAAATATGCATACTAATTAGGCTAGACCACAAAAATATCAACTAGGGCCCGCAACTAGATTATGATCTATGCATGGCGAATTTCCTATGCGATCATCATATATGGTATATTCTCTTTGATTGAAACATTCCCATTCATTGCATAACAATCAATTGCATTTTTTTAAAGGTCCCCCAAGAAACTCACTGAAGAAAAAGGATAAAATGACACTAAAGTTATATGTCATGCTTCAAAACTCAACCAAGTGACAACTGTGATAATGAATAATACTAATGATAATCAAAGGAGTTTGATGTGGTACCTTTTTCTGATTATGACTAATTACCCCACCTTGTTGTTTCACATACCAATCCACCCATACCTGAATTTGGGACTTCATAGCTAAAATGAATTTATCTTTGAAACAAAATTGTGACTCTTGTATGTGACTTGTCTTGTTAAACATACCGTAATGTAATCCCCAAATCCTGGTATGCGTTACTTATACTTTCCTTGCATAACAAGTTACTTTGAATGTTTGCACCTCCCTATAAATGACAATTTCCATTCATTTGAATGTAACATAACAACCTATCATGGATTAGTTCTTCACTTAATCATTTCAGCTTCAAATAATTATGTCATGAGAATTCAAACAACTAACATTTACATAATGAACACTAGGTCCAAGAGTTGAACCATGCTATGATACCAAATGTAGCACCCATCGTTGAGATGCAATTTTTTTCTTTCATTTTCTATCTACTACT
Source organism: Larix kaempferi (assembly GCA_027924585.1). Lineage (NCBI taxonomy): Eukaryota > Viridiplantae > Streptophyta > Pinopsida > Pinales > Pinaceae > Larix > Larix kaempferi. The sequence goes on along the minus strand of BSBM01001530.1, from coordinate 26,407,329 downwards.
ATCACGACTTACAACATCTAATATTTCTTTTGAAATTTCAAAATGAAAAATAAGTTAACAATATCAACGAATGTAACAACTGTGAACTAAAACTTGTCCATATCCACATCAATTATAAGTTATCAAAGTTACGTTTACCTGACTTTAAGCAAATGTATTAATACTATAGATTAAATGAAGTATATATAATAAAGTCTACATCTTCCAAAAATAGTAATTGCATGTCAACCATCATATTCACATAACCCAAAACAATTATAAACTTAACACATATTATATATATGAGCTCCCAAATATTGTGAATGTAATAACCTATCAATCATCACATTTACATATCCCAACGATATGCCATTTGTATAAGTTGTACACACAGTAATATATACATTACTTTTAAGTAGAACAAAACGTGATCCCAACATTCTACTTGGTTCCACTTACCTATATTTCTAAATTCAATTAGTAGTTATAAGTTAACAAAAGACGAATCACAATGATCAGATACCCACTAACTACTATACCTTGTCCACTAACACTTAAGCATTAACCAAATTGATTATTGGAAACCCTGTTAATGACAAGTGTCAATAACAACTTAAATGACGGTTGGTTATTTATAATAACCTTGTTGAGTAACTAATATAGAACAATGTACTAATATTTATCGATAAAAAATGTCATCCCTCCATAATGTAAGTACATCACATATCATCCTTTAACAATTACAACTTGTATTTGCATAAATATTACTACCTGTAACTCCTACTTCGTTTACCTATTACACTACTATGACCATGGAACCAAATTAATCGTACGGTTTTGTTCATAATAGAAATTCCAGTATATTGACCTACCCTCACTAGTTGCGGCCATAACCATGAGTATGAAATACCATGGCCCTAACCGTGAGTATTAAATACCATTTCCATGGTAGGAGTGCATATTTGGTAACCATCTCTATGTTGACTGACTAGTAATGCTTCCAACAATCTGTCCATACCATAAAATCCTCACTCTTCATGTGATTACAGGAAATTCCAGTTCCTATGACATAACATATTTCTACGGGATTCAATTCTAACTCAAATAACCAATCTATAATTCCAAATAAAATTTACATGCCCATATGTTCTCTCCAACATTCCCTCGGACTCTACATTCAACTATTAGATAGACTTTGTTTCTATCTAGTTTCATAATGAAGTTTATTTAATCTTTGCATTTGTAGAATCTGAACTATAACCTCATCAAGAACAAAAACGTGCTTACAGGTTTATCTTATTGTATCTAACACTAGAGACATTGCCTTGAAGTGGCTTGAATCCACTTCCTAAATGATTGAACTTTCAATATGCAAGTTCTTGTCATAGCTTCCTCTCACTTTATAACCGATTGATATCTCGATCTTTAAATTGAGCCTTCAACTACTATATATATTCTTCTTCATTCTATAACTACCCAATTTCCTCAAGGGAAAAACATACTGCGCAGTCAAAAGATTTGACCTGCGCAATAAATGAATATTTTTATTTTTCTTTGTTTTCGAGTTGCGCTTCACTTAGCAAATACTTTGCTCTAATTATTTTTCGAACACATTTCTTCACAAATTAATTGCATGGAAATTACCTGCGCATTTCCACTTTTTGCTGCACGGAGATTACCTGCGCATTTCTCTAGCCTTGCGGAACTTGACTTTGTATGAACTTCGCACTTCACACAAATTTACCTTTGCAAAATTATTTTAACTTTACGAAGGTTAATTGCGCACAAGTTAACTTCGCATACCTATTTAGCTGCGCATAACCCAATCTTAAAAAAAAATTGCATAAAGATATTTCATGTTAAAACATAAGAACTGAAACATATGTAGAAGTTACTGCGTGTTAAACTAGGACATTTACCACCGTGAAATACTTGGAATCTTGATTTGATTTACAGACCGTAAATGTAAACAACATTTACACTGGTCAATATGAAGTAGATGTGCGGGATGCATAAACCAACATTCTTGAGAATGAATACATAAAACTAAAGACTTACATATATTACCACTGTAAAACAATGTAACTTTGTTGCACTTACGGAGAGATGAGTTTTACTTCAATCTTTCACAATTTTACAAAGCTTGGGCTCTTCATACATTTCACGGGATGAGTTTCTCCTCCTTTCACTCTTCTTCCCTCACATACATCTCTATCTCTATCTCTGTGAGTGATTTTCATTTATACACAAACTTGGGATCGCTTCACTTGCAAGCTATAGGGTTACATTAAAGACTGTAATAAATTTCTACCTAAGAAGATATGGGCCTGCGAAATACAAACGTGACTACTTAAATACTAACTTGTCGTGAGACGAATTGGATGCAAACTGACTGTCTGTTTGACATTGCAAACTGACAAAAGGACTGACTTGGATTCTGACAGAGCCGACGCATATCAAATACTCTATCAGCTCATAAATACAATATTTCCAACACTCCCCCTTAATTATGAGCAGATGGGGATCATTAACCAAAAAATAAATTTTACAAAAATATTTCAGAGCTGAAACATGCTCTGCATATTGCGAAGTTCACTGCACAGAACTTGTCACTCCCAAACAACTTTGCAGATATTGAAATGTGTCCCTTGCTAATGGTTTTGTAAATATGTCTGCTACCTGATCTTCAGACCTGCAAAATTCTAAATAAATTTCCTTGTTGTTTATCAATTCTCTGATAAAATGATACCTTGTGTCGATGTGTTTGGTTCTCTTGTGGTACACATGAGTCTTTGACAGTGCGATAGCTGAATTGTTGTCGTAGTAAATGATTGTGGGTTCTTGTTGGTTCTGCGACAGGTCACTTAACATCCTCCGCATCCAAACGGCTTGACATGAAACGCTTGCATCTGCGACATACTTTACTTCTGCTAAAGAAAGAGTTACTATGGATTGTTTCTTTGAATCCCATGATACAACACTTGTTCCTACATGAAATGTATTCCCAGATGTGCTTTTTCTGTCATCCATGTTGCCTCCATTGTCACTGTCATTGTATCCAATGAGTTTGATATTTTCTGAGGTTGAATATAAAATACCAAAGTCTTTTGTTCCACTTACATACCTCAGAATTCTTTTACCTGCTTGCCAATGAGATTCTTTTGGTGACTCCATGAATCTTGAGATTAAGCTGACTCCATACATGATGTCTGGCCTTGTTGCTGTAAGATACATAAGGCTTGAAACAAGCCTTTTAAACAGTGTAGGATCTACATTGGATCCATCATCATCCTTGTTCAATTTCAAACATGTTATTACTGGTGTCGGGGCTGTCTTATAGTTTAACATCTTAAATCTATTCAAGATATCACTTGCATACTTTGACTGAGATATAAATATGCGTTTTTCAGACTGTTGGACTTCAATGCCTAGAAAATACTTCATAAGCTCCAAATTAGTCATTTCAAATTCACTTTCCATGATTGTTCTAAATTCTTCTATGACAAAATCACCAATAAATATTAAATCATCTACATACATGTAGACAATTAGCTTATTACCTTGCTTGTTGATTTTTTTGTACAGTGTTGGCTCACATTCACTTCTGTGAAATCCATTCTAAATGAGGTAAGAGTCAATGCGACTATACCAAGCTCTAGAAGCTTGCTTCAAACCATAAAGTGCCTTCTTCAGTCGGTATACTCTGTGTCCTTGTCCTGGAACTTCGTAGCCTTGTGGATGATCCACATACACTTCCTCCTCCAAATAACCATTTAAAAATGCAAACTTAACATCTATTTGATAAACAAGCCATTTCTTTTATGCTGTGATGGCCAAAACTGTTATGATAGTGTCCATTCGAGCTACAGGTGCAAAAGTTTCATTGAAGTCTATTCAGGCTACTGTGTGAACCCTCTTGCTACCAATCTTTCCTTGTGCTTCTGCACATTTCCATCAACATCTTGCTTGGTCTTATAAATCCATTTGACGCTTATCACATCCTTGCCCTTGGGAATATAAACTAATTCCCATGTTTGATTCTTCTCAATGCATTCTATTTCTTCATCCATGCCTTGTGCCCAAAGTTTATCTTCAACAGCTTCTTCAAATGTTAGAGGATCATTAACTTGAGAAAATAATGCAAAAACAGAGAATGAATTAGGTGTACCAGTCTCATATATCTCACGCATAATTCTTGTCCTTGCTGGACTTGCTGGTGTGGAACTGCACGAACTGCTTGATGGACTTTGCTGCACACTTGGTGTGCTTGTCGGAGTTGCTTGAGTTGCAACTTGTGTCAGAGTTCTTTGTGCTGAAACATGCTGCGCAGTTCTGGGAGTAGACGGAGCTGTGTAGTTCTGATTCACATGCGAAGTCTCAACCACATCTTCTGCAATGTCATCTGTTTCAACATGTGACACGATTTTAACATTCTTCTCCACAGTTCCATCCCATGCTTCATTTTCTACGAAATGAACATCTCGATTGATAATAAATTTTTTGTGACAAGGTTATATAACTTGTATGCCTTTGTGTCTTCAGAATACCCAATAAAAATGCATTTTTGTCCTTTATTGTCTAATTTTCTTCTCAGCTCATCTGGAACATGTGCATATGCTACACAACCAAAAAAAATCAAATGTTAAACACTATGTTTCATACCTGTCCATGCTTTTTGTGGAAATTTGTTCTTCACGCTCTTCATCGGACATCGATTCATGATGTATACGGTAGTTGCCACTGCTTCAACCAAGTATTCATTTGATAGATGCATGGATGCCAACATACTGTGCGCCATCTCCATAATGGTTTTGTTTTTCCTCTCTGCGATACCATTCTGTTGCAGTGTATACTGTGTAGTGAATTGCTTCTGTATGCCATGATTTTTGCAAAAATTTAAGAAATCATTTGAAACATACTCACCACCTCTATCTGTTCTTATATCTTGATGTTGTAACCACTCTGCTTCTCCACAAGTGCCTTGAACTGCTGAAAACAACTAAACACATCAGATTTATGTTTTAGAAAATAAAACCAAGTTTTTCTTGTGAAATCATCAATAAATGTGAGAAGATAAGTGCATCCTTCCATGGACAGTGTTTGCATTGGTCCAAAAATATCAGAGTGTACAATTTCAAGTGGTGTGCGAGCTCTGTATGACTTTCCGACTAGAAAAGTCTCTCTGTGTTGTTTTCCAAAAATACAGCCTTCACAAATTCTTTCTGGTTTTTCAATCAATGGAAATCCTTTCACCATGTCCTTCATATGCAGTAGCTTCATCCCACCAAAATTTAGATGTCCAAATCTGAAGTTCCATAACCAGGATTCATCCTCTATTTCTGTTTGAAACGCAACTTGCATTTCGTTGTCTTTTTCTTCCTTGTCGTAGTGAATTTTTGCTTCTTTGCGTTCTGCTTTGAATGCAACTCCAGAATTTTTATTCTGCCTTTCATGAGCAACTTGAGTTGGTTTTCCTTTTATGTTTGGTCTTATCTTCAGAGGAAACAAGCGATTGCTTGTCATCTGCACTTCAGCAATTAACCGATTGCTTGGATATATGTCCTTGATCACACAATGCTTTCCTATCATGTGAACTCTATAACCTTTTTCCATCAATTGTCTAATGCTCGTCATATGCTTCAAACCTTGAACATAATAAACATCAAGCATAAATTTTTGCTCCCCTTTTTTGGTTAGAATATCAATAGTACCCTTACCCAAAACAGTGACTTGAATATTGTTTCCAAGTGTGACATCAGTTTGAACTAATTTATCTAGACTAGAAAATAGATTTAAATTACTAGTCATATGATTTCTATAGCCTAGGTCTAAATACCATATGTCATTTGGACTTTCTTGGACAGCATTGCATTCAAGTGGAGATGCACATGCTAAGAATAGTGAGTTGTTCGGAGTGTTTCTATTGCTTGACTGTGTTTGGCCTTGCTTTCCTTGGTCATACTGATTCTTCCTACATTCATATACGAAGTGTCCAAACTTCTTATAGTAATGACATTGAATTTTTTATTTATCATACCTTTGTCCACTTGGCTGATTGGGGATCTGATTCTGGCTTCTACCAGTGACATGCGCAGGGCTACTGCTGTGACCTTCTCTGAAATAATTTCTTCCTCTGTCTCTAGAGTTTGATCTTCCTCTGCCTCTTCCACGAATGATGGATGACTTTGTTGCAAATGCACCTTCCAGTGATGCTTTTGAACTGTTGATTCTATGTTCATGATTGAGTAATGAGGCTTGCAACTCATCAATAGTAAATTGGGATAGATCTTTGTTTTCCTCCAGGGTCACAACTAAAGATTCAAATTTCTTTGGAAGAACTCTAAGAAATTTTTCAACAACCCTTTGGTCACCTAGAGTTTCTCCATGTGACTTTATTTGATTAAAAACACCAATAACACGAGTATAAAATGATTCTACTGACTCTGTATTTTTCATTGACAGAGATTCAAAATCTCTTCTATGAATTTGAAGTTTGACAGTCTTTACCTTGTTCAAGCCTTGATAGGAAGTTTCCAATGTGTCCCATGCTTTCTTAGTTGACTGCGCTGCTGCTACTCTTGGGAGTATTGATTCATGTGTTGCTTGATGTATGTGGAACAATGCATTTCCATCTTTCTTCCTCTGTTCTCTTAAGACATCCTTCTCAGCTTGTGTGAGATTGTTGTATGTTGCTAGATCTGCTGGTTCTGCATAACCAAATTCTAGACTATTTTCCATACATCTTGACCTCTAAAGAAAGCTTTCATAGTTAGAGACCAATATTCATAATTTTTACCAAAAAATATTGGAGTTTTCAAATTACTCGAAGTGGAAGCCATTCTTAGCTTTAATTGCTTTTCCCCTTTTGTAAATACAATTCTTACTTTCCGTAAAACAGGCTCTGATACTAGATCAAGGGAAAACACACCGCGCAGTCAAAAGATTTGACCTACACAGTAAATGAATATTTTTCTTTTTCTTTGCTTTCGAGCTGTGCTTCACTTAGAAAATACTTTTCTCTAATTATTTTTCAAACACATTTCTTCACAAATTAACTGCGTGGAAATTACCTGCGCATTTCCACTTTTTACTGCGCGGAGATTACCTGCGCATTTCTCTTACCTTGCGGAAATTGACTTTGTATGAACTTCGCACTTCACACAAATTTACCTTTGCAAACTTATTTTAACTTTACGAAGGTTAACTGCGCACAAGTTAACTTCACATACCTATTTTGCTGCGCATAACCCAATCTTAAACAAACTTTGCATAAAGATATTTCATGTTAAAACATAAGAACCAAAACATATGTAGAAGTTATTGCGCGTTAAACTAGGACATTTACCACCGTGAAATACTTGGAATCTTGATTTGATTTATAGACCGTAAATATAAACAACATTTATGTAGGTCAATATGAAGTAGATATGCGAGATGCATAAACCAACATTCTTGAGAATGAATACATAAAACTAAAGACTTATGTATTACCACTGTGAAATAGAGTAACTTTGCCGCACTTACCGAGAGATGGGTTTTACTTCAATCTTTCACAATTTAGAGAGCTTGGGCTCTTCATACATTTCACGAGATGAGTTTCTCCTCCTTTCACTCTTCTTCTCTCACATACATCTCTATCTCTATCTCTGTGAGTTATTTTCATTTATACACAAACTTGGGATCGCTTCACTTGCAAGCTACAAGGTTATATTAAAGGATGTAATAAATTTCTACCTAAGAAGTTATGGGCCTGCGAAATACAAACGTGACTACTTAAATACTAACTTGTCATGAGCCGGATTGGCTGCAAACTAACAAAGTGACTGACTCAGATTCTGACAAAGCTGGTGCATATCAGATACGCTATCATCTCATAAATATAATATTTCTAGCATTTCCCTTAGTCCTACTGGATCTGAGTCTCCGCTACTGGATCTAAAGAGTCCTTCTCTTGCAAATACTGGATCTATTTGTACCATGTCTCAATGCTCTTCATTGGTGTTAATTACTCTCATGAACTCATACATTTCAAGGTTATCATATTACTTGGATTCAGTGTTACTATCACACATTCTACATCAATGATTTTTAGCAATTAGAAACACCCTATTGGAATGATTTATACCAAATCACGATATGGCCATAAAACACCCAATCAATCATACTAGATTTCTATTTCTCGGGTTAATAAACCAAATGGGTTATAATTATCTTTTCCAACAATCTGGAGTATACTTCACTTGATTGGTTCAAATATTGAAGGCAATGACTCCAAAGGATCTTCATCCATTAATCCCTAAAGCAATGATTCTTTAATAAATCGCAGCACTACTTCTAACTTTTAATTTCATGATTCAATATTGCTAAAATGCCAATGTTCCAGTCTCTATATTTGGATTCAACCACAAAGATCTGGAAGTGTGTCTCTCCTAGTGAAAGAACTCTTTATGATTCTGTAAATCGATGCTCCACATACACATCCAATCTCAATGAAACCTCAATGATGCACTTACACTTCATTCTGGAATTAAATTCAGATTCCATTAGGGGTTGACTATCATACACAGTCACCCAAACTACTCTCGGTGATAGGATTATCACTATGCACACAGGGTTTGATATGTCTAATTCATGTGCAGACATTCAATCAAACTCTACCATCTAACTATTTCAATTACACAGTCATTGTAATTCGAGGATTCATACACCATTACTAGAATTACATACTAGTTCTTGATCAAACATCCATGCACTCAAGTTTTGTTAATTGCTCACAAATTAATTAAGAGAAGTACACCTTCATTTAAAAATTCACACACACACACATAAATTATTCATTATACATATTGAACAATGCAGAAAATATGTATCATTCATTAATTAGATTGGTACAAGAAAATAAGTATAATTCAACAAGTTAACAGTATAGGAATTTAGTACAAAAATAAAAAGTTTATTGTTCTTCGTATTAAATAGTACAGGAAAAAGTTTCAATAATCTTCCTTTCAACCAATGGTACAACAATAGGTTAGCATTCTTCAATCAATCAGTACCGGAAATAAGAATAATCATTTACTTTCTAATATTGCACCGTATCTGCAATAAGATCTATATTTTTCCTTTCAAATTATACAACACGAAAATAAGTTAAATATTATTCTTCCAATCCACAACACAACAAAAGAACATCAATTTCAATATCAGAACCATAACCGCATTTTCCTTTTAATTGATTAGTACAAACATTGGTACAAGAATTGGTTCAGGAATCGGTACAGAAATAAGAAATGTTATTTTCTTTTCAACAGTAAATAGTAAAACCAGACAACGAATATAAATACATATATGTAATTTAAAATGAACAGTCACTAGTTCCAAATTAATATTGACATTTTCTCACATATGTCTGTGCTAAGAGGAGGAATAACATTATATTTTTCACATCAACAGTGACCATATTCGAAAGGAAATACTAGAACAACCAACCAACTAAATTTTACTAACCTAATAAATCACACTTTCCATGGAATTATGAAGGTTGCGGAAGCTATCAAAACCTCATCGCCAAGTTCATTCCTTGAATGCCAATTGTGGAATGTCCATCGAAAACCACCCTATCGCTCCTAAAGGGTGCTCTTCTTCCCCTTGGACCTACAAGATGTAAAGGGTATGAATGCAATAATATCTTCGACAAGGCTTGAAGGGTAGGCGACCCGTGGGATAGAGGCTCTCCCCTGGGATAAAGGGTCTTGGGACGTCTCAACCCCTGCTAAGTCACAAGTTTCTGGTATATCTGACTTGCAGGCTGTTGGATATACCCTTGGGAGGTTGTTGTTCCCATGGTTAAAAAAAAAATATCTTCTAGCATATTCGAGGGATGTAGATCACACTAAGGGCTCCCAAACCTATTCGTCCAATGATGAACCCCGCTCTCAGCAGACACCACAATACAAATGGCCATAATCTATGCCTTCTAACAATAGGGGGAAAAGATGTGTGAGATTCATGCTCACCCCTCCTCTTTATAGCTTTGAGAGTCTTTCCATGTGTCCTCCACATGCAAAATTAGGAATATCTTATTAACCTTTCGTTTAATTATTCACCCACCCATGTGTCTTTTTTCTCACAATTTCCTATTTTCCTATTTTTTTAATTAGATTTATCCCCACGTATTTTCCTATACTTTCTCAATCATGATTCCTTTTATTTCTCCATTTCTCCTAACTGAGTGGGTGTGTGCTTGGAGTTCTTTTATCCCTAATTAATAATTTCAAACTATTTATGTTTTTGCACAAGTTAATCCTAATTGTATTTTACAATTTAATATTAACTTATTTGCTCAAGATTAATAAAAAATATTTTCCTTTATTTTTAAAATAAACACACTTTAGCCATAACATTTATTTTATTTACATGATGCATTACAACACGCATATCAACGGTTTCATGTTCCACACATGCCCTTCAAATATCCCTCTTTAATGGTGGGGGTTGGTGCAATGGTTGAGACCATTGTTAACTCAGTCACATCCACCCTACTGAGAGACTTGAATGGTTCCTAGGGAATAAGTTCGAGTTGTTATTTCAAGGCCCCCATTCTAATCCTCATGAGTGATCAAATCTGTAGACTACCCTCACAGCAACATGCATCTGAAAAGAAAAAGCCTCTTTCGCCTTTTCCCAACTCGTCACATGGAGTAATCATTACTCTTACTACATTTCTTCCCATTCATCCCCATTACTTGATGTGGACCAATTGGAAATCGTAATCCAGTACATGCACGTAAAACAATATGCGAATCAAATCCTTCTAAATAAAACATAATATATCAATTTATATCATGTCAACATCACCTACCATGGATACCATGAATCCATCCGGAGTCTACACAGTATCGATGCCACCTTGCGTCACATGTACCTGTGTTTTCCTGTCACACTAGACAACCCATCAAAATTACATGATATACATAAACATGTCTATATTTATTTAATCATCATTCCATAATCTTAAGGCCTCATAAACATTTTATTATCATCAAATGATAATTTCTTCACTTTATGGCAATATAAAATTATACTCATCATCAACTCATCCTTTCATAATTTCATGATAGATAAATTTAAAACATACCACTTATTAATCAAAGCATTAGTTTCCACACATGGTCGGTTCATTCATCATTGAATTCCCTAAAAATTAACATAGCATAATAATCCAAGTCTAAATCCACGTACAACCGAGTCATTAATTCAAAACCGAATGCCCACAAATAACAGTGTTGTGATATTAATCAAAGTCTAAGTAAAAGCAGGGCACTACAAGATCATTCAAGATGTATGGTGGACATGCATTCCAGGAAGGAAACTACTCAAATATTAAGTGAGGACTTCACTCCTGAAATGAATGAGAGGCTACCAAGTGTCCAAGGGGAACCCATTTCACAGGAAATAAAAAAACAGTTTTCGACAAGGGTGGTAAGTGATTTTAGAAGGAGAGAAAGTAGTATTGGAAACCACTTAAGAAATATATGAAATGTCATATGATCGCCATGTGTCCTAGTGGATTGGAAAAAAATAAGGCACACTACTTAATACAATAGTGGAAAATGACATAGATCAATGACTGGTAAGGATTTTGGGATTTGATACAAACCGTTACACCAAAACCCCAAGGTGTTAGTGAAGGCCGTCCATTAGGATCTTAACATCCCACCATGCTCCACAGTCCGGACTCTGGGCTAGATGTGCGCTCGTACGGTGGTGTCCCCTTTGCACTGTACGAGCCTCGGGAGAACACTGCAATGCCGACGTTGCCACCCACTCTGTGACTTGAGCCTGGGTGGAGGCTCTGATACCAAATGATACAAACCGTTACACCAAAACCCCGAGGTGTTAGTGAAGGCCTTCCATTAGGATCTTAACATCCCACCACACTCCGCAGTCCAGAATCTGGGTTGGATGTCCTCCCATACGGTGGTGTCCCCTTTGCGCCGTACGAGCCTCGGGCGAACACTGCAATGCTGACGTTGCCACCCGCTCTGTGAATTGAACCTGGGTGGAGGCTCTGATACCAAATGATACAAACCGTTACACCAAAACCCGGAGGTGTTAGTGAAGGCCGTCCATTAGGATCTTAACAATGCTAGAGGTTGATGTGACTGTGGGTCCCACCTAGACACGTGGAAACTAATCATTCATTTCAGGAGTGAAGGACTCACTTAACCATCAAGGATTTTTCTTCTTGAAATGCATGTGCACCATAGGTCATGGATGATCGACAACCATTCAATGTTTTGAGGGTGCAATGTAGGATTCAAATTTAGTTAGTTATAATCCTGTTAGGAACCTATGTCAACCCTTCTCTTTACTATGTTAGTATATTGTTGTTGGACGCATATGCTTTGTAAGTCGTCCCGTAGTCTTTGTTGATCCATAGTTTATATTAGCCCATAGTATTGGACGCATATGCTTTGTAAGTTGTCTCATAGTATTATATGTCCCATGGTTTTGACTCATAGTATTGGGCACAAACTTAGTATATAAGTGTGTGTTGAGGTCATTATTTGTATGAGCTTGCTCATAGGAGGTTGCCCCCTTGAAGTGGCCTGTGATCAATATAAAAGTGATTCTGAGTTCTGTCATTTCTGCTATTTCGCATATTCTTATTAATTAATTGTTGCAGGTGCATCACATCTGGTATCAGAGCACTTTCTTGGGCTCGTTGGGTGGAATTTCTACCAAAAATTTTTTCGCATCTGTTGCAGCTTCAGATTTGGGAATAATCCCTATCCTCTTAATTGTGGGAAGTACTTGGGCATAAGCCCTAAAACTCATTGTGAGGAGTACCATAGGAACCCCAAAGTAGCTGGCCCATTGAGAGGACCTGCCAGCAAAAAGGGCAACGACCCCTACCCGATTGACTAGTTCCCACCCATGAGGTAAACTAAGAGCTGTCGTTTGTGGAAAAGCAGTTATCAGTTTTACTTGAGCCGTGGAGTGAGGGGTACAACCCCAATATGCAAGTCGTCAGACAGCATTGGTGGCCGAGTGAAACACCTGAACTGTTAGGAAGTCGTACATACCTGGGGTCCATATCTATTTTCAGTTGAACTGTTGCCGATCACTTCCGCTCCAGATCCAGCCATTTCAGATCTATTATGAAAGTCGTTCCAGATCCAATCGTCATTTCAGATCCAGCCATTTTCGATCCCCTCCACGCTGTTGCAGATCCATCTGTTGTGGATCCCTTCCGCACCGCTGTTGCCGATCCATTTCTAAAAATAAAATAAAAAAATTCTCCATATCTCCCTTGTTTTCACTTTGTTTCCCTTGAAATTTTAGGGGAACCCCTATCATTCCATTCTGCATCTTTCATTCCTGAGGACCCTATCCCCAATTCCCCTTCCCAAAGCCCGAAATCCCATATTTGTCTATTTTTAGGGTTTGCCATAACTTCCTCAGATTTCACCCAATCACCTTCAAATTTTACCATAGAGTTCCTTTCTGAATTCTGCTTCTTTGTCCCTCTCTGCCAAATTTTCTCATTCTATCACCCCGCTTCTGAAATCCCCCTTTTTGCTTTCTTGTCCTTTCGACAGTGTCCAAAATCTAGTCAAACCCCAATTACCCATCAGATTGTTTCCCCAATCCAAATTCCCCTTTACTAAATCAGCTTCTGTTTGTGTTTTTCTACCCATTCCACAAAAAAAAAAGACCTGGTTATGGTTGTCACCCGTGCAGGAGCCCACACCATGGAGGAAGCACTTGTAGCCATCCAAACCAAACTCCAAGATCTGGATGAAAAATTTCTCAGCCTCCATCTTCAGCATTTAGCCATGAACAATACCAGACAGCGAGAATCTTTTGCAGCCACCGGGTTCTCTTATTCCAGCAATTTTCGTGGGCCGAAGCTTGATTTTCCTCGCTTCAATGGTACTGATTCGACTGGATGGATATATCGTGCAGAACAATATTTCAGTCTGCATAATACTTCTGATGCCCAGAAAGTTCCACTTGCATCCTTTCATTTGGAACAGGAAGCCCTTCAATGGTATCGTTCGTACATCAAAGCTCATCCCGAGCCCAACTGGACAGATTTTTGCCAACTCATTTTGCCACGATTTGGTCCTAGTGCTTTTGATGATTTCATAGGAGCACTCACTAAACTCCACCAAATTGGCACAGTGAGAGAGTATCAGACAAAATTTGAGAAATTGGCCAATCACACAGAAGGATTGTCTGATGAATTCTACAGGAGTTGTTTTATCAGTGGTCTCAAGGATGAAACCACTCAGAGGTCAAAATGTTTTGTCCTAACACAATGATGGAAGTCCTAGGGTTGGATAAGCTGGCCGAGGACAAGATTGCAGCTCAACAATGCTCCAAACCCACCTTTGTTCCCTTCAAAAATATGGGTTCCCAACGACCTCCCATCACGCCTTCTCCTCAACCAACTCCTATCAAGTATTTGTCTGAAATAGAAATGCAGGCACGCCAAGAAAAAGGGATTTTCTATAATTGTGATGAGAAATTCACTCGGGGACATAGATGTGTTCAACAAAAGCTCTATCTCTTGGATGTGGATTCTCCGCCTACCTTAGAACTTGGTGAAGAAGCTACAGATACAGTAGATGATCAAGTCGACATTCAACACCTTCCTATTGACACCCCATCTCAGGACAACCTACCCGAGATCTCTCTCCATGTTGTAACTGGCGTCACCTCCCCACAAACAATGCGGGTCAGGGGATACTTCAAGAAGCTCCCTCTTACCGTACTCATTGATTCTGGTAGCACTCATAACTTCATTGACCCTCGGATTGCCAAACAGGATGATTGTTTTGTCCATCCTTGCTCCAACTTTGAAGTCATGGTTGCCAATGGGGGCACCTTACCTTGCAAGGGGAAGTGTCACAATTTGCGTATCTCTATGGAAGATTATAACCTACGCTCTGACATGTTTGCCTTGTCCTTAGGCGGATGTGATGTGGTTTTGGGCGTTCAATGGTTACGCACACTTGGCCCCATCTTATAGGATTTTGCTGAACTTTGAATGCATTTTAAAGTCAATGGGGCACAACACAAATTTATGGGCTTACAACCAGGGTCTCTCTGCATCATCAGTTCACATCACCTGGAAAAAATCCTTAAGAAGAATTCACATGGTGTCATTGCTCAGCTCAATTCCATTCAGATGCACCCATCAACAGTCTCCACTACTTCCTTAGATATATATGCAGGTATCTTTGTTGAACCAATGCGCTTGCTGCCTTCAAGAGACCTTTCCAGTAAGAATTTAGCCACATCTACCTCTCAGCAGGAAATGATGGCTGTTTTGCATGCAGTACAGAAGTGGCAACCATACCTATTAGGGAATTATTTCTACATCAAGACTGATCTCCAGAGTCTGGAAAATTTTCTAGAACAATGGGTCTCCTCCCCAACACACCTGAAATGGGTTATCCAACTCATGGGTTATCCCTATGTGATCACTTACAAGAAGGGTAAGGACAATATGGTGGAAGATGCTCCTTCTCTCACAATTGATGACCCAGTTTCTCTTACAGCTCTTTCTCTGCTTGTTCCAAATTGGTTGCCATATGTTCAACAGGGCTCTCTCTTCTATGAACTCCATGCTTCTTCATCAACAGGGCACTCTGGGTTCTGTAAAATGTATGACCGGGAACAATGTAAATTCTTTTTGGCAGGGACTAAAAATGACAATTCAACAGATGGTGGCTGACGATGATACTTTCCAAGTCAACACGGGTGAAACGACACTCCTTTTAGGATTGCTCAAACCCTTGCCCATCCCTACACAGCTTTGGCCAACTATTTCTATGGATTTCCTAGCAACGCTCTGGTGGTACAATACCACATCTCAAAGGACACCATATGAAGCAGTCTATGGAAAAACACCGCCAGTTCTTCTTCCGTACATCCTTCGCAGCTCCCCAGTTCAAGAAATTGACTCGGTTCTTCGACACCGTGATCAGATTCTTCTCATTCTGCAGGACAATCTTCACATGGCCAGAATTCACCTAAAACAACAAGCCGATCAGCACCGTTCTGAGCGCATTTTCCACGCAGCTGACAGGGTTCTTCTTCATCTACAGCCTTCCAAGCAATCCTCCTTGATACTCCAAAGGCGTTAGTGGCCCAAAATGCAACCCGAGGATGCTACTGGGGAACCACTCCTTCAGATTCTGCAGCACTTTCTCCAACCAAAGCTTTGAGGACAAAGCTTTTTCTAAGGGAGAGGGGATGTTAGGAACCTATGTCAACCCTTCTCTTTACTATGTTAGTATATTTTTTTTGGATGCATATGCTTTGTAAGTCGTCCCGTAGTATTTGTTGATCCATAGTTTATATTAGCCCATAGTATTGACCCATAGTATTGGACGCATATGCTTTGTAAGTCGTCTTGTAGTATTATATGTCCCATGGTTTTAACTCATAGTATTGGGCATAGAATTAGTATATAAGTGTGTGTTGAGGTCATTGAAGGCACCGTGAAGTTATTTTTATTGAGCTTTCTCATAGGAGGTTGCCCCCTCGAAGTGGCCTGTGATAATATAAAAGTGATTCTGAGTTCTGTCATTTCTGCTATTTCGCATATTCTTATTAATTAATTGTTGTAGGTGCATCACAGGCATTGTGCAAGGAAAATAAAGGAAAAGGGTGCCATGAGACATAGTAAGGTGACATGGAGGATAGTAGAGAATGACATGGCCACACAAGGTGATAACACGTAGGACTCACTAACACATCAAAATCCATGTGTCATGTGATGTCAGTACAATGCCATCTTAGCATCATGCCATGTCAACATAATTAAAAGTAAAAAAAAAAATATGAAGCCAAAAAATGATTTTGACCACAGCGGGTGTATATTTATTCAGAATTTGCTAAACAAATTGGAATTTGTACACATTGAGTAGGACTACATAAATGTAAGAGAGAGGTGTGGACCTGTTCAAATCCATTTTTCTAGAAAGGGGAAATTAGTCACTTTTGAATACACGTGCCCAATTATTTTTTTGGGGCTCTATTGGGGATGAGATTTTGAAAATGTAGTTGTTGACTAGTCATAGAAATTACTATGAATATTTTGTCCAAATCCCAAAGGGTGTGGACTAGTGGATATATAGAAACATGCCAAAATCCATTATTTCGGACTCACACTAGTGATTTTGGAAAACATGAAGAAGGTTAAAGTATCTCAAAAATGGAAAAATTATTTCCTTGAAATTTTAACTTAACAAGATGAAAAGATTTGTTGAAATGAAGTTTTCCCAAATTTTCTCTATTTGTGAAATAGGAGTTTTCACTAAAAATTATAAGCTTGGGAGAAGAACAAAAGGTAAAAGTTGACAAGTCCATAATTATATAAAAAATGAATGGAGCATCATATTATGGATCTATGAGATGTTGAGCATGTAGTACCCTATGGACTATTAGTTCCTGCTACAAAAGTATTTATGAATCTTTATATATTTTATTCTATAGGTCTCAGAAGTTGGTCCCTAAGAAAAAGTGCAGCTATAGGAACAATGCAAAATTAGGTAAAATTGCAAATTTTGGAGCATTGTAAGTTTCATCTTGGATCTCATAAATGAATGTGGTTTTAGTCATTAGATATATTATCAATAGGAGAATAACTATGAGCAATCATATCATGAAGAAGTGATTTAGATGCTTCTAGAATTTGGATAGAAAAGGGGGCATGTAGCCCTAATTTGACAAAATTGTCAAATAGGTAGTTTCCAAAATTCTTAAATGTCTATGAAATGTTTATAGAATTTTGAAAATTAAAGCGTATCTTGCAAATACAATATTGCAATAGATATAACCATTGGTCAAATATCACAGATCAAAACTGGGGAAGAAAATGGAAGAATGAAAAATTCCATACAATCATGAGGAAGAGGTTAGAGGTTTGAATATTGGTGTGGGTAATGAAGAAACATATTCTAAGGGGAATAGAAGAAGAATTACACCATTATAGCTAGTGGAAACAATGAAAAACTTGAGGATGGAGATGCAGAGTTGTAGAGATGACAATGAAGGAATGCAGAGAGATCACAAGAAATATATGGGCATTCCAAGAGTGCTACTACGATTCATAGGAATCATTACTCATCGCCTCATGTAGTCAGGAGTTCATACTCATATGAGGAATCCAAGAGAAATCCATAAATGTCCCCAATTAGACATTGTAAAATAAGACATCTGGAAAATGAGCTAAAAGGGAGGTTGAGAAATATTAAGCCACCCACTTTTGATGGTGAGAACAAGAAAGGAGAATATGTTGAAGCATGGCAATTGGGGATGCGGGAAATATCTCCAAGTACACAACTATTCCTCTAGTATGGAGGCTATAATTGCCATTTACAACTTGTAAGGAAAAGATTCCATTTGTTGGGATTAGTTGCTTCAACTGAAAACATGATTTCATCGAGGTAGTTCAAGAAGTACTTCCAACAAAAGTACCTATTAGAATATTATTATGGCAAGAAGAAGGAAGAGTTGCTTGAACTCAAGTTGGTAAAGATGAGCATGGAAGAATATGAATTGAATTTTTTAGAATTGTTGAGATATGTTTGGCTTATCAAAGAAGAGAAGGTAAATCTACAAAGATTCATGAATGGGTTGGATTCATTCTGCAGATTAAAAATTTAGTTTGATGAACCCAAGAAAGAGAAAATACATAAATCCAAGCATGTATATCATCATAACAAAGGAAAGGGAAAATTTTCAGAATTATTGGATAGATAAGAATAAAGATTAGGAAGAATAGAGGAAGGAAGGATTTAAACCTCCTTTCTTCAGGAACCAACCAAATTCATATCGACAAAGTATTCCAACTCAAAATGGACCCAAGATGG
The DNA here is from genome assembly GCA_027924585.1 of Larix kaempferi. Taxonomy (NCBI): domain Eukaryota; kingdom Viridiplantae; phylum Streptophyta; class Pinopsida; order Pinales; family Pinaceae; genus Larix; species Larix kaempferi. The sequence goes on along the minus strand of BSBM01001530.1, from coordinate 26,388,460 downwards.
AAAAGTATCTAGGAGGAGGAACAAGGAAACAACTCAAATGTTAGAGATGTGAAGGAGACCATTTATTTAAAGAGTACCCTCAAAACGGAGACATAATGAGGACCATGCACAACATATAAGAAGCAAGTATTGTGGAATATGTGGCCAAAATAATTCCCATAATATATATATGCAACCTTGGACCATTGATAGGCGGATCATCAATCCAACATGATTGAGGTTGAAGGTAACATTTCCAATCGACTAATTTCCATTTTAATTGATGCAGGAGTGAGTCATAGCTATATTGATCCTAATTTGGTTGAAAGATTTCATCTAAAGAGTAGTAAGCATGCTAAATCATGCATGGTTCAGTTGGCTACTAGAACAAAACAAAAAATTAGTGAGTTGGTAAAGGGATATCAAATATATATGAATTGACTCAACACGTTTGCAAATTTGAACATAATACCACTGGGATAATATGATGTTCTTATTGCAATGGATTGGTTAGATGCACACCATTTTTCATAACAAGTCATTTGCTTTTCTTAATAAAGAAGAATAGTAATAGATAGTGAAAGGAATTACAAGACCTATTTATATAAGGGAGATTTCATCTTTGTAGTTGAATAGATTCTTCAAAAAAGGGTGTCAATTGTATGTATCTCACGTGGAAAAGCTTGAAAAGTGTAAAGGCCCAAGCTTAGAGGAATTTATAGTATTACGAGAGTTTGCGGATCTATTGCAACAAGTACTAGGATTTACATCAAATGTAGTTGGGATAAGTGTTGAAAAAAATATGCATACGTCGAAGTGTGTCTCCTTAGGGAGCACTAGTACTTTTTGTAAAGAAAAAGGATCGAACTTTGAGGTTGTGCATTGACTTCATGTAGTTAAACAAGGTCACTATAAGGAAATCCTCTACCAAGAATAGATGACTTGTTTGATCAACTAAGAGGAGAAAATATTTTATCAAAGGTAAATTTGAGATCAGGTTATCATTGGCAGAGGATAAAGGATGAAGACATTAGAAAGAGAGTTTCAAAACCAAATATGGTCATCATGAGTTTGTAGTGGTGCCTTTTGGTTTGAGAAATGCACTAGATACATTTATGTGTTTCATGAATGGAATACTTAGGCTATATTTGGAAAAAAAAATCATTGTATTTATGGATGGAATTCTTATTTATTTAAAATCATAGGAGGAGCATGAAGAGCACTTGAGAATTGTACTACAAGTGCTAATATAACACCGGATTTATGTTAAGCTTTGTAAATGTTCCTTTTATTAGAGGTAGATTCGTTATTTGGGACACATTATTTATTAAGGAGTAGTGGTATATCCTTAAAATATTTCAAACCTATTATGGGATGGCATAAACCCAAAAATATATCAAAAGTAAGGTCATTTATGAGATTGGTTGGATACTATAGAAGATTTATAGAAAGGTTCTCAAAAGTAGTACATCTAATTAAATCATTGCAGAAGAAAAAAGTCAAATTTTAATGGACACCACAATGTGAAGAATTTTTTCAACAATTAAAGAGATTACTCACTAGTACACAAGTTATCAAGACTATAGATCCAAATGAATATTTTGTGGTATGCACATATGCTTGCAAAGAAGGAATAGGTGGAGTCAATATGCTAAAGGGGCATGTGTTATGTTATGAATCCAAAAATATGAAGGAGCATGAAAAGAAATATTCCACGCATGATTTATAACTTGCTACCATGTGCATGAATTGAAGAGGTGGAGACATTATCTCATGGGTAAAAAATTTAAGAATAGATCACAATGGGTTGAACTATTTGTTTGAGAAAAAGACTCCGAATGCTAGGAAAACAAGATGGCTAGAAATTATTTGTGAGTTTGATTTTGATATCAAACATATAAAGGGTGAAGAGAAAAATATTTTTTATGCACTCAACAGGAGAGTACATGCAATGCATCCTACAACCACTAGCATGTGTGAACCAGATATAACCAGAATTCTTGAGGTTGTTAGTTTAGATAAATATCATCTTCCTATAAAAGAAGGATTACGATAGGAAAATGTACTAACATAAATATGAAGGTTGTGGGTTGGAAGAGGATGGAATTATTATGCATAAAAATAGAATTTATGTTCCAAATTCTATTGAATTAAGGAAACTAGTCATTAATGAGATGCATAAGGTCCCATTTTTTGGGCACCCTGGATACCAAAAGGCAATTACAAAATTAAGAAGTCAATTCTTTTGCCTAGGATTAATGAAAAAATATATATATTGAGTATATAACAAGGTGCATGGAATGTCAAAGGGTAAAGGTTGAGCATAGACATCCAACAAGATCTATAAAACCATTGCCAATACGACAATGGAAATGGGATGTGGTGATGATTTATTTCATCACTAAGTTTCCCAAGACAAGAAAGCAACCTGATTCAATCATGGTAGTGGTGGACAAGTTGAAAAACATTGCTCACTTTATTCCAATCAAGTCAACTCATAAAGTAGTCAATGTAGTAGAAATTTACATGAAAGAGATTCCCTTGTTGCATGGGATACCTAGGAAATTGTATCAAACATAGATCTAAAGTTAAAACTTTTGGAAAGGGATATTCAAATGATTTGGAATAAATATGAATTTAAGTACATTGATAGATGGATAGAATGCGATAGTGAATCAACTCATTGAATATATGTAATGGATATATGTGATGTAACTGTAAGGAGATGGTTGAATTTATATGTTAATCAACTCACTCAATTCAGTTGATGTCAATGCAAAATGTGGTCGATGTCCAAATTGGTCGATACATAAAATTGGTCGATGAGTCAAGCAAAAAGTGGTTGATATTATATTTTGTTCGACGAGTCATATTTATAACTATTTCTATGGTTGGTATAGGTTTTAAAATGTTAAGTCAGTATTATAGGTGACACATGTAATTCAAGTTAAATTGAGCCTCTTGGAAACTATGTAATTGCAGTCATGTCAATGGTGTTGATGTTCTCCATAGTTTCGACATCGTGCAAACATTCTGCAGATCATTCTCCTAGAAGGGTCATGTTTATTTGACCCATGGCTTGGTAGAGGATGGCCCTATCATATCACTAGTTAGTCATGTGTATTAACTATGTGTATTGAGACTCGGATACTTAGCCTTTGTCTAGTCATGTGGATTGACTATAGTGAAGGTAGGCCAGTGGTCACATTGCATACTCTATGGGGGAGTGCTCATGATGGAGCAATCTATTCTTATAGAGTGACTTGACTTGTCTATGTTACAGTTAATCTTATTACTTTATATATTAGGCAAAGTATAATCTAATGTTGAATTTGACATTGGCTCTAAGAAATGTCTCGTACTTCTTATTGTATGGTCAAATCAAAATTAAAACTCTATAGAAGAATTTGATGTGCATGTTAAGAGATATTAATGAGGAGAAATTTTCTATGATGAAGAAATAGCCGAGATGTCAAGGAAAACCATTGAATAAGTTCCAAATACCATTGAAGAAGTTCCAAATGAAAAATGAAGACAAGAAGTCAAGCCGACTTGAAGATAAATAAAAGATAAAGATTAAAACTAGCAAGTCGGCCCCAATGAAAGTGTACAAGTCATCCCTATTGAGGAATCTTATAGTAAAAACAAGAATATAAATAAAGTGCTTCCACACTTCATTTTTACACTCACTCATCACATCTTCTTCTGTCCACTTGTGCGCATCTCCTTGGAAGGCCTAGCAAAGGAAAGAAGAATATTTTTTGGGTTCTCTTATTCTCTTGAAATATTTCCTACCCTTGCTAGGGTTTCTTTTGAAGGAGGACGAACCTATCTTGTGCTAAGGTTCATATTCATGATTGGTATTGTACTTGTATTGGATTGATTTCTTTTGAGAAATTTTTTTTGGGTCTTCTCCCTATTGGGTTTCCGAGTATAAAATATTTGTGTCTCTTTTGCATGGTTATCTTTCAGTGATCCTTGTTTTATTTTTGCTATAAATTAATGATGTTATAATTGTGGGATGAAATCAATTATGAAATAAAGTTGAAAGAGATAAAAATTATACTACTAAGCTAAAATTCAACACGGTATCAGAACAATACTGAATAGAAACCATTGCCAAAGACTATTTCTTCCCTAACCTGAAAAATAGGGCTTCCAATTTTGGACACTTCTCTCTACATATTGGACTTGAATATAGCATCTTGGAACTCTCCCTAGGAGGGCGCACTTATTTGTGGAAGCAAATCTCAGTTTTTGTGGAGTTTCAATTTTGACCTAATTTCTATTGGAACCAAGGAGCTAGGGCTTCTAGTTTTGAACTCTTCTAGCCATAGATTAGACTAAATATATTGTTTTGGAGTTCTCCCTAGGAAGGACCACCTACCTATGGAGTCACTTTTCACTTTTGACAAAGTTCAGTTTTGACCTAGCTTCTGTTAGGGTTTCAGGATCAAAATTACAAAATGGTGACCAGTCTTAGAGTGGAAGACAAGTTGGATGGTGCTTCAAATTTTAGATCCTAGAAGGCAAGGATACTTTTGATTTTAGAATAAAATGAGATCCAGGATCATGTAAAGAAGGATGTCCCAGAACCAGGAGATCTTGTGGAAAATACCAAATACAAAAAGAATGAAGCAAAGGAAAAGAGGATTTTAATTGATTATGTAAAAGACTAATTGATTCCTCATATTGGTTACTTGGAGAATGCCAAATCAATGTATGATGCCTTATTAGTATTGTTCGAAAGAAAAAACACCAGCAGGAAGCTAGCCTTGAGAAATCATCTATGTTGTATAAAGATGACCAACTCAAATTCTATTGCTACTTACTTTGTGAAGATCTCCTAGTTAAGAGATCAACTTAAAGACATTGGAGACATTATTGATGATGCAAAACTTGTTATAATGACCCTTAATGGATTTCCTTCCTCACAGGAATCATTTATTCCGAGTGTTTATGGAAGAGAGAGTTACCCAAATTTGTCTGATTATGGTTGGATTGTGTTCAAGAAGAGGCTAGAGTATTAACAAAGAATAGCTCACGAAAATATCAGGACGAAGAAAATCAAGCCCTCGTAGCTCATGCAAGAAAAGGAAAAGAAAGAAGAAACTTTAAAAGGTGAAATATAGGTGGAAGATAAACTCCAACTCAAGGAAAAAAAGAGAAAGATCTTTCAAAGATCAAATGTTTCAATTGTCATAAATTTAGTCATTATGCATATCAATGTACTCAAAGGAAAAGGAAGGGAAAGCAACATGCATCAACAACAAGTGTTGATGAGCCTCCATCAAAGAATACAAAAGAAGATAAACTTGATGAGGTTGTAGAAGAACTCCAAAATGCGTATTTCTTCTAGTACATTCTAGGTATATGTGCACCAATGATAGGATTATCTATGATGATGTTTTGTACTATATGATTGTCATTGGTGATTTACATCATGAAGACCTAGGTTGTAGTCTTAAATAAGATCTTGACAAGAAAGAAGATATATATATATCATGAGAATTCACCTCCAAGGACTTTAGTGATTTCTGCAAAGAGGTGGAGATCAAGAGAGAGTCAACAAAACAAACAAAGATAAGTATTTTATACTTTGTATGATACATTTTATTTGCTTAAATTTGAATTATTATTATTAATGAATAGCATAATTGTTTAATTTAGTACTGGTTAACCCTTGTGGAAATTTCTATCATGTGTTACAGAATAGGTCCATTGTAAAGATTGTGGAGATGATGATCTGTGATATATCTAGTATGATAGTTATACTTAGATCAAGTGTGCTCATCGAATATTGGGAAACCAGACTTCTAAGGAAGCATTAACATAAGTGAGTCATATATCATGTAAAGTCAAGAGTTTTTGGTTGTGGAGCCTGATTATCTTCATGATTCAGAGATCTTGTTGTTAGTCATATTTGTACCCCAGTTTTATATGATGTGCAGGTGGGATGTACACTCATCCAATGGGGGGTGGGTCCTCGTGCGTTGTTTTCTGGACATGGTATTGGGTATCCCATGAGTATTTCCCATAGTAATCCCTCTTTAAAAGGAAGGCATTGGAATATAGTTTTGTATTATATTGTAGTATTGTGAAAAAAGATCTATGTGATTGTATGAGAGAGACTGTGAGAGTGTGAAGAGGAAATTGCAGTGGATGTGTTGCAGGTTGAATCCCTTCATTTGTTGGGTAGTGTAATAAAAGGATTGGAAATTTCTCCATGGACATAGCCCATATTTGGTGAGCCATGTATATTGGTGTCTCTCGTATATTGTGTTTATATGTTTTATTTATGCATCTTAATTTAATCTATTGTTCTGCGATCTTGTTTTTCTAACAATTGGTATCAGATCCAAAGGCCTATTTGGCACATACACTCACAGGAAATAAAGGTTCCTGGTTTGAGTGGGAGCAATGGCAAAGAAGGAAAGTTTAGGGTCGATAAATTTAACGGCCAAAACTACCAGTTATGGAAGATGTAGATGGAGGACTATCTATATCAGAAGGATCTATTCCTACCATTGGGAGGAAAAGGAAGTAATCCAGTGTCTATGAAGGACAAAGAATGGAAGGTTCTTGACAGAAAGGCACTATGAACAATATGGCTATGACTGGTTTAGTCGGTGGCTTTCAATATTTCAAAAGGAAAGAAAACGAAGGATTTGATGAAGGCATTGGCTAAACTATATGAAAAAACCTCAGCTTCCAAAAAGGTATTTCTAATGAAGCGTTTATTTAATATGAATATATCAAAAGGTGGGTTTGTTGTTGACCATTTAAATGAATTTAATACTGTTAGTAATTAGTTATTTTTTGTAGGAGTGAACTTCGATGATGAGGTTAGGGCTCTTTTCATCTTGTGCTCATTGACAGAAATCCGAAATGGCTTGTTCATGGAAGTAAGTAACTCTATCTCTAGTTCAAACAATGTGAAATTTGATGATGTCATCGGTGTTATTCTTAGTGAGGAAATGCAAAGGAAAAGCATAGGGGATACATCAAGTAATTTGTTGACCATGGAAAGAAGGAGAAGACAAAGGGAGAGATGAATGATCCTAGGTAATCGTGGGAAGTATAGGAAGGGTAGATCCAATTCCAGGCTAGAAAAAATAGAGTGTTCGAACTGTGGGAAGAAATGACATCTAAAGAAAGACTACATATCTCTAAAGAAGAAAGGAGATGGACAACATGAGACTACCCAAGAAGCAAATATGGCAGGAAATGTGTTACAAGATCCTTTGATTTTTGCATTAGATAATACTAGTGATTACTGGGTAGTAGATTTAGGGGCTTCATTTCATGCTACACCCCACATGAAATATTTTCATGATTATGTTAAAGGTGATTTTGGACATGTTTTATTTGGTGATGATGAACCATGTAAAATTGTTGGAATGGGTAAGGTACAAATAAAGTTAAAGAATGAAAATGAATGGTTGATGAAATATGTAAGTCATATTCCTGTGATGAAAAGAAATATAATCTCAACAGGGTAGTTGGACATGCTGGTTGTTTATCTACATTTGGAGAAACGTGGTGGAAGATCACTAAAGGATCGTTCCTAATAGAAAAAGGAGACATGATAGGTGCATTGTATTTATGTCCTCATAATACTGATTGTTATATCTCTTTAGCTTCAACATGAATAAATACAACATTGTGGTATGCTTGGCCACATGAGTGAGAAGGGGATGCAAATTCTCCATTCAAGGAATTTGTTGCTAGATTTGAAGCATGTTAGTTTGGAATTATGTCATAATTGCGTTTATGGAAAATAGAAGAGAGTCATATTTCTTAGGATTGGGAAGCAAAAGAAGAGTGAAAAGTTAGAGCTTGTGCATACAGATGTATTGGGACTGGATTAGGTACAATCTCTTGGTGTTTCTATTATTATGTTAGTTTTATTGATGATGTAACTAGAAAAACTTGGGTTTATTGCATTCGATAGAAATCTGATGTTTTTTCCACTTTTAAGAAATGGAAAAGTTTGGTTGAGAATGAGACATGAAAAAGGTTGAAGTATCTCATATATGATAATGGAGGTGAATACTTTGGTAATGATTTTGATAGTTATTATTCATACCATAGGATTTGTATAAAGAAAACAATCCCAGGAACATCACAAGAAAATGGTGTGTCAAAAAGGATGAACATGACAATCATGGAGCGTACAAAGTATATGAGATTGCATGCAGGGTTTCTCTTATAGCTTTGGGTAGATGTTGTAGATACTATTGTTTACTTAATAAATAGAGGGACTTCAAGCTCCTTGGATGGTGGCATTCCAAAGGAGGCATGGATAAGTAAAAAGGTAAACTACTCATTTATGAGAACTTTTGGTTGTGAAGCATTTGTCCATATTGATAAAGAAAATAAAACAAAGCTTGAGGCTAAATCCAAGAAGTGTAACTTTATTGGATATGGGGTTGATGATTTTGATATCGTGTATGGGATTATGAAAATCACAAAATCATTAGGATTAGAGGTGTGGTATTCAATGAAAAGGTCATGTATAAAGATCAGTTGCAAGGAAAGAAACGGGAAAAGGAAAACACATAATACATAGTGCTTGATGAAATACAAGAAAATGAAACTACAAATGTGCCAGAAAATTAAGAACAACAACAGGCACCTCAAACTCCTGCAACTGTTAGAAAATCTACCAGCTTAAGTAGACCTCCTGAACAATACTCTCCTTCACTTTATTATTTATTGATGGCTTATTATGGTGAACCAGAATGTTATGAAGAAGCAATGTAGGTGAAAACTAGAAAGAAGTGGGAGAAAGGCGTGAATGAAGAGATGGACTCCTTGGTAGGAAACCAGACATGGTATTTAGTTTGGTTGCTTGCAGGTAAAAGATCATTGCAGAATAAATGGGTTTACAGGTTGAATGAAGAAGATGGAGGCAAGAAGCAGTACAAAGGAAGACTTGTTGTAAAGGGGTTTGAACAAAACAAAGGTATAAATTTTGATAAAATATTTTCTTTGGTTGTTAAAATGACTTCAATTAGAACTATTTTAAGTCTAGTGGATGTAGAAGATTTACATATTGAACAGTTAGATGTAAAAACAACATTTATCAATGGGGATTTTGAGGAAGAGATTTATATGCACCAACCACATGGGTATGAGGTCAAAGGGAAGGATACTTTACTATGTAGGTTGAAGAAGAGCTTGTATGGCCTGAAACAAGCTCCAAGGCAATGGTATTTGAAATTTGACAAGTTTATGACATAACAAGGTTATAGTAGATGTCATTCTGACCACTGTGTTTATTTCAAGAGGCTAGATAATGGAAGATATATTATATTGTTATTGTATGTGGATGACATGCTTTTTGCAAGGTCTAACATGCAGGATATAAATATACTCAAAATGAAATTAGATAATTCATTTGCAACGAAGAATTTGGGTGCTACAGAGCAAATCCTTAGTATGAGAATAATAAGCAACTAGAAAAATTACAAATTGACATTGTCTCACGGTGAGTACATAGAAAAGGTGTTAAAGAGATTTGGAATGCAAGATGCAAAACTAATTAGTACACCTTTGGCCATCCATTTCAAACTAAGTAAGGAGATGTATCCCAAGACATAGAGGAAATAGAATGCATGTCCAAGGTACCTTATTCATCAACAGTTGGTAGTCTGATGTATGCGATGGTGTGCACAAGACCATATATTGCAATGCAATGGGATTTATGAGAAGGTATATGAATAATCCAGGAAAAGAACATTGGAAGGCATCAAAGTGGATTCTCAAGTATTTGAGAGGTACTACTACTCATTCATTATATTTTGGGGGTTCAAACATTGTTCTCCAAGGATATGTTGATCCAGATATGGTAGGTGATAAAGCTAGCAGGAGAGGAACCATAGGGTATGTCTTTATTGTAGGTGGAACAACAGTAAGTTGGATTTCAAAACTACAAAGGGTTGTTTCACTTTCAACAAGGGAAGCAGAGTATGTTGCTTCTATAGATGCTAGTAAAGAGATGATTTGGATACAGAGGTTCATGGAGGAATTGGGTAAGAAGCAAGAGAATAGAAAGTTGTACAATGACAAACAAAGTGCCATTCATATTGCAAAGAACTCAACCTTCCATTCTAATACTAAACATATACAACTCAAGCACCATTTCATACGATCTGTTATGGAAGATGAATTGTTGAAGTTGGAAAAGATAGATACTAGCTAGAATCCTGCAAACATGTTGACAAAGGTAGTAACCAAAGAGAAACTAAGTTCCTGCTTAGTTTTAGTTGGCCTTCAAGCATGAAGGTGAAGATGAAAAATTTGCTAGGTCCAATGTTTGGAGCATAGTATAGCAGATGCAGTAGCGTTGGAGTTGATGTGACTAGTATCCAAGTGGGAGATTGTTGGTTGTGGATCCTGATTATCTTCTTGATTCAATGATCTTATTGTTCAGTCGTGTTTGTATCCCATTTTTATATGTTGTGCAGGTGTATTGTACACTCATCCCAGATGGGGGTGTGGGGGGTATTGTCCCCACCATGGGTTGTTTTTGTCCAATGGTTTACAATCCCATGGTATTGGGTAGCCCGTTGTATTTTCCCATGGTAATCCCTCTTTAAAAGAAAGGCATTGTAATATAGATGTGTATTGTGTTGTAGTATTGTGAAAAAGATCTATATGATTGTGTGAGAGAGTGAAGAGGAAATTGTGGCGAATGTGTTGCGAGTTGTGTCCCTTCATTTGTTGGACAGTATAATAAAAGGACTATAATTTTCTCTATGGACATAACCCATATTGGGTGAAACACGTATATTGGTGTATCTCTTGTATTGTGTTTATATGTTTTATTTCTACATCTTATTTTATGCTATTGTTCTATGATCCTAATTTTCTAACAAGAGTGAGTTACATATCTTGTGATGGACAATACAAAGTGAAAGACAAAGAGTATGAGATCTGGTGAGTCATATCCATAGGCCTATCAAGATGCAGTGAAGCATGCAACTTCAAGTGATAATTTCAGGGAGATAGTTTTGACATCATAAGGAAATTCAATAATGACATCCAAGTGGAACTACAAGATCAAACATGCAGTTCTGATCAACATCATAGATGACTCGTGAAGGGAAGATAGTTTGCAGACTCAAAAGGAGTCATGGATAGTATTCGGTGTTCTTGAGAGAGTAGGAGGGTTGTCTCAGTAAACCCATTTGGTGGAAATGACACTAAGATCAACAAGTGCAGAAGGAAACATGTTTCTTTAGTGAAGGATACTCAGATGCAGAGAATGAAAACTGTCCAGATGTAGAGGAAGCAAGGTACTTAGATACAAAGGGAGTATAATACTAAGGTGTAGACAGAGTGGGATGATCCTGCACAAAGGAAGTAGTGGCAGCATATCTTGTTGATAAAGCATACTTTGTACGGACTCAAGTAGGAACCCATATCTTGGTATGGCAGAATTGATAGATACTTCATGAGCTTGGGCATCACCAAGAGTGATATGGATTCCAACATTTACTACAAGGTTGTTGATGATGATCCAGTGATCTTGGTATTGCATGTTGATGATTTGTTCCTTACAGGAGTAGAGAGGATCATAGAAGAGTGCAAGAGGGATTTTTCCTATGAGTCCAAGATGAAGGATCTTGACTTAATATCTTGGGATTAGAGGTGTGGTAGAGATCAAATGAGATATTCCTCAGTCAAGGGAGGTACGCAGTTGAGATACTAAGAGATTTAGGATGATGGACTACAATTCGATGGCTACACCTCTGAAGAAGATGAGTGATTCTGCTTCAGATTCATATTTGGAAGGAAAGTTATTGGGTCCTTAATGTATCCAATTAACATTAGGCTAGATATTTTCTTTGTAGTGAACACCCTAAGCCAGTTTATGATTGAGCTGAGGCATATACACTGTATTGCAGCAAAGCATGTGTTGAGGTACCTGTGTGGTACAATTGGATATGGTCTGAGAAATGTCTTAGTAATGAAGTAAATCTACAGAGATATGTAGATTCTAACTAAGCAGTCAGTGCAATGGAAAAAAAGAGCACCTCAGGGTGTTGCTTCATCTTGGGATCAGCCATGATATCTTGGTTTGGTAGGAAGCGTACTTTTGTTTCACTCAATACAACAAAAGCAGAGTATTATGCAGCGAGTGTTGCATGTTGTGAAGTACTGTGGCTTCAAAATATTCTTGTAGGGTTATTTGATCATGAGCTAGAGACGACATTGATACATTGTGGAAATCAAATTTGTGTCAAGATTTTGTTAAATATAGTATTTCATGATAGGTCGAAACATATTGAGATCAAATACTACTTTATCCTAGACATGGTGAAGCTCTAGTAGATATTCACGAACAAGCAAATAGTCATCATTCTTACCAAGCCTTTGTCCGAGGAAAATTTTGTATACTTCAGGGACAAGCTTGGTGTGATGGAGAATGCCTCTTTGAGTGAGAGGGATTAACAGAGACAGATGAGTGACATACATTCATATAAGATGAATGTCCTAGACAGTGTGATGGTTCGACAAATGGGTGGCATAAATTCATATGAGATGAATGGGCCAAACACCATTATGGATTCACAGATGATCGACAGACATTCATATAGACGTCATGATGGTTCGATAGATGAGTGGAAGACATTCACACTGGGTGAATGGCCTAGATACCAAAATGGTAGTACAGATGGAGTTGAAGTACAGATATAGCAAAGATGCAGTTGTAGTACATATATAGTATAGATACAGTACAAATGCAGCACTAATGATGGAAATTATCACCAAGTATATGGTTGCACATGACGCAGAATGTCTCCCTCAATGAGAGGGATTGTTGATGTTCTCCATAGTCACAACATCGAGTACACAATCTACAGATCATTCTCCTCGAAGGGTTGTGTTGATTTGACCCATGGCTTGGTAGAGGATGGCCCCATTGTATCCCTATTTAGTCATGTGTATTGAATATTTGTATTAAGGCTTAGATGCTTAGCCTTTGTCTAGTCATGTGCATTGACTATGTGTATTGAGGCTAGGATGCTTAGCCTTTGTCTAGTCATATGGATTGACTAGAATGAAGGAAGGCTAGTGGTCACACTGCATACTCTATGTGGGAGTGCTAATGATGGAGAAATCTATTCTTATAGAGTGACTTGACTTGTCTATGTTACAGGGGATATTATCTCTATTAGACAAAGTCTAATCTAGTTTTTAATTTGACACTGGCTCTAAGAAATATCTGGGACTTCTTAGACTATGGTCAAATCAACATTAGATCTCTATGGAAGAAGTTGATATGCATGTGAGGAGATATCAACGAGGATAAATTTTCTATGATGAAGAAATAACCAAGAAGTCAATACAAACCATTGAAGAATTTCCAAATAAAATTGAAGAAGTTTCAGATGAAAAATGAAGACAAGAACTCAAGCTGACTTGAAGATAAATAAAATATAAAGATTAAAACTAGCAAGTCGGCCCTTGTGAAAGTGCACAAGTTGACCCCATTAAGGAATCTTATATTGAAAAGAAGAATAGAAATAAAGTGCTTCCACACTTCATTTTCACACTCACTCATCACATATTCTTCTCTCCACTTGTGTGCATCTCCTTGGAAGGCCTAGCAAAGGCAATAAGCATAATTTTTGGATTCTCTTATTTTCTTGGAAGATTCGCTACCCTTTCTAGGGTTTCTTGTGAAGGAGCACGAACCTCTCTTGTGATAAGGTTCATCTTCATGATTGGTATTGTACTTGTATTGGATTGATTTATTCTAAGAAAAGTTTTATAGGCTTTCTCCCTATTGGGATTCCCACGATAAAATATTTGTGTCTCTTGTGCATGGTTATCTTTCAGATATCCTTGTTTTATTTCTGCTCCAAATGAATGATACTATAATTGCTGGATGAAATGAATTATGAAATAAAGTTGAAAGAGATAAAAATTATACTTCGAAGTTAAAATTCAACAAATGGGTCTATAATTGATTCGACAAGTCACTAATGTTGATGTGACTCTATTTTTGAAGTCGATAAAAATAGAGGGGATGAAATCTACATCCTTAAGGCAAGAAATCCCCTATTCCATTCTAAATCAAGTCGGTCTCTATCTGAATCTTGTAAGTCGAGCCAAGTAATTATCTTTTAAGTCAAGGACAAGGTAGCCGACCATGATCAACAAAGAAATCACAAGATCACGCATAGTGAGCAGACAATTTTTTAAACTTGTAGGCATTATCTATCCTTAACAGAAGAACATGAAGGAATTCAATCAAAATACATCAAACAAATGCACATAAAGAGACTAACGCAGGGATGATGATGTAAATAACAATTGAATATGAGCCCCCTAATGCAGAATTGTAGAAGCAATCCCTAGGTTGTGACCTCGAAAGCTAGATGACAGAGAAATGGTACATCAAGTTGAAGATCCAAAAGGAATATGCTTGAGTCAAGGGAAAGTTGACTATATGAGAAAGGATGAGTATTTAAACCAAAAGACCTCCTTGAGACAAGGATAGTTGACTGCCTTAGTGAGAGGGTGAGACTTTAATTGACCACTACCAGATTGAAGATGAAGGATGAAGAGTAACAAACCAGTTGATCCTTGTACACATGTTTCTTCCTATCTAGCTAGCGACAGTTGCGGATGAGTTACCTATGCAAATTGGTATGCATGGTCAATGCACAGTGAGGACTACTTTAGCAAGAGAAGAGACCTAGGATTTTATTGCACATCTCTAGTTATCTTTAGGATGAAGAAGAATTCTAGGGTGGGGGAGATGTTGGAAGGACCCTTCGGGACCCTACTTGTCATCATGTATAAATATACTATGTAATAGGAACCTTAACAAATGATTAGCTGGAGCAGGTGTAACCACTCCAACCAACTCTACCATGTATAGATACCCAATTCAAGATCAATGCAAAGCGATTGAACAATCAACCCATATTTTTGTCTTGATGGATTAATATGTGCATGCTTTAATCTATGTTTGAATGCATGTGATCTCTTTGATCACAACACCATCCAAGTGAGAGGATTATTTTTATTTGGTAAAATTGCATATAATAATGGATATCATGCTTATTTGAAGATGAGTGCATTTGAAACTTTGTATGGAAGAAAATACAGAACTGCAATTATTTGGGAAAATCTAGTAGATAGAGTCATAGTTGGGCGAGAGTTACTCGATGAAATGGATGAACATATGATTAAGATAAGGCAAAATTTTAATAATAGCATAAGATAGGTAGAATAATTAATGCAGATAGAAATAAAATATCAAATAAATTGCAAGTGGGGGAGCATGTATACTTGAAATTTAGGCCAAATGATATCTCCCTCAAGCTATGGATTTGTCCTAAGCTAGTGGCCAGATATTGTGGGCTGTTTGAAATTTTGGCTAGGATAAAGCTTGTTGTAAATGAGATTGCGTTGATTGCTTGCATAAAAGTGTATAATGTATTTCATGTGTCATTATTGAAAATGTATGTACCTAATCCTAACCATATTATTGGTTGGATTTTGATTTAGGTGGAACTGGAATGAGATATATCGATGCAACAAGTGTGCATCCTAGATAGGAAGCTCATATTGCTCAGTAATAGAGCAATAGAGAAGTTAAAGGTTCGATGGACTCACTACATCCCTGAAGAAGAAACATGGGAGATCTAGGATTATATGTGAGAGGCATACCTACAACTATTTTAAAAATTTTGATGTAAATATTATAAATGTACATATTGCTAATATGCATTGAGGATGGTGCATAATCTAAGGGGGGGTGAATGTAACACTATATTTTACCCCTTGTTGTAATTATGTATGTAATGATATAGTGGCTAAATGCTAGACATATATTATCCAGGAGACCATGCATATTATAAATGATGTACATTACAACTAATATAAAAATACCTCACAATTGCAAGTGAAGAATGATGAAGAAGAGATGGGGGGATATGATTCCACAATTGGGGGTAAGGGATAAGGGGAGATTACCCTAGTTGGTATTAACCCAAGTCATTAGATTTTCTTGTCAACCTTGATTAGGAATTTAACCCAATGTCCCTAAACCATGTTATGGGGGGTGATTTTATTAATTAATACTTAACTATCTTAAGATGGTATTTAAAAGGGGAAAAGTGGCCTCCTTGGGAGGAGACATGTGGCAAGTAGAAGCCATGCATATATAATGTGATAATTTAGATAGAAAGGGATTAATTCCTTCATTCCTATTCCAGAAACTCAGGTGGAGAGATGGTGGCTAGTACATTTCCTAAGAAAGGGGGCTATGGGGGCTATGATTCCACAAGTGGGGGAAGTAAAAAATGAGGCTAAGGGGAGATGATCCTAGTTGGTATTAACCCAATTCCTTAGCCATTCTCGTCAACCTAAGTTAGGAATTTAACCCAAGGTCCCTAAAGCATGTTATGGGGGGTAATTTTATTAATCACTACTTACTTATCGTAAAATGGAATTAAAAGGGGGGAAAGTGGCCTCCTCACGGTGAGCCACATGACAAGTAGAAACCATGCATATATAATGTAGTAATTTAGTTAGAGACAGATTTATTCCTTCATTCCTCTTCCAGACATTCGGGGGGAGAGCTGGTGGCTGGTACATTACCTGATAAAGGGGGGCTACAGGGGGCTATGATTCCACAGGTGGGGGAAGTAAAACATGGGGCTAAGGGGAGATGATCCTAGGTGGTATTCACTCAAGTCCTTCATTTTTCTTGTCAACCTTGGTTATGAATTTAACCCAACGTCCCTACACCATGTTATGGTGGGTGGTTTTATTAATCACTACTTAATTATATTAAGATGGGATTAAAAACAGGAAAAGAGGCTTCATCGGAAGGAGCCACATGTCAAGTAGAAACCATGCATATATAATGTGCGAAATTAGTTACATATGGATTCATTCCTTCATTCCTCTTCTATGAATTCAAAGGGAGAGATGTCGGATGGTATATTTCCTAAGAAAGGAAAAGCATAGTTCATCCTTATTCTTGCCAATTACCCTGTGAAGCTGGTGCTAATGGGTGTGGTGACCTTGTGAGAAGAACCTATCCTACAATTGACATCCTTAGAGTCCCAACATGAAGAATCCCTAGTTGGCCTTTGTTGGAGCATTGCAAGGGAATGGGGACAACTTGTGTGTCTATGGTGCATAGAAGAGGGTTCCATAGGCTTTGTGTTGTGCAAGCTAATGGGGGTTGAGTGCTAGTGGATTATGACAATTGTGGAGGGGGTTTCTACACCAAAGAGTTGGATGAGCTGAGGTCGGGTAGAAGATATTGATACTTCACCCCTTGTGTATTGATAGCTCAGCTTGGTCGGGTAGAAGATATTGATACTTCACCCCTTGTGTAGGAATTCATGATAGCAATGTATGCATAATGTAGAATTACTTGGGATGTTAAATAATTACATAGTAAGTCAATGAAATTTTGAATAATACATCTAAGAAGATTACTCGAACACGTGAACTTCCATTTAGAACCAATTACAACTTCTCATCTTTACCACTTGAACTGCCCCACGGACACATATCCAACTTATTTTTATAGTCAGTTTAGGAAAGGACATAAAATGGATATTGGCTACTATGGTGTGTAATTCCCAGCATTGGTTTTTGGAGTACATATATGGGGAGAGGGGAAGGTGCTTCCACACCCATTGGTTTTTGGAGTACATATATGGGGAGAGGGGAAGGTGCTTCCACACCAATTGAGTTGTGGGGTACTATGGTGTTTCAGATATTCTCGTGTGGTTTCTTTTGCAGGCTGCCCATCGCTTATGTCGGATCCAAACCCGCATGCTATGTGCCTTTCATCTTGATACCCACGTGGAACCGATCTTACCACGCTTTTGTCTCACTGATATCCACTTGGATTCTCAGGTTAGTGATCTTACCAGGTTACCTGGAAACAATGGATGAAAACTACATATATGATGCAAACACACTTTGTCTTTAAGTGAAACGAAAGTAATCTCAGGAAAAATCCACTGCTTCAAACGCAATGGATCCGTCAGATTTGGATAAAAATACTCTGGTTGTTTTGAGGCTTAAGATTACTTTAGTTGTTTGCTTGATTCAACCTCCAATATTTTATTTGCATTGCTAAATTTGATAGATTGCTGTATTGTTTGATTTGAATCTAATATGTTATAAAAATGAAACTGCGTTGATATTGAACGTAAGTTATTGGTTTTACGGCATCCTTTCAGTAATGTGCTGATGCCCTTTGCCTTATTCGTTCATATGGTATAACAACTCAAAACTATTCTAAACTTTCCAATGTGTTTTCTTATCAAGCAATCGTATATTAAAGTATGAACTGTTATCTATCTATGAACAGGAATATTTACTATGAACTGTATGCCGTCGTTGTTGAGATGTCAGGTGGCTTTTTTATATGAAAGTTGAAAAATATTATATTTCAAAGTTAAATTGTGTGTGCAGTGTAGTGAATTTAATTTGAATGATTGGTTTGCTGGTAAGATCTAAAACTGTTTTTAATTTGAATAATTGGACTGGTTATTTCAGGTGACATGAGTTTCTGATTTTCTGAGTCATTCAATAATACTTATTTTAAATAAAATTCGTCCTCCCCTTTGGAAGAACATGATTTATATAAAAGTTATATTCTTTGAGAGGTTGATGTTCATTGCGTTAATAATGATGGTTGCCTGTTGGTTGTTTTCTATGCTTAGCCTTCTACTGGAGCAGAGAATCCATTGTGATGCTAATCATGTACTAAACAAAACAATGATAAAGTAATTGCATTCCCTTTCACTTAGTGTAACATGTTAGATGGAACGTATCAATAAAATGATTATAATTTGGAAGATTACAAAGTACTGTTGAAACATCCTTCGGGACACGCAAAAAATTGCAAAAAAGTGATAATGGGTGAACATGGAATGGCAAGGTTTCAAGTCCAGCGAGTGCCACGCTAAGGACTGAACACCGAGCAAAACGAATACCACTGCACCATGACATGCGTAGTTTAGGGATTTGGCAGGTTTCATTCATACGGCACCGCCAGATTCCCCGGGCTTGACGGCAGATAAAGATAAACCCTGGAGCCGATAGCCTTCGTCCCGCCGAGACCCGTGATCGAAGTTGAGCTCGTAACTCAGAGGATCGTAGTGGAATCTCGACGGCTTGGAACTGCAAATTATTTTGCCGTCGGTTTTGAACCTGCGGACGAAGTGCTTCCATTTGGGCCCCCTACAGCAGCTTCCGGCGTCATCAATGACCGATTCCGACCATACTTCGATCAGTCTGACGTTGTTCCAACCCTTGCGCCACCAATTCTGAGAATCCCCGTCCGTCGAATTTGCCCTAGGGTTCGATCGCCCGACCTTGTGGAACCACGAGGGCCGCAGTGAGAGCTCGTCATCCAACCTGCAGCAGAAGCAACAGGAGAAAAGCCGGCCTACAAATGTGGCTTTGCGAGGGCGTGTGTAGGATTCGTCCATCTCCGATAGAGGATTCGAGTTCTGAAATAGGTATGGCCACATTTGATTTCAGATATTCGAATGTTGGGAGGTGGGATTTTGTAGAAAATGTAGATGATGCTTCAACAGCAAAACACAAGGTGTGCGCGGATTTTTCTGTGAAAGAAGTAGTTGACAATGCCGGCTGGCAGACTTGATATGGGTAGGAGAGTGCATGGTATTTGTTGGCATGACTCATGCTGTTCTGGAAACTGGAGGTATAATAGTATGTATCTTTAATGAAGTAATCATCGGCATTTTTCTGGTTACGATATATTATTCTGGCATTTTTCTGGTTAATGAAGTAATTATTCTATTTTAAAAGTTTACACAAAATATTAATATTTACATAATATATTTTTACTAAATTATAAATTTAAAATTAATTTATTATTATTAATAATTATATTTTTTATTAAATTATAATAATTTTTTTTACTGAATTATAAATTATTATTTTTATTATCATTTATAATATTTTATTAAACTGTGATAAATTTTAAATATAGTTGTTAATTTTTAATAGATAATTAGAAATTTGTAATTAAAAAGAGTTAAAAGCATATTGTATCTAAACAATATTAAATATAGAACACACTTCCAAAGAAATCTCTTTCCCCATAACTTTCTTTAGTTAAACTATTTTTAAAACATGTTAAATATAAATCTCTTTCCCCATAACTTTCTTTAGTTAAACTATTTTAAAAACATGTTAAATATATTTTGATAAATAATATAAATTTTTTTATTTAATTAATTTTTTTATAAATATATTTAGTTAAACTATTTTTAAAATATGTTAAATATATTTTGATAAATAATATAATTTTTTTTATTTAATTAATTTCTTTTTAAATATATTTAATGTAGTCTAAAAATTTTAAGATTTGAAACAGAAAAATTTGATTTTTTAGGTAAGTTTTAAATTTGATGGAATTTTTTAAAAACATTGGTTATTTTGGGTTTCCAAAGGTTTTTGTCAAATTCCTCTCAAAACACCTCTCCGAACCAAATTGTCAATTTTTTAAACAACTTCAATATATTTTGATAAATAATTTAAAATATTAAAATATTAAAATTTTAATTTGATTAATTATATATCAATTGCTTAATTTATTGAGTAAAAGATTAAATTTTAAGTTAGGTATTATCTAATTTTATATATAAAATTAGGGATAGATGCTACTATAAAACAATGAACACCTTACTTTACTTGTTTATTATAATTCAAAATTTAAATGATCAATATATTATTATTTTTAAATTGATTTATTATAATTTTGTTTAAACAAAAACGGTTATATATATTTATAAATTAACTTCAGTACTGTGAAAAGTATTGGTACTCGCATTCAGTATTTAAGAGTTCAGGAAATTTCTTAGCAAGGTAGTTTCTATCTGTCATGCTTTTGTTGCAAAAGTAATTGTGATGAGTATGTTTGTGTAAAGTTTAGCCATGAAATAATACTAGCAGTCACTTTTCCTCTTATATGATCTAAATGTATGTTTAAATGTCGATTATCCAAATGTCAATCCTCGGGCATGATGAACTTGATGAGAGAAGTTGGAGTACCCTGAAACTTTGGGGTTGATCTAAGCACTCCTGGTGGAGTCGCCGAGAGGTAAGGTGTGAATGTTTGAAACCTGTGGACTTACTTAGCAATTTCGCTAATGCATATTTATTTGTCATCTCCTTGCAGGTGTTCTCTGGTGGCCATCTTTTGAGTAATTCCATCATGTAAAAACTCTCAAGGTGAAAACTGTCATGTCCCAAATTTGGAATTGGGTTACAATGGCCTAATCACATTGGCCATATTCATTAGAGTTTGTAAAATTGATGTTAAAGGTCAAATAATTGCCAAGGAGGAAAATTACTAGTTTCCTAGGTTTGGGGTGGAAGCTTTGGGATTTGGAATAATGGGGATAATAAATGATGTTTGAACATTAGAATGGAATAAATATTTAATAAAGGATCTAAATAAATATATACAAGTGAAAATCAAAGTGGCATTTGATCATGAAGACACATGGAGGAAGTCGGACCCACATATGGCTAGATTTCCCCACTACACTTGGCATCATTCTCTCACCAATTCGAATTCAAGGTGAATGGTAACATACTTGGAGGAGTCCAAAAGGTATTATTCATGGCATGATTCATCCAAGGTCGAAATATAGAGGAAGAGTAACTCCCATGGAAGAGGAAGGGGCAATTTGGAGCTAGTGAGACACTTGGGCTAGATTCCCTAGCTCTATGACAACAATGATGAAGATGCTATGACACCTATGACACAAATCAGACCTGAAGGCTGACATATGACATATATGACATGTCATGGCTAAAAATAGACTCCAAGAGGGCGCTCAAGAGTGTTAGGGCAGCTAAGATGCTTCCACATGTGATTTGGTGGAAGTGGGAGACTAGAAATTGTTGTACAAGTGGCGTTCTTTGGAATCTCTTCCCAACTTGAGTTAGCATGAGTCTCTTGGAAGGATTTCGACCCATGGAGGACATTAGAACTTTATAAATGTCAATAGCAAAGAATCAAACCAACTTTTGATCATTTGTAGAATTTGCAATTGTATTTGTGAAGAGGGAGAGCTAGTGGATGACTAGTTGCTTGCCTTAGCCAATTTCAAGGGTGAAAGATTCCCATCCAAGTTGGTAATTGGAAAGGCCATTCAGACCTTTCATTTGGAGCTTGAATGGAGTATTTATTTGCAAGTGTAAGCTACAGGGCAACTCATGGGGTCTTCTATTGCAGCTCACTCCTTCAACCATTTCCAGTTTTGATGGCATATTCTTGATCCTTGAGGGAGGGCGTTTTTGGTGAGCTATTGTACTCTTTGGGGGAACTTATAATGCCCCATTTCTTTTGTAATATGAATTAAATACTCTGTTCTTCATCTCCAGAAATTTTCAGGTTGAAATTCCAAGTAGAAATGTATAAATCTCAATTTTAATGAAAGGATAGTGCCATTTTCCCACTACCTTGTTGTGAATCAATGTAATGCTAATGATTTTGAATGAATGGATGATTCTCTGATGCATTTGTGATTAATGGACTTCCATGGATGTATTTTACAAGTTTCATGTACTGTACTTGAGCATTTGAAGTATTTTTACTCAGTTTAATTGCATTGGGAGAAGAAATAGTGCCATTTCCCCAAGGGTCGAATTGGTGATTTTTGTAGTTAAATGGGAGAGGGTTGGAACAGATATAATAATCAATTAATGGTGCACATGATACCTTAATAACATCCTTAATACATTCCCTACCTCTTTTCATAAATTTGAGTGGGTTTGGAGGCATTTTGGAATCCATTTTCAGTACTTACCCCAGGGGGATTTGAACCCCAAATTACTAGTAAAATTGCATACTTGGTCCAGAATATTAAGAGAGTTTGCAGAGGTCTTTTGGTGGCAATATGTCATCCCTGAACATCATATTCAAGTCCTAATATCATTCATACACATTCCTTGAAGATTTGAATGCATTTGGAGTCAATTTGGGACCTAGAGACCAATACTAGTCAAAGGGAAATCACTAGTAAAGTTACCTACATTGACCAGAATTGAAAAAGAATTTGCAGAAGTATTTTAAAGGTCCAAAGGCATCCCTGAAACACATATTTATGTTATAATATCATTCATATACCTTCTCAGAATATTTGGGATCATTTGGGGCAAATTTGAGACCTAGAGATCAAAACTAGTCAAAGGTCTAACTAGGGAAAAAAAGTGAAAAATTGCCATTTCAATAAAATTCCTAACAAGGGACATTACAAAAACACCCTTTGTGCTAACATGTATGGGTTAAAGTCTTCATCCTAGTGATAATTAACCAAGTGCTTTGAACCCACAAGACTATACTATATAGTTTGCAATTTGTTTTGGGGTCCTATCGTGGTAGTTGGTTGTATTAAATGTGCACATGGCTATCACGTGGCCTTTGGCCAGCCGGGCTAAGGGTTGTAGCGAGGGTTTTCCCAAAAGTTGTCAATTCATGAGTTTGCTTGTCTTTTCGCTGAGAAGGGGTTCTAGTTTTGTTTGTGAGGCAGCTACACCTGGATCGAGCTACGCTCATGGCCAGGGTAACGTTTGGTGGTCATGGAGGCGAGGTAGAAGAACAACCTATAGGTAACTACTACTACGATCACTCACTGTAATTTCTCAGTTTTTCTTCCATATGCAATGAGATATTCAGGTCTTAACTTCTCTTGGGTTTCCTCCATTGGCAGGTATGGTGTAGCTCTCTGCATGGACAAGAAGGGAACCAATACGAACTGTATAAGGCATTTGGACTGGTAAGTCCAGGGTCTTTCAACCCCTCACACCTTATCTGTCTCGGTTTGAAGAAGGTTTTGATAAGTTTGAAAGGAAGAGACTTCGTGATGCCTTTGACTCACTCAGGTTTTGGAGTCTCAAGAGTGGTCTCCTTTGGCTTGACCAGGTGTTTGAAATATCGTTGCAAATTTATTTTGATGGGTGAAACTTTCGAGGGTTTCCATGCTTGCAATGGGGTTTAATGGTTGGTCTTGGTTGCTTTCAATGTATTCGTGCCCGTATAAATATGGGTTTTGAAAGAGTATTAACTTCTCTGTAATTATTTGTGGATCTCATTTTACTGTTGGTAATGTGAAATAGACTTCTGCGTTTTTAATATGAGACCCAAATGGATGCGTGAATAAAATAGGGTCATTAGGTTTTTCCATTTGGTATTCTGTCAATTCGAAAGCTTGGTGGAAAGTTGTTTTGACTAAATAATGGAGCCCATGCTAGCATATGAAAATTGCCATTGCTCTGTTTTGCGTTTTCCTGTAGCGTATGAGAATTATATGTGTATAATAAGTTGTTAGTGCTTCCCACCTGAAGATAGTCGATTTGCTCTTCTATATGGAAAATCGGTTAATCGTTTGTTGCTAGTGATACTTCTGTCTTATGTCTAGATTTATAAATGTTCCTGGGCAATCTGAGCTGCTCCAGGGGTTTGATATTCAGACCTGTGGCTTTTAAATTTAAAATGTATGGGTGTCTATCGTTTGGTTATGAGATTCGACCCTTGGACTGAGAGAGGTGCCCATCAGGGTTTCAAGTTTTAAGATGTAATTTAAAAATATGGGTTTGTGCCTGGGTGTAGTCGTAACCTTCATATGTCTGTTGCATTTTTGTTATGACTTCATGGAGTAAAATCATGGTTACAGAATTTTGCGTGTTGTGTTGTTTAGCGTTTGACTTCTGGAAGTTTAAACAACGGATCCTTTAATTCTTCCTACGAATTCTAGTTTACTGTTTGCAAGAATGATTGGTAGCTAACCTAGAGTAATTTTATGGTTGCTATGTGCCTACAATTTTTGATATGAAAAGCATTTGTTTGGCAGTGGGATTCGATCCATGAAATAAGAGACAAGCCCGTGAGGGTCTTTGGATTGGAAACCACATTATAATGCAGAATACAATTAAGCTATATCTAAGTCTATGTTTTGAAATTGAATCTCTTTGAAGTACCTGTTGCATTTAGTTATAAAGTTTGACTGTTGGTTGAAATCGTAGAGATGTTGATGATGTGGAATGTAGGATACCTTGTTTTGAAAGAGCAGAAAATAAGAATTATTGTTATTGTTTAACCTACAATTTAATGTGTAGTGTGGCTGAGAGTTTCGATGCCTGGCTTGATACTTTTGTTATTTCTATTTGGTAATTCTCCATCATAGAAAGAATAATAATTCAAAGAATTAAAAGGTAGAAATAATCCCTGCACCACGAATTGATAAAACAATTCAAACAGAAAACATTAATATTTAAAAACATAATAACCTTAACCTAGAAGATAATATGGGAAAACAATGGGAGAATTGCACAGTGTTAGGAATCCTCCAAAAACCCATAGTAGAGTTCCTAAGTATTATGATGGGGTGTTGTCTAGCACAGGCTAGTTTGGCTAGGCCTGCTAGACCCTCCACTAGTTTCTGGGCAAACCTCTAAGTTTGATAATATTTGGGTTGAGAATTAAAACAATGTTGAACCATAAATTTTAGTCTAAAAGCCTAAATTAAATACCTAGCTGTACATATAACTTGAACTGGTGAGTTAATAAGTCATACCTGGTTGTCTTGAAGTTTGACTTGTTCTTGTAGAGGCCTGCACACTTGAACAATAATTAGTGTAGAAATCTTCTGAGCTTAGCTGACCTGTTAGAGTGATTCCTTAGCTGGATAATTTTGGGGCTACCATGTTCCTCCCAACCTTGACCCTTAAACCATTCCTGGTTCTAACTGGATCCCCCCGAGCTTGGTTCCAATATGCAATAAGAGATAGAGGCCCTAGGTTCACTGCTGGTTCAGATCTGGAAATATTAGGTGAGACTGCTTCAACTTCTTGGAGCATAAAACTTCTCTCTGATTACCATAAGAGAATGATAATGAAAAAGAATTGATGATCCCCAAAATTGGGATTTGCCCTTTTTATGTAGGGGAGTCTTGAATTAGGACTGTTGAAATAATTAGTTTCTTTAAATTAAATAATTAATAAATATATATTTAAAATATATTATTTAATAAATAGCTAGTCTTTTGCACTAGGACTTTTTCAATTGTTTTAACTATAAGTGATTTTTTATTTAAGCTCTTCATAATAATTATAATAACAATAATTATATTTCCACTTAATTATTAATACATCATTAATAATATTAAATGATGCATACACTATATATAATAAATATATTTCATAAATAAATAATAACAACATTATTATTAAATATCTTAATAATAATATTAGTCTTGAGGCCTTTATGCATGTTATTCGTAGAAGATTACTATTAGTCAATCCATGCTTCAAGTGGTGGTAATTATCTTTTATTTAATTATGTATCTTCACATGATACTTCTTTTAAAAATTAAGGATATGGTCCAATTCTTTGGACGGTCTTTCGGTAAGCTTGGATAGGCACCTCTAGTCTCTCTCTTGCATGTCGGATTCCCTCGTTTAACATGGTAGTTCCCGCGGTATTTGATGATAGATAAAAGATAAATCATTTAATCAAATTAAATAAATGTGATGAAAGTAAAAGTGTTATTCAGAGTCTTTCAGACTCAACACTTTGATATTTAGTAACCCTGAGTGCTCTTCAGAGCCTTTTAACTCAACACTTTCACATGGGAGTTACGCGAGTGCAATTCCAGAGCTTCCTGCTCAACACTAGTGCTAGAATGTGGTTGTAAGACACATCTAGAATATTCAAGTGACCTCGGATCCGGTATTCATTTATCAAGCTTGGAGTGCTCAAGGGCTTATGCCCAACACTCAATGTACCTTAGGGCTTACTCCCAGTACATAAACATTCCTCTAGGTACATCGGGGCTTATGCCCAGTACGTAGGTCATCTGTGTGTTTCTGAGTCCACGCTCAACACACCCCATAAGTCATTCATGTAAAGATCATAGTTTATGCACAGTAAATAACAAAAGGTCATCTCAGTATATTAGGGTTTGTACCCATATCAAATATGAAGATCATCATCAAAACATTAGGGTCTCCTCGCCCAATATACACTCAATAAAGAAGTCAGTCAGGATCCATGACCGATATTTCAATATATAAAAGAATAAATCATAGGTGCTAGGGCTCATGCCCTATACTCAAAATAAAACATATGTGCTGGGGTCGTGGCCCAATATAACAACAAATTAGTTAGTCCAAAATTCGGGATATTACATATGAAGAGCACCTTATCCTACTATTACAAAACTGATAAGAAACTTCCTTCCTACGGGATAGGAGACCAAAGAGAATCATCATCATTTTTTATCAACTCTGCATGAGCTAAGAGGCAGCCCATACTGGCCTTTGCATCAGCTTCCTTGTTTAGACTCCAGAGAATGTGGAAGAAGGAGGTGGAGTTGAAATTTTGCAGCAGTTTACGAACCCTCTGCAAGGTCTTGTTGGGAACCGAATTATTAAAATTATCTTCCATGTTTAAAAATTTTATTAAGATTTCGGAGTCCCCAAAAATTTGTATGTCTTGACCACCATTCCCTTGGGCAAGCTGACAAGCTTTGAGAAATCCTAATATTTCTGCCTAGTTATTAGTGCTCTGTCTGAGACCCTAGCTGAAGGTGTCTTTACTGTGACCATCTGTGTTGTACATGAATCCTCCAGCTTCTTGTGTCCCTGGATTTCCTTTAGCTGCCATCAAATAAAATCGTGACTTTACCTTGATTCTGCCACCACGGATGGAATTTTGATTCAGTGCTCTGAAGTCGCCACGCCGAATTGCTGATAGGACGAGAAGAGTTCTTATTCCTAGCTTGCTACATGGGAGCTCCAAGCCAGCTAATATCTTTAGGAAGAAGCAGATTATCTTGTTTAAGGGGACGATTTTCCATTGTTTCTAACAGCAATGCTTTGGCTTTGGAAACCACGACTGAGGGGGAGCACAAGTTGTTTTGGAAAATGACTTCATTCCTGGCTAACCACACTTCCCAACAAATGTATTTTGGGAGTGCAAACCATATTTTTGACCAAAGAGATTTGCTCTTAATCACTTGGGGATATTGGTCTTTCTAGGTGGAGAATAATATGACAATAGTGCTCTGCAATGGTATTTGAGCATTGAGACCCTGTAAAGCTTTCTTCCACACCTCCTACGTGTATGGGAATTCGATGAACACATGGTCAATAGTTTCCTAAGCCGAACAACAGAGTGGACATCTATGTGGCCCAATAATTCCATGCTTAGCTAAGTTCTCACCTATCAAAAGTCTTTTGTGGATGAGGACCCAACTGAAAAAATTGATCTTAGGGATGTTGTAGGAATCCCATACGTGCTTCCACAAAGCAGTTGTATGTGTCTGAGTATTATGTGGTTGGAGGAAAGAAAAACCATGGGCGGTCGTGTATACTCCTGTCAATCCCCATCCCCATTTATCCCGTGCTCGAAGATGCACCGGTGCTAACCCAGAAAGCGCATCGAGTAAAGTTTTTTCTTGAGCATGCATCCGTTCTGGAGGACAAGGGTAGTTACATGCTTTCCAATTTCCACCAGTGTCCCATGTAGAAATTTCTACCAACCTTCGAATACCACGCTGAGAGAGCCAGTCACGTAACTCAACAAATTCAGCTGAATGCCTGAGAGGTTGTTTTCCCATAATTTTGTCTTCCCAGAACCAGATGTTCTTCCCGATGCCAGGAATTCAATAGATGTGAGCTTTAAAGAACTCCCACCCTCAACTACACAGCTTCCAGAGCGTGGTGCCATTGTTGGATATTCCTTCATCCATGCTATTCAAAGAGAGCCCATTCAAATATTTTTTAATGATCACTTGGCTTACTAGATGGCTTTGGTTTGAGAACATCTTCCATGGAATATTTCCTCCCAGGGACAAATTATCCAACCCAGGGTCTCATCTTTCGATGATCCTGAAATCTACAGAGACTTCTTCCTTGTCATTTCTGCATAGGAGAGAGGGATAGAATCTCCTGTTGGGGATCTGGCTTATAGAGGGCCAATTTCTTCCAGGTTTTTATCTTCGACAATTTTTGTGGGCTGTTGTTCCACCTCATCAGCAGCTGAAGCTGGCTATTCTTCTGGAGTACTAAGAGTGTCAAAAGGATTGAAAGTTGTCTCTGCTCTTGGAGGGGCTGAACTCCCTTCACCTTGGAGATGTCCAAAGGGAGGGACTTCACTCCCCATGGGTACTCCTTTAACTTTTGATCTATTGTTCTGTTTTGCAGTGTTTGGTTTCTGTACCGTAGTCCATTGATCTCCCTTAGTTTTCTCAGCCTCCTCGTCTCCTTTCTTTTTTCAATACTTGGAAAAGTTGCTATAACCATGGCAATGTCGAAATTAAATTGGGAGTTTCTCGTAGTCAAGCTCTTGAATGTATGGCCAATCAGACACCATGAGCTTTATAGCTTCAGGGAGTCCTACCTCCAAATCCACCTCTACACCTATTCTTGCGCAGGTGTACTGGTCCTTCCTCTCTGCACGATATATATATTTTCCAAGCTTATTTCCTATGGATTCTAATGATTTGGGATTCCAACAGTGCAAAGGTAAGTGGGGCAGGTGGACCCAAACTAGGACTGCGGAGGGCACATCTTGCATCAGATCAAAGTCCAGCGTCCATTTATTCAGATACAACCCCTGAGGGCCCATAAAATAAGGACCATTCCTAAAGATAAGATTCTTGTCCTCTGCATTGTCAAAAACAAAGACAAAGAAACCCTTACCAACTAAATAGCTTCTGATGCCATCTTGAATCAAAGATCTCCAGTTCCACTGCATCCAGTTGTCAACAGCTTTGGGCGAAGGCCAGAGGCTGGTGAACTTCCCTATGAGCCCTCGTTCAGCAAGGTTCAAGGCATATTTACAAGGATCTTCAGTTGGCAGGGCGACTGTGGGAATGCTGGCCAAACGGTTCACGAATTTTTGTTGTTGCTCGCTTGCTGGGCATTTTCCACTTGCAACCACCAATTTTTTGAATGCAGCTAGCTTGGGAGGAAGAGGGATGCCTCGAGGCCCCCTCCGGGATCCATGGCGAGAAGGATCAGCAAGATCCCACCGTGTAGAAGGAAACTCGCAGGTTAAAAATTTGAATACGCTCCAAGAAACCTCGTTTCGCTCCAAGAAGATTACCAAACTCTCAACTCTGATTTATTATAATTCAAAAGTTAAATAATGTATTATTATTTTCATTTTTAATATAATAAAGTAGATAAATATTTTATGTATAATAATGGCTTGTAATAAGCATTTAATAGGGTAGCATTTAATATTATGGTTGTTTGGATACTCACTGTTGGATTTGATCCAATTCTCAATCAAGAGCTAGTATCCCACAGCCACAACATTAAATGTTGTGATGCTGGGCCAAGTGCTTATTGCACGCCTATAATAGTTGGCTTTGTAACTATTAGTTTAAATTTTAAGCAAGTAACTTGGACATTTGGGAAGAAGTAACTAATAAATCCCTTCTTAGGTTGCATGGCCACCTACGATGGAATACTTAGAACAACACAAATGTGTTAGAATTGATACGTAAAAGTGTCCCAAATTAGTTTATTATGTTGGTTTTTCTTAAAATTGGAAATTAAAATATCAAATATTTGGATGTGTCCCTCTTCATATGCAAACATCATTTGCATTTAGTTGAGGTTGAGATTAGCAGAGTTGTTTTTGGAAGGTCAAC
This sequence comes from Larix kaempferi, assembly GCA_027924585.1. Taxonomy (NCBI): domain Eukaryota; kingdom Viridiplantae; phylum Streptophyta; class Pinopsida; order Pinales; family Pinaceae; genus Larix; species Larix kaempferi. The sequence goes on along the minus strand of BSBM01001530.1, from coordinate 26,357,777 downwards.
TATCGAAATCGTATTTCCCCGGAAACAAAGAATGTAATGCTTACCTACATAAAATCAAGTAAATATAAAACATGAAATGGTGAATGCTTCCTAAATTTGAAAAAGGTGGATGCTCACAAAGCATGAAAGGCCGCTTTCGAAATTTGAAAAGGTGGATGTTCTCGATACTTATTATTGATCATTAATTTTTGTTATCATAATTGTGGAGAATATTATTAAATAAACACATAGAATAATGAATAGAGATGGTTTTCATAAATATCTATATTATATACTACTATAAATTTTAAATACTACTATAAATTTCAAGAGTATAATTTGACATCAATTTTATATATTAATAATTTCAAGTAAACCAATCAAAAGTACATTAGAGATTTTTGGTTTAGGAGTTGGATATGGGTGCCATTAAGATGATTTGTATATGAAAAATGAATATGAGAGCCTTGACCATAGTTGTGGTAGGAAAACAACCTCAAACCCTTGACCATGGCCAAAGGATGAAAACAACAACCTCAGACACTAAATATAGCTTTTGAAATGTAAGTGCCATGAATGCATCCCCCTATGATCACATGGGACCATGGATGCATCCTCCAAACCAAAATTGATCCCTTGGAATAATTTAATTCCTTTCCTAGTACTATTAGCATCATTAATTAAATATTTTAATGCCTATGACCCAGTCACATAGACCTTGTCAAAATTTGGGGACATGACAGTCCTCCCTCCCAAAAAAATTGCTTTTCCTCAAGCAAAATATCCCAAGAGATCCATCATGCTTTTGCTGCACTACTTTGATCATAATCATCTCTCCAAAGAAAATATCCACTACATCTGTAACTGAACATGCCTACTTTTATCCAAGTGAAGCAATTGGAAAGTGTGCCAAGATCCCATATAAATATCAGAAATGCAAAGATACCACTATTATGACAACTATAAGTCCATCCAAAGAGGTGTTCCCCATGTAGGAAACTGAAACCAAGTGCAACATAGATGAAATGATGTAAACAAGATTTGGTTTGCTCCATCATGCCAACATGCAAACAATTGCTCCAAAGACAACCTATGCCAGGATCCTATTGCTTGTATGACACTCCCATGGATCAGAATACCATCCAACAAAATCTTTTAGGAAAAAGAATGCCTGGATCCCATTGCTTCAACTTCAAATTTCCAAGTAGTAGTGTCATGTGTGTAAAACTGTCATCCCATGGAATACCAGGATCCCACTAATCATACTACATCTCACTAAACATTAGTAACAAGAAAAAATCATCATCATATGAAGCGCTAGGAAGGATAAAAACATCATACCACCACATTGGAAAATCATCCTTTCCAATGCAACCCTGAAATTTTGAGGGCCCCTCAATCAAGATATGAAACTCTCTGTAACATCTTCAAAATTTCATCAAAAATTATTTTTTTTCTAAGATATATAATCGCTATTAAACTATACAGGAAGTATATATGTGATCGTTTAGCTCTTTATTAACTTCTTATCTATATTCTTATTTGCGACTATTACTTGTTTACGAATAGTCGTTAAATCATTAATGTGACTTAACGACATTAAATGACTATGGGACTCCATTTTTATAGTTAATATGGTAACTGTCCATAAAGGTCGATATTATAATTGTGAAATTCCTTTAACTTGATAATTGTATAAATGTCTCATCCATTCATTGATTATGTTCTGTAAATTAACATTTCGACATTTATTTATTTTGTCCTTAAGGCATTGGACTAGGAATCTGGATCTCATTTACTGTTTGGAAGATAATTGCGTTTCAAATGTATTGTTGTCTATAATGCACTGATCATTCCATTATTTCGTATGATCCTTTACTTCATGGATTAAATGTCTATTAAGTTCTTAACGCATTTATGTCATCATTCAGAAACAACGCTGTCTATCTTAAGTCACAGTTTGTCTCTTGTCGTTATTAGCGTCATAGTATAATCTATTAAATTGTGATTCTATGATACTGACTGTATTTTTCACTTGAAATGGGTTCTAGTGTCGTCTCGAGGCTTACTTAGCTATATCAAGCTAATGTATACTACTGCCTTTGTCCAGGGTTGCAGGTGAGGTCTCTTATGAAAATCAATTAATGTTTTTAAAATTGAAAAGAGCTACAGTTATAAGGAAACCTAGCTACTTTAAGTATTACCATGGTATAATGTGACCTTGACCCTACTAAGGGATGGGGTCATCCTAACCTATATGATTATTACAAGGGTTTTTGGATTTTGTTAAGTGATTAGAAAGCAAAGTATAAACCTTGAAACATGGCGCATGTAATTTTATGAAGCTCGTTGGTAATAAGAAGAGGACCCAAACTATATGGAAATGGGCATAAAATTTGAATGTGAGTGGTAGATAGACATGATAACAAATGCATTGACATGAAGGGTTGGTGAAGACTTCCACGTACCTCGCATAACCCTAACTATACACTGAGGGTTTGCATTAACACATGTTGTTTTCTTCGAAGGCTGGAGAGCCGAGCTCTCATCGACGCCATGGCCATAGGGAATACCACGCTCAGTTTTTTGAAAGAAGTTTACATGCAGAGCAGTATCAGGGTTCCACCGATGTTGTTGTGTTAGGTTCCTTTCCTTGGTTTGGTTATTTTGAGAAATGTAGCTCTCGAATCCTGACTTCTCAGTCTTTAAATAATATATGGTCTGGTCGAATGGATTAAAAGGCTCTCTGCTAAAAATTCAACTATTTACAGTGGTAAGTTTTCAGTTGAGCACTCTAGTTGTTTGTTTGTATTTATGATTAAAATTTTCATCGTTTGAATAACGGTTCACCTATCTTGGCAGGGTTCTTCTTTGCGTTGTTTTCTATTGCTCCCTGGTCTCGACACTTTGCATAGCTAAGAGGTGGCAACAACGGTGGTTGGAAGACCCCGGTAAGCCTCAGGCCTTCACCAAGATGCCTCTGTCAACTCTTATTTTACGTTATTACTAGCATTGGTCTTTGGTGTAAGCCTTGTGGCACTTTTCTTATGGTAACGGATCTTGTAAGGTTCCCCGGGTTTACACCGAGAGTTGGGGTTTTGACAAAATTTTTGATAATTAAAAGAGCACAGTAATGCACTCTCTCCCATGACTGTTATTAAAATGTTCTTTATTAATATGATTTCATTTTGTTTGTAAAATGGTTAATATGTGAAAATATTTGGGCTTAAACCCTACTATGGCGAACTTGTAATAATTTTCTTTTTATTTATAAGTTGCAATTGTTATTAAGTCTTTGCGTGATGATATAAATGGTGTTGAAGGGATTCAATCCATGGAAAGTGATATCAACGAGATTATATATTGTTAACAATGATGACCTAGTGGTCAATATTTACGGTTCCTTAAACCCTCAACCTATCACAGGTTTTACATGTTTAATAAACGTGTTTTGATCTGTAGTTATGGGGAATTAGATCCCATGTTAATCCTGTTGTAATATTAGATTTTTACTTAACAGTTTGAAAATTATCTGATTTACAATAATGTAACTAGGGTTGAATAACCATGTCACTTGTAAATGCGGAACTTTTTTTAGATTGAATATATGTATAATTATGACGAAAGGTGAGCTCTCATGAGTCTCGAACCTTTGACTATCAATTTGGTTGTTTGATATTTACATCTTGTCCTTATATGAATATAAAGGAAGCTTGGTCCACAATCTTTCGACAGTTACTAAATATATTTCTTTACTTGAATGATGTTGTTTCTAGAATACTCTTGAGTATATGAACTCGATTTGTAATAAGAGTTTTATTTTTGTTCTATAGCTTGTAATGGCGAATCTTTGTTGTTAAATAAAATATTTTGTTTATAAAATAATATCTGGGCATGGCCCTGAGCCTCTGTATGCTCGACATAGATTATGTGAGATAACCCTAACTGTTATCTTAATTATTTATATTCTTTGGATTGGTATTATTGAGGGTTCGTTTAGTTAAAATGTTTGTGAAGTAAATTGAAAACTAGATGCTGAACTCTAGACTATGTTAGATTATATAGATCTTGTTGAAACTTATGAACAGTGATTGGATTTATTGTACTTCTTTTTGTAACTTTATAATGTTTTCTTGTAGTGTATAAACAATGATTTACGATGAAGTACAGAGTTAATCTGTTGATAATTTATACTAGTAGATATTTTAAATAGATGTAATATATGTACTTAGTTTGTTTCTAAAATAGGTATCATGTTTATACGATGACTAATAAATATATAAGCTATTTCTATGAATATATACTTAGCACAGTTCTTTTATGGAAAATGTTGATATTCTACCGACTTCTAATATTTAGAAAGGATCAGCATTCTAAATACATAAATGGAATCATTTCAAATTTATCTACTTAATCAAACCCTCTATACTAGAGTACATCACCTTGTTGAAAGGAAAAATACAGTGAAGGATTTTATTCATCATTCTATACTTTCCATACCTAATCATTAAATATTAGAAGCAGAAAACAATAATCAGTTCGGTAAACTATTATTTCTTACAGCTAACTGGAAACTAGGATACATCTGAAAACTATGATATCATAAAAATACAGTTCTCATATATAGAAAAAAAAATAGAAGTAAATAAATTAAAAATAAAATAGAACCTGATAATTGATAGGGTGGACAAACACCCAAAGAGGACCATTCCTCCCAACCTTCTCCAAAAAGCAGCCAAGAGCACTTGCTTTTGGACCCCCGAGCCTATTCACTGAACCACCAGGACGAAGATACCGTGTATAATCAAGACAATATGTTTGTACTTCAGCAATCAAGAATACTTGCATACAAAACACTCTCTTTGCACTTCAGCAATCATGGAGACTTGCATACAAATCACTCTTATGTACTCCAACAATCATGAAGACTTGCATACATAACACTCATTCTACAACTCAGCAGCATAAGATAGTCTTACTCTGCAACTCATTAGCTAGCATCCCCTCATCGAATCTCTTGTGTTCCCAACATAGTAGTTTTCCATCCAACATAAGGAAAAAGTTGTGAGCCTCTGCTCAATTCGATGGATATTAAAGATTGCCTAGGTCTTTTGGGTCAGTTTCACATTTAATGAGCCACCTGCTAAGTTCCACCATTCTTGGGGAGCATGACCACATTTTTAGGGAAGTTGCCCCCTGTAACAACTAGTAAGTGAGAGCAGATGCTACCACTTCTCCATTACCTTCTACACCAATTTCATTCCTCCTAGTGGGTCAGTGAACACTCTTCAACAACCTCTTTGGATGAGTGTCTCCTATTTTAATTTATTAAATAATAATATTATTCATTTAAGTCATCCTTGACCATCCTTGGTCAATAATATAAAACTTTACAATAAAATTTAAAATAATGTTTTTCCACAAACATAAAATGCTTTTAAGTCTTAGGTAGGTTACAAACACCCCCTCTTAATTTCAGCATCATCCTCAATGTTGCTTAATCTTCATCAGAGTCTTTCTAGAACCAAATTGGATATGTTGCCCGCATATGAATCTCCAATTCCCAGGTTGCTTCATCTGAACTAAGTTTAGCTGAAGCTTGATAGTGATTATTATAAGCAAATTCAACTAAGTGCAAATATTCTTCCCATTTAGTTGCTTGATCTTTAACATACATTCTTAACATATCCTCTAAAATATGATTTACTCTTTTAGTTTTCCCGTCAGTTTGCGGATGAATAGATGTGCTGGAATTTAATTTAGTATGCAAACCTTTAAACAATGATTTCCAGAAATTTCCAGTAAATTTAGAATCTCGATAAGAAATTATTACCTTAGGGATTCCATGCAAATGAAAAACTTGCTTCATAAACACATCAGTAATGTTAGCAACCTTAAAAGTAGTTTTGACAGGTATAAAATGAGTTGCTTTGCTAAGCTTATCTACTACTACCATTATTGAATCATTATGCTTTTGATTTTTAGGCAAACCAGTTATAAAATCAATGCTGATAATTTCCCACTTCAACTCTGGAATTGGTAATGGCTATAATAAACCAGTTGGGGGTTGATTCTCATTTTTAACTTGTTGACATTCAAAGCACCTAGCTATGTATTCAACCACCTCATTATTCATATTTGGCCAAAAGTAATCTTTTCTTAACATCGTTATCATCTTTTGGTAACCAGGGTGTCCTGAATAAGGACTTTTATGTACTTAATTTAAAATCAACAACTTAATTTTAGGTACATTTGGTACATATAGTCTATTTTTATACAACATTAAACCCTTTTCACTTAAACTGTAATCTGTTATTAAATTTTTAGAATTATTTTCTGCAACTTTTTCCTGTAATTTCTAATAATTTTTATCCAAACCGGATTCATCATCTGACAAGGAACATCTGGGAAAAGAGAAATACCACTTGACCTCTGTCTTCAGTAGCCTGGGATACAAGAATAAGGACATCCATAAGGCAATGAAAAAAGCAGAAAAATGGACTCAACACACAAAGGAGAGAAAGACTCGTAAGGCCTTCCTCCCTTACATCCAAGGTGTAATGGACAAAATTGCAAGGGTATTGAAGAAAAAAGAAGTGTGGACATCCTTCAAGCCTATGGAAACCATTAGACAGAAAATGAGGTTGATGAAAGACAAGGTTGATTGGCACCAATATAAAGGGGTGTACAAGGTAGATTGTTCGTGTGGAAGGAGCTATATAGGAGAGACGGGTCGTTCTTTTCAAACTAGATTGAAAGAACATGGAGTTGACATAAGGAGAGAGAGGATGAACACCTACGCACTCGCAGAACATTCTCTCAAAACAAAACACCATGTCTTCCTGGAAAACATGGAGATGCTCGTGGCTGAGGACCATTACTACAAATGAAGGGTGAGAGAGGCCTTGGAAATCATGAAGCACCTGAACAACCTAAATAGAGACGGGGGACTTGAAATAAGCGAGAGATGGCTACCTCTAATCAACAGGGAAGGTAATGGATAAAACCAGGTATGTTTCTGTCACAATCACAATCTTTGCTCGGTATTACTAACCTAGCCTCCGACTCGTCTATTGGTTATGTTTTTATAAAAAATTCCTGGAATTTCTTATCACTAATAATTATTCATTTTGATTATATAACGATTATCATTAATTATTAATGAGACCTATGACCTGAATATAAACAATAATTATTAATGAGACCTATATATAAATATTTTTATTAATACTTATTGATAATCCTTTTGGTAAATCTTTTGAGTAATAAGTATTAATAACTTATCATTAGCAAGGATTTTATTACTAATAGTTATCTTTAGTGCCTAATATTTATTAATTTGAATAATTATTTTGCAAGATTTTGATTATCTTTTTGAAAATTTTGTTCCTTTAGTTTCAATTATTAACTTATTGAAATAATTAAATATTGATCTTATTAATAACACTTATGATGAAGTCCTATCTTTTTAAGAGTATTGTTTAATCAATTAGGGTTTCATGCTTTTTATCATAAAGATTACTACTTGAACTATTTGTTGATTATTACTTAAACTATTATGATGTTGAACTATTTGTTGATTATTACTTAAATTATTATGATGAATAATTGGTGTTATGAATAAGATTAATAATATTATTACAATAATTTTAGTAATGAGCATTTATTGTGAATGAATAATTTTAGTAATGAGCATCAAATTTGAATGAATTTATTGGAATTATTAGTAATTAGCATCAATTTTGGAAGATCTTTTTGAAGAATTGGAAGATGAAGGGAGAAGGGGATATGATCGGGCATCCCTAACTACTTATACGTTGGTTAGCAACCTTTCTACACCATATTCTATCCTAATGATGAATCCAGCTTGGGATTCAAAACATCGACAACAAAAATGCCGACCGTGGATCATCCGAAAACCCATTCCAACACTGCAAACCACAGAAACCTAAAATCCTTAATTTTTATCCAGTTTTATCCCTTCTTCAAGCTGATTTTCTAAATCTGTTTTATAAGTATTGATTGCTGCCATACAATTTAATTTTTCATTTCTTCTTAAGGCATCAACCACCTTATTTTCTTTACCTTTTATGTGTTGAGTCTCGAAATCATATTCGCTAAGGAAAGCTAACCACCTAGCTTGCCTTGCTGTCACGTACCCACCCATCCATCCAAGGCAAGGGAGGGAACATGATGCCAATCTCTGGGCTTTCACATAATCTCAGCCCAAACCATTAGCTTCATACAAATTAAAAACATAGTGTGCAGATACAATTTAAGCAATTTAAGCACAACAGAATTAAAACTCATCCACACACACACATTTCATATGCATACAGCATATAAAAAACAACCATCAATTTAAACATTTCAGAAGTAAATGCATAGACAGATAAACACTTATCTTGATGGTGAAATGGCCCCAAACAACTAGCTATGTTGCTGCAACATTCCACCCAACCATAGGCCAATTGTGTTCATAGATCTCTCAACACAACTTTCACCCCCAAGCTGGGCATGATTCTTACAAGGAAAATGGAACATTCCAGCTCATTCATAGCCAAAGCAATAGAAACCCATCTCAACCCCAACCTTCTTTTGCACACAACAACTCTAACTGGGCATGGATACCCATTTTCAGAAATGAGATTTTACAAATAAGATGGCCATGGACTTTCCCAAATCATGGGCACACGAAAAATGAAATGGCAATTGGGGAATCAACCATGGGAGAGCAAAATCGTTTCCAGAAAACGTTTATGGGCATTCAAGGGACAAAAACGACCTCCATAACCCCAAAATCGTCACTCCCTTCCTCCCAGCCATTGTGCAATACAAAAAACGAGTTCTCAGGCATGGAAAATGCAGGAAAATGGTGAAAAAACATGATGGGTAAAGCCCAGCTAGCTCAGACTGCGTGAGAGGGCAAAGGCCATGGGTTTTCCCCAAATCATGGCTCACCAAACGAACTGTAAAAAGGGAAAATCGTCCCCAGGGAGAAACCCAATTTCTTCCACAGGTTATGGGCATTTCCAATGGCCAAAACAGATCCATTGAAACCCCAAATCGAACTCCATCTTTCCCCAACAATTCTACAACACAAAAACGCCCTCTTCCCAGCTAGAGAACAAGGAAAAACCAGGAAAACATGGCTGGAAAACGCCCAGGCAGCTCCAAAAACATGAGAGAGGCAAAACTGGTTGATGGGTTATGGGTTATGGCTTGGGAGGCAAATTCATGGCTCTTTTCTTGCCAAGGAAGCCAAACACATTGTTCCATGAAGGGTGGTTTCCCATACTCGAATTTTGGACAGCCATACCTCTCATTCCCCAAGGCATTAACTACCTCAACCAACTTTTGGGAGAAATGAATGATTGGGTACAAAAGTCAACATGGGTAGTTGAGAGTTTGATTGGTTATCTCATTGACACTTGGATTGACTTGATTGGCTTAAGGGTTTTAATGTTTTCCCTCCCAATTCCTTGTAAAATCATGCCTCCATCTCTTGTTGCATTGCATAGCTAGCTGTGGGTATTTTATTAAATGCATATTTACATGATATTCACAATTCCATTATGCCTGGCTAGCACGTAAACCATATGCATCAATAAATCGATAGCGGGCCCTTGGCCTTGAACTCCTCACCACGACTTTATAACAATATTACATCATTTACAATTTTAATGCAATAGGGTCAAGACGGGGACGTGACACTTGCATTCAGATTTGGTTGATCCAACAGATATTTTAGACCTGGATTATCTGTCATTAATGAAAACTTTCTACCAATTAGATGATGGCACCACATCTTTCACTAGTACAAAACGAGAGATAAGTGACTAGGCAACTAAAAAACTTAGTCACCACAGCTTTTTCAAGAGATAAATGACCAAAATTGAGCAATTTTAAGTGAGCCAACTAAAAACGACTAAGATAAATGACTAATGTAGTCACTGTATAAAATATATGACTAGATAACAAGTGACTAAAATAAAAATTACTAACAAAAACAACTAATTTAGTCATAGGAATACAAATATGACTGGCTAACAACGATTACAAATATGAATTAGTCATTTTTAGTTGTATCACCCTGACAATGGAAAATTACAATTTTGACAATGAATTTGATCAATTTACAATTTACTATATTTACTCATGTATTTGGTCATTAATTGTAATAAAAATGGTGTTGCTAAATGTTGATGTATCAATTATAAGTAGCATATTGTGCCATGCACACAATTGAAATTCTTATCTAAAATTGTGATATAACATGTGTATTAATTAATGCTGAATAATTGTGTTATTATGAATGGATAATAGGATATGGCATTTTAATGAGATGATTTTCTATGTCTTTTACATAAGTTCATTGTTAGGCTAAATGCTTTGAGCACAAGTTTTCAATAACAATTAATACTAGAGAGCCATTGATGAACTGTACCTTGTGGGATTTTTATGTGTGGGGTGATGATAGAATAAAGCTATCCTATATTTGTGTGGGGTGGCCTTCCAAGTATATACCTCTCGTAGTCTTTGCATGGCCTGGTCTACCTCTCTACCTCTCGTAGTCTTTGCATGGCCTGGTCTAATGAAGTTTTTGAGAGGCTGCATTATGAGGCCGCATTATGATGCTCAAAGAAGAGGGCCATTGTGATGCATGGCTCGGTCTATTTTAAAAGTTTACACAAATTATTTATATTTAATATAATATATTTTTACTAAATTATAAATTTAAAATTAATTTTTTATTATTAATATTTATATTTTTTATTAAATTGCAATATTTATTTTACTGAATTTTAAGTTATAAATTAAAATTATTATTTTTATTATTATTTATAATATTTTATTAAACTATAATAAATTTTAAATGTAGTTGTTACATTTTAATATTTTAAATATAACTGTTAATTTTTAATAGTTAATTTGTAATTTGTAATTAAAAAGAGTTAAAAGCATATTGTATCTAAACAATATTAAATATAGAACACCCTTCCAAAGAAATCTCTTTCCCCATAACTTTCTTTAGTTAAACTATTTTTAAAACATGTTAAATATATTTTGATAAATAATATAAAAATTTTATTTAATTAATCTCTTTTTAAATATATTTAGTCTAGTCTAAAAAATTTAAGATTTCAAACAGGAAAATTTGATTTTTTCGGTAAGTTTTAAATTTGATGGAATTTTTTTAAAATATTGGTTATTTTGGGTGTCCAGAGGTTTTTGTCAAATTCCTCTCAAAACACCTCTTCGAACCAAATTGTCAATTTTTTAAAGAACTTCAATATATTTTGATAAATAATTTAAAATATTAAAATTTTAATTTGATTAATTATATATCAATTGTGGTTGACCATGATTGTCAATGGTTGACTTTGCTTGATTATGGATGATTATGGTTGACCATGGTTGATGATGGTTGATCCTAGTTGACTTTGGTTGACCATTGTTTAACATGGTTGACCGTGGTTCACTTTGGTTGGTTGACCATGATTGTCAATGGTTAACTTTGCTTGATTATGGTTGACCATGGTTGATGATGGTTGACCATAGTTGACTTTGGTTGACCATTGTTTAACATGGTTGACTTTGGTTGAACATGGATAATCATGGTTGACCATGGGTGACTATGGTTGACTATAATTGACTTTGGTTGACCATGGTTGACTTTGACTAACCATGGATAACTTTGGTTAACCATGGTTGACTATAGTTGACTTTGGTTGACCATGGCTTACTTTGGTTGACCTTGGTTGATTATGGTTGACCATAGTTGACTTTGGTTGACCATTGTTTAACATGGTTGACCATGGTTGACTTTGGTTGGTTGACCATGATTGTTAATGGTTGACTTTGCTTGATTATGTATGGTTGACCATGGTTGTTGATGGTTGACCATAGTTTACTTTGGTTGACCAGTGCTTAACATGGTTAAATTTGGTTGAACATGGCTAAACATCGTTGACCATGGGTGACTATGGTTGACTATAGTTGAATTTGGCTGACCATGGTTGACTTTGGCTGACCATGGCTAAGTTTGGTTAACCATGGTTGACTATAGTTGACTTTGGTTGACCATAACTTACTCTCGTTGACCATGGTTGACACTAGTTGCCTTTGGTTGATTATGGCTAACCATGGTTGACACTAGTTGCCTCTGGTTGATTATGGCTAACCATGGTTGACGATGATTGACCACAATTGACTTTGGTTCTAAGCCATGGTTGAACATGGTTGAGCAAGGTTGAATTTGGTCGACCATGGTTGACTATGGTTTACCGTGGTTAACCATGATTGTCAATGGTTGACTTTGCTTGAGTATGGATGATTATGGTTGACCATGGTTGATGATGGTTCACCATAGTTGATTTTGGTTCACCATTATCTAACATGGTTGACCATGGCTGACTTTGGTTGAACATGGATGAACATGGTTGACCATGGGTGACTATGGTTGACTATAGTTGACTTGGGATGACCATGGTTGACTTTGGCTTACCATGGTTGACTATGCTTAACTTTGGTTAATCATGGTTGACTATAGTTGACTTTGGTTGACCATGAGTTACTCTCGTTGACCAAGGTTGACTATAGTTGACAATTGTTAACCATGGTTGACCATGGTTGTCTATGGTTGACCCTAGTTGCCTTTGGTTGACTATGGATAATCATGGCTAATGATGATTGACCACGATTGAATATGGTTGTCCATGGTTGACCATGGTTGACTATGATTTACCATGGTTTACCATGGTTATCCTTTGTTGTCTTTGGTTAACTATAGATGATTATGGTTGACAATGGTTGACGATAGTTGACCATAGTTGAATTTAGTCAACCATCGTCAACCATAAGCCATATTGTCCATGGATGAACATAGTTGACCATGGTTGAACATGGTTTACTTTGGTTGACCATGGTTTACTATGATTAGACCTAGTTTACCTTAGTACTGGATGATTTTGGTTGACCATGGTTGATGATGGTTGACAATGGTTGACCATGATTGTCAATGGTTGACTTTTCTTGATTATGGATGATTATGGTTGACCATGGTTGATGATGGTTGACCATAGTTGACTATGGTTGACCATTGTTTAACATGGTTGACCATGGTTCACTTTGGTTGGTTGACCATGATTGTCAATGGTTAACTTTGCTTAATTATGGATGATTATGGTTGACCATGGTTGATGATGGTTGACCATAGTTGACTTTGGTTTACCATTGTTTAACATGGTTGACTTTGGTTTACCATTGTTTAACATGGTTGACTTTGGTTGAACATGGATAATCATGGTTGACCATGGGTGACTATGGTTGACTATAGTTGACTTTGGCTGACCATGGTTGACTTTGATTGACCATGGATAACTTTGGTTAACCATGGTTGACTATAGTTGACTTTGGTTAACCATGGCTTACTCTTGTTGACCTTGGTTGACTATGGTTGACCCTAGTTTCCTTTGGTTGACTATGGCTAACCATGGCTGACGATGGTTGACCACGGTTTTGGTTAGCCATGGTTGAACATGGTTGAGCATAAATGACTTTGGTCGACCATGGTTGGCTATGATTTACTGTGGTTAACCATGATTGTCAATGGTTAATGTTGCTTGATTATGGTTGACCATGGTTGATGATGGTTGACCATAGTTGACTTTGGTTGACCATTATTTAACATGGTTGACTATGGTTGACTTTGGTTGAACATGGATGAACATGGTTGACCATCGGTAACTATGGTTGACTATAGTTGACTTTGGATGAACATGGTTGACTTTGGTTGATAATGGTTGACTATGCCTAACTTTGGTTAATCATGGTTGACAATAGTCAACTTTGGTTGACCATGGATTACTCTTGTTGACCATGTTTGACTATAGTTGACATGGTTAGCCATGGTTGACCATGGTTGGCTATGGTTGACAATGGTTGACCCTAGTTTCCTTTGGTTAACTATGGCTAACCATGGCTGATGATGACTGACCATGGTTGATTTTGGTTGTCCATGGTTGAACATGGTGACCATGGTTGACTATGATTTACCATGGTATCCTTTGTTGTCTTTGATTGACTATGGATGATTATGGTTGACGATGATTGATGATGGTTGACCATAGTTGACTTTGGTTGACCATTGTTTAACATGGTTGACTATGATCAACTATGGTTGGTTATGATTGATTAGGGTTGACCATGCTTGACTAAGGTTAACCATGGTTGACTATAGTTGACTTTGGTTGATGATGGTTGAATATAGTTTCCCATGCTTGTGTATGGATAAATTTCGTTGACCATGGTTATGGTCAACCATTGTTAACTTTAGATGTTCTTGGATAACAATGAGTGACTAGGTTGGCCATGGCTGACTATAGTTTACCATGGTTGACTTTAGTTGAACATCTTTGACCATAGTCAACTATGGTTGACCATGCTTGAATATCGTTGACCATGGTTGTCTTTGGTTGACCATGCTTAATTATGGTTGACTTTGGATGGTCATGGTTGATGATGGTTAGCCATGGTTAGGTTTGGTTGGCCATGGCTACTGTGGTTAACTTTGGATGTTCATGGTTGAAGATGGTAGTTCATGGTTAACAATGGTTAAGTATGGTTAACCCTTATTGGTTGATTGTGGTTAAGTATGGGGGTTAGTGCAAGCTAGTGAGGGTCACTTTTGGCGTGTTATATACAATAGAAAACTGAAAAATCAGGCATCCCTCAACTTACTTGGATTGTTTGAGATACTTATGCAAAATATCTTGCATTGAGTAAAAAAGATGAAATGTAGGAAATTAAATCATGTTTCCGAATATATAACTTTTATGTACTAAAAATTTGCATAGCTTTGTCGAATTTCATTTTTCCTAACAAACACTTTTTATTTTTTCAGGAAAATGATAAGGTATATGTTTTTGTGGGTACAACCTTTGAGGGCCTAAATGATGGAATCAAGCTACAAAAATGGGCATGCATAGAGAGAACATATAGAACTAATGCGTCATTATTTTTTGAAAATTAAATTAGTAATTTTATAATTTTTTTATAATTTTCTAAGTGATCAAACCTCGAAAGTAGTACGTCTTTTGTGGGTGCAGCATTTGAAGGTATTAATGCAAAAATCATGAGATGGGGTTTTGATAGAACGTGGAGGTTAGTGTCTACTTGTGCACGATATAATTTTTTTTTGAAATGATCAAGAATTGAAAAAGTTATGGAAGAAACACTAACAGTGTGTTTCACGAGTTAAGGAGGTAGGACATAAAAGAAATTGAAAAAAAATAGGAAAAATTAATATTTTTAAATAAAAGTTATATATTTGGAATCTGCAAAAACAATGTTATTTGTGTTTAATATTTAATCAAAAATGACTGTAAGTAGCATACTATAACGAGTGGCTAAGCATAGGCTTCTCCAAAAATTGGAAGAAATACCCAATTAGCTTTGGTTTATCATTACCATAGCACAGGTTTGGTATTACCGTAGCAAACTCAAAAGCATACACATAGGATTATGGTTGACATGCAAGCAAGTGAGTTGGCTTGGTTTAGGCTCTAACAAAAACGAGCGCATTCTGTTTAAATTCAAAAATTATTCCTCCGCTTTTAGAAGTTCATAACACGAACGCGGTATATAACTACATAACGCTTGTGCATTATGTAGTGCAAAAACATGCTAGCATTATTTAAATAATAAAATATATGTTTAATACTTGAGAGGGGGTGGGGAAGACTCAAGGGCAATTTTTGTTAATATTTGAGAAGGGGTGGGGAAGGGTCAAGGAAATCTATGGTTAATATTTAATAGGTGTGAAAAAGGCTCAAGGACTTAGAAGGATGTTGGAAGCTTAAGTGGGGAGAGATGAATGGAATGGGAACATGATGGGCTATAGGGGTGAAGGGAATTGGAGCTTGAGAGCACTATTAGGAGTGGAAGATGTTCTGAAGACGTATAGGGTTAGAAGTTGAAAGTGAGACTTGAGTGACAAGGGGGGATGGATGGAGGCAAGGGGGATGTGAGAGAGAAATAAAGAATACAAGGGGGGGAGAGACATAGAGTGAGGGGGGGAAGAGGGACAATGGGGAGGAATGGATTTAGAGGGAGTGAGAGATATATGGGGATATAATGAAATAAAGAGATAGGAAGGGAGGGACAAAAAGTGTTGGTGGGAGACATGTAGGGAGTGGTAGCGATGGAGAGAGAGAGAGAGAGAGGAGGGGGAAGGGACATAAAGTGAGAGAGAGAGAGAGAGGGAGTGATGGAGATATGGGTATAGGTTGAGGGAAATATAACACGAGGGAGGGATAGAAGGTGAGAGAGAGAGAGAGAGGCGATGAGAGAGGGAGGGGGAGAAGGTAGGGTGAGGGATGGAGGGAGAAAGGTGGAGATAGATATGGATGGAGGGGGAATGGGTTTGAGAAGGAAAAGGGACATAATGTGTGTGTGTGTGTGTGTGTGTGTGTGTGTGAGAGAGAGAGAGAGAGAGAGAGAGATGGTTGGGGAGAGAGAGACTAGAGGGAGGTGTGAGCGACAAAGAAAGAGGGAGGTTGTGTGTGTGTGTGTGTGATAGGGAAGGAGGAATCAGTGGGGTGGCAGGGACGAAGATGGTGTAAGGGAGAGAAAGAGACATAGAGGTAGGGAGGTAGGGAGGTAAATGGATTGAGGGACAAATCTAGGGAAAGATCTACAGAAAGAGATAGGGAGGTAGGGATACAAGGTGAGAGAGAGGGCAGGGGGGGGATAAGGGCACATAGGGTTAGTGATTAAGGGCGAACAAAGGGAGAGAGTGCTATAGGGACCTGAATAATTACGAAGATAAAGAGAAGGTGGATACCCTTCTCATCATCATCTTCATCACCATCACCATCACCATCAACATCTTCATCATCATCACCATCATCATCATCATCATCAACATCTTCATCATCATTGTCATCTCTAGGTTCCTCATCAACATCTCCATCATCATCATCTTCATCATCATCATCATCATCATCATCATCTTCATCACCATCAACATCATCATCAACATCTTCATCATCATCATCATCATCATCATCATCACCATCACCATCATCACCATCATCATCATCATCAACAACATCTTCATCATCATTTTCATCTACCCCTTCCTCATCAACATCTCTATCATCATATTCATCATCATCACCATCATCAACATCATCATCTTCATCACCATCACCATCATCATCAACATCTTCATCATCATCTCCATCACCATCATCATCAACATCTTCATTATCATTGTCATCTCTAGGTTCCTCATCAACATCTCCATCATCATCATCTTCTTCATCATCATCATCATCATCTTCATCATCATCATCATCATCTTCATCACCATCACCATCATCATCAATGTCTTCATCGTCATCACCATCATTATCATCATCAACATCTTCATCATCATCATCTTCTTCTTCATCATCATCATCATCTTCATCACCATCACCATCATCATCAACATCTTCATCATCATCATCACCATCATCATCATCATCAACATCTTCATCATCACCATCATCATCAACATCTTCATCATCATCATCACCATCATCATCATCTTCTTCATCATCATCATATTAATCACCATCATCATCATCATCATCATCAACATCTTCATAATCATCACCATCATCATCATCATCTTCATCATCAGATCAACATCTCCATCATCATCATCATCATCATCATCTTCATGACCATCATCATCAACATATTCATCATCATCACCATCATCAACATCTTCATCATCATTGTCATCTCTAGGTTCCTCATCAACATCTCCATCATCATCATCATCATCATCATCAACAACATCTTCATCACAATCACCATCATCATCAACATCTTCATCATCATTACCATTATCATCATCACCATCATCAGCAGCAACAACATATTCATCATCATTGTCATCTCCCCCTTCCTCATCAACATCTCCATTCATCATCATCATCATCACCATCACCATCATCAAAAACATCTTCATCATCA
Organism: Larix kaempferi; assembly: GCA_027924585.1. Lineage (NCBI taxonomy): Eukaryota > Viridiplantae > Streptophyta > Pinopsida > Pinales > Pinaceae > Larix > Larix kaempferi. Next base: position 26,339,768 of record BSBM01001530.1, on the reverse strand, counting down.
TCATCACTATCATCACCATCACCATCATCATCATCAACAACATCTTCATCATCATTGTCATCTCCCCCTTCCTCATCAACATCTCCATCATCATCATCTTCATCATCATCGTCATCATCATCATCTTCATCACCATCATCATCAACATCTTCATCATCATCACCATAATCATCATCATCAACAACTTCATCATCATTGTCATCTCTAGGTTCCTCATCAACATCTCCATTGTCATCATCCTCATCATCATCATCTTCATCACCATCACCATCATCATCAACATCTTCATCATCATCACCATCATCATCATCATCAACATCTTCATCATCATTGTCATCTCCCCCTTCTTCATCAACATATCCATTATCACCACCTTCTTCATCATCATTATCTTCATCATCATCTTCATCATCATCACCATCATCATCATCATCAAAATATTCATCATCATTGTCATCTCTAGGTTCCCCATCATCATCATCATCATCATCATCATCATCATCATCATCTTTATCACCATCACCATCATCATCAACGTCTTCATCATCATCACCATCATCATCATCATCAAAATCTTCATCATCATCATCAACATCATCTTCATCACCATCACCATCACCATCAACATCTTCATCATCATCACCATCACCATCATCATCAACATATTCATCATCATTGTCATCTCTAGGTTCCCAATCAACATTTCCATCATCATCATCTTCTTCATCATCATCATCTTCATCACCATCATCATCATCAACAACATCTTTATCATCGTCACCATTATCATCATCATCTTCTTCATCATCATATCAACATCTCCATCATCATCTTCTTCTTCATCATCATCATCATCATCACCATCACCGTCATCATCATCATCTTTATCATCATCACCATCATCACCATCATCATCATCATCAACATCTTCATCATCATTTCCATCTCTAGGTTCCTCATCAACATCTCCATCATCATCACTTTCATCATTATCATCATCGTCGTCATCACCATCACCATCATCATCAACATCTTCATCATCATCACCACCATCATCATCACCATCATCATCATCAACAACATCTTCATCATCTTTGTCATCTCTACCTTCCTCATCAACATCTCCATCATCATCATCTTCTTCATCATCATCATCATCATCATCATCATCATCTTCATCACCATCACCATCATCATCACCATCTTCATCATCACCATCATCATCATCATCATCATCATCATCAACATCTTCATCGTCATTGTCATCTCTAGGTTCCTCATCAACATCTCCATCATCATCATCTTCTTCATCATCATCATCTTCATCACCATCATCATCATCGTCAACATCTTCATCATCATCACCATCATCTTCATCATCATCAACATCTCCACCATCATCATCTTATATCCTCCTTATATCCAAAATTAGAGAAGCTCCATATGATGATGAAGACGATTTAGATGATGTGGATGAAGATGAAGATGATGATCATCGTCATCATCCTCATCATCATCATCGTCCTCCTCTTCATCATCATTGTCATCTCCCCCTTCCCCATCAACATCTCCATCATCATCATCGTCTTCATCACCATCATCATCCTCATCACCCTCATCATCATATTCAGCATCTTCATCATCATCAACATCATCTTCATCTTCATCAACATCATCATCTAGTGCACTTATGCACTTAGGGATTAATTTTTAAAAGAGGGTCTAAAGGCCTTTATGGGGGAGGGGCTCTAGGAACAAGGTAGGAGAGAGAGGGAAGGGGGGAGGGATAAAGGCATAAAGGGTCAGTGATTAAGGGAGAAGAAGGGAGAGAGTGCTATAGGGAGGGATAGTGGCAAAGACAAAAAGAAGGTGGAGAGATAGAGAGTGGGATGGTAGGGACATGGATGGAGTAAGGGAGAGAAATAAACATATAGGGAGGGATGTAGAGAGAATGAGGGATAGATATTTAGAAAGAGATAGGGGGTATCTAGGGATTATTGGGAGAGAGTTAAGGGGTATAGAGGGAAACATTTATATATATGCATGAAAAGAAGGGAACACTAAAAAGATTTGTTTTCTTTTGATTTTATTCGTTGCCTTAGCCGTGCACCTAACCTATTTATTGTACTTAACAATATCGTGTACGCGTTTTTATTCTCCATATCATGTGCGCATTTTACCTTTATATAACGCGTGCACATTTTGTAACTATATAAATAGTGAACTATCGCTATCCGACAACAACTTTACTCTGTCTAATTGAAAACAGTGCATCCCACGATTTTTCGAACAAAGCACAAGCCCGCCATTGGAAATATTCACAATACACCATCTCCATCATTATTTTTGTTATGCAGGTGTAGCATTGAGGACATCTTTCATGGTTGATCAATGTGGTGTTGGGTTATATGGTCATATTTAAAGAAGATGATCAACAAGCTTGAAGAATCTCCAATTGAATAACACCAAAGATAAGGTCTTTGAAAGATTCATTTTGCATATATTTGAGGAGCACACAAGATAAGATATCAAGCTTCACGACCATTTCATGGTGATGGTGGATATACACAATTGTACAAGAGAATTAGCTTGAGGAACATTTTATGATTTAACTTTCATTTGCTTATTATTGAAGAGCACCAAAGGTTAATTTTCTCATTCATCATTGTTTTGATGGGAAATATGAACAATTGAGAAGGAAGATTGAAGCACCTTGAAGGATATATAGTTCTAAAGAACTAAAGGTTTGAAATCTTGTAATTGAGGAGCAGCAAAAACAAACTATATTGAATTGATCATTGTGGTGATGGGGAATGTACATAACCGAGGAAGAAAATCAGCAAGGAAGAAGAGACCTCAAGAAGTCATTCAATAAGAGAAAGAAAAGAAAAGAATAGACATGATGAATCAGAGGCTTTCTTTGGAAACTAATACAAATCCAATTATAGAGGATACCACGGTTCATCCTATTAATCCACGACAAGAAAAAAGGAATCATTCACTAGAGGGACCTTCAATTTCCACAATAGTTATTGAACAAGCACCCCATGGAAGTAATCAAGAAGCAATACGTAGGTGCTCATTAGGGGATGTTTCAATTCCCACTTCAATTCAAAGTGGTAAGTTACCATCTCAAGATGAAGCTCATGAACAAACACAAAAACTTTTCACCTCTTGTGGTTATACAAGTGATCAAGTCAAAGAGACGTTGGACATGGAGCCTACTGTTGAAGAAGAAAATGTTATCCAGACCATCGATGAGGATGTTGGACTTCCACCATCCAACTACCAGGAAGATAATGAAGGACAACAATCTACTACTGAAATGCCAGAGCATTTTGGTGATGCGCTACATGGTATAATTCCAACCCCCTTAACTCCATTAGCAAGCACATGTCGAAAAACTCCAAAGCATATACAAGTTGATGAAAGTCTCCTCAATTCCATTGAAGGTACGTTATCTAAACGTAGTATTTCTTATCAAACTCAACATATACTTGATAAATATTTTATTTCTAAATGTGATGGAGATAAATGTAGATTATTTTTATTATTGTTAAAATCTAGGGGCATGAATATTGTTAGGAAAAAGTTAGGGATAAAGATGATAAAGAATTATGAATCAAGTTCTCATATAGTTAAAATCTTAGTAGATGCCTTTGGTAAAATTGGTAAGAACACATGATCAAAGGACTGCAATGTGGCTCGTCGTGTGTTGTCACATGCAATTGTAAATAAGAACACCAGGGTCCCTCATTTTCTCAAGCCTACATCCAAACTAGTTAATTTGAATGTAAAAACCCTCTGTAGGTATTCTATTAGAAGAGAACATATTAACACAACCAATCAGACAGGTTTTTGGGCCTTTATTGGTCGGTTGCCACGTCGTGACATGAAGCTAGTTGATGTAGTAAAGGGACTAGTGCATATTTTTTGGCAAGATCACACAAGGCCTTCTTCAAACCAGAAGGATGTACTAAAACTGAGAAGGGGTTCAAAGGATCGTGAATCACATATTAAGCATCTTCTTGATATAATACAGACAGAACTATACGAGAAATTTAGGAATGAACATAGACAATTGAACTTGGGGAAAAAACCTTTTGAGAAATGTAAGCCTTGGTATGTTAGAATAAATACTCTTCGTAACACTTGTTGCTGTAGATACCATGTAGAATATGAATATTACTATGAAACATTTTTGTACATTCATCGTGTGTTGCATACTCACCATGTGCAGGATTGCTCCTTGACAATACCACCGACTTCATCAAGAGAATTCATTCATAGCATCATGTGCAATAGGCCTGAGGGGAAAACATACTATGCAAAATCTTGTTTGGATGGAACATGCTCCAACTGTGCTGGAATGGCATTATTGAGCCAATATATGAACAGGAGTGGAGACAGTGAATTTGGGAATATGGTTATAGACATGAAAAGTTTCAAATATATCAGTTATGAAATAGTCACAGGGAAAGAACGCAAAAAAATACAATTGGTGACATCTCAGGTATGCATTTATATCTATAAATATATGTTTGAACAGTTACTTTTCAATCCTTACTTACAAAAAAAACTGATATTGAGATCATTTTGTGTCACCAGGTACAAGTTAGTGACTTCGTCAAGGAATTTATTGAAAAGACACATCAATATGTTCATCATGTCCACTTGGCACGATAGAAGGATGAGAAGTTTAGAATATGCAGAGATACATTTCCCTGTGGTACTATACTCTCAGTTGTTGATTTTGTCGAGAACTACACTCTGCAACCTCAAAATGAGATCCAAATTCAGTATTATCACTCTGAGCAGGTTTCCTTGATGGTCCATATCACATATAGGCATGCCCTAAATAACAGTGAAGAGCAAAGAGAAATTCTGAAGGAATATCACTTCTACATAAGTGATGATAGGTGCCATGACTTCCACTGTGTACGTCATTGCTTCATCATGTTCTATGATCACTGGAAGGGCATGAACATACAGATGGATCGATACTAGATTTGGTCTGATGGATGTGCTAGTCAGTTCAAAAATGCATGCATATTTCAATGGTTGTGTTCATTGCATAAAAACTACAAAGTGCCACATATGTGGAACTATTTTGAGACTGGTCATGGTAAAGGAGAGCATGATGGAGCCGGAGCATGTGTCAAAACATCCCTACGAAGAGAGGAATTGAAATTATTTACATAATCTACTATTCGAAATGCTCAATCTATAGTCAGGTGGTGCACGTCAGTAATGGGAGAGGAATCAACTATGCGAGTAGAATCCACAAGAAAGAGACATGTGGAGATATTTTTTGGGGAGGTGGTAGACATATATCATTCACATGCATGGGAATGCAAGACTATGCCTGGGACTCGTGGCTTTCATTCGGTTCGAAGCTTTGATAACCCAGTATTTGAAATTTGGACCAAAAAACTCGCTTGTTTTTGCTCGCCTTGTTGTGATGGTGACTGGGATGGGTGTGAATCATTGAATTGGGTTGATGGATGGGATCGCATATCACTTCCACTTGATCAGCATGCAATTGTTGAGTTAACTCCATTGGAAGAAGACCAATCATTTATTTTTATAGATTTTGATCATGTCTCAGACCTTGTACAACCTAGTATGATGCATTTCCTTAACATTTTTTTGTTTATTTATGTAGTCTTCAAATTCACATTAATGGCATTGTATCACGCAAAAAATATTTTGATCATATACCTACAATCATATTATGTAGGGCACATATACGCAGTGGTTGCCTCAAAAGATAGTGAATGGGGTGGTGATTACTGGTTGGCACGTTGTATAGAGGGAAAGCAAACCCTCAATATTTCCATGACTGACGAGGAAAACAACCACTTCCCAGTCAGGTCTATGGTTGTTAAAGGTGAATACTTGACACATGACAACAATACAAGAAAGAAGGGTGGATATGTTTATAGGGATTACAAACCAAGTGCAAGTGTGTATCACTTTACCAACTTAATCATTGGCACAAACCTCCAGGTGCGAACAATGCCTAGCATAAATTCATCAAAGGTACGCTATTTCTTACCGGATACAGAGCACGAGAGACTAATGGATACCATCATTATAAGAGATGATCCAGAGGGCTTGGTTGTATGATAATAGGTGGGATCTAGCATGATGAGGTATGTTACATACTTTTAATACTATACTATTATACTATTTGTAATTGAATATTGATATATGCTCAATTTTCTCATGTATGTTGTTTATGAATATGTCAATTTTGTGTTCTTGATATGCCAAATTTTTGTTTATGTTGTTTATAAATATGCCAAAATTTCTCTTGTATGTCAAGTTTATGAATGATCTGAAAATCTCAAGATCTTTAAAACCAATAAACTTGCATAAAAATGTTCATAAAATTGCTCTAAAAGATGATTTAAAAATGCTTCAAATCAACACATAAGCACATAAGGAATAGATGCAAACCAGAAAAATAACACAACAGCTGATAATGGAGTTCACCCCTCCCCTCCCGGGCTACGTCTCTTGGCCACTTCCAATGAGAAGGCCATTCTTTATTAGTCTTCAAGAGTACAAATAGAGTGTTATGGAAACACCTCTGTTTTCTGTCAGTCAGAAGCAGAAACAAACAACACCACTGAATTCCTTGCTAAATTCTGAGAAAAACGAGTATAAACTCGACCACCTTTGGCTGAAAACTTCTCTGACACACAAATCGAGACACCCAATTTGCACAAAAATACAAAAGCACTAAATGTTTTGTACTTCGTCTCGGGAACTGTGCCCGTACTCCACCTCGAAAACTATGCAGGCGCCCTGTGTGTAAATCCTGAACCCCGACTGCTGAATCTGCCCGTGGCTTGGCAATTCGTGGCTTAAATAATAGTGGCGTTGTAACTTCTTAAGGAAATGCGCCGATATGGACTCAACTGTGACCCCCGTGGCCCAATGGTAAAGCTCTTCAATATCTCCGGGAGAGGTCTCGGGGTCAAACCCGTGGGCCTTATGCTCTTTTTGATATATGGTACATATATGAATATAACACGTTGATTTTGGAGCGGCGGCCTTATCATACGTGAGCACATTATTATATGGTTTTAATAATGCGATATGGTTCAATATAATTCGGCGGTTAGACATAGTTTGGGTTCCACTGCTTTATTGTAGTGCTCCACGTTATAATATATGATATAACATTATAACCCTTTTTTTTCATGTTATAATATATGGATACCATATGGTATAATACGTTGGTTCACCATTTCTTTAACATGTTCCACATTATAATGTAGTTTTATGCCTTTATTACATTATTATATTATAACGTGAGCACATTATTATATGGTTTTAATAATGCGATATGGTTCAATATAATTCGGCGGTTAGACATAGTTTGGGTTCCACTGCTTTATTGTAGTGCTCCACGTTATAATATATGATATAACATTATAACCCTTTTTTTTCATGTTATAATATATGGATACCATATGGTATAATACGTTGGTTCACCATTTCTTTAACATGTTCCACATTATAATGTAGTTTTATGCCTTTATTACATTATGACTTGTTATAATGTTTGGTTTTTAGCATATATGGTATGTGAACATATTAATATAGTTGCCTTGGAGGTGATACTTGGGGTCAAGGACCTCCCTCCATTTTACACTTTGCTAATGAAGCTAAAGGTGACCTTTCCACAAGGTCTTGGGTTCGATTCCCAAAGCTTCAACATAGCTTATAAACCATAACCATACTTTTAACCATCCTTGACGAAACTTCAACCATTGACAACTTCTTCATCCGAAGTTCATTTTTCAGAAAACAAACGTTGACGGAAAGTTGACGACGAGCCCTTTGCCACGGTAACCTTGGTACTAATGTTTGAAGACTTAAACCTGATCGACTTTAAAAAGATCCTCCTAGATCAATGAATATGCCAATTTTTACATATGATCAATAAACCCTAAGATTATGAATGATCATGTAAATATCAATAACATGATCATGTCAGTATCAATCATAGTGTTTGATCCCCCTCTTTCACAAGAAATATTCATACATAACAAAGAGAGAAGGTGTGAGCTCCTTATCCTTGAGGGTGCATCGATAACCTTCACTTTCATTATGGTTATTGGCTTGCAAGCATAATCTGATGTGATGGGATTGGGTAGAGTTAAATGAAACTTTCCTTGTGTGCTCTAACACTAAGACTTAAACACCCTTAACTCCCCCTAGAAACTAACCTACTGCTGCTCCTAAAATAAATGCAGACCACAACTATTTTGCAGCCCTAACTAACCTTTATTTCCCACTCCTTAGGCTTCTAACATATCCTAGATACCGAGACTTACATCCCTAGTATCATAATCCTTCAACGTAAGGCACTAGTTGCCATTTTTTTGTGTCTAAACAACCTACACGACTACCTCTTTTACTGACTGTAAATTCCCTTTTGTATAGCCCTGAGTTCCTATTTTGACACCCTAAACTTTCCTAAACTAAACCTAGGACATACCCCCTTCATCTAGGCTTCATAGACTCTCAAAGCAAGGTATTTATTGCCATCTTTTACTTCCTATACACCTACAAGACTGGCACTTTTTTTAACTCTCCTAACCCTTTATTGCAGCCCTACTTCACATCATTTCACTCCCTAACATCCCTATCCTAACTTCCCTAAAGTATTCAACAGCTTGGCCATCCAAAAGATGCTACAAGAACATTTTAAGGACTGTCAAACATATGTGACTTTTATTATCACTTGGCATCGATTGGGAATATCTTTTGATTGCAAAATGTTTCATTACTTGGCTGGAAACAATTATAAGTTTGACAGAGATATAGAAGATATTATCAAAACAAAGACATTGCAAATCTTTATGTCCTTGAAAGCTTGAATTAAAATCTTGTTTTGATACTTATACTTCTAGGACTTCATATTTGTTTGTTTGGAATATTTCCTTTATGACAGTGGTATATTGATACTTGGCAGAGATTAAATTGTCTACAACCCATTCAAATCAAGAGCAATAATTTGTTTGTTGTCATAACTTGTCTTGACTCAAATGCATGTATCAACACAAGGAGATATCACTTGTATGTCATAGAACAGTTAGGCCTTGTCTTTGACTTTGAACTATCATTTCCCATAAAGCACTGGTTCATGAAACCCTTGGTTTTTAGTTCTATGTCTAAAATGTGTGAACCATAGTTTTTAGGTTTGTGGTTTGTAGTTCATGAAACCCTAGATTTTTCGTAGTGCAGGTACATATCTTCTAGGTATATGGTCTACTAGTTTCTAGTTGAGTGAGACTAATAAATATAATGATATAAACCTAATGATTTCATAAACCCTAGTTTGTGCAAATTTATAAACCCTAGTTTTTAGGTTTATGGTTTGTAGTTCATGAAACCCTAGTTTTTTTGTTATTTCCTCCTCCAAGTCTAACCTTTAATTTTGTGAGCCTTTCCAAGCCTAGAAAGACCCCTAGGGTTGTGTTTCCTTTCTGGTTTGAGTATTGCTAATTCGCCTCGTAAACTTCTCTGAAAATCATCATATCTATCCTCTTTACAATTCTAATATATACCTTAAACTACCTTAACCATACACTACCTAAACCTAGCCCTAAACCACCATAATATTCTTCATTGCTAACCATAATTACTTCACAACTAGTCCAACCTCTTGGCACATTTGAAATCACACACATAGCATCCCTAGTATACATATTTGTTCCCCTCATCCACTTTCCTCTGCATCCTTAGAATACCTACCATACCTCCCCCTCCTACTCTACCCTTCCTACCCATGAAAACCACACATCTAAGAACTAGTATCTTTCAAATCCTTCCATGTTATGAGTACAAAATAGACATATATCAGATTTCAAATATTATAATTCAAATTACAAAACAATGATATCAAAATTAAAGATACTACAACTAAATTTGGAAAAGTAAATATGAGGTATTACATTCCCTTAAGGTGTAATTTTTGGAAGTGTATCTTTCATATCTCTAGAATCATAACCCATAATCTCTAGAATCATGTATTTTTGTAATTCATGAATCCCTAGTTAGTTTTTGTTGTAATTCATGTACATGTGTTTCTACTTCTAATTCATGCAAGTGTGTATGGGTAATGCTGACGTGAGAACACTACCAACACTAGCTCGGTGGAGGGTTTTGCAGAGTTGACCCACCAATGCGAGAGTTGCATTGAAGGAAACTGAGCAAAACCCTAGTTTGCGAAATGAATGCACAATGAAGTCACTAGGCCATGAGAACACGGGGGAGAGGCCCCCCTAAAGGTAATCGCATGCCAGGAGACCAACGGAGTCGACGGTTCGTCGATCCGACCCCTGGTTTCCGAGTTATGTCGAGTTGCAAGTCGCATGAAGATGTTGTTCAGGGACACTTGGTGACTTTTGGTCCGAGAGCGAAAAAGCAAACGGAGCAGCAAGATTGTGTGCCGTTGGCTCCTGCAAGTATGTGTGGGAAATGTCGACATGGGAACACTACCAACATTGGCTCAGTCGAGGGTTTTACAGAGTTGACCCACCAATGCGAGAATTACATTAAAGAAAACTGAGCAAAACCCTAGTTTACGAAATGAATGCACAATGAAGTCACTAGGCCATGAGAACACGAAGGAGAGCCCCCCCTAGAGGTAATCGCACACCAAGAGACCAACAGAGTCGATGTTTTGTCGATTCGACCTCCGGTTGCTCAGTTATGTCGAGTTGCAAGTCGCATGAAAATGCCGTTCAGGGACACTTGGTGACTTTCGGTACGGGAGCGAAAAAGCAAATAGAGCAGCAATATTGCATGACGTTGGCTCATGCAAGTGTGTATGGGAAATGCCAACATGGGAACACTACCAACACTGGCTCAGTGGAGGGTTTTTCTGAGTTGACCCACCAATACGAGAGTTGCATTGAAGGAAACTGAGCAAAACCCTATTTTACAAAATGAATGCACAATAAAGTCACCGAGCAATGAGAACATGAGGGAGAGGCCCCCCTAGAGGTAATCGCATGCCAGGAGACCAAAGGAGTTGATGGTTCGTCGATCCGACCTCCGGTTTCTGAGTTATGTCGAGTTTCAAGTCGCATGAAAATGTCGTTCAGGGACACTTGGTGACTTTCGGTTCGGGAGCAAAAAAACAAATGGAGCAGCAAGATTGCATGTTGTTGGATCTTGCAAGTGTGTATGGGTAATGCCGACATGGGAACACTACCAACACTGGCTCGATGGAGGGTTTTGCAGAGTTGACACACCAATGCGAGAGTTGCATTGAAGGAAACTGGGCAAAACCCTAGTTTACTAAATGAATGCACAATAAAGTCATTGGGCCATGAGAACATGAGGGAGAGGGCCCCCTAGAGGTAATCGCACTCTAGAATACCAACGAAGTCGACGGTTCGTCAATCCGACCTCCGGTTGTCGAGTTATGTCGAGTTGCAAGTCGCATGAAAATGTCATTCAAATTAGAGAGATTTTGAGGTCAAAAAATGGCCTCCTAAGAGATGTACTACAAAAATATGAGATATATTAAAAAATTATGAATTGGGGGTTTTATGAAGTAGGTATATATGACAATTCACCTCCCACACTATTTTTTATGCACAATATAAATAACCATGGTTGAGTTACTTTTCAAAATTCACTAGAAATAAAATTAATAAAATAAGTCTACATTGATGTGACTAAAATTCATTGTAAATTCCCAAAAAGTTTATTGTCCTTTAGCATTTATTTGTCTATTGCAACTGAAATTAAATAATAAAAAATATTTTTAAAAGCTATTTTTTTAATTTTATGTTGACTTTTTATATTTAGTACTTTTCTCATGAATTTAATATAATGTAATTTAATTGAGAATTTATTTACATGTAAAATGTTAATAATATTATTATAATCCACATTGCATTATTATTATTATTATTTATTAAATCTATTATTATTCTTTATTAGTTTGACATTATGTTATTAAATAGAATGGAGTGAATATATAATTTAAAATTAAAAACATAAAAATGATAATACATTATTTTATAAAAAAATATGAAAGGACTTTCTTTATGAATTAAGTGTACTTCACTTGAAAATGACAATAATATTATTTTATGAGAAAGTGTGAAAAGACATTCATTATGAATACTTTACTTGAAAATGAAAATAATATTATTTTATGAAAAGACTATCATTATGATTACTTTACTTTATGACTTAAAAGTACTTACACCACTACCTTGGTTAACTATGTGTTTTCATCCACCATACAAAATTTGACAAATAAGCATTCTTAACTCATGCAATGCCACCTCAACCAAGGGAGATGATGTCATCTACTAGAATGTGATTGGTTGTTTTTATAGTACATTTTCTTTGTTTTGAGGCCATTTTTTGACCTCAAAATTTCTCTAATGACACTTGGTGACTTTCGGTCCTCCTAGGGTTTCTGTTTTTTAAGGCTTGTATAATTTCCTTCTTGACAGCTCACCTCTTAAACCATGTTAATTTTTTTTATACTTGATCTAGATAAATGCTTTATACCAATTATAACCATTAGTTCAATGCATAAATTCAACCCTAAAACATTTACATAAAGAATTTAACATGTAGGATCTAGTCAAGAATAACAATGCATAAGAGACACAACATTTTATCCCGGGAAACCCTCATGGGGAAGAAAACCTAGAAACCTTTCTTAGAATAATTATGTTTACAAAACAAGTACAATGAAACCATGAAAAAACCCTAACCCTCAAGGTTTTTACCACATGAAAAAACCTTAATGACACATGACAACAAGAGTACTTATCTCCATGAAGATGACCTCCAATCCATAAGGATATCCAAGCATATCCTTCCCAACCAACAATAGAAGGCACCTACTCATGAGAAAACCCTAATACACAAGCTCATGAGGAAACCCTAAAATAAGAGTTTCCTTCTCCTTCATGTGCAACTCCAAGAGGAAAAATACAAGACATGAAGTGTATTACAAATGAAGAACATGAGCATTTATTATTCATGTTGATTGAGTAAGGTTGCACTGTATTTATCGATTGCACTTTATTTCTTGAATCTCGAGGTAACGTTTGTTCCTTTCACCAATGTTTCTTTGAGCACTTGTATGTAGTTACTCATATGTAGTGTTGAATCTAATTGTACAATCAAATATTGGGCGTTGATGAAATGTGTAGCATGTATTGCACTTAGTTTTATTAAATTACACTTGAACATTGACTTAACTTGTAATTTAATCATCCAAACTCACAAATTTTAATTAGATATATCCAATTAGTTTGCATGAGTGAGTTCATTGAAACCTTGAAATACATTGTATTGCACTTAGTTTTATTAAATTACATGAGCAAGAAATTTGACTTAACTTGTAATAATCATCCAAAATCACAATTTTTAATTAGATATCCAATTAGTGTGCATGTAGTGAGTTCGTTGAAACCTTTAAATATAATAGGTTGTTCTTTTGACATAGTGCATTCATAAGTAATAGATAATCCACACAAATCAACACAATAGATTGACACAAGAACATGTGGAAACCAAAGAACAAATACAAAGTGAAATGTATCATTCATTTATAAGTGAAATGTCAATGTACATGTGTAGCTAGGGTTTTACCCCTAGCTTGTGCAAATGAGGACCTACTAAGGAGAATGGACTCCTTAGTAGCAGTTCAGTAAATGTAAATAATTAAACTAAAACAGAAATGTAAAAACTACTTTAAACATTGCATGAAACATAAACAACAAATCTAAATAATAGCTTTTTTGTATTGATATTACCTTCAATGTGAAGGTTTGATGAAGCTCTTTGCAATGTCCAAGAGGATGATCCAAGCTCCAATGTGCTCCTTCTCTTTCTCCAATGGTGGGAATGGGCCAAAGGTGGCTCTCAAGGTGAAAGTAGTTCAATGGTGAACTAGGGTTTCGAGAGAGATTTTGGCAAAGTAAGGGTGCTTGTGATTGTGGATGTGGAATAAGGGATCTCCATCACCTATTTATAGTTTTTTGGTGGTGGAGTGCTGACCCATGGTTTTACGAAACACATGGTTTAGGGCAGCTGTATAGGGTTTTTTCCTCCTTTTCCTCATTATTTTATATTTTTTTATTCCCTTTTTAGGGGATTTTTGCTATTTTTGGAGGAAAAGGGGGTTTTTTAGCCTTTTTGAGGCTATTTTGATGGTTTTGTGGCCTTTTGGAGGCATTTTAGGCTCTTTGGAGGCTTTTTAATGGGATTTTTTGGGAAATATGGTAGGAAAATGGACAAATGAGCCATATAATGTGGTAGATGACGTAGTGAGCACTTTTTGGGTGTTAACAGATTGCCCCCTGATGTGCGAGGGTAGGAGCTCATCGTATGGCCGATGGACATCATAAGTCATGAATGGTTTTCCTGGGTGTGGAGAGAAGAGACGAAACAAACTGAAGCCCGGAACAACGATCCCGAACAACTGCAAGAACTAAAAGTACATAACCTCAATAATGGATGAGGAATCATCTGATCATATGGACGAGGCGGGCATTCCCATGCTCGGATCAGGATATAACATAACAATAACAATGGGTCCAAAAAATGGGGACCTGACATATACATGACCTCAAACACTGGATGAGGAATAATCTCAATATATGGACGAGGCGGGCATACCCATGCTCGTATCAAGATACATAAACATAACTGTGAGGCCCGAAAAGGGGGACCTGTAAGATACATAGTCACTGTGTACATCATAAGTGTCCAGAGGAGACACAAATCTGGGACATACTGCTGGGCGGACCATGTCGGAGCTGAAAAACTGATACACTGGAACAATCAACAGTGCTACTGAGTGTGGTACCACAGGGGCTGATGAGCTGCTGGATCAGAGTGACAAGGGGTACACTCACAATGGTACACGAAACTGGAACTGATCTGGGACTGAAACTGGGACTGAAACTGGGTACTCAAGGAAGCATGTAGCTGGATGGCTTCCGAATATAATCGCCAACGCAGCCCGGACATCCACGGGAACATATAACTGGTCGTTCCGAAGTGACTCACCAATGTGCTAGAGTCGGGGGAAATCCGGGGTCTTCGACTAAAAACTGATGGGATATAATCCTACGCGATCCTCAACGATGCGATCAAGGTGCTGAAGTCGAGTATGTGAGGAACAACCACTCAGAGAGGCAATGATGACTCCTCTCAGAATGATCCGTAGGCACTTACCACAGATGGTGATAAGTCCAAGGCGTAGGGATCTCTGGGCCTATCCTCTGGAATAGAGGAGCTGTCGTCGACAGAGGGAGACCTGCAACTATCAAGGCAATGATGTTTCCTTGACAGGAGCACGAGGTGGAGAACCGAAATGTGATAGTACTGATGGCGGGACTGACAAACTGTGGGGGGATAACTGGGCAAGTAGAGTGGGTGGACTCAAACTTCCTTTGTTCAGAGTATGATAATGGGAATGATCTAGCAGCATATGAAACTGACTGAGGGGAAAGGGATCATAGCTGTAGTGGATCTGGGAGGGTAACTGGTCTGAGGGAGACTCAAGCTGGTATAAAATGGCAGGAGACTGCAGAATACTCTGAACAAAGGCGACCTGATTGGGAGTGCTACCGAGATGATCGATCGTAGTGCCAGGAGGCACGGGTGGGGACTTCTTCATGGGTTAAGGAACTAGAAGAAGTTTGTGTAAAATGATACTGTCGTGTGGATTTTACGAGCCCAGGGTTGCTTTCAATTATAAGGAGTCTGAAAGCGATAAGAAGAATCTGAAATGATGGAATGGTACTGTCGTGTGGATTTTACGAGCCCAGGACAGTTCATGCTCGTGGTTGCTTTCAATTTTAGAGAGTCTGAAAGCAAGTAAGAAGACTCCAGGGGGTTGCTTTTTCGTAGATTTAGTCTCCAAGGCCCAAAGAAGCATAAAAGGATGCAATGAAGAACTCTTCTAGCCGGTGTGACTAGAGTATTCCTTTTTCGTAATTAGTCTACCAGGTCCAGAAAAGGGTTAAACTTATACCAGATAGACGCCCTTTCAGGTATTTTAACGAGCATGAAAGGAAGCAAGATTGCTCGGTGATCTTTTCATTCTTTTAGGAGTCAGAAAAGAGCTTAACAGAAACTTCCTAAGTGCCTTTTTCGTAAAGGACTTGTCTGGCCCGAAAAAGGGATAAAATTATACCGAACAAAAGGAATGGCCAGGCAAGGAGGAAGTGTTCAATCAAGGTTCAGTAATGATGATCAAGAACGAGGGTAGGGGGGAACACTGGTGGGCCTCCTTGTGGGGTAGATGAAATGGTGGAAAAATAACGAGACATTTGCAGTATGACAGGAGTGGAGGGCTCATGTAAAAATATGGAACAATCCGATGGCGGCCGATGTGGCGCACAAACCGAGGCAGCAAGGTGTCGGGACACAATGTTGAAATTGTACCAAGTGAGAGCGAGAAATGGTCTCAAGCATCATCACGAGCTCGGAAAAATGAATCCGACGATATAAAGGGTGTTAAAAATGGGTAACGGCCGATGTGGCACGCACACCGAGGCGACGAGGGCGTTTTGGAAAAATACCCAAAAAATCGGGGGTTGAGAGCGAGAAATGATCTCAAGCATCATCACCGGCTCGGAAAAATGAATCCGATGATATAAAACATGTGAAAAATGGAGAACGGCCGATGTGGCACGCAAACCGAGGTGACTAGTGGCATCTGAAAAAATGGGCAAAAAATGACGGGGTAAAAATGATGCAACGAGGTGACCATCATGACGGTCTCGTCGTGCTGGTTCCAGTGGTGGAAATGGTGTAAGATGATGGTAAAAAATGTGGAAAACAAAAAGAGACCAAACTGTACAATGCGGACCAACGAGGTCGCGATGTCATTTATGGGTAAAAACGCTTAAGATACAACCCATTACGGGGGTTGCGCAAAGGATGGCCTTCGGAGTCGGCGAGGATGTATGCCCCCTTGCCTAGGCAGGTCTGCACGATGTAAGGGCCTTGCCACATGGATTCAAACTTCCCTTTCCCAGTTTTGTCATGGGCTTGGTCATAGGCGAGGACGAGGTCCCCTTCATGGAAAGTTCGAGGGTGAACATGTTTATCATAACCGGCTTTGGAGCGGTTTTTGGCAGCTTCGATGTTCTGAAGAGTGGCACGATGGTCTTCATCAGCTTGTTCGAGTTGCATCAAACGCTGCTCGAGGGGGGAGGTGAAGATATCACGGAACTCTTGGAAGAGTTGTTTGTAGTCCTCAATCTCCTGCTCGCTGCAGGAGGCTCCTAAAGTGATGAGTTCAAGGGTCTCAATCTCGGCTTTGACAGCTGGGAGCTTTGAGGGATGAATGGGTCGCTGCTTCTGACGAACGGGGGGTACATCAGGCCATGTGTCAATGTGGTGCTCTATAATGGCGGGGTCAATACCAGGCATCTCGGTATAGGACCAGGCAAAGACATCACAGAATTCTCGAAAGAGTTTTCTGTACTCCTCAATCTCTTGTTCACTGCAGGAGGCTCCTAAGGCAATGCATTCATTGATGCCAGGGGGGTCAGAGATATCTATGTGGATAACAGGTGAGATATTGGCCATGTTACCCTCCTCGAAGGCGTCAGGAGCAGGAATAGGGTCCTTGAACCAGTCGACCTTGCGGGGGAGGAAGTCTTTGGACTCAACTGTGAATTGGGTAGCTGTGCTAGAGGAGGATTCTTCTGGGATGAAATAGGAACGGTGGTGCATGTCATCCCAGGGATAATCCGGGGCAGTCAGGGCCTCAAGAACTTCCTCATCAGTACGGAAAGTTTGCGTCGTCAAATCGGTTGACGAGGGGGTAGTGGTTGAAGAGATCATATAGATGATATTAACTTCTCCAGAAGGGGGAGAGACCGGGGGGTATATCTCCTCAATGGTGGGTGGTGCCGTCTCAAGATCCAGATTGTTCATCTCATAGAGAGCCGCTCTGTAATCCGGGAGATCAGGACAATGATGGGCGTAATGCCCGTAAATACCGCATATGGCGCAGGGGTGGTTGGTACGTAGGGACTTATCTTTAGGCTTGGGAATGGGGTTTAGTTCGACAGTTGGGATGTTGGGGTCATCGTCGAGCATCTGTATGTGCTTCTGCAATGCTGGTAACTGTGGGCATTGGTGGGTTGCATGGCCCAACTCGTCACACAGCGAGCATTTGGGAGGAGCACGAAACACTGGAGGGTTTTTGACTGTCTTGGGAGGTGGTACAGCAGTGTAAGGTTGTGGACCTCTGCCCCCAGTGGGTTTGGGAATAGGAGGGGGAGCCGTGGAGGATGAAGGGGTAGAGACCCCAGGAGGTGGCTGAGAGGTAGTAGCCATGGGTTGCACTGGTTGGAGGACGACATCAGGTGTCGGCGGGCGAACGGGACGCGAAAGATACCATACAGGTAATCCCAAAGTTAACCCAGGGAGACTAAGGGTAGCCATGACCGGGGCGCTTACTACTCCCGATGGAGGGACTAGGAAGGGGATCGTATGGATCGGTGTAACACCAATGTGGCTAGGTACCAATGGTGGTTTAGGCAACAAGGGTGGTTGATTGTTAGGTGGTAGGTTGTTGTGGGACAAGGTACATAAGTCAGACACTTCGGGCGTAGATGACGGGGGAGGAATGGATTGAAAGGTGGAGGTCATCGACGCGTCTGAGTAGACTCCAGGCCCTGTAGAGGAAACAAACGAGGTGGTGGCACGAGAAACAGGTTGTTCAACCATGGGGAGAACATTTTCAGGTGCCGCGGGAGCACTGGGATCATAGTAGGTGAGTTGGTCAACCTTAACCACACGTCCCTCATGGGGGAACATCATGGTGCGAAAGACGGAAGAGGCAACCGCCCGCATGGCATACATGTAGCTGCGGCCAAGTAAAAGGTTATAATCCAATTGGGCGTTGATTACCTCAATGTCAATGAGTACAGTTTTTCCACCTAACTGGACGGGGACATTGGCTAGGAGGCCTTGGGGTTGAGCCGAACGACCGTCGTAGGCGCGTAATGCAGTGGTGGACTGCTGGAGAGTGGGGGATCCCAACTTCTGCCATACGAATGTAGACATTACGCATGTGGAGGCACCTTCATCGATGATGCATCGATGGATGACAAGATTCCGAATGGAAACAGAAACTTGGAATGCTAGGGTGGAAGGCAGGCGAGGTTCAGACTGGTCTAAATCAAATGCCATCAAATTCGAATCATTTGGGTCAATCCCCCCAATGGCGGAGAGTAAAGTCTTGCGCTGGGAAGGGCAGTTCTTCAAGACTTCTAACGCAGACATGGCTGCGGGAGATTGGGCTAGGTCGTCTACAATGTTGTAGTTTGACGCAGTGCGCGCATTGGGGTTATTGTTGATACAGCGAAGTGGGAAACGAGGGGCTTTGGGAGCGCCATCTAGTGGGGGTGGAGGAATACGTAACGCTTGATCTGTGGGATGAGCGTTAGTAGGTTTATCAGTGGGAGGTACGTCAGTGGTGGAACCATACTGGTTCCGACGTGTCTGGAGGTTGACGTCAGCGGATGACATCATCAACAAGTGGTGGGTTCCTGAGTCAAACATGGGTTGATCAGGAGCAGTGTACGTGATTTGCTGTTGGGGTTGCACGTTGGCTTGAGGGGGAGCCAACGGCTGAGTGTTCACGACGCCTTGGGTTGGTAAGGGGTTTTGCAGAACCAAAGGTGTCTACTGAGGTTGAGGGGGGTTAGGAGGCACCTGAGGAGCTGCCTGCCCTTGGCGGTGGGCCTCATCAACCCAGAGTTGCCGAGCTCGCTCCAAGTGTGGGCAAGCATGTGTGTAGTGGCCGTATACCCCGCAGATAGAACAAGGGTGGTTCGTTCGCAAATTGGGGTTTTTAGCCTGCTTGGGCGGGCGATCAGGGTTTTGATTAGCGGGGGCCGCATTGTTGTTGTCGGGGGGATTAGCCGGTTGACCAGCTTGGTCTGCAGGTTGGTTGTTCCCATGATTACAGCCCTTGCCGCGGTTCTGTTGGCCCTGGTTGCGTTGGTTGTTCTGGTTTTGCTGCTGGTTCTGTTGGGCGTAAACTTGCCCTTGGGCAGCAGGTGGATTGTGAGGTTGCGCAGGTGCTGGAGCAGGCTGCGGTGGATGATATGTAGGTTGAGGCTGAGCAGGTGCAGCAACCTGAGGGGGTTGCTGATATGGCTGCGGAGCGGGTTGTGGGTGTGCCGCAGGGGCTGCCTGTGGCGGGTAATAAGCAGGTTGGGCTTGTGAAGGCGCAGGAGCTGGGGCAGCCTGCTGATGGTAGTAAGGCTGAGGTGCGACTGGGGGAGCATAAGCAGGAGTCGCATAACCGAAGCACTGAGGTGGACATGAGGGTCCATGGGAATGTGTCATGGGAGCATACGAGGTGGTTGCTCCAGACTGTGAGGTAGGCCGCGAAAGGTCGGGGCCAGGGGAAGGACGTGTAATAGAAAATGGTTGGGGATGCGAAGAAACATGGCCAATGATACCGTCTGCAGCGTGGGATGCCCCCGGTGCATCATGCTGGGAGGACTCGCCGCGAGGGGCGTCAGGTATAATGGTATAAAGGTAACCCGACTGGGCGTAAATGAGGTCGAACTGTTGGGCCTTAAGGATGGCCTCTTCTTCAGACTGGGGTCTTTCTGATGCCACATCCTTAGCAATAACGGGGAGAAGGGATTTGAGGAACCAATCTAGGAAGATACGGTCGTCTAGTTTGATCTTGCATAAGCTACGGCGTCGACGCCACTCATGGATGTGGTCCGTGATATGGGTAGCCGTGTTTTGTCTGCAGGATAGGAGGATCTCAACACCCGCGTCATAGCGGACAGGAAACTGGAAGAACTGCAGGAAGGTCGAGGCAAGGGAAGCAAAGGTGGCATGGGTCCCATGAGGTTGCTCGATATACCACTTGGCTGCAGAGCCAGTGAAGGTGCGCTGTAAGAGACGGAGGCGAACAGAGTCATCCACTATGGAGTTAGAGGAACACCATAGATGGAAAGACATGATATGGTTTTGTGGGTCCTCACCGGCCTTGCCCTCGAACTTAGGGATGTCAGAGGGGAGCTTGGTAGGCATATGAGGCCACGTAGGGTCGTGTCGAATAGGATCGTTGGTCAATCTGGCCAGGTCAGGTAGGTTGAGGCTAGCCATGAATGGCAAACTAGAAGAAGGATGTGACACAGTAGTGGGTTGGACCAAGTTGGGGCCAATGCCCCCAAGTAGAGGGACAGGATTTGGGATGGTGCCCCCAAGTGGGGGAACTAAGGTGGTGGAGGATGGTACAGCACCACCGTGGGTAGTGTGAGCCACTGATGTAGTGGGGATAGGGATTCCCGCTGCGGGAATAGGTACCGTGAGGGGAACGGTAGATGGGGGTCCCATGGAGGGCATACCCAAAACAGGTGTAGTAACTGGTGTAGTGGTGGATGTGCCACCACTGGTCCCTATAACAAAAGGAGTGGAAGTCATGCCAGCCATGGGGCTAGTAGGGGCAGTGTAAATAGGGTTCTCAAACTCTTCGTCAGAATCGGAGGTAAAGTAAGGAGCGTCAATATCTGGTGACGGAGTCCTATGTCACTGACGGGTGGAGTCAAGTGACAAGGCTCTAGATCTGTGATGAGTGGTATCAACAGATGATGATCGGAATCTATGACGGGTGGTGTCAAGAGAACCGTGCTGTGGGGGCTCGCCCCTGAGGCACCGAGAATGTCTCGAGGACTTAATGGTGACAGATGGTGTCAAATCTATGTGGGTTGAGGTGAGTATAAAAACAGCTCAAAAAAGCCTAATGCAACCGAGTGTGCAGAAGGAGAGCTAAAAAACAAGGCACTCAGGCCAACAACCAACTCAAAACACCCACTGCAACAGCTGTGCTACAATAGGTGGAGTATCAACAAAGATGGTCAGAATACCAACAAGCAGCAGGTTTCCTAAAAATAAAAAATGGTGGACTCACTAGACCAAAGGGAGGTAAAGGAGCATGCAAACACCTAACTAAAAGTATTCTGACTCAACTAAACATATCCTCTGCAAGGTGATGAAATCCAAGTCAGACAATATGAGTAGGAAAGCCAAGTGGCTATGATATCCCCCTACCGGGAGGGACACCGGGTAGTCAATCCTAGAAGAATGGCAACTAAGATACCCCGTTCATGACACGTCCAGAAAGGTGAATCTGCCGTTTAGTCCGTTTACCGCAATACCCCTATACAGGGATATCCCGCGAACCGTGAAAGGTAGCCCTTCGGTTACTGAATGGAGTGCGGTATTCCACTCAGGCCTCCGGAACCAGTCTCCCGACTTCAACCCTCCTAAGGGAGAGGCCCTCTGATAAACTGGTCGTGACCGTGCCAAAAGTACTAGGGAATTTTGGTTCCCTATTTGGACAACAACTATGTCTCAAGTGAAAGTAACCGAGGGGTGTTATTGGAAGCCTATCCCCCCGATCCTACCTAACTACAATGATTCTTTTGTGTTCCCCAAGTGGGGTTAGAATGTTGGTTCAGTTAGATACTTTTTAAGGCTCACTTGAATTATGTGACAGAGTGTGTGCTCGTGAGGTGATGAACCCAAAATAGAAGTGCCACAAGGGGGGGGCAACTTCTAACTATCAATAATACTGAAATTGAAATTTTAACTTGCAAAATTTTCTGAATTAAAAATACTGAAATTCTTTAAAAAGATTCTGTAAAGGGAACATAAATTATGTTGCAGAAAGGCTGTAAGGAAGTGGGACTGCAGGTAGGATAGAGGGCTGTTTAGATGCAGAAAATATTGCAGCAAAAGGGGTTGGGCTCAAAACAGGAAAAATGTAGAAATTAGACCGCGGGTCTGTGGCGAATCAGAACAGGCAGACCGCGGGTTTTAGGGAAACAGACGCGGTCAGGTCGCGGCTTTCGGGCCAACAGACGCAGTCGGGACGCAGGAAAAAAGTAAAAAGACGCAGTCGGGTCGCGGCAAAAAGGCTAACAAGCGCATTCGGGACGCGGGAAAGAGGCTGAGAGCCGCATTCTAGACGCGGGAAAATGGCCGACATGCGCAGTCAGATCGCAGCAAACAGGCTGATTAGCCGCGGTCGGATCGCAGGTAACAGACTTGAATCCGCCGGCAGGGCGTCGGAAACCGTCTGAGAGCCGCGGTCGGGTCGCGGGTAAAGGCCTGAAAGACGCGGTCGGGACGCGACTGCAGAGGGAAAAAATGCGATGTACGGCGACCGAAAGGGACAGCCGAAAGGGAAAAAATTTTAAAAACGGAAACCAGAAATTCAAAATCTAGGGGAGTCGCCAAAACTGTAGCTAGGGTTTTACCCCTAGCTTGTGCAAATGAGCACCTACTAAGGAGAATGGACTCCTTAGTAGCAGTTCAGTGAATGTAAATAATTAAACTAAAACAGAAATGTAAAAACTACTTTAAACATTGCATGAAACATAAACAACAAATCTAAATAATAGCTTTTTTGTATTGATATTACCTTCAATGTGAAGGTTTGATGAAGCTCTTTGCAATGTCCAAGAGGATGCTCCAAGCTCCAATGTGCTCCTTCTCTTTCTCCAATGGTGGGAATGGGCCAAAGGTGGCTCTCAAGGTGAAAGTAGTTCAATGGTGAACTAGGGTTTCGAGAGAGATTTTGGCAGAGTAAGGGTGCTTGTGATTGTGGATGTGGAATAAGGGATCTCCATCACCTATTTATAGTTTTTTGGTGGTGGAGTGCTGACCCATGGTTTTACGAAACACATGGTTTAGGGCAGCTGTATAGGGTTTTTTTCCTCCTTTTCCTCATTATTTTATATTTTTTTATTCCCTTTTTAGGGGATTTTTGCTATTTTTGGAGGAAAAGGGGGTTTTTTTAGCCTTTTTGAGGCTATTTTGATGGTTTTGTGGCCTTTTGGAGGCATTTTAGGCTCTTTGGAGGCTTTTTAATGGGATTTTTTGGGAAATATGGTAGGAAAATGGACAAATGAGCCATATAATGTGGTAGATGACGTAGTGAGCACTTTTTGGGTGTTAACAGATTGCCCCCTGATGTGCGAGGGTAGGAGCTCATCGTATGGCCGATGGACATCATAAGTCATGAATGGTTTTCCTGGGTGTGGAGAGAAGAGACGAAACAAACTGAAGCCCGGAACAACGATCCCGAACAACTGCAAGAACTAAAAGTACATAACCTCAATAATGGATGAGGAATCATCTGATCATATGGACGAGGCGGGCATTCCCATGCTCGGATCAGGATATAACATAACAATAACAATGGGTCCAAAAAATGGGGACCTGACATATACATGACCTCAAACACTGGATGAGGAATAATCTCAATATATGGACGAGGTGGGCATACCCATGCTCGTATCAAGATACATAAACATAACTGTGAGGCCCGAAAAGGGGGACCTGTAAGATACATAGTCACTGTGTACATCATAAGTGTCCAGAGGAGACACAAATCTGGGACATACTGCTGGGCGGACCATGTCGGAGCTGAAAAACTGATACACTGGAACAATCAACAGTGCTACTGAGTGTGGTACCACAGGGGCTGATGAGCTGCTGGATCAGAGTGACAAGGGGTACACTCACAATGGTACACGAAACTGGAACTGATCTGGGACTGAAACTGGGACTGAAACTGGGTACTCAAGGAAGCATGTAGCTGGATGGCTTCCGAATATAATCGCCAACGCAGCCCGGACATCCACGGGAACATATAACTGGTCGTTCCGAAGTGACTCACCAATGTGCTAGAGTCGGGGGAAATCCGGGGTCTTCGACTAAAAACTGATGGGATATAATCCTACGCGATCCTCAACGATGCGATCAAGGTGCTGAAGTCGAGTATGTGAGGAACAACCACTCAGAGAGGCAATGATGACTCCTCTCAGAATGATCCGTAGGCACTTACCACAGATGGTGATAAGTCCAAGGCGTAGGGATCTCTGGGCCTATCCTCTGGAATAGAGGAGCTGTCGTCGACAGAGGGAGACCTGCAACTATCAAGGCAATGATGTTTCCTTGACAGGAGCACGAGGTGGAGAACCGAAATGTGATAGTACTGATGGCGGGACTGACAAACTGTGGGGGGATAACTGGGCAAGTAGAGTGGGTGGACTCAAACTTCCTTTGTTCAGAGTATGATAATGGGAATGATCTAGCAGCATATGAAACTGACTGAGGGGAAAGGGATCATAGCTGTAGTGGATCTGGGAGGGTAACTGGTCTGAGGGAGACTCAAGCTGGTATAAAATGGCAGGAGACTGCAGAATACTCTGAACAAAGGCGACCTGATTGGGAGTGCTACCGAGATGATCGATCGTAGTGCCAGGAGGCACGGGTGGGGACTTCTTCATGGGTTAAGGAACTAGAAGAAGTTTGTGTAAAATGATACTGTCGTGTGGATTTTACGAGCCCAGGGTTGCTTTCAATTATAAGGAGTCTGAAAGCGATAAGAAGAATCTGAAATGATGGAATGGTACTGTCGTGTGGATTTTACGAGCCCAGGACAGTTCATGCTCGTGGTTGCTTTCAATTTTAGAGAGTCTGAAAGCAAGTAAGAAGACTCCAGGGGGTTGCTTTTTCGTAGATTTAGTCTCCAAGGCCCAAAGAAGCATAAAAGGATGCAATGAAGAACTCTTCTAGCCGGTGTGACTAGAGTATTCCTTTTTCGTAATTAGTCTACCAGGTCCAGAAAAGGGTTAAACTTATACCAGATAGACGCCCTTTCAGGTATTTTAACGAGCATGAAAGGAAGCAAGATTGCTCGGCGATCTTTTCATTCTTTTAGGAGTCAGAAAAGAGCTTAACAGAAACTTCCTAAGTGCCTTTTTCGTAAAGGACTTGTCTGGCCCGAAAAAGGGATAAAATTATACCGAACAAAAGGAATGGCCAGGCAAGGAGGAAGTGTTCAATCAAGGTTCAGTAATGATGATCAAGAACGAGGGTAGGGGGGAACACTGGTGGGCCTCCTTGTGGGGTAGATGAAATGGTGGAAAAATAACGAGACATTTGCAGTATGACAGGAGTGGAGGGCTCATGTAAAAATATGGAACAATCCGATGGCGGCCGATGTGGCGCACAAACCGAGGCAGCAAGGTGTCGGGACACAATGTTGAAATTGTACCAAGTGAGAGCGAGAAATGGTCTCAAGCATCATCACGAGCTCGGAAAAATGAATCCGACGATATAAAGGGTGTTAAAAATGGGTAACGGCCGATGTGGCACGCACACCGAGGCGACGAGGGCGTTTTGGAAAAATACCCAAAAAATCGGGGGTTGAGAGCGAGAAATGATCTCAAGCATCATCACCGGCTCGGAAAAATGAATCCGATGATATAAAACATGTGAAAAATGGAGAACGGCCGATGTGGCACACAAACCGAGGTGACTAGTGGCATCTGAAAAAATGGGCAAAAAATGACGGGGTAAAAATGATGCAACGAGGTGACCATCATGACGGTCTCGTCGTGCTGGTTCCAGTGGTGGAAATGGTGTAAGATGATGGTAAAAAATGTGGAAAACAAAAAGAGAGCAAACTGTACAATGCGGACCAACGAGGTCGCGATGTCATTTATGGGTAAAAACGCTTAAGATACAACCCATTACGGGGGTTGCGCAAAGGATGGCCTTCGGAGTCGGCGAGGATGTATGCCCCCTTGCCTAGGCAGGTCTGCACGATGTAAGGGCCTTGCCACATGGATTCAAACTTCCCTTTCCCAGTTTTGTCATGGGCTTGGTCATAGGCGAGGACGAGGTCCCCTTCATGGAAAGTTCGAGGGTGAACATGTTTATCATAACCGGCTTTGGAGCGGTTTTTGGCAGCTTCGATGTTCTGAAGAGTGGCACGACGGTCTTCATCAGCTTGTTCGAGTTGCAGCAAACGCTGCTCGAGGGGGGAGGTGAAGATATCACGGAACTCTTGGAAGAGTTGTTTGTAGTCCTCAATCTCCTGCTCGCTGCAGGAGGCTCCTAAAGTGATGAGTTCAAGGGTCTCAATCTCGGCTTTGACAGCTGGGAGCTTTGAGGGATGAATGGGTCGCTGCTTCTGACGAACGGGGGGTACATCAGGCCATGTGTCAATGTGGTGCTCTATAATGGCGGGGTCAATACCAGGCATCTCGGTATAGGACCAGGCAAAGACATCACAGAATTCTCGAAAGAGTTTTCTGTACTCCTCAATCTCTTGTTCACTGCAGGAGGCTCCTAAGGCAATGCATTCATTGATGCCAGGGGGGTCAGAGATATCTATGTGGATAACAGGTGAGATATTGGCCATGTTACCCTCCTCGAAGGCGTCAGGAGCAGGAATAGGGTCCTTGAACCAGTCGACCTTGCGGGGGAGGAAGTCTTTGGACTCAACTGTGAATTGGGTAGCTGTGCTAGAGGAGGATTCTTCTGGGATGAAATAGGAACGGTGGTGCATGTCATCCCAGGGATAATCCGGGGCAGTCAGGGCCTCAAGAACTTCCTCATCAGTACGGAAAGTTTGCGTCGTCAAATCGGTTGACGAGGGGGTAGTGGTTGAAGAGATCATATAGATGATATTAACTTCTCCAGAAGGGGGAGAGACCGGGGGGTATATCTCCTCAATGGTGGGTGGTGCCGTCTCAAGATCCAGATTGTTCATCTCATAGAGAGCCGCTCTGTAATCCGGGAGATCAGGACAATGATGGGCGTAATGCCCGTAAATACCGCATATGGCGCAGGGGTGGTTGGTACGTAGGGACTTATCTTTAGGCTTGGGAATGGGGTTTAGTTCGACAGTTGGGATGTTGGGGTCATCGTCGAGCATCTGTATGTGCTTCTGCAATGCTGGTAACTGTGGGCATTGGTGGGTTGCATGGCCCAACTCGTCACACAGCGAGCATTTGGGAGGAGCACGAAACACTGGAGGGTTTTTGACTGTCTTGGGAGGTGGTACAGCAGTGTAAGGTTGTGGACCTCTGCCCCCAGTGGGTTTGGGAATAGGAGGGGGAGCCGTGGAGGATGAAGGGGTAGAGACCCCAGGAGGTGGCTGAGAGGTAGTAGCCATGGGTTGCACTGGTTGGAGGACAACATCAGGTGTCGGCGGGCGAACGGGACGCGAAAGATACCATACAGGTAATCCCAAAGTTAACCCAGGGAGACTAAGGGTAGCCATGACCGGGGCGCTTACTACTCCCGATGGAGGGACTAGGAAGGGGATCGTATGGATCGGTGTAACACCAATGTGGCTAGGTACCAATGGTGGTTTAGGCAACAAGGGTGGTTGATTGTTAGGTGGTAGGTTGTTGTGGGACAAGGTACATAAGTCAGACACTTCGGGCGTAGATGACGGGGGAGGAATGGATTGAAAGGTGGAGGTCATCGACGCGTCTGAGTAGACTCCAGGCCCTGTAGAGGAAACAAACGAGGTGGTGGCACGAGAAACAGGTTGTTCAACCATGGGGAGAACATTTTCAGGTGCCGCGGGAGCACTGGGATCATAGTAGGTGAGTTGGTCAACCTTAACCACACGTCCCTCATGGGGGAACATCATGGTGCGAAAGACGGAAGAGGCAACCGCCCGCATGGCATACATGTAGCTGCGGCCAAGTAAAAGGTTATAATCCAATTGGGCGTTGATTACCTCAATGTCAATGAGTACAGTTTTTCCACCTAACTGGACGGGGACATTGGCTAGGAGGCCTTGGGGTTGAGCCGAACGACCGTCGTAGGCGCGTAATGCAGTGGTGGACTGCTGGAGAGTGGGGGATCCCAACTTCTGCCATACGAATGTAGACATTACGCATGTGGAGGCACCTTCATCGATGATGCATCGATGGATGACAAGATTCCGAATGGAAACAGAAACTTGGAATGCTAGGGTGGAAGGCAGGCGAGGTTCAGACTGGTCTAAATCAAATGCCATCAAATTCGAATCATTTGGGTCAATCCCCCCAATGGCGGAGAGTAAAGTCTTGCGCTGGGAAGGGCAGTTCTTCAAGACTTCTAACGCAGACATGGCTGCGGGAGATTGGGCTAGGTCGTCTACAATGTTGTAGTTTGACGCAGTGCGCGCATTGGGGTTATTGTTGATACAGCGAAGTGGGAAACGAGGGGCTTTGGGAGCGCCATCTAGTGGGGGTGGAGGAATACGTAACGCTTGATCTGTGGGATGAGCGTTAGTAGGTTTATCAGTGGGAGGTACGTCAGTGGTGGAACCATACTGGTTCCGACGTGTCTGGAGGTTGACGTCAGCGGATGACATCATCAACAAGTGGTGGGTTCCTGAGTCAAACATGGGTTGATCAGGAGCAGTGTACGTGATTTGCTGTTGGGGTTGCACGTTGGCTTGAGGGGGAGCCAACGGCTGAGTGTTCACGACGCCTTGGGTTGGTAAGGGGTTTTGCAGAACCAAAGGTGTCTACTGAGGTTGAGGGGGGTTAGGAGGCACCTGAGGAGCTGCCTGCCCTTGGCGGTGGGCCTCATCAACCCAGAGTTGCCGAGCTCGCTCCAAGTGTGGGCAAGCATGTGTGTAGTGGCCGTATACCCCGCAGATAGAACAAGGGTGGTTCGTTCGCAAATTGGGGTTTTTAGCCTGCTTGGGCGGGCGATCAGGGTTTTGATTAGCGGGGGCCGCATTGTTGTTGTCGGGGGGATTAGCCGGTTGACCAGCTTGGTCTGCAGGTTGGTTGTTCCCATGATTACAGCCCTTGCCGCGGTTCTGTTGGCCCTGGTTGCGTTGGTTGTTCTGGTTTTGCTGCTGGTTCTGTTGGGCGTAAACTTGCCCTTGGGCAGCAGGTGGATTGTGAGGTTGCGCAGGTGCTGGAGCAGGCTGCGGTGGATGATATGTAGGTTGAGGCTGAGCAGGTGCAGCAACCTGAGGGGGTTGCTGATATGGCTGCGGAGCGGGTTGTGGGTGTGCCGCAGGGGCTGCCTGTGGCGGGTAATAAGCAGGTTGGGCTTGTGAAGGCGCAGGAGCTGGGGCAGCCTGCTGATGGTAGTAAGGCTGAGGTGCGACTGGGGGAGCATAAGCAGGAGTCGCATAACCGAAGCACTGAGGTGGACATGAGGGTCCATGGGAATGTGTCATGGGAGCATACGAGGTGGTTGCTCCAGACTGTGAGGTAGGCCGCGAAAGGTCGGGGCCAGGGGAAGGACGTGTAATAGAAAATGGTTGGGGATGCGAAGAAACATGGCCAATGATACCGTCTGCAGCGTGGGATGCCCCCGGTGCATCATGCTGGGAGGACTCGCCGCGAGGGGCGTCAGGTATAATGGTATAAAGGTAACCCGACTGGGCGTAAATGAGGTCGAACTGTTGGGCCTTAAGGATGGCCTCTTCTTCAGACTGGGGTCTTTCTGATGCCACATCCTTAGCAATAACGGGGAGAAGGGATTTGAGGAACCAATCTAGGAAGATACGGTCGTCTAGTTTGATCTTGCATAAGCTACGGCGTCGACGCCACTCATGGATGTGGTCCGTGATATGGGTAGCCGTGTTTTGTCTGCAGGATAGGAGGATCTCAACACCCGCGTCATAGCGGACAGGAAACTGGAAGAACTGCAGGAAGGTCGAGGCAAGGGAAGCAAAGGTGGCATGGGTCCCATGAGGTTGCTCGATATACCACTTGGCTGCAGAGCCAGTGAAGGTGCGCTGTAAGAGACGGAGGCGAACAGAGTC
The DNA here is from genome assembly GCA_027924585.1 of Larix kaempferi. Taxonomy (NCBI): domain Eukaryota; kingdom Viridiplantae; phylum Streptophyta; class Pinopsida; order Pinales; family Pinaceae; genus Larix; species Larix kaempferi. Next base: position 26,309,116 of record BSBM01001530.1, on the reverse strand, counting down.
ATCCACTATGGAGTTAGAGGAACACCATAGATGGAAAGACATGATATGGTTTTGTGGGTCCTCACCGGCCTTGCCCTCGAACTTAGGGATGTCAGAGGGGAGCTTGGTAGGCATATGAGGCCACGTAGGGTCGTGTCGAATAGGATCGTTGGTCAATCTGGCCAGGTCAGGTAGGTTGAGGCTAGCCATGAATGGCAAACTAGAAGAAGGATGTGACACAGTAGTGGGTTGGACCAAGTTGGGGCCAATGCCCCCAAGTAGAGGGACAGGATTTGGGATGGTGCCCCCAAGTGGGGGAACTAAGGTGGTGGAGGATGGTACAGCACCACCGTGGGTAGTGTGAGCCACTGATGTAGTGGGGATAGGGATTCCCGCTGCGGGAATAGGTACCGTGAGGGGAACGGTAGATGGGGGTCCCATGGAGGGCATACCCAAAACAGGTGTAGTAACTGGTGTAGTGGTGGATGTGCCACCACTGGTCCCTATAACAAAAGGAGTGGAAGTCATGCCAGCCATGGGGCTAGTAGGGGCAGTGTAAATAGGGTTCTCAAACTCTTCGTCAGAATCGGAGGTAAAGTAAGGAGCGTCAATATCTGGTGACGGAGTCCTATGTCACTGACGGGTGGAGTCAAGTGACAAGGCTCTAGATCTGTGATGAGTGGTATCAACAGATGATGATCGGAATCTATGACGGGTGGTGTCAAGAGAACCGTGCTGTGGGGGCTCGCCCCTGAGGCACCGAGAATGTCTCGAGGACTTAATGGTGACAGATGGTGTCAAATCTATGTGGGTTGAGGTGAGTATAAAAACAGCTCAAAAAAGCCTAATGCAACCGAGTGTGCAGAAGGAGAGCTAAAAAACAAGGCACTCAGGCCAACAACCAACTCAAAACACCCACTGCAACAGCTGTGCTACAATAGGTGGAGTATCAACAAAGATGGTCAGAATACCAACAAGCAGCAGGTTTCCTAAAAATAAAAAATGGTGGACTCACTAGACCAAAGGGAGGTAAAGGAGCATGCAAACACCTAACTAAAAGTATTCTGACTCAACTAAACATATCCTCTGCAAGGTGATGAAATCCAAGTCAGACAATATGAGTAGGAAAGCCAAGTGGCTATGATATCCCCCTACCGGGAGGGACACCGGGTAGTCAATCCTAGAAGAATGGCAACTAAGATACCCCGTTCATGACACGTCCAGAAAGGTGAATCTGCCGTTTAGTCCGTTTACCGCAATACCCCTATACAGGGATATCCCGCGAACCGTGAAAGGTAGCCCTTCGGTTACTGAATGGAGTGCGGTATTCCACTCAGGCCTCCGGAACCAGTCTCCCGACTTCAACCCTCCTAAGGGAGAGGCCCTCTGATAAACTGGTCGTGACCGTGCCAAAAGTACTAGGGAATTTTGGTTCCCTATTTGGACAACAACTATGTCTCAAGTGAAAGTAACCGAGGGGTGTTATTGGAAGCCTATCCCCCCGATCCTACCTAACTACAATGATTCTTTTGTGTTCCCCAAGTGGGGTTAGAATGTTGGTTCAGTTAGATACTTTTTAAGGCTCACTTGAATTATGTGACAGAGTGTGTGCTCGTGAGGTGATGAACCCAAAATAGAAGTGCCACAAGGGGGGGGCAACTTCTAACTATCAATAATACTGAAATTGAAATTTTAACTTGCAAAATTTTCTGAATTAAAAATACTGAAATTCTTTAAAAAGATTCTGTAAAGGGAACATAAATTATGTTGCAGAAAGGCTGTAAGGAAGTGGGACTGCAGGTAGGATAGAGGGCTGTTTAGATGCAGAAAATATTGCAGCAAAAGGGGTTGGGCTCAAAACAGGAAAAATGTAGAAATTAGACCGCGGGTCTGTGGCGAATCAGAACAGGCAGACCGCGGGTTTTAGGGAAACAGACGCGGTCAGGTCGCGGCTTTCGGGCCAACAGACGCAGTCGGGACGCAGGAAAAAAGTAAAAAGACGCAGTCGGGTCGCGGCAAAAAGGCTAACAAGCGCATTCGGGACGCGGGAAAGAGGCTGAGAGCCGCATTCTAGACGCGGGAAAATGGCCGACATGCGCAGTCAGATCGCAGCAAACAGGCTGATTAGCCGCGGTCGGATCGCAGGTAACAGACTTGAATCCGCCGGCAGGGCGTCGGAAACCGTCTGAGAGCCGCGGTCGGGTCGCGGGTAAAGGCCTGAAAGACGCGGTCGGGACGCGACTGCAGAGGGAAAAAATGCGATGTACGGCGACCGAAAGGGACAGCCGAAAGGGAAAAAATTTTAAAAACGGAAACCAGAAATTCAAAATCTAGGGGAGTCGCCAAAACTGTAGCTAGGGTTTTACCCCTAGCTTGTGCAAATGAGCACCTACTAAGGAGAATGGACTCCTTAGTAGCAGTTCAGTGAATGTAAATAATTAAACTAAAACAGAAATGTAAAAACTACTTTAAACATTGCATGAAACATAAACAACAAATCTAAATAATAGCTTTTTTGTATTGATATTACCTTCAATGTGAAGGTTTGATGAAGCTCTTTGCAATGTCCAAGAGGATGCTCCAAGCTCCAATGTGCTCCTTCTCTTTCTCCAATGGTGGGAATGGGCCAAAGGTGGCTCTCAAGGTGAAAGTAGTTCAATGGTGAACTAGGGTTTCGAGAGAGATTTTGGCAGAGTAAGGGTGCTTGTGATTGTGGATGTGGAATAAGGGATCTCCATCACCTATTTATAGTTTTTTGGTGGTGGAGTGTTGACCCATGGTTTTACGAAACACATGGTTTAGGGCAGCTGTATAGGGTTTTTTCCTCCTTTTCCTCATTATTTTATATTTTTTTATTCCCTTTTTAGGGGATTTTTGCTATTTTTGGAGGAAAAGGGGGTTTTTTAGCCTTTTTGAGGCTATTTTGATGGTTTTGTGGCCTTTTGGAGGCATTTTAGGCCCTTTTGAGGCTTTTTAATGGGATTTTTTGGGAAATATGGTAGGAAAATGGACAAATGAGCCATATAATGTGGTAGATGAGGTAGTGAGCACTTTTTGGGTGTTAACAACATATCTCCAAAAGTACATGTATCCAAAACTATCCAAAAGCACATATATCCAAAACTATCCAAGCCATATGTACATGTATCTAAAAGTATCCAAAAGTACATGTATCCAAAACTATCCAAGCCACATGTACATGTATCCAAATGTACATATATCCCATAAGACACATCAAAACTCAAGCTTCCTCTTGTTATTTCCCGACGTTGATCCTCTAGGCACATCTCTAGGATGAGTGTGCATCTCTGGATCCTACAAATTAAATATCAATTGTTAAATTCAACTAACTATGTACTAATACATTAGCTCAAGATAGAAATTAAAAAATCAATTTGTGGCTCACTGATTTATAAAAAACACTCACCCACTCCGCTGGACGAATTGGAAGCTCTGATGGTCCAATCACCAATCTCCTCCTCTCCGAAAACGGTCTCTGCAAATAAAAGACCATATGTAAATTAACTCAACAATTATCAACATGTGCATGGAAATTGCATGAAACACTTGGTCACTGATGGACATCTCACCTCAACGAGAGATCGTGACAAAGGGGATTGAGTTCCTTGTCTAGCAGATGGAGTTGTTGGTTGAACATCCAGGATGGTCGCAACCATGGTCGAACCAGGGGGGCCAAGAAATGCTCCTGCTACTAGTGGCTACAATCACCAAATGTTGAAATTGTCAGACATGCATGAATAAACAATAGACAACAATAATAAACTATGTCTAGATCATGTTGAAATAGTTGTACCTCTATGTGGCTTGTTGTTATTGCAGATGCAACATTGACTGCTGCATCAACGACCCCTGGGGGTTTGCAATAGACAACTCTGGATCCTGATGCAGTAAACATGCAAATCAAACATTAACAAAAACAATTTATGCAATGGATTTCAAGTTAACCAACAAATATCATCGAAGGATATACATTACCATGGTATCAGATGGAGCTGTTGGTTGAACATCCAGGATGGCCGCAACCATGGTTGAACCAGGGGGGCTAGGAACTGCTCCTGTTGCTGGTGGCTACAATCACCAAATGTTGAAATAGTTAGACATGCATGAATAAACAATAGACAACAAAATAAACTATGTAAAGGTCATGTTGAAATAGCTACATACCTCTGTGTGACTTGTTGCCATTGCAGATGCAACACTGACTGCTGCATAAACCATCGATGCGAGGTTTGCAATAGAAAACTCTGGTTCCTGAAGCAATAAACATGCAATTCAAACATTAACAAAAACAATTTATGCACTGGATTTCAAGTTAATCAACAAATATCATCGAAGGATATACATTACCATGGTATCAGTAAGTCCATGGTAGTGGGTAGCTGGAGTCTTGCTAGGAGTAGGCCACCTCACATACACATGACCCTTGTTCATGAATGGCCTAGGAGGAGATACAAATCCATGCAATGGTCCAGATGTTTCGGTTGGTGCCTATAGTCAGCAAGTGTTCATGTAGTTAGACATGCATGATTCAACGAACATACATGTATTTAAAAAATGACATTTTTAATTTTTTACCTAGAGCCCAGATGTTTCCTCGAACGATATGACCATGGATGCTACCTCCATATTAGCTTGTCCTAGTGAAGGATATTTTATCTGCAAGTTTAATAATTGTAAATATTAGACCGTAGATAGCATTAGTGTACTAGCATGTAAAGTATGTGGAAATTAACAAATTAACAAGTATTAAAAAACTGAAATTTTAAAATGTTTACCTCGGTGTGAGATACGGCAATGAGTTCTATATAAGAGGGGCCTACCAACTGGGTAGCATCATGAATCCCTCCACCAACGATGGGATCAATGGATGGAATGTCATGCCTCCCTGTAGAGACTGGAACATCTGACTCTGGGGCGTCGCTTCTGACATAAAGCATCAACTGCAAGTTCACAAAATTAATATATTAGCTCAAACTATATATATGTGTAGAAAGAGGAAAATAAATGAAGAATCTATTACAATTAACCATCTACATACCTCACTCAAAAACCCACTGAAGGAAACATCTAAGGCAAGACCATAACAGGGAAGACCACACGATGTGCATTTGTGAGGCTCAATACTAGGTTGGGGATGTGCCGATGGTCCTGCACTAGTGGATGGTCCTGCACTAGACGATGGTCCTGCATCGTGACGACTTGGTGTATGTACCACACCAGGGACATATGTCCCTCCCTCAACCATATGCTGAACCATAGTGCCATGGCGAACAACCACCCGTGCCAAACTCAAAAACGCATCGCGTGTCTGTGGAATAACACGATGTGTAGGTGGGACATCTGGCCCAGGCAACTTCCTGCGAGGTGCAAGGATAGGGCGATCAGGGTCTTGAAGCCTCGCATTGGTTCGGTTTTGGGGCATCACCCCATCAATCCCCTGAAACTGCAAGATATCAAAAAAGTTTATGTGTTTATGTAACACGAACTCTGCATACATCTTTCGAAGGAAATACAAGGGCATTTTCCTGTTGTTATGTGGTGGCATATCAAAAACCATATACCATCTGTCCATCTAGTTATCAACAAATGGTTGAAATGTGCACCACTCAATAGAGATATGAGGCCTGTTTTCATTTGGGATTTCCCTCGACCGAGGGTCCCTAAACAATGCAAATATGATCTCTTTGGATATTTTCAACTTTTTGATTGTAGTGTAGTCTATCCCATCAGCGTATTCTTGTCTTTTTCTTTCTCTATATGATGTAATATCATATAGTAAATTGCTTGACTGTGAAATAGTGTCAACAATTGCATCCAGAGTTGATGCAAGTGAGCGGTGAATCCTGTCACCACCACTAAAAGCCTCACTAATGCCCCTCAAGCGGGCAAGCTCAATCAGTATCTCAACATTTGTGTCCATAGCCACAACTGCAATAAAAACATCAATACGAAAATCATTAGAAACATATATATGGTATATAATGACGCCTCTTCAAAATTGAAAATGTATTAAATCAAACTCAAGTAACCAATTTAATGGCATTCACTTAAATACATTTAAAACTTAAAATTAAACATTTAACAATTAAAAAGTAAGTTTCGTTCAACTTCTTTCTAGAAGTTAAGGCACTTCTTAACCCTCATTGGTGACTTTTCCATGCACACTTGGGTTTCAAATTCTTATAATTTAGGAGTGTTATTTTGACATGTTTTGGCCTTTACGTCCCTTGCAGAAAACAATATTTCCATCAACTTCATAAGCTAACATTAAATTTATTGATTTCAACATATTACGCCTTGGGGTTGGAGGGGAGGACAAAGTGGCATGGAATGAAATGGATATGTATGAGTTTGTATTGCCAATATGATTACATATACTTGAGATGACTATTAATGATTAATATGTTGAATAATCAACTAGATATTGTGACTAGAATCACAATAACAACAATGTCAACTTAATAAGATATCACAAGTGGAATATGACAGTGTTATCTCAGAACTATCACATATATTTATTAATGATCCAAGTATTATGATATGTGATTGATATGAAAAGATGGTTGATTAGGAGGATGAAGATTAAGTTGAGATAAAACAACTAAATTTAAATGTCATAGTCCTAGGACTGTGACTACATTCAGTTAATGAATAAGTAAGAATAGGATAGGACCTGTTAGGCTTAGAAAGATGGTTAAGGTAACATGGCCAGGGGCATGTCAGGTGCTAAAACTCAAACCCATGTCTTAAACGCAGTCTTTAAGAGGGATGGAAGCTTAGGATAGATGTAGGGTTAGGACAACATCCAAGGGAAGAAGGGCCAAGATAGGTAAGAATGTTAGAAGGGGTTTAGGATAGGTTTCTAGGAGTAGTTACTAGGTTAGGGCCGTAGGTCTTTCTGAGGGTAGATTAGGATTGTTGGATATGTAAACGACAGGGGTGAGGGACTACTAGGATATGTGAGGCAAGAAAAGGGGTGATATAGGGCTGCCACCAATCCTCTAAATATCATTGAATCGATCATGGTTGGGAACACTCTCACGACACACTCTAGGTAGTTCATGGGTGTTCACCATTTCCATTGTTCTGTAAACATGGAAATCAACCAAAAGTGACATGGGAAAATGGGGAAATTGTGGATTCGAATACAATATTATTGGTTGTAGATGAGCTTAGAGACTTGACATGGAGAAATTTACTACCCATTTTTTTACTATTTTAAAAAACGGTTGATAAACCTAGTGATGCAAGGGCATAGACTATTTGAGTAAAGTCATTTATGACTTTGCTATGTCAAGTGAACTTAAGGAGACCTAGGGTCTCACATGTTTCTAATTTGCTTTATTTTGTTGAGAGGTTGAATAAAAAGGATAAGGATACTAGATCCTTTTCCCAATGTAATCGATAGGATTAGTTGAGCATTTCCAGAATTGTAGCATCTAGTTAATGATTTGTCAAGTGAGTCACCAGTTAGTTGAGTTAATCATGGATTTTGTTCCTTCTTTATAGGATCAATGAAGTAGAATTCGAGTTGTATTTAGTTTAGCTGATGACCTTTAATAATTAGCTTTTTGGTATCTCAATAGAGCTAGGGTTAGCTTGCAGAAGTTTCAAATATAGAGATTCAAGTGGAAGAGGGCTCAGAATTATCAATTCCTTGGAGCAAAATAGAGACAATTTCTCTCTGGAAAATCAATCTCTACATTGTATGGCAAGCTCAGAAAATTAAATAAGAAACAAAGTGATTTTGTATATGAAGTCTTTGAGTTGAATCAATGGTCCCTGAGCGTTGAGTAGATTGATCGAGGGTGTGGATAGGTTGATTAACTAGTCGACAGTCTCGATGGTGGAGATTAGATGTCATTTAGATCGACGATTCCAGATCCACATCGCAGTAAAAACTGCATGATGGTTATGAAATCTTCAACGGTGTGATGAATATCGGGGTTGTATGGTGGTTTCAGGACGTGTTGACTTGTAATTCGATATCACAGTGAGAAGGTTCATATATTTCAACTTTTTTTTGCCATTGCGATAAGGCCAGGGGCATGGAGGCTAAGTCCTATGCACATAACAAGAGCCAAGTGTTGAGAAAGGTAGAGTTAAAACACAAATGAGGTGGGTGCTATAACCAAGAAGTGAAAATATTTTAGTGGAAAAATGGTGGTGGCTGCTAAAACTAGAGGAAGGAATAAAACTAGTCATAGTTACTAGTTTTAACAATGTGTTTATATATATATTGTTGATTTATATATAATACATTGTTTTATGTTTAAAAGGGAAGGCCTGAGAGGCACTTTGTTAATGTGTTTTGGCATTTAGTTAAGGGTGCTTAACTAAGAAGCAATGTATAGCTACATACACTTGTGATGAAATTTTGAGAAACCAAGTTACTAATTTTTTATCCATTTTTTCTATTCACGCTTGTGCATGCATTTCATCTTGTTATGGCCATTTTTGAGGAAACGTATTCACTTAGTATCATGGGGAAATGGCCTTTGAGGGTTGGGAATTTGGGTTTCATGTGGATGGATACATTGTAGAAAGGGAGGAGTTCTATTTTTTTCGATTTTTTGTTGCATTAGGAATTTTTGAGTTTTTGAAAAGGGATTTATTGTAATTATTCACTCATCTTGGTTGAAGGAGATGTGAATTTAATTAGAGATTGGGTTATTTCCAATTTTCTAAATATTACAAAATTAGGTTGTTTTAAACTATAAAAAAACGGTAATTTAGGTTTAGAATTGACAAAAAAATGGTATGGGTGAATGAATTACCTGATTAGATGACAATTCACCAGTCAATTTGTCTCCCCTCCAACGAAATCCGGTTCTTCCAATACTCTAGGGCACAAAATCCGTCGTCGTCCAAGCTCAAATTCGCGTTCCTGATGGTTGAAATGAGCTGCATGTTATCGGGACTGTGTATTTAAATTGATTTTAGATTTACAGAACGCATACTCATTATATAACTACATAGCGCGTACGTGTTTTGTAGTTATATAATGCGCACGCGTTATGTTTACCTATCCTATATGTCTAATGACATGTCAGGTTCGGGTTTTACCATACCAAGTGCTATGTAGCAGAAACGCGTTATATTTTTATGTAACATGATCGTGTTTTCAAAAACTAGGATTGCATCTAAAAGGTCCCTCAACTTCTTGCACACACCCAGGGTTGATTGTGGTTGACTATGGTTGATTATGGTTGACTATGGTTGACTATGGTTGACCATGCTTCACTATGGTCGATCATAGTTGACTTTGGTTGACCATGGCTGACTCTAGTTGACTTTGGTTGACTATGCTTGACTTTAGTTGACCATGGTTGACTATAGTTTGCTTTGATTGACCTAGGTTGATCGTGGTTGACTTTGGTTGACAATGGTTGAACTTAATTGATTATTGTTATTAATAATAATGCTCATAATAATATTATTAATGTTACTATTAAGGCATGTGTAAGCTAATGAGGGTCACTTTTGGCATTCTAGATGCAATAAAAAATGAAAAATCAGGCATCCCTCAACTTACTTGATTTTTTTGACATTCTTACACAAGATATCTTGCATCGAGTAAAAAAGATAAAATGTAGGAAATTGAGTCACGCTTCCGAATATATAAGTTTTAAGTATTGAAAATTTTCATAACTATGTCAAATGTCATGTTTTCTAACAGTCACTTTTTATGTTTTGGCAAATGATAAGGTATATGTTTTTGTGGGTGCAGCCTTTCAATGCCTAAATGACGGTTTCGGGCTACAAAAATTGGTAGACATGTATAAAACCCGTAGCACTAGTGTAGCGCTATTTTTCCAAAATTAAATGTTTAATTTTTATTTATTTTTTAATTATGTAAGTGATCAAACCTCAAGAACGATACGTCAAATGTGGGTGCAGCCTTTGAAGGTCTTAATGCAGTTATTTCGACTTGGATTTTTTATAGCATGTAGAGGTCAATGTATTCTAGTGCAACATACAATTTTTTCTTAAAATGGTTGTGAAATGAAAAGGTTACGGAATAAACACTAACAGTATGTCTTTTGTCCAACGAAGTGATGAAACAAGAAAATTAGGAAATAAATATCTAAAATCTCAATATTTTTTTTTTAAATTACATATTTGGAATTTGCATAAAAAATTCTATCTATGCCTAAAATTTCGTCAATAATGGTCATATATGTCATGTTGTAGATAGCGATGAAAAACATGCATATTTAGGTGCAAAATTACAACTAAAGGGTCCCTCAACTTCGTGCACAAACCCATTAATATTCTTAATAATCTCAACATTATTAATGTCAATACAATGTTAAATACTTTTTTCAATGTTACTAATATTTTATTAATGTTATTATTTATGATATCAAATTCATTTATATTATTAATATTAAATATTACCTAAATAAAATTATATTATTTATTTAATAAATTTAATTATATTATTAAAATAACACCAATATAATATGTAATTTATAAGTAAATTATTAAAAATATATTATTTAAATAAATTAAATAAAACTATCTAAACTATATTATTTTTAGCATTAGCATGTATCAATTATCAAACTTAACATACTTTTGAAAAAAAATTATACTAAAAATTACCTATAAGTTTTTATTATTATAAATTATATAATTTTTACTTATTATATTTTTCTTGTTATTATAAATTATATCAATGGTTATCTATTCAAACAACTTAATTGTAAATTACAACAACCAATTAAGATCATCACTTTGGTTAACAACTATAATATTTATATTATATATAAGTAAATATAAAATATTTATATTTATAAATTTAAAAATAAAAATAAAAAATTACTTTATAAAAAATGAATTTAACATTAAATGACTTTTTAGTAAAGATAATTGTAATAATCAATTTAAAATAATCATTTTAATTAATAACTTGAATATTAATATGATATAGAAATAAATATAAAATATTAATATTTAGAAATTTAGAAATAAAAATTTATTGAATCATTTAAAAAAAATACCAAATTTAATATTAAATGACTTTTTTTAATTCAAGATTATATATATATATAATATTATGTATTATTACAATACATAAATAAAAAAATGATTTATATTAGAATTTTTTTTTAATCATTATTAAAATATAAAATATTATTATTAGGAATATGAATATTTATTGAATAAATAATGTTTTTAAATTACATTATAGATATAATTTTTTTTATTAATGTTAAAATTTGAATAAATTATATATGAAAACATTTATGATGAAATTTAAATAAATTATATATAAAAAAATACTGTAATAATTATTTAAACTATTTGACAAAATAAAAACAAATCAACTAAAAATATAAAAATATAAAAATACTGCATGATAATTATTTAAATCCTTTAGTATTATATTAATGTCATTTTCTTTATTTTTACAGTTTATATTAAAAAAAAAACATAAATTTTCACAATTTTTAATAAATATTCTAACCATTTAATGTTTAAATAATTTTTTCTTTATATTTAAAGATAGAAAAACACATCATAAGTATTTGTTGAATATCCTTGTGCCCTCTTTTCGACCCAACTACTAATAGATCTCATCTGCTCTGGTTTGGGTTCAGCTTCCAAATTTTCCCTTGTATCTCTGGAACTTGGCCTTGCTTAAAACTATTGGCAATGCATTGGGTTCCTTCTACGATCGAAGTCCAGAAACAAAGGATTACATCAAAACTACCTTTGTTCGCATCTGTGTGGAAATGGATTTTACCATTGGCTTTCCTGCTGAGATCCACTTGACCAGCAAGGATTATGTGTGGGTACAAAAGCTAGAGTATGAAAATGTGATGTTTAGATGCAGATCTTGCTTCGCAAGATTGCCCAAAAGCCTCTCAGATCCCCAAATCCAAAAAGCTTCATCACAAATCCACATGGTGGGATGGAGCAAACCCCAAGCATTATACAGTAAGCAGAAATGAAGATCTATCCGAAGAGGCTCCATCACAAGCTAAGGAATCTTCTCAGGTTAACAGACGACACTCTAGAAGAACAAAGGATCCCCGCCAGCGATAAAGATCCACCGTTAGCTTCAAGAGATAGTGCTATCCAACTCATGGATCCGAAAAGTCCAGCCCCACAGGATGAACCCGAAAATATATTCCCCATACTCGAAGCCTTTATCGAGCCATCAGAATGGACCATAGTCTGCAAAAAGAAAAGAGGAGCTTCACCCTCTTTGAAGGCAAAAGAAAGTTTAACTTCTCCAAGAAAAACAAGAAGCCAACAAACTTCATATCGTTAATCTTTGGATTGTATCGTGTTGTATGTAAGAAGTAGGACAGCAGAATTTTTGTCTTGCTAGTAGTAAATGTAGCCTAGTTTCCCCTTGGACAGTATGTTAGAAGTTTCATTCTCCATAGAACAGAAAAGTATTGGGATAAGTCATGATTGGCTGTAGATGATCAAAGAGACTTAGACGTAGTCCTCTCTTGAGATTTGCCTGTCTCTAGAACTATATAATCTTTGTTTCTCTTTTTTATATATAAAAACTCTTAACCATTTTTGTTAAAAAAAAAATATCCTTCTATCCTCCACATCACATGTTTTTGGTCTAATAAACCGATCATAAGCATTTGAATATCTTTCTGACAAGCCTTTCACATCATATGTCTTTGGTCTAATTGTAGTTTATCTCCAATACCAAAACAACTTATGTACATGTTTCTTTTTAAAACCTTTACACATCCTGTTGCAACTTGGCTGTGCTAAGAATTGCAATAGCCAACACCTACATTGCATGACATGAGTAGTAACACCTGGTGAATAGAGAGAAAAACAATGACTACCGGATAAGCGGATAAGGAAAATCCATCGCCTATTAAAACTGAATTTCTTTCTCACGCTCTCTTTTTTCCGAAGCAATGTCAAAATGATATTAATTTTCAGTTATACAAACACAAACCGTAACAACCTGGCTCTGCTAACAATTGCAACAACCATCAAGATTGTTACACCTGGATGACAGTAGTAGTACGTGTGAATAGAGAGACCAACAATGATTTCTGGAAAAAGCAATATCCATTGCCCTTAAAAACTGATTTCTCAATCTCTCTCGAGAAGCAATGTCTAATTAATATTATTTTCTGTTATACAAATACAAACAGTTTCGACTGATTTTCTTTTTTATATTTTATGAAATATTTTTTCTATTTGTTTTCAAATTTTAAATATCAAAATTTATTTAATGTATTTTTATCATGTTTCCTCTCATTTATATTTATATTTCCACTTAATTTAATTAAACATTTCTCAAATCGATTTGATATCTAAACTAAATATATTTAAAATACTCATTTTTTATTCAAATCAATTAAAAATTTCTAAAAATCCAATTGATTTTAAAACATATATATTTTAAATACTCATTAAGTATTAAAATACATTATGTATTAAATGAATAAGTAATAAACATTCCATTACTCTAAAAACATATTTATAGCATTGCTACTACAAAACAAGCACTATACAAACTATGTTTTCTAAATTTAAAGAGATAAAAAATAACATACTAATTATGTTTTTCTAAATTGTATGAAAGATATAAAATATTCTTGGAAACTAGTTAACAGGGTTTTATATTTTTTTCTTGTGGAAATTAATTTATTTATTTGCAATGCACTCAAGTTAATAAGGTAAGTTTCGGTTGAAAAAGTTAATAGGGTAAGTTATTTTGCAAATATTTTGAATGTTTGCTTTAAAGTTATAGTTTTAAATAATTAAAATTTTAATTTAATATTGTAGCAATGTTGTTAAACTGTTATTTAGACATGATGGAATTTAAGTCTATCTGAATCATTTTTTGTGATTAAATTAGTTCAGTTTTATTTACCCAAAATGAAAGTCAAGGAGAGCGTGGTTTTATAAATTTCAAATGGATTGAGGTGAATGACTTGAAACAAAGAATAGCATAAAATAAAATCACGTATAAATTAAAAAATTATATTTATCATATAAAATTAAATATTGAATTGCTCAGAATACATGGTCGGGTATCAAGTATAAATCTTTATCCGCGTGAAAAGCTATATAACTATTCCAGCTTAAATAGAAAACCCTTCAAAAGCATCTATAACAATGCCTAACATCCAAATGGTACCCAGAAGATTAATTTTTCTATTTTCTTTCCCTTAAAAAAGTCAAAATTTGCAACAACCCTTCTGCAATTCCATATTAAATGCTATAGAACAGCCCCTAGAACATTCTAAAAAACCAACAAAAGCATCCCTAGCAATAATTCCTGACATCCAAACTGTACCCATGTTGACAGAGAAATCCTCACTCCAACGTCTTCAATAGCACACCAAAGTACACGCAGGCTAAACTATCTCCTTTTCTTCTACTTCCATTCCTGCAAGAAGTAGGGGAGGGATGCCAGTGAGTGAGCATTTTTTTTACCGGTAGTGATGCAGCTTAATTCTCCATGTTCCCGAGCTTGATTTTCCTCCAAATTTTTATCACATATACTTTGTCGTGTTCTCTATCTAACCATGTTGGTCTTAAGGTGTGACGAATCCAAAATGATGCCATGTCAACCACAAAGTTCCAAGTTGTCTAGTCTTTGTGTGCCTTAGTGTATTTTTGATTGGGACCAATGCTTGAACATTGATATGACTTAAAGTAGATGTGACTTAAAATGATTTTCCAATTTCAAATATTCATTTTATTTCAAAATGTAGTTCAATTTTTTTTTTATAAATAATTTTAAAAACATGAAAATATTGAGAATTACTTGTACATAAAGTGCTTTTATGAACCACTTATAGTAGATAGTTTTTTCAAAACTGAGGTCAACCAACACCATTACTATGTCCACTATTGATCACCCTATCTCAACTACTGGTTTTCCCCCGCTCAGTGGCTCCTCTCCCCTAATAGTAAGCTAAACTCTAGACCGTTTGCACCAAGAATCCAGCGAAATATTGCTAAGAGAAATAATTTTATTTTATTTTTTATAATTTCAGTATTCGAGATTAAATATATTAAACAACTTTGCTGAGTGGATGTCTACACACTTCTCAAATCTGGAAAGTAGCGGAACAATATATAACAATTGCCAAAGTGCCAGAGTCTCCCTGCTTAAAAAACTGCAAAGAGGGAATTTAGTGTATCCACAGACGGATTTGCCCTTCATAAAAAGTCCTTTCTCTCATCTACTGCAATCTGCACAGGCGCTGCTATCATTATTAATAGAACTGTTATTTATAATTAATATTATGATTTTGGAAATTATTTTTATTTATTTGATGATGAATATGGTTAAAACCAATTTTGTTTTATTAGATATTATGAAAAAATAAGAAATTATTTGATTTGTTTTAAAATTTTATTCTTAAACTAGAAAATTCTGAAAAGAAACATTAATAAGGAGGTGCTTGAACTCAAAAATAACTTATCATGGAAGTGTTAATAACTTACAAAACATAAAAACTTAAAAAAATTATATAAATTCATAAAATAAAAAATTTATCCAATTTCTTAAGATGTAAATGTTTTCTTGATATTAAAAATTTTAATATAAAAAAATTTAAATCTTAAAAAATTAGATCTGTAATATGAATTTAAGATTAATCTATGATGATAATTATGTAATTGTAAGTAATAGTAATCAAAATTATCATGTTTATGAATATTTTGACTTCGCAATGAATGGTGTAAATTTATCTGCTTCATCATGGGATTGGGAACAATACTAAGTGGATGTCTGCAAGGGACCTTGGTCTATCTGGTCAACTTGCTCATATTTGGGAGGCTTACATCTTGAATTTAAATGCTGCAGGTGTCAGATTGAACCAAGATTCAGATCAGCTTATTTGGCGTGGAAATCCTGCTACTGGTTTTGTTACTGCTTGATCTGCTTATTCTAGAATTGTACAGGACAAGTTCATATACCCACAGGATTGGTGGTATAAGAGGCTTTGGCACTGGCCCATTCCCTTGAAACTTAAATGTTTTTGTTGGCTATTATTGCAAGATCAATTGAAGACTTGGGATAACTTGTGTAAACGGGGTTGGAATGCACCTAGTATATGTATACTTTGTAAAAAGGAAGCTGAAACTAAACAGCATCTCTTTGTTAAATGCAGCTTCTCTATTAAGATCTGGGATGCGGTTTCGGCTAGTCTGAATATTTCTCAGTGCTGGGATGTTGGAGATTATAACAAGTGCCTTCTCAATTGGTTCAGACACTGTAAGCAGCATTTCTACATTGCTATATGTATTCCCTAGGCAATTTGGTATTCCAGAAACTATGCCACCTTTCAGAATATCACTCCAAATTCCTTCCAATGTAGCATGACTGCATTAAATATGTTTGCCTCATGTAAGGAAGAAGAGCCTAAGTTAAAGACTGACAGAATTAGTACATTCAAGTTCAATGTGGATCAACCTATTCTCTTCTTCGATGGAGCATCACAATCTGGTTTATGTGCTGTTGGGGGAGTGATATATTTGAACGAGTCTCATTATTTTTCTTTTAGACTCAATTGTGGCACAGGAACAAATATGAAAGCGGAGTTAATGGCTCTCTGGTGCGTGCTCAAAGTTGCCAATATCTTTGGTTTGGTAAATATCAAGGTTTATGGCGACTCTAGGGTTACCATTAAATGGGCTGCGGGCGAATTCAAGCTTAATGTTTTGAATTTGAGACATTGGGCCCTCCGGACTCACTTAGAAATTTCAAAACTTCAGGGTGTCCATTTCGAGCATATCTTTAGAGAACAAAACTCTCTCGCTAACAAGCTTTCAAAGCAAGCATTATCAGGTTTAGAAGGTCAGCTGATTTGGGAGGAATGGTTTGAAAATTGCCTCCAGGACTGTGGCACTACATATTTTTTGACTGAGCCTAGCTGATGTATATCACTGAGAATTTTCTGAACCACTGGGTTCTACTTTTGTATTTTGCTTTTTTGCTTCGCTTATATGTATTGATACTTGCTGCTATTATGTCATTATGGTGACATGTGATCGTCGAAGAGAACTTGATCATTTAGCTTGACAGATCCAAATGTACTTGATTCGACTAAAGGATCTTGAACCTCATTGTACTATTTGATTCATTTTTGAATATCAATAGTAGTTTTTTTTTCGCTGGAAAATATCGTTAACTATTATAAAGGACATTCATATCTATAAATTAACATAAAATGTCAACTATTAACATAATCATATCTATAAATTAACATAAAATGTCAACTATTAACATAAATACGATAGAGAATGTTTGTCAAATGATTTTCCACGGATTCCTTAAAAAAATGTTTTTATTTGTCATACATTTTGCATCCTTCATTGCTTTGATAGCATTGCATTTGTTTTACGTGCCATACCTTTTGCATCATTCGTTGCTTTGATAGCATTGCATTTATGTATTGCTTTGATAGCATTATCATTTCATTTATTTTATCATGAGGTAACACTTTTCTCCTCTTTTATGTGAGATTCTCATAATTTATTTATTATATAATAATAAAATGCATACTGTACTTAACCATGGTCATCAGAAAACGTATTAGATGGAAACCCTTCAGACGCAATCATGATTCATAATTGTTTTCCCGTATAAGGATTTGAGAAATTCATTAAATTTCCACAATGTTAAATTTGTATACACATATATTAGTCTAATAACAAAATATAGCTCTGTATAACTGTAAGTGATCATAGTCTGCTTATTATTTCTGAAAAAATTAGCATTGGATCTTATTCCTTTTGATTTCAAAATAAAAATTCAGTAGTAATTTTTCAAAATCCAGGTTACAGCTGTCAAATTCTAGAATTTTGGGTGTCTTGGGAATAATTTTTTATAGTGTTGAATCCATTTCTACCATAAAAAATCCCAATAAAACACTGCTAACTTTAGATTTTGCAAAATAAAAAAAACACCAAATTCTAGTTAAAAATGATTATCCAATCCAAATGGTGAAATTTTTAGACATCTCTATAAAAAATACCTAGCATCATTGTAAATTGTAAAATGAATCCATATTTTGTAGATATATATGACGATCAACACCTTGTGATTGGGATTTTCAGTGTGAGCACATAGCACAATGTCAATAGTTTGGGAAAGGCGACGACTTTTAACTTTGAATCCGGAAAGGATCATGTTACCCACCACCTTGGCTTAGGGTAATTCTGAATGCATGTCTCATTCACGGTTTGGGTTTTGAATACCTTTCTCATTCATGGTTTGTCTTCTTGGAAGATGGGAGTTGGATGCCCAAACCTAAAATCCTGGTAATAGCATTCTAACTAAATCCAAAAAAAATTGAATCTCTGAATCCAACTTCTAACTTCTGCATTCAAGTTGGCAGAAATTGGCAAACCTAAGGAAACCGATGCAACATTGTGTTGGAGAAATGTAATTAAGAGCTGATAGCGTATCTAGTCTGCGCCAGCTGTGTCAGTAAATCAGTCAGTCTTACTTGTCAGTCTGCATGTCTCAATCAGTTTGCAGCTAATCTGATGCACATCAAGTTAGTACTTATGTAACCACGTTATTGTCAATCTGCATGTCTCAGTCAGTTTGAAGCTAATCCGATGCACATCAAGTTAGTATTTATGTAACCGTGTTAGTATTCTGCATATCAAGAATTCTTAGGTAGAAATTTATTATAGTCTTAAATGTATTAGAGTAGCTTCAAGTTGAAGCGAGCTTAAGTCAGTGGTTATGCAATTCCTATTTATAGAAGAAGTTAATTGAAGATCAAAGAGAGATGTGTAAGAAAAGTGAAAGGAGGAGAAGCTCATACCGTGAAGTGTATGAAGAACCCAAACTCTATAAGAAGTGAGAAATCAAAGTAAATCACATCTCCTTGTATTAGGGCAAGTTGCCCAGTTTACTATGGTAATATATATAAGTCTATAGTTTTATGTTTCATTCTCAAGAATGTTGAATATTGTATGTCACACTTGCGTGAATGTTGTTTACATTTACTGTGTGTAAAAGAAATCAAGATTTCCAAATAGTTCATTGTGGTGAAAGTTCTATTTTAACAAGGAGTAACTGCGCATAAGTTTCATAGTAATTTTTTTCGTTCTTATATCCTAACAAGAAATATTTCAATATAAAGTTTGTTTTAAGAGATCTGCCAAACGCGCAATAAAAATGATTTGCGAAGTAAAAGTTAAAGAACTGTGCATTTATGCAAAGTTCAACTCGGCAGTAAAAATTTGAAATGCGCAGTTAATTTGTGAAGTAAAAGTTAGAAGATTACTTCTCAAAGTATATGCTAGGAGAAGCAAAGTCCTAAAGCATAGAAAAATAAAATATCCATCTAATGTGCAGCTGCTCTATGTGCTTTTCCCTTGACATTGGGCATTGAAATTGACGGGACTTGCCACTGAATTGGAGAGTGTGCAAAGCAACATGTGGAAAAATTTGGAAACAATATTTGAAACAATGGGTTAGTGGTTTTAGCCATCCAGGCATTGGCCATTGAAACTGATGGGTGGTCTAGTGGTTTTATGGTGAGCCTTATTCAATCGACAGACTTGCCTTTAAGGCGAGCCTGTCTAGTGTCAGATCCCTCTAGTATCCATTCGCATCCATCCA
Organism: Larix kaempferi; assembly: GCA_027924585.1. Taxonomy (NCBI): domain Eukaryota; kingdom Viridiplantae; phylum Streptophyta; class Pinopsida; order Pinales; family Pinaceae; genus Larix; species Larix kaempferi. The sequence goes on along the minus strand of BSBM01001530.1, from coordinate 26,289,522 downwards.
TAACATCAATTGACATATGTGCTATCCATCTTTCGTGGTTGCATCCATGATACTCCTCCGGTAGTTGTCGATTGGCGATTCCGCTGACGAAAAACGTCTTGGTCTAATCCACTTAATTCTTAGTGGCGACGACGTCTATCCAATGATCACGGCATACCCGCTGACCTGATGGCACCCTGACCTGATGTTCGGCTTGATGCCTCATACGCTTGCAGAGAACACTATCACTGTCAGCTTGAAGATCCAATTTAATTTAATTGACGAAGATCCAATTTGAATTTAATGAGCGGAAAAATTTGAATCCAGCTTGTGATGCTAAGATTTTTAAAAGCTGCCAAAAGTTGTAAAATTGTTTTAGGGTGTTCTGCATTCTTTGTGCAGGAATGTACGCATTGTGGAAAAAAAATGCAGGTAAATGGTTCAATGAATTTTGATACAACGAACGACATTCACTCTCATGTCCAGACATTCACCCTGCCGAACCATGGAATGCCTACTCAGAAAAGGGCGCCACTCATATGATATTCTCGTGCATGCATCCACGTTGACATCCTCTAGGTTTTTCTAGCCGCGCTTGGATACCCCTCAAAGTAGTCATTCAAAGCGATCCCAAAGGTAATCCATCTCTCGGCAATCCACCACATCAGAGAGGATGTGCATCCCCTCTCTCCCTCTCGGCTGCATAACCACGATCCCCCGATGTATTCATATCTGCCTCTCTACCTCTCGCCTTGCTATATATTCATCTCTGCTCAGCGTTGATGTAATTGTGTTTACCATTGCTAGCTTCCCCATAGTTTCTCTGTTTTAAGGAAATTCCTAAAAGGCGTCCTCCGTTGCAGTCTTAGTCCATTTTCTATTGCCCAACCTTCAAACGTTTCCCACTTATGTGACTATTTTCCAATGCTTTTCCCTTTGCTTTAATTGGAGTCCAATGGAGAATGCAAAGGTTCTGCAAGAGTCGGGGAGTGCATTACAAACATTGTGGCAACGCAAAATATAGGTAAATCAAAATTTGTTTGTATTTAGTCTCTATTAGCAATGCTCCGCAATGTCTCAAAATGGATTTGATAGATTTAGTGGATGAGAATCATAATCTATTAATAAATATCTCCCTATGGTTGAAATCTTGAAATATCTTAATATTTTGCTGGAATATTTGCAGATGCCGATATGTTTGGGTCAGTTTTATGAATATGCATTTGTACTGAAGCTGAAGAGCATATCGGGGTTGGTGTAGTGGCCAATGCTTAGAATCTTAGAAGCTAGTGGGTTGTTTGAGTTACATGAGCTGCCAAGTATGGAAACGTTGACATCTTTTAAGGAGTTATGGGTAGATGGGTGTGAAGCTGAAGAGCATATAGGGGTTGGAGCACGCAACAAAGTTTAGAATCCTAAATGTTACTGGGTTGTCCGAGTTACAAGAGCTGTGAAGTATGGAAACATTGACATCTTTGGAGAAGTTATGGGCAGAGAGGTGTGTGAAGCTGAAGAGCATACGGGGGTTGGAGCACACGACAAAGCTTAGAATCTCAGGTGTTCGTGGGTTGTCTGATTTAGAAGATCTGCCAAGTATGGATCCATTAACATCTTTGGAGGAGTTGTGGGCAGACTGGTGTGTAAAGTTGAAGAGCATATTGGGGTTGGTGGAGCTAACAAAGCTTCAGAAGCAAATCGTGTACTCTCTCTATATCAGAGGAGAAAGATGTTGGACATGGTATGTTCCCTGAGATGATTGATGTTTGTTGGTGTCCCAATTTAGTGAGCGTAGTAAACTAGCTTGGTGGGCTTATTGGAAGGAGGCATGCTGCATCAGCAAAACAGAAGCAGGTATGCTATGGATTTCATTTTTCTCAGAGCGACCATCTACTCTGTAGTAGATATGGCTACTTTATGAGCTCTACAAGCTTTGCATTAGCCAATTATTACCTATTGTATGTTGTTGATAGTATAACTATCAAATCTTTTAATTTCCGGGTTAGAACAGAAAGAGGGGTTTAAACGTGAAGGATAATGTTGTTTTTACATGGATAAAGCTATTTTTATGATTATACTATGGTTGCCTATGGTAGGCTTTTCTTTGTCATGGAAAATGTTGATGGATAATGTTGCTTTTAGAGTTATATTATGATCATTTAGCGTATTATTTTTTTATCATGGAAAATAGAGTGATTGATATTGCTATTATTATAATTATATGATTAGTATTTAGCTTATGTTCTTTTTTTTGTTTATCATGGAAAACGAGTATGGATAATGCTAATGAAAATCCTTTTTTTCTATGTTACAGAGTTGAGATTGATTTTGTGTTATTTAATTATAGTTTTCTAATTTATTATATGTTTTTACGATGAGATTTTTTTCATAGAGTTTAATTCAGTTTTTTATTATTTTATATTATGATTTTTATAATATCAATGAATTATATTTAATATATGTTATATGATCAAGTTTTAAGTTATATAGAGTTTGGATGATATAGGATGATTTTATTGATTCATAAGATTGATATATTATGCTATTTACATTAAATGGATTATTGGGCCGAAAGATGCATATATCATTATAGTTTATTTAAAAAATTTATAATTTTTTTTTAACAAGAACGGTTATGGAGATTATATTAATAAAAGAGTCTGCAAAAATACATAGAGAGAGTGTCTAGTTTTCCTCTATAAGGAACCATCATTCAAAATATTCTTTTATGTTTCTCTACTGCTTCCCTTAATTCTATAAAATCTGGTATTACAACTATAAACCCTTACAAATTGTCCTAATAAAAACTTGTTGAAGCAGAGCATTACAAAATTTGGATGCAGGATCCATTAAAGTCTGACAAAACCTCAAATTTATATAACTAGTAGCCAGAAGGATTTATAAGCTAATGCAGAAAATGAAATATAACCCGCAAAAAGTAGAGCCTGCGTGTTGCATTACTTCTGTCGAGGACGAGGAGGTTCTGGACTTACCATGGAATCATCTGGGTTGGAACTGGAACCCGTAGTGTCTGGGAACCCTGGGACGCAACGAGCCAAGTCTTCTCTGAGCCTATAAATCTTTCCTTCAATGTGTGTAATGTTTATGTAGTTGTCATCCACCTTGGAGATGCTATTGGCTATATAATCCACCACTTCTGACATGCAGGATATTCGACCATTCATCAAATCATTATTGTGCCCGACCTCAGTGCTGAGAGTGTGCAGAAGTGTGAAGACTCTTGTCATATTCTTCTTTATATCTACTACTTCAATACGAGTCCTGTTCACCTGTGCTTCCATTGTTCCTGCCTTGGGATTTAGGGTGGTAGAATGGTTATTGAGAGCTTCAAGCTCGCCGTCACACAGATTTAGGGACGTGAGGTCCATAAGGAGCGAGCGTAGAGGCTGGAGTAGTTCTTCTTCAGGGAGGGAGAAGCCGGGGGATGAAGGCAGAGGATTTTTGCAGAGCTTATAGGATGGTCGACGCGAGGGTGAGGCAGAGCTCATGACCAGAGGAGACACACAGCAGGAGGTGGAGTGGGAATTCATCCTCGGGGCAAGGTTTAACCACGAGCGAGTCTGGAAGTGTTGAGAGAGGATATAATTCGGAGCGTGTGAGATAGTGGGGGTAGAAGGAGGGAGGCCATGTGAAGGCATTAAATGCCTCCATCTACCCTTGTACTGATTGCCATGTGTTTTCATGCAACGGTTGGGGTGGTCGAAGCCTAAGGTGGCGAGAATGATATGAGGCATGAGTCGGGAAGAGAGGTGAGAGTCCCAAGGTGTTAAGGGCTTAGGGAATCCAGCAATTAAAGGGTTCTTCTCCATCATAGGATAGAAGCCCTGAGCAATGCATCACTCCTTTATTTGCCATTGTGTCGGCATGATGATTATTAGAGCGCAACACATGGAGGAAGTTAAGCTGTTGAAAATCTCTGCTGATGAAATTGAGGATATGGTGGTATTTGTGGGAAGGAATGGTGTGTTTCCTGACAATGTTACGAGCTTCTCGGATTATGAGGAGGGAGTCTCCAACGGTTGTCAATTCTTTTATTCCGATAGTGATGGCTACTTCTAGGCATTTGAGTAAGGCAAGCCATTCAGCATCATTATTGGTCTTTGCTCCAAGCCCCCATGCATAACTTTTCATTTTGTTTCCTCCGGGGTCAAAGATGACCCCTCCCACACCTACCAACCCAGGGTTACCTTTAGAGGCACCATCAAGGAAAAGAGAATGCTTGCCCAGTTGAGATTTCCAGTCTTCAAAGTCACTTGGGGGGATTCGGATTTGCCATCTGGTTGAGTTAGGCTTTAGATCCAGAATTTTGAGAGTTGTTCTTGGAGGGAAAAGAAGATCAGAGGCCCAGAGTCTTTCTTCAACGCTAAGAGGTTCCTGATGGATGTGGTTGAGACCTTTTGATAGGAGTGTCTTGGTCGAGAGGGCTTTGGTAGTGAGGGAGATTCGATAGGGAGGGTGAAATTGATTTTCGAAAATCCCTTTGTTTCTTGTGTTCCAAATCTTCCATCATATGAATTTGGGCAGGGCTATCCAAGCTGTGGATAAGTCAGACTTTTGATGGAGAGTTCCCGGGTAGTAGTCTTTCTAGCAGGTGAAGAAATCTGATATTGAGGTGGGAAGGATGAGAGTGGTTTGGAGATCTTGGGTGGTCAAGTTCCATACTTCAGTGGTAAAGGGGCAATCTAGAAAGAGATGCTCGATGATCTCATCCAACTTTTTACAAAGAATGTACATGGAGAGGCCGACGATATCTCTTTTTTCAAGTGTTCAGCTGTGACAATCTTCTTGTGAGCCAAGGTCCAACAAAAGAAGTTCACTTTGGGGAGACCATCATTGTTCCAAATGCCCTTCCATTTCTGATCTTTATTTTGATTACTGAGTAAGGAGGAATATCCATCTTTGACTGTGTATATGCCTTGGGTTCCCCAACTTCTAGAGTCATGGAGATTTAAATGGATTGGGCTGTAACCTTGCAGGGAGGAGATCATGGTGGAGTGATCCAAACTGAGTTGGGTGGGGATTTATAGGTTTTTCCAACCTTTCCAGTTGCCAGAGCTTGACCAGAGGGAGAGGTCGAACAAAGTGTGGATGTTCTGTTGTTCCATCTAGAGTTTTAAATCTGCAAAGAAGAAAGGATTTCGGGCTGGGGATGTGGGGCTAAAGGGGTCTTCCCAGATTCGAATCTGCTTTCCATTGCCAGGGAACCATCGGAGATCTTTTTGTAAGATAGGAGTCGCCTTCCTGCAAAGTTTCCAAATTGGAGAATCATCGATCTTAGGAGGAATTTCATCCAAGCATCTATTTCTTGTTCCTTTTAGATATTTCTTTCTGAGAATATCTTTCCACCATGCTAGCTTCCCGGAAAGCATCCTCCAAAGTATTTTGGCTCCCAGAGCAAGATTGATTTTACCGAGATCTCTTATTCCCGCTCCATTGCTTTTCGGATTGCAAACCATTTCCCAGCTGAGGAGATTGAATTTTTTGCTACCATTTGTTTTTCCCCCTTGCCAGAGGAATGTTCTGATTTCTTTTAGAATGTGTTGTATAAAAGATATGGGTGCCAAGGCTATTGAGCACGTATAGATGGGATAGGATGCAAGGACTGAGGAGATAAGGATTAATTTGCCAGCTGGATTTAACCATTGAATTCCCCATGCTTGGATTTTCTTCTTGATTTTCTCGATTAAAACGTTCCAGTCAGAGGCTTTCTTTTTCCCTTTATGGATGAGGATTCCCAGGTAGCTGAAGGAGTTCCAATTTGTCATTCCTTCATAGCCGAGGATTCTGGCAATCCTAGAAATGGTTCTCTCTTGGCAGTTCCAACCGTAAATTTTAGATTTGAGATCATTAATTTTTCCATTTGAGGCTTTTACAAAGGTGGAGAGGGATCCTTTGAATCTTTCTACTATTGTAGTGGAAGCACCACCAAGGAGAATGGTATCATCTGCAAATTGAGCATGGTTTGCGGCTTTTATTCCCTGGACTATTTTGATGCCTTTCAGCTCTCCTCTTTCTTGAAGGGTGGATAATTTCCTGCTTAGAGATTCCGTTGTTGTGATGTAGAGGAAGGGTGAAAGAGGACACCCTTGTCTGAGTCCATGAGAGGCTTTGAAGAAACCAACCGGTCTACCATTGACCAGGGGAGCAATCCAAGGACTGGAGATGCATGCTTTGACCCATCGGATGAAGTTCCCAGAGAATCCCATTTTCTGCATGATTTTAAAAAGAAAGAAGTGGTTGACTCTGTCAAAGGAATTGGCCATGTCAAGTTTTATAGCCATTCCTTGCTGCTTTCCCTTCAGGCTAGAGTGTATGGCTTCTTGGACGATGACTATGTTGTCCATGATTTTCCTGCTGGCAATAAAGCCACCTTGGGTATCCGAGATTATTTTGTTCATCATTTTCCTCATTCGATTTGCCAGAATTTTAGTGAGGATTTTGTATGAGGTGTTGCATAAGGAAATTGGTCTGAATCTCTCTAAGGATTGGGAGTTTTTATCCTTTGGAATGAGAGCAAGAAAAGTAGAGTTTGTTGCACCTCCTATCTTTTCTTTGGTCTTAGTCCAGTTCATCATCTTGACTAGATCTTCTTTGATTATATTCCAGGCAGCTTGGTAGAAATTAATTGTGAAGCCATCGGGACCTGGGGCTTTGTCTGGGTGAAGCGACCAGATTGCCGAGATGACTTCATTCTCTGAGATAGGCTTATCAAGTTTTTCATTGTCTTTTCCAGAGATTGCTTGGGTGATTCCAGATAGAAGGTCTTCCTGGGAGTATGCATCCGTGGCTCCACTATTCGTAAAAGGATTTTTGAAATGTTGATGGGCTGCTTTCTTAATAGCTTCATGGCCTTCTATCAGTTGATTATTGGCATCCTTTATTTCTCTGATGAAGTTTCGACTAAGCCTAACTTTTGCTTGATTATGGAAGTACTTGGTGTTTTTGTCTCCCCCTTTGAGCCAAAGTTGCCTGGATTTTATTCTCTAGGTTTCTTCCTCTTTTTTGGCAGCTATTAGGACTTCAGTGTTGAGTGCCTTTTCTTGCATCAAGATTGTCTGAGTAATTTCTTCCTGTTCCATTCGATTTTGAAGAATGGAAAGCTTGTCTTGAAGGATGTTTTTAAAAGAGGAGGGTTCCGGGAAGGAAGAGATAGCCCAATATTTTAAAGCTTGGTGGACCGCTCTCAGCTTGGATTCCTAGATGTATCCATGGGAGCCAGAGAAAGAGTTGTTCCACACAGAGTGTATTAGGTCCAACATGGAGCTATGTTGGAGCCAAAGGGGATTAAATCTAACGGGTATAGGTCCTAGGTTGGCGGAAGGGGAGAGGGAGAGAGCTATCGATCTGTGATCAGAGGAGGCCGAAGAAATAAGATAAGAGGAGACTAAAAGATCAAGATGAAGGATGGAGGTACTTACCAGGAAGCGGTCGAACCGAGCTACGATATGACTCAGGCCAATGCGTTTATTGCTCCAGGTGAAACTTTCGTTGTTGGGTTTTGGATCCAGAAGATCAAATTCTGCTTTAAGGTCTTGCATCATTTCTCCAAAACGGTCTCTGATGAGGGAGCCTCCCCTTTTCTCTGAGCTAGATATTGTAGTATTGAAATCTTCGACAATAATGAGATTTTTACCAGAGTGTTCTTCACAAATAGAGCGGAGGGAATTCCAAAGGGTTTACTTGTCCCTGTAGTGAGTTGGTCCATAGACATTGCATAAGAGGATAGAAATATGACTGATTTTATTGATTATTTTAGTTAGAAGCCAATGTGCATTTTCTTTGACCATATTGAGGGTGTAATTGTTGGAGTGGTAAAAGGTTGCAATGCCTCCTGCAGCTCCTCGGGAACTTATTGCCATTCCTGTACTATTTTTCCAAAAGAGATTCGAAATGCCCATAATCTCTTCTTTGCTCATCTTAGTCTCTTGGATGAGGAGGACGTCGGCTTTTTCGAACTTCAACATAGATTTGAGTGCTTCGATTTTATTGGATCCGCCAAGCCCTTTGCTATTCCAAGAGACAAGCTTCATTATTTATTGAGCGACTGGGATCCTGCTCGATATTGTGCTTCCTTGTAGCCAATGGTTCTGGGGTTTTATAGAAGCTTGGTATCTTCAATACTTAACTTCCTTCCTAGGTTCAGTTCTCTCTCTGCCTCTTGTTCATGATGTTGCCATTGCGATATTCTTCCTCTGGTGGACGAGGGGGGACTAATGTCTATTGCCTCTGAATCCTGAGTAGCCTGTGTTTCTTTGGATGTGTTTGGTCCTGAGGATGAAGTTAGCGGGTTCGGCCTGATTAATTTAACCATTTATGCCCAGGTTCCTCCTGGAGAAGCTTGCTGCTAGATATTCTCTTTTGCGGCAGCCATATTTTCCCAGGTTTCCTTTGGTGAAGACGGATCCAGGGTTGATTTTTCTAAAATGTTCTCTATAACGGGAGAGAGTTGGGTTTCCGGATGGACTTCTATGGTTTCTCCAACTCCAGCATTTTCCTCATTGGGTGGTTCTGCTTGGCTTGGGATTTCTCCATCCTCTAATGGGATTTTTTCAAAATGATTGCTGGTTGTGGGTATGGTGCTTTTTTGTTGCTGATCCTTTCTTTGCCCTGGCTGAGCTCCAGATTTGTGAGTAGCTGCGTTATGTGTGGCCTTTTTTCCTTTTTTGGGTTGTTTCCATCCTTCTTCTTGGATTTTATCTGATTTTTCCTGTGTAGATTTGGGACAGAACTTGACGAAGTGCCCATATTCATGGAATTTTCTACATTTAAAGGGAAGTTGTTCATAATCCACTTTTTGATAGAATTCCCATTCATCCAAGAGAAGATTGATTTCTTCTAGCAATCCCTTTTCCAGATCCACTTCGACACAGATCCTGGCACAGGAGAAGAGATGCCCTTTTGGTTCTGCTTTGTCGATGTATTTGCCTAGAGCATTCCCAATGGCTTGGAAGACTTCATCGTTCCATCAGTGAAGGGGAAGATGAGGGAGACGGACCCAAACAGGAACGACAGAGGGGATATCTTTTTCAGGATCGAAGGAGAGACTCCATCTGTTGAGATACAACCCTCTCGATCCCAAGAAATATGGCCCACTACGAAATATCAAATCTCTATCTTCTTTGAATTCAAAAAGAAAATTGTAGAAGACCTTACCGTAGAAGCAATGTTGTAGACCTCTAGAGATGAGTGGCATCCAATTTTTGGAGAGCCAAGAGTCCATGGTTTTCGAGGAAGGCCAAATCCCAGTAAATTTCCCGATGAGACCTCTTTCATTCAAATCCAAAGCTTTTATTCTGGAAGTTGTTGACGTGATCTAAACTTTGGGAGCTGCTGCTCGCTTGACAAAGGCGGAAGAAGGGAGTTCCTGCGCTTGGGAAGGAGGAGTCGAGGTCACTAGAAGGTGGAAGGCGGCATCGAGACGGGAGCGAAGATCCTCCAGGGGGGGATCGCTGGGAGGGGGGGAGGCCATGTCAGCTGAACCAGATGGTCTAGCAAACCCTAAAACATGATGCATCTACCCACCTTCATTCCTCAGCATTCGGCTTCCTTTTGCAAATAAAATATTTTAAAAATTTATAATTGTTAATCAATGGTTATTCATTTATCGTATGTAATAATCATTTATCATATGTAAGAATGATTTATAATATGTTATTGGATGAGACTTGAAATTTTTTTATTGGAGTTTATTTGATGAGGCATAAAAATGTTTTATTTTAGTTTAATTATTAATGCATGGTTATTCATTTTATGTATGTTTTTATATTTTTTAAGTTCTTTTCCGAGGATGGTATAAGTTATTTTTTTGAAGGGTATATATAGTTTATTTGGTTTTTAGATGGAAGGTCACCTTTATTTTGGGAAGGTCAAGTGCATTATCTATATGTTTAAATCATGAAACAAATATATTTTTGGTGGATTACATGTAAGCTTTCTATAGTGTTTATAGAATATATTTAAGGTTACAAATATATTTTAGATGGATTATGTGTAGTCTTTTTATGGTGCTTATAGAATAGATTTAAGGTTTGGAATATTGCGTTTATAGAAAATATTTAGGAGACGGAGATAACATAAATTTATTTTAAATGGATCATATATATTTTGTTAATTTGGGTTTATTCGATATACATGTAAAGTTCACGTCTACTTCATTTTATATTAAATTTATTAAATTTTTTCTTTTAACATCTTCGCTTGAAAAGGTAGTATAAATATTTGGTTTGAGTTTCCATTAGATTTATGGTACTTGTTAAAATGAAAGGGGAATACATAGGCTTGTAACATCCCAAAATCCTTGTCACTTTTCAAAGGAAATGGGGAGAATTTTTGTTTTTGTTTTTTAATTAAAAAACTTTCAACATTCGTACAATCATCAATTCATTTACCGAGTGAATAACATATAGACCAATAGGTACCACATAGAAGAACACTCCTACACAAAAAACTTGTTTCATAACTCGATGCTACCTTTAACACAACACTCTTAACTAGAGTCATCTAACATCAGGAGCATGCCAATGTACCATAAGTCTCACATAGATATCAACCAAGGTATACACCTATCTTTCCATATAATAACAAGAAATACTTGTTCAACATTATATAAAATAACAAAAGATATATCAAGGTGTGAATACTTGTAGAGTAATGAATCAATTCGTTACTCAATCATACTTGGTAATTATAACATTAAATGTAACGGTGTAGAAACATACATTCATGTGCTAGATTCCTTTTCTTACAAAGATACTCATTCAATAAGTTACATACTTAATCGACCTTTAGAAAACTCGTCGATGCATCTTTAATGCATAATGGAAAACCTTCTCAAACACGGAAGTATGCAAACCACATAATATTCAATCATTGTGGTGTCGTAGTTTTCATTAGCAAGAAATTCAACTAACCATTAGATGTAAATGTGCTATTAATCTCACCATAAGTCGATGATGACAAAGTTAAGCACCTATATATTAATATGAGAACATTCCAAGTTTTTCTCTTACACCCAATGAATACTACGTCAACCATAGACTATGTCGAAAGGTGTAATCATAACCTTGGGAAGATTCGGCTAGGTTATGTTGACCATTCTCCTTTACATCAATCACAAAAATGCATACAAACATGTTCTTTTTCATGCATACCTATACATAGATCACTATCAATGCAAACTGATCTAACGTAATGTCTCATTCATAGTCCCCATAAGATTTTACACATTTATTCAAAAGCACAAGTAGCTGATCCATTCCTCTAGTGTATCCACAATCGTATGCTCACACATTAACATAATTTCTAATATATGTTCTCACATAAAATACATGGAATTGTAAAACCTTAAGCATGTGTATGATACTATTTTTCCCTAGGGTTAGCATCATACTGAAATCTCTTTTTCAAACAATGGTAATATCTTTCCTTTGGCCATCTACCAATCAAATTTACATGAATATATGAATAAGTAATCATAATATATATTACTCTTTACTTGCATTAATTGAATACAATTAAAGACACAATGAGATGAGTCAATATATATATATATATATATATATATATATATATATATATATATCAATGAGTATGATAACTTAACCATCATACTTTTCTTACCACCTCGGTAGAACTGAAGAAGGGTTGTTCTTCCCATCTTCTTCTTCCCATATTCATGATTCATACTTACAACATTTATTAGTACAATAAAATATACTACAAAAAACTCTAGATGTCTTTTCAGTAATCACGATGCATCAAATTGAATTACAAGCATAAAATATTTAGGTAGGGGAATTGTTTTGGGAAATACAATGCTCCACCCAACTGTAGGCTCTTCGACGGCTTATACTTAGTCCGTTCGAAGGCCACCCCCGAGCTGGGCATGGTGATCCACAATTAGGTAGAGAGTTTTAAGTCTCGTCTCCCTAGAACTAATCACACACATCTCTAGAGGTTACTACAGTACTCCTGCAATTCAAAAGGAAGTTCTCCTACCTAGGCACTTCTCATGTCCTAACCTCTTACCTAGTTGTGGTGTTGTTCTTGGAGGGCCCAAGTCTGTACTCCAGAATTGACTTTCTATGCCCCACAGCATATGCATGTGTTTACCGACTTTTTTTCATGGCAGTCATACCATAAGTAATATATAACCAGTGGATTCGACAAGCCACCCAAACATTTCGACATGCACTCAAGTATGCAACCAAGGACATCATGTGATACAAGCATCATAACAATGTATAAGAAATGTAAGAGATGCATTCGACATGCAACAACAAGGTATCATGCGAAACAAATGTCGTAGAATGTATATGGACATGACAAGTGCATTCAACATGCAACGACAAGGTATCATGCGAAACAAACGTCATAAAATGTATATGAACATGAGAGATGCATTTGACATGCAAGCCAATAGATGTCATGTGATACAAGCATCAAATATATATATATATATGGGGTGCCTTCGACATGAAATAATTGACATAATGTGACACCAGCAATCATATGTGCATGTAGGCTTGATCAATGCATGCGAAAATCAATGCATTTGACATGCACACCAATGCGTTCTACATCAAACCACATTTACAATTTGCTAACATCATGAGCATACATACGAAATTAATTAATGCATCCATTGCATTCTACACGCAACATATAGATGTAATGTGCTACCAAAATTAATTTTTATATATGTAAACTTAAATCAATGCATAAGCAACCAATGTATTAAAACATTTATGTAACACAACACGTATGGAATAAATATGACCATATGCACTCACCCATTGCATACAAGATATCTATCATGGTCATTTTATACGACATATAAAACATGACGATTTTAGATATTTCATATAAAATATGACCATTGTATAAAACATATAAGAACTAACTATTTTATACCACACACACACACACACACAGATATATATATATATATATATATATATAACATCCCCATTTTATATAGTCTATATACAATAGAACCATTGTATAAACACACACACACACACACACACACACATATATATATAACCATTTTATATAAGGTATACTAAACATAGCGATTTGTTTTTATGCAATATATATATATCCCATCTCTTTTATGCTATATATATATATAAATGCGACCAATATATAATTGTAATGTGACCATTGTATAATTGTAGGTATGTAAACCCTATGCAATACAATCGTTTGCATAAACTAGATATCATACAACCACGGTATAAATTATCTCTGTAACCCAACCATGGCATGAAATGCATATAACCTATCTCTACACACACACCAAGATGTATTAAGTGTTATGATACTCGATAATGGTTTCTAGGGAAGAAAAATGTTACAACACCAAAGTAGCTACACCCCGACCTATCAAACTCTGCGTACACACACACAGGAAACCCTTTTCAATAGAATTTTTAACCCTTTTCAATGCTCATGGTTCCATAAATAGAGCTCATGGTTCTGTCATACCCCCATTTTGACCCTTAGGATATTTTGGGCTATAATGTAAATATTGTTTGCATATTATGTATGATTCCTAGCGTGGAACTCAAGGCCAAGGCCTCGCTAGTGAACGGTCGACCTTGAAGAGGCAAGTATTGGATATTATGCTACCCATGTGCTAGTGAACCATGGGAATTGTAAATATGCATTTTAATATAAATGCCCACAGCTAGCTATGCAACGCAACAAGAGATGGGGGCATGATGTTTACAAGGAATTGGGAGGGAAATATTCAAACCCTTCAGCCAATCAAGTCAAGCCAAGTGTCAATGAGAGAACCCATGAACCTGCAACTACCCATGTTGACTTTTGTGCCCAATCATTCATTTCTCCCAAGAGTTGGTTGAGGTAGTTAATGCCTTGGGGAATGGAGAGGTATGGCTGTCCAAATTCGAGTATGGGAAAGCCACCCTTCCTAAAAAAAAATTTTGTCCTCTTGGGCAAGAAAGAAACCAAGAAATTACTCTCCAAGCTATTATTCACCCATCAGTTTTGCTCCCTCAGGAGTTTGGAGCTTCCTGGGCATTTTCCTCCATGGTTTTGCTATGTTTTTCTCCATTTTTCTAGCTGAGAAGGGCATTTTTGTTTTGGTTAACAATGGGAAAGAGAGTAAATCGATTTGGGCGTTTTATAGAGGCCGCTTTGGTCCACTGAATGCTCATACATCTGTGGGAGAAATAAGTTTTCTTCCCTGGGGTTGATTCCCTCTTCCCACAATCCGTTTTGGGTGTGCCATGATTTGGGGAAAACCCATGGACCCTAATTTGTAAAATCCATTGTTAAAAATATGTATCCATGCCCAGTTTTTGAGTTTGTTGTGTGTAAAGGAATGTTGGGGATGAGATGGGTATCCATTGCTTTGGTTGTGCTGAGCTTGAGAGTCCCTTTTTCCTTGTAGATATCATGCCCAACTCAGGGGTGGTCTCTGAATACTGAAAGAATATGGGTTGGGAAGAGACCTATGGTTGGGTGGAACGTTGCAGTGACATAGCTAGTTGCTTGGGACAATTTCTCAACAAAGATAAGTATTTCTCTCTTTATGTGTTTACTTCTGCAAATGTTTTTAAATTGGTGCATGTTTATCCATATGTTGGAAATTACATGCTATATGTGTGTGTAGAATAATACTTCTGTTGTCTAAAGTTGAATGGAATATGCACACATTTGTTTTATTGCTGTGGATTTAAGGAATGGGATGAGTATTGTGTAAAAGCCTAGATCTTAGTGTCATGATCTCCTTCCTTGCATTGGACCGGCGGGAGGAGACATGACCGGTTCCACCAACAATGTTCATGGTTTGTCACGGTCCACCAATAAATGCTTATGATATTCTTGGTTCCACCAATGTTATTCAAGGTTCCTTTAGTACACATGGTGTTGTATGCATTTTACATGGTTCCACCTACATTATTCATGGTTCCACCAACAATTCTCATGGTTCCATAAATAGATCTCATGAGCATTGTTGGTGGAACCATGAGCACTATTTATGGAACCATGAGCATTGTTGGTGGAACCATGAGTTCTAATTATGGAACCATGAGAATTGTTGGTGGAACCATGAGCACTGTCTGTGGAACCATGAGATCTATTTATGGAACCATGAGCCCTATTTATGGAACCATGAGCATTGATGGTGGAACCATGAGCTTTAGTTATGGAACCATGAGATTTGGTTACAGATCCATGAACATTATTGGTGGAAGCATGAGCACTATTGGTGGAAGCATGAGCATTATTGGTGGAACCATGAGCTCTAGTTATGGAACCATGAACATTATTGGTGGAACCATGAGCACTGTCCGTGGAACCATGAGCTTTAGTTATGGAACAATGAGCATTGTTGGTGGAACCATGAGCTCTATTTATGGAACCATGAGCATTGCTGGTGGAACCATGAGCTTTAGTTATGGATCTATGAACATTATTGGTGGAACCATGAGCACTATTGGTGGAACCATGAGCTCTATTTATGGAAGTATGGGCATTATTGGTGAAACCATGAGCTTTAGTTATGAAACCATGAACATTATTGGTGGAACCGTGAGCACTGCCCATGGAACCAAGAGTTCTATTTATGGAACCATGAGCATTGTTGGTGGGACTTGTAACGGTGCAATTGGGACTTGTTAATGAAATAACGAGATCTTCATGACATCTATTTATGTTACTGCTCTCTTTTTCACTTCATCATATCTTCTTTACTTTCCATTTCTTTTGTCCTTTCAACGTTCCTTTTCACCTTTTGGGGAAATTACTAGTATAATAAGAGTCTTAGATATTGGTGAACCCATTTCTGCATTAAAAAGTATAATAAGAGTCTTAGATATTGGTGAACCCATCTCTGCATTAAAAACAACAATTATATCCATTCATAATTATTGTTTAAAGAAAAGCATAATTGATTCTAAACAATAGAATTTTTAACCATTTTCAATGCTCATGGTTCCACTAACAATGCTCATGGTTCCACCACCTAGAAACCATTGCTCATGGTTTCACCAACAATGCTCATGGTTCCATAAATAGAGATCATGGTTCCATAAACAAAAGCTCATGGAACCATGAGCATTGTTGAAGGAACCATGAGCATTATTGAACCATGAGCTCTATTTATGGAACCATGAGCATTGTTGGTGGAACCATGAGCACTGTCCATGGAACCATGAGAGCTAGTTATGGAACCATGAGCATTATTGGTGGAACATGAGCTCTTTTTATGGAACCATGAGCATTGTTGGTGGAGCCATGAGCTCTAGTTATGGAACCATGAGCATTGTTGGTGGAACCATGAGCGTTGTTGGAGGAACCATGAGCTCTAGTTATGGAACCATGACATTGTTGGTGGAACCATGAGCATTATCGGTGGAACCATGAGCATTGTTGGTGGAACCATGAGCTCTAATTGTGGAACCATGAGCATTGTTGGTGGAACCATGAGCACTATCCGTGGAACCATGAGCATTGTTGGTGGAACCATGCGCACCATCCGTGGAACCATGAGCTCTAGTTATGGAACCATGAGTATTGTTGGTGGAACCATGAGCATTGTTGGTGGAACCATGAGCAGTATCGGTGGAACCATGAGCATTGTTGGTGGAACAATGAGTTTTAATTATGGAACCATGAGCATTGTTGGTGGAACCATGAGCACTGTCCGTGGAACCATGAGCATTGTTGGTGGAACCATGAGCATTGTTCATGGAACCATGAGCTCTAGTTATGGAACCATGAGCATTGTTGGTGGAACCATGAGTTCTATTTATGGAACCATGAGCATTCTAGGTGGAACCATGAGCTCTAGTTATGGAACCATGAGCTCTAGTTATGGAACCATGAGCATTGTTAGTGGAACCATGAGCTATAGTTATGGAACCATGAACATTATTGGTGGAACCATGAGCATTGTTGGTGGAACCATGAGCTCTAGTTATGGAACCATGAACATTGTTGGTAGAACCATGAGCTCTAGTTATGGAACCATGAGCTCTATTTATGGAACCATGAGTGTTGTTGGTGGAACCATGAGCTCTAGTTATGGAACCATGAGACTCTCTGTAGCTTTTGGTTCCAGTATACTTTCATTGTTGTTATAAAACTATGGCATAAGATTTATGTTGCTTATTTACATGTGTTTGATCTCATATATTAGTGTTGATGATGAATTCGTGAGCCACTATGGCTATTTGTAAAGTTATGTTTCAATGCTTGCTCTTTTGCATGATAAAATTGACTAGTCGTATAGATTTTGTAATGGATTTATATATGTAAATCATTTTATCAATATGTAAGTTTCTACATGTCTTCAAATCCTTGACAAATATATCGAAAGTCTTAGATCATAAATTTTTGATCCTCTATGTTCATTTAAAAAATCCGGGAAGTTTACTAGTCGAGCTGTCCCAAGTAGCGCACTTGCTTGTTTTGCCTCTAAACTCTGTGAGATTGCTACCAAACCTTTATATTAATGTTATAACAGGTCTAACATAAGCCAATTAGTCTACCCCAAGCCTGATTATCTTTAGTGAGTGCCAAAAGATTTGGGTTTCCACACAATTCCTAAGGAATGTGCATTAGTAGCCTTGGCTTTGCCAAGGAAATATTCCTAGGCATGAAGCACCCTTAAATGTGCCACTGTCAAGGTATTGTCTTGTTTTCCATCTTATTTTCAGCCTTAGTAGGTCCCAAACTATATCTTGGGAAATTTTAGGAAGAGTTATGAAGTAATGTATTCTAAGTAATCTATTGTTTATTTTATTTTGCAAATATTTTGAGTTAATGTGCCTTTAACCAGAATAGGGACATTACAAGTAGTTTCAAGGAGATGTCTACGCTGATTTGGATCCACATGACAGAAGCTTGGGAAATCACAATCCCAACACGAATATGACAAGCCTTACATTCTTAGATTCATTTCATTTTCCTCCTCCATACACCCATATAATGAAGGCAATTCAAGGAAGAAGAAAAGACTAAAGAGTATTGTTATGATGTTGGATTCCAAAGTGGATCCCTATATCTCTCATTGAAATCATGGTGTGTGGTTGAGATTAAGGAAGGATTTGAACAAGGAGCTTGGAGAATACTTTCATCATGACTCAAGGTATGTGCATGATGTATACTTCTCATTGATTATATATAGATATATGCATCCCCCCTTCCAGTTCATGCATGGATTATTATTTGCATTCTTTTTATGATTATATATTTTATGTGTGGAGGATCCGATATATCCTTGAGTAGACCAAATTAGATCTAGTTTGTATCTTAGCTGCCTTGATATAATTTATATATTGTTAGTGTTAATGCTTGAAATGGTTTGAGAAGGGTATTGTTGTTTGATTGTGTGTAGGAAACATGTGCAAAGAATCTAGAGCAAAGTACACCATATCTACACCAATAAGGGATCTACATAAATGAACATCAAAAGAGACAAGGTGAGTAAAATTTATACTCCTATCCTCTCTTTCTATGTTGTATGATATAAGGGTTGGATCTAGAATGAAAATCATATAGGTCTACCATCGATCTGTCTTGGATCAAGGGAAAGAGATCCAAGGGAGACCCATTATATCTGCAGAAGGGAAATCTGCAAACACCTTCCTTTCCCCCTTTGGTTTCTAAGTCCCACTCTCTTGCACATCCTTGTATCCTCCCTCGTGCTAATAAAACAAAGTACCATATTACTTTGTTTTCCATGGGCCTCCCTCTATCCGTGCAACCTCTTTGCTATCTCGTGGTTAGGGGAGAGGGGATTCATTCAAGAGTCATTCAAGATTCAGTATTCATTCAACCACGATTACTCATCCAATATCATTCACCAGTGATTGGGAATCCAATTGTGAAGCCGAGAAGAAGAGGAACACGATTCCCTATGTGAAGTGGGAAAAGATAGAATGGTATGTTGCGGGACATAGCTTAGTCTGCAACCGGGTTAGTAACCTGTTGGTTTTAGCAGAAGTGGAAGGGAAAGTTTTGGGGTTGGATCTGCTTGATAAACCCAGTTAAGATTGTAGTCTCACAGAACTGGCGGATGGACCTTTCTATGCCCACCCTGAATAGCACTAGAGGGAAGGGGTCTCGAGGGACTGGGTAGCAGAGAAGAGGACCTTCCTTGTGTTGGGTGCGGTAGGTAATGTGGGTGCCATGATGTTGAGTGTTGATATGTCTGCAACTCCATTGATGAGCTCATTAGCTTAGCACCATCCTCCCTATTGCTTGAATGCTTGATAAACCTATTAAAGGCTTTAAAATCATGAGAATAGTGGCTAGACCTTTCTATGCCGACCCTGAATAGAACTGGAGGGAAGGGATCTCGAGGGACTGAGCAACAAAGAAGAGGACCTTCATTGTGTTGGGTGAGGTATGTATTGTGGGTGCCATGCTAGCTGATTAGTCTGATATGCCCGCAGTTCTGTAGTGAACTCACTAGCTTAGCATTGTCCCATTATTCCATGGAATGCTTGATAAACCCAATCGTGTATTGGCTTAGTAGTGGGATGTGTCCTTGACTGTGAGAGTATTGTGAATGTTCCCTGGATTGCTTGATAAACACAGTCATGTATTGGCTTAGCATAGGGATGAGACATTTACCATGAGAGATAGCCATAAACCTCCTTAGATAGGTGCCGTTGCCGGGGAGGTGCTAAAGTGATTAGAGTCTAGGCATATAGAGGTAGATAGGTTGCTTTTAAATTACACATTGAGGGGGAGGGGAAACGGTAAGACGCAAAGACGACTTCACTATGGTTTTCCATAGTGTAATAGCTTGACACATCCACTTTAGTGGGTTGCCCCAAAGCCTTGTTTTTCCTTTCCACACAAGTATGATTTCCTTTCTATTCGTTTGCGTATTCAATTTTCTGTAATTTATTTCATAAAATTTTCCTTCCTTCTTTTCAAGTGTGTTATTCTTTCAGCAAGTGTGGTGTGTTTCTCGCAAATATGTTTTAGTAATAGAAATTATTTTAAAAACACATAAAAATAAAAATTTGGTGCTGTAAGAACCCCAGGACTAACCCATGTGGAACCTACTAGCCGATGAGATGGATTCAAAGGTGCTTATCAATATGAGAGCACTCTCTCAAATCCTAGTAGTAGCTGGGATCTCAATATCTTCTCCTCAAGGAGAACACATCTTGACAGAAGTCAAGAATTTATCTACCTCTCCAGAAATAATAGAAGAACCACAGTTCCATGAGCTACAAACTGAATCTCCTTTCCAATCTTCCAGGGAAACCAAAAACTTGGAGACTACATTTGATGGAGAGAGACTTGATGTTGAAGAATTCTCCACATATCTGTCGACATATCTTTCATGTACTCAAGCAATTGAACATTCAGAAGAAGAGGATCTGCATGGCATGAGGAAGGAAGGTGAGTATCAGGATTACATCGAAAGATGGTTCCAAGAGATAATGAGGCCAAAATACCATTCCTTCATTCGATACCTTCTATTGCAAAAGCAAGTAAGTCGGTTGATTCTCCACATCCAGGTAATCACTGTTTTAAATTTTTCATATGTGGATATAGGTATGTTTTTCATTTTTCTTCGCACATGGTTACATTGGAAATGCTCATACACTTGAATAATGAGTTTTTCTTTTAGATAGCATAGGATAGTATGTATATAAATAAAAAGTTGTATGTGGTTAGTTAACTTTAGATATTCATACAACTTCACTTTCTGTTTTCCTTTAAAATAAAAGAACTAAGAATAATATCATGTTAATGACTAAACCAAAGTAATCTTACATCATACATACATATTTCTTATTATACCAGTTACTCAAAGACCTACTTTAATTATTATGATCTCTACAAAACTCAATCTTACACCTATGGAATCCTAGTTCATCCTAGACTCATTATCAAAACTTGTCTCTAGAGCACCTTTAAAAGGTAGCCTAAAAGTGGGTGATATTTTCTATTTTGTGGAGAACATTACTGACATTTTATGAAGAAGATAGACTATGAAGTAAAAGAACATCTTCAGGTTATTATCTTTTGACATGATCTGTAATTTAGGCCATTATAAATAAAGTTGCTCATAAGGTTCATACTAAAATATTGAATTATGTGTTTATCAGGCTTAGCACACTCTAATGCCAACCAGCTTCCTTACAATATATATATATATATATATATATATATATCATTATACGAAGCAAACCCGTCGGGGTACTGTACAGGCTCGCTGGCAGCGGGTCCATGCTAAATAAAATCTTAAAGAAGGAAGCTCGGTAAGTGCAAGTAAACCCGTCAGGGTACTGAACAGGGGCGCTGGCAGTGGAGCTATGCTTGCATGGTACAAAGATAAACCCGTTGGGGTACTGAACAGGCCTGCTAGTAGCAGGTCAATATTGGGTAAAAGAGGTTTGGTTAATGCATTGCTATTCACATAGCTCATAAAAACCCTGAGTATACAAACATATGTTTAGGTTGATTATTTATACTGTCATTAGATAATGGTTGTAAGATTGGACTTGGACCCTATCATCTAATTCAAACAAATACCTAGGATATGATTATCCTAGAAGTGGGACCCATAATTATAGTAGATCTCACAAACTTTATGGTGAACCTTATCTATATTCTTTGAATGGCAAGAGATATTTACAATGAGTCATGGACGACTAGTTTTTCTTATGGCATTTTTCGCATCTCTTACACTATTATTCTTTATGTGGTCTTCATGAGCATAAAAAGATGAATTTGCATGTATTGAAGAATCTGAATTAGTATGATATTGTTTTGGTCATATCATGAATACATCTTTTTCTCAGAAAGTTCTAGTTTTTAGAATAATGATGTTTTTTTAGGATTTCCAGTTGATTGATGTTGATCTAGAATATTTACATAAGAAGCATACAACCCAGTATTAATTTATTAATGGCCTGAGGACGTGCCATACCTTCGGTTTGGGGGAGGATTCAAAATTATTTCTATTTTTTCATGTTTACTAGGATTCATAATTGCTTCTATTTTTCTGTTTACTTATAATACAATTAAAAAGTCCTTATACAATGATCTGTTGTTTTAGGAATAATGTAAGTAACAGAAGAGAAAAAACAAACTGTTATGATCCATGTTGAACAAACAAGAGTGACTAAATATTTCAGAAAAGCAGGTTTACATCATCCTTTTGTGTGCTGGCAGCCTCAGAAATTTTCTGCATAATCAACAACAATTAGATCCAGCAAGCACATCTTGTACAGACAAATGGTTTGTATGAAGGGTCAAATGAAGCAAATGAATGATGATCCAAATGAAACCATAGCTTAAAAATCATGATTAAGTGTGCTACGGTAGTTAATTTTTGAATTCTGCTAATAAATCTAATTGACTAACCATATCAGGGATTAATCAAATGTTATTTCTGCACACGATCTCATTCCTTTAATTCATCTCGACTTCACCCAATGAATTGATTAATCATGCATTATTGCAATTTTCAGAATTATTATTTGGTTATCATATGATTTTAACTTTTCATTAAGTTATATGCAACAAAAAATCAACATGTGAACCGTCATTTTATTAATTAAAGATCATCATGATTTTTAATGCACTATGTTATAATTCTATGATGAAAATTTTCTTTCAACCTGTCCACAGTTTACTTTGGACATGGTTGAATATTTCACAAACCATATGAATTCGTTAACACACACATGTTTATTATGGTACACATTTCAAATTTCTGAATAATGGCATGATCGTTTAAATGTGCCAAATTTTCGTCTCATGATTTTTCAAACATTCAATGGGACCTTGTTTTATTACTGACCCCTGCTTGATCCTCACCATCACTCTGCTTGAGTCCATCCAGCCCCATCCACTTCTTCCTTATTTCTTTTTATCTTTGCTCAGTGGGACCTGGCATATCTTCGGTTTGGGGGAGTGTTGACGTCCATTTTGTCACCATTTTTTATCATCTAATCTACTCGAAATGGCATTATTTCTGTCGTTTTTGCTATAGTAAGTTGTTTTATTTACCTTTTAGCCCATCAAACAGTCCAGATATGCACGTATTTACGTATTACATAAATCTTGTTTATATTTCATTATATTATGATTTGTTTATGTTAAATTGGCATTTTATGGGCATAATTGACATTTGCGTTTCAATTGACAGGCTGCGTTTTTCAAATAACCCTTCATTTAGACTTTGGGCTACATAGTTGCATTCAAATCGTCGTTCAGCTCATCGTTCAGCCTCCCGTTCAGCCCGCGAAATCAATGGTTGGCATACCTCATGTCATTAAACACAGAAAATGGCACGTGGGTTTTGTTTGCCACACAATGGGCATGGTTAATGAGCCATGGTTCTAGAAGATCCTCTCCTATACTCGCTAAATGTGACAATGCACCCCACGTCTTCATCAACACGCCAAGCCCTAATTTGTTTGCACATTCATCCGAGGATCAAGCACGCCCTTTCTTGATTGCTCATGACATTGTTCTGGAAGGAGTCCATCTTGTTCATGCTCAGTTTTCCAACGTAACTCTTGTGCCCACATCGACACTCCAGCACGTGCTTCTACCCACGTTTTGAGGAAACAAATGCTCAGCTGTTCGTGTTGGGTAGGATTGACATCGAGAATCTGGGTTGACATTCCCTGCACTGTTACGCATCGTTTAAATCAGCAGTTACAGTCATTAAAGACCTCTATTTTTAGAGAGGTCAACTCTATGGACATTCTCATCTATTGTCATGTATAAATAAACATCTTTGTGACTGAGACAAACTAAGTCTTGTCAATCTTTGTTTTGTGTTCTTAAGTCTCGTTTTTATTGACATGACTGAGATGGAGTTGGTCTTATTGATCTTTCCCTGACTACAAATGGACACAGGAATGTTGTAATACTCTGCTAATTCAATATATACATCTCCATTCTAGTTTTTGTGAAGATCTGGCAGCATGTATGGTGATTGATTACTAAAGTCTCAGCCTCTGCTTGCTGAGATGGGCCCCTCAACGATTAGCGGTCTCCAATCTGTGTGTATAACCCGTGTTGTGTTGTTTATTTCATCTATGTATCTATTTTTATAACATGATGTTTATATCCTGATATTCTGTTGCTTACATAAATGAAATCCTTGTTTTGTGTTGTGCATGTTATCATTGTTCGTATTCCATTATTTATATAAAAAACATTCACATGTTATATTATGTACTTCTGTTACTATTTATGTTGTTTATATAAATAAAAATTATGTTTTATGTTATGTGTATTTTGTTGTTATGTTTGAAGAATTTAGTATGACTGGTCAAGCATAGCTTTCTTGATTACTTTCAGTCTTTTCTACAACTAGATAAGTTAATCAGTTCATGTTTTAAATTCAATTCATAGTTAGAATTAGTCCTGCTAATGTTTTTCTTGTGAACTATATTTTTCTGCTAACATAATCTCCCTTCTTCTTAATTAGGAAATGGTCAACCAATAGATTTAATAGTTTGTAGTTTGTTTTCAATTCTTCTTCCAACATTTTTAGATATTGCTCCCAATTCCTCCATAGTTAGCATTAGCCTCTTTCTCTTTCTCCTTCTCTTTGTTAGTCTTTCTTCCTATTGTTGTAGGTTAACTCTCTTCTTCCATCTTACCTTTTTCTCATATCCAATAGAATAATTCCCCTCCTTAGATAATGGTTAGAGTAGTTTCTCAGTAGTTTAGCTTCTAAATAATCTCTCCATTGCTTTCCTTTGCACTGTAGGATCATATGCATGAGCCAGCTGGTCATTAAATCATTCCAATTCTTCTTTTCTTTCATTTTCCTCCATTCGGACTGTCATTTGGACCACCATTTAGACCGGCGTTTGGATCGTCATTCGTACCTATGTGTTTTATGCATTGTTTTAGGCCTTCTTCAAAATCCAATTTCTTCTGCCTTCCACTCATCATTCTTCATGTTCCTCCTTAATGGTTTTTAGATGTAATTCAATCTCGCTTCTTGTTATTTAAAGTTTCTAATTAAGTTCTATCATTCTTTCCTTCTTCTTTAATTCCTCCTTATCCTCTTCTCATCCTTCTTCCAAAGTTCAGATCTGTAGTTCTGTTTTGCTAATTAGTTACTGTTTTGAACTTATTAATCTTGTTTCTAGTTAGTTTGTTTTTCCAGTAATAGTTTAATAATTCCATTTTCCAAGTTGTTTTAGCTTGATAATTTCTATTTAATAAAGATGTTCATGTTTTAAGATTTGGATTAATATAAAACATCTTTATCAAGTTTTCTACTTGTTTTCATAATTAAACATCTTTATCAAGTTTTCTACTTGTTTCCATAATCAACTATAGTTCAGTTTAACATCTTTATTAAGTCTCCTACTTGCTTCGTTTGTTAATCAGTTTCCTATTTTCATAGATAGATCAAATTCTTGCATTTGAATTATGAAAGTCATGCAAGTAGTTTAAAATCATATAGTTGCATGTTAGCACATTTGCATCTGTAGTCAGCTTAGGATAGTTCAAGCCTTCAATCCTACACATATAGTGATTGCATCTCATAAGCTCCCTCCTCGGGTTGACAATTTAAATATTGGAATTATTTAACACATAATGAACACCAACATTTTGGCGTCGTTGCCAGGGAGGTGCTAAAGGGATTGGAGTCTAGGTATATAGAGGTAGATAGGTTGCTTTTAAATTACATAGGAAGGGGGAGGGGAAATGGTAATACACAAAGATGACCTCACTATGGTTTTCCATAGTGTAATAGCCTAATGCATCCACTTTAGTGGGTTGCCCCAAAGCCTTGTTGTTCCTTTCTGCACAAGTATGATTTCCTTTATGTTCGTTTGACTATTTAATTTTCCATAATTTATTTCGTAAAATTGTCCTTCCTTCTTTTCAAGTGTGTTATTCTTTCAGCAGGTGTGGTGTGTTTTTCGCAAATATGTTTTAGTAATAGAAATTATTTTAAAAACACATAAAAATAAAAATTTGGTGCTATAAGAACCCCAGGACTAACCCATGTGTGAGACAGAACCTACAAGCTGATGACATGGATTCAAAGGTGCTTATCAGTATGAGAGAACTCTCTCAAATCCTAGTAGCAGCTGGGATCTCAATATCTTCTCCTCAAGGAGAACACATCTTGACAGAAGTCTAGAATTTATCTACCTCTCCAAAAATAATAGAAAAACCACAGTTCCATGAGCTACAAACCGAATCTCCTTTCCAATCTTCCAGGGAAACCAAAAACTTGGAGACTACATTTGATGGAGAGAGACTTGATGTTGAAGAGTTCTCCACATATCTATCGATATATCTTTCATGTACTCAAGCAATTGAACATTCAAAAGAAGAGGATCTGCATGGCATGAGGAAGGAAGGTGAGTATCAGGATTACATCGAAAGATGGTTCCAAGAGGTAATGAGGCCACAGTACCATTCCTTCATTCGACACCTTCTGTTGCAAAAGCAAGTAAGTCGGTTGATTCTCCACATCCAGGTAATCATTGTTTTAAATTTTTCATATGTGGAGATAGGTATGTTTTTCATTTTTATTCGCACATGGTTACATTGGAAAAGTTCTTACACTTGAATAATGAGTTTTTTCTTTTAGATAGCATAGGATAGTATGCATATAAATAAAAAGTTGTATGTGGTTAGTTAGCTTTAGATATTCATACAACTTCACTTTCTATTTTCCTTTAAAATAAAAGAACTAAGAATAATATCATGTTAATGACTAAACCAAAGCAATCTTACATCATACATACAGATTTTTTATTATACCAGTTACTCAAAGACCTACTTTAATTATTATGATCTCTACAAAACTCGATCTTACACCTATGGAATCCTAGTTCATCTTGGACTCGTTATCAAAACTTGTCTCTAGAGCACCTTTAAAAGGTAGCCTAAAAGTGGGTGATAGTTTCTATTTTGTGGAGAACATTACTGACCTTTTATGAAGAAGATAGACTATGAAGTCAAAGAACAACTTTAGGTTATTATCTTTTGCCATGATTTGTAATTTAGGGCATTATAAATAAAGTTGCTCATAAGGTTCATGCTAAAATATTGAATTATGTGTTTAGCAGGCTGAGCACACTCTAGTGCCAACCAGCTTCCTTACACAATATATATATATATATCATTATACGAAGCAAACCCATCAAGGTACTGAGCAGGCTCGCTGGCAGCGGGTCCATGCTAAGTAAAATCTTAAATAAGGAAGCTCGGTAAGTGCAAGTAAACCCGTCGGGGTACTGAATAGGCTCGCTGGTAGTGGGGATATGCTTGCATGGTACAAAGATAAACCCGTCGGAGTACTGAATAGGCCTACTGGCAGCGGGTCAATATTGGGTAAAATAGGTTTGGTTAATGCATTGCTATTCACATAGCTCATAAAAACCCTGAGTATACAAACACATGTTTAGGCCAATTATTTATACTGTCATTAGATAATGGTTGTAAGATTGGACTTGGACCCTGTCATCTAATTCAAACAAATACCTAGGATATGATTATTCTAGAAATGGGACCCATAATTATAGTAGATCTCACAAACTTTATGGTGAGCCTTATCTATATTCTTTGGATGACAAGAGATCTTAACAATGAGTCATGGATGACTAGTTTTTCCTATGGAATTTTTCGAATCTCTTACACTATTATTATTTATGTGGTCTTCATGAACATAAAATGATGAATTTGCATGTATTGAAGAATCTGAATTAGTATGATATTGTTTTGGTCATATCATGAATACATCTTTTTCTCAGAAAATTCTAGTTTTTAGAATAACAATGTTTTTTTAGGATTTTCTGCTGATTGATGTTGATATAGAATATTTACGTAGGAAGCATACAACCCAGTATTAATTTATTAACGGCCCGAGGACGTGCCATACGTTCGGTTTGGGGGAGGATTCAAAATTATTTCTATTTTTTCATGTTTACTAGGATTCAGAATTGCTTCTATTTTTCTGTTTACTTATAATACAATTAAAAAGTGCTTATACAATGATCTGTTGTTTTAGGAATAATGTAAGTAATAGAAGAGAAAAAAACGTTGTTCTGATCCATGTTGAACAAAGAAGAGAGACTAAATATTTCAGAAAAGCAAGTTTACATCATCCTTTTGTGTGCTAGCAGCCTTAGAAATTTTCTGCATAATCAGCAGCAATTAGATCCAGCAAGCACATCTTGTACAGACAAATGGTCTGTATGAAGGTTCGAATGAAGCAAATGAATGATGATCCAAATGAAACCATAGCTTATAAAGTCATGATTAAGTGTGCTACGGTAGTTAATTTTTGAATTCTGCTGATAAATCTAATTGACTAACCATATCAGGGATTAATCAAATGTTATTTCTGCACACGATCTCATTCCTTTAATTCATCTCGACTTCACCCAATGAATCAATTAATCATGCATTATTGCAATTTTCAGAATTATTATTTGGTTATCATATGGTTTTAACTTTTCATTAAGTTATATGCAACAAAAAATCAATATGTGAACCATCATTTTATTAATTAAAGATCATCATGATTTTTAATGCACTATGTTATAATTCTATGATGAAATTTTTCTTTCAACCTATCCAAAGTTTACTTTGGACATGGTTAAATATTTCACAAACCATATGAATTCGTTAACGCACACATCTTTATTATGGTACACATTTCAAAATTCTGAATAATGGCATGATCGTTTAAATGTGCCAAATTTTCATCTCATGATTTTTCACACATTCAATGGGACCTTGTTTTATTACTGACCCCAGCTTGATCCTCACCATCACTCTGCTCGAGTCCGTCCACTTCCTTGTTTCTTTTTCTCTTTGCTTAGTGGGACCTGGCATATCTTCGGTTTGGGGGAGTGTTGACGTCCATTTTGTCACCATTTTGTATCATCTAATCTACTCGAAATGGCGTTATTTCTATCGTTTTTACTATAGTTAGTTTTTTTCTTTACCTTTCATCCCATCAAACAGTCCAAGTATGCACGTATTTACTTATTACACAAATATTGTTTATATTTCATTATATTATGATTTGTTTATGTTAAATTGGCATTTTATGGGCCTAATTGACATTTGCGTTTCAATTGACAGGCTGTGTTTTTCAAATGAACCTTCGTTCAGACTTTGGGCTACATATTTGCATTCAACTCGTCGTTCATCCTCCCATTTATCCCACGAAATCAATGGTTAGCATACCTCATGTCGTTAAACACAGAAAATGCCACATGGGTTCTGTTTGCTACGCAATGGGCATGGTTAATGATCCATGGTTCTAGAAGATCCTCTCCTATACTCGCTAAACGTGACAACGCACCCCAAGTCTTCATCAACATGCCAAGCCCTGATTTGTTTGCACATTTAGCCGAGGGTCAAGCATGCCCGTTCTTGACTGCTCACACCATTGTTCTGGAAGGAGTCCAGCATGTTCACGCTCAGTTTTCCAGCATAACTCCTGTTCCCACATCGACACTCCAGCACGTGCTTCTGCCCACGTTTTGAGGAAACGAATGCTCAGTTTTTCATGTTGGGTAGGATTGATGTCGAGAAGATGGGTCGACATTCCCTGCACTATTATGCATCGTTTAAATCAGTAGTTACAATCATTAAGGAACTATATTTTTAGATAGGTCGACTCTGTCGACCTTCTCATCTATTGTCATGTATAAATAGACATCTTTGTGACTGAGACGAATTAAGTCTTGTCAAGCTTCGTTTTGTGTTGTTAGGTCTCGTTTTTATTGACTTGACTGAGACAGAGTCGGTCTTATTGATCTTTCCATGACTACAAATGGACTCATGAATGTTGTAATACTTTGCTAATTCAATGTATAATCTCTGTTCTAGTTTTTATGAAGATCTGGCAGCATGTATGGTGATTGATTACTAAAGACTCAGCCTCTGCTTGCTGATATGGGCCCCCAAATGATCAACTGTCTCCAGTCTGTGTGTATAACCCGTCTTGTGTTGTTTATTTCATCTCTGTATCTATTTTTATAGCTTGTTGTTTATATCCTGATATTCTGTTGCTTACATAGATGAAATCCTTGTTTTGTGTTGTGCATGTTATCACTGTTCGTATTCCATTATTTGTATAAATAACATTCACATGTTATGTTATGTACTTCTGTTACTATTTATGTTGTTTATATCAATAAAACTTATGTTTTATGTTATGTGTATTTTGTTGTTATGTTTGCAGAATTTAGTATGACTGGTCAAGCATAGCTTTCTTGATTACTTTCAATCTTTTCTACAACTAGATAAGTTAATCAGTTCATGTTTTAAATTCAATTCATAGTTAGAATTAGTCCTCCTAACGATTTTCTTGTGAACTGTATTTTGCTGCTAACATAATCTCCCTTCTTCTGAATTAGGAAATGGTCGACCAATAGCTTTAATAGTTTGTAGTTTGTTTTCAATTCTTCTTCCATCATTTTTAGATATTGCTCCCAATTCCTCCATAGTTAGCATTAGCCTCTTTCTCTTTCTCCTTCTCTCTGTTAGTCTTTCTTCCTATTGATGTAGGTTAACTCTCTCTTCTTCCATCTTACCTTCTTCTCATATCCAATAGAATAATTCCTCTCCTTATATAATGGTTAGAGAAGTTTCTCATTAGTTTAGCTTCTAAATAATCTCTCCATTGCTTTCCTTTTCACTGTAGGATCATATGCATGAGCCAGCTGGTCATTAAATCATCCCAATTCTTCTTGTCTTTCATTTTCCTACATTCAGATTGTCATTCGGACCGCCATTCAGACCGGCATTCAGATCGTCATTCGGACCTCTGTGTTTTCTGCATTGTTTTAGGCCTTCTTCAAAATCCAATTTCTTCTGCGTTCCACTCATCATTCTTCCCGTTCCTCCTTAATAGTTTTTAGATGTAATTCAATCTCGCTTCTTGTTATTTAAAGTTTCTAATTAAGTTCTGACATTATTTCCTTCTTCTTTACTTCCTCCTTATCCTCTTCTCATCCTTCTTCCAAAGTTCAGATTTGTAGTTCTGTTTTGCTAATTAGTTACTGTTTTGAACTTATTAATCTTGTTTCTAGATAGTTTGTTTTTCCAGTAATAGTTTAGTAATTCCATTTTCCATGTTGTTTTAGCTTGATAATTTCTATTTAATAAAGATGTTAATGTTTTAAGATTTGGATTAGTATTAAACATCTTTATCAAGTTTTCTACTTGTTTTCATAATTAAACATATTTATCAAGTTTTCTACTTGTTTCCACAATCAACTATAGTTCAGTTTAACATCTTTATTAAGTCTCCTACTTGCTTCGTTTGTTATTCAGTTTCTTGTTTTCATAGATAGAACAAATTCTTGCATTTGAATTATGAAAGTCATGCAAGTAGTTTAAAATCATATAGTTGCATGTTAGCACATTTGCATCTGTAGTCATCTTAGGATAGTTCAAGCCTTCAATCCTACACATATAGTGATTGCATCTCATAAGCTCCCTCCTCGGGTTGACAATTTAAATATTGGAATTATTTAACACATAATAAACACCAACAGATAATAACAAAGGGAGGATGTTGAGAGATTTCAAATTAACTAAGATAATAACAATCACATTGAAATTAACTTAGATAATAGAAATCACATTTAATTTTAGGTAGTGGATTTGGTGAAATAAATTCTTCCTTCGAGTAAAAATATATTATTTAAAAAAATAACATCTAGGAAAAGTTTTAATCAAATATTTATATTAACTGGAATTTTGTAATTTATAGATTAATCTTAAAATAAATAACATCAACGACTAACTTAAAATGTTGGAACTTATAAAGTAATCTTAAAATATATCAATATCAATAACTAAAAATAAAAAAATTATTGATTCATATCTTTACCAATTATTGAATCATAGTTAAAAATTTCAAACATCCTAAATTTGAATTTATCCTACTCTGAAATACCATATGTGAGTATAAAAGAGGTCACCATCAATGCATGGCTTCACATCAGTCCATGATTGACCATTTTTACTTTGTTATTTCAACTACTCTAAAAATATCATGATAAATGCCATATTGTTTCTAGGAATGACATTTATCCCTGTAACAACTTCAACTGGAACATAACAACATTTATCCCTATAACAACTTCAATCGGAACATGACGACCTCCACAACAAAGCACCATTATGTAGGAAATGCATTGACAATCAATCATATTAAACATCCCACCTCAATACACAGAAAACTAAAAAAACACAGTTGATTAACGTAGGGTTCATGATAAGTGAATAAAACATAAAATCACAACTACAAAAAGACCATTTCTAAGTGCTTGGGATCATACCAGTTACAAAACCATTTATATGTGTAACACATACAAAGTAAGAGATTCCTACTGATTACAAAACCATTTATATGTGTAAACACATACAAAGTAAATGCTTGAAAAAGACAGGTTATGGACTAGGTTTCAAGAATAATTAACAAAATTATGAATAACCATAATAAGACTGACCATCAGCAACCACCTTATTTGTAGACAAAGCTTCCATGTCATGTACCTTGATGAGTGTTAGTATGACTTAATAAAATTTCCTCTGAATAACTACTTTCTTGCCCTTTGTTTCAAGGCTATCTTCAGTGCCTCTAGTCAACTTATTCTCATACTTGGCCAAGACTTGACCCTAGTGAATATGACGTCTCCCCCGAGGTGATCCATCAACAGTCTAATTGACTAGAGATGAAAGAGAAGAAGAATTGTTTGGAGATGGAAAAGAAGAATGTTAGTCGGATGAATATGATCCAAAACATCGGATAAACATTGTTCTAAGGCTACTAACTCTCTTGAGATCACCATTTGTTGGAAGCATGTGTACGCAGAGGAATTGACATAGAGATTAATTTGATCACTCTACCACCCTCGAAATTAATTAGGGGCATTGCCATAAAGGATGCTAACTCTCTTGAGATTAATTGGAAGCAACTCCTACCACCGAAGTTCCACTTCCACGTGTTCCTATGTCAACAAGGTTATTACTTTCAAAAATAACATCATCATGCCACCCATTGGATGACACTCCCACAGATCTCCCTAGGAAGGCATATAAAGGCAATTATATACGAGTACGCTAATAATCTAAACTTGAATGCACAATGATATACATAAACACTATATTCCACTCTTCCCTAAATACACAAATCCATAAAAGATGAGGATTTTTAGGAAGACTTTTAGGAGTTTGGAAAAGTATTGAAAAACTTCAAATTTGTTACTCAGAAAAAACCAAACCCAAAAATAAAAAACACCATAACAGAGAAGGATTTATAGGAATCTTTTTAGGAGTTTGGAAAAAGCATCGAAAAATGTCAAATTTGTCACTGAGAATAGAAAATGGTCCCATAATAATATATTTAATTTGTGAAAAGATTAAAAAATTCAAAAGCAAGAAAGCAACACAAAAGAAATAACTATTTTATTTGTGAAAAGAAACAAATTTCAAAAGCAACAAAGCAACACACAAGAAATAACCATTACAAGATCTATTTGGAGAAAATGATGAAAAACAAAGAACTGAAAATGAGAACTTTGAAACCCAAAATAAAATGATTACATGGGAGAAGAATGATCAATCTCCCAAGAGAGATAGAATGAGGAATAATATGGTGCCTTGACCACATTAAAACTAAATAAATCTGTAGAAATCCATGTAAAGACATACAAAGAAATTGGAACAAACCATAAGTCATATACCAAAATAGGTTTCGGTAGTTAGTACTTTGCTTCGATATTTAAAATTTATGTCGCATTTCTCTATCAATATTACAACCTTTCTTGACCTAAATACAATGGCATCCATGGTTTTACCTCCAACCTTTCAACATAACTGACCTAATGACAACGACATCCATGGTTTTACCTCCAACCTTTCAACATAACAATGTGAATTACATCTTTTCTTGACTCAGAGACAGCAGAATCCCATGATCTTACCTCCAACCAAACCCACTAGGTAACAATAAAACCCTCCTACCTTTCAACATAGCAATGTGAAAACCCACTAGGTAACAATAAAACTCTCCCTTATACAGTGAATTACGTAAAACTTCCAGGCTATCCATCGTGTCTGAGGCCCTGGAAAATGGTTGTCCTATTTGTTTCGTATATTCAAATTTGAAGCCAATTTGGTCTTGGCTTCTCCTGTTAGCTGTTACAGCTGAAATTGGCCTAGAATTTTATGCATAGTCTTGAACAAAAAGGATTTTTCCAACGCTGTAGTGAGTGCATCACCTTCCTCATTAATTTCCTTTCATCTCCCATTATCCATCTCCAAACCTGAATGACAAGGCTTGTGCCAACGCAGTAGTGGGTGCATCACCTTCCTCATTAATTTCCTTTCATATCCCATCATCCATATCCAAACCTGTAAGATCTATAGTTGCGCCTCTCTATCCAATCTCTCTTAAGGTAACGCTCACAAACACATCTCCCCATATCCCTGGACCTATATAGGTCCGAGACAAGATCATTTATAGACCAAGCATTCCCTTTCATTCCCATACACTCCTCAAACTGGAGACGTATCTGATTCTCTGAAACAACATTAGAATTCAAAGGGTGATATGTTTTGAATATGCAAGCTCCAAGCACCCTCAATATCCTAACTGACCTAAAAGAAAATGCTCCAATCACCCTCAATAGCCTGATTGACTTAAAATCAAATGAGAGGTGAATTTTACAAGACATTAGATTGTTATGGAGGTTCATATCAACTATTTTACCCCATTGACAATCATTTGTATATACATGCTAATGGAGCCTATGTATTTCCTTTCATTTTAACAAGTACCATAAATCTAATGGAAACTTCAAACCAAATATTTATACTACCTCTTCAAGTGAAGATGTTAAAAGAAAAATATAATAAATGTAATATAAAATGAAGTAGACGAACTTTACATGTATATAGAATAAACCCAAATTAACAAAACATATATTATCCATTTAAAATAAATTTATGTTATCTCCATCTCCTAAATATTTTCTATAACCACAATATTCCAAACCTTAAATATATTCTATAAGCACCATAAAAGGACTACACATAATCCATCTAAAGTATATTTGTAACCTTAAATATATTCTATAAACACTATAAAAAGCTTACATATAATCCACCAAAAATAGATTTGTTTCATCATTTAAACATATAGATAATGCACTTGACCTTCCCAAAATAAAGGTGACCTTCCATCTAAAAGCCAAATAAACTATATATACCCTTAAAAAAATAACTTATACCATTCCCAGCAAAGAACTTAAAAAAAATACAAACATACATAAAATGAATAACCATGCATTAATAATTAAACTAAAATAGCATGCATCAATAATTAAACTAAAATAAAACATTTTTAAGCCTCATCAAATAAACTCCAATAAAACATTTTCACGTCTCATCCAATAACATATTATAAATGATTATTACATATGATAAATGAATAACCATTGATTAATCATTATAAAAAATTTAAATAAATATAATGATATATGCATCCTTCAACCAAATAATCCATTTAATGTAAATAGCATAATATATCAATAAAATCATCCTATATCATCCAAACTCTATATAACTTAAAACTTCATCATATAACATATATTAAATATAATTCATTAATATTATACAAATCCTAATATAAAATAATAAAAAACTGAATTAAATTCTATGAAAAAAACGTCATCGTAAAAACATATAATAAATTAGAAAACTATAATAAAATAACATAAAACCAATCTCAACTCTATAACATAGAAAAAAGGCTTTTCATTAGCATTATCCATACTCGTTTTCCATGATAAAAAAAAAAAAAAAAACATAAGCTAAATACTAATCATATAATTATAATAATAGCAATATCAATCACTCTATTTTCCATGATAAAAAAATCATACGCTAAATGATCATAATATAACTCTAAAATCAACATTATCCATCACCATTTTCCATGACAAAGAAAAGCCTACCCTAAGCAACCATAGTATAATCATAAAAACAACTTTATCTATGTAAAAACAACATTATCCTTCAGGTTTAAACCCCTATGTCTGTTCTAACTCGGAAATTAAAAGCTTTGATAGTTATACTATCAACAACATACAATAGGTAATAATTGGCTAATGCAAAGCTTGTAGAGCCCATAAAGTAGCCATAGAGCCCATAAAGTAGCCATATCTACTGCAGAGTTAATGGCTGCTTTGAGAAAAATGAAATCCATAGCAAAACTGCTTTTGTTTTGTTGATGCAACATGCCTTCTTCCAATAAGCCCGCCGAGCTAGTTTACTACGCCCACTAAATCGGGACACCGACAAACATCAAGCATCTCAGGAAACATACCATGTCCAACACCCTTCTCCTCTAACTCGTAGAAAGAGTACAAAATTGGCTTCGGAAGCTTTGTTAGCTCCACCAACCCCAATATGCTCTTCAAATTTACACACCAGTCTGCCCACAACTCCTCCAAAGATGTCAATGGATCCATACTTGGTATATCTTTTAACTGAGACAACCCACGAACACCTGGGATTCTAAGCTTTGTCGCATGCTCCAACCCCCGTATGCTCTTCAGCTTCACACACCTCTCTGCCCATAACTTCTCCAAATATGTCAATGTTTCCATACTTTGCAGCTCTTGTAACTCGGACAACCCAATAACATTTAGGATTCTAAGCTTTGTCGCATGCTCCAACCCCCGTATGCTCTTCAGCTTCACACCCATCTACCCATAACTCCTCAAAAGATGTCAACGTTTCCATACTTGGCAGCTCTTCTAACTCAAACAACCCACTAGCATCTAAGATTCTAAGCATTGGCCACTACACCAACCCCGATATGCTCTTGAGCTTCAGTACAAATGCATATTCGTAAAACTGACCCAAACATATCGACATCTGCAAATATTCTAGCAAAATATTAAGATATTTCAAGATTTCAACCATAGATAGGTATTTATTAATAGATTATGATTCTCATCCACTAAATCTATCAAATTCGTTTTGAGACATTGCGGAGCATTGCTAATAGAGACTAAATACAAACAAATTTCGATTTACCTGTATTTTTCCTTGCCACAATGTTTGTAATGCGCTCCCCGACTCTTGCAGAACCTTTGCATTCTCCATTGGACTCCAATTAAAACAGAGGGAAAAGCATTGGAAAATAGTCACATAAATGGAAAAGGCCTGAAGGTTGGGAAATAGAAATTGGACTCAGACTACAAAGGAGGATGCGTTTTAGGAATTTCCTTAAAACAGAGAAACTGTGGGGAAGCTAGCAATGGTAAACACAATTACATCAACGCTTAGCAGACATGAATATATAGTAGGGCGAGAGGCAGAGAGGTAGAGATGAATACATCAGGGGATCCTGGCCCCGCGGCTGAGAGGAAGAGAGGGGGTCCACATCCTCTCTGATGTGGTGGATTGCTGAGAGATGGATTACCTTCGGGATCGCTTTGACCGACTACTTCGAGGGGTATCCAAGCGCGGCTGGCAAAACCTAGAGGATGTCAATGTGGATGCATGCACGAGAATATCATATGAGTGGTGCCCTTTTCTGAGTAGGGCTGCCATGGTTGGGCAAGGTGAATGTCTGGACATGAGAGTGAATGTCGTTCGTTGTATCAAACTTCATTGAACCATTTACCTGCATTTTCTTTCCACAATGCCTACATTCCTGCACAAAGAATGCAAAACACCCTAAAACAATTTTACAACTTTTGGCAGCTTTTAAAAATCTCAGCATCACAAGCTAGATTCAAATTTGACCGCTCATTAAATTCAAATTGGATCTTTGTCAATTAAATTAAATTGGATCTTCCAACTGATAGTGATAGTGTTCTCTGCAGGCGTACAAGGCATCAAGCCGAACATGAGGTCAGGGTGCCATCAGGTCAGAGTGTATGTCGTGATCATTGGATAGACGCTGTCGCCACTAAGAATTAAGTGGATTAGACCAAGAAGTTTTCCGTCAATGGAATCACTAATCTCCAGCTACCGGAGGAGTATCATGGATGCAAGCATGAAAGATGGATAGCGCATATGCCAATTGATGTTATGGATAGATGTGAATGGATGCTAGAGGGCTCTGACATTAGACAGGCTCGTCT
Source organism: Larix kaempferi (assembly GCA_027924585.1). Lineage (NCBI taxonomy): Eukaryota > Viridiplantae > Streptophyta > Pinopsida > Pinales > Pinaceae > Larix > Larix kaempferi. The sequence goes on along the minus strand of BSBM01001530.1, from coordinate 26,251,393 downwards.
TAGAGGCGAGTCTGTCGATTGAATAAGGCTCGCTGTGGTTTTACTTCGCCAAGCATTGGGCATTGAAACTGACGGGACTTGGTAGTGAATTGGATAATGTGCAAAGCAATAGGTGACAAAAACATGGTAAACTGGTCGGTGTGGTCAGTACCTCATACCTAATGGCAGCATATGTGGGAAACCTGTTTAACCCATTAATCCATGTTAGTAATGACAAACTTATGGATTTTTAAGTGCATGATGATAATGAGTTAAATCCTATTGATAGAATCCATGTCCCTAATAACAAACGCATGGATTTTTAAGTGTATGATGTTAATCAGTTAAATCTTGTTCATAGATTTTGTGTATGTGGGCTAAGATTGTGAATTTGAATTTATTCTTTGGATTGAGTTTTGTGATTGAAAGTATACTTAATCCAGCCTCTTTCATCCAATAATACACATATCAACTTAATTAACAATATGGTAAATACACGTATCTGGTTAATTAACAATCTGTTCAATAAACCTTATTCCCGAGGCTTACAAACTATTCCATAATTCGTAAGTTTAATACATCCCAAGATTCTGTCCATACGATGCATAAAAACTCAAGGAACATAATACAACCAAGTGTTACACACTGGTGTTAGTTTCCCTTGAGAATTACAATGACTATTATAGCTAAGAAAGAAACATAGGTGAAGAAGTAAGAGAAAAAAGGAATTTCGTCCTTCCAATTTCCATGATTATCGGTTGAACACTGGAATTTTTTTATGAGAGCTACACATAATAGGTCATCCGACAAATTGGTTACTCAAAGTTCACAATTGATCTGTAGGTAGCACTGGGTTGCCAATTTTGGGGAATGACATTAACTGTTGTGAGAGTTTTTCTAGTAGAGAGAGTAGTCAAACAAATACAGTACGGAGCCTGTAAAGGTTGGCTGCTTCTCAAATACTAATCTGCACCCATTCATCACATTCGTAACAGAGTAGGGCATAAATGGGAATAAAATCATAGCACACGAAAACTCAGAGTATCACTCAAGCTGCTCGGACCTGCATAGTTAAGCAAGATCTACAACCGATTTGACCGAACTTTTGAAGGCGAAAAGAAAAAGGATGATATAGAGTTTCGACATACAAACTACAACATACTTTCTCCTACAATTAACAAGACAACATAAATATGGATATAAATTCCTTCTGAGAATTAAACCCCATGCATGTTCATAGTTCGACATACAAACAATGATCCGCTTCTTCTACGATTTAACCAATACACTGTGCAGCATTCAGCAATACCAATATGAATCTATTTTCTTGATATTTAAACCATCGACATACAAACAATGATCTGCTTATTCTACGATTTAACAAATACATATGCAACATTCGACAGTATCAATATGGATCTATTTTCTTGCTAAGATTTAAACCATGCTTATGCATAGTTTAATACTTATCATGCAATTCGATTCATTTTAAACTGGCGGGCATCTCATGGGTATCCTTTGGGCATATTCCCACGAAAGATCGGAGTTACTGCGCACACATTTTAAAATTAAGCACAAGCAAAAAACAACCAGCCTCCCAGCCAGAAGAAGAGAGTGTTCACAGACCTGCCATTACACTATTACCCTGCCTGCGAGTCTGCATCAGATCCAACTTCAGCTTGTGGGTATTGGGATAATATAAACACCCTCCCGTGAATTGATAATGGAGAGGAAACGTTTGAGTTTTCCGTACACTTGGCAACCTGTCACTGCACACCCACCTGTACCACAGCACTCCAAATGACACTCACCCACCTGTACCACAGCACTCCAAATGACACTCAATCCACATCCACCACTTCATTATTATGCACATCGCTACAGGTGAGAATGGATAGGTAAATGTAAATGGCAAGGTAAATGGTTAATAATGTTTAATAATGTTTTTTTATTACTGTTATCAATAATTATTTGTAACTTTAAAAAAGTTGCATCCGAGTTAATTCGTTGAATTTAAAGCATTGATTTGCGCATACGATCAAAAATATTCCAACATCAATGATATGAGCGCTCATTTTTTGGAAAATAAAAATTCATCAATCTCACCTCCTCCCTCAAAGTTGAAATAAGACACCTATGGACGTAAAAATAAACTTATAGTTTTTAATTATATTTTTATGTAAAATATATGTATATAATTATTATTTTTGGAAATATTTCTATGAATCTATCCATTTATTAAATTTTTTTATTACAATACAATATTATGGATCTAAGTGAGGAGGATGTAGATCAAGGATCTAAACCATGCCAAGGAGGGAATGTGCTATGGGATTCAAAGGGGAACCTCATCCCATGAAAATCTCCTCAAGATCCAAGGTCCAAAATCTATTGAAAACGGTTATTCACGGATTTTTCATGCCACTATAACTTAGCGAAGTGCGAAAATGTTGTAATTTTTGTGCCCTATAGGCATGCAAAATGCGAAAATAAGGAATTTTAGCTCCTTGCACCACTAGCAAAGCGCAAAAATATCTCTATGAGGCCAAAAAGTGGGTTAGGAGAAGTGGTTTTAGACCCCTAAGTTGTTGGATTTGCTTCCAAATGTGTCTAGGGAAGGGACCAACATCATAAAAAAGGGTCCTAACACTTCTAGGAGGCACACACATCATATTTCTCATGGTGATATGACATGAAGACTCTCAATGGTACACAATGTGACAATTTGAGGTGTAGCAAGAAATTTTAATCTTTTAAAGCAATCTTATTATCTTCTTTTGTTTTGCGAGTTAGAATTTGCCTCCATAATTTCTTAGGAGCCACCTTGGAGAAGTGTAAAAGATTTTCGTGTCGTTTACTAAGATAGTGCCTTTTCTTTCTTTTAATTAGGGTTTTGTAGTGATTTATCTTGTCCATTTTTATCGATTATACACTAGCTTGCTTAATTTTTTTTCGCATTCTTACACTCTTGATCATTACTTAATGAAACTCTACTAATTTTGACTTATTACTCAGTTTCTTTGTTACCTTTTGTTTGAGAGCATATTTTGTAAAAAGTCCTAGCTGTTTTAGCAATGATCATTAGTAGATTTACTTTTCTTGTGAACACTTGTTGTTTTATTAGAAAGACGTTTAGCTTTTTTTTGGTGTTTTGTCAAATGTAGACAGTTGAACTCAGACATTATTTCACCTTCCGGTGAAGATTGATGCAAAGAAACAAAATATTTGTAACTTTCATTCATTTGAATATAAAGTTACTATGTTTTGTTTCTGTTAATTTTTTTTTATTGGTATTACTGCATCCTTTCAGTAATGTTCGTATGCCCTTTGCCTTATTCTTCCATATGGTATAACAACTCAAAACTATTCTAAACCTTCCAATGTTTTTTCTTATCAAGCAATCATATATTAATGTATGAACTGTTATCTATCTATGACCAGGAATATTATTTCTGAACTTTATGCCGTTGTTGAGATGTCAGGTGGCCTTTTTATATGGAAGTTGGAAGTTGAAAAGTATTATATTCAGAAGTTAAATTGCGAATTAAAATATTATATTTCAAAGTTAAATTGTTTATGTAGTAGAGTAAATTTAATTTGAATAATAATAATATCTAAAATTGTTTTTGATTTTGATTGGGTTAACCATTAGGATTATTAAGATTCGAAGTCACTTATATTTAGCACTTTATTATTAAGATCGGAAGTCACTTATATACCACTTGCTGGTTATTTCAAGTGACATGGTTTGGTTTTCTGAATCAATTCACAATAACCAACAATGATGACTGTCAATAAAACAACTGAATTGTTTTTACAAACAAAAAAATACTTATTTTAAATAAAATCCGTCCTCCCCTTTGGAAGAACATGATCTATATAAAAGCTCTATTCTTTGAGAGGTTGCTGTTCATTGCGTTATTAGTGATGGTTCCCTGTTGGTTGTTTTCTATACTTAGCCTTCTACTGGACCAGAGAGTCCATTGTGACGCTAATCATAAACTAAACAAAACGATGACAAAGTAATTGCATTGGCTTTCTTTAGTGCAATGGAACCTATCAATAAAATTATCATAATTTGGAAGATCACAAGGATACTGTTTTAACATCCTTCGGGACACGCAATAAATTGCAAAAAAGGATAATGGCTGATCTTACATGGAACGACAAGGAGAGTGTATGGAATTTATTGTCACGCTGTCATGGAAACCGGAGTCTTAATAGTATTTCTTTAATGAAGCAATCATTGGCACTTTTCTTGTTACGATGTTCCTAATATTATCATTTTATCGTGGATCATCGTGGAAGTTTACATGTATTTACTAAAATATATTTTTGAATGATTTTTTTATTTCATATAATTTGTTTTTAAAATTTAAAATATAAATTAATTTTTATTATTAAATTGTAAATGATTTTATCATATCTTAAACGTTTACATAAAATATTTGTATTTAATAAATAGTTTTGTTAATTTATAAATTTAAAATTTAACTATCATTATTTTTATTAGTAATTTATAGATGACTTAATTATTATGTATTTTTTAATCAAATAATAATCATTATTTATATTTTTTCATTAAATTGCGATAAATTATATGTATGGACTTACAATGTACTTGTTAAATTTTAATAAATAATTTGAAATTTGTAATATTAAAAAAAAAATTAAAAACACATTTTATTTAAACAATATTAAATATGGAACACCCTTCCAAAGAAACCTTTTTGTAAATAACTTTCTTTAATTAAATTATTTTTAAAACATGTTAAATATATTTGGATAAATAATTTAAAATATTAAATTTTTAATATATTAAATTTTTAATTTAATTAATTCTATATTAATGGTTTAATTTCTTGGATGAAAGATTAAATTTTAAATTGGGTATTATTTTATGATGATGATGATGATTAGCATATATTTATAACAACTTTGGTCTATCATACCTTAAGAAGGGTATTATTTGGTTTGTTTTAAAATTTTATTCCTATCTTTAAAAAACTTGGTGAGAAACTCTCCTAGGTCACCATAGTTTTGGCAAGTTAGGAGGTTAAAAAGGTTTGTATTGTAGCAATTATTATGAAACTCAGATCTAATCTGGGTGTAAGCAGGGCACTATAAGAGAAAATGATTTTCATCCTCAACGTTCATAGACTTACAAAGATAGCATACCATTTTTGCCCACAAAGTTTTAGGAATAGACCAATGTCCTGTTTTGCTATGGAGCCCATGGGAGTTTGTTCTTATCTTTGTTGTATTAATTTTATTCTTTGAACTAGTTAATACTGAGATATACTTCTGATCTTCTAGATTAGGGTTAATGACCTCCTTATGGTATCGTAATTTTCTTTTAACCTCTAAAGTTTTCTCGCACCACAACCTCTCTTTAAACCTAGATGTAATAATATGTTTTATGTTATTGATATTCTGCAAAGTGTCATTTTCGTCAATGCCCCAATGGTTTAACCATCTTTGCACCATCCACGTTTGAGGCGTAGTTGGTTTTGACTTGATTTTAAAGCAATTTTATAAAGTCTCTCGTCACCTATGTTATTTATCTTGTGCTTGTACATCAGGTACCTAGTCATAGCCATGCTCTCAATGGGGGAAAGACACACTTCTATGAGGAGAATAGGATAAGGTGTATTGCTTTTAATTTTAAGGCTATAAGTTAAAAAATGCTTCTAGATTTGCTCAATCTTTCTCCAAGATTCTCTAGAAATGTTGCAACTCCATACTTCACAACCATATAAGATAACGAAGATGACAAGAGTTTCAAAGAGGAACTTCTTTTTATCCTGCATGACCAGGTTGGTTGATTTACAATTGTTTTCAAGACCAAAATAAGATTTCCACCCTCCGTTAATCCTTTTCCTGATGCTATAGTTCCAGTTGAGCTTGTGGTGAATATCAATTCCAAGATACTTGTAAGAAGTCACTTCCTATAGATTACTATTGTCATAAATAAAATCAGTGTAGGTATCTTTTTTGGATTTTATAATCATAATTTTTTTCTTGTTGGTGTTAACAGTCATACCCATATGAGAGCATAAATATTTGAGAATTCTTAATTGCTTATTAAGGTCTGAGGGACACCTTTCCATAAGAACAATATCATCAGCATAAAGAAGGAGGATAATAACTATCCTAGTTAAGCTTGTGTCGACGCAATTGATTCTTCTAAAAAATGTTCTAGATTATCTAAATAAATGCCAAAAACGGTAGGGGAGAGGGGACAACCTTGCTTAACTCCAATATTACAGTTTATATTTGTCGACTAGCCATTTGTGTTCTTAAACTTCACAATGACCTTTTCGTATAGCCTTATCGCGACAACTCACAACTCAAAAGGATCCTTAAGATCCTCTAATCTATTCCATAGGTTATTTCTAGGGACTGTATCAAAAGCTTTTCTAAAGTCAACAAAGCAACAAAACATAACAGACTTATTATCACGACATTCCTCTGCAATGACCCTAAGCATAACAAGGTGGTCCATGGTTGAGTGATGCAGGCTTCTAAAACCTACCTGGCCTTTAGCCCGCTTACCTTCCATTTCTAGCCATTCGTTGATCTTCTTTTCTAAGATAATAACGAATAACTTAGCTAAAAGAGGGCTAATCATAATGGTCCGATAATTATAGGGATTATTTTTATCGCCACTTTTAAAAATAGGAATAATGAGGCTCTAAGTCCAAGGAGAAGGGAACCCTTGCTTAAGCACTAGGTTAAAGAGTTTGTGGATGTGTGGGATGAGGATAGGCCCCCCAATTTTTAATATTTTTGGTTGGTATCCTTCAATGTCTTTGGATTTTCCATTTGCTAGGTGCTTATATCCGAAATCTATGTCTTCTAACGAGAAAACTTGTTTCATTGTAAGAAGGTTTTGAAAGTTATCTTTGATATCCAAGGATTTGTAAAGTTTTTTAAGATAGGAATTCCAATCCTTCAAAATAATCTTATTATCTTATTTTGTTTTGTGAGTTATAATTTTCCTCCATAGTTTCTTAGGATCCATCTTGGAGAGGTGTAAGAGATTTTCCTTCCTTTTACTTAGATAATGTCTTTTTCTTTTCTTTTAATTAGCGATTTGTAGTGATTTATCTTGTCCACTTTTAGCGATTGTGCAGTAGCTTTCTTAATTTCTTTTCTCGCATATTTACACTCTTGATCCTACCAAGGGTTGGTTCGAGAAATCAAAAGAGAACTTGTTAATAGATCTCAAGAGGATGGTAGTAAAATTATGGTAGAGAATTTCTATATTCTCCATATTAGATAAAGGAAACAAATCATTTTTTAAATCATGAAGAAAAAGGTCATCTTTATTTTTATCGAAGACCAGATGCTTATGGCCATGAATGCTTTCATCTTTTGGATTTATATGCATGACCAAATTGAGAGTTATAATTAGAGGCATGTAATCAGATTCAGGCTCATGCTTGTTCAAGATGTCAAAATCTATTAACTTGTTGTATAAAGGGATATCAGATATAACATAATCTACCACACTACTGCCAAGCCCGTGAATACAAGTCATCCGGATAGAATTTGGTCATTTAATCAGACCATTGCAAATTATAAGGTATTGAGCGCTACAAAACTTGACCAACTTAGAACCGAATAATTTTTCACCTAGATCTTCAGAGCTTCTTTTTTACCTATTAGCTAGTGCAAGGTCTTCGTCTAACCAAAGAGGATTAGGGTTGGAATAAATGCTCAAAATAATAGCTTGGTTACTTGAAGTTCGATCATTGAAGTCACCCATCAAAAGGATGTTGTCTTCCTTCCTTAGAATAGAGATATCATGTTCTAAACCATTATAAGGGCAATTTTTATCTAGATTAATTTTCTTATAGAAGTTGGAATTAATATGGTGAAAATAACCAATGGTTATGTATGTTTTTTATCATTAATGTATGTAATCTCGATCAAAATATATTGGTTATAATGGTATTTCTTATAAATCCTAACATGAGGGCAGGTATTCTTCCTAATGTAGCAGGATATACCTCCAATGCCTCTACGATACATACATTTATTCCAAACCTACCGTAGGACATATCTGTATATATCAGGGACCTTGGATTCCTCATGTTCCCAAGTTTCAACCAGTAATATAATATCAATTTCACTTAGGATCCAACTCAACTTGGGGCCTTTGTGCCATGGGAAACCTTGACATTTCTAGGAGAATATCTTGGAGTGTGTCAAATTGCTATTTATTACTATCATTTTGGTTTCTAGCTCGACTAACAACTTTTATGTTTTTTATTAATGCACATTTTCCCTCTTTCCTAGCTTCTTTTACCTTTTGGACCTCCTTTCTTAATTCGACCCAATCCTCTCGAATGAGGTCTTCATTTATAAAGATCCTCGATCCTTATGTCATAGTTTTGTTTGATAGAGCTAACCTTAACCCGTATTAGCCTTTCTGTATTCTCAATTGATCTCCCCAGCCTCATTGTTTCTGTGAAACTGGTAGTTTCAATTTGTAACCTATCTTGAAGTTTTGTTTTGATAGTGGCTAACATATCCTTTTCCGCCTCTTCTTTTATACCGAATATTATGAGGTTCAAGGCTCTTTTGTTACACTCGTGGTCTAAAGTGATCAACTTATTAATTTTCTCTTTGATGGGTTTGATATCTAATTTACCTTCTATACTATTTAGGGCTAGATTGTGAGTTAATTTTTATTGGATTCAGATTTACCTTCTATATATAAGATTAAGGATAGATGTTACTCTATAATAATGAAAATAATAAACTTACATAATTTTATTAGAGATACCATTTAGAGTGTAATGATCTTTTGATCTTGTAGTAAGCCTTAAAATTATTTTTAATTGATTGAAAATTTTTCTAAAACTAAAAACTACTTAGAATCTTTAAATTTGCTTATTATAATTCAAAATTTTAATAATGTATTATTATTTTTAAATTTGTTTATTATAATTCAAAATTTTAATAATGTATTTTTATTTTTAAATTTGTTTATTATAATTCAAAAATTAAATAATGCAGTATTATTTTCATCATTAATATACTAAAGTAAATAAATCTTATATGTATAATAGTTGGCTTAGTTTAAATTTTAAGTAGGTAACTTGGGCATTTGGACAGAAGTAATTAGTAAATCCCTTCTTGGGTTGCATGGCCACCTAAGATGGAATACTTAGACCAACACAAACATGGTAGAGTTGATGTTTAAAAGTGTCCCAAGTAAAATATCAAATATGTGTATGTGTTCCTCTTCATATGCAAACATCATTTACACTTAGTTAAACATCATTTGCACTTAGTTAAGGTTGAGATTATCATAGTTTTTTGGAAGGGCAACTATGGAAATCATATTCCCCTCAAAGTTAAGGTTGAAATTAGCATAGTTGTTTTTGGAAGGATAACTATCGAAATCATATTCCCCTCAAAACAAAGAAGGTAATGCTTATCTACATAAAATCAAATAAATACAAAGCGTGTTAAAGCGTGAATACTTCCTAAATTTGAAAACGTAGATGCTCACGAAGAATGAAAGGGTGAATGCTTTCGAAATTTGAAAAATGGATGTTCTTATTACTTATTATTGATCAATTTTTGTTCTCATAATTATGTAGAATGTCACTAAATAAACACATAAAGGGTTTATATAAACACTCGTAACATTTCTCTTTATAGACTTAGCTTATAATGTATTTATTTGTTGCAAATTATTTACTTGTTGGTTTGTGTATAGAACAACGCACTAATCCTGTACTCTTATCTGCTTGTAGGTCTGTGCGCGAGGATTTAATGGATAACTTGTCAACTGAAAGTGGCCACGCTGGAGAACACTCAGCTCCCAGGTAAGCATACAACTTTTGTGGCTTCAACTCGCTTCTAAGTTTGAGGGTAGAACCTTTAACGAATCCGTGTTTAAGTTATGGTGATTTCACCTGTGGGAACAATTGTATAATTTGGCTTATTGGTGGGAACAAGTGTATAATTTGGCTTATTGATATGACGAGGCGTGAGCTTATCTCGATTGTTGATTTCCTCGTATACATGAATCGTTGATTTAATATATGGTTTGGGTGTAGCCGTGAGGCTCTACCCTTGGTTTGTAATATATACAATGCATTGTGATTTATATAATATATAGTTTGGGCATGGCCGTGAGGCTCAGCACTTGGTCTATAAACTCGTTAATACATAGTCTATGTTTTGATTATTGTTTAGTATATCTATATGTGTAGGGTTAAATCCATGGATTCATACTTGAATCCTACCCTACTTGTATAATATATGTCCCTACTTGTATAATATATGTGAGATGTCTCTCTAGCGTATTAATCCGTGATATAATAATATTTTAACAATTTGGTTGTTTGTATTAAAAATGTGTAATTTACCATATTTCTGCTTAAAATAATAACACATATTTGTTATTTTGTTTACACTTTTACTATGAATAAACAATATATTAAATAGAAAGAATCTATAAAATAAAGAGGAATTTAATAATGAAACTATGTTTATAATAAACAAATCATCAAGACTACAAGCAATTATATAAACATTTAAGTAATAATGGATAGAATGTAAATAACTAAAATTCATGAACAAATTAGGGATAATAAGGATTTTCTGTTAAACGTAAACTCATAGCAAGTTTAAACACCTTTTAGTAAAATAATAAGAGTTTAAATAGAACTCTTCTCAATAACAAAAATACATAAAGAACATTATTCAAATGTCTATATAAAAGAACATAATAATAGAGATAGAAGAACTTATTAAACTTTAATGAATCCAACATATTGGGGAACTTCCACGTTCCTCCTAGCCATAGACCTTGAACATTTCAACTGCTCATTCCATTGGTCATCCCCGAGTTAGACCAAGCACACTAGAAAGTGAATAACTTAGGGTTCCGTTCTTTATCTTTCTTACTACTGCAGCGTAGCCAAAATGTGTTTTACCAGCTCTATATAAATCATGTAATATCTAACCCCTTAACACAATCCCTATTGGACCAACCATATACTATTTATGGTTACTAAACGCTCAAGGAAATACAACTGAAATTTTTAGTGAACTAGGAATCATTACCCCATGTAATGTTCACTCTCTGCAACTTTCCTTTTTTTTAGAAGATGGCTCTTGTTCATATTTAGGCTACTCTCTCTTAGTTAGGAAAAGTATATCTATTTTTCCTCTCTTCACCTTATTTTATTATCTTTTATTTCCAAGAAGTAGTTAGATTTTAGTTTCTCTCCATTTCTTTTTATTTTTAATTTATTAATATGTATTTTCCTCGCATTGTTCTAATTCTTCATTAACACTTTTTTATGCATTAATTAAGAAGTCGTTCCCCTGCCTAGTATACTTGGTCCCTCTTTTAAGTGGTTGTTCCCAAACAAGTTAGAAACATTAAGTAAATAAGTGATATAAATGATCATGTCATTTATTGTTCTTGATGCTCTAGGGTCTCCTAACTCAACATCAAATAAAAAATATTTAAGTCTAAGTATTCTTGATGCTCCAGATTCTCTCGACTTAACATCAAATAAAAAATATTTAGGTCTACGTATTCTTGATGCTCTAGAGTCTCCCAAATCAACATCAAATGAAAATTATTTAAGTCTCTAGGACTTTATTAACAAGGGTACAAACTTGGGATATTACATCCCACCCCCCTTAAAAATAACACCCTCCTGGTGTTAGCACCTATTAATCATGAAATTTGAAACAAAAAGGGGCATGACTCTCTCATGGCATATTCCCTCTCCCATGTGGCCTCTTCAGGATTGAAGTGCTTCCATTGCACTTTAGACTAGACAATAACCCGCTTCCAGAGTTTCATTTCTCTCTTGTCCAAATTACAAAGGGGTTCTAGCATGAATTCCCCTTCTGCTTCTAGCTACAACAAATCCCAATCAATGACATGTTTAGGATCATAAACATGATTTTTAAGTAAAGATACACAAAAAACATTGTGAAATTTAACATGAGCAGGAAAATCATGTTCATAGTCCATAACGCCTATCCTAGACAATATTTCAAATGGCCTACAATATCTGGGAGCTAATTTTTTGCACTTTCCCAAGTTCAAAGGGTTTCTTTTTGCCTTGAATTTCAGATACACATGCTCCCCAATCTGACACTCTTTATCTTATTTTCTCTTGTCTCCATAAATTTTCTGTCGATCCTATGCCTCTTTCAAGTGCAGTGTTGTACCTTGTTTACTAGCTGTTCTATATATTTTAACAGACCTGGTCCTAACATCAATATTTCCACTGAACTATCCCAAATCACGATATTTCTGCATTTCCTGCCATACAACACTTCAAACAGATTCATTTTGGTAGATTTATGATAACCATTATTATATGCAAATTCCGCCAAGTGTATGTAGTCCTCCCAATTGGATGGATTATGCATGACATACATCTTGAGCATGTATTCTAAAATATGATTAGTACATTTGGTTTTCCCATCTGTGTGTGGGTGGTAAGTGGTGCTAAAATTTAGTTGCATGTTTAGCCCCAAAAACAAGGCCTTCCAAAAGTTCCCTATGAACTTTGTATCCCTTTAAGAAATAATAGTTTTTGGTATGCCATGTAATCTAAAAATTAATTTTAAGAAGATATCTACAATGTGTATTGCTTTATAAGTTGATTTCATGGGAATGGGTAATGGATGAAGTAATCTAGCTGGGTGCTGGTGTTCAATATTAACTATTTGACACTCTTGACACTTAGCTATGTAAATAGTTACATCTTCTTTTAATTTTGACCAAAAATAAATTTTCTTAATAGCAGGAATCATCTTTTTATAACAAGGATGTACCGAATAGGGTTGTTTATGAAATCTAGTAAAATTTAAGAACCGATATTTGTTGTTTCAGGTACATACAACATGTTTTTAGACCATAACGAACATGTTTCATCAATTCTGTCATGTAAATTAGAACTAGCTTGACTGGGTATTATCTCATAAAGAAAATGTATTTGTCGACTTAGTGCATCAACTACTTTATTTTCTTTTCCCTTGATGTGTTTAACTTCGAAATTGTATTCACTTAGAAAATCTAACCACCTAGCCTATATAGCATTTAAATTTTGCTGCTAAAAAATGTACTTCAATCCCGATTTATTTGTTTGAAGGAAAAACCTCTTTCCCATTAAATAATGCCTCGACATCTTTAAAGCATGGATTATGGTAGTGAACTCTAAGTCGTGTGTAACATAGTTCTTTTCATGTTCTTTAATTTTTTGAGATTCATAAGAGATGGCATAATCATTTTGCATAAGGAATCCACCTATCCCTTCTTTACAAGCATCAATACAAACAACAAAGTCCCCATCCAGATAAGCTATCTTTAGGATAGGAACAATTGTTAATAGGTGTTTTAATTGGTCCGGAAACTTGTCTCACATTTTTTTGTCCAAACAAACTTTGTTTCATTTTTCTATAAAGATATTAGGGGATATGCAATCCTAGAGAAGTTCTCAATGAACTTCCGATAATACCCCGCAAGATCCATAAATGACCGGATATCTGACACATTGGTAGGAGTAGGAAAATCCATGATTGCTTTTATCTTTTCTGGATCTACGACAATGCCTTCTTTTGAAATCAAGTGTCTTAAATACTGTATTTGTTTCTTATAGAAATCACACTTGATGAACTTATCATATAATTGTTCCTTGTTTTGAAATCAAGTGTCTTAAATACTGCATTTGTTTCTTATAAAAATCACACTTGATGAACTTATCATATAGTTGGTGTTCCCATAATACTTGCAGAACAATTTTCAAATGTTGTTCATGCTCTCTCTCATCCTTAGAGTAAATAAGTATGTTGTCAATAAATATTAGTACAAATTTATCTAGGTACTTACTAAATATGATATTCATCACACACATAAAAGTAGCAAGTGCATTAGTTAATCCAAATGGAATCACTACAAACTTGTATTGGCCATATATGGTTCTAAATGATGTTTTACTTATGTCCTCTTATCGAATTCTTACTTGATGATAACCAGAACATAGATCAATCTTAGAGAAAATATTGGCTCCCCCAACTTGGTCAAATAAATAATCTATTCTAGGGAGTGGATACCTATTTTTAATTCTTAACTAGTTCAACTGATGGTAATCAATGCACATTCACATTGTATCATCCATTAACTTCAAAAATAGAATCAATGCTCCTCACGGGGACACACGAGATCTTATATATCCTTTCTCAATCAACTCTTGGAGCTACAATTTTAGCTCAACTAGCTCTAGCATATTCATGTGGTACAAATATTTTGAAATTGCCACTGCCCCAGGTACAGGTTCTATGGAAAACTCTAAGTCTTGTTTAGGTGGCAGCCCTAGTATTTCCTTAGGAAAGACATCCTTAAACTCTCTTAAAACGAGAAAATATTCTATTTTTTGGTTGTTGTCCTAATTGTAAATTTGAATATTAAAAACTTAAATTTTTCATCCTTTCCTAACACATTCCTTAGTTTGTAAGGCTGAAATTTGTCTTATTGAAATTTTCTTGGTTATTCCATAGTTTTCTAATTTATGTTTTCATCCATAGACGTGAAAGTATTGTTTAAATAGTTGAGTATTACATGATGTTGTTCTAACCAATCCATGCTTATAAAAACATCATAATAACCCAATGGTAGGATTTTCAAATATGTTGTTGTTTTCAGACCATTCATGTTTAAAATGTAGCCTTTAACCAAATAAATTTTTTTCCTTTTTGAACCGGTAGCTAGCTGTACTAACCATGGATTATTGTGTTTTGTCTTATTTAGATTACAAGAATCAACAATTTTTAGGAGATATGTAACTATGACATGATCCTGGATCAATCAAACTAGAAATTGGTTTTAACAAGATTTTACCTTCAATTTCTACCATTGTATATTGATGATCAACTCTTTTGCCTTCCAAGGCAACACAAATTCTAGGTGTCCTTGAAACTTCTTCAACTGTCACATCCTCTTGCAAATTATTTAAAACTTGATTGTTTTTTGTGGAAAGTCTCTATAGAAATGGGGACCTTGACATCCCTAGCATTAAATCATTGATGTCGGCACTGATTTATTTCCAGCATAAGTGGCTAGTTTATTCCCATTTTGAGCTGGTATGTTTGAATGAATTTCACTCCTAGTGAAATTCCTACTGTTTGGAAAACTGCTATTCTGTTTTCAATAAAGAGGCAGCTTTAATCCTTTCTTCTCGCTATATAAAAACACTTTACATTTATCTCTATTCTTATTTATGTTTTCAGACCTATGTTGACTATGCTCATAACATAGCCTAGCCTTGTACAATGCTTCCTCTAGAGTTTTCAGTGTGTCAATTTCAATCTTGTCCCAAAAATAAGGTGGAAGACAACCTAAAAAATATTGAATTTTAACTTTTCCATATCATATGTATGGAACATAATGAAGCAACTCTAAAAATATGTTAATTAAATTATCCATGGTCATATAGCCCATTTTCATTCATGAAATTATTTAAGTTTTTTATTGAAGAATCATCCATACATGTACTTGTCTTGGAACATCTTTTTAAAAATTTTCCATTTAAATTTTCTTTCTTTCACTCTCTTAGTTAGTTTCAGACCTCACCCCCACTAGAAATCCTTCCTATTTAGGTTGTAGATGGCCAAGTGAGCCTTTAGCTTGCTCATATAGTTATATAGTTTGAAGTATTTTGATATACCCAACAACTACTACTCATCTTTATCACCCGAGTCTAAATCACCATCAAAGGTTGGGGATTTAATTTTCTTAAACTCTCCTTACAGTCCTCCACTGTTTGAGGATTTATACTTCTTCTTATGGGGAGAGGATAAGGGAGGGCGCACGAAGATGGTCCCCATTTTTGTTGCAATAGGTGCGCGCTAGTGGAAAACAAAAAATGGCGCATGTGCACCTAAGGCAGTGCGCACGTGCCACTAGGTTCAGTACCGAACCGAGGCGCGTGCGTGCGTCTGGCACATGCATGCAACGGTGGTGTGCATGCGCCTCTGTTAAAAAAAAAATAGAGCACAATTTCACATTGTTCCATTTGGCCGAGCACGTCCTCCTCCTCCGCGTGCGCGTCGATTCAACCACCAAAGGAGGCCAAATCGACTCCAAAACCACCCACAAACTCATCAACACTTCGATTAATAGGTAAATATCACATTTGTTTCTCATTTTATTCATTATTTGTGTCAATTTTTTGATTTTTTTGTTTATTTAATTGTAAAAAATTCCCAAATTGTGAAAACAATGAACCAATTTTCTATTGCAGATTACAAACTGAGACAATGAGTGAGCAATATCTTAACACCGAGTCTAGTGGAATACAAGAAATCCCAAACCTTGGACCCAATGCCGAAGAAAACTGTGAACACAATCCAAACTCCGAACAAAACCAAAACCCTCAACCCAATTTTGAATAAGATGACCTTAACCATTATGTAAATGAAATGCGAGTGCACACTTGCGAACTTAGAAACTCAGGGGAACCATTTCGATTACCTCTTGCCACGTCAATTGAGAACTCAATTGACTCCCTCATCCATGCACAACAGCAATTGACTGACATGACTCAATTTAGAGCTAGGATGCGGGAGTACTACTCCATGGGCATCTCCAAGGAAGCAATAAAAGATTTGAACATTACAAAAGCCCAATTATATAGTATGTTCACCGATCCGAAAACAAACCAACCACCGAACATTACAAAGCCACGTGTCTGCATGGATTGGCGTCATTGCCAACTGTCGAGGGACAATTGGATACGGAGGTGGTTCATGGTGTACGATAAACCTCCCTGCAATAATAGGGAGGTTCCACAAACTTCCTTCGCCAACTGTGGTCGAAGTTTTGCCTCGGTTTACATGTCAACTATTTTGACATAACTGAGTTCCAGGGTGTTGGGTGTGGCTCTTCCTAAGATCGACCTGCTGCCAGGACAAACCCACTGAGAGGGCCACCAGCTCCGAGGTGCGACCCCAACCCCTCTCCCCAGCCACCTCAATTGCCCCACAAGCTTAATCAAATCGAGGTGGCAATGAGGAATGTTACACGTGGAATCCTCAGACACACCTCCTTTGTAGCAGCGACTATAGTGGAGAGGTCGGTTGACCTTGATAGAGATCCAGGTGCAGGGCCTTCATGACAGGGCCATGATATACCCGTGACCGGTGGTAGCTATGCTGGGCATTCCAATTCGACGGGGGAAATTACACATCATTGTCCCCATTGTGGGCACACTTGCCCTGTCCCGATCAAGGGTTGTTATATGGATCAGGTCAACAATTTTTTTAATGTGTTTTCAATCATCACTTGATAACTTGTAAAGTATTTTTAAAGTATTTTTAAAGTATTTTTGTTTGACTTAAACTATTATTTCAATGTACAGTTATTCAGAGCTGATACACCAAAATGGGAGAATGTAGGATCTCCCAACCTGGATGCAGCAATGGCAGCTACAACTGAAATTGCGGCACCCCACACGGAGGTATTTTCAGTACCTGACACAATATTGTTATTACTTATGTCATTATATTACTCAAGTATTTATATTTATGGCATACACGTTGATAGTTCGTACAATTGTTTTGAATATCTTGATTTCCTAGATAATGACTTGTTTAACATGTTCATAACATGCATGCATTTTGTTGTCCACAGGTGTTCCGTGACTACGGTGATCAACCACCCCCGCTAGGGATTGGTGCATCACCATATACAAAGGTACAATGTGTAGTTATAAGCATGCTTTTAATTTGATTTGTTACAACTTACTATGGTTTAATTTATTGTTTGTTTACTAAATTGTGATATTACAAATGTATATGTAGGTGCCACCAGCAGCTGCATCTCCCCATTTTAGTCCTATGTATCCACCCTCTCCCATGAGTCTCCCCCCCTCGCTTCCATCTAGACCCCTCCCTACATCCATCCCCTCCCTTCCATCCATCCCCCCCTCTCCGGCCATACTCCCCCCTCCATCCATCCTCTCCCACTCGCCCCCCCCCACCCCGTCCATACATCCTCCCTTATTTATCCATGCCCCCATGTCTATCCATCCTCCTCCATTCGTCCACACCTTCCCTTCCTTCCACCTTTCCCTCTTCGTCCACAACCTCCCATTCGTCCATCCTCCTCCCTCCATGCAGGACTGCCCTCCCATGCACCATCCCTCAACATCCCCAGTAGCCCTTTTCATTCGATACCCTCTATCGTACAACCGGTAGGGGTTCATCACCCACGACATCATCATCCACCCCATACCACCATGTCTTCTCCCACCATATCGCCCCCACTTCCCGCCACTATTGTGGCATATACTCTTCCAGTATCCTCATCAGTATCTCCAATGGTTGCACCTATAGTGGCTGCCACTACATCTACACCCCCCCCCATCACTACATCGGAGTTGGTTGTCTGGCCATCTACTCCACCTGCTAGCCTAGAAGCCCAGCCATGTCCATCGTCGGAGGTGTTCATAGTGAGAATCAAGCTAATTTATGAAAATGTTTTGATGCATTAACAAAAATTAATTTAAGCAATTATTACTTTTCAATGAAATGACTGTTGTAAATGTTGTAGGTTGGAATTGTTGAGAGGCTACGTAGATCCAGGACACCTGTCCAACGTTTCCCACTCATGTCAGAGGTGATTTATTTAAGATTTGAATTCTACATTTGTTTTATAAATGTGGTAAATGTTGCAAATGCTTGAAAATCACGGTATCTTATATCATTTGTTCCAGAGTCCAGAGAGATGAACTAATCCTAGACGAAGCAAGACCTGAGGCACCGATAGCTCAAAGAGTAGGAAGGTCAACTTTGGATATGTTCCTGGGAGTGACGGCGGTGGTCACAATGCTTGACACACCACGTTTTATGTACATTAGACACGATGTGGCACTTTTGTGCACTAGTTTTGATGTACTTTGTATCTACGGCATGAGTTTCCAAGTAATTTGTATCTATGACATGAGTTGTCACATTTTGTTGTAACATCCCAAATTTTCATAAAAATTTAAAACTTTTGAAAACGGAATTAAATACAAAATTTATAGATGCGGAAATAATACTTGTTTGATTAAGACAGCTTTAAATTAAAAGTCGCTAGTACTAGATATAATTTAATTTATGTTTTAGCAGCATTGTGATAATGACAACTCTAACACATAAATTACGACATAATTATGATAATAAACGAACTAATAGGTCATAACTGTGATGCAACACTTTTCTTTTGGAATGATACTGACAGTTTGACTTTTATGAACAAGGGTGTCCTACGAGGTACCCTGGAGTTTACTTAGCTAAATCGTTTGAATGTTCTATATGCAGACGACAGGTAAGAAGTTCAAAGACTGTATCATTTTACAATACGCGTATAATTCAATTCAACGTTGGATAAATAGATTGTTAGAAGGCTGTTGCGACTCACCATAAGTATGCAGGTATGAATTACATAGATATAAATACTGTTTTCAAATGCTGTCTTACAACTCAATAATGTTTAAAGCATAGTCATCTATGAACGTCATCATGCTGATAGGTTTGTCGCTGTAATCCTTGTCATTGTTGTAGTGGTTGGCTCCGTCGTCGTCTTAAGATAATAAACACTTGTATACTACTAAAGTCGTAAATGTATTGTTAACCATCCTTGCATTGCATTAAGGGTTAGGGTATGATGTCCACGACCATAGCATAGTTTTTATGCTAGTTACAATTTATGGTCTTGTGGAAAATCAACAAATGCATGTTCTTGTCTTTTTAATAGTTATAATAAAGAAAAATCTATGAATAATATACCAACCATATAAATTTTATAAATTTCTATCCTATGCAATAGTTTGACATTTTTAAACTATTCATAAAATATAACAATGTTTATAATATTAAAATCATATGAAATTGGAACTTTATTACGTGACTATATAAGCACTATTATCCAAATGATATATGAAATTTCGACCATAACTTAAAAACTATATCTACCATACAATAAAACAATAACGTTTTTAAACTTGTGAATATCAAAATGGAACTATACCGTTTGAATTTAAGGCACTGACATGAAATTATGTCGACAGGGTGGCGAGTTGACGATTCAATAAATGGCATAGCCTCGAGCTATTGTGAAGATCATGTCTCGATCCTGCATTAATAACTCGGTTCACAACTCAGCATGAGGGGGATTGTTACCAATCCACGTAGTGAAAAGTCGTTGTATTATCAACTGCGTCAATCTCTGTGTGATGATTTCTATAGTGAACTCCTCCAAGTTGGCTATTGTTCGATCCTTTGTGTGCCACAATGGCATTGCCATGCTTGTACAATGGATGGGGCATTAATTGCAGAGGTTGTTTGTCCCAATGCCATCTCACTGGCACTATTATGATCGTTGATTGTATTGAGTTTGGACCGTCTGATGCAACCCTAACCTTTGTCATCGTTTTGGTTTAAGAGATTTGAATGCTGTTTATTGTTCTATTGTTTCGGTCTATGTGGCCGACAAGCTGCCAAATTCTAGGGTTAGAAAGTTTTGTAAGAGGTTCGACCCCAAGACTTGTAACTTAGGGTTGAAGTTACAGGTTTTCTTTCTCTGTAATGGCGTGGTGTTAAAATGTTGGGTCTCTGGTTCGGAGTGTTAAAGAGTTGATGATTGTAAGCTTTTTGTTTGAGAAAAAGAGTGAAACACACGAAGTTGCAATGATAGATATACCCCAGTCTCATCTACAACAGAGCTCTCGTCATTTTCTGGTGAATGTCAGGGACTTGGCCGCCTGCTATAAAGGTAATCGTTCTCCAAAGAATAGTGATTTTGTTTTGAGCTTCGTTTTACAGATAAAAAAAAAACAGTTGTTCTAATTCTAGGTTGTTGTTTTGTCAGTTGCAGGTTGTGAAGAACGATTTGAGCAAAGGTTTGGAAAAGGGCACGCTTCCATTCCTACTAAGCTCCAGGTCTAAAACCCTCATAGGTTCCTTGCGACTGTGGTTGATGTGGTTTCAAAGGGATGAGTAGCTAGTTTTTCACCAGCCTCATCGTTATCTGTCAATTGAAAAACTTCAAAGAACCTTTTTGTTATTCAAATGATGTCTGTATAGAGATGTGATTGTCGTTTGTTTGTGTGATACTTGGTGTTTAAACATTCATGCCCAACTCGTTGAACTGGGAGTTGTAATACTTCATCAAAGCAGAGGGTTTATGGACTTGTTTTCAAATGTTGAACTTGGGAATAAACCCTGTGCGATTTCGTTTGGAAAACATGTTGTAACTTTTGTTTATGAGAAACTTATTTTCCCTTCTTAAAGTTGGAACTTGTATTGGTTTGAATCTTTGAACCACGACCTACTAGTTTAAAGTGTGAAAAGTGTTAAGTGGAGCCGAGGCTCGTCTACTGCGGTTACAATGCTTTTCTTTCGACAATGAAAATATATGCTATTTCATTCGGTACTATTCTTCTGTGTTATATGTTGAGTATTGTAGGTAGATAATGTAGTTTCCAAGCTATGTAAGGATCTACATACTTTATCGTAGATGATAACTCTGTAATATGAAATGGTCCTTCTCTTTATTTATGGAAAGGGAAAAGAACAAGGCTATACCCTAGTTTGAGTGTTGTTTTTATATAAAAGATATTTTAAATGAGAAATTCTAGAAAGGAACTAACGAGCCAAACTGGGTTTAAAATCTAAAACATGTATATATCGTTGTTGTTCATTTTTGCAAAACGATGAAAAGATTATAGTAATAAGCTAGGATTGATATGAAAATCAATGTTGAATGATACTTAAATATTGTTATCTTATGTACGTAAGATGGATGAAAACGAAGTAGGGTTTGCATTTATTTTCATGCTCTTATAGAAGTAAAATAATTTATAAAGTTAAGATGACAAGAAATGAAAACAATGTGTGCGAAGTGTGAAAACTGTATGATGACTATGAATTTGCAGCTATGTCTCTAGATAGTAATTTTGTTTTACTACTATCTACAATTTGTAAAATAATAGAAGAAGTGATACTCAGCAAGAATAATACATCTGATTGTAATAGTAGAATGATAAGAGTAAGATAAAAAAATAGGGTTTTGCACTTGTCTTTTGTTTACAGTCTCTAATAATACTGAAATGATTATGAATAAAGAATTATGTAGTGAATTTATGAAGTAAAATACAGTGTGTGAGTGAAAAATATGTTGACTGTAATTTCTATCTTATAATCATATCTAGCATTTCTCATTTATTTGCAACAATAATAGTTATTTCTAAATATGATATACAGAACTAAATATTGCAATGGTTTCTCATGTAAATAATAGGGATAGAAAACACAGTGTAATTATGCAGGGAATATACAACATTTGTTTTTCATGAAATCAAAGGAATATTATTTATTGTAATAGACACTTATAACAATTACTACTGTTATTATCTATAGGGAAGAAAATAAAAATATAATTCAATCCTTGTACTTTATCTATCAAATCAAATGGCAGTTTGCCTATCTAATCATCTATACTTAATTCGCTTATCTACACTAGAGTACAATGTATAAAACAACATGTGGAAAAATGTAGATACTGGTTTATCAATTCGATTCATCATCAAAATTTAACATTCAAACTTTTAAACAGAAATAACTCGAACAAGTAGCAAACAGTAAAACCTGGATAAATCTGTAGGGAACAAACAGCCCAAGAAGACTGTTCCACCCAACCAATTCCTGAACACAGTCAAGTACTTGCCTTAGGACCCCTGATCTTGTTCACTAAACAACCAAGAGGAAGAAACTTTGGAATTTAGGATCTCTTCTTGCAGTAGAAAATAACTTGTGAAATCTTCAAGAGCTAGCAGTCCAAGGGACCTGCTCCAGCACCTCTGGTTCTCCTTCACCAATGGTTTGCAGACTTATGATTGCACTCACAACTAGCTTTCCTATTCAAATCTCTCAGTGATCACCTGATGCACATGAGGAAATATTTCTGCAGAAAATATTGTTTAAGAGCTGCCTGCTCAATTCGAATTTGCCTTATGTAGGTTTCCTAGGCCTTTTAAGTTGTTACCGGGTCATTAAATGAGCTTCCTGCTCACTCCCTCCACCGAGGGGATAATGCCACATTTTTAGGGGTAGTTGTCCCATAACCAACAACTAGTGGTGTGATGCAATTGCAACCATCTGTCTCATACCTTCCAACAACTTCTATTCCTCCTAGTGGGTCAGTGAACACTCATTTAACAGTCCCCTTGGGTGTTTGTCTCCTAATTAATTTATTTAAATAATAATAATCAGTAATTACATTCATCCTTGATCAAAACTGATCATAATTACAAAACTTTGTAATTAAATTTAACATAAAGTATTTTGTAAATAAAATAATAATTTTTGAAATTTGGGTAGGTGACATACACCCCCCCTTAAGTCTCAACATCGTCCTCGATGTTGGCTAATCACTCCTTGAGTATTCCTGAAACAGAGTTGGGTATGCTGCTTGCATACTACTCTCCAACTCTCAGGTTGCCTCTTTTGGGATAAGGTGCTTCCACTGCACCTTCACTTGCCCAATGGTGCGATTCCGAAGAATAGTTTCCCTCCTTCCGAGGATACAGTCCAGTTCCACCAGAAAATCTCCATCTTTTCCCACCTGTACATCATTCCAGTTTACAACATGAGTAGCATCGTGTACATATTTCTTTAAAAACAATATATGAAAAACATTATGTATTTTTAAGTTTGGTGGCAAAGCCAATTGGTATGCCACTACTCCAACCTTAGACAATATTTCAAAAGGACCACAATACCTGGGTGCCAACTTGGCACCACGGGGGCTTCACTAACGAGGCAATATCATATCACGTCCATTCATATTGGGGGTTTGAATACTCCTAAAATGCTGAAAAATATATTGCCTTGTATTAAGGGGTCAAGGGGGGTTTTTAATTTGACATAGTAATATAAATATTGGGGGTTATTTTATTTGGGTGGGATAAGGAATAACCTCCAAATTATGGGATGGATTCATACCTCCAAATCATGGGCTCAATTCATACCTCCAATTTAGTAAGCTTGTAGAAAACATGATTTCTATATGGCTATACTTATATTTACATAATCTAAAATTGGTAGATTGGCACGCGGTGGTGTGAAACATCTGCAATTCTCATCTTTTCTAAGCATTTCACTGAGTATTGGACTATCGGTCTTTTACATTCTTTGTTACATTGATCTCTTGACTGGGTTTCTTTTTACATATTTTTCCTTCTCCACTAATATTTTGTTGGGTATTCCACTATCCAACGCTACAAATTGATAAGTCGCCCTCGCAATCCTGCCGGGATCATTATTAGCATTATATTATTATTTTATTTAGCATCATATTTGCTTATACTAAGATGCGTTAGGGCTCCTGTTTGTTACAACTTGATAATATGATATAAATGGGGTATTAAAAATGGGTTGATAAAAATGGATACATACAATATCTTGTGAAACTAAGGTTTTCTTAATTGGAAAGGTATATTGGGAGGGGGGTTCAACAATACAATTTTAGGAGGCATTTTCCAATATTTAGTGAAATTAGGGATATTATTTAATATCCTATGAATGGTCGTGCTATGTAACAAGTTAACTAAGTGAACCCCCTATGCTTGGCACAACTTCCCAATTTCAATGAACTCTTTTTCGGTCTTACCTTGAGGAATACATGTTCACCAACCTGGAACTCTTTATGAGTTCTTTTTAAATCTGCTTGACTCTTTTGCCTATCTTGGGTAGCTTTTAAATGTCCTTGTACCTGTTTCATAATTAGTTCTAACTCCTGCAATAATTCAGGTCCTAAAACAACTCTATTTACTGGATCATTCCATGAAACAGGTGTATCACATTTCCTACCATAAAGAATTTCAAAAGGACTAAGTCTGGCCGATGCATGATAATGATTATTATAAGCAAATTCTACTAAGTGCAAGTAGTTTTTCCACTTACCAGGCTGATCCTTAATATACATTCTTAATAAATCTTCTAAAACTTGATTTACCCTTTCTGTCTGTCCATCCGTTTGTGGATGAAACGCTGTACTGAAATTTAAGGTTGTATTCAACCCCTTAAACAGTGACCTCCAGAAGTTTCTAGTAAACTTAGAGTCACGATGTGAAATTATTACTTTCGGTATCCCATGTAGTTGAAAAATCTGTTTCATAAATATTTCTGCAATGTCTGGGGCTTTATGAGTAGTCTTCACAGGTATGAAATGTGCTGCTTTGCTGAGTTTGTCCACTACCACCATGATAGAATCATGTTGTTTCTGATTTTTAGGTCATCTAGTAATAAAGTCTATGCTGATCACTTCCCATTTCCAACTTGGTATGGGTAATGGTTGCAACAATCCAGCAGGATATTGGTGTTCAACCTTCACTTTTTGACAATCCAAACATTTAGCTATGTACTCTGCTACTTCATCCTTCAATCTGGGCCAATAGTATTATTTTCTTAACATAGTAATGGTCTTTTGATAACCTGGATGACCAGAATAATGACTTTTATGCATCTCATTTAAAATCAAAAATTTTATTTCTGGTATGTGTGGTACATACAATCTGTTTTTATATAGTAATAATCCATTATCCTTCATGCTGTAATCTGCCATAAAATTTTCAAAACTGTTGTTTGCTGTCTTTTCCTTCATTTTTCTGTATTCTTCATCTATTTCACTCTTTTCAAGAATCTGATTTTCCAAATCAGTTGAATAAGTACTGATGGCTAAAATCAAATTCAGTTTTGCCTTACGACTCAAAGCATCTGCAACCTTGTTCTCCTTTCCTTTAATATGTTGAATTTCAAAATCATACTCACTTAAGAAAGTCAACCATCTAGCTTGTCTAGCGTTCAGGTTTGTCTGATCTAATAAATATTTCAGACCTATGTTATCTATTAATAACGTAAATTTTCTGCCAATAATGTGGTGATGCCACATTTTTAAGGCATGAATAACTGCCAATAACTCTAAATCATAGGCAGAGTAGTTCTTTTCATGTACTTTCAGCTTTCTAGATTCATATGCCACCGCATGCCCTTCCTGCGTCAGGACTCCACCGAGTCCGTCATTACATGCATCTGTACAAACTACAAAATCCTTATTAGGGTTTTCTATCCTCAAGATAGGTGCTGTAGTCAATAATTCCTTTAATTTCTTGAAACTGTCAGAATATTTTTGATCCCAAACAATTTTCTTCCCCTTCTTCTGCAAAGAAGTTATGGGGTTGGCAATCTTTGAAAATTTTTCTATAAATTTTCTGTAATATCAAGTAATGCCCATAAATGATCTTACGTCCGACACATCCTTAGGAACCTCCAAGTCATTAATGGCCCTTATCTTGTCGGGGTCAACCGAGATTCCTTCTTTCGAAATTATGTGTCCTAAATACTGAATTTTGTCTTTGTGAAAGTCACACTTGCTAAACTTAGCATATAGTTGATGATCTCTCAGAACTTGTAAGATAATGCGTAAATGTTCATCATGTTCTTCTTTACTTTTAGAATAAACTAAAATGTCCTCTATAAATACAACAGTAAACTTGTCTAAGTATTTGTGCAGAATATTATTCATCAAACACATAAATACAGCCGGGGCATTAGTCAAGCAAAATGGCATGACTACGAACTCGTAATGTCCATACCGAGTTCTGAAATCTTTCTTGGAAATATCTTCATCCTTAACCCGTACTTGATGATATCTTGATCTTAGATCAATCTTAGAAAATATCATTGCTCCACGCAGCTGATCAAATAGATCGTCTATGCGGGGCAATGGATACTGATTCTTGATCGTCATCTTATTAAGCAAACGATAATCTATACACGGTCTTAAGGTTCCATCTTTCTTCTTAACAAAGATGACAGGTGCTCCCTAAGGTGACACACTGGGTCTAATATACTTCTTATTAATAAGTTCCTTCAACTATGATTTTAATTCGTTTAATTCCAGTATGTTCATTCTGTATGGAGCTTTTGAATTTGGTACTGCTCCTGGTATTAATTCTATGGTAAAATCTAAATCTCTTTTAGGAGGTAGTCCTGGAATCTCCTCAGGAAATACATCCTTAAAATCCTTTAGGACAGGTATGTCCTCTAATTTTAGTTTGTCCTCTTTACCAATAAACTCATCATTTACTACGTTTACTGCAAACAACTGGCATCCCTTCCTAACTGCCTTCTTAACTTGCATGGCTGAAATTTGTCTAAGGGTTACCATCCTTGGGATGCCTTTTATTTCTACAGTTTTTCCTTCGTCATTTAAACATGTAAAACTTTTTCTGTAATAGTCTAGAATGACATGATGGGCTTCTAACCAATCCATCCCAATTATAATATCATAAGATCCTAAAGGTAGAATATTCAACTTGATTTGTGTTTGTAAATGATTCATGGATAAAGCACAACTTTCTATAAAATCGGATACTTTCCTCTTTGTTCCAGTTGCTAGTCGAATTAACCAAGATTTACTAAACTTTTCTGTTTTCAACTTAAGACTTTCCACAATATCTGGTGATATATAACTTAAGCTAGCACCTGATTCAATTAAAACAATAACAGGATGATTTTGCAGCATACCTTCAATCTCTACCATAGAGATTTGATGATCTGCTTACTTGTTGTCGAGTGCTGCATTAATTCTGGGCATCTCCCTCGCCACATATCCAACAGTAGGTTCAGTCTTAATAGAGTTGATGTTGTTAGTTTTTTGCTTCCTCAAGGGACATTCTTATGCGTAATGAGGACCTTGGCATTCAAAACATTTGATAGGTTTCTTTTGCTCATTAGTCCTAGTATTATTAGGTGCATTTCTGGGTGTTGTAGAATTCTGCTGTGAATTGTTTATGGAATTATTCCCTTGGAAATTCCGATTCTGAAAATTCTTTCTTTGGAACCCGGAATTTCCACTAAGTCTGAAATTTTTCTTTTTCTGCTCAAGGTTGTTGGGGTTATGATTTTTCCAGTTTGACATTCCTTCTCTTTTTTGATTTGTGTCATAACAGAAAACTGCCTTTCTCATAGCCTCTTCCAAAGTTTTAGGATTGTCGTATTCGATTCTGTCCTTAATATTGAAAGGTAGGAAGCTCAAGTATTTTTGAATTTTTGGTTTTTCTTCTATGAGGTATGGCACATATCTCAGTAAGTTCAGAAATTTACTTTTCATTTCCTTCATGTTCATACCTCCCAACTTCAAATCGTAGAACTCTTTGGATTTTTGTTCATAGTACTGTTTAGATAAATACTTCTTTTTAAAATACCGTTTAAAAGTACTCTAGCTTACATCTTTATCTTTAATGCCCTTTACTCTTTTGATTTCCTGCCACCAAATATCCGCTTTTCCGGTCAAGTTATATATAGCCATTTTTTCCTTCAAGAACTCTGAATAGTTATAGATCTGGAAGTATTTCTTCATACCGGACATCCAAGCTTTAGCTGTCTCTCCCTTCTCAGTTTCTCCATTGAAAGTTGGAGGTCTAATCTTTTTGAACTCTCCAGAAATCTGCTCATACTCCTTATGATTTTTCCTTCTGGGTTTGAAATCTCCTTCACTACTATCACTAGTGTAGTTACGTTTCTTTTTACGCACTTCAATAGCATCTCCTGATGAGGTTGAGTTGTTTTTCACCTCACTAGTTTTCATTTTCTGATTTTTATTAGCATGAGGTAGATCCTCAACTTTGGAGATATCTTCACTATCTCTCTCTTGCTCCTCAGTCGGGCATTGTTCAAACAACACTTGATTTAATTGTTCTTGTGCCTACATAATTCTTTCATTGTCTTGTTTTACAGATCTGATTTCTGCCTTTAATTCATGAAAAGCACGTAACAATTCTGACGAACTATTATTTAGTTCACCATGACCTTCTTCTACATAGTGCTGTCCTGAACTGTGGTTGTTTGGTTGAAATCTGTCATCTATATGATCAATTGAATTGTCCATACCTGTAGCTTAAGAATAATTTATGGATAACATCATAATTAAAAATTCAAATTGGTAAAGTTTTCTGCTGTATAAAATTTTCTGCTGCGTGTTCTTGGACCTCTTTCAGGCCTAGAGTTCGAACATGAGCTCTGATACCACATGTAACATCCTGAATTTTCATAAAAATTTAAAACTTTTGTAAACGGCATTAAATACAAAATTTATAGCTACGGAAATAATAATTGTTTGATTAAGACAGCTTTAAATTAAAACTCGTTAGTACTAAATATAATTTAATTTATGTTTTAGCAGCATTGTGATAATGACAACTCTAACACATAAATTACGAACATGATTATCGTAATAAATGAACTAACAGGTCATAACTGTGATGCAACACTTTTCTTTTGGAATGATACTAACAGTTTGACTTTTTATGAACAAAGGTGTCCTACAAGGTACCCTGGAGTCTACTTAGCTAAAGCATTTGAATGTTCTATGTGCAGACGACAGGTAAGAAGTTCAAAGACTGTATAGTTTTACAATACGTGTATAATTCAATTCAATGTCAGATAAATAGATTGTTAGAAGTCTATTGCGGCTCACCATAGGTATGCAGGTATGAATTACATAGCTATAAATATTGTTTTCAAATGCTGTCTTACAACTCAATAATGTTTAAAGCATAGTCATCTATGAACGTCATCATGCTGATAGGTTTGTCGCTGTAATCCTTGTCATTGTTGTAGTTGCTGGCTCCGTCGTCGTCTTAAGATAATAAATACTTGTATACTACTAAAGTCGTAAATGTATGGTTAACCATCCTTGCATTGCATTAAGGGTTAGGGTATGATGTCCATGACCATAGCATAATTTTTATGCTAGTTACAATTTATGGTCTTAAGGAAAATCAACAAATGCATGTTCTTGTCTTTTTAATAGTTATAATAAAGAAAAATCTATGAATAATATACCAACCATATAAATCTTATAAATTTCTATCCTATGCAATACTTTGAAATTTTTAAACTATTCATAAAATATAACAATGTTTATAATATTAAAATCATATGAAATTGGAACTTTATTATGTGACTATATAAGCACTAATATTCAAATGATATATGAAATTTCGACCATAACTTAAAAACTATATCTACCATACAATAAAACAATAACGTTTTTAAATTTGCGAATATCAAAATGGATGTATATCGTTTGAATTTAAGGAACTGACATGAAATTATGTTGACACGGTGGCGAGTTGACAGTTCAATAAATGGCATAGCCTTGAGCTGTTGTGAAAATCACATCTCGATCCTACATTAATAAATCGATTCACAACTCAGCATGAGGGGGATTGTTACCAATCCACGTAGTGAAAATTCGATGTATTATCAATTGCGTCAACCTCTGGTTGATGATTTCTATAGTGAACTCCTCTGAGCTGGCTGTTGTTCGATCCTTTGTGTGCCACAATGGCATTGCCATGCTTGTACAATGGATGGGGCATTAATTGCAGAGCTTGTTTGTCCCAATGCCATCTCGCTAGCACTATTATGATCGTTGATTGTATTGAGTTTGGACTGTCCAATGCAACCCTAACCTTTGTCATCGTTTTGGTTTAAGAGATTTGAATGTTGTTTATTGTTCTATTGTTTCGGTTTGTGTGGCCGACAGGATGCCAAATTCTAGGGTTAGAAATTTTTGTAAGAGGTTCGAACTCATGACCTGTAACTTAGGGTTGAAGTTGTAGGTTTTCTTTCTCTGTAATGGCATGGTGTTAAAATATTGGGTCTCTGGTTCAGAGTGTTAAAGAGTTGATGTTTTGAAGCTTTTTGTTTGAGAAAAAGAGTGAAACACATGAACTTGTAATGATAGAGATACCCCGGTCTCATCTACAGCAGAGCTCTCGTCATTTTCTGGTGAATGTGAGGGACTTGGCCGCTTGCTTTAAAGGTAATCATTCTCCAAAGAATAATGATTTTGTTTTGAGCTTCGTCTTACAAATATAAAAATAATAGTTGTTCTAATTCTAGGTTGTTGTTTTGTCAGATGCAGGTTGTGAAGAACGATTTGAGCAAAGGTTTGGAAAAGGGCATGCTTCCATTCCTGGTAAGCTCTGGGTCTAAAACCATTGTAGGTTCCTTTCGATTATGGTTGATGTGGTTTCAAAGGGATGATTAACCAATTTTTCACCATGCCTCATCGTTATCTGTCAATTGAAAAACTTCGAAGAACCTTTTTGTTATTCAAATGATGTCTGTACAGAGATGTGATTCTCGTTTGTTTGTGTGATACTTGGTGTTTAAACATTGATGCCCAACTCGTTGAACTGGGAGTTGTAATACTTTGTCAAAGTAGAGGGTTTATGGACTCGTTTTCAAATGTTGAACTTGGGAATAAACCCTGTGCGATTTCATTTGGAAAACATGTTGTAAATTTTGTTTATGAGAAACTGGTTTTCCCTTCTTAAAGTTGGAACTTGTATTGGTTTGAATCTTTGAACCACGACCTACTGGTTTAAAGTATGAAAAGTGTTAAGTGGAGCCGAGGCTCGTCTACTGCGGTTACAATTCTTTTCTTTTGATAATGAAAATATATGCTATTTCATTTGGTACTATTCTTCTGTGTTATGTGTTGAGTATTGTAGGTAGAAAATGTAGTTTCCAAGGTATGTAAGGGTCTACATACTTTATCGTAGATGATAACTCTGTAATACGAAATGGTCCTTATCTTTATTTATGGAAATGGAAAAGAACAGGGCTATAACCTAGTTCGAGTTTTGTTTGAATATAAAATATATTTTAAATGAGAAATTCTAGAAAGGAACTAACGAGCCAAACTGGGTTTAAAATCTAAAACATGTATAGATAGTTGTTGTTCGTTTATTGAAAATGATGAAAAGATTATAGTAATAAGCTAGGATTGATATGAAAATCAATGTTGAATGATACTTAAAGATTGTAATCTTATGTACGTAAGATGGATGAAAATGAAGTAGGGTTTACATTTATTTTCATGCTCTTATAGAAGTAAAATAATTTATAAAGTTAAGATGACAGGAAATGAAAACAATGTGTGTGAAGTGTGAAAACTGTATGATGACTATGAATTTGCAGCTATGTCTCTAGATAGTAATTTTGTTTTACTACTATCTACAATTTGTAAAATAATAGAAGACGTGATACTCAACAAGAATAATACATCTGATTGTAATAGTACAATGATAAGAGTAAGATTAAAAAAATAGGGTTTTGCACTTGTCTTTTGTTTACAGTCTCTAATAATACTGAAACGATTATCAATAAAGTATCCTGTAGTGAATTTATGAAGTAAAATACAGTGTGTGCTTGCCTTCAATGCCATTTTCTTTTGGTCCTGCTACACTTCTTTCTCTAGGAGGCAGTCTAGCCACAGGTTTCATCCTTTGCATTAAGTGGCCCAATATTTGCTTCTTCCCAATCCTATGCCATTCTTGTCGAAGTCCAGTATTTGTTCTCCTAGTCAGCCAATTGCAGTTCTAATCATAATTTCAGCTCCATATGCAGCTCTTTGACTGTAGCATCCCGAATTTTCATAAAAAATTAAAATTTTTGAAAGCAACATTAATTACGATAATTTATGATTGCAGAATAATAAATGTTGATTGTAACATCAATTAATTAAATAGATGTTAGTACTAAACCAAATTTAAATCTGTTTAGTAGCAATGTAACAGTGACAACTTAAACATATTAACAGTTGTCATAATTATGGTAGCAAAAGTACTAATAGAGTGGGAATTTGATGCGACATTGTTTCTTTTTACAAACATACAGACAGTTTGACTTTGTTGCATAAGGGTGTCCTACGAGGTACCCTGGAGCTTACTTAGCTGCAACGCTAAAGCATATTGAATGTCCTATGTGCAAACGACATGTAAGAAGTTTCAAGGCTACGTGTAAAGTTCAAATTCAACGTCGTAATTAATAAAATGTTATAATTTTGTTGCGACTCACCAGAAGTGTGCAGGTATGGGTTTTATAGCTATAATTACTGTTTTAAGATGTTGTCTGATGACTCCACAATGTTTAGAACAACATCCTCTATTTACGTCATCATGTTGAAAGTCTTGTTGTTGTAGTTCTTGTTGTTGTTATAGACGGCTCCGTCGTCGTCTTAGGATAATAAATACTGGTAAAGTATTAGTGTCGTGATTATATTACTAACCGTCAAAACAAAGTAATAAGAGTCAAAGTATGGAGTTTAAGACTAAGCATGGTTTAATACAAAACAATGGCCTTGTTACCAAATCAAAATGTAAACTCCTACATTATTGGACTTTTGAAAAGGAAAAAATAGACTAATGGTTATTCTACTAACCATATGATTTTTGTGATAAACATCCTATATATTAATTCATAAGGGCAACTAATCTTGCTATCGGTTTTCAATATTTCTAAAGTTATGAAATTGCAATAATATGTTGGTCCTATGAAAAGTCTACTATATCGAAATAATATGAAAATTTGTTTTTAATACAAGGCTAAACTTATGCCTTGATTTTCTAAGTTGAAAATATAAAGTTAAGTCCTATAACTACTATGTAATCGTAACTATAATGTTATTAAACTCATGAATAATCTTTTGAAACTATATCGTGAATCAAAATGCACTGACATGCATTAATTGTTAACAGGGTTCGAGTGCTGGTTCATTAATGTGATTGGAACGTCGAGCTACCAGGAGATTGTCCTTCGATCCTCCATTGAAGTCTTGACATGAAACTCCCGGTGACAAGGATCAATGCCATTCCATGTATTGTGATAACGCTGTCATGGTGAAATCTGAGAATGCTTTGTAATGTTTAAGAGTTAGTACTCCTCCGAGTTGGATGTGAAAACGATCCAATGTGATCCATCATGGCAATTTCCTTGCATGTGAAATGACTTAGCATTAATTGCAAGGGTTGTTCGACCTAATGCAATCTCGTTGGCAAGGTAATGAACGTTGATTCCGATGAGATTGAACCGTTAGATTGTAACCCTAGCTGCTGTCGTTGAGTTGGTTTAAGAAATTGAAATATGGTTTATTGTTTCTATTGTTTCGGTCTGTGGCTGATAGGCTGCCGAAATTTCTTAGGGTTGGAAAAAATTACAGGAGGTCTCGACCTCGAGTTCCATAGATAGTTTTTGAGTTGCATGCTTTAAGCCATGGTTACGGCGATGTAATATGAGACTGGCACTTTCGTTGAGTTGATAACGTGTAGAGGGTTTCGAAACTCCTCGTTATGAGCTTGTATGAGACATACCCAATTGTAATTTAATGGAATTTCCTCATCTCATTTGCAGTATAGATCTCGTCATCTTTCTGGAGTTTGGAAAGGAACTTCGTCTCCGCTTATGAAGGTAAGCTTCGTTGAAGATATAGTAAAATTGTTATTTGGATTTTCGATTCTTTTGTTTAAGTTATAAACAATTCCACTATCGATTTCTAAGCTGTGGTTCTTTTGTCAGTTGCAGGGTTCAAGAACAAAATGTGGGCAAGGGTTTGGAAAGGGGAAAATGAGCTTCCATCCCTGGTAAGCTCCGGATCTTTTGAAACCTTCGTAGGTGCTCCTTTGTTCTCTAATGATGTGGTTGATTCCAACGGAGAGAAAAACAGTCTTTCCATGGCGTCATTTGTTGGTGACTCCTTTGAAAGGGTTTTAAGTTAGTGTGAAAATCTAAGATGATAGACATTCGTTTATGTTCTCTGTGTTTAATTTTAATGTAAATAAACTTGTCCATAATGAATGTAACACTCAGATTTTTGAGTTTTAGTGATGAAGGAAAAACCCTGTTGATTTTGTTTTATAACATAAATTTTGTTGCTAGAAGTGTTGATTCCTTCTTCTCGAATCTGGGATATGTATGGATGAAAAATGTTTGAACATCCACCTATGGATATGTGTTAATGTGTGAAAATTATTGGAGCCGAGGCTCGTTTAACCTATGGCTAAAATCTCTACCTTCTGGAAAATGATCACACTTTGTTTCTGTCTGGTTTTAAGTGGTTTGATTTCTATATTATAATTCGTGCCTGTTGAAGTTGTTCCAAGAACATGAAACCTGTAGTGGAGGTCTGTGGAACGATAGGGTAGGTCTGTTTCTCTTAAGAAAACAAAATAATGGGCTACACCCTCTAATGATGATTGTCATGGTTTACAAATAATGTATCAAAATGAGACTAAGAGTATGAAGTACCAGTCGTGTCTATGCAACTTTTTTAGTGACACTCTGTAATGTATGATGTTGAAATGGTATTAAATTCGTTTGTAATGAAAACAACTGATCAAACCCTAGTTCGTGTTTTCTTGTTTAAATAGAGATTAGATTGTTGAAAAAGAACCTTTAAAAGCACTCAGGATCGATCCAAAACCTATGTAAAACGAGTTTTTGCAAAACGATAAAAGTGGAAAAAGAAAACTAATAAAGTTTTGTTATAAAAACTCAGTATGGAAATCGACACTAACAGTTTAAAATATCTATGGGATAAAATGACTGAAAGCATTAGAA
The DNA here is from genome assembly GCA_027924585.1 of Larix kaempferi. Classification (NCBI taxonomy): domain Eukaryota; kingdom Viridiplantae; phylum Streptophyta; class Pinopsida; order Pinales; family Pinaceae; genus Larix; species Larix kaempferi. The sequence continues at coordinate 26,215,906 of BSBM01001530.1, read as the reverse complement.
CGTTTATAATAATTTCATTTTGTGTTTGTACTATAAAATTATAGTAAATGGATATAGTAAGAAATGGAAATGGTGTATGTATGTGCAATGTGAAAACGGTGTGATGTCTTGTTAAATACAATCTTGATATGATGATCACATTCATTTATTTGCTATTATGTCATTCTAATGTGAATACAATATGATTTATAGAATTATGATTTCTATCTATTCCTATGTACATAGTAGTGATCAAAATGATGCAATGCAACTGTACAGGAAATAAACATTATTTGTTTTTCATATAACTAAGGAAAAGATTTAATATATATATTAAATATTATACAGAAGGTTCTACAATTTTTAACTATAGGACAGAAACTGATAAACATATGAATTACTATATGTATCTATCGAATCAAAATGGAAAATTTCCTATCTTATCATCTATTCTTAATTTGTGTATCTATACTGGAGTACGATGCACAAAACAACATGGGGAAAAATATAGATACTGATTTATCAATCATTTAAACTTTAACATTCAGACTTCAACAAATTTAGATTTAGATTCTATTTTGAAAACAGGAAACAAAGATTACTAAATATATAGAACAATTCTACTAGCTAAGATAAGGTAGAAAATTTGTAAGAACCTGGATAAATCTGTAGGGCAACAAATAGCCCAAGAAGACTATTCCACACAACCAATTCTTGAAAACAGTCAAGTACTGTCTTAGGACCCCCACGTCTATTCACTGAACCACCAGGAGGAAGAAACTCAGGAAATAGGACTTCTTCTTGCAGTAGAAAATAACTTTTGAATCTTCAATAGCTAGCAGTCCGATAGACTGGCACCAGCATCTCTGTTTCCTCTCAGAAATATGCAGACTCAATATTGCACTTCACAACTAGCCTCCCTATTCAAATCTCTCAGTGATCACCTGATGCACATGAGGAAAATATTCTGCAAAAATATTGATTAAGAGCTTCCTACTCAATTCGAATTTTCCTTTATAGGCTGCCTAGGCCTTTTCAGATGTTACTGGGTCATTAAATGAGCTGCCTGCTCACTCCCTCTACATGGGGTATAATGCCACATTTTTAGGGGTAGTTGTCCCATAACCAATAGCTAGTGGGGTGATGCAACTGCTACCATCTGTCCCATGCCTTCCAACAGCTTCCATTCCTCCTAGTGGGTCAGTGAACACTCATTTAACAGTCCTCTTGGGTGTTTGTCTCCTGATTAATTTATTTAAATAATAATATTCAGTAATTACATTCATACTTGATCCAAAAATGATCATAATTACAAAATATTGTAATTAAATTTAACATAAAGTATTTTGCAAATAAAATAATAATTTTCAAAAATTTGGGTAGGTGGCATACACCCCCCCTTAAGTCTCAACATCGTCCTCGATGTTGGTTAATCACTCCTCGAGTGTTCCTGAAATGGAGTTGGGTATGCTGCCTGCATACTACTCTCCAACTCCCAAGTTGCCTATTCTAGGCTAAGGTGCTTCCATTGCACCTTCACTTGCCCAATGCTGCGATTTTGGAGAATAGTTTCCCTCCTTCCAAGGGTACAATCTGGTTCCACCGGAAAATCTCCGTCTTGTCCCACCTGTACATTATTCCATTTTACAACATGAGTAGTATTGTGCACATATTTCTTTAAAAATGATATATGAAAAAAATTATGTATTTTTAAGTTTGGTGGAAAAGCCAGTTGGTATGCCACTGCTCCAACCTTAGACAATATTTCAAAAGGACCGCAATACCTGGGTGCCAACTTGGCACAGCTTCCCAATTTCTGTGAACTCTTTTTCGGTCTTACGTTGAGGAATACATGTTCACCAACCTGGAACTCTTTATGAGTTCTTTTTTAATCTGCTTGACTATTTTGCCTATCTTGGGCAGCTTTTAAATGTCCTTGCACCTGTTTCACAATTAGTTCTAATTCCTACAATAATTCAGGTCCTAAAACAACTCTATTTACTGGATCATTCCACAAAACAGGTGTATTAAATTTCCTACCATAAAGAATTTCAAAAGGACTAAGTCTGGTCGATGCATGATAGTGATTATTATAAGCAAATTCTGCTAAGTGCAAGTAATCTTCCCACTTACCAGGATGATCCTTAACATACATTCTTAATAAATCTTCTAAAACTTGGTTTACTCTTTCTGTCTGACCATCTGTCTGTGGATGAAATGTTGTACTAAAATTTAAAGTTGTGTTCAACCATTTAAATAGTGACCTCCAGAATTTTCCTGTAAACTTCGAGTCACGATTTGAAATTATTACTTTCGGTATTCCATGTAGTTTAAAAATCTGCTTCATAAAGATCTCTACAATATCTGGAGCTTTATGAGTAGTCTTTACGGGTATAAAATGTGCTTCCTTGCTGAGTTTGTCCACTAACACCATGATAGAATCATGTTGTTTCTGATTTTTAGGTAATCCAGTAATAAAATCTATGCTGATCACTTCCCATTTCCACATTGGTATCGGTAACGGTTGCAACAATCCAGCAGGATGTTGGTGTTCAACTTTCACTTTTTGACAATCCAAACATTTATCTATGTACTTAGCTACTTCATCCTTCATTCTGGGCTAATAGTATTCTTTTCTCAGCATAGTAATGGTCTTTTGATAACCTGGATGACTAGAATAATGACTTTTATGCATCTCATTTAATATCAGAAATTTTATTTCAAGTATGTCTGGTACATACAATCTGTTTTTAAACAATAATAAACCATTTTCCTTCATGCTGAAATCTGCCATACAATTTTCAGAACTGTTGTTTGTTGTCTTTTCTTTCATTTTTCTGTATTCTTCATCTGTTTCACTCTTTTCCAGAATCTGATTTTCCAAATCAGTTGAATAAGTACTGATTGCTGAAATGAAATTTAGCTTTTCCTTACGACTCAAGGCATCTGCAACCTTGTTCTCCTTCCCTTTAATATGCTGAATTTCAAAATCATACTCACTTAAGAACGTCAACCATCTAGCTTGTCTAGCATTCAGGTTTGTCTGATCCAATAAATATTTCAAACCCATGTTATCTGTTAATAATGTAAATTTCCTACCAATAAGGTGGTGATGCAACATTTTTAAGGCATGAATAACTACCAATAGCTCTAAATTATAAGTAGAGTAGTTCTTTTCATGTACTTTAAGCCTTCTAGATTCATAAGCCACCGCATGCCCTTCCCGTGTCAGGACTCCACCGAGGCCGGCATTGCATGCGTCTGTACAAACTACAAAATCCTTGTTGGGGTCAGCTATCCTCAAGATAGGTGCTGTCGTTAATAGTTCCTTTAATTTCTTAAAAGTGTCAGCACATTTCTAATCCCAAACAAATTTCTTCCCTTTCTTCTGCAAGTTATGGGGTTGGCAATTTTTGAAAAATTCTCTATAAACTTTCTATCATACCCCATAATGCCCATAAATGATCTTACATCTGACACATCTTTAGGAACCGGCCAGTCATTAATGGCCCTTATCTTGTCGCGGTCAACCGAGATTCCTTCTGCCAAAATTATGTGTCTTAGATATTGAATTTTGTCTTTGTGGAAGTCACACTTACTAAACTTGGCGTATAGTTGATGATCTCTTAGTACTTGTAAGATAATCCGTAAATGTTCATCATGCCCTTCTTTACTTTTTGAGTACACTAAAATGTCATCTATAAATGTAATGTCCCCATTTTGACCCCCTTTGTATTAAATCGTAAATGATGTAAATATTGTAATTTAATCATGGTGAGGAGCTCAAGGCCAAGGCCCCACCATTGATTTAGTGTTTTATGTATCGACAATTAAAGAAATAGATGCCTATGGTTCTTGTGCTAGATAGGCACAATGTAAATAAGACATCATGTAAATACGAATTTTAATGAAAAACCCACAACTGCTATGCTATGCAACAAAGAGATAGGGGCATGATTCTACAAGGAATAGGGAGGAAAATTATTCAAACCCTTGAGCCAATGGTGTTAATCCATGTGTCAATGAGAAAACCCATAAACCACCAACTACCCATTTTGGGTTATGGACCCAATCATTTAATTCTTCCAGAAATTGGTTGAGGCAGTTAATGCCTTGGGAATGAAGAGGTATGACAACCAATTTTGTGTATGGGCAAGCCATCAACCTGGGAAATCATATTTTGTCTCCTTGGGAAAGAAAACACCCACGAAATGGTGCCCAAAGCCATTCTGAACCCATAATCTTTCCTCTCTCACGCAGTCTGAACTACTGGGTCTCTCCTTCATCACGTTTTTCACCGATTTCCTGCATTTTCCATAGTTGGGAGCTCATTTTTGTGTTGCACAGCAGTTGGGAGAAAGGCGGTCATGTTTTGGGGGTTTATAGAGGTTGTTTTTGCCCCAAAATATCCATGGGCATTTTTTTTTTCTGAAAACGGTTTTTGCTCTCCAGGGTTGAATCCCCAATTGCCATTTTGTTTTTGGGTCTTCCCACGTTTTTCTGGGCTGGTAGAAACCCCATCTTTGGGAAACCCACTGTAAAAAAAAGGTTTCTTCATGCCCAGCACTTATACTTATGCTGTTATGTGCATCCTGGTTTTGGTTTGATGCTGTGAGCAAGAGATTGGAGTGGTAGTGGACAGAGAGGGCTTGATAAACCTAGTGGGGGAGATAACCTCTCAAGAAGATCAAGAGGGCTTTGGCTACTCTTCTATGCACACCCTGAGAGCACTAGATGGGGAAGGTATGGCTTGAGGGACTGTAAAACAGTGAAAAGAATACTTCCTTGTGTTGGGTGTGTAGGTATTGTGGGTTCCAAGCTAGATAGATCTTGTATGGTTACCCCTGGCTCTGTGCTTGAGCTCACTAGCTTAGCCACTCTTCCTTTCCATTTCCTAGTAGCTCGATAAACCCAATTGTAAATTGGCTTGGCTCATCTTGGTGTATGATTGGCTATGTGTGAGTCTGTTGTTCCCTGGTTCCTTGTAGAGATCATGCCCAGCTCGGGGGTGGAAGTTGTATCAAGAGGTTGATGAGCACAACTAGCCTATGGTTGGGTGGAACGTTGTAGATGCATAGCTGGTTGCTTGGGACTACTTTGTTAAGATAAGTATTCTCTGTTATAAATTCTGCAATGTCTTTATTTAATGACTGTCACATAAATGTTTGAATGTATGTTAGATATTAAACATGATTTTTAATTCCGCTGTGTTTCTATAACATGCACATGTATATGTCTTTTTATCAATGAGTTTTACTTAATAGATATGGGGTTAGATTCCCGGATTTAGTGTCACGATCCTCTCTATCATGCTGGTATGATAGGAGGGGACATTACAATAAACACAATAGCAAACTTGTCTAAGTATTTATGCAGAATATTATTCATCAGACACATAAATACAGTCGGGGCATTAGTCAAGAAAAATGGCATGACTACAAACTCGTAATCTCCATACCGAGTTTGGAAAGCTGTCTTGAAAATATCTTTATCCTTAACCCGTACTTGATGATATCCTGATCTTATATCAATCTTCGAAAATATTGTTGCTCCACACAGCTGATCAAATAGATCATCTATGCGGGGCAATGGATACCTATTCTTGATCGTCATCTTATTAAGCTGGAGATAATCTATGCACAGTCTTAAGGTTTCATCTTTCTTCTTAACAAAGATGATAGGTGCAACCCAAGGAGACACACTGGGTCTAATATACTTCTTGTCAATAAGCTCCTTCAACTGTGATTGTAATTCATTTAACTCCAATATGTTCATTATGTACGAGGCTTTAGAGTTTGGTACTGCCCCTGGTATTAACTCTATGGTAAAATCTAAATCTCTTTTGGGTGGTAATCCTGGAATCTCCTCAGGAAATACATCTTTAAAATCCTTTAGGCCAGATATGTCCTCTAATTTCAGTTTGTCCTCTTTATCCATAAACTCATCATTTACCACATTTACTGCAAACATTTGGCATCCTTTCCTAACTGCTCTCTTAACTTGCATGGCTGAAATCTGCCTAAGGGTTACCTTCCTTGGGATGCCTTTTATTTCTACAGTTTTTCCTTCGTCATTTAAACATGTAAAACATTTTCCATAACAGTCCAGGATGACATGATGGGATTCTAACCAGCCCATCCCAACTATAATATCATAAGAACCTAAAGGTAGAATGTTCAACTTGATTTGTGTTTGTAAATGATTCGTGGACAAAACACAGTTTTCTATAAAATCTAACACTTTCCTCTTTGTTCCAGTTGCTAGCCTAACTAGCCATGATTTACTAAACTTTTCAGTTTTCAGTTTAAGACTTTCCACAATGTCTGGTGATATATAACTTAAACTAGCACCTAGGTCAATTAAAACAGTAACAAGATGATCATGTATCATACCTTCAATCTCCACCATGGAGATTTGATGATCTGCTTGCCTGTTGTCATGTGCTACATTGATTTTGGGCATTTCCCTTGCCACATCTCCCACCGTAGGTTCAGCCTGTATAGAGTTGATGTTCTTTGCTTTCCGCTTCCTCAATGGACATTCTGATGCATAATGAGGACCTTGGCATTCAAAACATTTGATAGGTGCTTTTGGCTCACTAGTCTTGGCATTATTAGGTGCATTTCTGGGTGCTGTAGAATTCTGCTGTGAATTGTTTCTAGAGTTGTTTCCTTGATAATTCCGATTCTGAAATTTTTTCCTTTGAAACCTAGAATTTCCACTAAATCTAAAATTTTTCTTTTTCTGCTCAAAATTGTTGGGCTTATGATTTTTCTAGTTTGACATTCCTTCTCTTTTCCGATTTGTGTCATAACATAAAACTACCTTTCTCATAGCCTCTTCCAAGGTTTTAGTACTGTCATACTCGATTTTGTCCTTAATACTGAAAAGTAAACAACTCAAGTACCTTTGAATTTTTGGTTTCTCTTCTATGAGGTATGGTACATATCTTAGTAAGTTAAGAAACTTACTATTCAGTTCCTTCATGTTCATACCTCCCAGCTTCAAATCGTAGAACTCTTTGGATTTTTCTTCATAGTACTGTTCAGACAAGTACTTCTTTTTAAAGTATCGTTTAAAGGTACTCCAGCTTACATCTTTATCCTTGATGCCTTTTACTCGTTTGATGTCCTGCCACCAAATATATACCTTTTCGGTCAAGTTATATATAGCCATTTTTTCCTTCAAAGACTCTGAATAGTTATAAATCTGGAAGTATTTCTTCATACCGGATAGCCAAGCTTCAGTTGTCTCTCCCTTCTCAGTTTCTCCATCGAAAGTTGGGGGTCTAATCTTTTTGAACTCCCCAAAAATCTGCTCATATTCCTTTTGATTTTTCCTTATGGGTTTGAAATCTCCTTCACTGCTATCACTGATGTAGTTACGTTTCTTTCTGCGTGTTTCAATAGCATCTCTCGATGAGGTTGAACTGTCATTCACCTTGTTGATTTTCATTTTCTTGTTTTTATCAGCATGAGATAGATCCTCAACTTTGGAAATATCTTCATTATCTTTCTCTTGTTCCTTAGTTTGGCTCTGTTCAAACAACACTTGGTTTAATTGCTCCTGTGCTTGCAGAATCCTTTCATTGTCTTGTTTCACCAATCTGATTTCTGATTTTAATTCATGAAAGGTACGTAATAGTTTTGTCGAACTGTTATTTAGTTCACTGTGACCTTCTGCTACATAGTGCTGTCTCGAACTGTGACTGTTTGGCTGAAATCTGTCGTCTAATTGTTCAGCTGAGTTCTCCATACCTGTTCCTGAAAATGATTTATGGATAACATAATAATTAAAATTTCAAATTAGTACAATTTTTTGCTGTATAATATTTTCTGCTGCATGTGTTTGGACCTCTTTCAAGCCTAGTAACATCCTGGCTCCGATACCACATGTAACATCCTGAATTTTCATAAAAATTTAAAATTTTTGAAAACAACATTAATTACAATAATTTATGATTGCGGAATAATAAATGTTGATTGTAACAACAATTAATTAAATAGATGTTAGTACTAAACCAAATTTTAATCTGTTTAGTAGCAATGTAGTAGTGACAACTTAAACATATTAACAGTTGTCGTAATTATGGTAGAAAAAGTACTAATAGAGCTGGAATTTGATGTGACACTATTTCTTTTTGGAAAGATACTAACAATTTGACTTTGCTGCATAAGGGTGTCCTACGAGGTACCCTGGAGCTTACTTAGCTGCAACGCTAAAACATATTGAATGTCCTATGTGTAGATGACAGGTAAGAAGTTTCAAGGCTACGTGTAAAGTTCAAATTCAACGTCGTAATTAATAAAATGTTATAATTCTGTTGCGACTCACCAGAAGTGTGCAGGTATGCGTTTTATATCTATAATTACTGTTTTAAGATGTTGTCTAACGACTCCACAATGTTTAGAACAACATCCTCTATTTACGTCATCATGTTGAAAGTCTTGTTGTTGTAGTTCTTGTTGTTTTTATAGCGGGCTCCGTCGTCGTCTTAGGATAATAAATACTGGTAAAGTATTAGTGTTGTGATTATATTACTAACCGTCAAACAAAGTAATAAGAGTCAAAGTATGGAGTTTAATACTAAGCATGGTTTAATACAAAACAATGGCCTTGTTACCAAATGAAAATGTAAACTCCTACATTATTGGACTTTTGAAAAGGAAAAGATAGACTAATGGTTATTCTACTAACCATATGATTTTTGTGATAGACATCCTATATATTAATTCATTAGGGCAACTAATCTTGCTATCAGTTTGCAATATTTCTAAAGTTATGAAATTGCAATAATATGTTGGTCCTAAGAAAAGTCTACCATATCGAAATAGTATGAAAATTTGTCTTTAATACAAGGCTAAATTTATGCCTTGATTTTCTAAGTTGACAATATAAAGTTAAGTCCTATAACTACTATGTAATCATAACTATAATGTTATTAAACTCATGAATAATCTTTTGAAACTATATCATGAATCAAAATGCACTAACATGCACTAATTGTTAAGAGGGTTCGAGTGCTGGTTCATTAATGTGATAGGAACGTCGAGCTACGAGGAGATTGTCCTTCGATCCTGCATTGAAGTCTTGACATGAAACTCCCGGTGACAAGGATCAATGCCATTCCACGTATGGTGATAACACTGTCATGGTGAAATTTGAGACTACTTTGTAATGTTTAAGAGTTAGTACTCCTCCGAGTTGGATGTGAAAACGATCCAATGTGATCCATCGTGGCAATTGCCTTGCATGTGAAATGACTTAGCATTAATTGCAAGGGTTGTTCGACCTAATGCAATCTCGTTGGCAAGATAATGAACGTTGATTCCGATGAGATTGAACCGTTAGATTGTAACCCTAGCTGCTGTCGTTGAGTTGGTTTAAGAAATTGAAATATGGTTTATTGTTTCTATTGTTTCAGTCTATGGCCGACAGGCTACCAAAATTTCTTAGGGTTGGAAAAAATTACAGGAGGTCTCGACCTCGAGTTCCATAGATAGGTTTTGAGTTGCAGGCTTTAATCCATGGTTATGGTGATGTAATATGAGATTGGCACTTTGGTTGAGTTGATAACGTGTAGAGGGTTTCGAAACTCCTCGTTATGAGTTTGTATGAGACATACCCAACTGTAATTTAATGGAAGTTCCTCATCTCGTTTGTAGTAGAGATCTCGTCATCTTTCTGGAGTTTGGAAAGGAACTTGGTCTCCGCTTACGAAGGTAAGCTGCGTTGAAGATATAGTAAAATTGTTATTTGGATTTTCGATTCTTTTTTTTAAGTTATAAACAATGCCACTATCGATTTCTAAGCTTTGGTTCTTTTGTCAGTTACAGGGTCCGAGAAAAAAATGTGGGCAAGGGTTTGGAAAGGGGAAAACAAGCTTCCATCCCTAGTAAGTTCCGGGTCTTTTGAAACCTTCGTAGGTACTCCTTTGTTCTCTGATGATGTGGTTGATTCCAATGGAGAGAAAAAAAGTCTTGCCATGGTGTCGTTTGTGAGTGACTGCTTCGAAAGGGTTTTAGGTTAGTGTGAAAATATAAGACAACAGACATTCGTTTATGTTCTCTGTGTTTAATTTTAATGTAAATAAACTTGTCCATAAGGAATGTAGCACTCAGATTTTTGAGTTTCAGTGATGAAGGAAAAACTTTGTTGATTTCATTTTATAACATATAAATTTTGTTGGTGGAAGTGTTGATTCCTTCTTCTCGAATCTGGGATATGTATGGATGAAAAATGTTTGAACATCCACCTATGGATATGTGTTAATGTGTGAAAATTATTGGCGTCGAGGCTGGTTTAACCTATGGCTAAAATCTCTGCCTTCTGGAAAATGATCACACTTTGTTTCTATCTGGTTTTAAGTGGTTTGGTTTCTATATTATAATTCGTGCCTGTCAAAGTTGTTCCAAGAACATGAAACCTATAGTGGAGGTCTGTGCAACGATAGGGTAGGTATGTTTTTCTTGAGAAAATAAAATAGTAGGCTACGCCCTCGAATGACGATTTTCACGGTTTACAATTAATGTATCAAAATGAGAGTAAGAGTATGAAGTACCAGTCAAGTCTGTGCAACTTGTTTAGTGAAACTCTATAATGTATGATGTTGGAATGGTATTAAATTTGTTTGTAACGAAAACAACCGATCAAACCCTAGTTCGTGTTTTCTTGTTTAAATAGAGATTAGATTCTTGAAAAAGAACTTTTAAAAGCACTCTGGATTGATCCAAAACCTATGTAAAATGAGTTTTTGCAAAGCGATAAAAGTGGAAAAAGAAAACTAATAAAGTTTTGTTATAAAAAACAGTATGGAAATCGACACTAACAGTTTAAAATATATATGGGATAAAATGACTGAAAGCATTAGAATGTTTATAATAATTTCATTTTCTTTTTGTACTATAAAATTATAGTAAATGGATATAGTAAGAAATGGAAATGGTGTATGTATGTGCAATGTGAAAATGGTGTGATGTCTTGTTAAATACAGTCTTGATATGATGATCACATTCATTTATTTGTTGTTATGTTATTATAATGTGAATACAATATGATTTATAGAATTATGATTTCTATCTATTCCTATGTACATAGTAGTGATAAGAATGATGCAATGCAACTGTACAGGAAATAAACATTATTTGTTTTTCATATAACTCAGGAAAACATTTAATATATATATTAAATATTATACATAACTTTCTAAAATTTTTAACTAAAGGACAGAAACTGATAAACATATGAATTACTATATTTATCTATCGAATCAGAATGGCAAATTTCCTATCTTATCATCTATTCTTAATTTGCGTATCTATACTGGAGTACGATGCACAAAACAACATGGGAAAAAATATATATACTGATTTATCAATCATTTAAACTTTAACCTTCAGACTTCAACAAATTTAGAATTAGATTCTATTTTGAAAACAGGAAACAAAGATTACTAAATATACAGAACAATTCTACTAGCTAAGATAAGGTAGAAAATTTGTAAGAACCTGGATAAATCTGTAGGGCAACAAACAACCCAAGAAGACTGTTCCACCCAACCAATTCTTGAAAACAGTCAATTACTATCTTAGGACCCCCGAGCCTGTTCACTGAACCACCAGGAGGAAGAAACTTAGGAAATAGGACTTCTTCTTGCAGTAGCAAATAAATTCTGCATCTTCAATAGCTAGCAGTCCGATAGACCTGCACCAGCATCTCTGGTTCTTCTCAGAAATATGCAGACTCAAGATTGCACTTCACAACTAGCCTCCCTATTCGAATCTCTCAGTGATCACCTGATGCACATGAGGAAAATATTCTGCAGAAATATTGATTAAGAGCTTCCTGCTCAATTCGAATTTGCCTTTATAGGCTTCCTAGGCCTTTTCAGATGTTACTGGGTCATTAAATGAGATGCCTACTCACTCCCTCCACCTGGGGGATAATGCCATATTTTTAGGGGTAGTTGTCCCATAACCAACAGCTAGTGGGGTGATGCAACTGCTGCCATCTGTCCCATGCCTTCCAACAGCTTCCATTCCTCCTAGTGGGTCAGTGAACACTCATTTAACAGTCCTCTTGGGTGTTTGTCTCCTAATTAATTTATTTAAATAATAATATTCAGTAATTACATTCATCCTTAATCCAAAACTGATCATAATTACAAAACTTTGTAATTAAATTTAACATAAAGTATTTTGCAAATAAAATAATAATTTTCAGAAATTTGGGTAGGTGACATACACCCCCCCTTAAGTCTCAACATCGTCCTCGATGTTGGTTAATCACTCCTTGAGTGTTCCTCAAACAGAGTTGGGTATGTTGCCCGCATACTACTCTCCAAATCCCAGGTTGTCTCTTCTGGGCTAAGGTGCTTCCATTGCACCTTCACTTGCCCGATGCTGCGATTCCGGAGAATAGTTTCCCTCCTTCTGAGGATACGATCTGGTTCCATCGAAAAATCTCTATCTTGTCCCACCTGTACATCATTCCAGTTTACAACATGAGTAGTATCGTGCACATATTTCTTTAAAAATAATTTATGAAAAAAATTATGTATTTTTAAGTTTGGTGGAAAAGCCAGTTGGTATGCCACTGTTCCAACCTTAGACAATATTTCAAAAGGACTGCAATACCTAGGTGCCAACTTGGCACATCTTCCCAATTTCAGTGAACTCTTTTTCGGTCTTACCTTGGGGAATACATGTTCACCAACCTAGAACTCTTTATGAGTTCTTTTTTAATCTGCTTGACTCTTTTGCCTATCTTGGGCAGCTTTTAAATGTCCTTGCACCTGTTTCACAATTAGTTCTAATTCTTGCAATAATTCAGGTCCTAAAACAACTCTATTTACTGGATCATTCCACAAAACAGGTGTATTACATTTCCTACCATCAAGAATTTCAAAAGGACTAAGTCTGGCTGATGCATCATAGTGATTATTATAAGCAAATTCTACTAAGTGCAAGTAATCTTCCCACTTACCAGGTTGATCCTTAACATACATTCTTAATAAATCTTCTAAAACTTGGTTTACTCTTTCTGTCTGACCATCCGTATGTGGATGAAATGTTGTACTGAAATCTAAAGTTGTGTTGAACCCTTTAAACGGTGACCTCCAGAAGTTTCCTGTAAACTTCAAGTCATGATCTGAAATTATTACATTCAGTATTCCATGTAGTCTAAAAATCTATTTCATAACGATCTCTGCAATATCTGGAGATTTATGAGTAGTCTTTACGGATATGAAATGTGCTACCTTGCTAAGTTTGTCCACTACCACCATGATAGAATCATGTTGTTTCTGATTTTTAGGTAATCCAGTAATAAAATCTATGGTGATCACTTCCCATTTCCAACTTGGTATCGGTAACGGTTGCAACAATCCAGCAGGATGTTGGTGTTCAACCTTCACTTTTTGACAATCCAAACATTTAGCTATGTACTCAGCTACTTCATCCTTCATTATGGGCCAATAGTATTCTTTTCTCAGCATAGTAATGGTCTTTTGATAACCTGGATGACCATAATAGTGACTTTTATGCATCTCATTTAATATCAAAAATTTTATTTCAGGTATGTCTGGTACATACAATCTGTTTTTAAACAGTAATAAACCATTTTGCTTCATGCTGAAATCTGCCATACAATTTTCATAACTGTTGTTTGTTGTCTTTTCTTTCATTTTTCTGTATTCTTCATCTGTTTCACTCTTTTCCAGAATTTGATTTTCCAAATCAATTGAATAAGTACAGATTGCTGAAATGAAATTTAGTTTTTCCTTACGACTCAAGGCATCTACAACCTTGTTCTCCTTCCCTTTAATATGCTGAATTTCGAAATCATACTCACTTAAGAACATCAACCATCTAGCTTGTCTAGCATTCAGGTTTGTCTGATCCAATAAATATTTCAGACCCATGTTATCTGTTAATAATGTAAATTTCCTGCCAATAAGGTGGTGATGCCACATTTTTAAGGCATGAATAACTGCCAATAGCTCTTAATCATAAGTAGAGTAGTTCTTTTCATGTACTTTAAGCTTTCTAGATTCATAAGCCACCGCATGCCCTTCCTATCTCAGGACTCCACTGAGGCCGTCATTGCATGCGTCTGTACAAACTACAAAATCCTTGTTGGGGTCAGCTATCCTCAAGATAGGTGCTGTTGTAAATAGTTCCTTTAATTTCTTAAAAATATCAGCACATTTCTGATCCCAAAAAAATTTATTCCCTTTCTTTTGCAAGGAAGTTATGGGGTTGGCAATTTTTGAAAAATTCTCTATAAACTTTCTGTAATACCCCGTAATGCCCATAAATAATCTTACATCCGACACATCTTCAGGAACTGGCCAGTCATTAATGGCCCTTATCTTGTCGGGGTCAACCGAGATTCCTTCTGCCAAAATTATGTGTCCTAGATACTGAATTTTGTCTTTGTGGAAGTCACACTTACTAAACTTGGCATATAGTTTATGATCTCTTAGTACTTGTAAGATAATCCGTAAATGTTCATCATGCTCTTCTTTACTTTTTGAGTACACTAAAATGTCATCTATAAACACAACAACAAATGTGTCTAATTATTTATGCAGAATATTATTCATCAGACACATAAATACAGCCGGGGCATTAGTCAAGCCAAATGGCATGACTACGAACTCGTAATATCCATACCGAGTTCAGAAAGCTGTCTTGAAAATATCTTCATCCTTAACCCGTACTTGATGATATCCTGATCTTAGATCAATCTTCGAAAATATTGTTGCTCCACGCAGTTGATCAAATAGATAATCTATGCGGGGCAATGGATACCTATTTTTGATCGTCATCTTATTATGCTGGCGATAATCTATGCACAGTCTTAAGGTTCCGTCTTTCTTCTTAACAAAGATGACATGTGCTCCCTAAGGAGACACACTGGGTCTTATATACTTCTTGTCAATAAGCTCCTTCAACTATGATTTTAATTCGTTTAACTCCAATATGTTCATTATGTATGGGGCTTTAGAGTTTGGTACTGCCCCTGGTATTAACTCTATGGTAAAATCTAAATCTCTTTTGGATGGTAATCCTGGAATCTCCTCAAGAAATACATCTTTAAAATCCTTTAGGACAGGTATGTCCTCTAATTTCAGTTTGTCCTCTTTATCCATAAACTCATCATTTACCACATTTACTGCAAAAATTTGGCATCCTTTCCTAGCTGCTCTCTTAACTTGCATGGCTGAAATCTGCCTAAGGGTTACCTTCCTTGGGATGCCTTTTATTTCTACAGTTTTTCCTTCACCATTTAAACATGTAAAACTTTCTCCATAACAGTCCAGGATGACATGATGGGCTTCTAACCAATCCATCCCAACTATAATATCATAAGAACCTAAAGGTAGAATGTTCAACTTGATTTGTGTTTGTAAATAATTCATGGACAAAACATAGTTTTCTATAAAATCTTACACTTTCCTCTTTGTTCCAGTTGCTAGCCTAACTAGCCATGATTTACTAAACTTTTCATTTTTCAGTTTAAGACTTTCCACAATGTCTGGTGATATATAACTTAAACTAGCACCTAGGTGAATTAAAACAGTAACAGGATGATCATGTATCATACCTTCAATCTCCACCATGGAGATTTGATGATCTACTTGCCTTTTGTCGAGTGCTGCATTGATTTTGGGTATTTCCTTTGCCACATCTCCCACCGTAGGTTCATCCTGTATAGAGTTGATGTTGTTTGCTTTTTGCTTCCTCAAGGGACATTTTGATGCATAATGAGGACCTTGGCATTCAAAACATTTGATAGGTGCTTTTGGCTCACTGGTCTTGGAATTATTAGGTGCATTTCTGGGTGCTGTAGAATTCTGTTGTGAATTGTTTCTAGAGTTGTTTCCTTGATAATTTCGATTCTGAAAATTTTTCCTTTGAAATCCGGAATTTCAACTGTATCTGAAATTTTTATTTTTCTGTTCAGAATTGTTGGGCTTATGATTTTTCCAGTTTGACATTCCTTCTTTTTTCCGATTTGTGTCATAACAGAAAAATGCCTTTCTCATAGCCTCTTCCAAGGTTTTAGGACTATCATACTCGATTCTGTCCTTAATACTGAAAGGTAAACAACTCAAGTAGCTTTGAATTTATGGTTTCTCTTCTATGAGGTATGGTACATATCTTAGTAAGTTCAGAAACTTACTATTCATTTCCTTCATGTTCATACCTCCCAGCTTCAAATCGTAGAACTCTTTGGATTTTTCTTCATAGTACTATTCAAACAAGTACTTCTTTTTAAAGTATCATTTAAAGGTACTCCAACTTACATCTTTATCCTTGATGCATTTTACTCGTTTGATGTCCTGCCACCAAATATCCACCTTTCCGGTCAAGTTATATATATCCATTTTTGCCTTCAAAGACTCTGAATAATTATAAATTTGGAAGTATTTCTTCATACCGGACAGCCAAGCTTCAGCTTTCTCTCCCTTCTCAGTTTCTCCATTGAAAATTGGAGGTCTAATCTTGTTTAACTCCCTAGAAATCTGCTCATATTCCTTTTGATTTTTCCTTCTAGGTTTGAAATCTCCTTCACTACTATCATTGGTGTAGTTACATTTCTTTCCACGTGTTTCAATAGCATCTTCTGATGAGGTTGAACTGTCGTTCACCTTGCTGATTTTCATTTTCTTGTTTTTATCAGCATGAGATAGATCCTCAACTTTTGAAATATCTTCATTATCTTTCTCTTGTTCCTTAGTTTGGCTCTGTTCAAACAACACTTGATTTAATTGCTCCTGTGCTTCCAGAATCATTTCATTGTCTTGTTTCACTGATCGTATTTCTGCTTTTAATTCATGAAAGGCACGTAACAATTCTGTCGAACTGTTACTTAGTTCACCGTGACCTTCTGCTACATAGTGTTGTCCCGAACTGTGACTGTTTGGCTGAAATCTATCGTCTAATTGTTCAGCTGAGTTCTCCATACCTATAACTGAAAATGATTTATGGATAACACAATAATTAAAATTTCAAATTAGTATAATTGTATGCTGTATAATATTTTCTGCTGCGTGTATTTGGACCTCTTTCAGGCCTAGTGTTCGAACCTGGCTCGGATACCACATGTAACATCCTGAATTTTCATAAAAATTTAAAATTTTTGAAAACAACATTAATTACGATAATTTATGATTGTGGAATAATAAATGTTGATTGTAACAAAAATTAATTAAACAGATGTTAGTACCAAACCAAATTTAAATCTGTTTAGTAGCAATGTAATAGTGACAACTTAAACATATTAACAACTGTCGTAATTATGGTAGCAAAAGTACTAATAGAGCGGGAATTTGATGCGACACTGTTTCTTTTTGCAAAGATACTAACAATTTGACTTTGCTACATAAGGGTGTCCTACGAGGTACCCTGGAGCTTACTTAATTGCAACGCTAAAGCATATTGAATGTCCTATGTGCAGACGACAGGTAAGAAGTTTCAAGGCTACGTGTAAAGTTCAAATTGAACGTCGTAATTAATAAAATGTTATAATTCTATTGCGACTCACCAGAAGTGTGCAAGTATGGGTTTTATATCTATAATTACTGTTTTAAGATGTTGTCTGATGACTCCACAATGTTTAGAACAACATCCTCTATTTACGTCACCATGTTGAAAGTCTTGTTGTTGTAGTTCTTGTTGTTGTTATAGCCGGCTCCGTCATCGTCTTAGGATAATAAATACTGGTAAATTATTAGTGTCGTGATTATATTACTAACCGTCAAAATAAAGTAATAAGAGTCAAAGTATGGAGGTTAAGACTAATCATGGTTTAATACAAAACAATGGCCTTGTTACCAAATCAAAATGTAAACTCCTACATTATTGGACTTTTGAAAAAGAAAAGATAGACTAATGGTTATTATACTAACCATATGATTTTTGTGATAGACATTCTATATATTAATTCATAAGGGAAACTAATCTTGCTATCGGTTTTCAATAATTCTAAAGTTATGACATTGCAATAATATGTTGGTCCTATGAAAAGTATACCATATCGAAATAATATGAATTTTTTTTTTTAATACAAGGCTAAATTTATGCCTTGATTTTCTAAGTTGACAATATAAAGTTAAGTCCTATAACTACTATGTAATCGTAACTATAATGTTATTAAACTCATGAATAATCTTTTGAAACTATATCATGAATCAAAATGCACTAACATTCATTAATTGTTAGCAGGTTTCGAGTTCTGGTTCATTAATGTGATAGGAATGTCGAGCTACCAGGAGATTGTCCTTCGATCCTGCATTGAAGTCTTGACATGAAACTCACAGTGACAAGGATCAATGCCATTCCACGTATGGTGATAATGCTATCATGGTGAAATTTGAGACTACTTTGTAATGTTTAAGACTTAGTACTCCTCCGAGCTGGATGTGAAAACAATCCAATGTGATCCATCGTGGCAATTGCCTTGCATGTGAAATGACTTGGCATTAATTCCAAGGGTTGTTCGACCCAATGCAATCTCGTTGGCAAGATCATGAACGTTGATTCCGATGACATTGAACCGTTAGATTGTAACCCTAGCTGCTATCGTTGAGTTGGTTTAAGAAATTGAAATATGGTTTATTGTTTCTATTGTATCGGTCTGTGGCCGACAGGATGCCGAAATTTCTTAGGGTTGGAAAAAATTACAGGAGGTCTCGACCTCGAGTTCCATAGATAGTTTTTGAGTTGCAGGCTTTAATCCATGGTTATGGCGATGTAATATGAGAATGGCACTTTGGTTGAGTTGATAACGTGTAGAGGGTTTCGAAACTCCCCGTTATGAGTTTGTATGAGACATACCCAACTGTAATTTAATGGAAGTTCCTCATCTCGTTTGTAGTAGAGATATCGTCGTCTTTCTGGAATTTGGCAAGGAACTTGGTCTCCGCTTATGAAGGTAAGCTTCGTTGAAGATATAGTAAAATTGTTATTTGGATTTTTTATTCTTTTTTTTAAGTTATAAACAATGCCACTATCGATTTCTAAGCTGTGGTTCTTTTGTCAGTTGCAGGGTTCGAGAACAAAATGTGGGCAAGGGTTTGGAAAGGGGAAAATGAGCTTCCATCCCTGGTAAGCTCAGGGTCTTTTGAAACCTTCATAGGTGCTCCTTTGTTCTCTGATGATGTGGTTGATTCCAACGGAGAGAAAAACAGTCTTGCCATGGCGTCGTTTGTCGGGGACTCCTTCAAAAGGGTTTTAAGTTAGTGTGAAAATATAAGATGATAGACATTCATTTATGTTCTTTGTGTTTAATTTTAATGTAAATAAACTTGTCCATAAGGAATGTAACACTCAGATTTTTGAGTTTCAGTGATGAAGGAAAAACTTTGTTGATTTCATTTTATAACTTATAAATTTTGTTGTTGGAAGTGTTGATTCCTTCTTCTCGAATCTAGGATATGTATGGATGAAAAAATTTTGAACATCCACCTATGGATATGTGTTAATGTGTGAAAATTATTGGAGACGAGGCTCGTTTAACCTATGGCTAAAATCTCTGCCTTCTGGAAAATGATCACACTTTGTTTCTGTCTGGTTTTAAGTGGTTTGATTTCTATATTATAATTCGTTCCTGTCGAAGTTGTTCCAAGAACATGAAACCTCTAGTGGAGGTCTGTGCAACGATAGGGTAGGTCTGTTTTGCTTAAGAAAACAAAATAACGAGCTATGCCCTCTAATGACGATTTTCACGGTTTACAAATAATGTATGAAAATGAGAGTAAGAGTATGAAGTACCAATCAAGTCTATGCAACTTATTTAGTGAAACTCTGTAATGTATGATGTTGAAATGGTATTAAATTCGTTTGTGATGAAAACAACCGATCAAACCCTAGTTCGTGTTTTCTTGTTTAAATAGAGATTAGATTCTTGAAAAAGAACTTTTAAAAGCACTCTCGCTCGATCCAAAACCTATGTAAAATGAGTTTTTGCAAAACGATAACACTAACAGTATGGAAATCAACACTAACAGTTTAAAACATCTATCGGATAAAATGACTAAAAGCATTAGAATGTGTATAATAATTTCATTTTCTGTTTGTACTATAAAATTATAGTAAGAAATGGAAATGGTGTATGTATGTGCAATGTGAAAACGGTGTGATGTCTTGTTAAATACAGTCTTGATATGATGATCACATTCGTTTATTTGCTGTTATGTTATTACAATGTGAATACAATATGATTTATAGAATTATGATTTCTATCTATTCCTATGTACATAGTAGTGATAAGAATGATGCAATGCAACTGTACAGGAAATAAACATTATTTGTTTTTCATATAACTAAGGAAAACATTATATATATATATTAAATATTATACAGAAGTTTCTACAATTTTTAACTATAGGACAGAAATTGATAAACTTATGAATTACTATATTTATCTATCGAATCAAAATGGCAAATTGCCTATCTTATCATCTATTCTTAATTTGCGTATCTATACTAGAGTACGATGCACAAAACAGCATGGGAAAAAATATAGATACTGATTTATCAATCATTTAAACTTTAACATTTAGACTTCAACAAATTTACAATTAGATTCTGTTTTGAAAACAGGAAACAGAGATTACTAAATATACAGAACAATTCTACTAGCTAAGATAAGGTAGAAAATTTGTAAGAACCTGGATATATCTGTAGGGCAACAAACAGCCCAAGAAGACTGTTCCACCCAACCAATTCCTGAAAACAGTCAAGTACTATCTTAGGACCCCCGAGCCTGTTCACTGAACCACCAGGAGGAAGAAACTTAGGAAATAGGACTTCTTCCTGCAGTAGCAAATAACTTCTGAATCTTCAATAGCTAGCAGTCCGATAGACCTGCACCAGCATCTCTGGTTCTTCTCAGAAATATGTAGACTCAATATTGCACTTCACAACTAGCCTCCCTATTCGAATATCTCAGTGATCACTTGATGCATGTTGGGTCCAAGAAATGTCCCTTTTTGGCCACCTTTATTACATCATTTTCCCCTGATTCCATCCTACTTTCATGAGCTATATCCATGTCCTTTCCAGATCAATCAATGATATTGACAAGTATAATTTGTTATTGCCTTATTTATTTTTATGCCTAAGATTGTTAAAGATTATGGATTTTAGTCCTATGTTTATATTGATCTTTGTGATTTCATTTAGCCAAAATCTAAAGTGCAGGTGTATCAGCTCAGTAGCACCAGCTGTGACTCTTCAAGGCACCAGCTCCTCATAACTCCAAGGGATAGAGCATCCTCCACGCAAGCTGTATCGGATCCCCACTGTAACAGATTCCATTGAAGCAGGTTCTAGCTGCGATAGATAGGTGGCATTCCAGCTACTGATTCTATTGACCCATTAATGATCAAAGCAACAACCTCCTTCATAATTAACAGCCATGTTTAATACGCTGTATCAATTTGCTATAACTCCATAGCATGAAGATCATAGATCTTCATTGCTGCGCGATTTTAGTGGATCTGAAACTGTATTTCCTTTGTATAAATTCCAGAAGGATTTCGTAGCCTAAGGTTGGACAATCATTACTTGTGTAAGCTGTAACAGAGCACTGAGACTCACGATCTTCCATCAATGATATGAGAGTAGAGTTCTTCATTTCTGTGTCTTAATTTGCTGTGACTCTTGGCATCTCTGTTAGAAGGCCAGGGCCCGCCTTCTCATAGAAATAGTTGGTTTAATTAGGTAGAGTAGTTTAGTTTTACTTCTGTTGTGTGGTGTGGAATGATTGCAGACATTATTGGTAGCTGTAACAGAGTTTAGCTTTCCTTTTTGGTAGTTTGTAATTGCATCATGAATAGCTGTAATAGAGTGGTGTGACAGTCGACTGTGTAGGATAATTTACTTAATTTGCATGTGTGTTTTAATCAACTGTAACATCCAAGCTCAATTCCAATTATATTCTAGTTGTTTATGCTTTCTAGGATTTCCATTAATTATCAATTAGAGTTCAAGCTTGTGTTTTAATTCTGGTTGCTGTTGTATCTTCAATTACATTCATAGATTAGAAAGATAATGGTAGAGTTATAGTAGCTACTGGATAGATCATTTTGGTAAAGATTGAATGCTGTAGTTTTATAATTATAGGATTTAACTTCTTGCAAAAGTAATCTAGTTTCATTTCATCATTAGATCATTAACTTGCTGGGTTGATTTCTGTAGGGAAGTTGCTTTCTTTTGGATTCTTAGATGTATAAATTAGATTAGTGTTCTTAGGGAATGAGTTGGCTGGACACATAGGTAGGATCATTATTTACATTCAGCAAATCAACTGCTTGATCTGTTTATACATAGATTGTGCTTATTGCCTTTGAAATAAAAGACCTTCCTGGGTTTGACAATTTATATTAACCATTCTGTGTGTTAGCTTTAATTAACTGACATATAGAGTGACCAACATTTTGGCGCCATTGCCGGGGATGGTAATAGATAGACAAAGTTAGTAGTTGGTTTCATTTGATTTTATTTTAGTTCAATTTTTTACAGCATGCATGAATACAAGAAAAACAAATCGGGAACCCCCTTTGAATACTAACATTGCAGGTGGAAGAGGTCGAGGTTGTAATGCAGGTCAGGGAAGACACACATATATTGATGAGATAATTGCTAGAGATTATTCTTCCACTAGACCACCATGAAACTCTACAGGAATGGGAAATTATGTTCCTCCCAATCTTGAACATTCAGCATCCACAGTGGAGAACACAATGGGACCTTCAACTCCTGTTGCAGAAAGTAAACCTCCTGAAGATAAGGGAAGTGTTGTAGGTGTACTATATAGAGAGGAGATTTATCATATTGACGGAACCAGAGTTACTAAAGAGGTCTGGTTGGAGACTCGCAGAATAGCAGAGGAAGAAAGAAGTCGAATGGAAGAGAGGAGAAAAGAAGAAGAAGCTAAAGCAGAGGAAGAATGCATAAAGGAAGCTGTTGAATTTTGGACTAGAACCATGGATGGTAGAGAACAGGGGGGTGAGAATGAACATGAGGATCGTTGGGAGGAAGAAGGATAAAATAATCAACCTGGTAATACGGTGGCTACATTAGAATTCCCTATCCTCCAGACACTTGGAGCAACTCCTATGAAGAATATCTCACCATCAGCGCTCCCTAATTTTCATGGTAAGTCCTCTAAGGATCCTGATGAGTTTCTTTTTGAGTTTGATATCCTCTATCGCAGCTATGATTACACCTCTAGTGCTCAGAAGCTAAAGCTATTCCCAACCACCTTGAAAGGAAATGCTCTACACTAGTTCATGAGTTTGGGTCATGAGACCGTTACTACTTGGGACCAAATGAAGAACACCTTCCTTTCTAAATATCAAGAATATTGCAAAACTAGAGATAGAAAGGAGGAGTTGTTTAAAATGGTTCAGAGGGATGAAGAGAGTTTGGAAGACGTTGTGGAGAGATTGCTATACAATTTGCAAAGATCTGGTCATGCTGAGATTGGAAAGGATGTGCTCAAGATTATCTTGCTAAGAGGATTTAGAAAAGATTTCCTTGATATGTTGAATCTGCTGGGGAAAGGGGATATCTCAAAGGAACCTTTTGAACAGATTATTGAATTATGTCGAAGGTACTCCAGGGGATCTTCCAGAACCAGCAAACGAGACAAAGACCGAGACTAGGATGTCTTTACTAGGACCCAGAAGTTAGCTAGTGGAGGTGCCACTCGAGCAGAAATAGGAAACCTACTGGAGAACTTTAAAACAGACGTGATAAGCTCCATTTCCTCAGAGTTGGATGCCATGAGGGAAAAACAGAAACAAGTAGTATAAGATCTTACACTTGGGGTATTCTGTCCTAAATGTAGAAAGAAGCATCCACTAAAGGAGTGCCCGTTGGACAAACAAGAGGTATGTAGGATATGTGAACTCGAGCATGATACTAAAGAGGGTCCTTCATTACCTAAGGTTAAAGCATTCCTACATGAATCTATTCCGAATGTAGATCCAGCATACTTTATGGCACAGAAGAAACCATGGAAGCCTAGAAACCAAGGTATGAATCCAGATCAAACATTTTTCCTACATAATATGAATGGAATGAACAACATGCATAATATGAATACACAATTCCCTTCACATTATTCCAATAGCCAGTGGCCTCCATCTCAGAACACAATGCAAAATCCTAATTCATGGACACCATGGCCACAGCAGTCAAACCAAGCTCCTTGGAATTCCAACTCTTACCAAGGAAATAAATTTCCCCATCACCAGACTCACTATGAACAGTACCCTCCTCAACAGTATCAGCATTAGCAGTATCAGCAACCACAGCTCCCTTTCCAGAACAATGTTGCACCCATGAATGCACCACATCGACCACAGCTACTTGCACAACCTAACCTGAACCCAAACAATAAAGCAATCTGTCAATTTGATACTGCCAACATGCCTGCATATTCCATCACTCAGATTCCCTGCAATGATATACAATTACGATCAGGAAGGGTGGTGGAGCCTATTATCACTGAGGATGTTTCACCCCTAGTGATTGCAACTGGATTAAATTAGCATTATGAAAACATGGTTAATTCAGCAATCCCCATTATTGAGGATGCTGATACTCCTACTGAAGCAGCAGCTGAAACTCAGGAAGCAACACATGATCTGTCACAGCCTACACAGTTGAATAGAGAACCACCGTACCCTGAACAATTGCAGTTGCAGAAAACAGTGGAACAGCCCCGATTTGATCTCGTGGGAGAGTTGAAAATTTTGTATGTTAAAATTCCACTATTACAGGCCCTCCATGATGTGCCCATTTATGCTAATACAGTTAAAGATTTGTGTGTTAAGAAACCAGGAAGAAGGCCCAGGGATCCTCCCATTGTCCACGTGCTGGGAAAGCTTTTAGAATTGATAATGGGAAAGGCACTTGTGGCAAAGTACGATGACCCTAGGAACTCGACTGTTACAGTGCACATAGGGAACACACAAATTCCAAATGTCTTAGTGGATTTGGGCGCAGCTATTAACATTATGACCATAGAGACTATGAAGAAATTGGGACTCACTAATCTTCATCCAACCCCTGCTTTTTTGGAACTTGTTGATAGATCAACGATCAAACTGGAAGGAATCCTAGATGACCTCGTAATTTTAGTTGACACATGGGAATACCCTGTGGATTTTTTGGTATTACAGCCAAAATCTCAGTTGGGAGGACACCCACTGATCTTGGGAAGACTTTGGTTGGCCATAGCTGATTCCTGTATCAGCTGCCGGTCAGGTTCTATGACTATTTCAAACGGAACTGAGATAAAAAAATCTAACCCTGTACCCTCTAGCTCGACCAAGCATAGAAGCTGAAACTCCATTGTGGGAAGATTTAGAGGAGGAAGAGGGTGTGCAACCACTATTAACCATAGGGAGAGCCTTGACATTTAAATATGAAACAGAGGATGATGCCATTAATAGTTTCATTAATGAGCCCACATCAGTCAATAAGAATGTCTATCAAATCTTGAACAGTACTTTAGCTACAACAGAACAAGAAAATATTACAGAAGAAACTTTGATCAGTGATGATAATGTAATTCCAGTAATTAAGAATTCAAAGAGTGTTCCAGTGGAAATTGAGCCAGGAAAAACATTGACTATCAATCCTAATCTGGCACCTAGCGAGCTGGAACAGCTAGTCACTCTGCTGAAACAGCGTAGGGGAGCTTTTGCTTGGGAGTACACAGACATGAAAGGAATTCCTTCTCATCTGTGCACTCATCACATCTATATTAAGAGTGACTATAGGCCTATATGCCAACCCCAACAAAGGATGAACCCAAACCTGAGAGACATAGTGAAAGAGGAAATCCAAAAACTGTTGGAAGCTAGATTTATATATCCAATTTCAGACAGTGAGTGGGTTTCTCCACTTGTGATCGTGCCAAAGAAGAATGGGAAATGGAGGGTCTGCATGGATTACAGAGAATTGAACAAGGCAACACAGAAGGACCATTTCCCCTTACCTTTCATTGATCAGGTCCTTGATACCTTGTATGGGAAGAAGTATTTCTCTTTTCTGGATGGCTTTAGTGGCTATAACTAGATTCAAATTGCTCCAAAAGATCAAGACAAAACCACTTTCACCTGTCCTTGGGGGAATTTTGCATACCGAGTACTTCCTTTTTGGTTGTGCAACGCACCAGCTACATTTCAGGGAGCAGTGATTGGAATCTTTTCAGAAATGGTGAATGATTGCATGAAAATTTCTATGGATGACTTTACTCCATATGGTGACAGTTATGAAGAAGCACTGAAGAACATAGAAAAGGTCCTGAAACGCTGTGAACAAAGCCAACTCTCTTTGAGCACTGAAAAGTGCCACATGATGATGAGTGAAGGCATAGTGCTGGGGCACTTCATCTCTTTTGATGGTATCCAGGTAGATCCATCCAAAATCAAGGTAATTGAAAACATACCAACTCCTGGGACACAGAAGGATGTACATAAATTCTTGGGTCATGCTGGCTATTATAGAAGATTTATAGAAATTTTTCCAAGATAGCTTCTCCTTTGTTCACTTTGTTGATGAAGGATGAACAGTTTGTTTGGAATGATGCACGCCAAATAGTGTTTAATGAGCTAAAGAAGAGCCTATCTACAACACCCATCTTACGAGGACCCAATTGGGCTCTGCCTTTTCACATTTCTTCAGATGCTTCAGACACTGCCATTGGAGCAGTTTTGGGATAGTAGGAAGGTATTGCTCCTTTTGCCATTTACTATATTAGTAAAAATTTGTCTCCTGTTGAACTAAAATATACTGTCACAGAAAAAGAATTTCTTGCCATTGTTTATTCCATCAATAAGTTTAGACATTATATTACTGGATATTCTACTTTTTTGCACACTGATCATTCTGCTATCAAGTATTTAATGAATAAACCAATCACAAATGCTAGAGTTACTAGATGGATTTTATTGTTACAGGAATTTGATATTACAATTATTGATAGACCAGGAAAGGAAAATGTTGTTGCATATTTTTTATCTCGACTTACTAACAGTGATGACAATTTACCAATCGAAGATTCCTTCCCTGACGAACATTTGTTTGCAGTATCAGCTCATTCCCCATGGTATGCAGATATTACTAACTTTTTGGCTACAGGTAAGCTTCCAGCACATCTGTCAAAGAGAGAAAGAAGGAAGATCATACAACAGAGTGCTAGGCACTGCTGGATTGATGGCCATCTTTTCTACACAGGGCTTGATTTAGAAATCAGAAGATGTGTTAGAGAAGATGAAATCTTCAGCATTCTTAAAGCTTGCCATGATGAGCCCTGTGGTGGACTTTTTGCTGACAAAAGGACAGGTCATAAAGTTTTGAGAATGGGCTATTTCTGTCCTACATTGTTCAAAGATGCGAAGAAGTATGTTCAAGCATGTGATAGCTGCCAAAGGATTGGCCAACCCAACAGATTAGATGAGATGCCTTTACAACCACAGCTTGTGGTTGAACCGTTTGATAGGTGGGCTCTAGATTTTGTAGGGCCTATCAACCCTTCCTCAAAGCAGAAAGTTCATATCTTGGTTTGCACAGACTACATGACTAAATGGGTAGAAGCTGTAGCCTTGGTCAAGGCCAATGATCAGGCTGTGATTGATTTCTTGTACGAAGAGATTTTTACTCGGTTTGGAGTACCTAAGGAGATCATTACAGACGGTGGACCATAGTTTGTATCTCACAAGCTGGAAACACTATTGCAGAAATTTCACATTCAGCATAGAATGACCTCACCATATCATCCACAGGCCAATGGGCAGGTGGAGAGCACGAACAAGGTCATTGAGGCTATTCTGACAAAAAAAATGAAGAGCCATCGTAAAGATTCGGCTGAAAGACTTTCAGATGCACTGTGGGCCTATCATACCACTTGGCGTAACACCACTAGTTTTTCCCCATATGAGCTAGTGTATGGAAAGAATGTTGTTTTTCCAATTTAATTTGAAATCAGAACTTTAAAAACAGTTGTTGAAGAAAATCTAGATTTATCAGAGGCACAAAGGAATCGACCAAATCAACTCAATGAATTGGATGAGAAGCGCATAGCTGCAGTAACTCATATAGCTTTAATCCAACAATAGCGCTCTAGATGGCATGACAGATTTATAAAGAAAAGAGTCTTCCAAGAAGGAGATTGGGCCCTGTTGTATGATTCACGATTTAGGAGGGACTTTAAAGGCAAATTGTGCACCCGTTGGTTAGGACCCTATCAGATAGATCAGGTATTTGATAATGGAATAGTCTAGTTTATCACCATTGATGAGAACAAGGTACCATTATTTGCAAATGGTCATCGGCTGTGACTGTATCACAGGCCAATCTCAAGGGAGGGTTTTATTTCACAAGTTGCAGCTGATCCAGAGTATCAGTTAATGTCAGGACAGGTATTTTTAAACCCTGTGAATTCCTAAAAGTTGCAGTTTTCACACATATTTTTGTACATAAATAATCGGTTTTTCTTTCATTCTATATTTGATCTATTTTTAATTTTTCTTGCACTTGATCGGCTTGTTTTGAAGAACTGTGTGCAGGGACTTATTGGAGGAGCAGCAACCATGACTGGGCCAGATGACTGCAGACACCCCATATATGTTCCTGATCTAATAAATCTCTTTGACGAAGATGGATAATTCGTGGTCTTCCACAGATAAAAATTGCTTATACTACAGTTTGATGCAGCTGTGACTCCGCTACATTTTCCATTCTGCCAATTTCGTAGCTGTGACTCCGCCACATTTGCCCATTCTACCAAATTCTGTAGCTGCAACTCCACTATCTCTGTTTACCTTTCAAATTTCGTAGCTGCGACTCCGCCACATTTTCCCATTCTGCCAAATTTCATAGCTGCGATTCCGCCACTTTTGCTCATTCAGCTAAGTTGATAGCTCCTATTCCACCATTTTCGCTTCATTTTTTCTCCTTCCCAGTAGCTGAGACTTTGCTACCTTTTTCCATTCTGCTAAACATAGCATCTGTGACTCCACTATCCTTGTTTAATTCTGCTAAACTCAGCAATCGCTATTCCGTTCTTTCCACTTCATTCTCACTCCTTTCGTACAGCTGTGACTCCGCCATTTTCGCTTATTTTTCTAAATTTCACAGCTGATACTCCACCAGTTTTCCTGCTCTCTGATTAATGATGCCAATAATGATGTGACTGGGCATTAGTTTTGGTGCTTGCTCCATAAGGTCCAATTACGATCCACCACGAAGGAAATTTTGGATGCCTTAAGTAGCTGTCAGCCCAGGTGGCAATGGCCACACCACTTCGGCACATGTGCATTTATACCCGTAAGGACAACGGCTGGCTGCAATGATTAATCCATGGCTCAAACTCATAAACGCAAGGTACGGATCCTATCTTTTACATGATTTGGCAGAAAATTAATATGGTAATAACGATTATGTCCTGTCACAACCCTCGATTAATGAACCCATGTGAATTACACTTTAAGAATTATGTTAAGGTCATAATTATAATTACTCTCCGTCACCTTACCCAATTTTGCACCTGCTACTCCTATCCGCTAACTTCATCGCTTCAATAGAACGTTCATACTGGCGGAGACTAGCCTAAAACCCAATTTTTGAACCCCAACGACCCTTTGCATGTTCGTAAGCTACAACTTTCCACTTCTAAACTAGAAATTGTTGAATTTTGAACCTTGAAAAGAGATTAAGATGGCAAACCCAGTCAGACATGAACCAGTAAATACAGACACTGTATGCGCCAATGCAGAGGTTCTTAATATTTTCATAGCAGCAAGTTGGATGGCATATTTTGAACGGTTGAATGGATTTCACACAGAAACCGCATTGCAATTTTCTCTCAACCTGAATGATACTCACTCTGAGATGAGAGGACTGCGCATGGATGCTACAGAGGAAATCATAGCTGAAGTTACTGGTTTACCGATGGTTGGGAAAAGTCTATTTGGATGGAAGGTACATAATGCAAATGCGGTGAGGGAGTTTTTGTCAGTGGGAGGGTAGGTCATTCCAAAGCGTCATGGGTTGGAACTGGCTTCCTTACCACCACCCTGGAATCAAGTAGCAATCTTTGTGAAAAGATATACTTCTTGTGGAGGTAGGTACCAAGTCGTTTCCTTTTCTGAAATTCCCTTACTGTCTCATTTGCTCCATGGTCATTTAGTAAATAGAACATTCTATCTGCTTAAAACCTTACAAACCATGGCTGGATATGCAAGAACCGCCCAACACCCAGTTTCCTCCCTTACTAATCATGGTTTAATTAAATTACTGGTCCTAAGAGCCATTGCAATTCATAATTTAACCTGGGAGCAATTTTTGGCTGGAGATGCGCCAATCATACAACCCGTATTAGAAGTGGGGGGTGCTGGTGAAGATAGTGAGGACCGGATTTCCTCAAACCCAGTTGGGGGAGGCTGGAGCAACAGAAAACCAGGCCAATGATGAAGGGGAAGTAAATAAAGGAGAGGCAGCAGTAACAAGAAACCCTATAGTAAGGGAAATTGTGATGGAAACACTGGAACATGATGAAGAAAGAGTAGAATTTGTAACTGCAGAAGGAGATATTCAATTAAAAGAAGCTGAAACTGGAGCAGCTGTTGAAGCTGCAACAGTTGAAGATGCAATTGCAGGAGCAAATATTCAAAGGGAAGGACATCAAACAATAGAAGAAGGGATTGTGGAAGTTTTGGAAGTTGAATACTCTTCAGAAATAAGGGGTACTATTATTGAAGAAGAAAAGATTAAGGTAGGGACCCCTGTGTCAAAGAAACAAAGAGTAAGATCACGAAACAGGAGCCATACACCTACTGCAACAAAGAAAAGGAAAATCCGAACTATTAAAGCACCAATAGCAGTAGGCATGGAGGAACACCCAGTGGGAATGGTGAGAAGAAGGACTCGATCAGCAGCAACAAAAGAAGCAGCTGTGATAGAGAAAACAATAGAGGAAGTGGAAGCAATGGATGCAACTGGGGATAATATTGAATCACCCCTAGTAGAGACAGCAGAGGTAGCAGAAGTAGCAGAGGCAGCAGGAGCAGTTAGAGAGAATAGGGAACCATCTTGGGTGGAGAAAATACTTGTGACAGGAATAGATTTAGAGATTCCCATTTTAAACCCTAAGTCATCTACTGTTATGCAGGAACCTCCCAGAGAAGAACCCTAAATTGAAAATCCCCTGCTTGAAAATTAACTATTAAAAGAAGAGGTGCAGATATTGTGAACTGAGCTGGAAAGATGGAAGGGGGTAGCTAGAAAACAAGTTGAGAAAAATTTGAACACTTTAGCAAATGCTGCAAATTTGTTGGAAAATCCATCTTTTACATTTGAAAATGAGGAGTATGGGGAGACTGTTTGTCCAAAGTGTGGAGATATATTTTCTTCAGTAGGACACAGATTTGTTGTGTTGGGACTTTCATCACAAAATCATGTACAGATAGAAAAGGTGGAAGAAGGAATGCCAGGAATCGAATTGAAAGGGGAAAATGAGCCAGGAATTGAATAGATCCCTGATTTGAATTTAGGGGATGAAACAGTACAGTCCCAACCATCAGGGGATATTGAGCTTCTTCAGGACCAGTCTTATCAGTCAGAAAAATATGATATAAATAAGAAACAATCTCAACAGTTTAAAGAGGAACATGGGACTATTACATAAGAACCAATACCCTTGAAAATGTTTAGTGAAGCTGCAATTCAGACAACAACATTCGATATCAAGGATCAAGAGGAAAACACTGTTACATAAGAACCAGTGCTTCCAAAATCATTTGCTACAGTGGAAACACAGATTGAGCTATTTGAGATTGAAATAGAGAACGAGGGTGCTGTCACATAAGAACCAGCAGCCCTAAGAATATTGACTGAGACTATAACATAGACTGAGGAAAATGAGGTGGATATGAAAATGAAGAATGCTGTTACACAAGAACCAACATCTCTAAAACCCATGGCTGAGACTGCATACATGCATAGACCACTACAACCCCACTAGAGGATGAAACTGTCACAATGCCAAGGCAAGGTAAGGAAGTCATTTATCTGGATTTTGATGATGAGAAGGAGGTAGAAGACAGAAATATTCAATGGTTGCAGAAGAAGGTTCTTTGGTTAAATCTCGAGTTGGATAAATGGCTCAAGTGGAGTGAACAGTTCAGAACAAGTATGATCTCTCTCTAGGAACATAGGAATGTCATTAAGGGGTTGAGAGAAAAGTGGGCTGAGGAGTTATTCTTCCAGAAACTCCGGTGGGAGAAACTTCAAGAAAAATTGGAAGGATTGAAGAAACTTAAGTCCCTGCAACAAGAAAAAGATAAAATGTACACTCTCTCCATAGAATTGTTGAGTTGCAGGGCTCCATCCCCCTCTTACCCTGTTTTTCTCCATAAACAGACAACCTTATTCCAATTAAGAGCTCTCAAGGATGGGAGATCATTTGATTTGGAAACAGCCACTCAGTTTCTAGAGACTTTTCTGAAGAGTGACTTTGAGGATCAACATTTGTTATGTGAATTGTATTTACATGACAGGGCTTGCTACATTGACTTTCCATCTAATCCTTTACCTATTCTAGGGGATATTCAGCTGAGGGCCTTTGCTTCCTTTGTCATTAATCATGTAAGATGGCGAGATGCTTTCCAAACCATCCTTAGGAATGAGGAGAATTCTACTCTTTGGATTAGGGGGGGACCTCAGAATCCATCAGCATTCATGGAAAATCATACTAAAACTCTCAGGGTTCCCTCAATTGCCTGATATTTTGAGAGACTGCGAGATAGACTCCTTACCACATGTGTCCCAATGATCCTCAATATGCAGCAGAGTGCCCTGGAAGGTAGTGAATACAAATGGTTGTACTCTTCCTCATCTCTTAAGGAAATGGATCCATATGGCTTTGAAAATTTTAGGCAAGCTTTGACAAGGATTCCTAGATATGTGAAGTGCATGGAAAGGTGTGGGTCTTGGTGGCTTGGTTTGAGATTCAAATTACCTCTCATTTGGTTGCCTTTAAGCAATTCTTACAGAACCAACTATGCTCTAACATTAGAAGAAGAAGAGCTGTGGTGGGGGAATTGGGTATCCTGTTATGGGTTTGTTCCTCGAGGGGAGGCACCAGAACTCACTTACAACCTTACAAATCTCCACAGATTTCACTCAGACTCAGATTCGGATTAAAGGAGGTTGTTGCATGAGGACATGCAATTGGATAGTTGGGGGGAGATGTTGGGTCCAGGAAATGTCCCTTTTTGGCCACCTTTATTACATCATTTTTCCCTGATTCCATCATACTTTCATGAGCTATATCCATGTCCTTTCCAGATCAATCAATGATATTGACAAGTATAATTTGTTATTGCCTTATTTATTTTTATGCCTAAGATTGTTAAAGATTATGGATTTTAGTCCTTGGTTTATACTGATCTGTGTGATTTCATTTAGCCAAAATCTAAAGCGCAGGTGTATCAGCTCAGTAGCGCCAGCTGTGACTCTTCAAGGCACCAACTTGTCATAACTCCAAGGGACAGCGCATCCTCCATGCAAGCTGTATCAGATCCCCATTGTAACAGATTCCACTGAAGCAGGGTCTAGCTGCGATAGACAGGTGGAATTCCATCTATTGAGTTTGTTGACCCATTAATGATCAAAGCAACAACCTCCTTCACAATTAATGACCCTGTTTAATACGCTGTATCAATTAGCTGTAACTCCACAGCATGAAGATCATAGATCTTCATTGCTGCACAATTTTAGTGGATCTGAAACTGTATTTCCTTTGTATAAATTCCAGAAGGCTTTCGTAGCCTGGGGTTGGACAATCATTACTTGTGTACGCTGTAACAGAGCACTAAGACTCACGATCTTCCATCAATAATATGAAAGCAGAGTTCTTCATTTCTGTGTCTTAATTTGCTGTGACTCTCGACGTCTTTGTTAGAAGGCCAGGGCCCGCCTTCTCACTGAGATAGCCGGTTTAAGTAGGTAGAGTAGTTTAGTTTTACTTATGTTGTGTGGTGTTGAATGATTGCAGACATTATTGGTAGCTGTAACAAAGTTTTTCTTTCCTTTCTGGTAGTTTGTAATTGCATCATGAATAGCTGTAACAGAGTGGTGTGACAGTCGACTGTGTAGGATAATTTACTTAATTTGCATGTGTGTTTTAATCAGTTGTGACAACCAAGCTCAATTCCAATTATCTTCTAGTTGTTTATGCTTTCTAGGATTTCCATTAATTATCAATTAGAGTTCAAGCTTTTGTTTTAATTCTGGTTGTTGTTGTATCTTCAATTACATTCATAGATTAGACAGATAATGGTAGAGTTATAGTGGCTATTGGATAGATCATTTTGGTAAAGATTAAATGTTGTAGTTTGATAATTATAGGATTTAACTTCTTGCAAAAGTAATCTAGTTTCATTTCATCATTAGATCATTAACTTGCTGGGTTGATTTCTGTAGGGAAGTTGCTTTCTTTTGGATTCTTAGATGTATGAATTAGATTAGTGTTCTTAGGGAATGAGTTGGCTGGACACATAGGTAGGATCATTATTTACATTCAGCAAATCAACTGCTTGATCTGTTTATGCATAGATTGTGCTTATTGCCTTTGAAATAAAAGACCTTCCTAGGTTTGACAATTTATATTGACCATTCTGTTTGTTAGCTTTAATTAAATGACATATAGAGTGACCAACAATGCACATGAGGAAAATATTCTGCAGAAATATTGATTAAGAGCTTCCTGCTCAATTCGAATTTTCCTTTATAGGCTACCTAGGCCTTTTCAGATGTTATTGGGTCATTAAATGAGCTGCCTGCTCACTCCCTCCACCTGGGGGATAATGCCACCTTTTTAGGGGTAGTTGTCCCATAACCAACAGCTAGTGGGGTGATGCAACTGCTTCCATCTGTCCCATACCTTCCAACAACTTCCATTCCTCCTAGTGGGTCAATGAACACTCATTTAACAGTCCTCTTGGGTGTTTGTCTCCTAATTAATTTATTTAAATAATAATATTCAGTAATTACATTCATCCTTGATCCAAAACTGATCATAATTACAAAACTTTGTAATTAAATTTAACATAAAGTATTTTGCAAATAAAATAATAATTTTCAGAAATTTGGGTAGGTGACATTGACTGCCAATTATATCTTTTGAAATGGAATTGATCACTTCTGTTATTGCTACTTCTATTCCCTCTTCTACTTCTATTGATGGCGTTGTGTTATTTTTGTAATATTCAACAAGATGCTCAAATTTACAGTAGGGTACCCCTACATATTTGCATTACTGGTTGTAGTAAATATAATGGAATGGAGTGAATGAAACATTGAAAATAAAGTATTGGTACTGAGTGCACCAGTGTTTCCAGGCAGTGGTCCTTCCTAGGAAAATCCTATGATTGCAACAGTCCCGAGAGTGTTCCATAGATATGTATGTATGGTTTCAGTACCACCCACGAGTGTATTCTAGGAATTCTTCTAGAAGTGCACTCAGGAAGTTATGGAGTATGCTCCTGAAAATGTTGTCAATTGGAAGTGTTTTGGGCATGTGCTATCGATTTATATGGTCTTACCTGAAGTTATATGTTAAAATGCAAATCTATAGGGAGTCCTATTGACTCCTACAAAGGATTTGGATTGACAAGTTTTATTTTTGGATTGTTTTGTTGAGATACTTGAGAATGCTCGAATTGGCTTCAGAAGCCACAAATAAATTTACATATCCTGTCAAAATCATTTTTGGATCCCAGTTATATCTGCTTCTTTATAGCCTTTTGCTCACTATATTGATTATGTTTTCTTTTGTGTGCATGCTTGTAATTGTTGAAGCTCTGCTCTTCAACGACTAATCATTAGACCATAGGTCTGAATATTCTTACAGTTATTGCATATCTAACAAAGATAGCTATTGCACACAACATTATTTTTTAAGTTTTTATGTTAGTTCTTGGGTTCTCAGTGAATTCTTTTGGTATATTACCAAGGATCCTATAACAGGGTAATAGAATGATGACTTCCTGGCCTTGCAGGATGCTGTGTCTAGAGATCAACAACTTAGGGACACCCATGCTTATGCAGATATTCTCCCAAAGGGGCATGATCACAACTCTCGGGGATTTTTAAGTATGGAGGATCATAATGAATCAAAGTCCATCTGTGAGGAAAAAGAGGTCCTCTCATGGCAAGAACCTTTATCCTAGCTTTATAAGTTTATCTGATTGTTGATGCCTGTGAGTTTGTGGACTTCTTAGATTGATTTATGATTCTTTTTCTTGGTGCTAATTATGGGACATGCTCAGATAGATCTAGGTTCGAGTGTTCTTAGACTGTTGATTTGTTGTTGTTTGTTGTTTTTATCTCATTCTGCTGAATGTATTTTGTCATTTATAGATACA
The DNA here is from genome assembly GCA_027924585.1 of Larix kaempferi. Classification (NCBI taxonomy): domain Eukaryota; kingdom Viridiplantae; phylum Streptophyta; class Pinopsida; order Pinales; family Pinaceae; genus Larix; species Larix kaempferi. The sequence goes on along the minus strand of BSBM01001530.1, from coordinate 26,179,470 downwards.
GAATTCATTTGTGTATTTCTCATCTAGTAATGGGATTTATGTTCAAACTTGAAGGATTCAAAGGAAGGGATGGAAAGTATCAAGGAGAAATATATTTCAAAGGATGCATCATTGGTTCTCAAATTTATTGAAGCAATTCATGTAGCTGAACAGAGACAAGCTGATTTAGATGCCCATATCTGCTCCGAGTCCAAAAAAAAATTAAAGGTTTGAAAACAATGGTCAAACTAATAGATGGGTTTATCTTGATTGCTCTTAGTCATTTGTGGATGTAACATAATTTCCTCTCTTGTTTCTTCCTATCTTTTAGTTGTGGACAATTAGAGAGCAAAGTGTTCTGATAAAAAGACTCTTGTATTTGGTAATCATGATAACTGGCATATATATGGAGAGACTTTACTAATTGAACCTTCTCTCGAGGTTATCTACTATGCTAAGATCATTGCCTTGTGCTGACTATTAATGGATTTTAAATTTTTTTGTAGGAAAAATATGAGAAGGAGCTTAAGGATGCAAGGGCAAGGGAGCTTATGTATGCAGAGGAGGCAGATACTCTAGAAAAGGTTTTCACACTATATTTGTTTTTCATGTCATTGTTTTCAAATATTATTTTGTGAAGCTTAACATACACACAATACTATATTTGCATACCCAAAATTTTACTCTATGTTTTCACAAGTTTCACCAATAGTGGAGTTATACCCATTAATAATGTGCAAGAAATGTGTTGCATTTATTTTGAGTTACTATAGGTTAATTCTAGCTCTTAAAGGATGATTTTGAATTTCATGATAAAGTAATCTAGAATTACAGTGGAATTGAGTCATTTTATTGCTAAAGCTATTATTCAACCAACCATTGAAATAATTACGAACTTTAATTGTCATGGTCCCACCCTTGCCCCATACCTTTGAAAAATGATATTTCCTTTAATTCTTTGTTTTGGTCTTGTGATCCAACAGGCATATGTTTTGTTAAACATTTAAAAGTTATGTGACTGCTTGTTTTACAAAATATAGTGTCGGAAGGGAAATGCTAGTGGATCCCTATTCTCTATGTCTTCTTGTGAATGGTCTATCCGGTCCTCATTTTAAATCCTTCTTAATTATTTTATCTTGTGGGATAGCTATCCTACAAATTCAAATGATGCTACTTCAATTCTGGAAAAAATACATAGCAGTGTACCCAAACCCACTTCCCTTGGCTCTCAGGGCACTCCAGATTGAAATTTCTTCTTTCAATTGAACTCATATTTCCCAGTGGTGAATCTATTTTGGCTTCCCATGGCCCTATGAATCTATATGTAAACGTTATTCTCATTTGATGGTTCTGTGTGGCTCATGTATCTACTTTGTGCAGTACAATTCCCATCTATGATCCTTATGAGCACAAGGTATTAAAACCAATAGATAGTTGTATGACTACTTTTAAGAATGCTAGATACCCATTTTTATCCATTTTTTGTCTTCTTTCTATTTATTTAAGATCAGATTGTTCGGAAAGAAATTCTTTTAGAGGATTCCTCTTATTTTTATAGATACTGATAATCTTCAGATGTTCAGTTTTTACTCTTTTTCCCCTCTTCAATAATTTTATGATATTATTTTTTATATTTACATGTAACTTCTCACCCCACCCCCCAGCCCTGAAGTGAGAGTGAGACATTCCTCACAGCTCATGAAGATGCTTAATCAACAATTGGTTCAAGAAGAATGAACATGTCACAAGCGAGATTTGAACTTAGGTATGGAGGATAACAATTCCTCCTTTCAACCTCCCCAGCTAGATCCAATTGACAAAATTCTATGATATTACATGTTTAATGGGCCAGACTTTTCCTCTAATTTTCTTTGTTTCTTCTTTGTTGCAGAAATGTTGTTATTATTTTGTCTTTCCAAATCTCTAATGCTAATCATATCTCTATTTTGATCTACAAAAACAGTGGCATCCTTTTTATTCTTACTTGTGAGTCCTTGTTTCATATGTATATTATTTAGTCTGCCAGCAAGGAGAAATTCCTGTTAGTGATGTTGATTTTCCCTCTTCAGTTTGCACTCCATCCCGATGTTTGGTTGAAGAGTTGGAATGCATTGCTCTAAACATTCACACTGAAGATACTTTTGTTTTTCCAATGGAAAAACTTCGTAGCTTTTAATTTCATTGAAGAGAAGAAGTTACATTTTGAAGGTTTCAACGCACCGTAAACATGAGAGGAAAACTATAAACAGTCAGTCCATACTACTCCTATGCTTTCTTAAATCATAGCTTCAAAAATAAAACAAATTATGGGCCTATTACTTTCTATTACATGATTACATTAAAATTTGAGGGTTGTAGACCCAGAAAACGACTTCCATAAAGATAAATAAGGCAGATTTTCATTCAGTTTCAGTTGTCCCCATTGTCATTATTCATCTCACTAATGCATTTGAAAAATACCAGTAAGGATAGCTGTTATAAGTTGTCCGGAAGTTGATGTATTAGAGCATAGAAGAACCATCCCCTTCTTTCCCAAGATCTTTAGTTTGAACTTTGAAGCACTCCTTGCTGTCCCAAAACTCCTGGTCTAGAGAGTTCATCTTCTAGTGTATTAAACTATCTTCGTACATGGAGGAAAGGGATATCATCAAACATCTCTACCAATGTCATGATCTGGTCAGGTAAGGGCCTGAGAGAGATGTTTTACAGATTGAAGGTTCCTTTGATACATGCTATGACTAGATTAGACTCCCTAGAAACCTGCAACCTGGTGACACCTTTATCCAAAGCTACCTTCAACAGAATTAGTAATGCATGCAACTCATCCTAGTTGCTTGATCCCCTGCCTAAGTCCAATTTGAAATTGATGAAGCATCTGTCATTGATCCACAACACTCCTTCTGTTCCACTTAGTCCTGGATTCCCCTGGCTAGCTCCATCAAAGAAGTCCCATCTCTTGGACTTAACAGTATGTTCTGCTTTCTTTGACACTTTTCTGTTTTGGATGCAGGTAGATATCTTCATAAATTAACTTGATCTTGTGATTTACTTCCAAAGCGGTAAATGGTTTATCCTAGAGTAATATCTCATTTCCAGTGATCCAGATCGACCATGAGACAATGCAAGGAAGTGCTTTGTGATCCACCAACTCCATCCTACTTTTCAAGCCATCCATCAGGGAAGGACCTTCATACTTACCTATCCCCCCTGTCAGAGTATAGACCTCCTTCCATACCTCCTTAGTATAAGGGAATTCCATTAATAAGTGTTTGATATTTTATTCATCACCTCGGCATAGCAATAATATACATAGACTAGGCCCTTGTCAGGATCTCCTTCGGAGTACCTCCCAAATAGGCGCCTTATCATTTAGGTCTGGCCATATCACAAGTCCTGATTTTAATAGTGCCTTAACTTTCCACAATGGCTTCCACCACCTTTCTGCTCCTATTTCTTCATTAAGAAACATGGCTTTATATCCAAAACTTGTAGTAAATTTTTCATTGGGACTTTCTGATCATACTAAAGAATCATCCTCTTCTTTCAGAAATATGTAGTTAGTATTCAATCTACAGACATACTTATTCCACATATCAGCATCCTATACATCCAATCCAATCATCCCTGCTTCTTTCTACCCATAACAACAAAGGTTACCTCTGTCTTGGATTGCCGCATCAGCTAGATGAACTATAGCCTTAGCTTCTCAACAGGCCTTCATTTAGTGTATAGATTCCATTACAGCCAACCCAGGGATCAAGTCCAACTCTTAACACTATTTCCATTCCTTATCTTCCATGCTAGCCCGTTTCCTACCCTGGTGAAGGCTATCACAATATTTTCGCATAATGGAGTAATTTGCAGCAGATTTGGATTTGTCTTATTTACTCCTCAATGTATTTTGGATATTATAACATTTTTCCACAGACCAGGTGTTTTGAGTCATCTCTATAGGCTCGTGGTTGTAAGTGCCTTTTTAAATAAGTGGATGTTTTTGAGGCCCCATCTTCCCATAGCTTTTGGTTTTTCCAGTCTTTTCTATTTCACCAAAGGTAATCCCTTATTTGATCCCAAAGAAAATTGAAACATTTGCTTTGAATCTTTTCCAGAATTCCCACAGGGATATATGCCATTGAGTGCCAGTGGACTAGAGTGACTTCCAGTATGGACTTTATTAATGTAAGCCTTCCTCCTCTAGATATCCAATGATTGTACCATCCAGATACTCTTTTCTCCACTTTTTCACATAACCAGTTCCAATTCTTTGCTCCATGGCTGTTGGGTTTTAAAGCAAATCCTAAGTATCTTAGACCTCTGTTGAAATCCAGAACTTGGAAAGGCAAAATCTAATTAATTCCTATGATTTGATTGTCACTTAAACCCAGAGAAAGGGATAGAATATTTTGTCATGTAGACATCCATTCCCATTGCTATGCTATATACATCAAGAGCCTTGTTTAAGTACCCTGCCTCTCTGATAGATCTAGCTTTAAAGAGTAGCACATCCTGTATAAAAAAGGATGTGTGAGATTTAGTGATGCATGCTTTTATCACTCTCCCTACCTGAACCCCTTCAATTTTCCATTAATTTATAGGCTTCAATGATCCTATTCAGGCCTTGAGCATCCAGGAGGAGCAATAAAGGAGATGAGGGGTATCCTTGTCAAGGACCCTAGTGGGATTAAAGAAACTAGATGCTGAGCCATTTATCAATATTGCAAAGGAGGAATATTTTGGGCACCCTTCTATCCAGTTGATGAAAGGGATTTTGAATCCCATGTGAACCAGAATGAGCCTAAGGAAAATACAATTAACCTTATCATAACCTTTGGATAAATCAATTTTGATTACCAAAGATGGGATTTCTTTGTCTTCATTGAATGCAGTCCCTCCTAATCAATACCATTTGTGTCATGAATTTGTTTCCCTTCCAGAAAACCAAATTGTTTTGAGGAAACGACATTGGAGAGAACCACTTTTAGCATTCTGAAATAATTTTATATTTTGAGTTGCATAAGGAAATTGGTCTAAACTCATCAAATGAAGTTGGATTATTGATTATTCTTTTATGGAATCAGTGTTAAGAAGGTAGCATTCAGAGCTCCCAACACTTTACCAGGTCTTCTTTATTTCTCAAGCATAACAAGTATGTCATCTTCTAGGCATTCTTAAAAACCTCGATAAAAATCAATTGACCACCATTCAGGGCCTAGGATTTTATCCTTTTGAAAGAAGAAAACTACTGCTTTTAGTTCTTCTCTAGAGGCTTCTGCCTCAAATTCTTCATTTTCTTCTTGATTTACAAATCTAGGGAAGAACTCAGCTAATTTTATCACCTCTGCAATATTGGATCTTTCAGGATGTTTGTACAGCTCACTACAGGAATTAACCCCTAGATCTGCTATTTCCTTGAAATATGAGGCTTTGCTTTCACATGGCTTTGGCATCTCCTAGATTGTATATATGATTTTTGTCCCCTTTGCATAGTTTTGAAAAAATGTATTGTTTTCATCCCCTTGGGATGATTAGATTGCTTTGCTCTTCAATCTCCATTTGGCCCACCCCCATTTTAGCATATTTCTCTTCTTTTCTTCAAGGTTATTTATTTTTGTTTTCTCTACCTCATTGAATATACCATGTGGGACCTTGCCAAACAACTCCTCTATCAATACATCCACTTCATTAATATATTTTGTGAGTAATTGTACTAAGTACTTAGCTTTTGACCACTCCATAGTGGCCCTCTTAACACTTTGGAGATTTGAAAAGAATTGGAACATAGCTGATCCTTCCCCCTGAGGATCATATTTCCACCACTGGTCCTTCACTAAATCTGAGATTTCCTTATCTTGCAGCCAATGAGAGTTGAATTTGAAGGGCTTTGGAGTTTTTTATTTGTCTTTTTATAATTGAAGAAATAGTGGAACATGGTATGATACTATGAGATGCCCCAACCCCAATCCAATTTCTTATGTGCAAACTCTTTACATGATTTGACATTCATTTCTTAGGTCAGCCTAGCAAAATATTTGTGAAGTATACATTCTACAAAGGTAAAGCAGCATTGGGGATGCAACCCAAATCACCTGAGTATAGTACATTGGATGTACGTATTTTCTAATTCAATTTCTCTTGTAATTTTATTGAAGTATTTTGTAGGCTGCAATTATATTTTTTATTTATGTTTGCTGGTTATTCTGCATTTGGTGCATGTAAACATTAACATAACAGTCCTGTTTTATATTTGTGCTTGTAGTATTCTTACATTTCACATATTTTGTGAATTGTAATTCTGTCAATGCAAATTTTCAATATTCTAATAATAGCAAGCATAAATTTCCTACTATATTTTTTGTCACTGAAGTCAGGAGGAATCAAGCTTTCAAAGGATGGTTGCGTGTTCCTTGATTTTGGTCCTGCTGTTGGTACTCATCAGTATGATTGGAGTAAGAAGCAAGTATCTTCACCCTGTCCAAAGCATATGCAACTATTATTTCTTATGCTTGAATGTTCCATCTTTCCCTTTTCTCCATTTTATTTTTAGAGCCATGATTTATTTTTTATGTGAAATTAAAGGCCTAAAGGATTTATGTACATCACAGATAGGAAATGGCATTTGGTATTTAAAAATTAATGGGATATGGTATTTTATAGCAGAATTTGCTAGAGCTTAAGATAGCTGACAATACTGATTTATTCTTTTTGTCTCTATTAAATCTCTCGATGACATTTCTTTTTTACAGTAAAATATTATCAATTTGAAGCTTGTTTCCATTATTTTTGGATTTTTAAGTAATTGATTTTCAGGGGTTATTATTTTTTGCAGATATTTGCTTTATTCGTTCTTGAACTTGGAACAAATGTTTAGCACCATAATAAAAACAACTTGTTGTCTCCTCCTTGATGCACTTTCCTAAAATCCAAAATGGTCATGGAAATTAAAAAAAAAGAGAATAACAGATAACAACTTATAAATTTAGAGGCCATTCATTCAAATCTTCAACTACTTACTATCTCTGTGTGCTAGCTTGAGTTCCTTTGAGCTTCATGCAGGGATTCTCGGAGTCAATCCCTTGGGTTGGATTGCTCTGTTTAATGCCTTGTTTAATGTCCTATCAATTCAAGTGTTGTAATTAGCATTGATAGGGTTACATTGGGTACCATCTACAAAATTCACTAAGGATAATCTGTTTATTGCATTGTTAGGGCCCTCTGCTTCATTTGCACCTGCACCATCAAGAATATCTCCTACTCATCATTATTGGGGCATGGAAGGTGATATTCTTTTGTCTTTCATTGGAGGGAAGTACTTTTTTTTTTACGATATCCTTGTCCTTAATTCAGTGAAGCTTGACAAGTGCTTAAAAATGTCTTATCAATGTTTATAGCATGAATCTGACACACTTTCTGATCGCTGCTTATTCAGTGAAGCTAAGGTATATCTTGTTTAATAGTGTTTTTCAAACATTGGACTGCATTGTTTTGACATATTGCTAATATTCCACTTGTCACAAGACTACATTCCGAAATGCCTAGACTGTTCCTTCACTCAAAATATATGACTTGTAAAAATTTCAGTTATTCATAACTTTGTATTTACATGTAGAATTCAGCTTGGTGTGTCCAATGTTAATATCCCACTCCTTACATTTTATTCTCATATCAATCCATAAGGAATTCTATTTAAGGGTGTTAGCTCAATGGTAGAGCACCTGCCTTATAGGCAGGAGGTTGGTGGTTCGATTCCACTGTGCCCTATTTATATTATGAAACCACTAAAAAGAGATAAATGACTAAACAAATGACCAAAATTTGCATATAAACGACCACCATTACAACATGAGAGATAAGTGACAAAACAAATGACCAAAATATGCATATAAATGACCACTTTTGAGTTGGCAATCGCTGGTAGCAAATTAGCGGTCATTTATCACGTGACCATTAATGACTAACTATATTACCAAATTAATGACCAAATATACGACCAAATATATTACCACAAGACAAGCTATAAATGACCAAGCTAAATATGACCACATTTTTGGTCGCGTGATATATGGCCACTAATTTGCTACCAGTGGTCACCAACTCAAAAGTGGTCATTTATATGTGGATTTTGGTCGGTTTTTTGGTCACTTATCCCTCATTTTGTACTAGTGAAAGGATCTAAATAAATATATACAAGGGAAAATCAAAGTGGCATTTGACCATGAAGACACATGGAGGAAGTGGGACCCACACAAGCTAGATTTTCTATGCCACATGGCATCCTCCTCTTGTCAATTTGAATCCATGAGAATTCCAATGTTATGGGGATGAGTTGGAAGGGAATAATACTTGGCATGAGTCAATGAGGTCGAAATGTAGAGGAAGATTAACTCCCATGGAAGAGGAAGAGGCAATTTGGAGCTAGTGGGACACTTAGGCTAGATTCCCTAGCTCTATGACAACTATGATGAAGATGCTATAACACCTATGAAACAAATCAGACCTGAAGGATGACATATGACATAGATGAAATTTTAGGGCTAAACATAGCCTCCAAGAGGGCTCTCAAGTGAGTTAGGGCAGCCAAAGAGACACCAATTCGAATTTGGAGAAGGAGAGGGCTAGAATTGGAACAACAAGTGGCATACTTGGAATCTCTTCCTAACTTGAGTTACCATGAAGATCTTGGAAGGAATTCGACCCATGGAGGACCTTAGAAGCTTATAAAATTCATGAACAAAGAATAATAGCATCTTTTGATCATTTTAGAATTTGCATTTTACATTTGGAGAGGAGAGCTAGTGGAGTGCTACTCTACTTGCCTTAGCACCAATTTCAAGGGTGAAAGATTCTCATCCTAGTTGGTAATTGGAAAGGCCATTCATAACTTTCATTTGGATCTTTAATGAAGTCTTTTTTTCAGGTTGAAGCTACAGGGAATATCATGGTCACATCTCTTTCATCTTGCTTCTATAACCATTCTTCTATTTCTTGGCATATTCTTGCTCCTTGAGGAGAGGCACACTCGTTGAGGTGATGAACTCTATGGGATAGATCTTGAGACCACATATATTTTTATTTTTATATATATTCTCCATATTTTATTTTCATGATACTCTCAGGTTAAAATACTAAGTGGAGTTATGTAAAAATATCAAACAATGCAAAAATGATGCCATTTCCCCTATATTTTGTTGTTGGAGTTTGAAGAGACACCATTTCGAGTTATATAAGTTATTATCTATGATTTTATGGATGTATGGAATTTTATTAAAGTTCTGAATGAGTTCCATTAACAGATCATAAGACCTTGGCACCTAAAATTCGAATTTCCTAAGTCATGGTGAAAATAACTAGCTTTCCCCCCTGTGTGAAATATTGCATATAAAAATTTGATTTAAAGGAGTTGTAGAAGTCCATAAGAAATAATTACTGATACATTGGGGATATAATTAAAGCCACTTATTATTTCCATGCATCTTTTAAGAAATTTGGAAGGTTTTAACAACATTTGGGAAGCCATCTTTGTCCACTACCCTTGGGGGATTTGAAGCTCGAAATTGCTAGTAACTTGCCCTACTTCGTCCAGATTGTAAATGAATGTTGAAAAAGTGTTTTAGGAGTTTTTAAGCATACATTAGCATAATTTATATGTCTGAATAACTCTCAAATACCTTCAGACCCAATTTGGGATAATTTGGAATCATTTGGAGACCAAGAGACCAATACTAGTCAAAGAGAAATTGCTAGTCAAACTCCCTACTTTGGCCAGAACTTAAAGGATATTTGAAAAATCCTTTTGAATTATATAAAGCATCCATAAAACTCATATTCATGTCCCAATATCATCCATACACCTTCTATAACAATTTGGGAGAATTTGGAGTCATTTGGAGACCAAGAGATCAATACTAGTCAAAGGTCGAACTAGTGGAAAAGTTGAAAATTTCACCATTAATAAAATCATAAAAAGAGACATTACAGAAAATGAATGTAGTTGTGGATTCTCTTTCAAGAAAATCAACCCTCTCTACTATGGAGGTTCCTATGGGTTGGAAAGATTAGTTAACCATAGAGTACTCTAAAAATCAATTTTCATGTGATGTGTTAGATGGATTAATTAGAGATGATTTGTATAAAGTGTTGGATGGAGTCATCTATTAAAAATATAGAATTTATTTTTTGCTAGGATCATAATTGAAGAATAATATTTTGGAGGCTACCCATGATTCACCTTTATCAGGTCATCTTGGTTACCTATAAACTTACTAGAAGGTCAAAGAGAGGTTCTCCTAGAAGCGCCTCAAAACTGATGTGATGAAGCATGTGAGAGAGTGTAGCACATGCTAGCAGAATAAGTTTGAGCATACACATCCATTTGGGTTAATGCAACCACTACCAGTCCCAGAGCAAAAATGGGAGAGCATTTCAATGGATTTCATTATTGTTCCTCCCAAGTGTAATATCCCTAATATGAAAATTTGTTCAATTTTGGCCAATTTTGAACCTTGGACTAGTGAAACCCCAAACTATCCCAAATGATCCTAAATGGTTTTGAATTCTGTTTAGAATGGATTGAGGAGTATTAGGATATCCTAATACATCTACTGGACAATCATACACTTTCTAAATTCCTTTATGACTTGCATTAACCAAGGATAAATGAAAGGGAACAATAGTACCAATTTTCCATGTGTAACCCCCCACTAGTGATTGACTCTTTGGATTCCCAAACAATGTATGAACCTCCCTAATTTTTTAACAAAGTCTTGACATAGGTAAAGGAATTCATTGAAAAAAAAAATTCAGAATTTATCATGATCTACAACTAGTTATTGCACCCATCAAAAAAAGAGCTGTAACACTTATACATTGCTTGGAAATTGTGAACAATTGACATGGAAAATGTTGCATAAAATTTAATCAAATTCAAAAGGGGCCTTCATAGTTTATTTTTGTCATATACAGTACATCATAGGATTCGCTACCATCTGAAAAAAATCATAGAAAGTATGATACAAAATAGATGCAAAACTACTCCAAAAAGTCAATAAGAAAGTAGGGGGGAAACTAGCTCTTTTGCTTGGAATGTTTACATTATAGACATAGGATTTTAGAGCTATGTATCAGATATACAAGTCAAAACAGTGCCATACATCATATATTATAACAATGGATTCACAAAATCATCCTCCGCAATTTTTATACAACTATGAGTGTGCCATCAACACTAGAACATGGACATTGAGAAGAATATGTGAGAAGAGAAATGAGAAGAAGATCTATGAAAGGAACTCAAAATGTAGAGGGAATTGCACCTACATTAAACACATCCTTTAATATCTAATAATATTTTTGAATGGCCTCTCCTCCAACCAAATTGGACAGGAAGTTTTCACCTTCGAAATTGGTTCAATAACAAGGAAGGTAAACACCCACCATGCATGGACAAGCTAAGATCTCCAAGAGTGCAAAACAAAAATGATACACAAATATGGTATCCTTCCTTGTCATATCCATTTATTAACTTCATGTGGTATCATGAGGTCTAATTTCACTCCAAGACACTCATCCAACACGAGTTAGTGGTTGCTTCCTTCATGAGACTCTTGTTCTTCTCATTCTTGCACTCCTCTTTCCCCAATTCAAATTAGGAATATTGGCTGACCATAAATCCCTCTGTGCACCCTCTTGATGGCTATTTTTAGCCCTGCTATGTCATATTTGTCATAGGTATTCCATCAGGTCTGAATTTTTCATATTTTTCATAGATTCGTTCATTATTGTTGTCATAGATGCCATGGAATATTGCTACAACTATCACAATTTGTCTAGTATGCCTCTTCCTCTTCATTGGGAGTTACTCTTCCACTCCAATTCAAGTCTCCATGATTCTTTCCATGAATATTTCCTCTTCATCTACCCCAAATATGTTACCCTCCACCTTGAACTCATATTTGTGTGAGAATGATGCCAAGTGTAGTGGGGAATCTTTCCACGTGTGGGTCCCACTGCAACCTCTTATGTGCCCTCATGATCCAATGCCACCTTATTTTATTTTATTATTATTTTTTATTTTCCCCATTTAATTTTAATTTGTAAGTCTAAGGTCATTTTGGGTCTTGTTGATCCTGTATCCCACATTTTAATGCTTCCACCCCAACCTAGGGAACTAGTAGGTTAGTGGAATTTTTCTTGCATGATAATTTATTTGGATGGGTACATTCCAAACTTTTGGTTGGTGATTTACTCTTCATGTGACCCACCTTTTCCATTTGGCTCTAATTTTGCATTATTACTAACTTGGACATCATGCTTGGCAATTTTTTGACCATTAGCACCAATTCGACAAACTATCATGAACATGGCCAAGTGGCTTAGGCCATTGTGATCCAATGAAAAACTTGGGGACATGAAAAGTCTTCCCCTCCCAATATTGGTTGTACTCAAGCAATATGGACCACCTCCACGAAAGTTTGAACCCAACCAATGGCTTCTCACCTCATGCAAGTGAATATATGTATGATGAACCATTTGTATACTTTTCCACCAACTTCTGCAAGCTGCTTCATGAACTCCAAAATAGAAATAGTTGAATCCAAATGTGATCCCTGTATCCCAAATGATCCTCAAGAATACAAGGTGCAATATATATTCTCCTATGCAATGCATAAGAGTCATATGGAATTCATCATAACACCCTACAAGAAAAACATAAGTCCATCCAAAAAAATGTTTCCCATGGAGGAAACAATCACCATCTACTGCAAAGACGAACACATGGAGAAGAGAAGAGGCTTTATTCTTGAATCCAACCAACCAAAATATGTTCCCAATGATCAACAATTCCAGGGTCCAACTGCTTGCGCACTCTCCTAGTGCACAATGTCATCAAGGACCAATCTATAAAGGATGGGATTCCAGGGTCCCACCAATTGCGCACCCCATCAATATATAATATGAATACATGCAAATCAGAATGTGGGATTCCCATGTCCCAATGCTTGTCCATTTCTATCATGCACAAGGTCTCCAAAAACAAGACATCAAACTAGGAGGAGTACAATATCCTCCCAATTATTTCAACCAAGTGTGGAATGCCAAGATCCCACTCTCTAATGAGCATCCTCCCAAACATCATAAATACAAAATATAGATCATCAAATTACATAACAACATCATACAAATGTACATCAAGGAGGTTCCTCACCAATTAATCATGAAAGTGCTTGTACATCCAAGTAAGTATACCACCATTTTCCAAGTGCATACAAGCATCAAGTGACCAATCAAATATTCTCCAATGACATAGGTGAGGGTCCCATGTCCAAGAATGCTTCTCCAAGAAAGTGTGGGAGGTGTCATAGAGTGTTTCCATGTGTGCTTTCACCCAATCGTTGGATGAAGAAACTCTCCCATCAAGTGAATTACGTAGTGAGAAAGACGAAGAATGAGTACCATATATGCAACCATGAATATGTGTATCATCAAGAAATAACAAACGATGTTGCTTCCAATACGAATGTGCTCCAATCATATATCTCTTCACCCAAGTATTGTATGAATTTCCTCCAACATCAAATGAACTAAGCAAGGATCAAAGAAAATCACGAGTCTTCAAGGGTCTCAAGTCAACATCATAGTTGCATCCATGTATGTGAGAGTCATCAAATGAGAGAAATGGATTCTTATGTTGCAAAAGAGAATGTGGTGGTGTACTCAACATAGAGTCATCATGTAGTGTAGGAGTATCACACTCCTCATATGGAACCAATAAAAAGAAACCCATCACCCATATTTATTTTGGATGTATGCTGCAAAATGTGGAAGTGTAGGATGTAGGAGAATGAACCAACTCACTCAAATGATCATAAAGTGAAAAAGTTTCATTATGTGAAGGCTCCATAGGGGTAGGATCATGCACCTCCCTCAAAAGTGTAAAACTTTCCTCATAGGTTGGTTCCAAGGTAGTGGAATCATGCACTTATTCAAAAAGTGCATAACCATCATCAAGAGGAAACTCAAGTTCCTATTACACCACAACAAGTGCTTGTATATCACCAAGATAATCTTCAAACACATCAAGAACATGCAAATTTCCATGTTTCTCATGATCCATCATGTCATGATAATCCTCCAAACAATCTACCATATGACAATCTGAAACACAAGAGGAAGAATAAGTATCTTGAAAACTCTCAAGAAGTTGCTCAATTTGAATTTTGAGCTTATGAATATCCTCATTATTCTTCAGGTATGCCTCATGTAACCATTCATTAAGCTAAACCAAATTTTTTCTATAAAAAATCAAATACATCAAATTACCTTCGATGTTGAACATTGCTCTTTGAATCTTCTCCATGTCTTCAAGGAAGGATGGATCCTCCAATGATGAAGCTCTCCAACAAGAATTTGACACCAATGCTTGAGTGTCATGGAGTATGATAAGGGACTCATAGATCTTCCTTTCACTCATATTCAAAGACCCTTCAATGAAGGATGGTTCATGATAGCAAACCTCCTCTTCTTCCTTTTTCTTGGGATCAACTTCACATGGAAGCTCAAGTGGTGACTGGGAAGCTGATCTTGGTTCATATTTTGTTGCTACAAGGTATTCTTCTTCATGCTCAATGGATTTGGTACTTGCAGCAACCTCATCAAGGTTGATATCTATTTCACCATTATAGAGGGATTGACATCCATTAGTAGATGTCTCCATGCAATCTTGGTACCCATCAGTAGGAACCACATCATATCATCCACTAGTATATGCTTCTACAGAACTTGAGAAACCATCAATAGTTACTCTCTGATCCATGTTCTTTGTGAGAGATGCCTCTAGATGATCTTCATTAGAATAGGTGATGAATTCATTATTATGAAAACCCTCAATAGTAGGTATTCTGGTCTTATCTTTCCAAAAATTGGTGGGGGTGTCCTCATTTCTCTCTTCCTTTTCACTCAAACATATATCATTTTCTCTCCAAGGTATTTTGCAATAAGGGCATAGACCCTTTTTTACTAAATCCACGTCTTCATTCTTGGGCCTATATCCAAACAAAGCATCCAAAAAAAAATCGAAAGGAACTACGGGGGATGACTTCATTATAGTAATATAGGCTTGATACTATTGGGGCAGGGTTTTGCAAGTTTCCCTCCACCATGCTATTTCCTCCAAAGGATATTTCCTTGGTGGTGTTGTCCCCATGTCTACATATTCATTGTACAATTGATCACAATAGTAACCATCATCATTTCTCAATGTGAATTGGGTAGAGGTACTTTAAAAGGGTTCCTCATCCACATAGCTGCCATCATACTGCTCATACTTTGAATATGAATAATCATGGATGAATTTTCTTCTTCAATGGATGATCCAATGCACAATTTCAAGTACCATTGTTGGGAGGTGCATGATCCTACCCCTATGATGATCCAGTCAAGAAAGACTAGAATAGACGTTGTAACTATCTTCTCTTTCAGTATGTCCAATCCTCTTTGGAAATCTTCATTCCAGTTGTACTTCACTTCTTTTTTCAATAGTTTATCCATGGGCACAGTTATCTGTGCATATCCTTTGATGAATTTTCTATAGTATCCTATGTGTCCCAATGTAGTGCATAGCTGCTTAAATGAGTTAGGTGCTAGGAGGTTTACTATGATCGCTATCTTCGCTGGATCATCCATCAATCCTTGTTTACATACTATGTGTCCTAATAAAATACCATAAGGAAGAAAAAAGATGCACTTCTTTAAGTTCAAGGAAATATGATATTGTCTACACTTTTCTAACATCATCCTTAAGTTCATATGATGGTTCTTCAGAAGACCAAATACTATCCAGTCATCAAAGTAAACTTCTAATAATTTTTTAATATAATCCTTAAATGAATCTACAACCACTCTTGAGAATATAGTACGTGTGTTCTTCAATCCAAAAGGCATAACAGTGTACTGAAATGATCCCCATTCAGTAGAAAATATAGTCTTGTGCCTGTCTTCCACAGCGATTATGATATGATGGTAGCCACAAAATCCATCAGTAAAAGAGTATGCCTCTTGTCCACCTACATTATCTAGTACTTTATCTGTGAAAGGCGTAGGAAACGGGTCGTGCACAAATGCATCATTCAATTTTATGAGGTCCACACAAATTATGATTTCTCCTTTAGCTTTCTTGTCTTGAATCACCATGGGACATATCCATTCTGATTCTTCTACTGGTTCAAGGATGCCTACTTCCACTATAGAATTTGAACCCAAAATCTGATGAGAAAATCTAACTACATCTAACGAAAAGGACTGTGTTGTCGGATTTCACCTTCAAAATTACGAAATTTGATGATTTTTTTAAAAATTGATAGAAGGGTTTGTCGAATATCCGACGGCCTTGGGATATCCAACGATGTTTGTTGAATAGTGACCAGTGTCGTTGGCTATCCGACATAGTATTATGCCCGTGAATGTCGGATATCCAACGTCATATTATGCTCGAGAATGTCGGATATCTGACATTATATCATGCCCGAGGATGTCGGATATCCGACATCTACTCTCCAATGTTAACTATTCTTAATTTGTCGGATATCCGACAAATGGTTATATTTTAAAATCTATAAATTTCGAAACATTCCGACATGTTTGCTATACAAGCAACGGGTTGTGGAAGTTTTTTTACTTGGCGGACTGTTTTTCATTATTTATATTGTTTTTGTGATTAAAGCGAGCGAAGTGTGGAGCTTGATTTTCTAAGATCAATAATCTTCATTCAATCTTTTTACAAGAAAATGTCAAATAGAAATATTCCTGATCCAGACGAACAAAATCGACAATTGCTTGCTAGATTGTGGGATGGAGTGAAAAGAAGGGGTGATGGGAAATGGTATTGTCCATGTAGTCAATGAAGGGGCTTTAAGAGGAGAAGAATAAATATCACAACAACCAAAAAACATTGTAGGGAACATGGACACATTGAGGGGGGGCATGAATATCATCCATTTGTAAGTTTTACATTATATATGTTTTTATTTTGATTGCTTTTGTAAATGTATGTATTATTTTAATATTCCTATATTAACTTTTATCTATTGATTGTTTCATGTAATTATAAAGGAAAGACATCCTACGGCATATCGTCCAGAGGAAGTGCTTTCAGAACAAGTACCAGAGGAACATGGAGCTACTAATAATGGAGAACAAGTTAATGATCATATTGAAGAAGATGATCATACTGATAACATAGTTGAAGATGCTGGTACAAATACTTTGATCCATGATTCATTTAATGTTATAATGGATGATGATGATGATGATCATTTTGATGATATTCATGATTTACCTCTTCTTGAGAAGGCATACAAACCCCTTTATGAGGGCTCCAACACAAATCTTCTCTCTGCTATATTGTTGATAATGAACTTGAAGGTTATGAATGGTCTTTCAAACATATCAGTCACACGGATGTTAAGGTATGTAATATATTTCATCACATAATATATATGATCGTCTAATAATTTTATTGTTAATTCATAAGTCAAATTAATAAGGATGAAATGTGTTTCATTAATATTATTTCTATATTATATTAACTAGATCTTTATTTTAATTTGTTGTAGCATGATAGGTGAATTTTTTTTACCACCGTCAAATATTTTACCTCGCACATATCGATATTTATCTTCCATCATGAAAGAAATTGGAATGCAGTATGAAGCAATTCATGCATTCCCCGATGACCATGTTCTATATTATAATCAGCATGAATTTGCAACAAAATGTCTGGAATGTCATATCAATAGATATCGAACAGATCAAGTAACAAAAAAGGTGCCTCGCAAGGTTCTTCGTTATATTCTTATTATTCCATGTTTGCAACAACTGTTCAGGTGAAAAAACATAGTGCAGTTTATGGATTACTGTGCATGGAACAGAAGTCAAGACGACATTATTCAAATTCCTGCAGATGGGTCTGCATTTAGAGATATGGAGGAAAAATGGCCTCACTTTAAAGAAGAACCTTGTAATCTTAGGATTTCTTTGGTAGCAGATTGTGTCAATCCATTTGCAGAGATGAGATCCGTTTACTCGGTGTGGCCTATTTTTGTTATCAACAGTAACATTCCTCTGTGGTTGTCAATAAAGAGGGAGCACATAATGTTTTCGATGATTATTCCAAGTATATTGTGTCTACAACTTTTTTTTAATGTAGTGTCATCTCATTTGTCGTATTTTGTTCCATAATGTCATATATATATATATATATATATATATATTGTTTTTCTCTTGTGCAATATGGTTTATATATCTAAATGGTACATCTCATAATTATATTTTTTATATGTTCAAATCAATCAGGAAAGTACCAAGTCAAAGATATGAATGTATATATCGAACCTCTTATTGACGACCTACTAAAGTTATGGACTGACATCACTATGTATGACATATCTAGACCAATACGACAAAGGCAATTTCAATTCCATGCAATGCTTGTATGGACAATACATGATGTCCCAGTGTTAACTAATTTTTGTGGTACGTAATTATAAGTTCCACTTTATTTGCATTTAATTTTATGAACTAGTTAATATACTATGCATGCATGTTTTTCTAAATAATCCAGTCATTTTGTGTGTATAATTATAATTGACATAGATATTCCATCTCTTTATGTAGGTCTTCATACAAAGGGGACATTTGCATGTCCAGTTTGTGGTCCTAAGATCAAATCTCGTCATTCAAAAAGCTTAGGAAATGAGGTGTTTGATGAGTATAGGCACTTCCTTTCTAAGAATCATAGGTATCAAACTACCGAAAAACATATGTTCAATGGAAAGCAAGAGACTGCATTAAAACCGCAGAGAATGACACCTCACCTATTGAAGTTGCAATATAATAGAAATCGTCAAGGTACTTATGAATCATCATATATGAAATTTTATATTGTATTTTTTTTATTGTGTGTTGTTTACTGTAATTGAAATTGATTTATGTAATTTCTTTATAAACTACTATTCATGATTGTCGTTCATGTGATCATGAAGGAATTAATGGGCTTCCACGAGGAATGAAAATTTATCCTAGACAATTTAGTAGGTTTCCCTACTATGAGCACCTACAAATTGCTCATCTGTTTGATACAATGTGTATCGGAAAGAATGTGACTGAAACATTATGAAGAATATTGGATGGAAGGAGTGAGAAAGAAAAAATTGTGAAAATTTGCAAAGGCATTCAATAAGGAAACCATGCAATGAAAGACATCATTCAATTTCATAGCAATGGAGAGAAAATTAATATAAACTCACTTCCATGGATGTTAACGGACCAATAAAGTAATGTTGTAAAAGAAGTCATGCGAAAAATTAAATTTCCCATCGGATTTTCTGCGAACATGAAGAATATCATAACAAAAAAATGTGATTTTGCGGGGGTGAAAACGCATGATTGGCATGTCTTCATGAAGGTAATTATTATGATATGCATTTAATTATTATTATTTTTCTATTCCAGTGAATATGGTTGGAATTTTTGTTTGTCTACTCTTTGTTTAAAAAATTAAACGATTTGTATATTGTTACAGTATGTTCTACCTCTCTCTCTCCTAGACAACTTCGACAATGTCAAGCAAGTAATATATAATCTCGAGAAATACATGAGGTAAGTAGTGTTTTTTGCATGCGTTTAGTGTTTGTTTAATTCATCATAGAACTTATATTTGATTTTTGTTCTCTAATTCATGTTATGTAATATAATGTTTTTTTTCTTAAATCTCTTGATTGGTTTGTCATGTCACTTGTAGATGGTTGTCATCTAAATAATTCCATAAAGAAGATATAAAGTATTGGAGGAGAGAAATTCCTCGTCTCATGTGTGAAATGCATAAGCATCTACCTTCGGCATTTTTCAATGCACAAGAACAATACCTCATACACCAATTTGAGGAGATTGAATTGTGTGGACCTGCACACTCAAGGTCCATGTGGATGGTTGAGAGGCACTTGAAATTTATGAAGGGTTTGGTTAGACAACAAGCACATGCTGAGGCTTCTATGATGGAGGGATATATGGTATACCAAAACATGTTGTATATCAGTGGATATCTTCATATATTAGCTTCAAAGCTCAATTTACGTCACATTTGTGATCCAGACTCCAATAAAGATTTCGAAGGGGAATACCCGAAGGGGAAAGGTAGATCGAGGAAGGTGAAAGGTAATATAACACATTTGACTGTTGATTTTCATGTTTATATATTATACATATTCTATTTTTATATTCAATATTTTGCATCAATATAGAGTGTAATAAACTTTGTTAAGTGACTATACATTTGTATTGAATTTTAATTTTATTTTCATCAAACAGTTGGTCGAGAGTGGGATGCAATTCATTTATACATCGCAAACAATCTTGACTGGATGAAGGTATGGATTGAACGATGTGAACAATCTGGTCATGGAATATCATGGGAAGGTGTGGCTTCATTGGATAAAGCTTCACATCGCAATGGAGATACCAATCTAACACAAAGGGAAATTGATTTAGCATATGGTTTAAAAGATAAGCATGTAAGGATATTAATCAACCACACTATTTACTTTTTTTGCAAACATATTGCTGTTGTACACGCTGATTTTTTTCCCTATATAGCACTATAAACATGCACTTAAGCATAAATATTGGATCATTATGTAATCTTTTCATGTATGGATTTTTGTAGGTAAAACACCATAAGGCTATGTGGTGAAATGGTTGTAGATATCGCATCAAAAAGTTGGATGAAACGAAGAAAACATCAGATTGCGGGATATCTGTAGTCTTTGAGGTGACCAATGTTTCCTCTAGAAGTGTCAAACATCCAGAACTCTCTGAAAATCGATACTATGGGTATCTAGAAGACATTATTCAGTGTGACTTTAACTCCTTCAAGGTATTTCTGTTTGTTGTCAAATGGTACAGGTATTGATTGAATCAACGTGATCCCGATAAAACAAATATTGAACATGATAATGGATTTACCATGGTAAATACAAGGTTGTTTGACCCATGAACGGATCCTTATGTTCTTCCAACCCAATGTGAACAGGTATTTTACTCTGAGGTTCCAAGTAGAGCGGGTTGGTCATTTGCTGTGAGACATGATCCAAGGGGAAGGCCGGTAAATTATAACGTAGATGAAGGTAATGAAGATGTTCTCGAAGAAGAAGATGACATTGAAGATGATCATGATCAACATGAGTTAGATGATCATGTTCAAGAAGAACATGTCGAAGAATTAGTTGAATCAGATGATGTATCATACAATGTCCATGAAGATGATATCGATGATGACATGATGATCGTAACTGACATCGATGATGATGATGATATGGCCAATCCTTACGATGTTGAATCTGGATTGGATGATACAGATGATGACTTGGATGAAGAAGATGATGAATTCCATTGAAGTGTACGAGGTATGCAGTAATAAATCTACTCTATATATTTTGATTTAATATTCTCATAGAAATATTAATTTTATTGGTACGTATAATAAATTAATTGTTTCTTAGTGTTTTTTCCATTTTCATGTATGTTATAATTAGAAACATTGCTTGTTATAGAGTATGACAAAAAACACATTTAATTTTTTTGTACATAGATATTTTTGTCGGGTTATGGGGAATTGAGAGTGATGTGAGGGGGGGGGGAGGGGCCATAAGATCTCCTACCTTCACGTGTTTGGCCTTGTTTAGTAGAGAATATTAAATTATTCTTGAAACAAAGAGAATCTCAGTAAGGAAATGCACAATTATCATGCTAACCCAAATGGCATGCTTGATCATGTACTGCATGGGTCCAACATTGAAATTGTTTAAATTTATGCTGGCTTGAAATGAAATTTGGCATGGTTAGACAAGACACATGCATTGATAGTGTGGGAGGGTTTCCAGACTCAAACATGACTAACACCAACCATTTGAGCATCAAAAACCATACCTATAGATTAATTAATGTGCTACATGGGACCAACGTTGAAATTTTTTAAATATGTCCTGGCTTGTACTGAAATTTGGCATGGTTCTACTAGACGCATGCATTGATGGTGTGGGAGGGTTTCCAGACTCAAACATGACTGAAAATAACCATTGGAGCATCAAAAACCATACCTATAGATTAATTAATGTGCCACATGGGGTCAACGTTGATTTTTTTTAAATATGTGTTGGCTTGGACTGAAATTTGGCATGGTTAAACTAGATGCATGCATTGATGGTGTGGGAGGGTTTCCAGGCTAAAAAATCATCATCATCATCTTCATCATCATAATCATCGTCATCATCATCGTCATCATCATCTTCATCATCATCATCGTCATTATCATCATCATCATCATCCTCCTCCTCCTCCTCCTCATCATGGATGTTGTCGTCGTCGGATTCTTTTGAAGTCATAAGTCTGATATCCGATGCCTCTTGCTGTTGGTGGTATGGCGAGGTCATTGGATCCATCATCATCATCATCGTCGTCGTCGTCATCATAATCATCATCATCATCATCATCATTGACGTTGTCTTCGTCATCACCACCACCATCTTCAACATCATCATCACCTTCATCATCATCATCATCATCATCATCATCATATTCTTTATCATCATTATCACCTTCATCATCATCATCATCATCATCTTCATCATCCTCATCCTCATCCTCATCCTCATCCTCATCCTCATCATCATCTTCATCATCATCATCACCATCTTCATCATCATCATCATCATCATCATAATCATCATCATCAACAAAGGCCTTAAAAACTTATTCAACACTTTCAGCCAAGAGTACAAACATAATTCACAAATACTAATATCTCCATTTAAGATCAATACAAAGAGACAACCTAGTTTTTTGAGCCCACATTCTAAAAAAAAAGATGTAGTTGCAAGTTACATACAACCAAGGATATACCAAAATTTGAAAGGGTTGAACGATTTTGCAAATAAAAAGACCTATTATTCATGTAATATAGGTAGTGCAATTTGAGATTCTAAATCGTTTTACATGATATAAATTATATTATCAGCTTAAATGTGACAATAATTCATTGTTATAGTTGAGAAATCCACATATCACAACGAACTCATACCAAACATTATCAATGTTGGTAATTTTTTGATGGTATTGTTGAGGGTAACATAATTACTTATATTTAAAATATTGTACAAAAACAAGTTAAAATTTTATTTATACAATTCACTTATATCTTCTCTCAATTTGTAATATTTAGTGTGATATATCCTTAAAACAAAATAAATTATCCATGTAATATAGGTAGTGCAATTTGAGATTCTAAATTATTTTACATGATATAAATTATAATATCAGCTTAAATGTGACAATGATACATTGTTGTTATAGTTGAGAAATCCACATTTCACAATGAACCCCGCTAATATCCAACATTATCAACATTACTAAAAATATTGAACTTCTTGATGTTAGACATTGTTGACTTCAATTATTTTCTAATGATATTGTGGAGGATAACCCATATACTTATATTGTAAATATTGTAGACACATGTAAGTAATAGAATTATTTGTATTTTGTGTAATGTGCTCTTAATCAAAACAATGCAAAATGTTTTTTATGGCATATATACTCGTAGGTTAAAGAAATGATGTAATGAAACAAGTGGAGTCAAACATGCCAACAATCCAACTAATTCTAAATTTGAACTTATAAGATATGCTAAAATGTAAATGAAGTTATAATATTCAAATCATGCCAATAATCTTCATCTGGTATAATACCATTTTCTGGTATTATTCTAATTATTCCTTTCTACAAAACAATCTTCATTTGGAAACATCATTCCATGACCAAGGCCTAATGTCTCCCTAGGGTCCAAAGGCCAAGGAGATCTTGTAGAGTACTCTGTAACTATCATACTGAAGGGGGGTGGTAATTCCATGCAAACAATGCCATTGGATGACACGACTCTATGGATATTTGTATGAACTATTTTACATATGTTTATAAATAGGTTGATTTTGCATGCAAGAAGCACTTATTAAATGTACTCATTTCTCTTCAAAATAGAAAATGCATACTAAATGTACTCATTTCTCTTCGAAATAGAGAAATACAGTGATGATATAATACTTTTGAATAAAATCCATTTTCCTACATTATATTATAATAATATTCAAAGACACTAACTATTTTAGTTTAGAAATTGACGAACCTATCTATCCAACTCAACCAAAAATAAAACTAACTATAGACCACCACAAAGAATAACTGCGTTCAGGTTTGACTAGAAAATTAATTCAACTCTTTGAAATTAGAGAATGATGGTTGAAAATAAAATGGTTTTTTGAGGGTGAAAGTAGTAAATAGTTAAGTGTTATGTAAATTTAATGATAACCTAATTTCCATAACCATCCAATAACGCATGGTCATAATAACCCACATGGTCATCACCCTATTAACATTGATGACCCCAATTACCTTATGAACCCATTGAAAACAACCTCAAAAACCATGCGATTCTTTTGCTAATAGTTATTAGGTGTCAGTAGCTATATTTTGTAATGATTAGAAGTTATAAGTCAACAATTAGGTATTTAGGATCAAGGATTAGTGTTATAGGGGTTATGAACTTAGGTGTTAGGTGTTAAGGTCTATATGGTATATGGATTTTATATTTTATTGGGTAGTGGTGAGTCATAGAAGATATACATTTATTGGTTCAAGGAGAAGTTGTATATATATGGTTACTATTTATAATGGTTATAAAGGTTAAGGCCAAAATGGTTACATGATATAATCATGAGGTTTTAATATTTAAGATTTATAGAGGTTGGAGATTAGAAGGATTAATGACTATATATAGTGGTTCAAAGGGTTAGTTAAGAGTTATAATGGTAAATATTTACATGATTTAGGATGAGGATGGTGATGACGTCGACGACGATGTGATGATGATGATGATGATGATGAAGACGATGAAAATGGTGTTGTTTATGATGATGACGCTGATTAATGACAATGACGATGTTAAGGATGATGCTTATGATGATGATGACGGTGATGATGATTATGATGACAAAAACGTTAATAATGATGATTATGATGATGATGATGATGATGACAATGACAATGATGATGGTAACAACATTGATGTTGTTGTCTATGATGATTGTGATGATGAATAGTGATTATGACGATTATGATGGGGATAGTGATGATGAGGATGATCATGACCATGATGATGATGATCCTGATGATGATGATGATGATGAAAATGAATACGGTGATGATGATTATGATGATTATGATGATGGAGATGATGACGATAGTGAATATGGTGATGCTAATGGTGATGACGATGATCATATGTATGACGATTATGATGGTTGTTATGACAATGACGATGCCCATGATGATGACACTTATGATGACATTGATGTTCTTGATGTTGATGACAATGATTATCATGATGATGATGACGATGTTGTTTTTTATGATGATTTTGATGATGATTAGTGATGGCATCGACGTTCATGATGATGATGATGATGACAATGACGATGGTGTTTTTTATGATGATGACATTAATGATGATGCTTATGATGACAATGATGTTCTTGATTATGATGATGTTGATGATGATGCTAATGATGATGACAATGATTATCATGATGATTACAATGATGATGATGATCAGGATGGTGGTGATGGTGATGATCATGATCATCATCAACATTGATTTCATCAGCATCATCATCACTTACATCGTCATTAAATTTTTAATTAAATTTTTTTTATCATTTTTTTAAATAAAATCTTATTTTAAATTTTAATTTTAATTTTTTCAATATATATATATATATATATATATATATATATATATATATATATATATATATATATATATATATGTATGTATGTATAAGGGCGGGAGGTTGAAAGGTGACCCTTCTTTGTTATATATATATATATATATATATATATAATAAAAAAATCACACACACACACACATATATATATAACAAATAAAAAAATCACAAACAAGAAAGGATCACCTTTCAACCTCCCGCCCATGCACCCGTCGAGTTCATGAGTAAGCTATGAGCAGAGCATCCCGGCTAGAGACTGAGAAAACAACCCAGCAAGCAAGAAATGGCGATTTGGGCCCACGGATTCTCGGCAGAGTTGCGCCCGTTGATTTCATGAGTGAGCCGTGAGCAGATCATCTCGGTCGGAGAGGATCTGAGTCGACTAAGCAAACAACCCAGGAAGAAAGTAGTGGGAGAAGCGATTTGGGCCTGTGGATACTGAGCATAACAGAGTTGGATTGCGGTCGTGTAGGGGACAAGGAGACCGAGCAGAGAAACTCTGAGAGGAGCCAATGCCTCCCAAATCTATGAGTACCGAGCCCTAAATAGTTTCCCATTGAGCTTGAATTTTGGAATAATGAGTCTGAATGCAAGCATAATAATTAATTTCCATAAATGTTATCATCAAAATTCATTTTGGACAAATTCGTTTGCATTAATTTTCATCCCATGAAATTGTTCAAATCAAACATTAGAAATGGCCACATTTTACCATAGTTGCATGGGAACATGTTCCCAAATACCAGAGAACTTTAGAATGGTTGGGGAGTGTTCCCCTTTGAAAGGGAAGGGAATTGGGAACATGGAAATGTTCCTAGTCAAAGGGTGTGTTCAGGGAACTTCTGGGTGTTCCCATATAGCTCGTTGGGCCCCAGCAGGCACAAAAACAAGCCTCCAAAGGATCCGTTCTGGCACCAACTCAACCAAGAGTAGGCCCTCATGGGACCAAAATGGCTAATACACCCAAAAAACAATAAAAACAAGAAGACAAATGATAATTAAACCCCAAACCAAAACCCTAAGCTGACAAACACCCACCTCCCAACCCACATTTTTTCATATATTACACATGTTTTGGAGGAAAGAAGAGTTGTAATTGGTCTACTAAGCACACAAACAAACCATAAAGAAATATACAAACATAATTTGGTTTTTGGACCATCCCTGGAAGCCATTATCAATGTTTGGATACTTCTGTATTGAGTATTCAGAAGCTCGCAATTGAGATTTGAAGTGAACAACCAGTTTATTGGAAAAATTCTTCACACCAAGGGAATTTTATGTTTCCTTTAGATTTACATAATTTTGTTCTTTTCATAATGGATGGAGAGAGGGTTGCAAGCAAACCCTTGCTACAACATTTGACATTAGTCAACACTAGCCTTGTGTGGTTAGAAGTGGTGGCTATGCAATCTTCGTGCCTATTGTTTAAGGGCACGTACACCAAACAAGTCCATCATCTTTTGGGAAAACCTGGGCATTCATTGATGCCATGCACCTGTTCACCTGAACAAAGAACAAATCCTTCAGGAAAATCTCAAGACAAAAATTGCAATTAAAAATTAGGAAAAGAATGGAAAACTTCCACTTATGACATTGCTAATTCTGGCTTGCTACAGGCTCAACTGGATACTGATTGTCACAATGATTTACAACATTTCACCTGCACATTCTTGTCTCTCTCTACAATTTCTCACATATTAATTTTTTTTCTAAGGTTGAAATCTCTAGGCACATAAACTTATTGGTTTTTCAAGAAATAAATCACTTTCGCTTGGATTATAAATACTGATATTTCAATAAATAATCTACACTTGTATTTTTTTTTGGTTAGCTTGACCTATTCTATCCAAATTGTTTGTGAGCAATCCCTCAGTTCATCTATGATCAATGGAGTACCTAGGTCCTTCTCCTCCTCTCTCCTCGGCTTCTCCTCATCGTGGCTCTGATAGCTTATCAGAAAAGCAAACAAGTACATAGACAATAAATGTAAGCCACAATATAATAAAAAGAAACATAAACTCGATTCCTTATTCAATATGGTGGATGTCAGTAAATATATAGTAGGGAAGTCAATGTACCATACCAAAATCTCGTAACTTAACCTGATCTAACTTGACTTTATTAAAGTCACATGACTTAATTACCATAAGTCACTTTATTATATTAAAATAGCACACAACTTAACGTATGACCAGTTGGTGGAAATCCATTAGCATATGCAGGATAGAGAATTCAATGCTACCATTTAGGCTAATTGGATAGGGTTTAGGCATTGTTATATTTAGGTTTTACACTAGGTTTTGGAGGATGAAGAAAGGCAGTTGCAACACATTTACCTTGGGAAGGAAATACAAATGTATTTGTCATTGGTTGAGAGAAAGTTGAGCTAATATTGGTAATTAAAAGCACTCAACTAGGTCATTCAAACTTATAGGATTGTTACATCCATATTTGTGAAGGATCCAAGGCTTGTTCCATCTTCCATAAATTTCTTATATTGTATTTGCAATTTTAGTTACAAAATAGAGGGCAGACATCAAGTATTTGAGAACCTTTAGACAACATCTTGCTTCAACATTGGGATTAGGAAGTCAATATACCATCATCATAATCATATTCCAACTATGGTATATTGTTCCTTGGAGATGAAATCCATATCACAAATGAGAAATGAAGCATACCACCTGATGTGTTACTATTGAACTACAAATCAATTTCTTCAAAAAATATGATTCATAACTTTCGATGGGCATGGAAATTAAATTTCAAATTCATCTTTATTCTTTGTATTCCATTCATGCATTCATCTATTATTGATAAATACAAGCAAAAACAAGAAAAGAACAAAAATCAACAGAAAAAAATGAGCTCATTTCAATGGTATCAAAGTATGATTCTACCAGCTTGTGGGTGCAAATAAAAGACCATGAAATTTTGCATTAAACCTACTCAACAAGTGTTTTCCAAAACATCCATGAGACATAAACACTCAGAATAGATTGGTCACTTTCCAACCAAATTTGGTTGGATTATTG
This sequence comes from Larix kaempferi, assembly GCA_027924585.1. Classification (NCBI taxonomy): domain Eukaryota; kingdom Viridiplantae; phylum Streptophyta; class Pinopsida; order Pinales; family Pinaceae; genus Larix; species Larix kaempferi. Next base: position 26,150,570 of record BSBM01001530.1, on the reverse strand, counting down.
TGATAGTTATGACTTTGTTGATCCAAATTATAGTTTGGGAATGAGATGCACACCAAGTATAAAAAATTCCTCAAAGGAAGAAATCAGATGAAATCAAACCTATCAGTTTTTAGGCAGTTTTGTGGTCGATGTATTAGAAGTCGATGATTTCCAATTATACCACATGTAGCATCCTCCTAATTTTTAGCCTAAATTTTAGGGATGACCATAGTTGTTCCTATAATTTGGAATGATGAGATAATTTCCAGCAAATCCTAGATGCTTTTGTTAGAGGCTTCTTCTAGGTCTCATGAGATTGAATACAAGGATCAATTTCAATATGTTATATGGTGTGTTTATGAGACATCTTATCTTTGGTAGTGGTTGAGTTTACCTCTCATGTTCCTCATGATGAGTTTAAAGACAAATTTGTATGACAATTTGATTGCATGTATGCTCTCAAAAGGTTTCTTGCTAGATACACACCCACGAAAATCACAAATGAAAAGTATTGTATTAATAATTTAATACTCAGTGATCAAGAAGTGGGTACAGTTTACTTGGCTCTTGAGAGGCCTCAAATACATTGTTGGCATTCTTATCTAGGATTCTTAACATGCTCCTATGTCATTAATGGTTATTGAAGTGTCCACTAACAATATGAATGTTATCATTCTTGATGTCGAGAAAGAGTTACCTAGGAGAGAGGAATTGGTATTGCTCCCTAAGGTGGATTCAAGAGTAGATGAACCTCAATATGATACCAAGGACAAGTGTGATGTTATCAAGTATAGTTGTAATGACTTAAGAAGCAATAACATTTTGAAAATTTTGATCTACCTAATTATTTAGAATGTAAATATGAGTTGACTCCAAGAGTTCCACATAGGTGGATTCTGTTGCACCTTCACCTTATTGAGTTAGTACAAAAAGCGGTCCATAGTCCATAAATTATATCAATTTTGTGAATTGAGTGGGGTGACATTACCCTATACCATCTTTCATTAGATCATGATGAGTGATGAGTAAGGAGGTTCCAGTTGAGAGAGGGAAGCATTGGTATGATATTGTAGATGAGAGCATTAGGAGGCCATTGAAATTTCCTACCTACGAGGATCCAGATGGTCGGTTAACCAAGTTATAGAGTTGTACAATAACACCATTTCCATAGGATTACCTTTCCAAAGTGACCACTCAAGGCTATTTACAAATGAACCACAACTGCTAGATTATCTGCTTGATCCTCTAATGCAACATAGGTCCTCGTTAGTTGTGTCATTTGGAATGCATTTTCTTTAAGAATCCTCGATTTCTCCTACAACTAGATGTAGAGTGAGTGCCTTTGATAAAGTGCCCCCACCATATGCCTCACATAGTACACACATTACTATTTATTTAAAAATAAACAAATTAAAATTAAAATTTTAAAAAGAATGATAATATAGAAATGAGATTGAAAGGCTAGTACCCAGTGACAATCCTTTTTTGCTTTGAGTGCACTAATGATGGAAAACAATCCATTTGCATTTCTCAATTCCTTAAATTGGCTAAGAAAAAATCTTGTGACTAGAATACTTATGTCTCAAGCATTTCTCAATGTAGTTAAACATTCCCCACTTCACATCTACTATGCACAAAATCTATTCATATTGTAACATTGGGATCAGATAGTACCCAACAACATGTGAAGGCCTATGGAATTGGTTAGCATACATGTTGCCAACGATCTCCTGAAGTGGCATGTATTTTTTTGACAACATTCTTCCTATTATCACTAGGAAGCAAGTGTTCTCTTCCTCTATATGGAAATATTAAAAATCAATGTGATTAGCTTACAACACTAGAGGAAGATCCCTTTGTCTAAGAAGACATGGTTCAAGGGTATCTATTTTTCCAAAATTTCCCAATACTTGTAGTTGGCCCTAACCACTTGAAGTAGCCCACTTCACAAGCAAGACCAATAAAAAAGGGTGACACATGTATTTGACGATATTTGAACCTTTGATGAGGAGTATACAACACCCTCGCTTTACCATATAACCAAGCAAGATGTTGTCCATCATATGCAATACCCTTTGAGTGCCTCAATAAATGTAACCATTTCCCCAACATCTCTCCAAAAACCTCAATACATCCAAGATTTCCAATTTGAATACCATCTGTGGTGGTCTTTGCATATTTAGATTTTGTCCACTCATGACACACAAGCATACTCTTCAAAGACAATTATTGTGTAACAATACAATGCAAAGTAATTAAGTTGGTGGCAAATAAGCACCTTGCCTTCAATGTGAGTCCTCATCATGCTAAGTTTCTTGGTATCATTGTAAATATATTTCATGAGGGACTTATCATTATCTACAATTAATTGGACCCAAAAATCTCCCAGTGGAACCCAGAACATATTGTAATATAGAATTTGATTCTACTTTGGTTTCTAGGAAATTTTTGTATCTTATTATTGTCCTATTCTCTAAAGAAATCAATGAAACATAACAACAGTCTCACAAGCATTGATTCACACAAAGCAAATCAATTTTAAACTAGAGAAAACCCATTATGGGTTTTAATTAAGACCTCTTCATAAATATTAGTTGAGTATTATAAAACTTGATTTTAACTAATTGGAATCCTCACTAATTCTAAGTGATGGATTATATGAGTTAGGTGTGCCAATGTACTATATCTTAACAATTGAAAACACATGCACTAGAACAAACAATATCTTCCTCAATGTTGGTCTAAGGTCAGAAATGCACCTATGTATGGAAACTAGGTAGAAAGAAGTAGTCTCAAAACATATTTTTAGGAAATTATGGGAAAACCTATGTAATTTTTTCCATCATTCAGTGACCAAAAGTTTGTGGACAACAATAAACTAACCTATGATCAATTCTAAGCACTTCTGGGAAGTTCTGTGTGTAATTTCACCTTCAAGGACATCAATATTTTCAATTGTGGAACATTTTCGGTGGCATCATCCCTAAAAACCAAGTGTACTTATGTGCATTAAAGGGTCCATGTGCATGTTTTGGCTTTCCAAATCAGCAGTTTGTCCAAACCTGGGCATGCTAAGTAGATTTCAAGAAGACTCTCTAAATCTTGTGTTATTTTATTATTTTACTTGCATCTCCAAGAGGGTATAGGAGCCTTCAAATGAGCACATCATCAAGTCCATGGTCTCATGGATCATCATCAATCAAGCATATGTCCATCCACAAGAGTGTGGTCTTCATGACTTCATCAAACCAACAAATGACCAGAGAATAGTTCATTTGTCCATTCATACCATTCATGGCTTCCAATTCCCAAGCTACCATTTGTCACTCTTGATATCTATGTCCTCCAACCTTTTGTGCCATCAAGAATGTCTTTGTCCAAGTCCTTGTCCATCCATGACCTTGTCCTCAAAATTGTATTTATTATGTCATCTTGTTCAGCAAATGACCACATTATGGGTCATTTGGCTCATTATGTGTGTTAATGGGGTGTGCCTATGGCTCCAATGCCCACATCCATTGTCCTTCTTGTTCTTTGTCATCTCTTGTCATCCACACACTTTCTTGATTTGGCTTCATGTCATGTCATCACACTTCAACTTTGTCATTACTGTTTTCATCAATGACAATCCTATTCATCATATATGTACAACATGGATGATCTCAAGCACTTGATTGTTTGAATTTGTATGCACACAAAGAGTGATTCTAGTGATGACACATGTTTCTCATGATATGAATATTTCATATCCATGTTCGTAATAAAAGTAAGCATATTCTTTTGGTAGTTGGGTCATATCTATTGAGACTATGTATAATATATGTTGAATAAAAAAAAGTGCATGACATTATTGCGATGATTATGGTTAATATACACTCTAGGTATTGAGACTTGTAGAGTGACACACATACGTTATATTATTTAGGTGCATCACTAGAAAACTTAATTAAACATAGGTAGTTGTTTTCTCTCTTATTTATTTCATGTGAATACACATTCTCATGCATTTTACTCATTAGAAGTAGAATAAAGTTATTGTTGGATTCATTTAATTTGAAAGAGTAGTTCTAGTTTGGCATAAAAGGAAAAAATACAAAAATGTGTAGTTTTTCTCTTTGAAAAGTTTGTGCTTGTGTTTATTTTTCTTTTTTGATAGAAGAACTCTCTCCTTCTTGTAGCTAGTTTTTCATCTAAAAGAAAAGTGCATTGATTCATTCACTTATGCATGGTTTGAGTAAAGTCATAACACCATTGAGTTGCACTTCTTCTACCCGATTGAGTAAGACAACAAACCATTAAAATTTATCTCCCTAACACAACACATTTTAACCTCACTTGAGGATACAAAATAAACGGTTAGTTAGGTAGGACATCGGGGATAGGAATCCAAATAATTATCCCTTGTCACTTTTCATCTAATACATAGTTGTTGTTCTTTAGGGCACTACAATCCTCTAGTATTTGTTGACACGGTCATCGACAAGTTCGTCAAGAGGCCCCCCCTGTTAAATTTTCAGAATTTACTTCAATATGATCTAGGCTCTTAACTGAGAGAACAACATGTACAGCATATCTACGGCATATCAATCATGGTCACAATAATGCAAGCACACAAGAGAAACAGATTTTACTTGGGGAAAACCATAAAGGTGAAAACCCCAATAACTTCCTCAAAGATAGATAGAGCAATGATACAACCAAAATACAAGAGATAGTCTTCTCCTAACAGCAAAGCCTCCTCCTCCACAAGTGAGCCACTCTCCACAATGTGAGTGAGAGAATAGAAATGATGAAATAGAGATCTCCCGATCTCTATTTATACTAGACTTGACTTGCCTAATAACCTTTACTAGGTCGGCCTTAACTTAACCACATAACATAATGTTGACTGGGCTGACCCCCACTAGGGTGGTCTAATAACCCTTTGACCCACATGGCTAACCCCCAATAGGGTGGTCTAATAACCCTTTGACCCACATGACTTATACAGGGCCGACCCCAACAAGGTGGTCTAATAACCCATCAAGTATAAGTTACGACACTTACAATATAAATGACGACACTTCCGTATAGAGGAATAATAACATCTTAATAGGAATACAAACACTTCCGTATAGAGGAATAATGCCATCTCTATAGGAGTACAAAATACATATATGAAATACATGGGTGAAATACATTCCGAAGTTACATATACATCAACACTCCCTGTTAACTAGGAAGGTATTTCTCGACACAGGTCTGATAGCACAAGTCTTCTTCTCTGGATCATCATCAGCGAATCATCATCCTCGAATCATCGTTATCGTCACTGCTGCTCAACACTCCCTCTTAACTAGGAAGGTATTTCTCGACACAGGTCTTCTAGCACAAGTCTTCTTCTCGGGATCATCATCAGTGAATCATCATCCTCGAATCATCGTCATTGTCATTGCTGCTGCTATCTCAATCAATCTCTGAATCTACTTGTCATAGGAAGTTCTACAATGCCAGTCCTTTTTCATACTGGATGTAGGCCCACCACCTGCAGGTCTTCATCATCACTGGCCATACGGTGGAATCCTCAAGACTTATTACGTGCATCACAAAACCTTAAAAGAGTCTCTTGACTAGCAAGAACCCTAAAGAGCATTTGAGGCCTTTTTCATCCTGTCCAGATCTCCAGGACTTATTACATGTGACTATCACAAAACCTTAAAAGAGTGTCCCAGGAACATTTATGTGCATAGCACAACCAGCAAGAACTCTAAAGAGCATCCCAGGAACATTTATGTGCCTAAGCACAACCGACAAGATCTCCAGGACTGATTACATGTGACCTCTGCTACAAACCCTCGAAAGAGCATCCCAGGACTTATTACAGGCACACATCCCAACCTATCGGATCTCCCAAGTCTTACATGTAGCAGCCCACCATAAACCCTCGAAAGAGCATCCCAGGACTTATTACGGGCACACAGCCCAACCTATCAGATCTCCCAAGTCTTACATGTGGTCCACTATCACAAACCCTCGAAAGAGCATCCCAGGCTATTACGGGTACACAACTCCAACGTATAGGATCTCCCAGGTCTTACATGTGATACCCAGTGCCAGTCCTTTTTCATACTGGATGTGACCTAGAACAAATCTAGGATTTCCTTTGCACAACCTGTCCACGGCCACAGAGTATCAACCTAATACTCAACATACATCATCCTGATGTACACATGATCATCCTGATCATCATCACTGCAACATCCTGCTGCATGTCATCTGGAGCAACATCCTGAAGCTTGTCATCTATGATCATCCTAATCATACAATGCATCCAACTGATGCATACCAAGTATCTACCTGATACATATCATCATACATGATTCACCTAATCATACAGTGTATCCACCTGATACAAATACAAATACATGATCCACCTGATCATACCTGATACATATCAACATACATGATCTACCTGATCATACAATGTATCCAACTAATACATATACAGATACATGGTCCAAGCATCCAACACGACGCATATACAAATACATATAAATGATCCAACAGATCATATCCAACATCCAACATGATGAGTACATACATATACATATAAATGATCCAACTGATCATATCCAACATCATCCTAATGCATATACAGAGCAGTAACTGGAGCATCGTCCTGATGCTCATCATCCATGATCCTCCTAATCATCATAGCATCATCCTCTTCAGATCATCTCATCGTCCACGAAGCACAGCCCAGATGCACATCATCCAACACTTACACCACCGACATGGGAGAACACATCTACCACCATTCAGAGAAGGCTCCAGCCCTTACTTCTTCACCATGGGAGAAAACATCTACCACCATGTGAAAAATGGCTTCAGCCCTTACATCTACACCATGGGAGAACACATCTACCACCATGTGAGAATGGCCCAGCAATTACATCACGACCATGGGAGAACACATCAACTATGTCAGAAAAGATCATGTGCATCCGCATCTTCCGGACTCATCACTTCCCTTTGGAAGTAACCTAGATCTGAAGTGCACCAAGCCTCTATCTGAAGTACTCAAACTACACTCTGGCCAATGGCTTGGTCAATACATCTGCAACCTGCTCATCCATCGCAACATACTCTGCTTTGGCTATACTCAGTGCTACGCAGGACTGCTTCCTGCTAAACCATGAGATCACACCTAATCCCATACTGTAGCAGCACCCAGGAGTGCTCTTCTTATCTGCAGCACTGCCTACCCAATCTGAATCAACATAACCCTATGGGTTAAAATTTTGATTCGCATCATACTTGAGCCCATAGTTAACCGTACCCTTCAGGTACCTCAGAATATGATTTACAGCAACCAGGTGAACACTCCTTGGATCTGTCAGGAACTGGCTCAATGTGTTCACCACAAAGCAAATATCTGGTCTCATGTTCGTTAGGTACATCAAGGACCCAATCATCTGATGATACATGGAGACATCAACCGAATCAGATGAAGCATCACATAGAAGCTTCAAGTTTGATTCCATAGGTGTGGCCATAGCCTTGTAGTCCATTATCTCGAACCTCTTCAGGATCTCTACTGCATACTTCCCTTGTCCAAGGAAGATTCCATCTGCACTCTGCCACACCTCCATACCTAGAAAGTGGTGCATCATACCCAAGTTCTTCATCTCAAACTTGGCATCAAGCTTCCGCTGCGTGTCGAAAATCAATCTATCTTCACCTGTAATAAATAGGTCATCCATATAAAAAAGTAGTATCACTGGATTTCCTTCCTCAACCTTGTAGTAAAGGTTGGAATCTACTTTAATTTTAGTAAAGCCCAAACTGGATAGAAAGATGTCTATCCTACCATACCAAGTTCTGCACATATATGAATCCCTTTCATGTGTCTCAGAACCAAGTGGCTGCACCACATACACTATTCAACTACACCATTCAAGAAAGTGTATCTTCCTCTTCATCACTGCAGCCAGAGCAAGTATTGATTTAATGGAAGTGTATCTGGCTACAGGAGCAAAAGTCTCTATGCTACCACCTGCAGCATGCTTGATCTTGTAGATCCTCTTGGAAGTCACTATAGACTCCCCTTCAGGTCTTGGGACTGCATCCCAAACATCTTCATGATCGACTAGTACTCCTCGATCATGGCATTCTTCCTAGATCCTGAGAACTTCAATATCTTCAATATTTTCAATAGATAACTTTGTTGCTGAACAAATGTTGTAGTCCTTCTTTTGTAGGTGATGGTATACGATCTTTCCTACACAAAAAGTTAAATTGCATGATTAGAAAACAACGCATAGTTTTAAGAACAAATTCTTACACATAAAGAAATATGTCATACAGTCATGCAATTGTCATACAAATCCATATTCCGTAACTTTCTAGATGCCTTCCAATCTCTACCAGAACATTGTTAAGAGTGTGCACAACTCCTAACATGTCAGCAAAGAGGTTTCATTCTAGATAAGTAGCAATGGAATGTTGTACAGTGCCATAGGCCACTTACCCATGTATATTAGTAGCATATTGTTCATCAATGCAACTATTCTAATATGCATAATACACAATCTAATTCTAGGAACATAAGCATATACATCATTGAATAACATTATGTAAGAAATGACAATTCAAATACTTATCTTTGTTTGGTTGCTGGGTGGACTCCCTCTGAATCTTTGCAACTCCATTCTGATGTGGATTGTGAGAAGTGGTGAACTCCCTCTGAATATCTACATCCTTGCAGAAACTACTGAAGTGTGCTCCTTTGCTTTCTTGCAGGAACAACTGGAGTGTGCTCCCTCTTGATCTTTGCTTCCTGGATTACCTGTCCTTGAACTTATATCCATCCTTAATCACTATGCATGCTTATTAGTATCATCTTGATGTCTCATACATAATCACACATTTATTAGTATAATCTTAATACTATCAAAACACAATAATCTTAAACATGTGTAGTCATGATCATTCACAGATAATAAACATTAGTATTCAAGGTTTCAGGGAAGTCTTCTTTTACTCATGCATATTCTTATTTGATCATAGGACTCTTTTGATTAGTTAAATCATCAATGCATAAACCCGTGATTACTCAAACCTATACCTTAATGATTCTTCTGGTTAGTCATATCATCAATTATAGTAAGAAACATAATATGTATACAACCATGACTATTCAAACCTATGACTTCATGAATAATCATGATCAACAACACAACAGTATAAGATCCTAACACAAGGTAGGATTCTAGCTTGATATAGGAAAAACATACCTGGATTAGCATGCTAGCTAGTTATGTCTAACATACCCGCATAATGTCTTCCGGTTCTCTTCAATGACTTGTGCTAGTAACCTGTATGTCTCATAAGTTATCCATTGTATAACCAAGTTATGCATACCTCGTAAGTAGATCTTCTAAGAGATCCATGACAATGGATGAATCTTTGTCTTCATGTCATCATGATCATATGTTCTTGAACTAGAACATGATTTTTCTTTCTTGGGGTACCTTTCATGTTAGCTGACAACATAAACCTTATACAACACCATAATGCATTAGTACAATCATAAGTGTCAACACCCTAACCAATGAATATCTTCTATCATGCATTCGTAATTTTATTAAGGTGATACGACAAGTCTAAATTTAAACAAGATTGTACTAACCGTAATAATATGAAGACAAACATACCATAGACTTAATCATGATCAAATCTTGAAACATACCTGGATAAGTCATACCGATCGAGATTGCATGTAATCTTGTTATGTAAGGCCTTAGCCTCATCTCCCTCTGAAACAGGAACTTCTTCACTTATGTAGGTGACCAATCCATCCTCTTCTAGGATTAAACCAATCCACTTGATTTGCAGGAACTTGATGAGGAGCTGTAATAGGGTATGTCAGAGAAACCCCAAAAATTCAAACTTTGAATTTCAAACTTCCGAAAGGATAGAAATATGTGCCTTGATGAGCTAATCAAGCTGGTATATTCAGAATTTGAAAACTGCAAAGTTTCACTCCTCAATTTTTCCTTTGAAACTTCCGGATTCACTGGACGTGACCCTGAAATGGGGTTTGATGAAGCCCACTCTTCTTCCCAATCAAAAGGTTTGATCCAAATCTATAAGATTCTATTTTTCTAAGGAGCTTCTAGCCGTGGTCACAGATTTCAAAAATTCCCGTTTTTGCAGAAGCCCTAATTTTCCACTTTTCCAATCAAAGTCCCGAACTAGGGTCTAATCAAGCCCGGTCTTCTACCCAACCAAAAATTCTGATCTTTGTCTCTAAATTTCTATTTTGATGAGTATCATTCAGCCGTAGTCTTCGATTACAAAAATTTCAACTTTCTCTGAAACCCTAAATTCCGGAAGCCATGAATGAAGGTGCTCAAAAATAATTTTGTTATGACAGAAATATGTACCTGATTATTTCTGGTGTAACTCCGAAATTTTCGATCCAAAGGGTTGAAAATTTTTCTTGAGATAGCCCGACCTATCATATTTCCATCCCGACAGGTCTTACCTCAATTGGATTCTCTGAGAGAGAGCTATGCCAAGTGTCGCAACGTGACCGGTTTATGGGATAAAACAGTAGAGCGAACTTGTACGGCGTGCCACCTGTCACTGGTTCAACTTCGGCCTCTGAAAACGCTTTCTGAGATATTAGAGTCTGTGTACTACCTATCACATTTTATGAAATTTCATTTGGAGCTTCCTATCCCAAGTTATGACCTTTTTTCCAAGGTCACCTGTTTATGACTGAGATCTGGAAGAGGCAGAAACCCTATATTGTATAGATCATAAATCACAAATTACAATGAATTAGAAGTTTTCCTTTGGACACAAGGTACATGGGAATCTCATCTTTGACCTGCAAACGTTTCAGATCCGAAAACATCTCCAAAATGGATTTATAGGGAAAGTGCTACGATTACTGGTTTTTTCTATATCAAGCCCTACCATCGTAAGTGCAACAAGTGTCATACATGCCATATCATGCCTTCTTTCAGGCTAGCTCTGATACCATGTTATATTTTCAGAATTTACTTCAATCTGATCTAGGATCTTAACTGAGAGAACAACATGTACAACATATCTACAGCATATCAATCATGGACACAATAATGCAAGCACACAAGAGACACAGATTTTACTTGGGGAAAACCATAAAGGTGAAAAACCCCAATAACTTCCTCAGAGATAGATAGAGAAATGATACAACCAGAATACAAAAGATAGTCTTCTCCTAACAGTAGATCCTCCTCCTCCACAAGTGCACCACTCTCCACAGTGTGAGTGAGAGAATAGAAATGATGAAATAGAGATCTCCCGATCTCTATTTATACTAGACTTGACTTGCCTAATAACCTTTACTAGGTCGGCCTTAACTTAACCACATAACATAATGCTGACTGGGCCAACCCCCACTAGGTTGGTCTAATAACCCTTTGACCCACATGGACGACCCCCAATAGGGTGGTCTAATAACCCTTTGACCCACATGACTTATACAGGGCCGACCCCAACAAGGTGGTCTAATAACCCATCAAGTATAAGTTACGACACTTACAATATAAATGACGACACTTCCGTATAGAGGAATAATAACATCTCTATAGGAATACAAACACTTAAGTATAGAGGAATAATGCCATCTCTATAGGAGTACAAAATACATATATGAAATACATTCCGAAGTTACATATACATCAACACCCCCGCTACGGGAGAGCAAGCAACGAGGACTAAGCTACCTCTCCATTGTCTTCCTTATATTTTTTGTATAGGTGATACAAGGGCTCAAGGGTAGAAGTTTCGGTTAACCTTCTCGGAGGTGTCATGAACGAGGTAGCCTAGTGGCTTTTATTCTAAGGCTCTTAAACCCAGGATACCTTTCAGTAGAGGGATATCCTTCCACTTTGGTCTCTCACTTCGTATTGTTCAACTTGGATTTCATCACCTTGTGGAGGATATGATCTGTTGAGGTCTCCAGACCTTAGTTAGGAATATTGATTGCTATCATACCTCTGAGATGGTATTTTATTTTATAGTGATGCTTGTTGGCATTTTGGCCTTTTTTTGTAGCTCTCTTGTTTTGACATTAGTCTCAATATAGTTTTAGAGCTTGCTTTTTTCCTTTTTTTTTGGCTCCCCTTCTGCACACTCGATTGCTTTAGGGTTTTTGAGTTCTTACACGGTCAGTTACCAATTATATGATGATGTGTGATGTCCTATTCTCCTAGGTCTTCGATATGGTTGAGTTAGATGGTATTTTCAAGGGTCTAGACACCCCTTGATGGAGCCACTAACGCTTGACCTTAGGAGTAGTCTAGAGGACCACATGATCACATTATCCATGTGGACTTTTCCTTTTACAGTGATGATGGAATTTCAGGTTATATGTAATACTGGTACATTTGAGAGAGAGATTATTGGTTGTACCACACCTTGGTTGATTGACTTTTTGTCCTTTTATTTTGTTGATAATATTTTTGTGGTACCTTGCCTTTTACCTTTTGGGTCTTTTACTCATCTTGAGTTATCTTTTGATTTGTACCGCCTTTTATGTTTTTGGTCTTATGGGTACTATGGTAGTTTGTCCACACTTGAGGTGCACCCCCTTAGTCCAAATGGTTATGAGCCTTTATACCCACTCTTTTCTTTTTGACTTGTACCTTACTGGTTGTTGTTTGTACCCTCCCTTATTTAATTGTGTAACCCTGGTACCCACCTAAGACATTCTACTTTACTTTTTATTTATTTATTTTATTTTATCTTTTATTTTCCATATTTGTCTTTGAAGTTTGAAGGTTATTGAGATTTGATTCGTAACCTTTCTTCCTACTGTGTTTTTCGATCTGCTCTCCTTCTCCCTGTTGGGGATTTTGTGACACTCAGACTCAACCGTGAGCCCTAGCTTTTCTCTGCTAGTTGTTTTAGTAAGGGCCATGAGTTCTTAAGGTTTTTCTTTACCCTTCTGTGTACTCATATGTGGAGGACGTGAGTCTCTTTGGCCTCAGTCTGCTGGCTGTTAGCTCATCTATGAGGGCCAAAATTTTGTATGGGTAGTTTGGACTGAGTTTTTAAGTTATTTTGTTTTTTTTACTGACCTTTGTTTTATATGCTTAGATTTTGTGTGTAGTTCTTGATTTGTGGTTATATATATTTGTTGAGTTTTATTTGTGATGCTGAGACTTATTAAGGGATTATCTTTATTGTGATTGTACTAAGCCTTTTGATTGTCATTGAATTTCTTTGATTGAATGTACCATAGCCCAAACATCTCTCTCTCTCTCTGGTTTGTACTAACCCTCTAATAGGGTCACTTAGTTCCTAGAGTTGACTGGCCTCTAAGAGGAACAATCATTTCTAAAAGTAACTCTTCTGACTATATTACAGGAAACGTCTACACCCAAGTAAGTATCTTCACGTATTTATTTTCTTGTAAATTAAAAAAGTTTATTATTACATGTTACTGAAGATTAATTTAACACATTGACCATCTGGTAGTGTTAAAGGTGAGAAGTTGAATTTTATTTTTATTTTTTACTTTTTGTATTAAGTAGTTAAGAATTGTCCTGTCAGACAAAATTGTTGGTGATCAGATATGTGTTGGTAAATATTTTTAAGAGGGGTGGAACTCCTTGATTGAACTTGTGAGGAAAATTATTTTGGACAATAAGTGTCCTGACTATGGGACAACAACAAATACCTATTCAACAACATATGAGATATTCTTGGCACTAGGTGGGAAAATAATTATACACCTTCAATTACAACCAAGTACTATAGTGATGAGTGACTTAATGAAAAGCATGCAAATTCCGTCATTTAATAGGATATATTAGGTCAAAGCCATCCTTTAGAGGTGGAGAATGGATTTGTAGAGTTTTCTACTAAAATTGAGATATTTAGATGTTACAACATGATAGGGACATTGGATTAAGAAGGTATATGATTAATGGGCAACACATGGGGTAGCATACACTCTTTTACAATAATTCATCACAAAGTTCCTTTCTTAGGTTAGATCATCCTTTCGTTACAAGAGGAATGGGTGCACATATGAGAATGTGAACACTTTGAAAAACAACCATCTTGAATAGTCAAGAGAAGAGAGAATAGGTATTCATGTATGTTCATAGAAACCTTTATCTTATATATAGGACAAGGGAGAGTGGTCAAAGGGAAGGATATAGATGGAGGTATTTCCTATCGATATGGGTTTGGATAGTATATTTGAGTTGGATTTGGGAAAATTGGATCTTACTGCACCATTCCTATAACCAATCACTTTTGATGATGGTGATCCGATTGGGGATCCCTCATAATAGTTATATACAAATATTGGACTAGATACAAGGAGGTGAAGGAGGAGGAAGGAGAGCACTATGGTAGTGCTAGTGGTGGTGATCCAAATGAATTTGATTATGAGATGTATAGGAGGATCATTAATCAGCTATGAGTTTCTTCTACATTTTTCTTCTTTGGAATTCCCATCCATTGTATCAACTTATCTATTACTCAATACAATACATTTTGATGACATCGAATGAGAAAATATAGTTTATGGTTCTCTTATCACTCAAAACTGTCCTTGACAAATTTAGTCCCAAGGAAATCGAACAAACACTTATCCTAAACTGAAAATATCACCTCACATAGTCCCATAGCATTGGGTTTTGGCCATTTGTAACTTAGGGCATGAATCTTTACATAATATTTGCATACAATCCACAATATCATCATTTTTTTTCTTCTTCTAGAATGGTAAAAAAGGATTCATTAGCAAAACACCCATTCACAATATGGACAACCTTATGTCTAGGAGTAGGACTGGAAGCTACCATTTTTCAAAAAAACTTACATGTTTAGGGGTTCATCGTTGCTTGATTCAATTACTTTAAGTCCTCTAAGAAGACGATGCTCGATTACAAAACTACCCATGTGTTACCAATATTCAATGAGTTCATTCGTTTCCTTAAGAATATTTCATTTTAAATTTTGAATAAGATTAGACAAGTTTCACAACATTATATAAAATATTGTTTTTGAAGATTTGTGAACACTTATTAACCACCTCAAAGATCTTAGTTTTGAAAGTCATGAAAACTTTTAGAAGTTTTCCATAATGGTTAATTATTTTTATTTTATATTATTATTGCTAAATACAAATATCTTACTAAATGTGAGTGGATAGCTCAATGACCGAGGTGATGAACCCAAACTGATGGGATGAGAGAAACTTTAGGGACATGACGACAAAGTTAGTTAGATGGTGTGATATGGAACTCAAGACCCAAAGGATCAATAAAAGACAACTCATAATTGCATGAATTTCTACTCCTAAGAAAGATAAAGTGATCCTCTTCCTCATCACTTGAATGCCTACATTTTGAGAAAGGGAATGCGGTACAAGTCACCTTATAAAAGGTGCTACACGTCACCTTTTAAGAGGCGTTGTTCCTTGAGGTCCTATCTAATTTTTTTTCCCATGGTGCAGGTAGAACCAAACAGGTATTTGTCAGATCTATCTTCCTCGAGTGAGGGGAGTTTATAAATCCTAGAGGAAAGTGAGACATCCATTAGATCTACAAGAGTTTTATCAACCTGATGTCAAAAGATCAAAAGAAAATTCCATAAATGCATGGAATTTTTTTTCGCTAAAGGGGGTCATGTTCCTATGATGATGAGACAATAGGCGACATCGAGGTTCCCTTGAGGTACAGACATATAGTGAAACAATGGCTACCCAAGGATCTTCCTCAATTAAACATAGATTTTTGTGTGAACGAGAGGATATATTGAATTGCACCGTCATCATTACATGGCTTGGGGTTGTTTTGCATGGATGGAATAAAGGTTGGTTATGACAGATGTATAGAATTGATGGAGTATGTTGGACCCTGTTACAACTACAAAGATTGGATGCTCCTGGTCCAATATACATGAAGTATGCGTGGATATGGATTGTCAACAAACTATTTACAGTTGAAAAACAAAGATCAAAATAAAGGAGCAACATTGTACATTGAAGGAAGGCCAAAGGCCACAGGGAATATTGCGTGGTTTATAAATAGTACAAAACCAGGGTCTACAATTAAGCAACCCAACTATGAATTTGAGGGGCGTGAAGGAAACCGTGTTTTTGTATGTGCCATTAAATCAATATCTGCAAGGGAAGAGTTGCTTATTAATTACAATTTGAAACGAGTAGATATGTTGTAGTCCTGCAGGTCATGTGGTTACCAGAGATATATTATATATTATAAGCAAGCATGCACATAATGATACAGACACAAGAGACAAGAGACCAATAGAGAGAAGTACAAGCCTTTATTAACCAGCAAGAGCAGTATACAACATAGAACAAATCTAGCCAATACATTGGCTCAACAGCCTATATATATGCCTTTCAATACAGTTACATAACCGTCTGTCGGTCTAACTGACCGACCCTACCTATTCTAGTCGACGTGACATATACTTCAAACGGTTGGGCAGAGGGCCTAGTCGACAGGCCGACCTAGGCCCCTCCAACATCTCCCCCACCACAAAATTTTTCTTCATCCCGAAGAAATGGAGAGATCAAAATGAGAACTGTGCAACAAAATTAATGACTTCGACGGTTATGGCTATGGTAGGATGGAGCTGGAAGCCTCAGGTGTTTGTAGGCAGACCTCGATAATAGCTTCGGTAGAGACAAAGAGATGGTGCTGAAATTCTACCCAGGTATGCAACAAATTTTGGATATCCATAGTCAATGTCGTGAGCTTCAACAGGTGTTCCATCTTATCGTGAGTGGATGTATTTTGTAAATTGTTCATGTTAGGGCCAAATACTGTGACTGTTTCTTCAGTAGCAGTAAGTAGGCATTGGAGTCGGGGATGGATTTATTCAAGTTTGGAGAGGCCAAGGCGTGCTTGTGAGATCCATTGTACTTCATGTTCTTCTAATTTGTCCAGCTTCCTATTTTCCATAATGATTTGATTGTCGAGGCTTTTAGTAAGTGCTTCCTCTGCAGTCAGACATTGATGATGAAGTGTGCCCAGAAGTGTTCGTGTCTTTTGAAGTTCCTTGTAAACCTTGCCGTAATGTACATACCAATTGTTCAAAATTTAGCAAGTTTGAATGCTTGAGTGTCATAATGCTTGAGCAAACTGAGTGCTTATGTAAAGGCTGTATATTGGTTTTCCATTAAGGAAGATATTTCGACAGCCTGGTCCTACTGATTCTTTAGAAGCTCAGATTGTAGAGCCGACACGAAATACTCAAATAACTGATATGCTCTGTCGAGAGGTGATTTTGTGTCAGATTAATGTCTGATGAACTTTCTATAATACCCCGTATGACCCAACAGGATCCACACTTGCTTCGGATTGACTGGAGGCTTTAGGTAGAGAATAATTTTTATCTTTGCATAATCAGCCTTGATTCCTTCTTTGCATACTACATGGCCCAACAATATGCCAATAGGTGTCGCAAAAATGAACTTTTTAATGTTCAATGACAACTGAATCTATCGAAAACGTTCCAACATCAGTCGAAGCCATTTGCAATAATCTCTTAGAATTGTGTAGATTGTCCAGTCATCAAAGTATACAGCCATAGTTTTGTAGATATACTCCTAAAACGCCTTGATGAAAATCTAGGAAAAGACTGCTGGTGCATTCTTTAGACCGAAGGGCATGACTTTATACGTAAATGAGCCACTTCGCACACGAATGTAGTCTTTTTTTGGTATTCTTTAGCAATAGGCACTTGATTGTACCCAGAAAATCCATCCGTGAAGGAATAACACTCGTTCCCTGCAACTTCATTAATAATTTCATCTGCAAAAAGAGTTGGAAACAGGTCTATAAGTGTTACCTTGTTTAGTTCGTGAAAGTTGACACAGATTCTCAGTCGTGTTGGATCTTGTTTCTTCAGTTGAACAACCATTGGGCTCTCCCACTCTGATTGGTCGATAGGATATATAATTCCTGCTTCAAGCATGCTATCGATCTCCTTTTTAACAATGTCTTTGTACTTGTGAGCAAGCTTATAGGGTCTTTTCTTTACTGGTCTGGAATCTGGTTTGATATCAATTTTCATTTCTCCCATCTCCTGCATAAGTCCTTTCAAGTCTTTGTAATACCGAGCGAATACATCTTGAAATTCCTTGAGGAGACTGGTGATTTCGGTCATTTTTTCTTCGTTCCAATAATCGCCAATTTTTGCCATTTTCGTTTGGTCGTCATTTGAAATATCTACTTCTTTTTTCTTGATTTTGGAATCCATCCATTCTGGAGCACGACTGTCACTTATCGGTCTTTCACCTTCCTTAATTTGTGTAAATGCAGGTGGAAAGTATTTTTTTGATAATATTTCTGGGTCATCTTTCTCGACAATCTCCATGCTCAAGATTGTTTTCACATGCTTCGACGTGCTGGGATGATCCTGTCTCCATTGAAAACTTTTCTCGACTAACTTCTCTGTTTCTAGGCTTAGTCTTGTTGAAGGCTGGCTTTCTGTCAACGTTATGTTATAGTAGGCAGTAGATCGTCGAGTAGTCTATTTCTTTTCTGAAAGTGTTATATTTTTTGTCGGCTGCAGAAATTCTTTTATATGTTTACTTGCTTCGACCAACTTCTCCTCCTTCAGAGAAAACTGGAAATCCTTGATGAAATTTTCTTTCAAGTCTTTCCATGTGAAATTTTCTCCTCTCACCTCTTCCATCTTATACCATTTGTTGTGTAAATCATCAAGTGTGCTAGGGAAGAGGTGAGGCCATTCCCTTTCATCTTTATAGCCCAATTTTCTCCATTATTTTTCATAGCAGTCGATGTGGACTTCCAGATTTTGTCCCTGTGTGAACATAGGGATGACGGCCTGAGTCATCAGCTTCTCTCCTCCAAATATTTCTACAAAAAATGTCGATGCAATGTTCCAAGTTTGGAGTTTCGACTGATGGGTATCCCACCATCTCGCAACTTGACCAGTGAATGTCTCAACCAGAATCTATAGTCGGCCTTGTTCTCTGACATGTTTTGATACTTGTTCAACATGTACAACAGGGCAACCACGTTCCTTGTATCTCAATGTCGGATTATATGTCTATGAATTTGTTTCTGGGATAAGAGTTGGATATGCTCACATTTTCCGCTCAAATATATTCATTGTATATGATATTGAGAGACACTTCTTCATTTTCTTCTTTGAGATGGCCTCCACTGTCCAGCATTCTTTTGCATGAAGGTCATAATTCTCTATCTGCCAGTCGTAGAGCTCTGAATCGGAATTGTATCTGAGTGAAACAGGATCTCCAAGGTGAAGCTCTCCTTGGGAATTTGGTTCAATATGGTCTTCATTATTGTCTATTCGATAAAGTTGTCAAATATCATTGTCTATTTCTGCAGGTTCTAACCATGTTTCTCCCTGAGATGGGAAGATTCGCGCAATAACCTTCTGACCGTTGCCTTTCAACTTGATGCGACTTTTATCTAAGGAAATTGAAGCATTCATCTTTCACCCCAAGTTCGACCGACCAAGGCTAGGAAAGAGCTTGCATCATCTTTGGGATTAATGATCTCAAAATCAACTTTTGTTGTGATTCCCTTGATGAATGTTTCAACTCCTTTCCATGCTCCAATCGGCTCAATTAATCCTTTATCTGCGAACATCAGATAAATGCTTGATTCCTGCAATTGTGGTCAACTGAGTTGGTCCCAGCTATCATGAGTCGTGATATTCACTTGGGAACCAAAATCCAGTATGACTTGTCGTACATGGTATCCATTTATGTCGAGGTCAACTAGCGGGTCAGCATCACTTTTTTCTTTCTAATTAAGTCGACAAATGTTTTTGGTTTGTCTTTGCATGACATGTTTATGCTTGATTTTATGCAACAGGTCAATCAAATTTCCTATAGCTTCATCATGTGAAATTAAATTGAACAATTCATTGAGAGCTTCCTATCGGTTTTCTTCCTTATATTCATGGGATTCCAATTCGCAAAATATGTTGGATGCATTTTGATACACAGATTTTTGTTTCTTAGTATTTGGTTAATCCTCTTTGGTTACAATTGTACTTATCTATGGCTTATCTTGACCAATGTGGGTACCTTTCCTAGTAACAATTTGCAAGTTTTTAGTACAAAGCACATCATATTTAGGTACACAAGATAAGACATTAACATTCTTTTTATTATTTATTTTTTCAATCATGGTAGGGAAATCCTCTAAACATTGATCGCCTACCCCACACTTTGTACAAAACTTAAGATCAATTCTTTCTTTGTAAGGGCATTCTGCATGCCGATGATCTTCACTAAGACATGTAAAACATAAACCAGGTTGATTAGGTCGAACACTGCGACCTCCACCGCAACGACCACGACCCTAGTATCCTCCATGCCTGTTGTAGTCGTCGTATCGTTGATCATATCTACGGTCGTTATATCTCAGATATATGTCATTCCTGTTCCGATTGTACTGGTCATTTCTTCCATCATTTCTATCAAACCTGTCATTTCCCGTGTTTCTGTCATGATGCTGCTCGACAGAGTTTGTCTGATATACTACATGGTAGTTTTGTCGATTTTTCAAATTCAGATGACATTCTTCAATCGAATGGGTATTGACTTCGCATATTTGACACCATTTTTCTTTCTTGTTTTTCAGATTGTATGGACAATCATTTGTGGCATGCAAGTCATATTCTTTACACAGATCACAAAAGTATCTGGTTTGAATAAGTTTGACTTCTTGTTGCTGATCCTCAATTTGGCAAAAGTCTTTAGTGTGTCCTGCAGTTTGACATGTAGTACACCATAGCTCCGGCCCTTTCAAATTCATGCTTCTAATTGCTTGCTCCATACTCTCAAGGCGTTCGTTGACATGTCTGACCATGGAGACTAAAGGATATTTGTCATCCATTTCAATCTCCAGTGTTTCCTTCAATGCTTCTACATAAGTATTGACACTCTGTCGACGTACATGTATTTTAATTTTACTTATGAGACCAGCAATGAACCATTTAATTAATAACTTTTCTTCGATCTCATAGTCAAGTTTGCTCAAAAGGTCTTTTAACCTCATGTCATATTCCTTGACAGTTTATGTTGGCTTCTGGACTGTTGTCTTCAATCGTTTGAGTGCCAGATATGTTACATCTTCTATCATGAAAAAGGCCAAAAAAATTTGTTTAATTTGTGCCTTAGTTGCATTTGGTGTTTTTGAAATATATCCCATATACCATGTCAATGCTCTTTTTCTCAAAGAGCCAGTAAACTGGACCATCTGTCATTCATCACAGGTGAGTTGGTTTGTCGTCCATATCGGTTCGCACACAAACCAGTTTCGTATCGGATCTTCATCGCCTTCATAAAATGGAAGGTGTGTTGTTGAGTGCAACATGTCTGCTGATGTATTGACTTGATAATTAGATGGTGGAGTAGTTGGATTGTTTCCACAACCAGACTTGGTGTTGCTTTGAATTCAACTAGCTATCTAATAGGGATGGGTTCTCTATGTTCAGAACCAGTATCTAGAACTTCTTATGTTTGGCCAAGTCTGTCTTCTTCTGCTACTTCTGTCGAAATCCAAGTAAAGTTCTGCTCGAACAGGATTTTGCTAAATCTCAGGTTCTTCGATGTAATCCATGAGTCACTCAAATATGGTATTGGCAGGGGGTGCTTCTTCATGTTATGAGTACACTAGATGAAAGCTTCTATTCAAAAATTTGGGTTGAAAGGAAACCCAATTTCCTTCCTCCAGTTGATGAATCAATAATCTATTGGCATCATCACCTTATTCACTTTGATGAATCCATATTCTCGACTGACCAGCATGGAGACCAAGGTTTTCCTCGACAATTTATTGCACTCAGACACTTTGTGTTAAATGAAATGGAGGAGGTGTTACCGTCTCAGCTATCTGAACTTGGAGAGCTCTACCACGCTCTATCCACAAGTCTTCATACATTGGCAACAAATCTTCTTCGACGCCCCAATCATCATGGGCTCAAATCGACTCTGGAATACGTCCTTCTACATCTGTCTCAACACTTGATGCTCCTGTCCTCCGGAGCACAATTGCCTGCTCCCTTAGCTCTTCATGCCGCTATCTCCTTTTTTCTCTTTCAATTTTATGGATATCCGGAGTTCTTTTATGACTCATGAGTCTGTCTTTGTCGGATTTACATCCACTACTGGTCATGTTTCCTTTTCATACGTCATTTTTCATCAATCTTGGTACATCAGAGCATGTTTCACCACCACCCCAATGTCGTCCCAAAGCTTTCTAGACCACTAGGGAAGTACAGACCATCACTTGTTTAGAAAGAATTCCCATTTTTTCTCTTTCACAAATCTTTCCCACTGATGTTCTTTCTCCTCCCAATTAGAGTTTGGAAGGGGCGGGAGTAGCAACGGTCATGTCTCGATAATATGCGAAACGCCTTTGTCGATCAAAAATTTGAACAATAAGGTCGGTAGAGAACACAAAAATTGATCAGCTAGCTCATTGAAGAACTTTTTTCTAACTTCGTCTACCAAAACACAGTCCTCAATTGCTTTCTCTTCACAGAAGTCGTCCGCAATATTTTTCCACCACTCTGACAGATTTGTGCATCCTCCGTTGATCAATTTCGACAACAGCTTCTGCTCTGCTTCATCAACTGGTATTTTCATCCAATAGCTTCTTCATTGTGGTCGGCACAGACTCTACAAATTTATCATCGGTCTCAGAGAAGAATCATTCCCTCGCTTGGATAATTGTCAGCTTGTTCCGTCGCGCATAATTCTGCAGATAATTCATGATTTTCTTCTCCCACCAATCCTTAATCTCCTACTCTGAAATAATATGTCATGCTTCTATTTTTGAATGCATCACCCAACAACGAAACCAGATGTTGTAGTCCCGCAGGTCATTTGTTTACCAAAGATACATTATATATTATAATCAAGCATGCACACAATGATACAGACACAAGAGACAAGAGACCAATAGAGATAAGTACAAGCCTTTATTTACCAGCAAGAGAAGTATACAACATAGAACATATCTAACCAATACCTAGGCTCAACAGCATATATATATGCCTTTCAATACACAGTTACATAACCTTCGGTCGGTCTAATCGACCGACCCGGCCTATGCTAGTCGACGTGACATATACTTTAAATGGTCGGGCGGAGGGCCAAGTCGACAAGTCGACCTAGGCCCCTCTAACAAGATACAAACACGGTTACTATGGGAGTGGTACATCTAACAATTTACCCAACCTTTTATTAATGAATTTAACATCTTATGGATTTTTCGTTAGTTTATTTCATTTAAATTTTCTATATTTACTTCGTAGGCTAGTGTTTGGGGAAAATCTCAGCTAGCAGATGGTCAGAGGAGTACAACTTCCTCGAGGGAGAAGGTATACATATTTCTAATAGAAAAAATATAATAAGAAAATGGAGTTTTTTTTTGCTTTTTTTTCATTAGTATATTAGTTTGGTTTATATAATGTTATCTATATTTGATGCAGAACATTGATAGGGGAAGCCACCTGACTGTTGATCAAATGACAGCAGCCTCGGGGCAATAGGTAAACCTGATTGTAATTGTACAATTTAAATATGTCAAAATGTTTTCTTATTATATTAATGTTTCAGTGAGTATTTTGGTTTCGTTTAGGTAATTTTCTCTATGTTTTTGTTGCAGGCCGGTTTTGTAAGGGGCATAGTAGATCATACCAGACCTCCCTCGAGGCAACAGGTATACATATTTGTAATAGTAAAAAAAGAATATGAAGAATAGTTTTTTTTTGTGTTTTTTCATGAGTATATTCGTTTGGTTTATATAATGTTATATATATTTGATGCAGAGTGTTGATCGGGGAAGCCACCGACCCCCTGTTGATTAGACGACGACAACCTCGGGGCAACAGCTGGTAAACCTGATTGTAATTATACAATTTAAATTAGACGTCAAAATGTTTTGTTATTATATTCTTTCATTGAGTATTTTGGATTCGTTTAGGTGATTTGTTCTATGTTTTTTATTTAGGTTTCTATAAGGGGAATGTCCCTATTGGTAGAAAGGGGCAGGTCACCTATAACCATTGATCCGATGAGTGGATCACGATCCTTGAGGCAACAGGTATAATTCATTGGAATTGTACCAATATAATATGTAGCATAATGTTTATTTTGTTATCTATTTTTTGTGTGTATACTAGTTTCATTATAATAATTTTTTCTACTTATTTTTTGTAGGGTCCGGATGATTGGGGCAAGTCCCTAGCTGTGGATCAGAGGACACCATAATTTAGGCATCAAGTAAACCTAGTTGTAATTTTAGGAATCTGTCATGATAGATATGTTTTGTTAATATAATTTTAGGAATCTATCATGATAGAACTCGGTAGTGTTTTATATATTTTTGTTGCAGACCAATGATTCGATGTATGAAACAACATCACAACAATCAATAGATTTTGAAGTGCATGAGTTTATGTCCATTGCTGACACAATTCATTCAGCTATAGAACCGGTTAAGGTGATAGAGAACACCTTGAAAAAAATGAGTTCGGAATCCTTCATCTGCTATTCCAAATTCAACAGACATACGAGATTAAAGCCAGGATTCAAGTGTTGAATATGAGATCTGAAGCCTTGAAAGTAAGTTGCGGAATCTTGAATCATAATATATATAAATTCATTCATAACTTTATAATTCTGACTTTTATATGATAGTGAACTTATAAAATGTGGTTTGTATCTACAGGATTTTCTGAGACCACACAATAGTGGTCAAGGCAGTGTTGGCCCCAATGATGCTTGTGGAGAGACGTCACATCATGAGAAAATGACTCCATGTGCATTGACTTATTCGCCATTGTTTTCAACTGAACAGTCGGCAACAAGTTATGCAACACCCCAGATGCCAGTTGTGAGTGCACCGGCCGCCAATGACCGACGCACACCAAATCGTCCAGAAAAAGGGGTTGACACCGAGCCTCCTAGTATTGATATTGCTGAAGCTGCATTTTTTGGATCTTCTCGTGTCACTAGCACGAGAACAATCGAGACAACATTTTTGGTGGACGAAGATCTCGTTCCAATAAAGATAGAGAAGATCCCAGGTAATTTTACATTGATCAAGTTAGTGTTTATAATTTGATTGTAATATATAGATAAAACATTTTTTTTCAACTAATTATGATCATGGCATGATCGTTTTGCAGGAAATGATGTTTTTTATAAACATATGAATGATTTTTCCTTGGATATCTTCAGGCCCACCATCCACATAAGGTGGGATAGAAAACCGAAAAATTTAAAAGATGAGCTGACTAATCAGTTGGTTGGCTTGTTCGGAAATGAGACCTTTGATCGAACCGCGGTCCTCAAAAAGGTTGGACAACATATGAAGATTTTCCGAGACCAATATAGGGTTCACCTATAAAGGAACCCTAGGTATGAGTGCCCTCCTATGATTCCAGCAAGAGAGTGGACAGCTCTAGTGGAAGATGGAAAGGAGAGGGGTCTGAGAAAAGAAGGAAAGATAACACCAAGCATAGGGAGGTATGCAATACTTTCCACAATGTAATTCTAAACCTTATTATTATTGATTTTTATATCGAATTTGGAACATCGAATGTATTTCAACACTTGCATACGCTGTCAGACACATCAAAGGCCACAAATGCAAGACTAAAAAAAATTGGTCAGCACAAGATTGGTTCTGTGATTATTCAAATTTGGCAGCACGAATTGTAAGTTTCGAAAAACCAATATTGCATCCAAATAATAAATTGCAAATTATGTTTCATTTTATTGCACCGCAAAATGTAAATTAACGACGTTATGTAAATATGCAGGCCGACCGATTCAAAGAAGTTCCCACTGAGGAAGACTTTAATCATGGATTCCAACACGGCTTTGGAGCTGTTGTTGAACGCCGAAAAAGCTTGTCTGGGCAAACAAAGTCTTCTGGTACTAATCCATCTAGTGCATAGGTATATAAAATCTATATAGTTTAATGAAGATTTATTACTTGTGCAATCTATTCGTTATAAATAATTGGCATAAAATATTGACTCTGTTTTGAGCAGGAAAGTAATGATCCGCTTAATGTCGAGGAGGGACAACAACAAATCAAAGATCATGCTTTGAATCCTGGTAATGAATTTATTCATATGATACAATTTTATATATAATATAACATTGCAGATGGTGAACATTAATTGTACTTCCCCATATTTCAACTACAGAGCATGTAAAGGGTCACACTATACAGGTTGAGCCTGGACAGGAATATGAAGAACATGATGTGGCCACAACATGTAAAAAAAACCTTTGTAATGTTTTTTTAAATGAAATACTTGTCATTATAATAAAAAAATATATCGATGCAACATTTTCACATTATTGCAGCAAATATGAACCCCTTGCCGCAAAGTCCAAGTCCCGAGTACTCTACAAGGCAGACATCACGACAAGTTGATGAAGCACTAAGAACTGGAGGACAAGTTCCAGAAGATGAGATTCTTGCAGTTGGTCAAATTTGTTGTGGGGAAAAATGCACCTATAGTTCAAGGGAGAAACTACCAACTTACGGTGATAAATATAGACTTACAAGCATTCTGCAAGTACAACAAATAAATGAAGAGATTAGGGTTTAGAAATGTAGGCACCTCATTCAAAAGGTTGATCCTAGCTTTGCCTCCCTCGCTCTTCAAGGCTTATCCAGTGTCGCAATGCCCAGACCTGCAAAACAACTTGATACCTTTCTCAAACACATTTGACTACATATATAATACTGATATCCATAATATAAAGAGACGTCAAACAGTAATCAAATCTAAGACACATTAATGGGTCATATTTGGAAATAGAAGAATGTCTGATCTTTATTGATGAATGAAAGCAAGTGCATAAAGTTATACCTTCTTTCAAGCTTGGCACTTCACGAAACCTAGATTCAAGGTCTCTGCTTCTGTTCTCCAAAGATCCCAGCCTCTAAGCAATTGTACTAGGGTTTACCAAAACTGAAGCACAAGAGAGGGGATGAGGGTCTCCATTCCTCCAGCATAACTTTGTAATTGGGCTTAGTCCCCTCACATGGCCCTTCTACCCTCCTTATATAGTCAGTGAGGAAGAGGAAAAGAAGTTACAACCACTCAAGAGGTTTCCCAACCAACTTAACTTACTCGAATTTCAAGATTTTGACCAAAACAGGGGTGTACGCTACTCTATAGTAGACAAAGTCGCGTACACATGGCAATGGGCGCTACTTTAAATGAGACAAAGTTGCGTACACACGATACTATTTCAACAGTGGAGTCGCGCTCATATTGAAAAATGGCCAAAAACATGCTTTTCTGCTCATTTTCAGGAGATGGTTTGGTCTGGAAAAATGTTCCTAAGGGTCATATACATCAAATGGGTCAAGAATGAGGTAATTTCAACCATTTTTAGTGTCCCAAATGACTCCTCCATCCACAAATGTCCTGTTGTGTGACTTAACTTGATCTCAAGAAGTGTCGTCATGCGACAAAGGGAAGCAAGTGTCGTCACGGACGGAGAGGTGTCATTGATAATTGCTAATCTAATCCCCCCTTAAGATGAAACAAACAACTGCTAATCTAATGTTAGAATCTGAAACACATGACTAAAATTAAATTGCATGAAAATAAACTAACTACGACTGAAAGTAAATTGCATGAGGGAAAAACAACATGCGAAGAGCAACAAGACAACACGTGTGAGCTCACGCTAACAATAAATCAATCTTGCATTACAATGATCAAATCAACTTATTACACCCAAAATATACCCATCATGAGATTCAGTGTATAAACCCCTGAAGATATCTTGACTGAGTAATTAACCTGGGAGGATTTGTACCCAGTTGTACCAGGTTTTGAGAGGTCATTACAAGTTTCACTCGTGAAACATGCGATGCCATAGCTTTCTTCATTGCAGGGTGTGACAAAGTCAATTAATGGGCAAAAATAGATTCTTCGAGGTTCTTCTCGAAACTTTCTGACTTGGGGCCTTATCCCTGACCTCTAGAGGAGTTGGTACTCGCTTCCTAACACCTTGGGAGGATCCCCTATCTCTCTCCTACCATATCTCAACCTATGATATCCATACCCTATCCACTTAGTCCTATATAAGAGAATCTCTACCCCTCTCCAAAGGGAGGAAGTCTATGGTGTCTACATGCTGGTGAAATCACTCTTGAGAGATCCCTACTCATCCTTGAGAGACTCAAGCTTCCTTATGAGGAAATGGCAAATGGCTTTGTTGGAGAAGGGCTGCAGCGTTAAGCCTCAGATGTAGTTCTATATCTCTGCATGTACTTCCCTATTTTTATAGTAATACAAATGCTTTCCACCAATATTGTTCATGTGTGTAATGATATTGAGTAGTTTACCTGCTTAACTGTTCACTTAGATCTCTTATTGTATAGATGCCCTTTACTTGTTTCTCTTGTTTCTTGTCTTGACAGGTCTTGCAGCTTGGATCTGACAATCGTGAAACGCGGAGCAGCATTCAGAAGAAAGGATAGTGAAGTGAAAGGTAAGACATCTAGTATTCGATCCTTAAGTAGCTCTAGGAAATGCATTCGTAGCCTGTCTTATTTGTTCTAGACTCGCATTGAGCTAGGGAGATCCGGCTCGCGTCCGCTTGAGTGGATTGTTTGATAAACAAATCTGGAGACCATACTGGGGAGTCACATGTCTGATTCTGTAATTGCCTGAGAGTCATTTTTAGTTGATTGCTTGACACAAGCCTTCCATTTTCCATTTGCTTCTCGAGTTGATTTCACTATCAGATCTTCATCTTGAAGACTCTGATCTGCTTCCTCTGAGTTTATACTACTCATTTCCAAACCATTCCATACTTCATTGCTTGGAGATCTGATTCATTTTTGGACTTAGATCTCGCCCGTCGCACCTGGTTAGTGGAAATAGAGCGACATTGTGTCATTTTTGGCCTCTATTATTTACTTGTTAGTCACTCGTCGCATCCTTTTCATTGGTATACTGTGATTTCGTCGCACTTCCCACATTGGTGAACTACGACATCGCACTGTGTACAAGCACAGAGTGCGCCGATTTGTCAAAATTTGGCATGTATGCATCCCCTCTCCATTTGCCAATTCTGAACTTTGGTTTTTTGTATGAACTCCCTCTCTGCTACAAGATCCAGCCAAAGATCCCATTCCTTGATTCATGTATTGAGTGTTTGGTTTTGTTTGGATTGATTTTGGGTTCCGTTTTGGACAAGTCTGAGGACCGGTAGTGGTGGGTACTATTGTCTCCTCCACCTTCATCCGCTCACCCTTGCATTCCCTTCCTTCCATTCTTGATCTAATCATTACATTAGATCAGCTTCCAGACCTCTTTTACATTATTTTTTGAGCTTTGCTTGCTTGGTTTGCTTACTACTGCTTGATTTTGAGTTAAGTGTGTCTTTTAGCTTGATTGAGTGCTTGTCTTTTCTTGAGTTCTCTGAGTGCACCGAGTGTTGCAAGTAGTGTTTTCTTTTTGTTCATTTAGATATGAAAGCTCAATTGTTATCAAGTTTATTCTTTGATGCATCTATCGAAAAGTTAAAAAAGTGCTTCTTTCCCATCATTTCTTGAGTGTTTCTGAAAAAAAAACATTCTTGCATTGGAATGTTTCGTTTATCAATCTTTTGGAAAATTGAATGAATGTATGATCATTTGTGTTTTTCTTGAAATATGAATAGCTCATCTTCTTGAAAGACTCAAGCTACACTTCCAATTTTGCAAAAGTATTTCCATGCTAGGGAAAGATAGGTGTGCATTTTTTATTTTTCATTGCTTTTAGTCCATTGAAAGTGAAATTGAAAAGCTTGCATACTCCATCTTAGAATTCTCTCTTTTCATTACCTAATATCATTTCCGTTTTGAAAAGAAAAAGGAAAAAAAATGTTGTGATTTAGATAGTAGTGTTGTGATTTTTTGTGTTTCGTTGAAAAAGGAAAAGAATGTTTCGGTATCAGATTTGATAGAATTGGGATTGTGTTGCATTGCATTGCTTTGGCAAAGTCATTGGAAAGAAAAAGAATATTTCTCCTTCCCATAGGTAGCATTCATCGAAAGAAAAGCATACTTTTCGCATGTAGCTAGGGCTTGCATTATGTTTTTGATTATGTACTCACCTCATGCATTCACCTAACTGTCCAAGATCAAATTAACGGTAGAACTAGGTAAAAATTTTAGCAACTTGTGTGTAAGTTAGAGACGTGTTTTGGTGTCGTTAAGCGTGGAAGTTGTCGTTATTTGCCAGCACTGTATCACGGGGGTATTGTAGTATTCCACGTACTTATCGGTATATTGAGCTCCTTCACGTACCCACCAAGTACCATCATCCATACTTGGCGTATATCGAAGGGTGTATCATGTACTCGGTAGTATATCGGAAGGTCTCTTTCCGAATGGTTGTGGATTAGATAGCATCACTACGGATTTGAGCTCCCACGTACCTTGAGTATATCGGGAGACACCACTAGGATTCTTGAAACCAACTGAGTTAACCATTTGGCCGTCTTGGCAAAGCAATACACCGAGAACAGCACTCGGGGAGATTAGCATGCATGCACTGTCCAAGTAATTGGGTATGCAAGCAAGGGTACAGTGCCAATCCTCCTTGTCGCGTCATATTGTTGGACCTTGCAGTATATCGCAGTTTGTGATTCCTTGATAAGCCCGTGAGGTTCCAGACTTTTGAATCCACTCTGTCACATAAGTCTTCTTGTTTCCTTAGTTTGAGTAGGTTTTTCTGGACTGCTTTTCTTTTTAGCTTACCCTTAGGAGAAACGCAGTTTCAGCCACTCTGGCTGACTTTCCTGACGCTCTGGAGGATTTTCCCTAGAGAAGATCCCATAGGATATTAAACTTATCACCCGAATATCCCCTTAATCCGGAGGTTATTTCGAGGGTAAGAATGGATCAGTGTAACAAGGTCGTAGTCACTGAAGTGGAAAACCCCACTCTGAATGTTGGAGGACTTTTGTTTCCACAAAATCCTCCAGATTCACCTGCCTCTCATCCCCATAAGATGAAGGAGCACAAATCCCTACTTTGCAAGACCTTTCTCCTGTTATCTCGGGAGAACTTGGATCGTTGGAATGGATAAACCTGTTGGTTGTGGAGCCAGATCTTCTAGTCTCATAAATGATATTGTATCAGCCATGTTTGTACCCCAGTTCTATATGATATGTAGGTGGACTGTACACTCACCCCAGCGGGGGGGTGTGGGGGGGCATCGCCCCCCCCACGGGGCTGTTTTCGCCAGCTGTTTTGCGGGCCCATGGTTTTGGGTATCCCGTGGTATTTTCCCATTGTATTTCCCTTATAAAAGAAGGACATTGTAATACGGCTAGGGTTGATGTATTAGGTTTTATGCATTGTAAAGATCTTTGAGATCTGGAGAGAGACTGTAAAACAGAGAAGAGGAAGTGCAGCGGTTGTGCTGCAGGTTGTATCCCTTCGACTTGCTGGACGGTAATAATAATAAGGACTGGCAAATTCAGTGTGGACGTAGCCCAAGTTGGGTGAACCACGATATATCTGTGTCTCTCTTGTAATGTGTATGTGTGATTATATTTGCATTTCTGTTTATTGTTATTGCTTTGCGATCCTGTTTTTCTAACAATTGGTATCAGAGCCAAAGGTCTATTTGGCAGTTAAACCCGCAGGAAGCTAGGGTTTCTGGTTCGAGTGGGAGCAATGGCAGAAGAAGGAAAGTTTAAGGTCGAAAAGTTTAACGGCCAAAACTTCGGGTTATGGAAGATGCAAATGGAGGACTATCTGTACCAGAAGGATCTATACCTACCGTTGGGAGGAAAAGCAAAGCAGCCGACGACTATGAAGGACGAAGAATGGGTGGTTCTTGACAGAAAGGCTCTGGGAACAATACGGTTGAGCCTGGCTTCGTCGGTGGCTTTCAATATCTCAAAAGAAACGACAACAGAGGGTTTGATGAAAGCATTGGGTAAGCTGTATGAAAAACCCTCGGCTTCCAACAAGGTATTTCTAATGAAGCGTTTATTTAATATGAAGATGTCTGAAGGTGGATCCGTTACTGATCATTTAAATGAGTTTAATACGGTTACAAATCAGCTAAGTTCTGTAAGTGTGACCTTTGATGATGAGGTTAGGGCTCTTCTAATCTTGTGTTCATTGCCAGAAAGCTGGAATAGCTTGGTCATGGCTGTAAGTAACTCTGTCTCTGGTTCAAACACCTTGAAATTTGATGATGTTATTGGTGTTATTCTTAGCGAGGAAATGCGAAGAAAAAGCACAGGTGAGACATCAGGAAATGCGTTGACCATGGAGAGCAGAGGAAGACAAAAGGAGAGAGGAAAGAGCCAAGGTAATCGTGGAAAGTCTAAAACGGGCAGATCTAAGTCCAGAATGGGAAAGATAGAGTGCTGGAACTGTGGAAAGAAAGGACATCTGAAGAAAGACTGCAAATCTCTAAAGAAGAAAGGAGATGCACAGAAGGAGACTACCCAGGAAGCAAATGTAGCAGGTGATGTGTTACAAGATGCTTTGATTCTTGCATTAGATAATACTAGTGATTATTGGGTAGTAGATTCAGGAGCTTCATGTCATGCTACACCCCATAGGAAATACTTTCATGAGTATGTTCCTGGCGATTTTGGACATGTTTTATTGGGTGATGGTGAGCCATGTAAAATTGTTGGAATGGGTAAGGTATGGATAAAAGTTAAGAATGGAACTGATTGGTTGTTGAAAGATGTTAGGCATATTCCTGCTATGAAAAGAAATCTGATCTCAACAGGGCAGTTGGGAGATGGCGGCTGTCTATCTACGTTCGGAGAAAAGTGGTGGAAGATCACTAAAGGATCAATGGTGATAGCAAAAGGAGACAGAGTAGGTACGTTGTATTTATGTCCTCATAATACTGACCATTCTATCTCTTTAGCTTCCACAGGAACAGATACAGCATTGTGGAATCATAGGCTTGGCCACATGAGTGAGAAGGGGATGCAGATTCTCCACTCAAGGAAGTTGCTGCCGGATTTGAAGCAGGTAAGTTTGGAATTCTGTGAAAACTGTGTTTATGGAAAACAGAAGAGAGTCAGATTTCTCAGGGTTGGGAAACAGAAGAAGAATGAAAAATTAGAGCTTGTGCATACAGATGTATGGGGACCAGCTCAGGTACAATCTCTTGGTGGCTCTCATTATTATGTGACATTTATTGATGATGCAACTAGAAAAACTTGGGTTTATTGCATTAGACAGAAATCTGATGTGTTTGCTACATTTAAGAAGTGGAAAGCTTTGGTTGAGAATGAGACAGGAAAAAGATTGAAGTGTCTCAGATCTGATAATGGAGGTGAGTACTGCGGCAAGGAGTTTGATAGTTACTGTTCATACCATGGGATTCGTAGAGAGAAGACAGTCCCAGGAACACCACAGGAAAATGGTGTGTCAGAAAGGATGAACAGAACGATCATGGAGCGTGCAAGGTGTATGAGACTGCATGCAGGGTTGCCCTTACAATTTTGGGCGGATGCTGTAAATACTGCTGTTTATTTAATAAACAGAGGACCTTCAAGTGCTTTGGATGGTGGTATTCCAGAGGAAGCATGGACAGATAAAAAGGTAAACTACTCATTTCTGAGAACGTTTGGTTGTGAAGCATTTGTCCATATTGATAAGGAAAATAGAACAAAGCTTGAAGCTAAATCCAAGAAATGTACCTTTATTGGATATGGGGTTGATGAATTTGGTTATCGTTTATGGGATTATTTAAATAACAAAATCATCAGGAGTAGAGATGTGATATTCAATGAAAAGGTCATGTATAAAGATCAGTTGCAGGGAAAGAAACAGGGAAAAGAAAGCACAGAGTACATAGTGCTTGATGAAGTTAAAGAAAATGAAGTTCCGAAGGTGCCAGAAAATCAAGAGCAGCAGCAAGTACCTGAAACTCCTGCAACTGTAAGAAGATCCACTAGGTTAAGTAGACTCCCTGAACGATACTCTCCTTCAATGTATTATTTGTTGATGACTGATTCTGGTGAACCAGAATGTTATGAAGAAGCAATGCAGGTGGAAACTAGAAAGAAGTGGGAGCAAGGCATGAATGAGGAGATGGACTCATTGGTAGGAAACCAGACTTGGGATTTGGTTAAGTTGCCTGCTGGTAAAAGAGCATTGCAAAACAAATGGATTTACAGGTTGAAGGAAGAAGAAGGAGGTAAGAAGCGGTACAAGGCCATACTTGTTGTAAAGGGGTTTGCACAGAAGAAAGGTATAGATTTTGATGAAATATTTTCTCCTGTTGTTAAGATGACTTCAATTAGGACTATCTTAAGTCTAGTGGCTGTAGAAGATTTGCATCTTGAACAATTAGATGTAAAAACAGCTTTCCTCCATGGGGATTTGGAGGAAGAAATATATATGCAGCAGCCACAAGGGTATGAAGTCAAAGGTAAGGAGGATCTGGTATGCAGGTTGAAAAAGAGCTTGTATGGCTTGAAGCAAGCTCCAAGGCAATGGTATCTAAAGTTTGACAGGTTTATGACAGAACAAGGTTATAGTAGATGTCATTCTGACCACTGTGTTTATTTCAAGAAGCTAGACAATGGAAGATATATTATCTTGTTATTGTATATGGATGACATGCTTGTTGCAGGGTCTGACATGCAGGATATAAATGTACTCAAAAGGAAGCTAGCTAATTCATTTGCGATGAAGGATTTGGGTGCTGCAAAGCAAATCCTTGGTATGAGAATAATGAGAGACAGGAAAAATCGCAAATTGACATTGTCTCAAAGTGAGTACATACAAAAGGTGTTGGAGAGGTTCAGAATGCAGAATGCAAAACCTGTAAGTACACCTTTGGCTAGTCATTTCAGTCTAAGTAAGGAAATGTGTCCCAAGACACAAGAAGAGACAGATTACATGTCCAAGGTTCCCTATCAATCAGCAGTTGGCAGCTTGATGTATGCCATGGTGTGCACAAGACCAGATATTGCACATGCAGTGGGAGTTGTGAGCAGATATATGAACAATCCAGGTAAAGAACATTGGAAGGCAGTACAGTGGATTCTCAGGTATTTGAGAGGTACTACCACTGAGGCATTATGTTTTGGAGGTTCAGACACTGTTCTACAGGGATATGTTGATGCAGATATGGCAGGTGACAAGGATAGCAGGAGGAGTACCACAGGGTATGTGTTTACTGTAGGTGGAACAGCAGTAAGCTGGATTTCGAAACTACAGAAGGTTGTTGCACTTTCAACAACAGAAGCAGAGTATGTTGCCATTACAGAGGCTAGTAAAGAGATGATTTGGTTGCAGAGGTTTATGGAGGAAGTGGGTAAGAAGAAGAAGGATAGCAGACTGTATAGTGACAGCCAGAGTGCCATTCACCTTGCAAAGAACTCAGCATTCCATTCCAGGACTAAACATATACAGCTCAAGTACCATTTCATACGCTCTGTTCTGGAAGATGAACTGTTAAAGTTGGAAAAGATACATACTAGCCAGAATCCTGCAGACATGTTCACAAAGGTAGTGACCAGAGAGAAACTGAGTTCGTGCTCGGTTTCAGTTGGCCTTCTAGCATGAAGGTGAAGAGGAGAAATTTGCCAAGTCCAAGTCCAGCAAGTGCAGCAGCGGTGGAGTTGTTGTGATCAGTCTCAAAGTGGGAGATTGTTGGTTGTGGAGCCAGATCTTCTACTCTCATAAATGATATTGTATCAGCCATGTTTGTACCCCAGTTCTATATGATATGTAGGTGGACTGTACACTCACCCCAGCGGGGGGGTGTGGGGGGGCATCGCCCCCCCCACGGGGCTGTTTTCGCCAGCTGTTTTGCGGGCCCATGGTTTTGGGTATCCCGTGGTATTTTCCCATTGTCTTTCCCTTATAAAAGAAGGACATTGTAATACGGCTAGGGTTGATGTATTAGGTTTTATGCATTGTAAAGATCTTTGAGATCTGGAGAGAGACTGTAAAACAGAGAAGAGGAAGTGCAGCGGTTGTGCTGCAGGTTGTATCCCTTCGACTTGCTGGACGGTAATAATAATAAGGACTGGCAAATTCAGTGTGGACGTAGCCCAAGTTGGGTGAACCACGATATATCTGTGTCTCTCTTGTAATGTGTATGTGTGATTATATTTGCATTTCTGTTTATTGTTATTGCTCTGCGATCCTGTTTTTCTAACAAAACCGACCCCAGAACGACCCTACAGCAGCTATTGGTCCTTCAACAGCTTACTGGACATCTTCTACTGGTCACCCAGTGGCTCATTTTGCCATTGCATCACCACCCAACTGGACTACTCTAGATCTCTCTAGACCCTTCTACATGCTCGACCCTGCCAAAATATTTGCACCTATTCAAGAATTCTTGGATCGGTTACGTATTAAGGGTAATGAACTTCGAAGACAAAGTCTCAAGCAAAGACCCGAATATAAAGATACCTCAATTCATCCGATATCTTTTGGCTCACCGGAACAATCTTCCCACCACGCGACCATTAGTGAGACTGGTCAGCCCTCACAAAAGTCCAGTCCTGCACCTCAAGTGAACCAACCAGTGGAAGGACAACAGTCCAACACACCTGTTACTACCACAGTTACTTTATCAATTCATCCCCCACCTCAAAATTCAAGGGGAGGATACTCCACTCCCCCGGATTATCTCATTGGTAATGTTATTACTACGGTAGCTAATCAAAAACCTATGTTGGTTCAACCTTTGAATAGTGCTCATCCTGTTGTGGCTGGGGGGCAACCCCCATTTCCTAACCAGAATGTAGGTGGTGGAATCCCCAATGGACTTCCCGTTGGACCTCCCCAACCCGCTAGACCATCCACCATGGCATTATCTCATGTTGGGGGGCCATCCAATGTAACCCTACCCTCATGGAGTCAAGCATATCCAGGTTCTGTTTACCCTGCGCTAGGCCAATCTAATCCCGGAAACGCACCATATGGGATACCTTATCTAGGGAATCCATAGACTCTATGGGGGAAATATCCTGTGTTGCAACATGGACCCCAACCAACTATCCCTCAAGCACCACCACCCCCGATCGGTCCTCCCCCACCTCCTACTGGAGGCGGTGGGCCCCCACCTAAATTTTGTGGAGGCCCACCTCATTTTACCAACAATGTCCCTCACCCTTCTGATGGTGGTGGGAATGGTCCACCACCCCGTCCAGGCGAATGCGACGGGGGACCACCCTATTATGTTGGAGGAAGACGTTTCCCTTCAGGTGGTGGAGGTGGTCCACCACCCCCTCTAGGCGGAGGTGGTGGAGTACCTAATTACTATGGTGGCGGTGGTGGTGGTGGAGACCCTCATCCTTTCGACGACGAAGGTGGTGGGGGCCCCCATCCTTCTGGTGGCGGAGGTGGTCCACCACTCCTTCCAGGAGGAGGTGGTGGTGGGCTACCTTATTATGATTATGGAACCCCACCTCCTCCTATTGGTGGCAGCAGACCTCCACCTCCTCCCGATGGTGGAGGTGGACCCCCACCTTATCGGAATGGACCACCTTATGGTGGCGAACCCCCTTATGGTCTAGGAGGCACACCCCCGTACGGCCAGTTTCCTCCTAGTACACCTTACGGTCATACTGGTCCCTACATGCCTTATCCGTATTATCAATACGCACAGCCTAGTCCACAGCTGCCCTTTTTGGTTACCTTGGACCTACTTGACCTATCTCGTTTAACCAACAACCCCATTTACCACGGAACTAATTGGCCACCTATTCCAGTGAAACTTCCATCTGATATCCCAAAATTTGACAGCAAGCCAGGTGAAGATCCTAAACACCACGTGATGACTTACCATTTATGGTGTTCATCTAATTCCTTAATGGACGACTCGATTCATCTTAGATTGTTTCAAAGGACTCTCACTAGTTTGGCTACCAAGTGGTACATTGAGTTTCCACCCCACTCTTTTCCTGATTTTGGCTCTCTTGCCATGAACTTTTTAACTCATTTCCAGCTACCTATACGATATGAAACTGATACCAAGCTTCTAACCTCGCTCCGTCAGAATACCACTACTCATATTTCTGATCATATCCATGAGTGGCGAAGGAGACGTCATCTCATCAAAGCTCCCATTCCAGATCAACTCCTAGCATACTCGTTTACAAAGTCACTCATCCCTGTCATAGCAAGAGATGTTGCCATGCAAGGTGCTGTTACCGAAGAACAAGCCATCACGAGTGCCCATGTACTAGACCTAGTCTACACTCAATCTAGCACTTTGTTTGATATTCTTCCTGACGCACCCCGTAACACTAACGATCCTACGAAACCATTTAAGGGACCCCAAGCCGATGGCATCATCGGATCCCTTCAGACCCATCCTCCTCATCAAATTGTTAGTTCTTCGAACCCCTAGGGTTCGTCCCCATTACCAACACAGGCTAGTCTCAGCACCACCAATTCATCCACTCCTGCTGCTACTGAAGAAGTGATTTCTATCTCATCAGCTTCACCTCGGAAGTCTGGAAGTAAGAAGAAAAACAAGGGAAAACCAAAGAAATCTTCTGCCCAGTAGGAACAAAAGAGCACTCCTGATGACGGCAAATAGAAACGGAAGCTAAAAGATCCTTGTTTACTGTGTGGAGATGATCACTTCTCTAAAGAGTGTCCCCATAGAGGCAAAGTCCAAAAGTTTCTTAGGGGTAAACCCACTCCCGTAGTCCTCAACGACCCGTTTCCCGCTCAAAACCAACAGATGATTTCTCAACCTCCCCCCGCCCAGGGGGAATCATCCAATACTGCGCATGTTCTCATGGTGCGAAATGAGATGATCAATATGAACACTTGCTCGCGATCATACAACATGGTCCCTTCGAAGGAACCTGTTGGGAGTAATGCTAAAAAATCTTCCAACTCCTTACCTGATGTCACTATACCATCAGCTTCTCTCACCATTGAGAATCCATCCTTCGATTCGATATTGCGATCGCCCAAGGGCATGATTAGAAAAGTTGTTTTTAATCCTAATGCTCGGGCGGCACATAACTACAATATCATAGAAGACTTGGCACAAGCCCCTTGCACCATGTCCACACTGGAAGTTTTACTGAATTGTCCCGATCAACTCAAAACTCTCCTCGCAGCAATCGGTGCAGTTGACCCTGATTCTTCGAATACCATCATGTTCCGACTTGACCATTTCAAGCCGATGCTTTCCCATCCACTCGCATTTCAAGTAGCTACAAACCTCACTGTAAAAATTGTCCATCGTACCCTTCTGGATGAAGGTGCCTCTACGTCTGTCATGTCGATCGTTTGCTAGAGAGCCATTGGCTCTCCCGAATTGAATCATCCTCCCATCACGTTGAAAGCATTCGATGGGTGTGGCTTTCAACCTCATGGGCTCTTACAAGCTCTCACAATCGAGCTAGGTGGAAAGACCGTAACCATCAATGTGGAAGTGGTCTCCACCCCAATAGACTATAATCTCTTGCTTGGTCGCAATTGGTTTTATGCCATGCAGGTGGTAGCTTCTTCAGTCTTCTGCATAGTGCAATTCTCCCACCAAGGACGAATTGTTACCATCGACCAATTAGATTTTTGCACGCCGGACACTACTACTCATCCTGGTGACCATGTTCCCTCCATTGGACAAACGTCAAAACACTATGAGAGTATAGGGGTTGGCCTTTTGAAAGATTCATCTCTCATGGGCATTTTTCCCATTTCGGACCCCCCTAATCATGTTGCCTCGGTGAACATGATCTCCACGGAGATTTCATCTCGCTCTACTGATACTTGGCTTGTACCAGACAAAGCCACAACACACCTGATTGGAGATGCAATGCCTCTTTCACCTGCTGAATGTATTTACGAGGCTATCCAATCAGAACCGGAGAACCACCTAACCATGGCCTCCCTATCTTGTTCTCTACAATGGGAATCATCCCTACTCGACCTCTTACTTCGGAATTTTCATTCAAATGAGTCCATCATGGAAGTTATGAATGTTGATGATGGCCCGTGGAATGACCTTCACCATAGGTCCTCTTTTCTTCTACCGTTGGAGTACATAGAGAACAAAATTCACAACATATTTTTCCTAGATATCTACCCGTTCCCTTCTTCTCCCATACTTACATGTCTTTCAGACACTGAGGGTAACTTGGCCAACATTGAGCCTACCACCCCGGTAGACCTCTCGATAAAACCTGGTGTAGTAGAACACATTCGCATAGGCCAGAAGTGTTCCCCTGAAGAAATAGCTATTGGTACGGCCTTATTCAAGCGATTTCAAGACGTATTCGCTTGGTCCTATGAGGAGATGCCTGGTAGAGACCCCGCAATTTGTTCTCATGAAATAAAAACACATCTCGACATCAAACCTGTACGTCAAAAGTTGCGATCGGTACACCCCCGGAAGACTACACTGATCAAGGCAGAGATTGAAAAACTCTTAAAAGTTGGTTTCATTTATCCTGTCCCGTTGATGGATTGGGTCTCAAATGTCATCCCTATGAACAAAAAGCAGGGCACCATTCGCGTCTATGTCGATTATCGGGACCTTAACAAGGCTTGTCCAAAGGACAATTACCCGACCCCATTCATTGACCAGATTATTGACAATTGTGACAGAAGCGTCATATTTTCATTCATGGATGGCTTTTCTGGTTACAACTAGATTGAGATCGACCCATCCGACCAACATAAGACGACTTTCATCTGTCCTTGGGGGACGTTCACATATCGCAAATTCTCGTTTTTCCTTAAGAACGTTGGTGCCACGTTCCAGCGAGCCATGTCGTATGCCTTCCATGACATTAAGGACTTTGTGGAACCTTACGTGGATGATAACCCTACTCATTCAAAGCAGCGTGAGTTCCACATGGATCATCTGACATCCATTTTCCTTAGATGCAGAGGTTACAACATCCGTCTGAATCCTCACAAGTGTATCTTTTGCGTTGAATCCAGATGCCTCTTAGGATTTATAGTCTCGAAGGATGGGATCCGCATTGATCCCTTAAAGGTGGAGGCCATTGTCAACCTCCCACCTCCCACCACTATGATGGAACTTCAAAGTCTCCAAGGGAAGGCGACTTATTTAAGACGTTTTGTTTGTAATTTCGCAGAAAAGAATAAGGGGTACATGAGGTTTCTTAAGAAGGACGTCCCGTTCATTTGGGACAATCAAGCTCAAAAATCCTTTGACAGCATCAAACATGCCATCATGCATGCCCCCGTAATCCAACCGCCGAATTATTTTCGAGATTACATCTTATATTTCGCTGCTTCTGCTAACACTATCGCCATGGTTTTGGTACAAGAGGATCAAAACACCCAGGAACATGTAATATACTATGCAAGTAAGGGTCTCACTGACACTGAAACTAGATATTCACATGTCGAAAAACTTGCTTTCGCAGAAGTCATCGCCATCCAAAAGTTCTGACACTACATCCTGCTCCGCACCACCACCATCATTCCAGACTTGAACCCCATGTACCACGTACTGACACGTCAGGTGCTTGGGGGAAAGTATTCATGCTGGATCGTGATACTGCAAGAATTTGATCTTCTTTTCGAGAATGCCAATTCCAAAAAGTCCTTGGTGTTTGCTGTGCTGATCTATGACTTTCCCCGTGCTACTGTAGAAGTTGAGCACAATGAATCCTTTCCAGATGAGTCACTGTTTCTCATCAGTACGACCAATCTGTGGTATGGAGATATTTCTTTATATCTTCAAACCCAACGCTTCAACCCTCAACTCTCTTGCGATGACCGTCGTCGAATTCATCACCATGCAAAGTATTATCTGATCATCACTAATACTTTGTACCACCGTGGCATCGATTCCATTCTTTGACGTTGTCTAACTCACGATGAGGCTGAATGCATTCTGAATGACTGTCACACTGGGGCATGTGGCGTTCACCTCTCTGGGATGGCTACAAACTAGAAGATTTTGCGCGCAGGATATTATTGGCCTACTATCTTCAAAGATTGTATTGAGGCCGTGAAAAGATGTCCTCCATGCCAACACTTCCAATACGAAGAAACGTACCCATCCTGCCCCATTACACCCGGTTATTGTCGTGGACCCCTTTGCAAAATGGGGCATCTATTTTATGCATTGTAAGCCTACCTCGACCGGGGGGCATAGTTACATCATCGTAGCTGTGGATTACTTCACAAAGTGGGCCAAGGCAATGCCTACATACCAAAATGGCGACAGAACCGCCGCACTCTTCATGTTCAATCACGTAATAGCGCGGTTTGGAGTTCCTCAGGCTATAGTTACCGATCACGGTTCTCACTTTCAGAACCATATGGTTGATGAACTGAGCAATAGATTGGATTTTCGACATGAAAAATCAACACCTTACTACCCGCAATCCAATGGATAGGTCGAGGCCATTAACAAGGTCTTGAAAAC
The DNA here is from genome assembly GCA_027924585.1 of Larix kaempferi. NCBI lineage: Eukaryota > Viridiplantae > Streptophyta > Pinopsida > Pinales > Pinaceae > Larix > Larix kaempferi. The sequence goes on along the minus strand of BSBM01001530.1, from coordinate 26,108,138 downwards.
TATGGTCCAATGGATGGTAGGTACACACAAGTCCAACTAGCATAATATGCTCTTTTCAGCATTATGGGCCTACAGAACCTCCGTTAAAACCGCCACAGGTTTCACTCCTTTCCAACTAGTGTATGGATTAGAAGTTGTCCTGCATATAGAGTGCGAAATTCTGTCTCTGCAACTCGCTGTCGAACTTCTTCCTAACACTACTGTCGAGGAAGAACGTTTCCTGTACTTAGCAAAACTTGACGAGTCTCACCGAGATGTTTCTCTTGCTAATGAAGCACACAAGAAACGCATCAAATCTCAATACAACAAGTCATTTGAACCACGTATCTTCAACGAGGGTGACCTGATCCTCACATATGACCAGAAGCATGACAAACTAGGAGTAGGAAAGTTTGAGTCCATGTGGCACGGACCTTACATCGTCAAACGTGTTTTGGAAAAGGGAGCTTATGAGCTTGAAGATTATGACAGAATATATTTGGGTGAACCCCGTAATGGGCTTTACCTGAAGAGGTACTATGCCTGACCCTCTCATGCATAGATTTTCTTGTATATACTGTACATGGAGCACTTGTGTGGTGTGACGCACTTGTTTTTTAGTTTCTTTAGATCTTGTTTTCGCTTCTCATACCATGTTCTGTCTGTGTGTGCAGATGGAAACGTGCTATGGATTCACGGATGGCGCCAGCCGGCATACCCGTAACCTTGCCTCGATAGCCTGGGTACTATATTCCCCAACAGGTGAGCTCATCAGCTCAGGAGGAAGTTGCCTTGGATTCGCAACCAATAATTCCGCAGAGTATCTGGTGGTAGTTGGAACCTTAACTGATGCAATTTCCTTGGGTATGAACCACATTGTCATCCACATGGATTCTCAACTAGTGGTTTCTCATCTTAACTGGGTTTACGCTATCTGTGATCCTACCCTACTTCGTCTCTTTAGACGGGTTTGTCTCTTGGAAAGGTCGTTTGAAACCATTCAATACTTGCAGATTCCATGAGAATTAAACACAGTTGCTGACTCGATGGCCAACTTCATTCTAGATTGGTACATCGCACACACATGATGCTCATAACATGTAAAAGCATTCACAAAATGTAAATAATGCACTGTATAGAAGCAAGCATATAAACAAGATCACATCATTATTTTTTGAAACACATAATGTATAAATCGTCGAACTATCTGTATATAGATATAATCTCAAAAAGGTAGTGCTGATACAAAAATTTGAAGCCCAATAGCTTTCAGTAAGTCTCTACAAAATATGAAGCTTCGCAGCTTTCAATACTACAAAATACGAGGCCTCTAAGCTCTCAGTACACATACAATGACAACATGTGGCCTATCACCTGGCCCGTACAACCCTAGGTGGTCTAGCAGCCCTATCCGGCTGAGTCTAGAAATAGTTCACTGCTCCTGCAACCTTGCGAAGCAGTGCGTTGAAGCATCCAGTCGCTCCAACCGTGTGCACCTGCATGGGCCACGACACCTCATCTACCGTTGGCTCAGGAATAGCCAATGTCAACCCACTCAGGTTGGCGTAGACTCTATCCATCTCCATGATGGCAGCATGCACAGTTAGATCCACCATTGCTCCCTCTCCTCTCTCTCTCCTAGCCAGAAGAGAGTTCCCCACTGGTTTTATAGGCCCCACATCTGCACACACATGTTGTTCACCTGTCAGCACTATATCAAAAAAATCATAAATGCACAAAACTTAAAAATTTCAAGGGTTGTTTGTTCTTACCGAGGTCTTCCCATGCTACTCCCTTAGGCAGCGAAAATTCTGGGTCATCTGTGAAGTCGGTGCCACTATATGGAAAGTCCTCCACCATTAGTAACTGGCCTGCCAGCCAAGTGAAGAACTCAAGAGGGAATCCGATGATAGGACCCCCACCATGCCAAGCCATCAAATCATTCCACCTGGCCATGTAAGGATCTCTGAGGTCCCTATCCTCTAGTGGTACCTAAGGACTGTTATGTGGAATTCTGCCCTACGGATAAGTCAAAACTCCCTTAGGCTAAAGTAGGATCTAACTAACTCTAGGCTAAGAACAGACAAAACAAATGCAACCTTGAATCCCTAGACCTAACATACATTTCAGTATTAAAATGCTGAAGAGAATAGAGAGGAGTTTAACTGACCTCGTATCCAAACGCTTGTCCTTGATATTTGCTCCAAGCTCCAAGTCCTCCAAGTAAACCTGTTAACGATGGAACCAAAACACAAGCATGTACTATTCTCTAACAATCTGAAAACATGAGTTAGGATCTAAATCTATGAGAGATACAAATCATATCATTAAAACAATATCAACACAAATGATTTGGGGAAACAAGACAAGTTATTCCATTACAACTTGAAGATTACTTACAAAGGGTGCTTGATGCCCAAGCCAATCCTCCAACTCCAAGTATCTTCTCCTCTTAGCTATCTCCACAATGCTGCAAGACCATAAGTTTGGTGCTCTCAAGAGTCCTCCCCTTTCCCAATGGCATGCCTCTCTTTTATAGTGAATGGTGAGGTTAACCAACAAGAGAGATGAGTGGATCTAAGGAGGGATAAGTGGATCAGGGTTTCTAATCGAAGGAGGTAAGTTGGGATCGAATCAAGGAACCCAATCTTCCATCATCTTCGAAAATCCAAGATCCCACAAGCCAAGGGAAAAAACTATTAAAAGGGTGCCGCGCTTTGCAAATGCTACAGGGCGCGGCACTGTGCCGCGTTTTGTCAAGATGGCAGATCGCGGTAGTGTGTGGAAATAAAGTCCAAGGTGGGTCAAAAACTTGCCAGGGTGGATTTACCTTCAAGGTTGACTCATCATCTGTCTCTTCTGGATGGTTCAAAACAGTAGGGAAAGTGTCGTCGAGATGTGTTGTGATGGGGATGCGACACTGTGAAACATAGAGGTATAACAGATGCCCCCTAAAGTGTGAGGTCAGAAGGGACTGATGGCCGAAAGACTTTACGAATAAAATGTGCAGAGATAGCATCGAGGAGAGCGACACGGAGCTGAAATGGAAACAAAGTGTTAGATATACCACCGAGGCGGGCATTCCCATGCTCGGAAACAAACGACTCAAAGCATGGCTGTCGACCAATACATTGCAGATCCATGAGTACTGAGATAATGTAAACTGTGGACAGATCATGGCTACTATGAACAATCGTAGATCCATGAGACAGTAACGACACAGCCACGACCAATACAATAAGTGGATCTGTGTGACAATACAAGAGACATCTCCATCGCAGCCTGGACGCAGTCAAGATACAGTGATGCATCCAGGGTCTTCTACCCGATCGCATAAAGATACGAATCTAACCATGTGATTACAAGATGTTGAAGTCGAACATGGAAGAAACCATTTGATTACCGGTCAATGATGAGGACCGTTAACAAATGCGAGGGAGACCACCAATAATGACAATGATTCCCAAGGTATCAATAGTACATCTCAACGAAATGCGAATAAATGAGTTGATGTCGAGCATCCGAGAGATTGCTTGATCAGAGGTCAATGATGTGAACCTGCTGTCAAACACGAGGAAACCTGCCATTGAGGCATGCAGGTACCAAGGTACTAATGGTTGATTTCTAAGTCCAATTCCTGGATAGTGATTTGGTGTCGACAGGAATAGACTCGTCGAAGGTGGGCCATGATGATTCCCACATCATCGACATGAAATCGGCACATGTGATAGGATGATGAAGTAATGGGATATGTACTGACACGGCGGAGGCCTGACACAGTGAATGACTCGATACAATGCAACCCTTTGAACATGTAACGGCATGTAACAGGACTCGGCAGCAAGAATTATTGATAAATAGAGGATAGACGTCAGGTGAGTGGACTCGTGGCCAGGGAGGCGACCCATGATGATGACTATGACTCAATAAAAAACGGACACCCAAATATAGACAAGAGATGGACACATGCCATGTTCAAAGGTAACGACTGACAAGCTGCCATAGATAAACTTGACTTGTTCCCCCATATTTCCCCGACATGATGGACGAGTACCTCTTTCTTGTTTTACGAGCTTGAAGAGGATAACAGATGCTCGGTGTAGCTCATCTTGTGGATGAGTCCAATCTCACATATTTTACGAACCTGAGAAAGGAGGGGTTCGTCCCAAAGTGGGTCCTTCGATGTTAATATTTTAACGAGTCCAAGGAAGGAAAACTCGGTAGTTTTTCATATTTAGAGAGCCTAAAAAACTTAAAGGAAGCTCCATAATGTACTTTTTCGTAAAATTTAGTCTCTCGATCCCGAAAAAGTGTAAAACGATTCCCGAGAGAACTCTCCCAGCCGAGATTGACTGAGGTATACCTTTCTCGTAAATAGTCTAGACGGGCCGAAAAAGGGGTAACCTATCACCGAATAGACGACCTTTCAAATACTTTTACAAGTGTGAAAGAGTCAAGATCACTTGGCAATCTTTTCAATTTTAAGGAGTCTGAAAAGAGCTTAACTATGGACTCCTATGGTCTTTTTCGTAAAAATTAATTATTCTGGCCCGAAAAAAGAATAAAATACAACCAGGATAATACTTTCCTCATCGTTTAACGAGCATGAGTAAAGCTGACCGTACTCGACACCGTTTACTTGCGTTTGACAAGCATGACACAGGTGTGAAAGCGCTTGGAATCTTTTTCAAGTTTTAAATCCAGAGCACGAAAAAGATAAAGTGGGCTCAATATGAAGGCCAAACTACGAACAAATACCAGTATGAATGCATCCCATTGTTACCCGCAGATCCTGTCAATAAATGCTCAAAAATGGGGCATTAGTAACATGAATAAGGGTTTATTAATTTTGAAATAGCAATTAATTAATTAAAAAATGTGAAAAAATGCTATATAAAGCATGGTGAAAATAGAAATTACTATTCATTTGTGATTTTTACCCAAAGGAGACATTTTTACCCATTTTGGAGCAAAATTTCAAGGATCGATACCGAGAGTTCCGAGACACCATTTCGACCGCCGTCTGTGCCAGGTAAGAGTGCTTGAACCCCTCTTTCATTTCATGCAAGAAATTTTCACTTTCACCAGGGAAAAATTAATTTTTTGGCAAGCCCTTTTGGCAAGAATCGCCTGCCGTACTGCCGCGTGGGGCCCCTATCGTGAAACGCGGCACTGTTCAACAGTGCCGCGCTGTAACCTCAAAATGAGGCGCGGCACTGTGGACTGCCGCGCGGCAGGGTGCCCTCCAGGCGCGGCACGTGCGAAAATTAAGTTTGAAAAATCAATTTTTCCTCAAATTTTTGCTAGAATCAAGTTGTTAAATAGTCACTAATTACTTTGTTTACCTTTTTGCAGGGATTTGCAACTTGTTTGAGGCAAAATGGTGAGTTGGAAAGAGAGGGAGCATGAAACGGATGATTTTAGGGCCGAAAATGACTTACCCACCGTGACCGCATTGAGAGAATGTGGTTTGCTAAAGTTTTTCAAGACTAAAGGGATCCGCCAACAACCTAAGCTGCTTACTCACCTTATTCAATTGTGGGACCCTGATATCGAAGCTTTCCGAGTAGGAGAGCACGTGCTTGAAATCCAACTTGAAGACATCTACTTTCTTACGGGCCTCTCGAAAAGAGGGGCCCGGCCGAATCTTACCGGGTACAGTGCTTCAGACTCAAGCACAGATGATTTGATTGCTCGATATTGTCAGGCGGGTTCGAGTAAGAAGAGTGGGAAAGTGGCCATAAAAGAGGAGGAGCAGATAGTCATGATCGACGACTATCCCTATTCAGGGGTAGATTTCCGCGAGGATATTGACTTGGCTTTGCCAGAATATGATGACTGGGACAACTCTGGTATGACCTTCATGGATATGTATTTTTCTTTTTGAATATTTAATTTTTAATGCTTTTTTAGAATGTGTAAAAGGCTTCTAATGTATATTCGTATGCATGTTGCAGACCGTGGACCACAACGACCAGTTGGATATTCACCACTACGTCGTGGCGGTGTAGATCGTCAAGCTGATCCTGTCGAAGAAGAAGATGAAGATGAGGCAGGAGGTGTGCGGGATATTGAGAGGAACCTGCAGGGATTGACCCATGGGATCCCTGCTATGCGGATGGACGATGTCCCCTACCACCTCCAGAGGCATACTGTGGGTGTGCCTGGACGTATTAGTCGACTTCTTCGCAAGGTGGTTCGAGCCGTGATGTGTTACCACCATCAGCGGGAGGAGTCCGATGAGGGACATGATAGGTCCCCTAGATCTCCATAGATGGTCTTTCGATCTTTTTGCGGCATGTACACGATATGTAGGCTTTGAGGGCCAATTTTTTGTATATGGGATTTGATCCCCAATTTTGTCTTTGACACAAACTTTATGTATTTTTGGAAAAAACACTTTTATATATAGTGATATGGACCTATTTATGATCTAAATATTTACAATGACTTGTGCGTTTATTTATCTTTTATGATGTGTTTATGTATGGGCAAGATGCCAGTCCAAAACGTAATTGGCCAATGAATCGGCAATATAATTGAATTCTCTCGGTATATGTTGATATATGATAAAATCAAATGACCGTTCCAAGAGACGTACTCTTCGAAATAACCGAAGCAATGTAGGATCGCGAACTGTGTAAACACGGTTTAGATGAGAGACCACGAGTTGGGAGTCTAGAAAGACCGATAAGGAGTTAATCCCGAGTGAAGCAACCTCTGTCAAGAGACCAATGACTGCATGGTACTCTGCGATATTGTTGGTTGCGGGACCTAAACAAATAGCTCCTGAATAAATCAACTCGCCAGTGGGGGAATAAATCACCCATGCTGCGGAAGCGAGATTCCGGGTATGTCGGCTTGCACCGTCAGCGAATCCAAAGTAGGTAGACATCTGCGCATAAAAGCACGAGTCAAAGTAAGAGTAGATACATAAGATCCACATGCACACTAAAAATAAAGCAAAAAACAAACTAAGTACATTATGTACAAGAAGTAACCCGCGTGGGGTAACCTCATGCGTAGAAACGCTTGAGGTATAGCCCGTTGCGGGGCCGTGCCAATGGCGTACCATCACAGTCGACTAGTTCATAGGCTCCTTTTTCTAAGACACGTTTTATGATGAAGGGGCCGTACCACATAGATTCAAGCTTGCCTTTTCCAAGTTTGTCATGCATCTGATCATATGTAAGTACAAGGTCACCCTCATTAAAGATCCGAGGTTGAACGGATTTGTCATATTGAGCTTTGACGCGTTTTTTGTGAGCTTCATTAGCCAAAGCGGCGTCGCGGCGGGTTTCATCTAGCTTGGCTAGGTATAGAAACCGTTCTTCTTCGGAAGTAGTGTGTGGAAGTAGCTCTATGGCTATCTTGAGTGATGGAATTTCACATTCAATCGGGAGAATGGCTTCCAGGCCGTACACCAATTGAAATGGTGTAAACCCAGTAGCACTTTTCACTGAGGTTCGGTATGCCCACAGTGCTGAGAACAGAGCTGAGTGCCAGTTGGATTTTTGGGTACCCACAATACGCTGAATCATTCGTTTCAGGACCTTATTGATAGCTTCAACTTGGCCATTAGCTTGTGGGTAATACGGGGTTGAGTTTTCATGGCGAAAACCCAGTTTGGCACTTAGTTCTTCGATCATATGATTCCTAAAATGGGAACCATGATCGGTCACAATAGACTGTGGGACACCGAATCTAGCTATGATATGATTGAATATGAACTGCGCTGCTGTTTTGCCGTCTTCAGCATATGTAGGCATCGCTTCAGCCCATTTTGTAAAATAGTCCACAGCTACTATGACATAGCTATGCCCCCCGGCTGAAGTGGGCTTACAGTGCATAAAATCAATGCCCCATTTGGAGAAAGGGCCGACGGCAATGACAGGATGGAGTGGAGCAGGATGCGAGCGTGCTTTGCTATGAAAGAATTGACATGGCGGACACTTCTTGACTGTTTCAATGCAGTCTTTGAAAATCGAAGGCCAGAAGTATCCCGCTCGCAATATTTTCTGGGCCGTAGCCATCCCAGAGAGATGACCACCACATGCTCCAGCGTGGCAGTCATTGAGAACGCGTTCCGCCTCATCTAAGGTCAAACAGCGTCGAAGGACAGTGTTGACACCACGCCGATACAAAGTATCGTTCACTATAAGGTAGTATTTTGCGTGATGTCTGATACGTCGTCGTTCATCGCGGTTGAGGTCGGGACGGAAGCGTTGGGTTTGGAGATATAAGAGAATATCCCCATACCACGGATCAGACGTGCTAATGAGGAACAATGATTCGTCGGGAAGAGAATCAATGGGCTCGGATTGCTCAGTAGCACGGGGCAAGTGACAAATTAACTCAGCGAAGACCAGAGATTTCTTAGACTTGGCTTTGACAAATTCCAAGTCAAACTCTTGAAGGATGACAATCCAACGGGAGTACTTGCCCCCAAGTACTTGTCGTGTGAGGATATAGTACATTGGATTGAAATCGGCGATAACGGTGGTCCGGCGGAGTAAGATGTAGTGACGGAATCTCTGGACAGCAAACACTGTTGCCAGAGCCAGCTTTTCAACATGTGAGTAGCGAGTTTCAGAGTCGAGAAGACTCTTGCTGAGGTAGTACACCACATGTTCTATGCCGTTGTGATCTTCCTGGACTAACACCATACCAATGGTGGAAATCGAGGCTGCGAGATAAAGGATATAGTCCTGTGTGTAATTGGGGGGTTGAATCACAGGATCTTTAGTTAAGGCTGCCTTTAAATTGTCAAAGGAGCGTTGGGGTTCATCATCCCATATGAAGGGAACATTCTTCTTGAGAAGCCGCATGTAGCCTTTCGTTATCTCAGACAGATTACAGATAAAACGGCGTAGAAAGTTTGCATGCCCTTGCAAACATTGAAGTTCTGGAATATTGGTAGGTGAAGGCAGGGCTATGATAGCTGCTACCTTTGCGGGATCTAGACGTATCCCGTCTTTGGAGACTATGAAGCCCAACAGTTTTCCGGCTTCTACACAGAAAACGCACTTATGCGGGTTCAAACGTATATTGTAGCGCCGACACCTTTCGAAAATGGCACTCAAGTGATCTGGATGTTCTTCCCGGGTTCGAGAATGAGCGGGAAGGTCATCGAGATATGGCTCTACGATATGTTTGATGTCATGGAATGCATAGGACATCGCCCGTTGGAAAGTTGCCCCGGCATTTTTGAGGCCAAAAGGTAACTTCCGATATGCAAAGATCCCCCAAGGGCAGATAAAGGCCGTTTTGTGCTGGTCGGCTGGGAGGATATCGATCTGATTATAGCCAGAAAATCCATCCATAAATGAAAAGATCACACTTCCGGCACAGTTATCGATGATCTGGTCGATAAACGGAGTTGGGTAGTTGTCCTTGGGACAAGCTTTGTTCAAATCACGGTAATCAACACAGACTCTGATCGTTCCCTGTTTCTTGGCTACAGGGACGATGTTGGATACCCATTCTGTCAATGGGACAGGATAGATAAAACCAGCACGCAAAATTTTTTCAACTTCTGCTTTAATGGCGGCTGCCTTACGAGGATGAACGGGTCGAAGTTTTTGCCGAACAGGTCGGGCGCCAGGGAAAGTTGGAATTTCGTGAACTACAATCGACGGGTCGATTCCTGGCATCTCTTCATAACTCCAGGCGAAAACATCGCGGAAAGTTTTAAAGTAGGCATTATAGAACTCCGTCTCGAGAGGAGTACATGTTTTTCCAATGTGTACATTTTCCACGATACCAGGCTTTACTGAAATGTCGATGGGAGTGGTTGCCATAAGATTGGCCAAGTTGCCTTCAGAAAATACTTCGTCGAGGGAAGTGGGGAACTTGGTTTGAACCATCCCAAGTGAAGCACTGGATTTGGTATCAGGCTCAAGTGACTGAATGGTGGGGAATGAAGATCGATGATGAAAATTTCCCCATGGTGGCTCATTACCGCACATAACCTCTATGATTGATTCGTCGGTGGGAAAAATCAAGTTGAGAGGATCAAACAATGGTGGGCGTGTATGAGTTTCAGTCGAGAGCTGTGCCACTGTGCGATCAGTAGAACAGTCGACCCAATCTGTGGCTGATTGGATCGCGTCATAAGCTGCAAGGTTTCTGTTCAAAGGCATGGAATTGCCATAGCCTTGGATCTGAGTAGGACTCGGGATCACCCATGAATCATCAGACGGGGTGACATGTGATGAAATCATGTTGACTGGTTGAAGATGGGTTCCCAGCTCTGGAAAAACTCCAATGAGGGATGAATCCTTCATGAGACCAACACCTATGTCTTGGAACCGGTACCGAGGTTGATCCAATAACGGAACGGTATTGGCGGAGTTCGGATGGGAGTCTGGGATACAGTAATCCAATTGATCAATAGTGACAATTTTCCCTTCATGAGGAAATTGTACAATCCGGAAGACTGTAGATGCTATGGCAGTCATGGCATAGAACCAGTTCCGACCAAGTAGGAGGTTGTAATCCAAAGGTGCATCTACGACTTCGATGTGTACGGATACTGTTTTTCCCCCCAGTTCAACACCGATTGAGGGGATGAGTCCGTATGGTTGAAAACCATGTCCATCAAACGCTCTAAGAGTAGTGGGAGAAGTTGTGACCTCAGGCGAGCCGAGGGCTCTCCAGCAGTTCAAAGACATAATCGACGTGGAAGCGCCCTCGTCTAACACTGTGCGGTGGATAACATTTCCACGGATTTTCGTATGCACCTGGAAGGCTAACTGGTGAGAAAGCCTAGGTTTAGCGTGCTCCAAGTTAAACATGATGGAGTTTGAAGTATCTGGGTCCAATGCCCCCAGTGCTGAAAGTAGGGTTCTACGCTGCGTGGGGCAGTGTTGGAGAACCTCGAGAGTTGACATAGCGCAAGGTGCTTGAGCCAAATCTTCAACAATGTTGTAGTTTTGGGCAGCTCGTGCATTCGGATTGAATGTCGCCTTTCGTATGGTGCCCTTGGGTGGGCGTAGCACTGTATCCATAAGTGGTCTCTCGATATGGAGGTGACCATTAGGGGGGGGAATAGGAATCGGATCTTCAACAGGAGACTTGCCTTTGGCTGTCTCCGATTGTTTGGTTGAACTTGGAGGATTGTCATACGTCTTTGAACGAGTGGTGATATTAATCTCCTCATTACTTGTCATTAGGATCTCGCGGTTTGTGGACGTCTCTCCACGGGAAGGATTGGTCGGGTTGCCCCCTTGTGGGGATTCTTGGGCAACCATTTGCTGTTGCTGTTGGGGGAAAGGGTCAGTTAGCACTGCCGGTCTAGAGGATCCTTTAACGAATTTATGGACCTCATCCTTGTAGGGACAGTCACGTGTATAATGATCATCTTGACAAATCAAGCAGGGAAACTTAGCTTTCCGACGTGGTTTTTGATCATTCTGGGTAGGTTGTGGTTTGGGGTTCTCCTGCTGGTTCTTTTTAGGTTTACCACGATTGTTTTTCTTCTTTCCTCCAGATGGTTGTGATGTAGATTGGACTGCATTCACTTCGGAGGAGACAGCAGGGGAAGTGGAAGCTTTTGAAGCGGCCTGGGTAAAAGCGGGGGAAGCAGAAGCTTGTTGCCCCGTCGAGTTGGTGGCAGGCTGAGTTTTAACTGAACCAACGATACCATCAATGGGTGGTTCAGTAGTAGGCTTTGTAGGATCAGTGTGAACGCGGGAAGCATGTGGAAGAAGTTCATGTAAAGTACCGGATTGAGTATATACTAAATCCATGTATTGTGCTGCCGAGATGGCTTGTTCTTCCGTAACAGGTCCGCGCATAGCAATATCTCTGGCTATGGGAGGCAAAAAGGATTTTGTAAACCAATCAGCAAGTAGCTGATCTGGAATAGGTGCCTTTATTAGCCTACGGCGTCTTCGCCACTCGTGGATGTGATCCGAGATATGTGTGGAAGTGGTTTGACGCAGTGAAGTTAGCAGTTCTGTTCCAGTCTCATACCGGATGGGAAGCTGGAAATGTGTCAGAAACTGCATAGCTAAAGTGTTGAAATCACGAAAAGAATGCTGTGGCAGCTCTATATACCATTTTGCTGCCGTTCCGGTAAGCGTACGTTGGAAGAGCCGAAGTCGGATGGAATCATCCATCAAGGAGTTTGATGAACACCAAAGATGGAAGGTCATCACGTGGTTCTTGGGGTCTTCCCCGGGCTTAGCATCGAACTTGGGAATGTCCGATGGTAGTTTGGCTGGGATAGGTGGCCAGTGCGGTTCGTGCCATATAGGATCGTTAATAAGCCTCGACAAATCAGGTAGATCAAGTGTGGCCAAGAAGGGAAGCTGACGGTTCGTCTGCGGGAATGAGTAATAACCATGTGGGGCAGAGAATCCTGGAGGACCTTGCATAGCATGCTGCTGTGTATTATACCCATATGTGTTTCCCGCGGGATACTGCTGGAAGTTCTGCGGATAATAAGCCATCTGGTTAACCGGTTGATTGTAAGCAACTGGTTGGTAAGTGTTCTGCTGAGTGGGTATAGTACCCTGAGGCTGTTGATGCCCAGGATTGGTTGCTATTCCTTGTTGGGAAAAAGTTCCTTGGAATTGTTGTGTTCCAGGGATGTTGCCACCATACTGTGTAAGTGGAGGATTTCCCATAGCAGGGTTGGGGGGTGGCTGCGACGGTGGTGTCCATGGAATGCTCGTTCCTGCTTGAGGAACGAGTGGAAATTGAAGTGACGGGTTCCAAGGAGTTGTGGCGGCCGAAGGGTAAGGGAAGCCAGAATTCAAGTTGGGGGAAATCTGAGATTGCCCCCCAGCTTGGTTCCAGTTTCCGAAAAGTGAGTACCCCCCCACTCTGTGGGATTTGATGATCCCAAGAAGGAAGCATACCTGACAGGGGTGGTTGAGAGTAAGGTCCGGTTGGAACACCGGAATAAGGTTGCCCACTGCCAGGTGGATTGTACATACCGAACTGAGTAGACGCTGCTGGTTGGGAAACTAGTTGGAGCGAGCCAATAGGTTGTCCACCAACAGTTAGGTTGGATGGCCCTATGTGAGGAGGCTGTAGACTGGGAAGTGGATTCCCAGCAAAAGGTTGTCCTCCGACTGGTTGGGTTGGAGGTTGTTGACTAACGATGGGGTTCCCAACAAAAGGTTGCCCCCTGGCAGGTTGGGTTGATGGCCCACCAGGGAGGGTTTGTAAGTTGGAGTTAGGGACCATTGCAGTAGGTTGTCCACCTCCTGAAATAGTATAAATGGTGGCGGAAGGTGATCCTCCGGTCGAAACGGAAGATCCAGCAGTATGACTAGGTGTTCTTCCGCCGCTAGCCAAATATGATAGCATGGATTGGCCAACGGCGCCAAAAGTACCGATTAGCGGAGGCGGTCGTCCGTATTGGACAGGTGAGGACGGAGAAAAAACTGGGTTATCCCTCATAGAATGTGCACCAAACATTGGTGATGACAGCAAATGTGGGGAATTTAGCCCAGGAGTATCAGCGTCGTCCATCACGTGTTCAATAATAGGAGGACCATCGAGAACTGGGTCCGAGTTCATATCCTGAAAAAGATTTTGGGGATCCGGCAGGAACCTAGGTGTGGTAAAGTCCGAAGGTCCTGAGCCGTCTGCAAAGGAATGATGAAATTCTGTGCTAGACGGAACGTTGGGATCCCTATAGTCAGAAGGACGAGAAACAGGGGGGTATCTAGACGCTTTCGACAGCATTTGCTCTGTGTTGCGTCTAAATTGTGCCGATGCTAACGGAGAGTTCGCTAGGCTAACCATACTAGACTGGATGGAAGCCATAATTTCGTGTCCCGGTGGGATGTTGGGTAGATGAAAAGTGCGAGGTACGTTGCTAGAAGAACTTGTCTCCTGAGGATGAACACTGGGTGACGTAGTAATAACAGGCGGAAGTTCCGTCTGGGAAGTAATGAAGCCATAATCAGGTTCAAAAGGTGTGTCAGGTAGACGAGTATCTTCAACGATCTCAACGTAGCCACCTGGGACTGAAATTAGGCCAGGTATGTCCTGGTCGGACCCTTCCGTGGTGCCAATAGATCCGTCTATATCATCGTGGAAAGTGTCTGATGGACGGAAAGTGTTGGCCTCCGGTAGAAGGATGACCTCTGGTCTAGTACTCTGGGTCGTGCTAGGTTCAGCTGCTGTAACTGTGCCCACTGTTACAAATAAATCTGGGATGACAGTGGGTGAGGTGACAGTGGAAGCCTCAGACATGCTAGTGGTCATAGAAGCTGCAATGGATTCTGAGACTGTGCTGTGTGTGGCAGTTACAGGCGTAACTGAAGATGTTGTACGTATCGGCGGTGGGATGTTGCCTCGACCAGCACCACGGCCAGGAGGAGCAGGAATGCGTGATGCAGGCGGACCAGAAGTCCGTGGCGGTGGTGGTGGTGGAGGGCTTAGGCCCTGTTGTCTTCGTGATCTTCTTTGTTGATCTGACATGATGACAGGAAAATGAAAATCAGAGGCAGTACCGTAAACAAAGAACTCAAAAACTCTAATGCAGCCGAGTGTGCAAAAGAGGAGCTAGAAAAAAGCAAGGCTCACAGGCCAAAAAAGCAAGCTCTAAAATCTATACTGAGACCGGTGTCTCAATAAGCGAGCTGATCAACAAAAATGGCCAGAATGCCAACAAGCAGTCCCTACAAAGAAAAAATGACCCTCTACAAAGATGAGACGCCAAGCAAACTCCTAACTAAGAGCTGGAGACCTCAACAGGCTGTATCCTTCGCAAGGTGATGAAATCCAAGTCGAACAATACAACATGAGAGACCGATATAAGAAGGATATCCCTCTACCGAAAGGGATCCTGGGTAAAAGAGCCCTAGTAGAATAGATACTAAGCCACCTCGTTCATGACACGTCGGAAAAGGTTTTGGGCACTTCAGCCTTCCGAAGAAGACAGCGATCGATGTTGCCTTAGGGCTAAGTGGAGTGCGGTATTCCACAGAGTCCGTCCGGTTCTCAATCTCGCGGCCGTTTAACCCCTGAACAGTTAGAAACAGTCAGGAGGCCCCTCCACAAACTGGCTGTGACCGTGTCAATAAGTACTAGAGGATTTTAGTTCCCTAAAGACAACGACTATGTCTCAGATGAAAATGACAAGGGGGAATTATTTTGATGCCTATCCCCGGTGTCCTACCTAACTACCAAATTCTTTTGATTTCCTCAAGTGAGGTTAAGGTTGGTTTAATTAGGGTGATTAATTTTAGTGGCTGTCTTTACTCAATCGGGTAGTGGACGTGAAACTTGATGGTGTTATGACGACTCAAATCATGCAAATGAGAATGAATCATAAACAAGCCTTTGTCTTCGATGAAATCTAGCTAAGGTAAAGATAGAGGTTCTTCGATCCAATATGCATAACAATTTCCACAAGCACTCAAAGTAAAAGATTTTTCTTTTCTTTTCGATTTATAAACCAAGCCAAGCTGAAGTAAACACGCTTTTCAATGCACTGATTTTACAATCTACAATGCTTCTATGATGAGAATTTTTATGGCAAAATTAATGGTTCATTTCCCTATGCAAAATGCCACTAGACTTTTTCAAATTAAACAACAAATTTGCTCTCAACCAATGATCTTTTTAATTTACTGAAAATGATAATGACAATATGACTGTAAAACTACAGTGTTCAGTAACAGAAGACAGTGGTGTTGAGTTGGTTGTGGGGAAAAGCCAAGTCAAATGCAATCAAATTGAAAAATGACCAATATGTCAAAAGTGCCACTTAATTCAATCAATCAATCAAGCTCACAAACCATGTAATAAGCAGACCAAACAGACTGGAAATTAACCAGGATGCTAACAAGCAACAGTAAAGACTATCTGGGGCAGGGAGAAACTCAGGAAACCAAGCAAAAATTAAAAAAAATTTACCTAATTGCAGACACTACCGCGGGATATAGACTACCTGAAGCGCGGCACTGTGTAACTGTCGCGCTGGTATGAATGCCTAGGACGCGGCACTGTGGCAATGTCGCGCTGGAAGTGGTTCAGAGGGCGCGGCACTGTGGCAAGAGGGGAAAAAAACGCAACTGGAAAAGAAAAAATCAAGTTTTCAGGGTTGTTGCTAACCCAGGGGACTCAGTAATAAAACAGGGAGATAAATACTGCGAGGAGGGGTGAATAAGGGTCAAAAAAGACCAAAATTCAAGGTGGTTTGAAGTGCAACAAAAGATTGATAATTCAAAGATAAATGACTGTGAATTTGAACCAATCAAGCAGTAATCAAACCCAGCGGAGTCGCCATTCTTGTTATGTGGAATTCTGCCCTACGGATAAGTCAAAACTCCCTTAGGCTAAAGTAGGATCTAACTAACTCTAGGCTAAGAACAGACAAAACAAATGCAACCTTGAATCCCTAGACCTAACATACATTTCAGTATTAAAATGCTGAAGAGAATAGAGAGGAGTTTAACTGACCTCGTATCCAAACGCTTGTCCTTGATATTTGCTCCAAGCTCCAAGTCCTCCAAGTAAACCTGTTAACGATGGAACCAAAACACAAGCATGTACCATTCTCTAACAATCTGAAAACATGAGTTAGGATCTAAATCTATGAGAGATACAAATCATATCATTAAAACAATATCAACACAAATGATTTGGGGAAACAAGACAAGTTATTCCATTACAACTTGAAGATTACTTACAAAGGGTGCTTGATGCCCAAGCCAATCCTCCAACTCCAAGTATCTTCTCCTCTTAGCTATCTCCACAATGCTGCAAGACCATAAGTTTGGTGCTCTCAAGAGTCCTCCCCTTTCCCAATGGCATGCCTCTCTTTTATAGTGAATGGTGAGGTTAACCAACAAGAGAGATGAGTGGATCTAAGGAGGGATAAGTGGATCAGGGTTTCTAATCGAAGGAGGTAAGTTGGGATCGAATCAAGGAACCCAATCTTCCATCATCTTCGAAAATCCAAGATCCCACAAGCCAAGGGCAAAAACTATTAAAAGGGTGCCGCGCTTTGCAAATGCTACAGGGCGCGGCATTGTGCCGCGTTTTGTCAAGATGGCAGATCGCGGTAGTGTGTGGAAATAAAGTCCAAGGTGGGTCAAAAACTTGCCAGGGTGGATTTACCTTCAAGGTTGACTCATCATCTGTCTCTTCTGGATGGTTCAAAACAGTAGGGAAAGTGTCGTCGAGATGTGTTGTGATGGGGATGCGACACTGTGAAACATAGAGGTATAACAAGGACGTAAAAGGGGAAGCCATTCCAGCAAGAACGAGATCAGTATAGAACCATAGCCAAACTGTTTGATCTCTCCCCGCCGACACTTTGTCAGCTGAGCTCACAAGTTTGCAAGGACCCCCTTGCACCAGTTGAAGATCTTTGGAGATAAACAGTTCTCCGCATAAAGCATTTGTGCTCTGGTGGCTAGGTGAGGAGCTTGACTCCCCGCCATCCTCGTAATGGTGAATAAAATGGCCTGCAATGGGCGCTCCCATACATCTTTAATGCAAATATTCCCACTGGATGCACGAGCATTGGGACCACAATGCTGTCAGATCAAATCTTCCATGGTTCAATCACTCCCACGTGATCTAGTGAGTGTCACATTGTCCCCCCTTCGGGACAAACCAGTCAGAAAATAGATGTCCTCGACATCTATGTGAAGCTCATGCTCACCAATCAGAAAGTACTACTGGGCCACATCCCAACATTGGAGCATAAGGTTCAGTAGTGGAAGTTGGGATCTCATCCCCTGAATGCGGAAAAACTTGAGAAGCCCACAGTTTCTCAAAGCTTCCACACAATGTGGATCGTTTGCAGCTTGTTCATCATCTAATTCATGTTCCCTTTCCCGCCATTCCAAAACCATTTTTGGATGCTTGGAACCTATCAACAGGAATTTTTTAACAATGTTAGGACTTGCCTCACCCACTGGAAGTCCTTCTTTTGAGTTTTGTTTGAGTTTGGGGATGGACGTCGCCGTTGTCGCACCCCATTTTTGCAAACAAGGTGACATCGTCGCAGTCCATGTATATTCCATTTGCGACGACTCGGTCTCGTCGCAGTTCCCAAAAGGGCCAACTGCGACAAACCAAGGGCGCAATGGCCCTTCCCAAATCAAGCCAAAGCCCAAAAAAATGACTGAAAATCAAAATTGTAAACCAGTACGATTTTGCTGGCTGAAGTTTAGGGTTACATGTTCCTGACGATAGGTGAAATGGCTGATTGTAGCTCCCGGAATCGACAAGTGAAGATCTGGCAGCAAATGGCACTATTCCTACCAAATTTGGAAAATAGAACAATGGTGACTATATTTGGTTTTTATTTCTATTTATAAAACAAAATGGAATATTCCTTTTTCAAATATTTGATGTCGTTATGCTATTTGTTATAGTTTGGATCAGTTTTATTGTATTTGAACGTTTGGTTGACTATTTGACCTAGTTTCCGAGTGTGCAGGAGTTGTGAAATGCCTTTCTATGCCATTTTCATATTGGAACGGTCATCTCAGGTATGAACACCCCTTGTGAGTTTTTGTCGTTTACCCATTTTTTCATAGATTGCAATTAATGAGCTTACTCTTTGTTCTTTCTCATGCTCTTGAAACTATGAGAATACATTATCGAGTTACGATTTATCACTTTTCTGGGCTCGTTAAACTCCTACGAAAAAGGAACCCCCAGGAGTCTATCTTTAAGCTCTTTTCAGGCTCTCAAAATACGAAAAGATTGCCAAGCAAACTTGTCGCGTTCACGCTTGTAAAAGAATTTGAATGATTTTCTTCCTGGTGATAGTTTACCCCCTTTTCGGACCAGGGGGCACTAGTTACGAAAAAGGTATACTCTAGCCAATCATGACTTGAAGAGTCCTCTCCCGCATTGTTTTACCCTTTTTCGGGAAATGAGGCTAACTTTACGAAAAAGGACCGTTGGAGTCTTCTTTAGATCTTTTCAGACTCTCTAAACATGAAATGATGACCGAGTTTACCTTCTATGGACTCGTTAAACTCTTACATTGAAGGGCCCACCATGGGACGAACCCCTCCTATCCCAGGTTCAAAAAATATTTGGGATTGGACTCATCTATGAGATGAGCTATACCGAGCATCTGGTTACCCTCATCAAGCTCGTAAAAAACACATGAGGCACTCATCGTTCATGATGGGGAAAAAGGAAATCTTTTGTGTTACGTACCTTGTTAGTGGCAGTATGTAGTCGTTCTTGAACATGGAAATCATCTGCATTTGCATACAGCACTTGGATCATCCGTTTGTCCTCGAGTTTTGCTTATTTCCTGAGTCTTGTTACTCCTTTGAATCGTTCAAAGAAAGCTTCCATCATCAGTCGCCTTAGGAATTTGTGTCGCACTCGTCATGTCAATACTGCCAAGTCATGCCATTCCCATGTTCAAGAATATGTCCATCATTTATCATCTACATTCAATACACCTGCCATCATGTTGATCTCCTTTGAGTCCGTCTTGCATGTTACTGTACCATCTAATCTACTCTATACATTTTTGTCGTGTTTCGTGTCGATTGATGGGGGATTCATCATGGCCCTCCTTCGACAGATTCATCCTTGTCAACTTCAACTCATCATCCGAGGATTGAATCTAGAAATCAATCAAGTACCTTGGCCCTGCATGCCTCAATAGCAGGTTACCTCGCTTTAAACATGAGTTTACATCATTGAATCTTGATTGAAAGATTTCGTCTTGTGTTCAACTTCATCTCATTTATTCACGCTTGATGATATGTACTATGATACCTTGGGAATCATTGACATCAATGGTGATCTCCGTCACGCTTGTTAACAGTTTCCATCAATGACTGGTAATGAACTAGTTTCTACCATATTCGACATCAAGACATTTGTAATCACATGGATAGATTCGTATCATTGCAGGTTCATCTTGAAGACCCTCGGGAAGTCATGTTTTACCTAGGTTGCAATGGAGTCTATATTGAGTTATATCACACGAATCCACATTTGTATTGGTCGTCGTTGTGTTATCATCTCATCATGGATCTACGCTTGTGTCTAGTAGCCATGATTGTGTTCAGTCGATCATTACTACCATGGATCTGCATTGTATTGGTCGGAAGCCATGTTGTACTTCATATGAGATTGTCAGTTCAGATTCAGTTGTATTGCAGCAGTGTCCTTCGTCCGACAAGTCTATTGCCATTTCTTCTATCAAAGCACTTCACCTGTCTATCTTCAACAGCTTCGTGCTTTGGGGGGCATTCTATTACACCCAAAATCTACCCATCATGAGATTCAATGTATACACCCCTGAAGATATCTTATTTGAGTAATTAACCTAGGAGGATTTGTACCCAGTTGTACCAGGTTTTGAGAGGTCGTCGCAGGTTGCACTCATGCAACATGCAACATCATAGCTTGCTTCATTGTAGGTTGTGACAAAGTCAGTTAATGGAAAAAAATAGCTTCTTCGAGATTCTTCTCGAAACTTGTTGACTTGGGGCCTTATCCCTGACCTCTAGGGGAGTTGGTACTCGATTCCTAACACCTTGGGAGGATCCCCTATCTCTCTCCTACCATATCTCAACCTATCCTATCCATACCCTATCCACTTAGTCCTATATAAGAGAAGCTCTACCCCTCTCCAAAGGGAGGAAGTCTATGGTGTCTACATGCTGGTGAAATCACTCTTGAGAGATCCATACTCGTCCTTGAGAGACTCAAGCTTCCTTAGGAGGAAATGGAAAATGGCTTTGTTGGAGAAGGACTGTAGCGTTAAGCCTCGGTTGTAGTTCTATATCTCTACTATGTACTCCCCTATTTTTACAGTAATACAAATGCTTTCCATCAATATTGTTCATGTGTGTAATGATATTGAGTAGTTTACCTGCTTAACTGTTCACTTAGATCTCGTATTGTATAGATGCCCTTTACTTGTTTCTCTTGTTTCTTGTCTTGACAGGTCTTGCAGCTTGGATCTAACGACCGTGAGACGTAGAGAAGCATTCAGGAGAAAGGATAGCGAAGTGAAAGGTAAGACATCTAGTACTCGATCCTTAAGTAGATCTAGGAAATGCATTCGTAGCTTGTCTTATTTGTTCTAGACTCGCATTGAGCTAGGGAGATCTGACTCTCATCCGCTCAAGTAGATTCTCCGATAAACACAACTCCATGACAAAAATAATGAAAGCATGAAAATTACAACTATGAATCAAAGCTATGGATCCATTTCTCCTAATTACAAAGTCAAGACTAACTTCTACAATCTAAGACTAATTCCCCCATATGAAGAGAGAACACTCTCTTTTATACATGAGAGCCTTGAAAATAAGATAAGCATCTCATAATTACAAATCCACTATTCTCTCACCCAATTTCCCATTATTACAAAATATGATCCCTTTAAATCCTCCACATATATATCACAAATTCTAGATAAGATATGCCATCAAAATCTCCATGGTCTTCTCCTTGAATAATTATCTCCTTGAAATGGTGGAGAGACATTCGAGAAGTATTTTGAATTAATCCTTCACATATTCCTACACATTACAAAGCTCACATATTTTTGAGATGTATATGAAAAAATATTGATTTTCTAATATTTAATCATAAATTCACTTATAATACTAAAATGAATAAAGTGGAAAATAATAAGGTGAAACCCAACTTTATGTATGTAAATGGTATAATGAAAGGTTAATGGGATGATGAAATGTGAGGAATGGCGGAAGGTAAAGTGGATGAAAATATGACATTTCTAAGTCCCAACATACTCCCCAACTGAACTTGTTGCATGTCCTCATGCAACCGTGCATGGATATTCTTAAGAACTTGTGGCACCTGAACTTTTGCTTTGATTGATGATGTCTTTCTAACAATGAATGTTTCTAGGGTGTGAGTAACAACTGACATTTTCTTATGGTTGGTTCTTGTGTAACAACCATGAATACAAAGAATGTTGGTTCTTGTGTTAACAACATTCATCTCATTATCTGTTTTCTTGCTGCAATAATAATTTAACCATACACTCATTGGAAATGAAAAGCTATCAATGTGCATAAGAAATCATCACTGTGTATAAGAAAGCCTTTTCTTTACCTTTATGAACCATGCCAATATGTGTATCAGTGTGTATGAAGCAAAGTGCAACAAAGGATTTGTCGGACAAGAAATATTGGTGAATGGTAAATGAGATGAAAAATGGAGTGATGGTAGTGGAAAAATGGAATGATGGTAGCAAAATGATGATAGTGAATATAGTTCAGAGTTGCAGCTGCGAAATGGAGAGTTTGGCACAGTTGTAGCTGCGAAATAGAAGGTTTGGCATAGTTGCAACTGGTGTTGCAGCCAAGTTCTTGAACTAATATCTCCCAAAATACAAACTGGGTTTGGCTTAAATTTTGCAAGCAAGTTTCTACTAGTCCAATGCATATCCACACCAAAAATCAAAGCTACCCACATCACGGATTTTGAGAAAAAATGCAAATTGACTATAGGTGATGATGGCTTTTTTTTCAAAAACTGTGAAGAATTTTTTCTGAAAATTGGTGAGTATATTACTCTTACCACAATGCTTCTGCTCACCAAAAATCAAATCCATCTGATGCACGGATCTCGATATATAGGAAAAATGGTTGTAGGTGATGATGGCTTTTTTTTTTAAAACCGTGCATTGGACTGAGCTTAAACTTACCAATTTTTTTCATCATAATATTATGCATTCCCTGTCCAAAACTCCCGAGGATCCAATGCATGGTTTGTGAGATATGCTCAATTCAAATTCTGCATTTTATATAAGGAACAATATGTATGAGAAAATGAATAAACTGTCACAAAAGATTTCCTGCCCTCTGAAAATATGATTGCATTTGAGATCCTATAGAGTGTTCAGCAACCTCTACATTCATCCTCCCCAACTGAATTTGTTGCATGTCCTCGTGCAACTTGGCATGGGTCATGAAAGTGAAAAAAGAAATGGAGCATGGTGAGGAAATTTTCCAAATTATTCATTGCTAGCATGTAAGGAATTCCATGATTAAAGTTTAGAAAACAACATAACCTCCACCTACCCAAGAATGATGATGAACTATGCAATAGGAACATGGTTGGTGTTGTTGTTGGTGCAACTGCTGTAACTGCTAGATCAAAGAAGATGTCACTATTGCATGATCATAAAAATGTAACTATAAATGTTGCTGCTAAATTATGGAGAATGTGTCTGTTTCTGTAGCTACGACTGTTGTGACTATTGGATCAAAGAAGATGTCACTACTGCAGGATCATAAAAATGTAACTGTAAATGCTGTTGTGGCTGTAACTGGATCATGGGCAGTGAAGGAATTGAAGCCACTACTGTTGAATCATGGAGAATGTGTCACTGATGCAGGAGTCATGAAAAAGTGTATAGTCTTCACCCACTACAAAACCCAATGGTATAGTTCTAATCATGCGAATGTATGTGTCAAGGTCGAGCATGAAGAGAAAGCATTGGATTACCGGCCATTGATGAATGTCGTTAACCAATGCGAGGCAGACTCACCATTGATGTCAATGAGTGCCAAGGTCCTAGAGTACATATTGCGAAGTGCGAATAGATGTGCTGATGTCGATCCACTTGCAAAATCTGACAATCAAGGGACATTGATGTATTCCCATGATTTCTAGTGAGAGAACTTGCCATTAAGGAATGCAAGCCTCCAGGTACTCAGAATGAACTCTAGTCTATACCCCAGATATGGTGTTGAGGTCGATGGAGAGACACTTGTTGAAAGGTGGACCTTAAGGATTCCCACATCAGTCAACACGAGCTTATACAAAAAGATTGGTGGAAATGTAATGAAAAAATCTCACGGTCAAGTAGTGGATATAGCAAGGCCATGTAGTCATGGAAAGGGAGCTGGTTTTATTCAGAAGGAAAACTCGAATGGAAAAAGAAAAAATGAACTAAAAAAGATAAAGGGATGTATGCAACTCAGAAAGATAGGTGTGTGTGAAGTCATGATGGATAAGGCGATGGAAAGTGGACTTCAAGACATGGATGATTAATGTTCTTTGAAGGAGAAATGTGGGTAAGCAGATCATGATGCAAATGATTTCATGAAAGGTTGTTGTGTAACAACAAACGTTATGATATGTGCGATGAGAAGAAACTCCTTCAAGCTATCAACAAATCATGTTTTTCTCTGAAAAATCTTGTGATTCCTGAAAATCACATCAACATAAAATGCGAGCGTCTCTAAACTTGAAAACTTAGTACAAGTCTTGCATGAAAACATGTGACACATTCGAAAAACATAACATGTAGAAAGAAGTACGAATGCAGCAAATCAAAGAAATAAAATGCGTTTTTATACTTGTTGTCATTGTGCGTGACTCCGAGAAACAACTTAGCATAAATCATAAAAACATGTTCGATATTCAGGAAATTGGAATGTCCATTTGCAATTTTGATTTTTTTTTTTTTTTTACAATGTTTTTTTATTTAAAAATTTTGATTTTTATAATGTTTTTCTTTCTTTTCACGGTTTTATAATTTTTATTGTTTTTTTTTTACATACCAAAGGAAAATGCAAAATAAAAATAAAAATGGCAAACAAAACATTCAAAATTTAAAAAACTAAATAGCAACACTGTCTCGGCTTCATCAAATTTTCCCATGTGCATAAGTAACAGTTTGCTGATACCTATCACTAAAGTCTAGGAATTCAAACATTTGGACATTGTGGGAGAGTATGATCCTCATTAATTTGCTACATTAATGTCAATTGTTTTTCTTGCATGATCAGATCTGTACATTATTGAATATTCAGAGCATACAATTCTTTGCATGGGTGATTTCTATTGAAAGAAACTATGGGAAGCCACTTTCATTCATTAAACCCGCCTAGCAACTTATACATTAGATTCTGCATAAACCATAGTTAACATAAAATACATGCATACCTGCCCCATAAATATCGATCTGCTCCTGCCCCCTGTTCTGAGTTATCCTTTTTATTTTTCATCGTGGTACATGCAGTCATTCCTTTTAGGTCCGTCTCCTAGCAATTGTCTCATCGCCAGGATCATGGGGGTTTAGATCAGTCAACAAGGATTTTTAGATAAGGCGTGCTGCCTTCTTTCAACCTACGCCCACATTGACAGAAGTGCCTTCGACATTACGTATCACTAGCAGAAGATTACGCTCCTCGATCTGTTCATGGAAAAGGTAATGGGTAAATCAACAATGTAAAAACATGAATAGCGTGATTCTTCCCTGGTCTCGGCTAGTTACACGTTAGCTTCGGGGTTTCTTCAAGTAGCAGTGCTCCATCTTGATAATGTGCTTAACCTCACTAACCATTATATTCACCCGAACCTTCTTCTGGTGTGCTATTGTTTTTCTGTCGTGTTATGTGCAGATGCCCTGGATTTGTCAATTTTCTCCTTGGTACTATCTCCCTCATTACTCAGCTTCTCCTTGAGACTTTCATCGTGTAATTCTCCATTTGTATCGGTCGGCGTGTATCAGCATGTATTGTACCCTAAGTAACTGAGTAGAAGGCACCTAAAATCTTGACTGAAGCATATCGCAAATGAGACAAGAGTCACCCAAAATTTTGATGAAAATAATCAATGACCAACGCAAGGTTGAGATATCTTAGTCAACACTGTGTGCTCCATGTGCATGCTCTGTGCATTCCATGTTAAAAAACGATTATAACTCAAGGAGACTTTAGCTCGTATTAAAAACATAGCCTGCGTAGAGGTCATTTCAATAGTCTCATCAATTGAACACCATCCATCCCCTGAGAGCATGCTGAACAAGTCAAACACTCAAAGGAGCATATTCAGAGAATACATATGGAATATTGTTGGGATTTGCATCATCAACATCGTTGACAGGCACCAAAACATTGGTTAGGTGCACGGTGGAGAACAAAACCTCGGCTTTTCCGCCCAAGACGATTTCTTATTTTCATGGTTCTATTATGATTTTCAGGTAAAGAAAGGAGATTTTGTGTTGTCCCCACGATCTTCCCTGCTAGAAACACACAGAATTAAGCTTGCATGCCTTCATTATTTCCTGGAAATGTATTAAAAGAATGATAATGACGGTGATGTGTTGCAGCTGTAGGAACTCAAGCGTAAACTCCTCACTATTTAGGTCTAAAATCCACAAGTGTAACTCCTCCTCGACTTCTTCATTCAATGGGTATTTTTGTTCGACCAAAATCTTCTCTGACATGGAACCAGAAGTTTCAACCGGTCTAGCACGCAAATTTTGATTTTCTTTGTTAGGCTTTTCGCTTCCCAGCGGCCTGGAGCACAAGCCCATCAAAAGGGTCTCGGGATTTGATCTTGTGACACCTGAATCAAATTGACTTCATTGCGAAGTTTTTTTTCTGTTCATTGCAGCATGATTTCTGAGTTAGTCGAGATGTGTATATCCTCCAAACATCTTCCTCCAACCCTTTTCATATCCTTCCCTTCTGAGTTGTGAAGGACAAAAGCCAAAGTTATTACAAAAGACCCTCCATTTCCTCGAAAAAGATCCGGGAGAGGTAATTCCGAGTGTATCCTCTTCTCGATGCGATTAAGGAGTTATGCAGTCCACCTTCGAGGATGATAATTAGGTATCTTGGGCCTCTTTCTATGAAGGAATAAGAAATGGATCATGCCCTTTATGGAATCATCTGGTATGCGGTGGTCGGGAGAGTCTGGATCTGGCGGATTCATGGATGCTCTCCTCGTTACTTCCATGGTTAATATGGAATTTATGGTTGCATGAGTTTTTATTACAAAACTCGATGCAATCATCTTTGAAATCGTAACCATGAAGCTGTTTCATAATCTCAGGCACCATCCAACACGGCGTACCCAAAAAAATGAAAATCGTCGTTAAATCTGGAAGAGATGAATGGGCAGGAAGATTGTTTTAAATCAAATTGATACACAATCAAACGATAAGTGGGATTTTAGTTTTGCAACCACCGACAGAAAAATCTCTTTGTTCAGTTGAACGTACTAGTGGATTGAGGAGATACATATTGATCACAGGAATTGCGTTAACCGGTCTATCCCTCTCAACGTGCATTGCCAGCATTCCAAACTTTGGAAAATATTCTGATTGTCTATTGGCTTGGTAAGAATGGAAAGCATGGGAATTTAGCCAGCAATCGCAGAAAACCATTAGCCAGAGAGCCGAGCCACATAAAGAAACGCAAACTAGAAATAAACCAGACCAAAAAGACTCAATTTAATTGTGACACAATTGCAGCCACAGTTTCAGCATGGAAAAGCTCAATTTTGTTTTATTCACCTAATGTTTTATTTTTTTATTTGCAGATCGATTCATTTCGCAAACTTATTGAAAATTTATGAACAAATGGAAACAAATTGTAGACGAAAAATAGATTAGGCAATTTTTGTGTCATCGTCAATAATTAAAATTCTTCCGGAAATCAATTTTAGTCATCCTACTTTATGATCCTCCGGATCGCACTAAGCTCGGAGGAGAGCATACTTATTCTAAAAAAATTGAAAATAATATCCTACCTACACTATGCTAATTAAAATTCAGAAAACAGTTACATGTAGTTAAATATCCAATGGTCATTCACGTAACAGTAATAAGAATATATTCCTTGTCAATTTTGTGAATTAAAAATGAAAATAAACAGAAATGTGTGAAATTAGCTGCTGTAACTTTAAATTAACTAAATAAAAAGAAAAACTAAATTAATTTACCCTGGTACTTGCTTGAAACCATCATTCGATAAGGCTTTCATAGGCGTAGTTTTCACTCCTCAGATCATGCTGCAACTCCTTGTCCTCCTCGACCTCCTGCTCGCATAATTGTTTGTCATCAGATTTGCAGGATTCTTTATATGTTGATTCTTCATTTGTTTCTGGAGAAGTAATTAAGCTCTTGGCTGCTGTCAAGATATCCTCTTCGTGAGAAGAGGAGATCCCGACTTTTGCAAGGATCTGAGTGATTTGTTCCAAGCTTAAAATCATAGTTAAACCATATTGAAAAATGGATTCTTACAACACCCAAATCTAAATGAAAAAAATTAAATAAAATCACTCTTGCTGAAACATAAAACAATTACACTTCACAGTTGCGGAAATCAAACACACTTGCTGAAATTGAAATTCACACTTGCAAAAATTGAAATTCACACCTGCGGAAATTGAAACACTCTTACAAAAATTGAAAAATCAAACTAAACTTCAATCCATCGTGCCTCCCCAGCAACGACACCAAAATGTTGGTCAGATTTATCGTCATTAAATAAGGCCCCAAGCATTTAATTTATCAATCCGAGGAGTTCGTAGACTTACGAATCACATGCAAAGTATATGCAAGACTGAAGGGAAATTAATATAATCTAACCCCCCTTGCTAATTGCTAATTTCTAATCTAATCCCCCCTTAAGCTGAAACACACAACTGCTAATCTAATACTGGAAGTTGAAACACACGACTGAAAGTAAATTTCATGAAAATAAACTAACTACGACTGAAAGTAAATTGCATGAGGGAAAAACAACATGTGAAGAGCAACAAGGCAACACGTGTGAGCTCATGCTAACAATAAATCAATCTTGCATCACAATGATCAAATCAACTCCATGACAAAAATAATGAAAGCATAAAAATTACAACTATGAATCAAAGCTAAGAATCCCTTTCTCCTAATTACAAAGTCAAGACTAACTTCTACAATCTAAGACTAATC
The DNA here is from genome assembly GCA_027924585.1 of Larix kaempferi. Taxonomy (NCBI): domain Eukaryota; kingdom Viridiplantae; phylum Streptophyta; class Pinopsida; order Pinales; family Pinaceae; genus Larix; species Larix kaempferi. The sequence continues at coordinate 26,079,484 of BSBM01001530.1, read as the reverse complement.
CCTCCATATGAAGAGAGAACACTATCTTTTATACACTAGAGCCTTGAAAATAAGATAAGCATCTCATAATTACAAATCCACTATTCTCTCACCCAATTTCTCATTATTACAAAATATGATCCCTTTAAATCCTCCACATATATCTCACAAATTCTAGATAAGATATGCCATCAAAATCTCCATGGTCTTCTCCTTGAAATGGTGGAGAGACATTCAAGAAGTCTTTTGAATTAATCCTACACATTACAAAGCTCACATATTTTTGAGATATATATGAAAACATATTGATTTTCTAATATTTAATCATAAATTCACTTATAATACTAAAATGAATAAAGTGGAAAATAATAAGGTGAAACCCAAATATATGTATGGAAATGGTATAATGAAAGGTTAATGGGATGATGAAATGTGAGGAATAGCGAAAGGTAAAGTGGATGAAAATATGACATTTCTGAGTCCCAACACTTGTTGATTTTGTAAAGAGAAAAAAAAATTGCAATAACTAGTGACTGAAGAAATATTGAGTAATTATTTTTGATAATATAATGTCATGCATGATTTTTGGACTAATGAATGAATGAATAGTTTAATAAATGGTTTAATGGTTTAATGATTCAATGTAGTAAACTTTTACCTTTATTCAATGTTAGTTTTATTGAATGGATGTGTTCACTAAATGAATGAATGGTTTATTTAATGTTATATTTTATTGAATGAATGTGTTGCCTGAATGAAATAATGGTTTAATGAATGTTAGCCTGTATTCAATGAATGGTAGATGTTTGTTTATGATGAAATATGCATAAATTTGCACATAATTTGTTTTTCAAGTACATGCATTGGGTATGGGGAATTGAGAGTGATGTGAGGGGGGGAGGGGCCATAAGAGCTTCCAACTTCATGTGATTGGCCCTTTTCAGTAGAGAATATTAAATTATTCTCGAAACATAGAGGAGCTCAATGAATGGATACGGTGCTTACTTTCTACAACCCACTCGCGTGTCATCTAAATTTTGAAAATTTCTTGGATCTTGTTGTGATGTTTGGTTGCTCCTCATAACCAATTTCAAGTTTCCACAACTTCAAAGGCTGAGTAAATGATGCACTGGAACCAATATCCTTACCCTTCTCTTTAATTTCCTTGGAATCTCCTTGAGAATATTTGAATGAGATATGTCTCAAATCCTCTATATCATTTGCATCATCTCCACTATGTCCAATCTTCCTGCAATAGAGAATATATCTCGTCTCTTTTTCCACTACTCATCTAATGATTATTCAGAAAAAAATATCAAAGGAATGGATGCTCTTTAAATTTACTAACCGATCAGCAGTAGGATTAGTTAATATGTTATTTTTCCACTTGTCAAATTATAAATTTAATCATAACATACTTCTCCATGGAATTTGTAGTAGACTCATTGTATGACAGCCCTTGATAAAGTTCTAGGGATTGTATTTCCCTATCACCATGAAATTAAAAAGTCATAGTATTATCCCATTGGTCACATCTTTTTCCACATTCTCTTTAATCAATGCTAAGCATTGGGGGTAGTTGATTGCAAATTTGGGAGGTTTGTGGGTGGAAGAAGTAGTACGTGGCCTAATTATCAGATTTGGGACAATTCCGAGGACAATTTGGGAAAACTTGGGCATGATTCATCCTTGCTTTGACCTCCAAGTAGTTTCAAACAACAATTTCTCCACAATATGGACATGAATAACAACAAGGAAGAACAACTAATTTATCCTTTGTGCATGAGATAGACCTAATATAGTATAAATCCTAAGCATGTATTGAACTCTGAACAATAATAAAGGGTACTTTTGGATATTTTTGTGCCCAATAACCTGTTCACTTTGAATTTTAGGCATCAAAGTAGCATGAGAACAATGACGCAATTTCCCAAATATGTTTCAAGGCAGTCGTATATTTGCAAAGAATTAATTTGAAGAGGGTTTATTTATATTTGGAAGACCCTATTTAATGTTGGAGGAGTCTTAGGCACCATTTGGAGGGTTCGCTCATTCATCTAATTCAACAATGGTTCCCTTAATGCCTAGGAAGAAAATGATCATCGTGACCTTAAATTGATCGATCTAGGATATCTTATTACTGTCATTGAAACAATCACTTCCAAAAGATTCACATAGAAGAATGTAAAGTTCAAAATACCTTCAACTTCCGAAACATGGAAACCATTCTTAAGGTATAACTAAATAAGTTTAGTTAAGGCTTGTGCCTAAACTTGTTTTTTAGTCTCCCTTCAAATGAAGTTGAAGTAGACATAGAGAACTCTACCCTATTGATTTTTAAGGACACCTCCAGCTCTTACCAAACCCAAATGGCCTCTAACTGCCCCATAGAAACTCAACTTAATCCAGTCATTCTTAGGAGGGGCCCAAGTTACTATATCAATTCTTTAGGTACCTTGAATTTGTTTTTCATTATAGAAAAATGAATTTTGAAACTTATTACTATGTGAATTTTGTTTTGAAGGAAATAGCTTATGCATTTGATCCACTTTACTAATTATTTTGTTGTATATCATTGTGTGATTGCGATAGGGACTTCATCGAGGTCCTTTTTTAAGGGTACATAGAAATGTGTAAGAAAGAGACAAACATTAAGGTAATATTTAATGATAATATTATTTGTTTATTGATTTTTATTATTATATAGTCTGTTAGTATGCTATAAAAACTCTTTTTTATTATATATTTTACCTTCTTCCTTTTGTTTGAAGAATAAGGAAACCATACTAGCCACCCACGGTGAGATCTTACAATATAACAGTGTTAATTTTTAATTGGAAGGATGTGTATCATGATTATATATTATAAATTTGTTTTTGTTGATGGTCTTCCAGATGTGGATTATGAGGCTCATCCAAGTGATCATGAAGGAAGAAATGGAACATTAGGAGTATGGAATTTGTTATTTTATATGTGCTTAGTTTTAACTGGTAAAAAAAAAGGTATGTAGTTGTATTTTAGTTCAAGGAGAAGACAATGTCATGTGCAATTAGTAGCATCTTACAAATATTTTGTAGTTTTCATCATACAGTTTAACTCATCCTGTCAACCTTGTCTATATGATGATAGATTTACTATCATATACTACTTGAAAACAAGAACCTACTAATATTATACCTTGTGCATATCAAAATAATACGTGTTCTTAATCGGGTAAATAAGAAAACATCAAATAGTATTGCACTATGCAAAACTCCAATTCTCAACCAAGGAAGTCATGTTTCCCAATTCAATATAGTTGGAACACTTCCTAAGAAGTGACTTAGTATCTATAAATGAAAACATGACCTTGAAAACAAAAAACACAAAATATTAATGAGTGAAGCACAAAAAAAACAAGATGATGTGTACCTTACAATTGGATATGTGTACCTTACATTTGGATGATGCATGCATGGCTAAGTTCCTTGTGAGGTTCAAAGAATAATTGTTAGAAGGGCAAGTCTGAAAATTTCAACAAGTGTTTTTCAAGTTATTGGGCCATAATCTTCGATGCCACTTAAAGAAAAATAAGGTATTGTAGGGCACACCATTCTATAGGGAGGAGGAGACATAGTACCATCTATCCTCCATAAACTTGGAACATAAGACACTTAAGGCGCAATATAATACAAGGAAACATGAAACACAAGGTAATGACACTTGAAATTCCAATAAAATATTATATCGTATGAATCTCCCCTACTTCCCATGTCGGTGGTTTCCTTAGGGATGATTAGTTGTAAGTAAGAATATAGTGACAGATCTTTGCGTAGTCAAAATAGGCCATGAATAAAGCCTCTTTTATGCCTTGGTGGGAATAAATCTACTAGTTGCATAATATATGAAGTTTGGGGACTCAATATGGTCAACCATGGTAAAAATTGATCAACAATGGTCAACTATGTTCAACCATGGTCAATATAGTCAATGAGAATGAAGGGTGAAAGGATTGACTATGATTATTGTGTCAAGAGACTTGTCAGACATAGTAATAGTGAGCTGCGTGATTAAAAATGGATTAATGGCTAAGTGAGTATTACATCAGTGAATTAGAATGCTAGTGGTTAGTGGGTCAATGTTGATAATATGGTCAACCATGATGAACATGGTTTACATAGCCAATATGGCCAACCATGGCCAACATGTTCAATGGTGATCAACCATTATCAATGAGGGTCAACATGTTCAATGGTGATCAACCATTATCAATGAGGGCTAATATATTTAATGATGGTTGAGGGTTCATAAGTTACTAGGATTAATGGACCGAGGGATTAGTGGTTTAGTTGGTGGGTCAAGGGTAGGTGGTATCTAGTTTTGTCATTGGACATATATTGTTGACTAATAGTGTCAACTTGAAAGGTTACAATAATAAAGTATAAAAATCGATAATTCACTTTAATTATCGACCAAGCATGTGCAAACTTTATAGATGTTGTGCATTATATATGCAAAACACAAGGATTTAATGCACTAAGAAACAAGTTGCCAACTACTTATGTGTTGATAGAAGAAATCAACTTGGCCCTATTCAACTTGGCTCTTCTATCATGAGTCATAAATATGGTGAATTAATTTTGATCCTTCACTAGAATATCCTAAATAGCTCTATAAGTCAAATCTATGAATTCTATAAATTTGTCTCTCTAACTGACTCTTACTCAGGTGCAACTGATTCTAGAGATAAATTGCTAACTTCTCCTACTATACCTAATCCAGGATCCATATCAGATTTGGAATTTAAAAAATATCTAAGTTAATTATTGTCTCTTGTATTGAAAACTTATCTAATCATCTTCATAAATTGATATGACACTATCCCACAATCATCTCCCTTTATTGATAAATCAATGTTACTTCTACTTTTTATAGGTAAAGTGGTTACATGGAATTGAACCTCTCCTTGGGGGAAAACACATGAAGTCAATTCCCATGATTAATAAAATAAACACTATACCATACCCTAGGCTTTAACAATATAATAAGTTTTTGTTTTTTTTTAATTACAAAATCACTGTCGGATATCTGACCGTCACTCCCAAAAAATCCGACTCCTTTTCCATACCACCGACGGCTTAAGGCATCTTATATCGGAATTTTAACAATGTAATGGTCGTCGGATATCCGACTTACCCTTACATAGAATCCGACGCCTTTGCCATACCACCGACGGCTAAAGCCATCGGATATCGGACTTTTAACAATGCAACAGACGTCGGATATCTGACTTCACCTTACAAAGAATCCGACGCCTTTTCTATACCACCGACGGATAAAGGCGTATGTATTTGATGTCAACGATGTCGGATATCCGACGGGAATGGTAAAAGAGCATATGTCAGATATCCGACGGGAATGGTAAAAGAGGCGATGTCGGATATCCAACTTCTTATAAAGAGATACCGGTCGGATATCCAACGAGAATGGTAAAAGAGGAGATGGCGGACATCTGACATCCTATTAAGTTAATGTCGGATATCCATCAATGTGCAACCGATGCTATAAAAATATGGTGCTTGTCGGATGGTCGACAGCATGATGTCAAAAATCAGACATCTGTGCCGTCAGATTTTGGGTTCAAAAAACCTAGTGTTCGAGCATCTTATCAATTTGTTCTTTCACTCTTTATTTATATATGGGGTTCAGTCTATAAGGTATTTGCTTGGAAGGATTCACATCATGCTTGAGAGGTATTTCATAACTCCCAAGTCACCTAAAATGCCTTTCATTTCAAAAAACGTGGTAGGAAACAAGTCTTGATATTCGTGTAGTAGGTTTGCGATATGTCCTACTGTTTCTTCATCCTAGTAATCTCCAATAGAAGCAAAATTTGGTTCTTCATTAGTGCTAATATTGATCTTTCTAGTCTTCATAGGGTTACTCAGATCTATAATTTCCAAATTAGGTCCTTGTACATCGCGTTTTCCTTTAGAATCAAGTATATTCACATCACGAGGGTCTTCATTTTCATCTTTGTCTAGTGCGAAATTGTAACACTCAAGGGCATGCTCCAACTGTATTGCCCAATCTGGTTGCTTATACACAGGAAACATAACATCATCAAATATTTTCTTTTTAATGATATGCAGAGCCTCATTAATGCTTAAAAAGTCATCCTCAAAAATGAAAGTTAGATGAATTTTTTTTATCATCAAGTGCTAGTCTGTTGTACCATGTCGAAGTTTTGTTTCTATATACCAGGTTTTTGCTACTAGATCCAATGTGTGCACAAACATATGGAACCATTCTGTCTTTGGTATATGCGTCCATGCTTTCAATCAATATTCTATATAATCTCTAGGATCAGTATGTCCACTATACTTTGCTTGTACATTCTCAGTTTTTTCAGCATATCTAAATTGCATTAAGTGTTTACATTCTTTCCATGTGCTCAATTTGTCTTTGTGCATAGCCCACCACCTAGCAGGTGTAGCTTGCAATGCTATGTCTAAAGCTGCTAGCTTATGTTCATATGAATCTGATGCTAGATATCCATGAAGGAATGCATGGATATTACTCAAACCATCATAAGTATGAATTGGAATTACCTTTGTTCCAATCCAACAGAGTGACTTTGTTATCATTGCACATCGTCTAACTGATACTTTGTGCATTCTACTCTTCCAGTTCTCCAATCATGTTTCTGACTCTGATACACAAGAGTTGTCGCATCTCCAACTCAATGTTCCATCTTCTGTAGGATTAATGTAATCTGCTTGATGAACTGTCATCTTATAGATATAATCTAGTTCTTGAGCTATGCATTTTTCTCTTATTGGCTCAACAAAACTTGTTCCTTATGAATGATCCAGGGGTGCAATAACCCTAATATCATGTCCTTCGAATATCATTTTTTTTCTTTAGGTTGATAATTGCGAGGTTATAAATTTCCCAGTCAATCCCTAATAGTGTAGGTAAGGATTACTATCATCTATGATCTCAATAACCTCAAAGTATGCTTTACTTCGCACCCCATCCATGTTAACAGGAAACACTTGATAATCTTCTCAAAGGTATAACCTTCTATTGGTTAGCTAATCTCAACTGTATAGGAGACCAAGGTAACTTTGGTTTCCCCATCTACTCTCATGTTTGTTTTGTTAGAACGTTCACCTCTGAGCCCAAATCAAGAATGACCTGGTTCATTTCAAAATCTCCAATCTACGTCCTTAACCTCATTTCTCTTCCTGTCCTTTTATGGTTTTTAATGTGATGGACTGCTCTATTTGCATTGTTCAATGTACTACGTTGTTCGTAATATCCCAGTACGCTCTGTAATTCTCCTAAGGCATGCTCATGCCTTAGTAGTTTAATGCAGTTTTGTAGAAACTTTGTTACAGGACTTTTTTGTTCTGGTGAAGCTCACGGCCCATCATACAAGGATGGCATACCTAGCACAGGTGTCTTCTCACTTCGCAAATGGATCCTTGTGGTCAAGGATTCTGAGTCCTGAAATCCTTTTCTTGCTTCCACAAATACTTCTTTTTATCTGTTACGGTCGAATATAGGTATCTTTCTGAATTCTTTTCTTACCCAAACCCCATCAATAGGATTTGGTTTATTTATATGATTATCATAAGTCGAAGCTTCATTTGTTCTATGATCTCTGGTCAAAGATCCACTTCGCATCACAACATGGATGTTGCGATCTTCGTTCTTTTTTCGGCTGCGACCATCTGAATATTTTGGTTATGTCCTTCCTATCTTTTTTATTGCATTTTGCCCAGCAAAATGGGACATGATTCAATGATATGGTCATATGATTTACAATATTTACAATTAGTGCAAGGGTTCTGACAGTCTCTTGCCAAATTTCCAGGTTGAGCACAGTTGTAACAAACAATCTGACCTCTTCCTCGTCCTTGGCCAGTATTACGTCCTCTTCCTCTAAATCCACCACGTCCTCTGTATGTACCTTTATCATACTATGCATTCTCATTATTGTTCTTTGCTTCTCCTTGGAATCTGTAGACATCATATTTTCTTTCTATCATAAGGTCATATGCTCTACATTTGGTGTCATCGTGGCCAACTAGATTAAAAAATGTGCAGTATAGGTTCTTTGGTGTCTGTACATACTTCTGAAGTAGGTAACAGCTCTCTGGTCGATGTCCTTTGCATCGACAAATTTCACACCATGGTCCTTATGGTTTATTTAATGGCTTTGGTGCCCCATTAGCAAGGTAATATCTGAATACAGGACAATGTTCCTTCGACTGTCCTTCTCCTTTACATTTAGTACACCAAACCTATTCTCTTACTTCTTTTCCTTTTTGTATATCTTGTAACTGTAATGTCAGGTTTGCTAGTTGTGTCTATATTTGTACCATTCTTGCGCTAGTTTCTCCTATGGGAGAAGCTTCTAACTTCATTGCAATTTCCAATGCTTCTATTTGCAAAGCAACCTTCTATTGCATCAATGGTAATCTAATGTGGGGAAACAACGCAGCTATAAACCACTCTTGATGTTGTTGCAGTGCTATGTCAAAGCTAACTTGATCCAACAAGGCTTTGAATTTCTGATAAAATTCCCACACAGTATCGTTAGGTTTGTGTTTTATCTCTTTTAGCTCTGTAATGCATTGAGATTCTGATTTAGGATTCTTAAATTCTCTAATCAGTGCAGTTCTAATATCAACTAATGTTCTATTCTGTCCAATGGAATATTTCATGAGCATGCTAAATATCTCTCTAAATGTGGTGACTAATTGTGCTTGCTTTATAGCATCATCTTGTACTTGTTTAACGTTCGAGACAACATCACATAGAAACCAATGTTTCTCTAGAACTTCTAGACCAGTTCCTTTAAAAACAAGTAGCTTTATATCGTCTACCATTCTTCTTCTAGGAGGTGTAGGGTTCTGAAATACTATAGTACTACCTGCAGAGTGAAATGATGGAGGTACACCACCACTCAGTTGATTCTTTGTGCTTGTTCCTGTTGTATTGCTACTACTAGGGTTCTGCAAATTAGTGCTATCTCTTTCAACAACTATAGGTTTCTGTGGAGTAATAAGCTGATAGCCAATATGTCTAGGTTTTGTTTCACTATCAGACTCAACTTGAAATGAATTTCTATCACTTTCTAACTCATTTTATAGGAATGTGTGAGGTTCAACTTCACGAGACCTCTTTCTAGTGCTAACTTTATATCTTTTTTCACTACGCAAAATGCCAATATCTTCGTCTATGTCACTATCTATGTTTCTTAACATTACTGACTCAAATCTAGGAATCTGATTGTATTCTTAAGACACCTTTTTCAGCTAATATCATTTTAATACATAAAATTAGGTTTTTCAAGTACTTACCTATAAATCCATTGAATAAGTATCATTCGGCTACGCTATAAGACTTCAAAGTGTCCACAACAAACTCTATAATATAGCCTTCCAACAAGCTATCCATCCAAAAGTCTATTGCTCTTGAAATCTGGTTATCAGTTCCTTTAAGCCTCTGAATCAACTCTGGATTCCAAACTTTAGGTTCTTCACCCTGAAAATAGTTTTTCGTTCTGCTACCCTTGATATCCATTCATATAACTCATTATCAAAATATGCAAAGAAAACTTCATTCAAGTCAGTAAATATATGTCTCTACAGCCACTGTTATGTAGTAAGCCAAAGATGTTTGTTCTCTTTCTTCGCAAAATCACGTTCTATTTGACTCACCCAGTTCTGTATTTCATTCTTATGTGGATTCCACATCAACATGACACATCACTGAAATGTCAATTCAAAGAATGGAAATGGAACCATTTGTTGGTCTTCCTGGGCTGACCCAGGTTCGGCGAAGTTCTTGCAGCAACAACAAATCCCCTTTCACTAGCCCTTTTGACATCAACCTGTAACCAAGCTGAAGTCTCACCCGAAGCGAAGATGGGGGATTACAGAATCAGGTTTCTGCAACCATGGTGATGTGCATATGTTTTTAAGGACCTTGCAACACGTCTCTTACTTAACATCTATTAACCGAATAGAATAAATAGAGGACTTCGCACTTTGCGGTTATCAACAGTCTACAGACTACATTGAATCACTGTTGTCTTACTCTTACAACTATGCATCCATCATACTTAGTGTTACTTCACAATATTCATGTACTTGTATTCCCTTTACTTAACATATTATTACCATTCACATACATATGAAATAAAATACATAAACACATCATAACATGGACACAAAACATGTCATAAACTCATACATATAACACATAGATTTATGTGGTTCACCCCCAAGCGGGAGCTACGTCCACATGAACTGTTCTTATATTACTTGGAAGGGTAACAGTTGTAGTCTGCGCACTCAATTGCAGATGCTTCTCTACAATCAGATCTCTATGCACTCAACTGTAGAGTCTGTTCTCTCTCAGTATAGATCTAACAACTCAAAACCAACAACACTCTGATAATCCAATGTCTAACCAACCCTTCCTTATACAAAACTACCCTTATATATAGATGTGACTGAAGGTCACATATTACAATAACTATGGTCCAACCCCCATACTACCCTTAAAAAAAACCTTATGCTTCTCCTGTAGACCACGCTTAGTTTTAACTTCGATGTCCCTTTGGTGCCGCTCCTTCTGACTCTGATGCTTCCTCTGGCAGCGCAATTCCGACTTATGCAGTGGTGTGTCCTTTACACCATTCCACTTCTTTACTTCCTTCTCCTGTATCATTCGAGTCTCCACTCGGCCTTTAACTGCTTCAACCACTTCTGGTTGTCCTTAGTACTTCGTCTTTACTAAGGAAACAGGTTCTTTCTCCTTGATTGTACTTCGCTCCATACCCTCCTCCCGGGATTTGCAGAGTCGCTTTTCTCCTGAAAATGGTTAATGTCAGGCCTCACCTAGGTTTACTTTCCTTCATAACTTCCTTTACTTCGGATGCTCCCAACAACCATGCTCTAATACCACTATAATATCCCTAATATGAAAATTTGTTCAATTTTGGCCAATTTCAAACCTTGGACTAGTGAAACCCCAAACTATCCCAAATTATACCAAATGCTTTCAAATAATATTTGGAAGGGATTGAGGGGTCTTAGTACATCCAAATACATATATTGTACACTCATACACTTTCTAAATGCCTTTAGTACTTGCATTAATCAAGGAGAAATGAAAGGGAACAATACTAGCAATTTTTTAAGTGTAATACCCCACTATGGATTGACTCTTTAGCTTCCCAAACACTGTATGACCCTCCCTAATTTATGAATAGAGGCTTCTAATATCTAAAGGAATTCATTGAAAACCAAAATTCAGCATTTATCATGATCTAAAATTGGTTATTGCACCCATCAAACAAAGAGTTGTAACACCTAGACATTGCTTGGAAATTGTGAACAATGGACATGGAAAATGTTGCATAAAATTTAATCAAATTCCCAAGGGGCCTACATATTTTATTTTGGTCATATACATTACATCATAGGCTTCTCAAACAGATTCAAAAAACTAGATAAATTCTGATACACAACAGATGCAAAACTACTCCAAAAAGTCCATAAGAAAGTAGAGGGGAAACTAGCTAGAATTAGTGGTTTGCTTGGAATTTTAACATGATATATATAGTATTTCGAGATATGTCTCAGATATGCAACGCAAAAAAGTTCCATACATCAAATATTATAACAATGGATTCACAAAAATCATCTTTCACAAGTTTTATACAACTATGAGTGCGCCATCAACACTAGAACATGGACATTCAGAAGAATATGTGAGAAGATAAATGAGAAGAACATCTATGAAAGGAACTCAAACTATAGAGGGATTTGAACCTGCACTAAAAAAATCCTTTAATATTTTATAAGAGGTCTGAATGGCCTCTCCTACAACCAACTTGTATAGGAATCTTTCACCTTCGAAATTGGTTCAATAATAGGGAAGGTAAACACCCACTGTGCATGGACAAGCTAAGCTCTCCAAGAGTGCAAAAAATAATGATCCAAAAAGATGGTATCCTTACTGATCCTCTCATTTTATCAACTTCAAGTGGATTCATGAGGTTGAATTTCCCTCCAAGACACTCACCCATCTTGAGTTAGTGGTTGCTTCCTTCATGGAACACTTGTCCTTCTCATTCTTGCACTCCTCTTTCCCCAATTCGAATTGGGAATCTTGGTTGACCATAAATCCCTCTATGCACCCTCTTGATGTCTATTTTTATCCCTGATATGTCATATTCATCATAAGTCTTCTATCAGGTATGAATTTTTCATATTTTTCATAGATTCCTTCATTATTGTTGTCATAGATGCCATGAAATATTGCTACAAGTGTCACAATTTGTCTATTATGCCTCCTCCTCTTCATTGGGATTTACTCTTCCACTCCAATTCGAGCATCCATGATTCTTGCCATGAATATTTCCTCTTCATATACCCCAATTACATTACCCTCCACCTTGAACTCGAATTTGTGTGAGAATGATGCCAAGTGTAGTGGAGAATCTTGCCACATGTGGGTCTCGCAACCTCTTATGTGCCCTCATGATCCAATGCCACCTTATTTTATTATTTTATTATTTTTTATTTGGCCCATTTAATTTGAATTTGTAATTCTAAGGTCATTTTGGGTCTTGTCGATCCCTTATCCCAAATTTTAATGCTTCCACCCCAACCTAGGGAACTAGTAGGTCAGTGAATTTTTTCCTCCATGATAATTGATTTTGATGGGGACGTTACAAACTTTTGAATTGGCGATTTACTCTTCATGTGAACGACCTTGTCCATTTGGCTCTAATTTTTCATTATTGCCAACTTTGAAATCATGCTTGGCAATTATTTGACCCTTAGCACCAATTTGACAAACTATCATTATTGTGCGGTTCAATAACCTATGACTAGGAAATGGAGGTCACCAATGAACATCAAATTTTATTGCAGAAACATAAAAGAAATACATGTAACACTCAACACTTATTTCCATTCATAAAATAAATAGGATTCAAGATGAGATTCATACCTAGATAAACGATGGTTGATCCAAGATTTTGAAATCCAATCTTCTCGATCCACAGCTACAATACTCCAACTGATGGTCCTGCAAACAACCAGACTACATTTCTCAAAGCAATTTGACTACATAAAGATAAACAATTGAAATTGAAACTCATATATAGGTTCATATGATAGATTCAAACATCAAGCTTACACAAAGACAAGTGCTATTGGAAGGGAAATCTCTGATTTTATTTGCATAAGTAACAGCTAGTTATACCTGTCCTACAACTGGCACTATTGGAATCAGACCTGAGGGTCTTGATCCTCTCTCTTCAGTAAGTATTCCTCCAACATTTATTTACAAAGTTGGCTCTTTCTCCCAAGCCCCTACTCTTTTATTTATGGAAAGGCTAGGAGGGCAGGTTCGAAAGGCACTTGGCTTGGGAAGTTAAGGTAGTTTGAATAACTGCCCTAACTAATCCATAATTCATGTTTTTATATATTTTTTCGATATTTTTGAAGATACCCGCGAGTATGCCTTTAGAAAACCAACCAGTGACTCACGACTATTATGTCTTGTAGCTAGCAGGTGCAACATTTTAGATGATACCCGTTGGTTGTCTATATAGACACCCGTGGTTAACTCGCGTGTTGGTAGATATCAAAGTCACAGTTATGCTTCAAAATAGTTACAAAAATATGTTTATTGAGGAAAGGATTGCAAATTTCAGGTCCAAATAATCTAAGGTCAAGTAATCTCTTCCATCCATAGTGTCATTTTGTGTGATCGACAGGGAAATGTGACGGATGGAGAAGTGCTAATTTGATCGATAACAAATGCCCCCTAATGTATGAGGTCAGAGGGAAATGATGGCCTAAATGCATTACAATCCAGGAAGAGGAGGAGCAAAGAGACCACAGGATGAGATCACAAATGATACCTGAAACAGAAACAACGTCAATGAGCAATTACAATCTTGATATCAGGAGATGTTCAGAATGGTAGAACATGATCTCCGATACATAACACAAAGATGTATATAGCATGGCCACTGAAATACAAGCATGGATCCATGTCAAAATAGGAGATCATAGCCATAACAACAAACTAGATCTATGTCTCATCAAGAGACAAGAATGGGTGTAGGCTCAATCTTTCGCAGCTTGGGAAATATTAAAATATGATGATGCGCCTATTATAGGCCTAAGGTCTTCATCCAAAAAGTCTCAAGATACGAATCCTAACCATGCGAATAAATGAGTTGATGTTGAACATGGAGGACACTGTTTGATTACCGACCAATGATGGAAACCGTTAACAAATGCAAGGGAACCCACCAATGATGAAAATGGGGCCGAAGGTACCTAGTACATTCTTACAAGTGTGAATAAGAGTTCTTGAATTCGAACTCCTCAATAATCCATCGAGTAGGAGATATTGATGTATTCCCATTATCCAATACCGAGGTAAATTGGCACTGGTGACTGCAATCCCCAAGGTACTACCAAAAACTATAAACGTCATTCCCAGAGCAATATGAGTTGAAGTCGATGGGAAGAATTATGTTGGAAGGGAGGGCTTAAGGAATCCTCAATAATCCAACATGAGAAAACAATCAAAGGTTGATCTGATCTGGAGTAGGACTGAGTACATGATGAAACATATTAATACCGAGGAATGGCCGACACGTGAGGTGATGGAAACTACATAATGGCCAACACAAGTGGTATCCTTGAACGGTGAGCACGACACAAGAGTGACTTAAGTAGCTTGGAATACAAAGGGACCATGATATAAATCTACAATGTAGGATACTTTAACAGATTCTCCATATGATTGGAAGAGTAACCAATCGAAGGAGTAAAATATCTAAGATCAAGTTTATCCTAAGGCCAAAACTAGAACCCAACTTGTTTGAAAGACTCAAAAAGGTGTTATGTTCAAGGATAGACTGTTGCCATAAATGAAATGAAATAGCGAAGATTTCCCTTCCACTTCTCTTTTTGTTTAAAGAATGTATTTTCTTAGTTTTAACTTGCATGAAAAGATTGAAAAGAAATCTCGATAATATCTTTCTTGTTAATTTTAATGAGTCCAAGAAAGCAAACTCGATAGTCCTTCTTCATTTTTAAAACAAGCTCGAAGAGGGGAGAGAAGAACGCTTGGTAAAATTCCAACCATGTGTAATTTAACAAGTCCATGGAAATGAAACTCAAGAACTTATTCATGTTTTAACGAGTTTGAAGAAGAGATAGACTAGTACTTGATAGTTTACAGATACATGGATTTTAATATCGAGCCCAAATCTATTTGTGCTTGTCAGTTTTTTCATATTTGAGGAGTCTGAAAAACTTTTAAAAAAACTCCATATACCTACTCGTGGATTTTAATATCGAACCCGAGTTGCTATATGCTCGCCGCTGTTTTCATATTTAGGGAGTCTGAGAAACTTAAACCAAAACTCAATATTGTACTTTTTCGTAAAGTTTCCTCCTCACCCAAAAAAGTGTAAAAGTGTACGAGAGAGGACTCTTCTAATCATTAGGACTAGAGTATACCTTTTTCGTGAGTAATCCACAGAGATCCAGAAAAAGGGTAAAATTATATCTAAGTGGATATTTGTTCAAGTCCTTTAACAAGTTTGAACAAGACAAGTATGCTTGGCAATCTTGTTAATTTTGACTCTAACAAGAGCATGAAAAAAACTCCATCGGGAGAGGGAACTTAATATTAGTTAAAAATGATGTACAATGTATAAGTTCCTTGATATGTCAAATGACAAATGGACTGTAGATAGAATCAATGTCAACGGATTAGCAGAAAATGGTAGTTGAAAGTGAACAAAGGAGATTTCAAAATGACATAAAATGACATAATAGATCTAATGTGTTGAACTAAACTGACACATCAGAAGAAAACAAACCTTTGTATTAATCACCTTTTGCAACCGATAGTGAGAAAAGTGCCATTGAAATATTTACCTAATCAAAACAAATAAAAAAGGGTCATTAGGATTAAATAAAATTAAAAAAGGAATTTGAAACTATATAGAGGGGGTAAAAATTTGAAAATAATTTGTATAAATAGTGTCAAATTAGAAGCATAACTCACAAAACCATTTTACCATTGGAACAAAGGAGAAAAAACCTCTTACTTCAAATGACGATTGCGATCAATCCGGGAAATGAAATCGAACTCCGTCACTTGTAGGTACGCTAACTCTGCCTTCTCTATCAATTTAATCCATTTCTTTAAGTTTTTTATGATGTTTTGGGGTTTTTAAGCACATTTAAAACTAGGGCTTCATACCCATGAGTCTGGCTGAGTGAAACTCGTGGGAACATGAAATGTGCATGAGTTTCCTATAGGAAGACTCACGGGTACTCGCCTCTATTGAAGAGGTGAAGCCGCGGGTACCACAGTTCAAAAAGAAAAACCCAAAACTAATGTATGGAAAGGAAATGGTTGATGCAGGATGGTTCTAACTTGGAGAGAGAGGGAGCATGAGGCCATGGACAGGAATACAATGGGGGATCATCTTACTTTAAATGCATTATGGAGGTGTGGGCTCTTAAATTTTTTCCGTAAAACAAACATGCGTGCACAAACACACTTTCTCCAAATGCTCATGGGATACGGGGATGTCGATCATGAGATGTTCAATCTCCAAGGGGAGATGTTGGACATCACCATTGATGACATATACTTCATAACTGGTCTATCTCGACAAGGTGAGGTGGTGAACCTCAAAAGGACATTTATAGGAGTGGGTGCCTTGTCCATTCAGGATTATATCAACACCTAATGTGTAGCTGGCACCGAAAAAAGCGAGAGCCAAGTTCCAATTGGGAAGATTGAAAGCTTCCCACTAAAAGTGATCTTAAGCACACTAAACAGGATCGGGGGAAGTGCAGCGCAACACTTGGCCTCATGGAACTATATGCAGATAGGCTTAGAGTGTCTACGCAATGTTATATTCGACTGGTGTTGAGGATTATTGGTAAACATGAAACATCAGCTTACAAAGTGTAAGATGGGGAAGAAAAATAATTTTGGATACGGGAATATATTATGCACCTTTTTCTTCGAGCAAGTCCCCGCTCTTAGTCTGGGGGTGGATCTACCAATGTTGAACCCCCATGATCCACTGATGACTCAGTGGGGCGATATCTTCCTGCATCAGGGTGGTGGCGAAACAAGATTGTCATATGTTGACGAGGATTATCTGGGGTGGTGGAGCCTCCAAGTACTGGCACTAGAGCATTTTTTGTATGCAGGCATAGATTTCTGAGGCGATCTCGAGATCATGCCTCCTCCAAGAGCATCCTAGGGAGAGATAGGTACCAAAATGTGTTTTTGTTTTTGAAAAATTATTTAAAATTTTTATGTCTTTTGTATATATAATTTTTATGATGAGTGTGAGTATTGAAAAAACATAACTTATGCATATGTGGGGCCAGTGAGACCTGTTGGGAATCCTAGAGTGTTCATCTGACCAATCGAGCCAGGTGTTGCGGATACTATGCTAAGGAGCATTGAGGGGAAGATGAGTCAGTTGACTCATGATATCCCTACATACAAAATAGAGCGAATGTCGCTCGATATGAAGGAACATGTAGTAGGAGTGCCCTCGGCGTGGATCCGGCTACTTAGGAAAGTAACTAGGCTAGTCATCTTTTATAGAGACGCCATAGCAGAGATAGCTGAGGCTCCTCCCTCTTCACAGGGATCCAAGTGACATATTATTTTTTGAGGCTGTTTATGCCCATTTTGTATATTTTGACAGTAGTCGACTCAAACTCATATGTATTTTTTGGACCATATATATATATAGACAGTATCGATTATATACATGTTATATTATGTGCTTTACATGTTATTGTATATGATACAAATGCCAATCAAGAAAATAATTTGCATATTCATCAGCTAATGTATTGGAATTTATTGAAATGTGTTGATATGTAATGTAATCAAAAATGTCTTTCAAGTAATCTAACTCACAAAATTTGACGTAGCAAAGAAGGATCTCTAACCCTATATTCACCCGTCATTAACTAAAGTACTACTAACTGTGAATCGAGTCTTACCTACAAACATGAAATTCCATGATGGATAACATCTCAGAGTAATTCGATAATCGCACTGTACTCATCTACATTGTTCGTCGTAGGGCCCAAAAAAGCACCTCCCAAAGAAACAAGTTGGCCAGAGGGTGAGTAAATAGCCCAAGCCCTTGAAGCCAACTGACGAGTGTGGCAACTAGCGCCATCGGCGAATCCTATGAAGCACTTGGTTTTCATCTTAAACCACAATCCAGAAGACAAATAAGACGATAAATCCAAAAATACTAACTCTACAACAATGTACAGCTATAGTACAAGAAAAAGCATGTAGGCCTAAGCGTAATAATTTTTCAAGTAGATCCCATTTCTAGGCTCAGGAAAACTATAACCATCATAATCTATCAACTCATAAGATCCCTTCTTCAGAACTTTAGAAACAATATAAGGTCTGAGCCACATGGATTTAAACTTTACTTCCCCCAAGGGATCCTTGTCCTTGTTGTAGAGAAAAAAAAGGTCTCCTTCTAAGAAAACCCTTGGTTTTATAGACTTATCATATTGATGTTTAACTCAGCTCTTATGAGCTTCTTTCGTAGTAAGCGCATCATGGCGTTGTTCATATAAATTCTCTGAATGAAATAAAATCTCTTCTAAAGCATAAGTTTCAAGAAGTAGCTGGATAACCAACTTCAAAGATGGAATATCGCATTCAAATGGTATGACTAGCTCCAACCCGTGAATGAGTTGAAAAGGTGAAAATCTTGTAGCAATCTTAACATTGTATCGATACACCCAAAGAGACAGATACAACATGATGTGCTAGTTTGATCTCTTGACATTAACGATACATTGGATAATAGTTTTCAAAGTTTTATTGACTGCTTCAACTTTCCCATTAGTATGTGGATAAAACTAAGACGAGTTTTCTTGTCGAAAACCTAGCATAGTGTACAAATCGGTCGTCATGTTGTTCTGGAAATGTCTACCATGGTCAATGACAATCTCCTTAGGAATACAGAACCTAGAAATGATCTGATTGAAAAAAAGAAAGTTGTCGTTTCTCCATCTGCTTTCACAGTAGGCATTGCCTTGGCCCACTTCGTAAATTATTCGACGACAATGATTATATGGTGATGTCCTTCAGCCGAAACTCGATTACAAGTCTGTTGATGCCTCGAAGATCGTAGCATCAATCAACAAGGGATTCTCCCTGGTAAACAAGCCGAGTTAGCTCGCTCATCGTTTGGTTTGGGGAATCCGTTCGGTTAACGGTTCCGGCTACCGTAAGATTTAAAGATTCTTGTTCTTTACACCGGTCGTGGCCTGATCCACTGTTTATGTATTTTATTTTAAAGATGAAATGCAAGTGCCCTAAGCTAAATGCAAGTAGCTAATATAAATTAATATAAAAACCTATAAGCAAATTTAACCTATCCTTGCAAGGATAAAATTATAAAGATGAGTAATAAACTGGAAGAAACACCTAAAGATTATACAGATAACCATTTAATCATAAATATGTATCTACAGCATAACATGAAAGATATTAAAGATAGCTTTAATTCATTTGATACATTCCATTACTCATTTTGAGATAAACATATTTGCACAAGGAAATGTAAGAGCATTAATCACATAGAAACAATTCATGACAGCAAAGAATGACCTCATAGTAATATGCAGATGATAAAGGAATAATCCAGCACACATTTGACACATTTCCCAGGCAAAAATGCCTTCTCCCAGGTTTTCATTAGGCAAAGATCAATTCTTGGAGTAAGTAGCAAAGTAGTTCACATACAAGAAAGAAAATTCATTCTCCTGCCAAAAGTCCTTGCATTCTCCTCTCATTCTCCTATATATAGTATTACAAAATGCTCTTTGAGCTACCAAGTGTACCCTAAACCTAGCAATTTTGATTTATCATTAAAAGTCTTAAAAAATCGAATTCTGATGATTCATGACAATCCTCTTCACAAAAGACAAAAGAAAAGACAGATGTCTGTATAGACATTATACGATTAACAATTGTTACTTTTCCAAAATTGCATAAGGCAAAGTATGGTCTAGCTGGCTCTGCTGTCTCATTGGGTCGCTCTTCTTCTATTGGCTCGCTCCCTTCAACAGTCTCACTTGCATTTGTAGCCTGATCTACCTCTTCTATATAACTGGACCATTGACTTATTTCCCTTATAATTGTTTTACTTCTCGTTGAGATCATTGCTTTCCGTGCTATCTCATGTTTGCACAAGTCTGATTTGATATTTGCCACCTCCGCAGCAGCTTCTTGCTCAATATTTTCCAGGAAATAAGTGTGAACCGCAGTTTGTTCAATGAATTGACGGAGGTCTTTTGGGGTTATATGTTCTATTTTCTTCAGATACTCTAACTCGGAGGTTAACTTTCCTTGCAATTCGGCCAAGCGCAATTCCTTCCTTGGAAACTCATAAAGATTCCGAGGTAGAACCATATGACATTTTCCATGGGCTTCCCATATTTTAGAGTAAATAACATGGCATTTCTTGATGGTTTTCCTGATTTCAGTACTCAATCTGCTACAGCACCTCAAGCAGAATTCAAGGACTCCTGTCTCCAGATCAAATTCTTCATCCGTTTTATCCCGTGGGTTCAAAGGGAAACCTGATCTCCCTTTCCTCCACTCAAACTGTTCTCCAAGTTCTTCCACATGTTGCTCATATTTGTCCCTTAATCTTAGTGCTTCAAATTCTATGGAAGTCATCTTTGTGATCATTTTCTTCATATTGCAGACTTCTTCATTAATCGACACCAGCAGTTGATGAATCCTTTCTTGCACTTCACAAGCTTGCTTATAGAACGTGGCTAGATCTTCTCTAGTCTTATTTGCCTCTTCAAGCTGTTCTAATAGTTCAGCCTTTTCTTGCTCCAATTGTTCGAATTGAAGTTTGAAAGAATTGACCTGTTGGGCATTGTTGGCTTCAAGCTCTTCCAGTTCGGATATACGAACTTTCAAGTCTTTTTGCTCATCTTCTGAGATTGCTAGCTACATTTCAAGTGAATTCTTCTCATTTTCGAGCCACAGGGCTTTCGAAGTGATTTATTCCTTTTCCTCCACGAGCAGCTTGTATTTCCTTTTTATCTTGTTGCTTTCTAACACTTCATTCTTCCTGTCAGCTTTTATTTTGAGACACGGCTCTCTGTAGTTCTTAACAGTTTCAATCAAACGATCGATATTGGCTTTGCTTGCTTGGGCTGAAGCTACGGTACAGCCTGCCTGAAAAGACGGATCAATATTTCCCCCTTGGACCAGTGTGGTTTTCGATATTCTGAACTCATATAAGTCTTCCCCAATTTCCATTTTCCTTACTCTCCTGTCAACAATAGCCCTCTTCCATTCATGAAAATAGATGGAATCCAGGTTGGCCACTTGGCACTGCTTCCTAGGGTTGTATGGGGTGAGTGCTAATTCTTCGGTGGAGACAACCCCTTCATGAGCTATCCCTGGTTGGGAAATATTTGTTAAATCCAAGTCCATGGCTACTGGGCTGGGCGGGTTTTTTTTGGAACTTTCTTCGCCTCTTCCTTCTCTTGCTTCTCTGTTAGCGTTATCAGCACTGCTTGCAACAATCTGTCCGCTTCTTCTCATAAGAATATTTCTTCTTCTCTCAATTTGGCATTTTTTTCTTGGAGGATTCTATCCTCTTCTTCTCTTAGAGCTTTTGCTTCCTGCTCTTTCTGAATCTTAGCAGCCTTTTCTTTCTTTCTCCTTTTGGCTATCACTGCTTTTAACCTGTTTGCTTCCTCCAACAAGGTTCTTTCCTCTTGCTCCTTTCGGATTCTAACATTTTCTTCCCCTTTCCGCAATTTAATAACTTGCTCTTTCTCTTGTTCTAATTTGGTATCCTGTTCATTTAGAATTGTGTCACCTTCTCCTAGTTCCATGTCCTTTGAAACTCCGGCTTGGGATGCTGCTGCTTCTTTCTCCAGCTGTACCAGACCAACAGGCTTGGGGGCAGTAGTTTTACCCCCTTTCTTCTTGTTGTAGCGCTTTCCTAGCTCTATTACGTTTTTGGCGCTATAGAAGAATTCCTCATTCAGGTCAATCTGATGGGAATACTCGAAGGAGGTCCCAACATCACTAATATGTCCTATAACTCTAACGCAAGGGTCGTGCCTTCTGTTAAACTTAGTGCCAAAATGAAAGATGTCCAAATCTTGGACATAATTTTCTCCCTCTTTTTCTCTTGGTAGGTTGTATGCGTCGATAGTGAAAGGCATTGGTGGATATAGCCCTTTCTTCCTTTCGGTGAGGATCTTACTGACTCCACCAATGCTAAAAAGTTTCCTTACGGCTTCCCTATGTATCACAAAATTTGTAGCATATCTGGGAAGTAAGAATGGAGCTACGGATCCTCCACTCATGCGGATGTAAGTGCCTTCTTGGGAGTGGTAATAATCACCATATTCTTCGATGACGGGCATAGCATTCTCTGGCATGCAATTTGGCTCCTCTACAAAGATAAGCTGGTATAAAGGCATGATGAATTTCTCACAAAGTTGCTTGTAATAACTTGGGTACTTGCTGGCCCATGTGGGTTGATAAGCTATGAAGAGAGGTGTCTCTTTCCTATTCCATGAGCAACCCAGATCTGGGAAGGGGTGCTTTCTCAACAGGCAATCTATCAAATAGGAATACATAAAGAAATCTGCCTTTTTCTGAGTCATTCCTCCTTGGGCAACGGTTAATTGTCATTCCAGACTCTCTGAAATAATATCAGCCCAATTGAAAACGGTGCCTGACATGGCTATATGGAATATTACCGTTACCCAACCCAGCTTGAAGATATTACCATTGGGCATGCCGAAGATCCAGATCAACATCAAAACAATGAGTCTATAGGGGGTTTTCAGAAGGTTACTCTCATATTCATTGTTCTGCCTTTGCCTTACCTACCTGTCGGCTATCGTCATTTTTCTAACAGAGATCAGAGGATCCATGGGATGTTCTGCTATCCATTTACTGTCCATCCAAGCTCTTACTGGGGGCAATCTGTAAGCAGCTGCGATATGTTCAGGTGCGAATGATGCTAGATTCATTCCATTTTTGTGATTTATAAACCTGGTGTCAGTTTGGACATGAGGGATTAACCAACCAAGGACCTCAAAACATGGAAATAATTTAGGTCTGGTCACGGCTTTATGTATATAGGACTTCTTAATGTTTGCATATACCAAAGTGTCTTCTAGGGAGCCATTTGGGTATTCCTGATCCCTGATGAATCTATACAAATCACCCCATTTAAACTCTAGGACAGAGCTTCCTGGAGGTACATTAGTGGTGGCTTACGTATCGCTGAACATAGTTTCAAGTGACGTATCCAGCAGGATATCCACTTCTGAGTCTGACTCAACCTTTTGCGTGGCCTTCCTTCTTGCAGACCTTCTATGCATGTCAAACTTGCATTAATTAAGGTGGCACGAAATAAAGATTCGGCATATTCATAAGAATATAACACTGCAGACATTATCTAATTATTCAAAATAAGCAATAGTAGGTAAGTTAGAAAGCTTGCGGGAGTTCAAAAAGGTCGTATGACATCCATGTGAAATTTAATAGTAAGTATCTTTACCAAATCATCGGAAGCTGCCAATTTTCTTAAAAAAAACAAAGTTGTTGCACAAGTGCTGATTTGGAATTACATGGGAAGGACACTGTGGTGCGAGGTGAGAAACCAACACTCATTACGGTTCATCAGCGAGGGTTTTTGCTGCTTAGCATCTCGACTGAACGCTTGCGCATCAGACGAACGGGGCCTTGTAGGTGCTAGAGGCAGTCTTACCTTATGCCAAGGGTGAAAATTCTTGTTGGTGGCGTGCAACACAGAGCCAGGAAGAAAACATCTTGCTATAATGACTTACGAATGCATCTAGAAGAAAAGCGACCTGGTTTCGACGTCTTGGGGTGAAGCCTCCTTTTGAAACAAATGTTACAGGTGGCGGGATAATTGTTGTCACCTACGTGAAGGAGGTTATTACAAGCTGATAAGGGAATTGGCGTCATTGACGCAGTATTTCAGGGCCTACGAAAAAGGAACATAGGGTGTATAGCCAATGAAAGACAAAACGACGATGTGGGCGACTAAACAAAACTATGCGTAAGACAAATTTCGTCTTTTAGACTATCAAAATAAAGCTTCGAACGAAGCCAATTCTCGTAACAAGCGAAAGGAGGAGAGGAGTGCCTACCTGGTGTTCTTAGAGTGGTTTTCCGTGGTTGGCGCGTCTATTCAAGCTGATAAAACTTATAAAACGTCCACTATTCGCTCCTGGAAGCTTTCTTGGATTTGAGAATAATGAGTTGTTTGAACTCGATTCTCTGCGTTTATAGGGGAAGAGTTAATTCCCAATAGGTGGATTAATGTGAGTTCGGTGGGCATAGGGCTCGAAAACAGAGCGAATTAACGCCACACAAGTTGAGTTAAATGGCTTAATCAATCCAATAGGGGTGCATTGAATTGCATCGAATGGCGTTCTCAACACTCAAGAGTTGCGATGGCACGGGATAGGTGTAGCGGCACTATTAAGCATAGCGCTTGCGATTGCGGCAGGGAAACTACCATTAGGTCTTGCACCCAAGAGATGTGCCAACGGTAAGGTCTGTTTAAAAGAATGATGGGGGCAACGATCTTAAGGTTAGATTCTGCACAACGAGCGGAGGAGATATTGTTAAGTCTTGTGCCCAAAAGATGCACCAATGGCAAAGTGAATGGGGTTGTGAACGTAGCGGCAAGTTTAGGTTAAGCTCTGTGCTAAAGACGGGGACTTCGAGGATAGATTTTGCGCTACGGGCGGATGAGTTGACATGGCACAAAATTTATGTTTAAAGCTTGCGCGTTGCGGCGCAAAAATTAATCTTATGATTTGTGCATTGGTGATAGAGTCCCAGACCTAAAACTTACGCCTTTTGGTGCAAAGTTAATCATACCAGCTGTGCTTCCAGCGCATACTTCAAAAATTAAAAGTGCGCTTTGTGTTTAAACAAAGAAATTCCTTAGAGAAAAACATCAAGGAAAAAATGGAAAGACATAAAGCTTCAAAAAAGTTGGAATCAAAGGAGTAACTAGGACTTGGACTGATCGAGCTTCTCGGAAAAAATAAAAGGAGGGGGCCTAACAATTACCAAAATTTTGGAGAGGGATGTTGCAGCAACAACAATTGGCGATTCGTTGGTGAACACAGATCTCTGAAACACAAACTTGCCAAGATCAGACTAACCCTTTTAAAGTAATAGCCATAAGTGTAACAAATGCCTCACAGTCCAACCTTCAAGAATGTAATGGTCTCGTTATCATATTGGTCACTCGGGAAAGGGGATGTAGACTCATCCTTCTTTCATACTCTCTCAAGGCCAAAATATGAAGCTAATTCCCTTAGAATATGTCTTTATGGTGTTATGCCTAAAAGGACTCCACAGGATCGTAACAATACCTCGCAGGGATATTCGTTTGTTCCTCATTCCCATGCTATCTACATCCCTCTTGGACGTTCCTCATAATTGTCAGCTTTGCTGTTTGAGCCTCCCGGAAATAACTTTCCTTGAAAAAAATATAATCCTTTGATTTTGGTTTTTCGATCCATAATGTCCTTTTGTGTGAGCGATATTTTATTTGGTTTTCAAGCTTCATAGACGGAGAAGAACTTTGCTTGAGCCGAATTATTTGAATAGCTTTCTGATTTGAGAATGTTGCTTCATCTCAACCATGCTTTAATTGAGGCAAGAATTTCTGGGAACCAGACTCTTTGATATAAGCACTTTTGGATTTTATCTGTAGCATGGGATCATTTAAATACCATACACCTGTGAGGCGTGCTTCCTTTCCATGGATCCAAAATAGCAACAGGACCTTGGGACAGATATTAATGTTATAGTGGATGAGACCCCGAGATAGTGAGAGAGAAGTATTGAATAATCAATCATTTAACTGGGGTTATTTTGACCAAACAGAACACGACCTCTACATTACAGTAGGTTTATCAGTAAAGGAAAAGTAGCGGGGCTATTTGTTTATAGCAAAAAAAAATATGTCTCTCAAGATTTCGAGTTTTGGTCAGAGCCCTTGTTCCACACCTACACCAGGCGTTGGACTGGGTTTTAATTAGCAAAGAAAACAAACTCGAAAAGGGAGTGAAAAGACAAGAAAGACCAGACTAAACTATTGAAAATGATCAAGGAACAAAACAAGAAAGAAAAGAAAGGAAACAAAAGAAAAGAAAAGCAACCATTTATTTATGTACAAAGGTCTCAATGAGACTATGCAAAGTATTGCTTTAGGGCGAGGCCATTGAGAGGAAGGGTTACTTCTTCTCCCTGGAGATCCTTCATCTTGTAAGTAGATGAACCAAGTTTCTCGGAAATTAGATAAGGTCTGACCCATAGGTACTGGAACTTCATATGCATTCCTTTTCCCTCATGCTGATGATCCCATTTTAGGACTAAGTCTCCTACTTCAAAATTTGTTTTGTCGGACTTCCTTTTATCAAACCATCTTTTGACTATGTCTTGATGTTGGTGGAATCGGTCTCTGGCCTTCTGCCGAGATTCCTCAAGTTTCAATAAGGTATTAATTCTAGACTGCAAAACTTGGCTACTAGTATCTCGGGACGCTTGGGCTAATTGCAAAGATGGGAGTAAGAGGTTAGGAGGGAGGATGGATTCTCTGCCATAAACAAGGGTATATGGGGAAACTCCCAAGACATTCTTTGGAGTGACTCTATCCGCCCATAAAGCATTTGGAAGAGCAATGTGCCAACTTCTCTGGTTTTCAATTACAGTTTTCTTGAGAATTCGGATGAGATTTTTGTTTGAGGACTCGGCTAATCCATTTCTCTAGGGGTAGTAGTCGGTTGAATAATCTAATTTAATCCCTCTTTCATAAAAAAATTCATTTATTTTAAAAGACGAGAAATAAGTGGCATTATCAAAGACTAGGTAAATTGGAACCCCAAACCTGGTTATGATGTTCTCTTTCAAGAAACTAATGACTGCATCTTCATTGATTTTGCG
Source organism: Larix kaempferi (assembly GCA_027924585.1). Classification (NCBI taxonomy): domain Eukaryota; kingdom Viridiplantae; phylum Streptophyta; class Pinopsida; order Pinales; family Pinaceae; genus Larix; species Larix kaempferi. Next base: position 26,052,397 of record BSBM01001530.1, on the reverse strand, counting down.
CAATGGGATAGCCTCTGTCCATCTTGTAAAATAATCTGTGGCTGTCAGGATGTACCGGTGCTACAGAGAAGAATTTGGTTTTATCTCTCCAATGACATCTATGCCCCATTGTTCAAAAGGTTATGAAATGATAACCGGTTGTAATGGTCCTGATGCCTTGGGTAATTTTCCAGCACTTCTTTGGCATACATCACAATTCCGTGCATAGGTATGAGAATCTCTAAACAAAGTGGGCCAATAATATCCATCCCTCAGTATCTTGTGAGTTGTCGTGTCTCCGGATTAATGCCCACCAGCAGGGCCATCATGTAGCTCTTTGACCACCCTACTTGCATCTTTCTTCTCTAAACATCTAAGAAAAATACCATCATAATTTTTTCTGAAAAGTACTCCATCGATGATCTGGTAAGGTGCCGACTTCAAACAGAGTGCTCTTCTTTGATTAGAACTCCAATTCTCTGGTAAGTACCCTTGTTGCAAGTAGTGCACTAAGTCTTTGTACCAAGATTCAAGTGCTGTGAAGATAGGGAAAATTTCAGCTATATTTAGTTTGGACTCATTTTCCCAATATTCATCTATTGGGTGCTGAGTGAGCAATTTACATAAGCCTTGCCCTTTAATAATGGTGGCTAGTTTAAATTCTAGATCGTATTCTTGAAGGGTGGTGACCCAATTTCCTCTTCTTTCTCCCAACTCCTTTTGAACAAACAGGGATTTGACGGCTGGATGGGGAACTACAACTTTAGTTTTGTTCTTGAGAATATATGGCCTGAACTATTTTACTGCTTTGTATACGGCGTATGCCTATTTATCTACGATAGGATAGTTCAGTTCAGCGCCCTGCAGACCATTTCTCATAAAAGATATTGGGTATTCATCTCCTAATTTCACCTTTTGCATAAGCACAACTGCAAGAGAGTCATCTGAAGCGAAGGTATATAAGATAAAATATTTGTCAAAATATGGGTTTCTTAGAGAGAGAGCCTTGGATATGGCTGTTTTGATATCTTTAAATGCATCCTTTTCTAAGTCTGTCCATTTGAACTGCACATTTTGCTTGACCATCTGCTGTAACGGTTTAACAGTTTGAGCGAAATCAGGGACAAATCTTTGAACAAAATTCATCGTGCCCATAAACGATTGCATACCCTTTTTGTTATGGGGCATGGGGATTTTACTAATAACTTGCACTCTCTCTTAGTCTATCGAGATTCCTGTTTTTGAAATGATGTGACCAAGAAGTTTTCCCTCAAGGACTGCGAACACACGTTTCGTGGGGTTTAGTGAAATACCATACTTCCTGCATCGATCAAAAATTTGTTTCAAATGGAGAACATGGTCTTCTCTTTTATTCGAGAAGACTGTCACATCATCTAGATAGACTACAACACAATGACCACCCAATCTTCGAAAAGAAATATCCATCGCTCTTTGGAAAGTAGCTCCTTCGTTTATCAATCTGAAAGGCATTCTTCAATATGTGAACGTTCCCCACTTAGTGCGGAAAGTAGTCTTAATACGATCTCCCTCCTCTACCAACACTTGATTGTAACCGGAGAAACCATCTAGTAGAGAAAACATCTCTGCTCCTGATACCATCTACAGAATTTGTTCCATTGAAGGGACAGGATAATTATCTTTATCAGAGGCTCTGTTTAGGTTCCTGAAATCTACACATAATCTTATTTCCCTAGACTTCTTCCTTACGGGAACTAAATTAGCGACCCATTCTGAATGCCGAACTTTAAAGATGATCTTAGCGTCTAATAACTTATTTAATTCCTTCTAAATTAACGGCTCGAGAGTAGGGTGCATTCTCCTTAACTGCTACTAAAAAGGTTTAACTCCTGACTTCATTGGTATGACATGCTGAATGATGTGAGTATCATATGTTTTTAGATATTCATACATCCAAGCGAACACATCTTTATATTGTCGAAAATTTTTAATGAATTTGCCTCTTTCACCCGGTGAACAACATCTACCGAGATTGACATATTTTGGCTCGGCTTCTGTACCTAGATTTATCAGTTCATGCTGCATAGTAGAACTATGAGTTTTAACATTTGCTGGTTTCTTGAACCTGCTCTGAAGATCGAACAAACTTTTGAGTGATCTCACTCCTTTAGGCATGAAGTTTCCTTTGATTGTGTCCTTGCTTTGCAGATCAGCATCATGTTTTTCTTCATCTATAACAGCTTCTTGAAACATGTTTTCATTAGTAAGGAAACTAATGATCTGATCGTCATCATCGAACACCCTGAAATTTTCTATATTATCTGGAATGGAAGGCCTGAAAACCAATTCAATAGAACACTTATTATTAGTAGGCACCAACCTAGAAGCAGAGTTTGTGAAAATCCTCACAGTAGATCTAAGAGATGATGTATCTCACAAGAGAATAATTATGATTAAGCAAGAAAATAGAAGAAGAGTGATACATGCAGTATAATGAGCAACAGAATAATATGGTACAGTAGAACTCAGATAGAAGCAATAATACTTCACACACACTAGATTATTAATCACAAATGGACATATAAATAATACAATGCATGAGGAATTCGAATGCCTAAGGTGGCAATTCGAATTAGCCTTCATGGAGTGATCAAAGGATCACTGGAGTGTCATCGGAGCACAACTAGGTGTCCTCATGATCATCGGAGCGCAACTGGAAGTCTTCATCATCATCAGTGGAGTCATCAATGCTCAAGTAACTGTCAACCATCAGTCAAACTAACTCTGGTAGGTGTAACTCAGTGTAACTAAGTGTAACTCAGTGTAACTAAGTGTAACTGAGTGTAACTGAGTGTAACTCAATGTAACTAAGTGTAACTCAATGTAACTAAGAGTAACTGAATGTAACTGAGTGTAACTGAGTGTAACTCAATGTAACTGAGTGTAACTGACTGTAACTGAATGTAACTGAGTGTAACTGAACTGGTAGGTGAAGAAGGGCGAGTTGCTCCCTAAAATCAAGGAAGAAGGGCGCACTAAGCAACTGGAGGGCTAAAACTGAATAGTGAGAAGCTCCTGGGGGCTGGCTAACTGAGGGCTAGGTGCTGGACTGATGACTGGGATGCATGCAAAATGCATGCAAACCCTAAAAGGTGCATGCATGACTGAAAATGTAAATGATCAAAATACTGGTGGGACTAGGATGGAGTATAGGAATATCCTAACACCCCCCTTTAATCCATCCTGGGCCCTGGTAACTAAGACCAAAGGTCACCCAATACAATGAATAATAACAATCAATAAACCAAAGAAGTGGGAAAATTTCATGGGAAACATACCCCCTCCTCAAAAAATAGACTGTAAGGCACACATACAAAAATAAAAGCTCCAAACTCAAGCATGTGTGATGCTTGGTCATATGTCTGGAGGTATCTTCTTCTTGGGAAGAAGTGGATCATGCTCAAAAAGCATGTGCTTGTACTTGCTCTTCAGATCGAATGTGGTGAGAACAAATCCAACAGTATTAGAATGATCCTTGAACCTGTGATTCGAATCAGCTGAGGTAGGATCAAATTTTTGAATGTGCATATAGTCCTTTGTCTTCTCCTTCGAACCACCATGGGTGAGATTATGCCAAAAAGAACTATTACATGTTTGCTTGAAATCAAAATCAGATTTAAGACTTTCAAAACAGTTTCTTGAGATCTCCTTTGAACCAGCATGGGTGAGATCAAAACTATCATATGATGCATGAGAAATTATCTCAAGCGGGTGGCAATGGCCATATTCTTCAATAACCTTCTGAAAGCATGTGCTAATGATCATATAGTAGTAAATAAGAGATGTTTGCTGAAGAGGAGCGAATGCATTACCTCCAATAGCTGATGTTACCTCCGAAATAATCATGTGATCATGATGCAAACCAACAAACTCTGGTGCAAGACAGGATTTAGGACCTTCTGCAATATCTAGAGTGTGAGCTGGCACAGAAAGAGAAGAAAGTTTGAGCATGAGCGGAGAATCTGCAAGTTCTTTGTCAACAACTTCAATATGAGATGATACTGGTTCATTATCTGAGAGATCATCAAGGGGAGCGAATGCAACATGATCTGAGAGACCATCAGGAGGAGCGAATGCATCATGATCTGAGAGACCATCAAGTGGAGCGAATGCATCAACTTGCTTGCTTTTGAAGGGATTTGGACCAAATCCATCATTCTTTTTGCCGAATCTTTCATCTAGATGAGCCCATAACTCTTTTGGAGTTTCAATATCAATGATGGTCGGGTACAATATGTAATCGGTCATAGCAAGCATCATTCTTCCAATGTGCATGTCGACTTTATTCAACCATTTAATCTTCTTTGTAGAGGATTCGAACTCTCTTTCAAAATAGCAATCAAAGAGATCATGGCTCTTCAAATATGCTATCATTCTTGGTTTCCATTCATCATAGTTGAATGGAGAAAGAGGAGTAATTTCTTCTAAATTCATTGAAGTTGTAGAAGACCTGCAAAAACAATATAGAATAACTGCAACTGCTACTGCTGCAAAAATGCAGATTCTGCTGCAACTGCTGCACTCGAAATCTTGGTAATAACCTGCAAAAAAAAACTCTCAAGAATGGAGATAAACAATTCTCTCAACAGGCTCTGATACCATGTGAAAATCCTCACAGTAGATCTAAGAGATGATGTATCTCACAAGAGAATAATTATGATTAAGCAAGAAAATAGAAGAAGAGTGATACATGCAGTATAATGAGCAACAGAATAATATGGTACAGTAGAACTCAGATAGAAGCAATAATACTTCACACACACTAGATTATTAATCACAAATGGACATATAAATAATACAATGCATGAGGAATTCGAATGCCTAAGGTGGCAATTCGAATTAGCCTTCATGGAGTGATCAAAGGATCACTGGAGTGTCATCGGAGCACAACTAGGTGTCCTCATGATCATCGGAGCGCAACTGGAAGTCTTCATCATCATCAGTGGAGTCATCAATGCTCAAGTAACTGTCAACCATCAGTCAAACTAACTCTGGTAGGTGTAACTCAGTGTAACTAAGTGTAACTCAGTGTAACTAAGTGTAACTGAGTGTAACTGAGTGTAACTCAATGTAACTAAGTGTAACTCAATGTAACTAAGAGTAACTGAATGTAACTGAGTGTAACTGAGTGTAACTCAATGTAACTGAGTGTAACTGACTGTAACTGAATGTAACTGAGTGTAACTGAACTGGTAGGTGAAGAAGGGCGAGTTGCTCCCTAAAATCAAGGAAGAAGGGCGCACTAAGCAACTGGAGGGCTAAAACTGAATAGTGAGAAGCTCCTGGGGGCTGGCTAACTGAGGGCTAGGTGCTGGACTGATGACTGGGATGCATGCAAAATGCATGCAAACCCTAGAATGCATGCAAACCCTAAAAGGTGCATGCATGACTGAAAATGTAAATGATCAAAATACTGGTGGGACTAGGATGGAGTATAGGAATATCCTAACACCCCCCTTTAATCCATCCTGGGCCCTGGTAACTAAGACCAAAGGTCACCCAATACAATGAATAATAACAATCAATAAACCAAAGAAGTGGGAAAATTTCATGGGAAACATACCCCCTCCTCAAAAAATAGACTGTAAGGCACACATACAAAAATAAAAGCTCCAAACTCAAGCATGTGTGATGCTTGGTCATATGTCTGGAGGTATCTTCTTCTTGGGAAGAAGTGGATCATGCTCAAAAAGCATGTGCTTGTACTTGCTCTTCAGATCGAATGTGGTGAGAACAAATCCAACAGTATTAGAATGATCCTTGAACCTGTGATTCGAATCAGCTGAGGTAGGATCAAATTTTTGAATGTGCATATAGTCCTTTGTCTTCTCCTTCGAACCACCATGGGTGAGATTATGCCAAAAAGAACTATTACATGTTTGCTTGAAATCAAAATCAGATTTAAGACTTTCAAAACAGTTTCTTGAGATCTCCTTTGAACCAGCATGGGTGAGATCAAAACTATCATATGATGCATGAGAAATTATCTCAAGCGGGTGGCAATGGCCATATTCTTCAATAACCTTCTGAAAGCATGTGCTAATGATCATATAGTAGTAAATAAGAGATGTTTGCTGAAGAGGAGCGAATGCATTACCTCCAATAGCTGATGTTACCTCCGAAATAATCATGTGATCATGATGCAAACCAACAAACTCTGGTGCAAGACAGGATTTAGGACCTTCTGCAATATCTAGAGTGTGAGCTGGCACAGAAAGAGAAGAAAGTTTGAGCATGAGCGGAGAATCTGCAAGTTCTTTGTCAACAACTTCAATATGAGATGATACTGGTTCATTATCTGAGAGATCATCAAGGGGAGCGAATGCAACATGATCTGAGAGACCATCAGGAGGAGCGAATGCATCATGATCTGAGAGACCATCAAGTGGAGCGAATGCATCAACTTGCTTGCTTTTGAAGGGATTTGGACCAAATCCATCATTCTTTTTGCCGAATCTTTCATCTAGATGAGCCCATAACTCTTTTGGAGTTTCAATATCAATGATGGTCGGGTACAATATGTAATCGGTCATAGCAAGCATCATTCTTCCAATGTGCATGTCGACTTTATTCAACCATTTAATCTTCTTTGTAGAGGATTCGAACTCTCTTTCAAAATAGCAATCAAAGAGATCATGGCTCTTCAAATATGCTATCATTCTTGGTTTCCATTCATCATAGTTGAATGGAGAAAGAGGAGTAATTTCTTCTAAATTCATTGAAGTTGTAGAAGACCTGCAAAAACAATATAGAATAACTGCAACTGCTACTGCTGCAAAAATGCAGATTCTGCTGCAACTGCTGCACTCGAAATCTTGGTAATAACCTGCAAAAAAAAACTCTCAAGAATGGAGATAAACAATTCTCTCAACAGGCTCTGATACCATGTGAAAATCCTCACAGTAGATCTAAGAGATGATGTATCTCACAAGAGAATAATTATGATTAAGCAAGAAAATAGAAGAAGAGTGATACATGCAGTATAATGAGCAACAGAATAATATGGTACAGTAGAACTCAGATAGAAGCAATAATACTTCACACACACTAGATTATTAATCACAAATGGACATATAAATAATACAATGCATGAGGAATTCGAATGCCTAAGGTGGCAATTCGAATTAGCCTTCATGGAGTGATCAAAGGATCACTGGAGTGTCATCGGAGCACAACTAGGTGTCCTCATGATCATCGGAGCGCAACTGGAAGTCTTCATCATCATCAGTGGAGTCATCAATGCTCAAGTAACTGTCAACCATCAGTCAAACTAACTCTGGTAGGTGTAACTCAGTGTAACTAAGTGTAACTCAGTGTAACTAAGTGTAACTGAGTGTAACTGAGTGTAACTCAATGTAACTAAGTGTAACTCAATGTAACTAAGAGTAACTGAATGTAACTGAGTGTAACTGAGTGTAACTCAATGTAACTGAGTGTAACTGACTGTAACTGAATGTAACTGAGTGTAACTGAACTGGTAGGTGAAGAAGGGCGAGTTGCTCCCTAAAATCAAGGAAGAAGGGCGCACTAAGCAACTGGAGGGCTAAAACTGAATAGTGAGAAGCTCCTGGGGGCTGGCTAACTGAGGGCTAGGTGCTGGACTGATGACTGGGATGCATGCAAAATGCATGCAAACCCTAGAATGCATGCAAACCCTAAAAGGTGCATGCATGACTGAAAATGTAAATGATCAAAATACTGGTGGGACTAGGATGGAGTATAGGAATATCCTAACAGAGTTAGCTAACAAATCAGCAGCAGCATTCTGTAATCTAGGAACATATTTTATATTAAAAGCTTCAAAGTTTGTAATTAGATCCCATACCTCAGACTGATAGCCTTTCAGATGCGGTGAGAGACAATGGATTGTGTTTCTTACCTGTCTGACGACTATTTCCGAGTCGCCAAAAACTTTCAGATATTTAACATTCAAACCGATGGCTTTCTTCAATCCATGGACTAAAGCTTCATATTCAACAGTATTATTCGTACAATCGAACTCTAATCTACAAGACAAGAAGTGTTTGTTCCTCTCGGGATCCATTAGAACACAACCGGCTCTGAATCCTTCTTGAGTCTCATAACCATCAAAGTACAACACCCAAAAAACATTCTTTGATCTAACTAAGTTAGTATCTGAAACATCTAAGTCAGTAACTAAGTTGACTATGTTACGGTCGATATCGTCAGTCCAAGAAAACTGAAGGAGATTGGAATGTTTGTCTGATTCATTGTTGATATCTTCTGATTGATAATTTCCAACCTCGATTTCTAAGAAACAATTCCCTAGAACAAAAGATGATAAAGTTACGACTTCATTCTTTTCCTCTAGCTGAGTTACGTTCTGTTTCATGTGCGGTTCCCTCAACACTTTAATTTGGTTTTTCCTGTTCTGATAGGGAAGCCATAAGTGGGACCAATCTATGGCGAAATAACCATCTAGTTTATTCGACCAGTCTCGGCTTAGGATTAAACCATAAGCTTCAGGGATATCAACTACCATTATATCAATAAACTGACACACTCTAGAATCAGCAGAACACCTAATAAGCACATCTTTCATTTCCCCAATTACTTTAACAGCAATTCTATCTAGCTGAATAATCTGGGTTGAGGATGGGATTGGCTTCCCATTGATCTTCTTGCAAATAGACAGAGGCATGACATTCAAGGAAGCCCCAGAATATACTAAACAGTTATGCACATTGTGATTAAAAATTTCAAAAGTTAACAGAAAAGGGACTGTTTGGGATTTAGATTTTCCGCCAATGCTAGCTTCATTTATTTCGAGATCCTCTTGAGGGTTTGCTAACGAAGGACTAGATTAGGGTTCGAGAGCCTGCAACAGCTTATTTCATTGTTGAGGAAAACTACACATATCGAATATTGACACATTAGCTTTTACCTTCTTTATTTCTTCGATAATGTCATAGCCCATGTCGCATTCCTTTACAACTTTGGGTTGATTGTCAGTTTTATTAGGAGTTACTTTTGATGGCTGAATTGTTTCCACGTTTGGTTTCTTAGTAGGCATTTGGTTAGGTTTGGGATGTGGTGGAATGACTATGATGTGCCTTTTCGGTATCTCTTTGGAGGTCTTAGGATTCAGTGTGGTTGAGCTTGGAGTCGGATCAACGACTGGACCTTTACTGCGAGTATTAATGTTAACAGTTGAGACTTGACTTACCTCGGGATCATCTTCAACTAATTCAGTCAAAGGTACCCAATCCCATAACACCATAGTAGTGTCCATGACCAGTTCTTCAGGTTCAGGAATTTGATCCTATGGGGAATTGTCTTGGTCTGGGATCTGTGAGTCTAACATTTGGTTCATCACCAAGCTTATTGAATTTATCCATTGCAAACAACGTTTTTCAGAGTGTGGTTCCTAATGAAAGGTGCAGAAATGTTCCATTCCCACCTCATTTAAATTTAAAATAGGAGAGTTGTTCATAGGTGGATGAGGCTGATCGTTTTCTTCTCTTTTCTTGTAGAAAGGTTTAAAAGGATTCCTAGAAGTGCTAGCTGCCTTCTCCTTTTCAAGATCTACAATTTTATTGGACAATTTTTGCATCATTTTGACTACATTTTCCATATCCACCGAAGGCTCTTCTTTATTCCTGGTAAGCAAGAGTGGTTTCTTAGCGGTTGTCGTTTTTGTTTCTGCGTCACGCGCATGCTTAGCAATGTTGTCTGCTTCTTCCTCTACCTTCCTAGCTTCTTCAAAATTTTCTATTAGTGTAGTTTTCTTAGTCCTTTTGAAAAACATTGCAATTGGAGGATCGAGTGCGGTTGTATAGTATTCAACTAAAGATTCTTTTCTAGGTTTAGCAACCTCACTAAAGTTATTTAACAGTGTAGTGAACCTTTGGTTAAATTCTTGAACTTTCTCTTTCTTTTCCATCCTCATGGACAACAATTCTTTCATGAGTGTAGCTACTGTTTTCTGATTTCCATATTTCTTTAGAAAACATTGCTCGAATTTCTCCCAATTAGCTATCGAACTAGCTTGTAAACTAAAGTACCATGAAGACACCTTAGGTTCGAAAGTATAAGGAAAGAGTCTACAAACTACATCTTCATGTTGCACGTTCAAAAGGTTCAAAGCTAAATAAAATCTCTTAAGGTGATCTTCAGTAGAAATACCTTTGCCAGGATTGTACTTAGGTAGAACATTCTCAGGATTCTTGGGAAGATCGTGAAAAGGTCCAGTAAAATTCAAAGCTCCTCTTTCTCTCCATGCAGGTACAGCCATGGCTCCACGTGGAGAATTAGGTGGAGTATCGTGTGGAGTATGAGGTGGAGAATTCTTTGGAGTACACAGTTCTTCGAGATCAAGAGGATCTTCAAGTTCTATTTCTCTAAGAGGTTCTATAATTTCTTCTAGAGATCAGTCTACTAATTCTTCAAAGCTTTGAACAAGAACTGAATCACGCATATACTGTCTTTCTTTTCTAGCAGCTCGTGTTCTAGGAAGAAAAGGAATCACGTTTAAACCGCCAAGCTATTTAATGTAAGCACGGGTATGTCTTCTCAGATTTGCTACTTCAGCAAAAGGTATAGCATATAATGTTTCTTGATTTTCTTGATTTCAAATTCAGAGTTGGGATTTTCTTGATTTGTCACTTCCATATCTGAATTGTTTGGGATTGTTGTTTTAAGTGGGTTTCCAGCTAGATATCCTCTTAAAGAAGTGTTTCCTAAATCAGCCATACACTGGTGGCCCTCCTTCTAGCGCCAAAAACTGTTGATGCCTCGAAGATCGTAGCATCAATCAGCAAGGGATTCTCCCTGGTAAACAAGCCCAATTAGGTCGCTCACCATTTGGTTTTGGGAATCCGTCCAGTTAATGGTTCCAGCTACTGTAAGATTTAAAGATTCTTGTTCTTTACACCGGTCGTGGCTCGATCCACTGTTTATGTATTTTATTTTAAAGATGAAATGCAAGTCCCCTAAGCTAAATGCAAGTAGCTAATCTAAATTAATCTAAAACCGTATAAGCAAATTTAACCTATCCTTGCAAGGAGCAAATTATAAAGATGAGTAATAAACTGGAAGAAACACCTGAAGATTATACAGATAACCATTTAATCATAAAGATGTATCTATAGCAGAACATGAAAGATAGCTTTAATTCATTTGATACATTCCATTACTCATTTTGAGATAAACATATTTGCACAAGGAAATTTAAGAGCATTAATCACATAGAAACAATTCATGACAGCAAAGAATGATCTCACAGTAATATGCAGATGATAAAGGAATAATCCAGCACACATTTGACACATTTCCCAGGGCAAAAACGCCTTCTCCCAGGCTTTCATTAGGCAAAGTCCAATTCTTGGAGCAAGTAGCAAAGTAGTTCACATACAAGAAAGAAAATTCATTCGCCTGCCAAAAGTCCTTGCATTCTCCTCTCATTCTCCTATATATAGTATTACAAAATGCTCTTTGAGTTGCCAAGTGTACCCTAAACCTAGCAATTTTGATTTATCATTAAAAGTCTTAAAAACCCGAATTCTGATGATTCATGACAATCCTCTTCACAAAAGACAAAAGAAAAGACAATTGTCTATATAGACATTATACGATTAACAATTGTTACTTTGCCAAAATTGCATAAGGCAAACTATGGTCTAGCTGGCTCTGCTGTCTCATTGGATTGCTCTTCTTCTGCTGGCTCGCTCCCTTCAATAGTCTCACTTGCTTTTGTAGCCTGATCTACCTCTTCTATATAACTGGCCCATTGACTTATTTCCCTTATAATTGTTTTACTTCTCGCTGAGATCATTTCTTTCCATGCTATCTCATGTTTGCGCAAGTCTGATTTGATATTTGCCACCTCCACAGCAGCTTCTTGCTCAATATTTTCCAGGAAATAAGTGTGAACCATAGTTTTTTCAATGAATTGACGAAGGTCTTCTAGGGTTATATGTTCTATTTTCTTCAGATACTCTAACTCAGAGGTTAACCTTCCTTGCAATTCGACCAAGCGCAATTTCTTCCTTGGGAACTCATAAAGATTCTGAGGTAGAACCATATGACATTTGTCATGGGCTTCCTAGATTTTAGAGTAAATAACATGGCATTTCTTGATGGTTTTCCTGATTTCAATACTCAATCTGCTACAGCACCTCAAGCAAAATTCAAGGACTCCTGTGTCCATATCAAATTCTTCATCCGTTTTATCCCGCAAGTTTGAAGGGAAACCTAATCTCCCTTTCCTCCATTCAAACTGTTCTCCAAGTTCTTCCACATGTTTCTCATATTTGTCCCTTAATATTAGTGCTTCAACTTCGATGGAAGTCATCTTTGTGATCATTGCATACTTCTTCATTAATCGACACCAGCAGTTGATGAATCCTTTCTTGCACTTCACAAGCTCGCTTATAGAATGTGGCTAGATCTTCTCTAGTCTTATTTGCCTCTTCAAGCTGTTCTAATAGTTCATCCTTTTCTTGCTCTAATTGTTGAATTGAGGTTTGAAAGAATTGACCTATTGGGCATTGTTGGCATCAAGCTCTTCCAGTTCGGATATATGAACTTTCAAGTCTTTTTGCTCATCTTCTGAGATTGCTAGCTGCATTTTAAGTGAATTCTTCTCATTTTCGAGCCACAGGTATTTCGAAGTGATTTCTTCCTTTTCCTCCATGAGCTACTTGTATTTCCTTTTTATCTCGTTGCTTTCTAACACTTCATTCTTCTTGTCAACTTTTATTTTGAGACACATCTCTCTGTAGTTCTTAACAGTTTCAATCAAACGATCAATATTGGCTTTGCTTGCTTGGGCTGAAGCTATGGTACACCCTACCTGAAAAGATGGATCGAGATCGGTCCCTTGGACCAGTGTGGTTTCCGATATCCTGAACTCATATAAGTCTTCCCCAATTTCCATTTTCTTTACTCTCCTATCAACAATAGCCCTCTTCCATTCATGAAAATAGACGGAATCCAGGTTGGCCACTTGGTGCTGCTTCTTGGGGTTGTATGGAGTGAGTGCTAATTCTCCGGTGGAGACAACCCCTTCATGAGCTATCCCTAGTTGGGAAATCTTTTCTGAATCCAAGTCCATGGCTACTGGGCTAAGTGGGTTTTGTTCTGGAACTTTCATCGCCTCTTCCTTCTCTTTCTTCTCTGTTAGCGCTGTCAGCTCTGCTTGCAATCTATCCGCTTCTTCTAATAAGAATCTTTATTCTTCTTTCAATTTGGCATTTTTTTCTTGGAGGATTCTGTCCTCTTCTTCTCTCAGAGCTTTTGCTTCCTGCTCTTTCTGAATCTTAGCATCCTTTTCTTTCTTTCGCCTTTCGGCTATCACTTCTTTTAACCTATTTGCTTCCTCCAACAAGGTTCTTTCATCTTGCTCCTTTTGGATTCTAACATTTTCTTCCTCTTGCTGCAATTGAATAACTTGCTCTTGCTCTTGTTGTAATTTGGCAGCCTGTTCATTTAGAATTGTGTCACCTTCTCCTAGTTCCATGTCATTTGAAACTCTAGCTTGGGATGTTGTTGATTCTTTCTCCAGTTGTACTAGACCAACAAGCTTGGGGGCAGTAGTTTTACCCCCTTTCTTCTTGTTGTAGCGCTTTCCTAGCTCTATTACGTTTTTGGCGCTACAGAAGAATTCCTCATTCAGGTCAATCTGATGGGAATACTCGAAGGAGTTCCCAACATCACTAATATGTCCTATAACTCTAACGCAAGGGTCGTGCCTTCTGTTAAACTTAGTGCCAAAATAAAAGATGTCCAAATCTTGGACATAATTTTCTCCCTCTTTTTCTCTTGGTAGGTTGTATGCGTCGATAGTGAAAGGCATTGGCGGATATAGCCCTTTCTTCCTTTCGGTGAGGATCCTACTGACTCCACCAATGCTAAAAAGTTTCCTTACGGCTTCCCTATGTATCACAAAATTTGTAGCATATCTGGGAAGTAAGAATGGAGCTACGGATCCTCCACTCATGCGGATGTAAGTGCCTTCTTGGGAGTGGTAATAATCACCATATGCTTCGATGACGGGCATAGCATTCTCTGGCATGCAATTTGGCTCCTCTACAAAGATAAGCTGGTATAAAGGCATGATGAATTTCTCACAAAGTTGCTTGTAATAACTTGGGTACTTGCTGGCCCATGTGGGTTAATAAGCTATGAAGAGAGGTGTCTCTTTCCTGTTCCATGAGCAACCCAGATCTAGGAAGGGGTGCTTGCTCAACAGGAAATCTATCAAATAGGAAGACATAAAGAAATCTGCTTTTTTCTGAGTCATTCCTCCTTGGGCAGCGGTTAACTGTGATTCCAGACTCTCTGAAATAATATCAGCCCAATTGAAAAGGGTGCCTGACATGGCTATATGGAATATTACCGGTACCCAACCCAGCTTGAATATATTACCATTGGGCATGCCGAAGATCCGGCTCAACATCAAAACAATGAGTCTATAGGGGGTTTTCAGGAGGTTACTCTCATATTTATTGTTCTGCCTTTGCCTTACATGCCTGTTGGCTATCGTCATTTTTCTAACAGAGATCAGAGGATCCATGGGATGTTCTGCTATCCATTTACTATCCAACCAAGCTCTTGATGGGGGCAGTCTGTAAGCAGCTGTGATATGTTTAGGTGCGAATGACACCAGATTCATTCCATTTTTGTGATTTATAAACCTTGTGTCAATTTGGACATGAGGGATTAACCAACCAAGGACCTAAGAACATGGAAATAATTCAGGTCTGGTTGCGGCTTTATGTATACAGGACTTCTTAATTTTGTCATATACCAAAGTGTCTTCTAGGCAGCCATTGTGGTATTCCTGATCCCTGATTAATCTATACAAACAATCCCATTTAAACTCTGGGGCAGAGCTTCCTGGAGGCCTATTAATGGTGGCCTGCATATCGCTGAACATAGTTTCGAGTGACGTATCCAACATGGTCTCCACTTCTGAGTCTGACTCAACCTTTTGCACGACCTTCCTTCTTGCAGACCTTCTATGCATGTCAAACCTGCGTTAATTAAGCACGAAATAAAGATTCGGCATATTCATAAGCACATAACACCGCAGACATTATCTAATTATTCAAAATAAGCAACAGCAGGTAAGTTAGAAAGCTTGTGGGAGTTCAAAAAGGTCGTATGACATCCATGTGAAATTTAATAGTAAGTATCTTTACCAAATCATCGGAAGCTGCCAATTTTCTTAAAAAAAAAGTTGTTGCACAAGTGTTGATTTGGAATTACATGGGAAGGCCACCGTGGTGCGAGGCAAGAAACCAATGCTTGTTACGGTTCATCAGCACAGGTTTTTGCTGCTTAGCAGCTCGACTGAACGCTTGCGCATCATACGAATGGGGCCTTGTAGGCACTAGAGGCTGTCTTACCTTATGCTAGGGGTGAAAATTCTTGTTGGTGGCATGTAGCACAGAGCCAGGAAGAAAACGTCTTGCTATAATGACTTACGAATGCATCTAGAAGAAAAGCGACCTGGTTTTGACGTCTTGGGGTGAAGCCTCCTTTTGAAACAAATGTTACAGGTGGCGGGATAAGTGTCATCGTCTACGTAAAGGAGGTTATTACAATCTGATAAAGGAATTGGTTTCATTGATGCAGTATTTTAGGGCCTACGAAAAAGGAACACACGGTGTATAGCCAATGAAAGACAAAACAACGATATGTCGACTAAACAAAACTATGCGTAAGACAAATTTCATCTTTTAGACTGTCAAAATAAAGCTTCGAACGGAGCCAATTCTCGTAACAAGCGAAAGGAGGAGAGGAGTGCCTACCTTGTGTTCTCAGAGTGGTTTTTTGTGGTTGGCACGTCTATTCAAGCCGATAAAACTAATAAAACATCCATTGTTCGCTCCTGGAAGCTTTCTCAAATTTGAGAATAATGAGCTGTTTGAACTCGATTCTCTGTGTTTATAGGGGAAGAGTTGATTCCCAACAAGTGGATTAATGTGAGTTCAGTGGGCATGGGGCTCGAAAATGGAGCGAATTAACGCCACATAAGCCGAGTTAAATGGCTTAATCAATCCAGCAGGGGTGCATTGAATTGCAACAAACAACGTTCTCAACACTCAAGAGTTGCGATGGCGCGGGATAGGTGTAGCGACACTATTAAGCGTAGCGCTTGCGATTGCGATGGGAAACTACCATTAGGTCTTGCACCCAAGAGATGCGCCAACGGAAAGGTCTGTTTAAAAGAATGATGGGACCGGTGATCTTAAGGTTAGGTTTTGCGCAATGAGCGAAGGAGATATTGTTAAGTCTTGCGCCCAAAAGATGCACCATTGGAAAAGTGAACGGGGTTGCGAACGTAGCGGCAAGTTTATGTAAAATTAGTCACAACAGATCTAATGAACAAGTAAATCAATCACAACAGATGAACATAGAAAATATGGTGCAAAACTGTGCAAAACATGCAGCAGTGCTCTCTTTCCCAGAAAGGGTGAATGAATTACAATACAAACTGTCACAATGACTGAGCAATTCGAATTGCCTAAGGAGGTCATTCGAATCACTGAATGGAGTAGCTTGACTCTGTCTAGGAGTCCTCATAAATCATCGGTGGTGCTCATCAATCACAACAACCAGTCATCCAGGTGTCAATCTGAGTCTAACTGAGTATAATAAATGTAACTGAAGTGTGTAGCACTGATATAGGATCTGGAGGCTCAGTGGGGGCGCATGGGAGGCTAACTGAAGTCAGAACAAGTCACCTAATCAAACTGGAGGTCAAACGGAAGTGATACCGTCAGTCGGGAGTGAAACTAGCCTCAAATCAGGGAGAATCGGAGCTAACTGAATGTAACTGAAGTGGAACTGCAGTGGTAGGTGAACAAGTGCGCCCTTCTCTGGCAGTAGGTGAGAAGTGGGCGCCTTTCAGCTTAGGAGGGCTAAAACTCTGTGGTAGGTGGCTCCCAGGTGCTAGAAGAAGGTGGATAAGGTGCTGGAGGCATCAAACTGGTGACTGGGATGCATGCATGTGCATGCAGAATCCTGAAATAGATCATATCCTGAAATAGATCATGCAAGATCCTGAAATAGATGATGTATCCCGAAATAGATGATGTGGATATCCGAACACCCCCCCTCAAGCTAGACTATGATGTGCCAACTAAAATAATGTGGGGCCCTGGTAACTAAGACCAAAGGTCACCCCAATACAATAATCCAAAAAATGCTGAAAATAAACTAAGTGAGGAAAGAGGGAAAACCCAGTGGGAAGAAAGCCCCCCTTCAAGCTAAAGCATAATAATGAATCAATCTGTCTCCACCATGATGGAACTCACCCCCAACAGTGAACGGAGGTAAGAGAACTTCTTCTCAGTGAATCTCTTGGTGAAGATGTCTGCAATTTGCTCATCAGTAGGGCAATATTGCAGAATGATGGTGCGGTCGTGCACCAACTGTCGAATGTAATGCATATGAATCTCAATGTGTTTGGTCCTCTGCCGCTGAACTGGATCTGTGGAGATCTTGATAGCACTTTGATTGTCACAAAATAGGACAGTCGAATTAGTGCCACCAAAACCAAACTCGGAAAGAATACCCTGCAACCAAACTGCCTGAATGCAGGCATTGACTTCCCCTCGATACTCTGCCTCTGCTGAAGAAAGTGCAATGGCTGCTTGCTTTTTGCTGGACCAGAAAATAGCACCATGACCAATCATGAAAACATAACCGGAAGTGGACTTCCGATCAATGCTATCACCTGCCCAATCTGAATCAGTAAAACCAATGAAATCTAGCTCAGAATCTGCAGCATAATGTATGCCAAACTGTCTCGTACCTTGCACATACTGCAAGATCCGCTTGGCTGCTCGCCAATGAAGCTCATGTGGCTGCTGCATATATCTTGACACGGCACTCACGGCATATGAGATATCAGGCCGTGAATGTGTCAAATAAAGTAGTGAACCAATCAACTGTCGATACATACTGCAATCTGCAAGCGGTGTGGAATCTCCCTCCTCAAGACTGATTCCTGAGAGGAATGGGAACGGGGCTGCCTTACATTCAGCCATATTAAACTTCAATAACAGGTCGGAAGCATATTTTTGCTGATATATAGTGATCCCATTGAAATTTTGAGCTATCTCCAAGCCCAAAAAGTGACTCAGCAAGCCCAAATCGCTCATGTCAAAAGCTAGATTTAAGGCAGATTTTAGCTTGTTTATTGAAGTAAGTGTGCTACCAGTAATAAGCAGATCATCAACATAAAGTACAATAACCAACAAATTACCTTTAACTCGCTGAAGATAGACATTCGGATCAGATTTGCATCTTTAGAAATTATGAGAAATAAGGAAGGAGTCCATCTTTGCGTACCAAGCTCTTGGGGCCTGTTTTAACCCGTACAAAGATTTCTTCAATCTACAAACCAATGATGGATCTGATGTATAACCCTCTGGCTGCTGCATATAGACCTCTTCAGCAAGGTCTCCATGTAAAAATGCACTCTTCACATCCATGTGATGCACCTCCCAGTGCTTGGATGCGGCAATAGCTAAAACAAGGCGGATGGAATCCATCTTTGCAACCGGTGCAAAGGTCTCTGTGTAGTCCACTCCTTGGACTTGGGAAAAACCTTTTTCCACCAACCTTGCTTTATATTTGCTGATAGTGCCATCAGCAGCAACTTTAGTACAGTAGACCCATTTACACTTCACTAATTTTCTTCCAGGTGGAAGAGAAACTAGCTCCCATGTATTGTTCTTTTGAAGAGAACTGTACTCCTCATCCATGGCACTTTTCCATCTTGGATCTCGATGGGATGAATAGTATGATTGGGGATCTGAAACAGCCATCAAATAACAAATCTCAGGAAGAAATGGATCATCAATAGAAAGATCCATACCTGCCCTTTGAAAGTCTCCTCTTGTTCGTCTCGGATCAGCAGGATTTCCAAGACTAGAACCAGCAGATTGTAGAGTGTTTTGGGCCCACTTTGGTAACTGAGGGGGATCTGAATGGTCGGATTCCGAACCTGATATGTCATGATCATCATATGCTGCTACAATATCATAAATATCAGAACTCATACATTCATTATCGCTGCTCGAATCTTCTTCTGGTGAAGGCGGTGAATCGACAGTTTTCTCCTCAACTAGTTGCAATTCTTGAAGCGGTTCTTCAAACTGCACACTGCGCTCTATGAATATCTTTTTAGATCTGATATCCATGAGTTTATATGCTTTTGATTCTTCCCCATATCCTATCAATATGCACTCGATACTTTGTGGATCCAAAGCTCGTCTCTTCTCAGAAGGAATTCTAGCCCATGCAGTAGAGCCAAAAACTCTCAAATTTGACACATCCGGTTTGTGACCAAAAAATGCTTCGAAAGGAGTCATACCTTTCACGGATGAATGTGGAACTCGGTTCTGTATATATGCAGCAACATTGATTGCTTCATCCCAAAGATTTGCAGCCAAACCTTTTGATTCAATCATGCATGTAGCCATCTCTTTCAGTGACCGGTTTTTCCTTTCCGCTACACCGTTCTGCTGGGGTGTGTAGGGAACTGTATGTTGGATCTTGATTCCGCTTTGGGCACAAAGTTGCAGAAAATAGGACTTGATATATTCCCCACCATTATCAGATCTAAGAGCTTTGATCTTGCTCTCAGTGGTGGTCTCGACAGAAGCCTTAAAATCCTTGAATTTTCCAAGCACTTCTGACTTGTTTTTGAGAAAGAATACCCATGTAAAGCGGGAAAAATCGTCAATAAATGTCAAAACATACCTTGAACCATTTAATGACATATGGGGAAGCGGACCACTGATATCAGAATGGATCAATCCCAAAATAGTAGAGGCTCTGCTAGCCTTGCCGCGGTCGAATCTGTGCTCGGGGTGCTTCCCAATAATGCAACCGGTGCATATTCCCTTTGAGGAACGGAGTTGTGGAAGCCCATCTACCATGGATTTATTTGATAGCAGCAGCAAATACTTATAATTTAGATGTCCAAATCTTTCATGCCAAAGCCTACTAACCTCATTACCATGTGTGCGAAGAGCAGTGGGCTTTGCAAGCGGTATAAAGTGCGAAAACTCATAACATTTTGCAGTGTGGTTTGCCTTTCCAACCGCAACTAGTCTTCCACTTTTGATATCAGAAATTTCAACTGTATTAGGGCTGAATGTGACTTTCTTTGGATCACCGGTATGTGTCATTTGATACACAGAAAGGAGATTCGAAGCTAAGGAAGGCACATAGAGAACATTCTGAAAGCATCCATGTTCTACATGAATCGTACCTTTGCCCTTTGAAGAAATTTTTGAGTCATATCCCAAATGGATGGGGATGGAGCTGTTTGGATCGAATGAGGAAAAGGAATCAATATTTGCAGCCATATGATTTGATACACCCGAATCTATCAAGAGAGTTGAGGGCTTCTAAACCGTTGCCATGAGTGCTTGTCCTCTTTCATGATCATCATTCCGATCCTTCTTCCTTGCACCGTCAGGAAGGGTTATGTTGTTCTTTTCCAAAAGGAGGGCCATTTGATCTATAGTCTTCTTCATACATGAACTTTCGGGATGAAAGCCACGGTTACAATAAGTACATTTATATTTTTGGTTACCTTCTTTGCCCTTTTGCTTGGATTTCGAACTGGATGGTGCATCTGTTTGCTTGCCTTTGTCTTTTTGCTTGTGAGGCTCGAATTTGGGCTTCTCCTTCTTTAGCTTTCCTTTACCATTCGAGATCTTGGGTCCTTGAACAAATAGGGATGAATCTTTGGAGCTTATGGACCCCATTTGAATCAACTTGTCATGCTCTTTCGTAACGGACTCAATGAAGGCATTCAAGGTAGGCATCTTCCAATTCGGGGTAGTTAGCCGACCGGAATTGAAAGTAGAGACAAATACCGAATAATCTTTCCCAAGCTTGCTTAGAATGGAGAGGATCAACTGTTTATCCTCTTTGATAACACCACTGTTCTTCAATTGCAAGTTCAAGTTCTTGAATTTTGTGAAGAATTCATTGATGGTCTCGAAATTCTCAGGATTAAGGCCAATCAATTCATTCTCTAATTGAAAAGCCCTAAGCTCATCCTGCTTGCCGAATAGTGTCTCAAGTTGCTCCCATATGGATTTTGGAGTCTTCAATCCGCTGAGATGGAAGTGAAGATCCTTGGAGATGGAGAGACAAAGAAGACCGTAAGCTTCATCAAGCTTGTTGTAGTGTTTAGTTCTTTCTGCTACATTGTTTGGCTCCAATTCAAGACCAAGAGTGACTCGGTAGTAACCTTTTGAACGTAATATGATCTCCATATCATCTTTCCAATCAAAATAATTGAATGGGGTGAGGATATACTTTAAAGAAGAGTATTCCATTGCAAGGATTGAGTCAACTGATGAAGAGGAAGCTTGCATGCAGACTATAGCGAATGCAATTGCTGTAGAAAGGCTTGCATGCAGAAGGTAGCGAGTGCAATTGGAGGAGACAATAAACCTGCAAATCACATCAAAACAACCACAATAAGGTCGAACAATCCACCCTTTGAGAGTTGCATCACACCTGGGATTGGATTTCAAGCAATGTTGAATGGGTCCAATGTATCAGATCCAGGAATTATGTGGTAACTCAAGCTTCTGGAGTGGTATTGGAATATTTTTCAAGCTTTGCATGCACAGGAGCGAATGCCCTTGAGATATCTCATGCCAAACTTTTGCAATTTTTAGCAATTCAGTCAAATCTTCTTGTAGAAACACCTGTAGAAAAGATATCTTGTCCCTGCAATGGCTCTGATACCATGTAAAATTAGTCACAGCAGATCTAATGAACAAGTAAATCAATCACAACAGATGAACATAGAAAATATGGTGCAAAACTGTGCAAAACATGCAGCAGTGCTCTCTTTCCCAGAAAGGGTGAATGAATTACAATACAAACTGTCACAATGACTGAGCAATTCGAATTGCCTAAGGAGGTCATTCGAATCGCTAAATGGAGTAGCTTGACTCTGTCTAGGATTCCTCATAAATCATCGGTGGTGCTCATCAATCACAACAACCAGTCATCCAGGTGTCAATCTGAGTCTAACTGAGTATAATAAATGTAACTGAAGTGTGTAGCACTGATATAGGATCTGGAGGCTCAGTGGGGGCGCATGGGAGGCTAACTGAAGTCAGAACAAGTCACCTAATCAAACTGGAGGTCAAACGGAAGTGATACAGTCAGTCGGGAGTGAAACTAGCCTCAAATCAGGGAGAATCGGAGCTAACTGAATGTAACTGAAGTGGAACTGCAGTGGTAGGTGAACAAGTGCGCCCTTATCTGGCAGTAGGTGAGAAGTGGGCGCCTTTCAGCTTAGGAGGGATAAAAATCTGTGGTAGGTGGCTCCCGGGTGCTAGAAGAAGGTGGATAAGGTGCTGGAGGCATCAAACTGGTGACTGGGATGCATGCCTGTGCATGCAGAATCCTGAAATAGATCATATCCTGAAATAGATCATGCAAGATCCTGAAATAGATGATGTATCCCGAAATAGATGATGTGGATATCCGAACAGTTTAGTTTAAGCTCTGCCCTAAAGATGGGGACTTTGGGGATAGATTTTGTGCTACGGGTGAATGAGTTGACATGGCGCAAAATTTATGTTTAAAGCTTGCGCATTGCGGCGCAAAAATTAATCTTACGATTTGCGCATTGGTGATAGATTCCCAGACCTAAAACTTACACCTTTCGGCGCAAAGTTAATCATACCAGTTGTGCTTCCAGCGCATACTTCGAAAATTAAAAGTGCGCTTTGTGTTTAAACAAAGAAATTCCTTAGAGAAAAACATCAAGGAAAAAAGGGAAAGACATAAAGCTTCAGAAAAGTTGGAATCATAGGAGTAACTAGGACTTGGACTAACCGAGCTTCTCGAAAAAAATAAAAGGAGGGGCCCTAACAATTACCAAAATTTTGGGGAGGGATGTTGCAACAACAACAAAGTCAAAAAGTCAATCCCCCACTTGGTGAAGGGACCTGCTGTGATAACAGGGTGAAGAGGAGTTGGGTGTGCTCACATTTTCTTTGTAAAAAACTGACATGGTTGGAAGTTTTTCATGGCTTCCACGCAATATTTAAAGATGAAGGGCCAAAAATACCGAGCACACAGTATTTTTTTGGTTGTTTCCAACCCAGAAAGATGATCCCTAGAGGATCCACTATGGCCATCATTCAATACTAACTCAGCTTACTCCAGATTCAAACAACGACGTAATATGGAATCTACTCCACGTCTATAGAGTTTGTTAGAAACAATGAGGTAGTTCTTGGCATGATGCGTAAGCTTTCTTCGTTCATCTCTGGAGAAATTTGGTGGACACTTCAATGTTTGGAGATATATTAAAATTTCTCCATACCATGGGTTAGAGGTCGCAATGAGAAAAATATGTTCATCATGTAATGGTGAATCTTCCTCATTGTTGATTACATCACTAGGAAACTCAGAGATAAGCTCGATGAACACCAAATATTTTTTTGACTTAGCAGATTGAAATGTTAGGTCAAATTCTTGCAGAATGACAATCCAATTATTAAATTTCCCTCCGATGATACGTCGGGTTAATACATATTGAAAAGGATTAACATCTTCTATAACTACGGTGTTCCGCAAAAGAATATAATGATGTAATATCTGAACAACATAGACAGCAACTAGTGCCAATTTCTCAACGTGAGGGTATTTAAGTTCAGGAGTTATAAGTGCACAAAAGAGATAATAAATGACATTCTCTTGGATCTTGTCATCCTCGTGAACCGGGACTATACCGATCATGGAAACAAACGCCATGAGATATAGAAGGAAATACTTAGTATAATCCGGCGGACTTAGCAAGGGGACTGATAATAATTCATTTTTCAAAGCATCAAACGAATTTTGTGCAGCCTCATCCCAGGAAAAATGGGTGTCTTTCTTAAGCAATCACATGAATCCTTTAGTGATCTTGGCATAGTTCATAATAAATCGTCGTAGAAAATTGGGCATGCCCTGCAGGCTTTGAAGTTATCTAATGGTGCGAGGAGGAGGATATTTGATAATAGCCTCAACTTTCAAGGGGTCGACCATAATGCCACGACTAGACACAATGAAAGCTAGTAAACATCCATACTCGACGCAGAATACACATTTGTTTGGGTTTAATCGGATCTTGTAGTATCTGCATTGTTCAAACACGAGCCGTAAATGGTCAAGATGATCTCATCTCTTATGAGATCACGCAGGGAGATCATCCAGATGCGGTTCGAATACGTGTTTGATGTCATGGAAAGTGAAGTTCATATCTCGTTGGAAAGTAGCTCCAACATTCTTCAACCCGAATGGCATTTTCCTATAGGAAAAGGTACCCCAGGGACAAATAAAAGTCGTCTTTTGTTGGTCTTCAGATTTAATTTCAATTTGGTTATATCCCAAAAAAACATCCATGAAAGAGAAAATTTCATGCCCTGCACACACATCAATGATTTGATCTATGAATGGTGTGGGATAGTTATCTTTTGGACAGGATTTATTAAGGTCCCGAAAGTTCATACATACGCGTATCGTCCCTTTCTTTTATCGACTAGTACTGGGTTAGAAAACCATTATATCATGTCGATAGGATAACTGAAGCCGGCCTTAAGGAGATTTTTGACTTCATCCTTAATGGTCGTAGATTTCCTAGGGTTGACCAGATGAAGTTTTTGTCATACTGGTTTCATGTTAGGATAAGTCATGATAATGTGCTCAACAATAGAGGGGTCGAAGCCTGGCATCTCCCCATAAGACCAGGAAAAACCGTCACAAAATTCCTTAAATAAATTGGTGTACAAAGTGATCTCCTTTGGAGAACAATTTTCTCCAATGAAAATGTTTTCCACAACATTGGGTTTTGTGGAAATATTGACCAATATAGTCGTTGAAATGTTCACCATATTACCTTGAACATAAATCGTTTGTTTCGTGGGAGTGATGGACAAATCAATATTCCCACTAGGTCTCATTGAAAACTGTCCATTCTCAATCTTGTTCAAATCTGGAAGAAAATATGATTTGTGATGCATATGTTCCCATGGATGATCCAAACCTACCATAGCTTCCAAGATGGATTCATCGGAGGGAAAAATAGTATCTAAACAATCAAAAGAATGTGTGGAGTTAACTGACCATGCAGGTGCATAATCAAGATCTGACTCTGCTGAGACTAACAGAGACAAGATATAATCTATCACAACATTTTGTGATGCTTGGTAGGCCACTTTTGCGATGGATAAGGGAACAATTGGTTCTTGTTGAGTAGGAAGGATCCATGGATCAGTTGTTTGACTAACCGTAAAAAATTACCAAGACGATATGTCGATGGTACTCATTAAACCAATATAGTTTACAGGAGAAGGTAGATCAAATGTGCCCATCAAATATTAATACATACCTACTCCTAATCTCTCACTGGGCAGATGAGCTTGATCAATCCAAGGGATGTTCGAATCCAACGGAGTTGTGTTGTTTTTCTGAGTGAAGGATAGTTGATCAACTATGATGATATTACCTTCATGAAGGGAACATAAGCACTCAAAAAATGGACGAGGGGATGGCATGCATAGTGTACATCCAACTTCTTCCCAACAACAAATTGTAGTCGAGAGAAGCATCCACAAATTCTACCTCCACTGACAATACTTTACTGGCAAGCTCAATCTCGAATCAGGGTTAGAATCCATGCAGACGGAAAGATATTGCCTCAAAAGCAGTAAGTAATGTGATGGAAGGGGCTAACTCAGGAGAACCCGAGGCTTTCCAACATGATATAGACATTATGCATGTTGACACGCCTTCATCTATTACTGTTCATCCAATGGTATTTGAACCATGGACTACTTTGATCTGGAAGGCCACGTGATAGGGAAACTGGGGTTTGATATTTGACATATCAAATCTAGCAAGCATACTCGATGAATCCATGTTACCTATTGCCGCTAAAAGTGATTTAAGCTATGATGGGAATCTTTGTAAGACCTCTATTGCGGACATAGAACACGGTGTTCAGGATAAGTCTTCTACAACGGAGTATTTTGTAGAAGCCCGTGCATTAGGATTGTTCATTTCCCATTTATAGACACCTTTTGGTATCTTTGACAAAGGGTATGTTGGTCTCTCAATTTGGAGAGGAACATATGACTCGGTAACATCTTTGTCTTTCTGCTGCATATCTAGGTTATAATTCCTGTCTCTTGTCTGCAATAGAGTGTGTGAGTTAACCATATTAATATAAGAGTGATCAGCTGATGTGACACGGTGAGTGCCCCCAATATTAAAGCTACCAGAAGCAGGCTTTGTCCTTAGGGAAAAGGATCCTTCAGGATAATCAGTTTCTTTTCATGTAATAGCTTCTGGGATTCTTCTATGAGAGGGGATTGATGAGTGAGGTGGTCTCCTTTACAAAGTTTGCAAGGAAACGTTACCTTCTTCTTATCTTTCTTTCCCTCCTCGACATTTTCAGTTTTCTGGGATTTTTTTGGTTCCCGTCCCCTTTCTTACCCCTTTTCTTGTTGTTGGGTTGCCGAGGACCCTTTTGGTTTGTTTTCACATTTTGTACAGATTCTCTTTGTGAAGGGGAGGATGTAACTGTAGTTGCTTCCGCAGCATGCTGCTTCACTGAAAGTGCATGGACTTGTTTCATTAAATATTCTAGTGCATATGAATCGACTGAACCAATGATGCCATCGTCATGTGGTCTAGGTTTAGGATCACCGAGATCTATATTAGACCTAGGTGTGTTAGGAATTATCTCATAAAGGATCCCATACTGAGTGTAGAGCCTAGATCACGTCAATCTATTGGGTCCTTAAAATTGCTTCCTCTTTAGAAGTGACCCCATAAGTTGAAACATCCTTAGAGATGTAAGGTAGTAGTGACTTTAAATACCACTCCAATAGAAATTTTGGGGGAATCTCAACTTTGATGAGTCGTTTCTGTCTTCGCCACTCTTGAATATGATCAGAAAGATGGGTAGTTTTATTCCATCTAAAGGTAGAGAGAAGATATGTACCGGCATCATACCGGATGGGAAGATGGAAATGATTCAAGAAAAATGTCTCTAAATTCCAAAAACAATTATATGCTGCAGCAGGAAATTTGATATACCACTTAGCTGCAATGCTCATTGATTTTTTTTGAAAGAGCCTCAATCGAATCGAGTCATTGTTTAACGAGTTAGAGGAGCACCAGAGGTGAAAGGTCGTGACATGATCTCCAGGGTCTTCACCAATTTTTCCTTCAAATTTTGGAATGTCCGAAGGAAGTTTGGTTGGGACCGGAGGCCAAGCAGGGTTGTGTCGCACTGGGTCATTCATCAGTTTTGAAAGGTCTGGCAAGTTTAAAGTTGCTAGAAAAGGAAAACAGGGTTGTGCCGATGGCGTGTGATTTGGAGGAGCCTGGTAAGGGGAACCACCTGAACCCTGGCTCCTATAAGGTTGGTTGGGGATGCCCCCAGCAATCGGTTGTGAAGAAAAAAAATTGTGAAAGTTTCTCAAGCCATAATATAATGGATTAATTCCTTTTGGCCCAGTCCATTGAGGCTAGGTATAAGTGCCTCCGAATGGAGTTGGTGTAACAGTTACTGCCCCCTCCACCAAATAGTGGAAAGGGAGTACTCCCTACAGGCACATTAGAGGTTTGTACATTAGAAGAATGTGCATTGAATCCTATAAAGGGGTTAATGGAGAGAAATTAGGATTGACCTGGAATTGAGCCTACAAATGGTGCAGAAGGAGCTATAAGTCCTCCGTACCAAGGAAATCATTGATTGAAAGGAGCGGAATTAGGATTGACTTGGAATTGCTGAACAAAAGGCGAAGATGTAAAATACACCGAGGGTATCCCTGAAAAAGGAATACTATATGGGCCAATGGTAGATCCAAAGGGAATAGATGTCATTTCCACTTGGGTGCTAGACAAACCTGAAGATCTAGCATTGAAATTGAAAGGGGTGCTTGGAGCATAAGTGAACTGCAATGAACTCGGTATCGATGTGTTTAAGTGTGGGAGAGATAAACCTCCTAGTACGATAGCTGAAGTGGGAGTATGAGGAACTCCCGATGCATCCCCTATGTTTTCCATATCAATACCAAGTGTAAACCTATAAACACTTAACTCAGGGAGCCCTAAAGAAACAACTCTTTCTAACAAAGGGTCGTTAGGTCTATTTAATGGAGGGTTGAAGGGTCTCACAAACTCTTCTGTATGAAAATATTCAACCTCAATAGTTTCCTGAACCAGTTGAGTTTGAGAGATAATATGGGGTTCCCTAGGGGGTTCAATTGTACCAGTGAGTACAAAAGAACCATGTGAGTCTGGTCTACGTCGTTGAGGTGGTGGTGGAGGCTCCATGGTGAGTGGAGGAAGGTTTCTCAACCTTCGTGACCTGCAAGGAGGTTGGTCCTCCACAACTACAACAAAAATATAATAAGTGATTAACCTAGGGGCCACTAGAACAGCAGGAAACAAACAACACACCACTATAAAAATTTTCCTATGGTGATCAAGACCAGCGAAACAGAGATGATACTCTCAAAGGGAAGTTTGGGATGGTTAGGGCCCAGAACAAACCAATAGAGTAGAGAAGGACAGTTACCCTAGGTCCACAATACAAAGTCTTCAGGTGCAAGCGTTTGAATCACCAACCTCCCTCCCAAATAATTGCAAGGGATTTCCTCCCACGTCTATCCTAGGTACAATGGAAATATCCTTCCACCGTCACCTGTGTAAATCCCTATAGTTCAAAGATACTAAGGCTGCCATAGTTGTAAAAAGAGTCTGCGGGACATTCACAAGTCGAACCAACACGTATGGGAAAGGTAACTAGCCCCGAAACCCAAAAGCACACAAGGTACTAATGGATCCCTGTACACGTGTCAGCTCTAGTAGATCCTCGATTGAAAAGCGGGGGGGTATCCCCGACTGATCAACTTCACACAACCTCATGATTAACTCCAGTTTGAGTGGAGCTTCCCGACACACCTCCTTAAAAGTAGATTTACCTAAAGATAGTCTTACTACGATTTTGAGATTTAAAAGGTTTTGGAAAGTTTAAGATGCTCTATTCCAAAACCCTAGCCTAAGCTAGTTAGTTTGTGTGACCTAAAAAGAAAAGTTACTAAATTTTCTAGATTAATGATTATTTTTAGGTTTTTTGTTTACGCAAAAGGGTAGTGTGTTTGTGTGCATTGGTTACAACTGAAAGAAAAATGTATATATGACAATGCAAATTCTTCAAAATTTTCTTGTTGCTTATTTTTCAAAATGTAAAGTCGCAAAGTAAACCTAAAACAAATTAAAAAAATAATAATTTTTCAAAGAAGATAGCATATATGACTATAACTACTTCGAAAAAAGGGAAAATTCTTGTTATAAAGAAAATGTTCTTTTGATTTGATTTTTTTCTTTAAAAATGAAAGAAAAGGAAAATAGCTATGAACAAACAAGAACAATCAGATGTGCAACTAGAGGAAAGATGAACCCAAAGCTATAAAAATCAGAACTTTTACCCTAACAAAGGACTGAAAATGACCAAACCAAAAAGTTGCTTCAAATGACCTAGAAGTAACTAAGGTTTGGCAAGGAGATACTATAAGAAACAACTGATATATAGAACATAAAGCAATGAATCAATGTAGATATCAGGCTGCTCTCTAAACACCAGTGACTACAAAGGACCAAGTCCAAGCATCTGCCAAACAAACTATGGGATAGAAAGAGTTAGGTACCTATAAGAGGCACAAAGAACCAAAAAGAAATCTCTCAAAGGGCTGTAAAATACTCAGACAACAACTCATAAGCAGTCAGAAGGTCTAAGATCAACAAGAGGAATTTCAAAACCAAAGCAACCAACCCTAAAAGAAAAAAACAATTCTCTCAAGGGAAAACCACAACTGTTTCTGCGGAGTCATGTGAGTGACCCGCGGGTATAGATGTAGGAAACTCCCAGGTGAGGGAAGATAACCGCGACTATAAGTATATGCAACTCGCGGTAGGCTCTGAAAATTTTTAAAAAATTAAGAAAACTGAAGATCATACCACAACTAAGTCAAGCACATGGATGGAAAATATCCTAGAAACCTTCACAAATACCTAAAAGGTTATAAGAAACTGAAAGAAAGTATCTCAAGATCCCCAAAGCATAAACAGGTGCTCCCTAGCAGAGTCGTCGATTCTGACGTTGTGCGATTTAATAACCTATGAATGGGAAATGGAGGTCACCAATGTATATCAAATTTTATTGTTGAAACAGAAAATCAAATACATGTAACATTCAACACTTCTTTCCATTCATAAAATAAATAGGATTCAATATGAGATTCATACCTGGATAAGCGATGGTTGATCCAAGCTTTCGGTATCCAATCTTCTCGATCCACTGCTACACTGCTCCAACTAATGGTACTGCAAACAACCAAAATACCTTTCTCAAAACAATTTGACTACATAAAGATAAACAAATGAAATTGAAACTAATATATAGGTTCATATGACATATTCAAACATCAATTTTACACAAAGAAAAGTGTTATTGGAAGGGAAATATCTGATTTTATTTGCATAAGTAACAGCTAGTTATACTTGTCCTGCAACTGGCATTGTTGTAATTAGACCCTGGTCTCCTGCGCCTCTCTCTTGAGTAAGTATTCCTCCAGAATTTCTTTACCAATTTTGGCTCCTTTCTCCCAAGCCTCTCCCCTTGTATTTATGGCAAGGCTATGAGGGAAAGTTCGAAAGGAAATTGGCTTGGGAGGTTAAGGTAGTTTGAATAACTGCCCTAACTAATCTATAATTCGTGTTTTTATATATTTTTCGATATTTTTGAAGATACCCGTGAGTATGCCTTTAGACAACCAGTGAGTGACTCGTGGCTATTGTGTCTTGCAGCTAGCGGATGCAACATTTTAGATGATACCCGCGGGTTGTCTATATAGACACCCGCGGTTAACCCGCGTGTTGGCAGATATCAAAGTCGTGATTATGCTTCAAAATAGTTACAGAAATATGTTTATTGAGGAAAGGATTGCAAAGTTCAGGTCCAAATAATCTAATTTCAAGTAAGCTCTTCCATACATAGTGTCCTTTTGTGTGATCGATAGGTAAATGTGACCATAGATGGAGAAGTGATAATTTGACCGATAATAATCATGAACATGGCCAAGTGGCTTAGGCCATTATGATCCAATGCAAAATTTGGGGACATGACACCAAGGTGTAAGGTAAAGAGTGAATATTTGTTGTAGTATACAAACTTACTAAATTTGCACACTTCTTTGTTGTTTCCTCAACCAGCTCAGCATCCCAAATTGCTGACTTGTTCTTTAAAGAATTGTTCAGATTACATGGCTTACTAAAAACAATAATCAGTGATAGAGATAGTAAGTTCACCAGTGCTATTTGGAAAGAGTTATTTAAATTGGTGTGGATAAATTTGGATCTCAGTACAAGTTATGACCCCCAAACTAATGGGAAAACTATGAGTTTCATTTAGTGGTTGGAAGGACACCTCGGAAATTATGTTACAGGGAAGCAAAAGACATGGATTAGGTGGCTGCATCTAGGTGAATTCTACTACAACACTTCTTATAAAATTTCTATTGGAATGTTCCCCTTAAAATCCTTGTATGGATATGAATCCTCTACCAATGTTGATCAAATTTTCGGAGAGAGTAGAGAACCAAAGGAAAACAACTGTATCTAAGAAAGTCAAGATATCTTGAGAGCACTTCTATCTACTTCTTTCCTGGAGGTTGTTGGATAGCCTATGGGTATTATTAATGTATCTCAAGCTCTGTAATGTGATGAAAATTCTCTGATGATAAATATCTGATATATTTTACAGTTCTTCAATTTATTTGTTATATGTATTTGATCCATTATCGTACCTATGCTCATTATAGTGCTTATTTTGACTAGTTTTCCAGAAAGTGCGTTATAATGGTCTCTATAAGTTCAATTACCATTATGTAGGTTGATACAGGTCCATAATACACTGATAAATACAAACCCATCCTTAATTTAGAAATGTGTGACCCTATGAGGGCATTTGGAAAAGTTTGGAAGTTATCTAGTTAAGTAGCCCTAGGTAGTGCACTTGCTAGTTTGGCCTCCAAACCTTGTCATTTTGATTATAAACCTTGGTATTACTACTGAAGTAGGGTGGGGACATTCCATATAGTCTACCATAGTTCTTATTACTTTCAGTGAGCACCAGAATCCTTGGGTTTCCATAGAAGTCATCAGGGAATGTGCATTAATAACCTTGGCTCTGCCAAGGAAATATTCCCAGGAATGAAGCACCCATAAATGTGCCACTATCAAAGTATTGGCCTATTTTTATTCTTAATTGTAGCCTTAAAATATCCTACATTCCATCTTGGGAAGAATTTGGAAGGTCTAATTGTGCTTAATACTAGTTCTGTCAATTCTAGTTTAATCCTATCTACTAGGTTTGGATTTTTCTAACTTGCTCTTTTGTAATTGAGTTAATATATCCATAAATTTGATTGGGATATTAAAAATAATTATTTCTCTCCCTATCATTTCTCGTTCTCCTTTCTCCCTTGTGGATACTGTTAGTGCCATAATTTGTTCTTAGACTACTAAAGAACAAGCCAACACCATCTCAATAGTAAAATGAAATCAATTAGGTTTTTATAGGGTTTTGGTTGCAACATTTATCAACAAGAGAGTAAAATATTATCAGGCTAAAATCATCACTAAACATGTAGAAATAAAAGACTGAGATGCATCATATCTGAAATATAAAACAGAAGCAAAATAAACATAAGACTAAGTTTCATCCACAGTTCACAAGCAATTCATGAATAATAACATTAAACAAGAAATGAAATTGTCAACTGAGTGACTACACCAATCAGAAATGAAAACCAGTAAATGAGATAATATGGGATTATATTTGCATATAGCTCATAATCAGCCATCAAAAATTACACATGAGATTTAGAACCTTAGCTTGATAAGTCTGAGCTTCAAAGCTTCCCCTTGTACTCCAAAAAATCAAACCCTTTTACATTCTAAACTCCTTCTTTTATATGTTTTTACATCTCAAAAAGCAGTTTCATAACTAATTAACTGATTTTAGGTCAAGTTCTCTGAATTATCACTAAAGTAAGTTTTATTTTAAAACAAAATATTAACTTTAGAAAAAACTACCTAAAAGACACATGTCACCCAAAATCCTTTAAAGATCTTTGGCTGCCTCAGCCAAAAGGGCTATTCCTTCCAAAAAAATTTCTTTCTTTCTCGTCTTTTTCTACTCTGCTTCTAGATCTTCAAGTCTCTCTAACAGTTCTTGATTCTGCTCAGCAAAATTCTATATCTTCTGGTTCAAGCCTTCAAATGTGTCTTGAGTCTGCCTCTTTCTCTTAAAAACTTCCTTTGAAACTCGAATCAACTCCTGATAATGAGAATTAACATCCTGAAGATCTTCTCTCAATCTCCTGTTTGTCATAACCAAAACCTCATTACTTTCATTTAGAAAATCAAGTTGATATTTATATTGCTTAACAGTTTTCTGAAGGTTCTGATTTTTTGAATCTAAGCATTTTCCTTCTTGAAATGAAGAGCCTTCTTCTGATGACCAGGGAATATTCAACTTCTTATAGATTGCCTCATCATCTTCTTCGTGCACCATTGTCGCTACAGGAATATCTGGGGATTCAACATCTTCAGTACTGCATTGAATTAATGGCTCTGCAATTTGACCCTTCATTGATGATGACTTCATATTTAGAACATCTCTTTTCTCACAATTTATTTGCTTAGAATCTAAACCTTCATCTGATGAGGAATCATCTATTAGTGTAACTTTCTCTTGAGCCAGCTTGGGATTCAAAATGTTTTTCATATTTAACCTTAACTTGTTCTTAGGTCTAGTTTTAGGTCTCCAGCCTACTCCTATTTCTCCCAACACCACATAATATTTACCCTGGTGTTTGACAGCTGCAAGTTGCACAGCCTCATGTCTGAACCCTGTCTCAACTAGCATTCCCTTAGATCTTTCATTTGGAGTTTGTGGGTTGTCAACCTTCAATTATTTTGATACTGGAACTTCATTTTTTTCTTCATGTATTCCTGTAGAATTTTGACTTTGTTCTAAAACACATTTACCTTCTTCCTGGTTCCTATCTTCTTCAAAAGTATTTTCTATGTACTTTTCAATGATCTCTGTCACATCTTGTAAAATCGGTACTTGAACTTCATTTGGTGTTTCTTTAGGCTGCTCCTTCATAGGCTCTTCATACTTAGGAACTGGAACTTCTTTCTGATAATTTCCTTTCTCCATATCATCAGCTACCTCTCTCTTCAATCTTTTCACTAGGCAGAGATGTTTATTCATTTGTCTTTTCTTGGGCTAACTTTCTTGCTGAACTTGAATCCCTAACTAGAAAATAAAATGTTCCCAGCTTCTACCCTTCTATTGTAAAACATTATTAACAATTAGTTTAATTAGTCCATGGTGTAAAATGGGCTATTGAGTATAGTCTGCATGGCTCTTCACCCACTCTGACATCTTCTGCAAACTTTTCAAGAAGAAGAAAGGTAAACTCATCACAAAAGTTTGATTTAAATGTTGCATAAACCTAATATGATACTTATAAACAAATGCAAATCTGCCTTCACAAGTTATATAACTCTGTAAAATTTGAATAGGCTCCCTCCATTCTAGTTTGAAATTCTGCACATGCACTCCTTTACCCCAATTTGGTTTAACTTCAGGCAATAAAAAGTCCTTCGAGTTGAAGATGAAAGGTACTTTTTTAAACCAAAATTCTCCTTTAGCAACTACGCCTGTAGCCTCTTCAATCAATTCTCTGGTAAGTTCGAAGTTCACGGTTTCTATAGATACTGTGTTTTTGTTTAAACCTTGAGCAAACATGTTTGACAATTCTAAACTATAACCATCTAGCTTCTGGAAAAATTCGAACCAACCAACTTGTCGAAACATCTCAGCACATTCAGGAAATTCCTTTGCCCAAATAGTGTCCATGGGTTCCAGCCTATTTGTCTTACCACTCCTCCTCATATTCACTGTGAAACCCTAACTACATATTTTTCTCTAAAACTGAAGAGTATTTTCAAGCTATTTCACTATCACCATGCACTAATCACTGAGGAAAATCGAGCCCCCCAAACTTGCAATTTTTAAATTAATACTATGATTGAATTTCTGTCAAGTCAAACCGACTTTGTGAATGATTTCAATAGCTGGACACATACCTGTCATAATAATGATTTAAATTGTTGAATATGCGCTATCTTGTCCTCCTAGGTGTCTAACAAACTTTCATAGCTACGTCATCAACTGCCACGACTATGCCAGTCACATACTCTGTAATCCCTAATTCTTTAACCACCCGAATTTCTTTCAACCACAAACTGACAAGTATCAACACGATCTTTGTAACCCATCAGTTTCATAACTGGATTCGAATATGCTCCAATCATGCCCTATCATAACTGTTCAAAAGGTTTTCATTCTCCAAAATTCCGCATAGTTGCGACTCACTTGAATAATTCTTTACTCAAACTTATGCACCTATTAAAATGATTAACAAGATCTTTACAAGCACCACTTTCATCTTACAAATGTGAAAACTCACATCATCTGCGATCTTGAAAACAGACGATCTAATTTGCAAAATTTTAAAAGACCTCGACTTTCTTGTAGCGCTTTAATTTATGCTTTTCCTTGCTTGCACTACAAGAATCTTCTGCTAAATGTTTTTCAATAAAAGGTTTGAAAACCAAGGGTTAAGCAATATGTCCAAACTTTAATTAAACCTTATGATAAGATTTTTCAAACTTTTAGAAATATACACATCTAATAAGCCCATAAAACTATAAAACCAACTTGATAAGATAAAATTAAGAGAAATATTGCTTCAATCAAAAATAGAAATAAAAAACGAGAATGCTCTTAATAACTTTCCAAAAATCTAAATCTAAATCTAAAGGAAATCAACAAAAAACAAATAAAATTTTGAGAATAAGACTAATAACCTCAGAACAAAATCTAACCATAATAGATACCAATTTACTACTTTTGAGCCGACTGAGATTAAGAACATTGAGAGAATGTTAAGGAGAATGAGTTCTCAACTAGACATGTTGAAGGAGTCTATTTTTCATATCAACAACCGCATGGAAAAATGGGACAATAAGGATGATCAGATTGAATCCAAAATCAAGGAATAGGGGAAACAAATTGAATAAATTCACCTTTCCAATTATTCAAAGATGCATTTCAATATGGTAGTCACCTTGTCCCTGGGAAGCCAATCTCATGTTGGCTTCTATATGGAATCAACAGAATATAATAGGAGAGTGTCCAACAGATTGCTATCGGGAAATGTTAAGGTCCAAGTTCTCAGGATGAGGCTTAGGATACTAATGGCCAGTTCATGGATGAAGGCCACAGTTGCCATGGATTTTCATAAATATGTCTTGTTTAATTTTTTTTAATATTATTACTAGGACAATTTAGCAAGCAATATAGCCATAGGAAGTTTCTGTATATTTTGTATGCAATATGGTCCTACAATGTTGAAGGATTTTTGGAAGATTTTGTCAAACTTTGGGCAGAAATTTTGATATTGAAACCATTGTAAATCTTGGGTTGTCAAGGATTTCCTCAGCCTTTTAATACAAATCACTATTACACGTTTCTAAAAATAATCTCACTATTGGCTATATACTAACATAATATTATAATTATCATCTTCCCAATTTCCATTTATCCACAAGGGCCATATAGTTTCAATCAAAATGAGTTCTATGCATACTCTAAACTTTTGATTGAGCATTGAAAAATATCATTGA
Source organism: Larix kaempferi (assembly GCA_027924585.1). Lineage (NCBI taxonomy): Eukaryota > Viridiplantae > Streptophyta > Pinopsida > Pinales > Pinaceae > Larix > Larix kaempferi. The sequence continues at coordinate 26,015,530 of BSBM01001530.1, read as the reverse complement.
TAATTTTTTTCATTTGAGAAATCACTCAGTGAACACCATTCAACTCGGAGATAATACATCAATTTTTTTTGTTATTGAAATAATTATAACTCTTGGACTATTAGGGATTTCCTCATCCATTTAATACAAATCACTATTTAACATGTTTCTAAATATAATATCACTTTTAGCTATTAATATTCCAACATATAATTGTCATCATTTGAATTTCCATTCATCGACAAGAACCATAGTCTTTCGATCAAAATGAGCTCTATGCATGATCCAAACTTTTGATTGAGGGTTGAGAAATGTCATTGATTTGTTCGCTTGATGAATTGCTTAGTGAACACCATTAATATAAGAGATATTAAAACAAAATTGGTTTCATATACTACATATATGATTACATAATTACCAAAAATAAGTATCAATATAAATAAAACATTTTATTACATAACAAGAACGTTAACCATGAAATAATTTTCCAAGTCTTTAAAATGAATAACCAATAACAATTTCTATAATCATTTTCAAGTATCTCTTCATGCTTTTTTTTGGTGGATGGCTTAGAAAATTAAAAAGATTGGACCATATAAGTCCATCTCTTTCCAAAGAACCGTCATATTCCCAATTGGGATGGATTTTAAAATGGTTTTCCTCTATATTATGCCCACTATGATACCTAGCTTCATATATAAACAAGATGTTCGATTTATCATACATTTCATCATAACTATCAAACACTTTAGATATGTTCTTCTGGTAGGTAGGTAACAAATTTTCAGCTCGACTTATTTTGCAACTGTTCATTTCACATTGATATTGGCCCCAAATAGATACAAATTTGACAGCTTTCATCCAATCGAACTTCTAAAGAAAAAATGTAATTTTTTTTCCATGTAAGTAAACCATAGAGCAATGTCAAAACCTTCCTTTGCGAATTTTAATAATTGAGTACTAAACTTGTGTTGATAGTAGTGGTAAGGAGTATCATCTCTTCGTGGTGCATCTTCTTCCTGCACCGTGTTTTCCGACACCCTGGATCCATTGTTGGTAGTGGGTGACACGATATTCTGAGCCACATGTAGCATTGTTCTAATGGATCTCTCATGCTCATTAGTTAGGAGCGATAAATAACATTGAGGGAATGCTCGCTCTCCCATCTCTCACTGCTCACTCTCCCGGCTCCCCTGTGGAGACCTATTTACTACTTTTGAGCCAACTAAGATTAAGAACATTGAGAGAATGTTACGGAGAATGAGTTCTCAACTGGACATGTTGAATGAGTACATTGTCCATATCAACAACCACATGGAAAAATGGGACAAGAAGCATGATCAGATTGAATCCAAAGTCAAGGAACATGGGAAACAAATCGAACAAATTCACCTTTCCAATGATTCAGAGATGCATTTCAATATGGTAGTCACCTTGTCCCTAGGAAACTACTCTCATGTTGGGTTCTGTATGGACTCAACATAAATAGAAGAGGGGACTATCTAACAGACTAATATCAAGAAATGTGAAGGCCCAATTTCTCAAGCTGAGGCTTATGATCTGTTGATGCCTGGAAAATCCTAGCATCGACAGTAGGGATTCTCCCCATGAATAACCCCAATTAGATCATTCATTGTTTGGAATAGGGAATACGTCCGATTAATGGTCCTGCTACTGTGGATATGTTTGTTGAATTTACCGGTTGCGGCCCAACTCGCCATTTTTTTTTATGTTTTAATTATGAGCATGCAAGTTCTCTAATATTATTTATGCATAATCTATAATTGACAAGAATAAGCCTCACAAGTGATGCACAGGTTCTTACCTCCTATCTTATCACTTATACCTTATCAATCAGCTAATCCTACTCTAACTTAACTAATCTATCCTTCCAAGGAGCGAGTTTTGATGAGAGTAATATCTGAGAATGTTTATACAAATCCAACATATATCTATTTAGATAAAGTATTTGCATTCACAGCAGAAATATACAAAGATAGCTTTTATGACAATTTATATCCATTTATTACTCTTATATCAAAGAAATAAAGTTAGAAAGATATCACAGCATAAGTATGAATACATGAATAAATAATTATGATCTATCATCCAAAACATTTCACGCAAAATTCCATGCAAGCTTGACCCAACAAATAGGTTTTTCGCATGAGCAAAAAATTAGTTTTCTTACAAAATGTCTCCAGCTTCTGTCTCACCAAAAAAAACAACATTCTAATCTTGTTCCCCCTCTATTTATCTTACAAGATAATTTGTCCTCACATGACCAATCGCTTCACCTACCCTCTGACTCTTGGATTTCTAAAATTTTCTTTTGTGCTTGCACAACAAAAAATAGATAATTATTTACAAATTATATTATTCTTCTGGTGGGACCTCTAATCTAGAAATATAACTGTCCCACAAATCAGTTTCATGAAATATTATATTAGATTGTAGAGGCTCTAATAATTTTAAAGAGATCTCATAAATGGATAATTATTTCCCCACACTTATTACTCCTTTAGTAGTTGTTTTATAACTTTCCTTCATAAAATAAGAATTCACAGATCCTTGTCCTATGTGTTGTTTGATATCTTCTTCATTAAGCACGTCCAGTTTCCTGATGTACTCCAAGTCTTCTTTTAAGCTATCTTTCAATTCTGTTAGACGTTGGCCTTTGGTGGGTAAATCGTACATATCTTAGCCATTGAGATGGCATTTCTCGCGCACTTGACAAATGTCTTTGTAAATTATCCCACGTTGATATAGACTAATTTGGTACTTCCTCTTGCATCTTCCTAGAATATTTTATGCAACTGTCTGGAAGAGATATGTCTAACTTGAGTTCTACAACTGCCTTGTTCGAAAAGTGATCGGGAAAGTTTGGATTTTATCCTTTCCAGGCCATCAAATTTTTCAATTTCTAAAAGTACTGACTAATTTTTGTCTTACAATAAAAGCGCCTGCAAAAATAACCTTCATCCTATCTATCATCTTTTTCATTTTATAAATTTATTCAACTAGCAATTCTTGCGAACGGCATATTTGTTCTTGTATTTTACATGCATGTTCATATAATGGGGTCATGTCTTGCTTCTTATTTTGAGCAACTTTGACCTACTCCATCAGATATTCCTTTCCATTTATTAACTCATCCACCTGGGACTATAAAAATTCCTTCTCAACTATCATCTCATTTATGTGCACTTGTAAAGACTCCTTTTCTCTGACCAAGGATTCCACCTACTGATTTCATTTCATTTCATTTTCTTCCAATTCATTAATTCTAGAATATAAATCATTTCTCTCTCCTTCCATGATTATAACCTGCACATTTAAGGCATCCTTTTCATTCTCCAATTCCTGGTAATCTAGAAGTAATTTCTTCTTTTCTGATTCCATTGCATCCTTTTTCTTCTTCAATTCAATTCCCTCACCTCTTGATTTTACTAAGTTATCCTTCAACTTCAAAAAAATTATTTGCTTCACTCCAAGTCATTCATCAACTTATCAACTTATCAACATTGTCGGCATTTTCCTGAGAAGCTTCTATGTTTACTGAAGCTGTGAATTTGGGATCTTTTTGGGTGCCTTCTACTAAGGTACTTTCCTGAATAGTTACTACATCCAACTGAGTGCCCATTTTCACCCTTTTCTCCGTTCTTTTCAAGATTGTCTTCCGCTTGGGGTCAAAAACTATAGTGTCCAATTTCGCTACAGAATGCTTCTTCGAAGGAGTAAAAGGTGTGATCCCAAGCTCAGCGAATGGAAGATTCCCTCCTGTAAGAGGGATTATGGAAACATCGGGTGGATCTATGTCCATGTCTTGAAAATTTTGCTCTTCTTCTTGGATCCCTTTGTCTTCCACGACTTTCTTGAATCTAGCCTCTTCCTCCTTTTGTTTCACCTACCCTGTTGCTTTATCTGCTACTTCTTTTCTTTACTTCACCTACTCTACTTCTTCTTCTTTATTCTTATGTTCTTCCTCTTTCCTTAATATTGATTCTTCTTTTGATTTCTTTACTTCTTCTTCTCTATGTTTTCTTTCTGCTTCTTCCTTCTGGTTTAATTCCTCCTCTTGCTTTAGCCTTGCTTCTTCTGCTGCTACAACCTCCTCTTTGGCCTTTTGCAGATCTGCTTCTTAGCAATATCCTTAGTGTGACTAGAACCTATGCGATCTTTATGGCCAAGTCTTTTGTTTAAATATTTAATATTACTCTCCCTTCGATATACCTCTTCATCCTTTAGGAATTGGTCTATGTATTCAAAATGAATTTTACATGACATGCAATGTTGGGTGACTTTCTGTAATTTATCATTTCTGATGAAAATATCTTCTCCAAAATTAAACGCCTCCAAGTCCTTTATGAACACCTATTCTCACTTAACCTTAGTGAATTTATATGCCCCAATGGTGAAGGGGGGCGGAAGGTAAGAGGCCTTCTTTTTTTCGTTCAGAAAATGGCCGACTCCATTGACAAAAACTTGTCTTACAGCCTCCTTGTGTACTACATAATCTATGGCATACTTGGGAATTAGAGAAGGAGCTTTGGTTCCCCCGTACATTCTAATATATGTGCCTTTCGGGGTAAAGTATTAGTCTTTGTATTCATTTATCACTGTCATTGCGTTGTGCGACAAGAAATTAGGTTCCTCGTTAAATATGAACCAATATAGAGGAATTATGAACTCCTCACATATAAGCTTGTAGAAGCTTGTATATTTATGAGCCCACATTATTTGGTAGGCCACATAGAGAGGGGTCTCAGCTGGGACCCAATAGCACCCCAACTTGTGGAACGGGTGCCTTATTAGGATACATTCAATAACATAATAATACATAAATAATTATGCTCTTTTATGATTCATTCATCCTTGTGTTGTTGCTATCGCTGATCCCATACTCTCTGAAATAATGTCTGCCCAACTAAAGACGATACCATGGGAGGCAAAATGATACATAAGAGGCACCCAGCTAAGCTTGTAGATATTCGTGTTTTCCCTTCTGAATATTCTACTTAACATTAATTCTATAAATCTGAATGGTGTTTTAAAATTATGTGCATCGTGTTCTCCGCTAGTTGTCTGCCTCAACTGCTTTCTGGGAATCAACATTTTCTTAGCATATTCAAAATTATCTATGTTGACCCCCTTTATCGAGTCTTTTGTCATCATGAATTTTGGAGGCGATAACTTGTATGCTGCACTAATATGAGTGGGATGAAATGACGTGAATCCTTCTCACTTTTCCCCAGCTATGATTCTTGATCTAACATCTACATGGGGTAAAATGCATCCAATCAATTCTGAACACGGGAAAAGTTCTGGACGGGAGGCAGCCTTATGAAGACCTGATTTATCAATATTCTAGTACACTGTCATTTCTTTAATAGATGCATCCCGCACGTTTAGGTCTCGAATGAGGTGGTATAATTCTCCCCATTTATATTCAAGAACAATTCATGTTGCAGATCTGGTGTCTTCATATTGGGTTTCCATCATGGTCTCTGGAACAATTTCAATATCAGAATCAAATTCTGCGACCTTATCTTTATGCTTAGAATCTCTCCTTTGCATTTTTGAGTCTTGGGGTGAAAACAAAGTTAATGTATAAAAAGAAAAAATCCAATGTTAAGGCCACAATTTCAAGCAAGATGATACTGGAAATACAAAATTTTAACCAAACTAATTCAAACAATAAATTGCATAGGTGTGCATCATCAATTTTCATTATTTTAGAAGAAAAGAGATTCATACTTCCATCATATCAAGTTTTCTATCTGAATATTTTTCTTTATGAATACTAAAAGATGGTGTAAGATGAATTCCTTCGCTTTCCCAATTATAGTTATCACAGTATTGGCAAGCAGGATCCTAGTTCAAAGGTGAGAGTCCAAATGCAATATATGATGCATGAATGGGTTATATGTGAAGTATTCCTTATTCTATAATGTGTCATTAGCAAAATGAAGGAAAAATTTAACCAAAAGCTATAGTTTTGTTGTTTAGGGTTTCATAGAGAAAACATTTTTATTTATTTATCCTATGGGGGACATGTTAGGTCAAGCTTGATCAACCTGTTAACTAACTGTACATGTGATTACGTGCCCTGGAGGCACCTACTGGGTTTGGGCTACAGGTTTGGTTCTATTAAAACTTATCCGATAGGGTATTTCTTATAGAAAAAACCATTCACGGGCCTGGCATAATGTTCAACCGTGGTCTACGTCAAATGGACAACGAACCCTAACCAGCTACGGATATTCAAACAATGAGAGGATTTCCATGAAACACTATTGGCAGCCTTCAGGTAACATGCAATGTGGAGAGTTATGGGGTTATGACCCTTCTAAGAGCTGTAGAGGTATAACTATCCTAAAATCTATTTGGCGCCGATCTTGTTTTAGCTTAACTTTCATTTGGCGCAGATCTTGTTTCGGCTAAAGCGCTTTCTCGCATGATCGTCGAAATAATCATCGACGCAGAATAACTTTATACTCTGAAATGTTTTGATGTTAGAGACAATTTTTCCCCGATTGTATCGGTGCAAAAGTCAATTTTGTGTCAATACATGGACTTAACTTTTATCTCTTTGATGGAAAAAATCAAATCGTTTCGACTAGACAAAAATCATTTGGAAAATTTCGGTGCCAACAAATTCATCTCGAGCATATCGGCGTAAAAATGGATCTTGCTCTGATTGGAATCTAAATTGTTTCGATTCGACCTTATCGGTGCAAAACTACATTTTACTCCAACCGTTTTGGCACAAAATCGAAAGTTCCTCCAACCTTTTCGGCGCAAAACCGGAATTTCCTCTGACCGCCTCCAAACTCATTGACCTCCGATCATTTCGGTGCTAAACTAAAAATTTCACTGACCGTTTTGGCGCAACATTTGATTTTTCTCCAATATAAAAAAAAAAAAAAATTCTCAAAAAACTAAGTGTCAAAAGGTTTGTAAAAGAAGATGAAAACTCAAAAACCTTAGTTAATCAAACATTAAAGGAGGGGCCCTGCAAATTACAAAATTTTGGGGATCAGGTTGCAGCTACAGCAATTGGCGACTAGCTGGTGAACACAAATCTCTGAACAAAACTCTCACTGAGGATCACAATTTTTCCTACTCAATAATTCTAATTGTAAAACTATGCATTCAATGTTTCTTTTGATGATTTTAAAAGTCTAAAATTTTAGGAAGGGAGAAGAGCTTCTTTGAATCATATCGGCCATTTATTTTGGGAAGTAGGGCAACCTAGCCCAGATTTCCTGACCACTCTCTTGAGGCCATAATAGGGAGTTCTTTATTAATCTCATCTCTTGGTTGCCTCTAAATATGACACCACGGGATCATAACAATATCAAACAGATGTATTCGTGTGTTCTTCATTCCCATGCTACTAGAATTTATTTGGATGCTTTCTTAACGAGTTTTTTCATTCGAGTCCTTCTCTTAAACAGATTTCCTCAGTCTTCAAACATTCGACGTGGGTTCTTCCATCCATAATGTCCTTTTGTGTGAGTGATGAATTTTTTTTATTTTTGTTTTCCATACTCACAGACGGAGAAGAAACTTCTGGAACACCATCACGTGAATCTTCTTGATTGGTTGTATTTTATTTTTCAAACACATTTCTTTGATGGATATGGAACCTTTCATAGAATTTTGACTCTTAGTTATGATCCTTTTGGCTATAATTTCTCGTAGCATAGGATCATTTAAATTTCCACACATCTACAAGACTTGCTTCCTTTCCATGGGTTAGTTATAGTAGGACACCAGAGAAGGTTATTTATGTGTGAGTGAGTGGAGCCCCAAGATAGTAATTTAGAATTCATAGATCCTAGTTATTTTATAAGGTTTATACTGACACAAAATGAAACAAGAATTAGGTTTCCCCTTTTAAAACAAAGCAACAATTAAAATCATTAGTCACATAGATTTTACAAAAAGAAATTCTTTTGTTATGAAATCAATTTTAATCCTTCTGAGATTCTTAGAGTTTTGTATAAGAGTACTCAGATGTCTTCCTTCCTTCGTATCATGCTGAAAGTTGAGCTAGGATTTGGAACAAATCAAGCGAGAAAATTAAATAGAAAACCAAAATCGAAATAAGGTTGAAACTAACTAACCTGAAAAATGAAATAAAACAAATGGAAAGATGAAGAAAGACAAAATTTATTTATGTACAAAGGGTCTCCCTAATCCTAGGATAAGTATTGTTTGAGTGCTAGGCCATTGATGGGGAGGTTTTCCTTCTCCCCTTGTATATATTGTAACTTATAAGTTGTTGGGCCAAGATTTTCCACAACTTGATAAGGGCCAAGCCACAAATGTTGGAACTTGGTGTGTTTTCCCTTCTCCTCATGAGGATGATACCACTTTAGAACTAGATCTCCTACCTCAAAAGTTTTTTTTCCAGATTTCTGATTATCAAACAACTTTTTTACAATCTCTTGGTGACGATTGAACCTATCCCGGGAATTTGTCCTTTCCTCTTCAATTTTTAGAAGGGTATTAATGCGTGACTGCATGATTTCACTATTTGAACCTCCAGATTCCTGAGCTAACTGCAAGGAAGGGAGTAGTATATTTGGGGGAAGAATAGCATCTTTACCATAAACTAATGTGTAAGGGGAAACCCCTAAAGAATTATTTGGAGTGACCCTATCTTCCCATAAAGCATTGGGAAGAGATGAATGCAAATTTCTTTGGTTTTCAATAATAGTTTTCTTCAATATTCTTATAAGGTTCTTATTGGTGGATTCTGCTAACCCATTCCCTTGAGGATAGTAATTAGATGAATAATGCAATTTAATTCCATTTTCAATAGAAAATGCACTCAACTTAAAAGAAGAAAATTAATATGCATTATCAAAGACTAACGAAATTGGAACCCCAAACCTGGTTATGATGTTTTCTTGTAAGAATTTGATGACCGCATCTTCATTGACTTTGCACAAAGGAATGGCTTCAGTCCATCTTGTAAAATAATCAGTGGCGGTAAGAATATATCAGTGTTTCAATGAAGAGTTGGGATTTATCTCCCCGATGATGTCCAAACCCCATTGCTCAAATGGTTCTGAAATGATGACCAGCTGTAATGGTCCTGTTGCTTTTGATAGTCTACCGGCACTTTTATGACATATATCACATTTCCATGCATAAGCATACGCATCCTTAAAAATAGTGGACCAGTAATATCTTTCTCTCAATATCTTATGAAGAGTAGTGTCCCCGGAATAATGTCCTCCTACAAGACCACCATGTAACTCCGTGACCACCTTCTCTGCGTCATCTCTTTCAAGACATCTAAGAAGCACTCCATCATAATTTATTCTAAAACGTACTCCATCTATTATTTGATATTAAGCTAATTTCAATCGGAGTGCCCTTCTTTTCTTAGAATTCCAGTTCTCTGGAAAATATCTATGTTGAAGATAATGATTTAAATCTCTATACCATGACTATGGAGTGGTAAAAACGGAACATGCTTCAAATAAATTCATTTCATATTCATTTTCCCATCCATGATCTCCATCAGTTGGATTTTCAGTAAGTAACTTACATAACCCTTAACCTTTGATAGTATTAGCTGGTTTAAATTCTAGGTCATATTCTTGTAACGCGGTCACCCAATTTCCATATCTTTCTCCCTACTCATTTTGTACAAATAAAGATCTGAGATCCGGATTTGGTATTATAACCTTTGTTCTATTATTTATAATGTAAGATCTGAACTGTTTAACTGCCTTAAATACTGCATATGCTTGTTTATCTACAGTTGGGTAATTCAGTTCAGCTCCCTGTAATCCAATGCTCATAAAAGATATTGGATATCCGTCTCCTTGCTCTCCTTTCTATGTGAGCTTTGCTGCAAGAGAAAGATCTGAAGCAAATGTATATATAATGAAATCTTTTTCAAAATATGGAATTCTCAATGAAGGTGCATGAGAAATGGCATTTTTTATATCCTTGAATGCATTCTTTTCGATCTCAGTCCATTTGAACTACACTCTTTGCTTCACCACCATTTGTTGCAAAGGTTTTACAATTTGTGCAAAATCTGGAAAAAACCTTCGAACAAAATTTATTGTTCCCATGAATGATTGCATAGTCTTCTTATTATGGGGCATGGGAATCTGAATTATAGCTTGAATACTTTCTAGGTGTATAGAGATTCCCTTTCTAGAGATGATGTGTCCTAATAGCTTTCCTTCTAGGACAACAAAAATAATTTTCTTGGGATTCAAAGATATGTCATATGCCCTACAACGTTCAAAAATATGTTTTAAATGAAAAGCATGATCTTCTCTTTTCTTGGAAAAGAATGTCACATCATCTAAATAAATAAAAACGTTGTGGCCGACTAAACCTCAAAATGTGATATCCATGGTCCTTTGAAATGTGGCTCCAGCGTTCATAAGACCAAAAGGCATTCTTCTATATGAAAATGTTCACCATTTTGTACGAAAGGTAGTCTTGAGTCGATGTTTTTCAGCCACTAACACTTGATTGTATCCCTAAAATCCATCTAATAAGGAGAACATCTCTGACCCTGACACCAATTGTAAGATTTTTTCCATAGGTGGTACCAGATAGTTGTCTTTATCTGGTGCTCTATTAAAATTTCGAAAATCTTATCTCTCCTGAATTTTTCCTTACAAGTACCAAGTTTTCCACCCATTTGGAATGTCTGACCTTAAAAATAATCTTAGCATCCAACAACTTCTTTAATTCCTTTTGTATTAAGGGTTCAAGTGAAGGATACATCTTTTGGAGTTGTTGTTGGAATGGTTTCGCACCTTGTTTGATAGGTAACAAATGGTGTATGATACGTGTATCATAAGTATTCAAATCCTCATATGTCCATGCAAAAATGTCCTTGTATTGCTGAAATAGTTTAATAAATTTTCATCTCTCGCCAGGTGAGCAAAACTGTCCTAAATTGACATATTTAGGTTCATGCTCTGTACCTAAATTCACCAGTTCATACTGCATTGAGGAGCTGTTTGTTTTGACGTTTGTTGGCTTCCTGAATTTATGTTGTAGATTAAATAACTTTTCAAGGGTTCGTACTCCTTTTGGCATAAAATTTTCCTTACTCATATCCTTATCTTGCAATTATGACTAGTGTTCGTCATCTTCAATAATATATCCTTTGAATGTATCTTCATTTGTCAAAAAGTTGATAATTTGTTCATCGTCATCGAAAATTCTCCAATTTGTAATATTATGAGGGACAGATGGCCTGAAAAGCAATTCAATGGAATATTTTTTATTAGTATGTACTAACCGTGAAGCAGAAGTGGCTAGTAAATTAGCAGCGACATTTTGTAACCTAGGAATGGCATTTATATTAAAAGCATTAAAATTAGATATTAAATTCCATACCTCGGATTGATACCCTTTCAAGTGCAGAGATAAACAATGAATGGTGTTCCTTATCTTCCTAACAACTTGTTGATATATATGTAACTTCGGAATTTATTTCATATATATATTTATTGTACTCCTATAGAGATGTATTATTCCTCTATACGGAAGTGTTTGTATTCCTATAGAGATGTTATTATTCCTCTATACGAAAGTGTCATAACTTATACTTGATGGGTTATTAGACCACCTTGTTGGGGTCGGCCCTGTATAAGTCATGTGGGTCGAAGGGTTATTAGACCACCCTATTGGGGGTCAGCCATTTGGGTCAAAGGGTTATTAGACCACCCTATTGGGTGTCGGCCCAGTCAGCATTGTGTTATGTGGTTAAGTTGAGGTCGACCTAGTAAAGGTTATTAGGCAATTCAAGTCAAGTATAAATAGAGTGCGGGAGGCACTCTATTTCATCATTCTATTCTCACACACACTCTTTGGAGAGTGGCGCACTTGTGGAGGAGGAGAAGCTGCTGCTAGGAGATGTCTATCTCTTATGCTTGGGTTGTATCATTGCTCTATCTATCTCTGAGGAATTTATTGGGGTTTTTCACCTTTATGCTTTTCCCCAAGTAAACTCTGTGTCTCTTGTGTGCTTGCATTATTGTCTCCATGATTGATATGTTGTAGATATGCTGTACATGTTGTTCTCTCAGTTAAGATCCTAGATTAGATTGAAGTAAATTCTGAAAAATTAACACAACTATCTTTGAGTCACCAAAAACTTTTAAATTCTTAACATTTAAATCAATGGCTTTTTTCAAACCCTGAACTAAAGCTTCATATTCAGTAGTATTATTTGGGCATTCAAATTCTAGTCTACAAGAGAGAAATTGCATGTTTCCTTGGGAATCAACAAGAACACAACCAACTCCTGCTCCCTCTTGTGTCTTGGAGCCATCAAAGTATAAATTCCAAAACTTATCATCTAATTCAACTATGTTAGTATGATCACCTATGCCAGTAACTAAATCTACTATATTGCAGTCAATATCATCAGCCCATGCAAATTGAAGGAGATCGGACTATGTGTCTGAATCATGGCCAATATTTTCTACCTGATAGTTCTTGGGCTCAATTTCTAAAAAATAATTTCCTAAAACTGAAGATGAAAAATTCATTGGATCATTTTTTCCTTCTAACTCAGTTACATTGCATATTACTAATTAACCCTTTAACTAGTTTAACATTATTTAAATAAGTACGTTAAAAAATTTTCTATATGCTGAGCATGGTTAAAGTGTTGCTACAGGTCATCTTAGCTCGCTACAAAATTAAAAATAAAAGTAATCATCATGTTCAAACACAGTACTTATACAAACTCTTGTTATCTCAATAGTGTTATAGAACTTAAGTATTAATATTAATTAATCAATCATCGGATAATATAAAATAGAAAATATAAGCTTGCACATAGTGGAAGTATATCCTTATATCCATAATGATTACATGTTATAATCACTCATTATAGGATTATTTATTACATATGAGCACATTTATGTATGCTTCATATGAGGTTCCCTCAACACTTTGATTTGGTTATGCTTGTTCTGATACGGAAACCATAAATGGGACCAATCTGTTGCGAAGTAACCATTCAACTTATTTTACCAATATCTAATCAATATTAACCCATAAGCTTTTGGTATGTCTAATACCATAATATCAATAAACTAACATACTCTTGAATCTGCAGCCAATCTAATCAGTATATTCTTCATTACCCCAATAACTTTAGCATCATATCTATCTAGTTGTATAATCCGAGAAGGGGAAGCTATGGGTTGTGCATTAATCCTTTTGCAAATAGATAGTGGCATAATTTTAGATGAAGCTACAGAATCTACCAAGCAGTTATGCACATTATAATTAAAGATTTCAAAAGTAAAAAGGAAAGGAAGAGTTTGGGATTTCGATTTTCCACCAATATTTGCTTCGTTAATATCATAATCAGACTCAACCCTCTCTAACTATTTGTCTACTGTACTGCTTGATTTTACATCCAAAACTTCCAATAACGTTTTCCTATGTTTTGGAAGGTTACACATTTCAAACATAGATATATTTTCTTTTGTTTTCTTGATATCTTCTACAATGTCATATCCCATATTATGATCTCCTCCAGTTTTTTCACCAATATCAGATTTGCTGACTACGGGGTTTAATTGCTTATTGATTAACGGATTTGTTTCCTTTACAGCCCCTGAATTTGCTTTTGGTTGTGACTGGTTCATACTATTATTCCTTTTTATGCTTTCTTTGGTTGTTTTCATTTTGGTTAATATCATACTTTGTTCTTCCATTGGTCCCTTACTTCTGGTAGCATAATCTACGGATGATACTTGTATTTCTTCCACCCCCTCTTCATCATATAAATCTAAATTTGGATCCCAATCCCATAATACCAATGTGGTTTCTTGATTTCAAACTTATGTCTCATTAGATTGGTCTTCTTTCTGATCCTCATGATCTACTAGTTGTGTATCCAATAATTGATTCATTACCAAAGTCATTGAATTTATCCATTGCGGAAAAAAAAAATCGGAATGATGCTCTTAATGAAATGTGAAAAAGTGATCCATGACAAATTCATTAAAATACAAACAACAGAATTATTTGATGGTGGTTGTGTTTTTTCTTCCATTTTTTTTAGAAATGTTTAAATTATTTTCTCACTGAAGAACTAGCACCTTTTTCCTTTTCCAGATCTACTATTTTATTGGACAACTTTTTAACCATTTTGACCACATTTTCCGATTCATTCAAAGAATCTTCTTTAGGTCTGGTTAACATCAAAGGTTTATTATTTACTGTGAGTTTTTCCTACATACCAGAGAATGTTTTGTTAAATTTTTAGTATTAAATCACAATACTATAGGATCTTTGCTGAGAGAATAACATCTACAGTATATCAATGCATGACAATCATAATATGACAAGCATCACAAGCATCACAAGAATCAAAAGCATAGAGACAAGAGACACAGAGTTTCCGTGGGGAAAACCCTAAGGTGAAAAACCCCACAACTTCCTCAGAGATAGAGAGAGCAATGGCTCAACCAAAATACAACCAAATAATACAGAGATAGTCTCCTAGCAGATGATCCTCCTCCTCCTCACTAGTGCGCCACTTTTCAGAGAGAGATAGATGCTTTTCCGAGTGAGTAAAATAGAGATCTCCTATCTCTATTTATACTCACCTTTTTGCCCAATGACCTACTGGGGCCGACTTGTCTACTTTAGTACATCCACATTATATTATATATTAATTAGGGCCGACCCCATAAGGTGGTCTAATAACCCATCGGCAAGTACACACACTTGCGACACTTGTCAATCCACATGACGACACTTCCTTATAGAGGAATAACACATCTCTTATAAGGGTACAATAAATATATATATAATACACAGATGAAATACATTCCGAAGTTACATATACATCAACACTCCCTCTTAACTAGGAAGGTATTTCTCGACACAGATCTGCTAGACAAGTCTTCTTCTCTGGATCATCGTCATCGATGCATCGTCATCATCATCGTCACTGCTGCTGCTATCTCATCCAATCTCTGTCTCTACTCGTCATAGGAAGTTCTACAGAGCCAGTCCTTTTTTCATACTGGATGTAGGCCCACCACCTGCAGGTCTTCGTCATCACTGGCCATACTGTGGAATCCTCAGGACTTTTACGTGCGTCACAAAACCTCGCAAGAGCATCCCAGGCTGTTACGAGCACACAGCTCTACCTATAGGATCTCCCAGGGCAACGAATTACATGTGACCTCACCACAAAACCTCGCAAGAGCATCCCAAGCTGTTACGAGCACATAGCTCTACCTATAGGATCTCCCAGGGCAACGAATTACATGTGGTCATGGCAAAACCTCGCAAGAGCATCCCAGGACTGATTACGGGCACACAGCCCAACCTATCGGATCTCCCAGGGAAACGAATTACATGCCATAGGACAAAACCTCGCAAGAGCATCTGCCAGATATCCCAGGGCAACGAATTACATGCCATAGGAAAAACCTCGCAAGACTATCTGCAGATCTCCCAGGGAAACGAATTACATGTCCTCCCAGAGCAAAACCTCGAAAGAGCATTTGCCAGATGTCCCAGGGCAACGAATTACATGCCATAGGCAAAACCTCGCAAGACCATCTGCAAATCTCCCAGGGAAACAAATTACATGCTCATCTGCACAACCTGATCCACGGCCACAGAGTATCAACCTGATACTCACCATACATCATCCTGATCATCATCACTGCAACGTCCTGCTGCATGTCATCTGGAGCAACATCCGGAAGCTCGTCATCTATGATCATCCTGATCATCACTGCAACATCCTGCTGCATGTCATCTGGAGCAACATCCTGAAGCTCGTCATCTATGATCATCCTGATCATCACTGCAACATCCTGCTGCATGTCATCTGGAGCAACATCCTGAAGCTCGTCATCTATGATCATCCTGATCATCACTGCAACATCCTGCTGCATGTCATCTGGAGCAACATCCTGAAGCTCGTCATCTACGATCATCCTGATCATCAATGCAACATCCTGCTGCATACCAAGTATCTACCTGATACATATCATCATACATGATCCTCATGATCATCAATGCAACATCCTGCTGCATACCAAGTATCTACCTGATATATCATCATACATGATCCTCCTGATCATCAATGTATCCACCTGATACAAATACAAAACATATGATATATATCACCATACATGATCCACCTGATCATACAATGTATCCACCTGATACATATACAGATACATGGTCCAAGCATTCAACATGATGCATATAAAATACATACACATGATCCAACTGATCATATCCAGCATCCAACATGATGCGTACATACATACATAAAATGATCCAACTGATCATATCCAGCATCCAACATGATGCGTACATACATACATAAAATGATCCAACTGATCATATCCAGCAGAAACTAGAACATCATCCTGATGTTCATCATCCAGCGCTTACATCCACAGCCATGTGAAGGATCCTCCTTCCAACATGCTTGGAATGGCTTCAGCAAATGTGTCCATCACTTTTTCCTCGAAGTGTCCTCGATCTGAATAACGCCAAGCCTCTCTCTGAAGTACTCGAACTTCACCCTGGCTAGTGGCTTCGTCAGCACATCTGCAATCTGCTCGTCCGTCGCAACATACAGGAGCTTCACAGCTCCTCTCTGCACCATATCCCTGATATAGTGGTATTTGATCTCTATGTGTTTCGACCTGTCATGAAACACTGGGTTCTCGGACAGCTTCACACAACTCTGGTTATCCCAGAAGATACCAGTAGCTTCCAACGGGAGATCAAATAACTCAGACAGTAGCTTCCGTAGCCATACTGCCTCACAACTAGCTGAACAGGCTACAACATACTCTGCCTCAGCTGTACTCAGTGCTACGCAGGATTGCTTCCTACTAAACCAAGAGATCACACCTGATCCCATACTGAAGCAGCACCCAGATGTGCTCTTCCTATCTGCAGCACTGCCAGCCCAATCTGAATCAACATAACCCTGCAGGTTAAACTTTTGATTCACCTCATATCTGAGCCCATAATCCACTGTACCCTTCAGGTACCTCAGAACATGCTTTACAGCAACCAGGTGAACACTCCTCGGATCCTTCAGGAACTGGCTCAATGTGTTCACAGCAAAACAAATATCTGGTCTCGTGTTCTTCAGGTACATCAAGGACCCAATAATCTGACGATACATAGAAACATCAACTGGCTCAGATGAAGCATCACAAAGAAGCTTCAGATTCGATGCCATAGGTGTGGCCATGGCTTTGCAATCCATCATCCCAAATCTCTTCAGGATATCTACTGTGTACTTCCCTTGACCAAGGAAGATCCCACCTGCATTCTGCCACACCTCCATACCTAGGAAATAGTGCATCATTCCCAAATCTTTCATATCGAATTCAGCTGCAAGCTTCCTCTTGGTATCTGCAATCATTCTGTCATCTCCTGTCACAAATAGGTCATCCACATATAGTAGTAGAATCACAGGATTCCCTTCCTCAACCTTGTAGTAAAGGTTGGAATCTGCTTTACTCTTGGTAAAGCCCAAACTAGATAGGAAACTGTCCATCCTACCATACCAGGTTCTGGGGGCTTGCTTCAAGCCATACAAGGCTTTCTTCAATCCGCATACATAAGATTCTCTGTCATGTATTTCAAAGCCGAGTGGTTGTTCCACATATACTTCCTCTTCTACTACACCGTTCAGGAAAGCAGTCTTGACATCCATCTGGTGTATCTTCCATTTCATTGCTGCAGCCAGGGCAAGTACTGTTCTGATGGAAGTATATCTGGCTACAGGTGCAAAGGTTTCTTCATAGTCTATTCCTTCCTTCTGAGAGAAACCACGAGCTACGAATCTTGCTTTATATTTTTCCACACTGCCATCTGCAGCATGCTTGATTTTGTAGATCCACTTGGAAGTCACAACAGAATTCTCTTTAGGTCTTGGGACAACATCCCAAACATCATTCTTCATAATTGATTGATATTCCTCAACCATAGCATCCTTCCATTCTTTCTTTTCTGCTGCCTCTTCATAACTGGAAGGCTCTTTGTTCATGATGTCACAGAGTAAAGCAACATAACTGGTGTGTGATCTGGTTCTCTTCTTTGCTCTGTGTTCTTCTTCTGGAATGCCAAATCTTTCTGCATCATGAATGAGCTATCTAGCCCATACAGTTTTCCTTTTGTGAGAGTTATCCTCACGGGGTGGATCTACAGGTTCTTGTGGAGCTTCAAACTCACGAGCAGTTTTTGGAACTGCTTCAGTCATGGTAGTGTCCTGAAATCTTGTTTCCTTAGGTTCTTCATGAACTTCGGTAGGTGCCTTTCTTGATTTGATGAATGCTGAATTCTCATCAAATGTTACATCCCTGCTGACATCAATCTTCTTGAACCCTGGAAAATATATTCTGTAAGCCTTCGAGCTTTCACTATAACCCACAAAGATGCCCTTCTTTCCTGAAGGATCTAGTTTAGTCCTCTTCTCCTTTGGGACATGAGTGTATACCGGACAACCAAATATTCTGAGGTGGCTGACTTCAGGTTTCTTACCAGAAAAGACTTCTTCTGGTGTCTTGTTGTCCAAAATCTTGTGGGGTGTTCTATTCTGCACATATACAGTTGTTCTAGCTGCTTCTGCCCATAGATGCATAGGAAGATCCTGGTCATGCAACATTGCCCTTGCTGCTTCCATGATAGTTCTGTTCTTCCTTTCTGCAACTCCATTCTGTTGAGGATTATAAGGAGTAGTCAACTCCCTCTTAATCCCGGAATCACTGCAAAGCTTCTTGAAGTCATTTGAGGTGAATTCTCCACCATTGTCAGATCTGAATGTCTTGATTTTCTTGTCAGTTTGATTCTCCATCAAGGTTTTGAATTCCTTGAATTTATCAAACACCTCATCTTTTCCCTTCAAGAAGTATACCCAAGTCTTCCTGGAGAATTCATCAATAAATGATACATAGTAAACATACCCACTTAGGGAACTGGATGACATGGGGCCACATACATCTGAGTGGATGATTTCCAGGATGTCTTTTGCCTTGCTTTCACTTCTTGGGAAAGCCTTCTTAATGTTCTTACCTTTTGCACATCCTTTGCAAACACCTTCATGTTTGGTCTTGATTTCAGGAAGACCTTCTACAGCCTTGCTTGCAATTGGAAGTGCTCTATAGTGCATGTGAGCAAGTCTCCTATGCCAAATTTCACTGGGCTCCATGGATTCATGTACCATGGCATGTTCAGGTTGACCCTTTAATTTATACAAGCCTCCCTCTTTCTCTCCAATCACTACTGCATCATCAATAGTCTTTCCCTTTGGCCACATTAGAACTTGGCCATCAACAAATGAAACCCTCATACCTTTTGCATCTAAAGCAGAGATGGAGAGTAAGTTTTTCTTGAGCCCAGGTACATAGAGGACTTCCTTCATCTTCAGAGATTTTCCAGAATCTAGGTTGTAAGAGTCTTCACCACTTCCTTTGATTGGGTATTGATAATCATCCCCAAGTTTCACTTTATGGGGTGATTCATGTTCAGAAAGGTTCACAAAAGATTCCTTGAACCCAGTCATGTGTTTGGAAGCCCCACTATCAATCAACCAATCATTACAACCATGGGAGATGGTACCAGTGAGTGCAGAGATCAGAACATACTCTTCTTCACTTGATGAATCATCATCACTACTACTTTCTTCCTTATCCTTCTTCTTTGGGGGTTCATCATCTTCAGCAGCATGAGCATGAAACCTTCTTTTGCTGCCCTTCTTCTTCTTACTAGGATTTTTGTTATTATCCCTTTTGTTCTTAGGACAATCTGAAGCAAAGTGACCCTTCTCATTGCATGTGAAACATCTTAGGTCTTTCCTGTTCTTCTTTTGATGGGACCTATTGAGGCGAGAGGGATCCTTCTTGATTTTGCTTCTTTTGGTGTGAGCTGCAAGAGCTTGATCTTCTCCTCCCATCTTTTCCTCACGAGCTATAAGTCTAGCTTATTCTTGAGAGCATTCTTCCCGAAGTCTACTGAAGGAGATCAACTTCTTCCTTGCACAAATTCCTTGAATAAAGGAATCCCATGACCTGGGTAGGCCATTTAGAGTAGTCATCACCACCTCACCATTCTCCACCATTTCATCTACTGCTTCTAATTGTTCCTTGATCTGAGAGACCCTTGAAAAGTAAGATTGAATGGTTTCTCCATTCTGAAACTTCACTGCTTTCAATTGGTTCCGCAGGGTCATCTTCCGATTTATGTTCTTTCCTTCAAATAGCTTGGTCAAAGATTCAAAGATCTCTTTGGGTGTCTTGAGAGAAGACAGATGGGGTATAAGATGGTCTTTGATAGAATCAGCAATGATTCTCTTTGCCTTGACCAAGTTCTTCTTGTGCAATGCCTTGGCCTCTTCATCCTCTAGGATAGGGATGTCTTCTTTCACATATGAGTCCAACTCATTCTCTTCCAGGATTAGCCCAATCCTATACTTCCAGGCTCGGAAGTTATCAGCCCCTTCAAGCTTATCCTCAAGCTTGGTGTGAAGAGACATCTTTAAGAGTACTTCAAATGGAAATAGAAAAGATTTAGAACTTACCACTTGAAGTGCTGAAAACTGGATCTGGTCCCGGATTAGGGTTTGTCAGAGAAACCCTAAAAATTCAAAATGTGAATTTCAAAATTATGAAAGGATAGAAAGATGCGCCTTGGAGAGCTGATCAGCCTAGTACATTCATAATTTGAGATCAGCAAAGTCTTGCCCTTCATAATTGCCTTTTTGTCCTCCCGGGTTCACTAGGGAGAGCCCTGATTTAGGGTTTGAGTTTCCCGGAGATCTACCCAGCCAAAAATCTCGATCCAAAGCTCAAACCTTCGATTTTTGCAAGGAGCTTCCAGCTGTACCTTCAGTTTCCAGAAATTCCTATTTTTGTGGAAACCCTAATTTTTAGGGCCAAAACTGAAAATGCTCGGAACTGAAATCTGATTGGACAGAAAGATGCGCCTTGATGAGTAGATCCAATCTACTATACTGAATTTCAAAAATCTGTGGAGAGAAACCCAATAAACAAGGAATACAAGCTTCCGTCACTGCAAAATGTCTTCTTCTCAGTTAAGCTCTGATACCATGTTAAATTTTTAGTATTAAATCACAATACTATAGGATCTTTGCTGAGAGAATAACATCTACAGTATATCAATGCATGACAATCATAATATGACAAGCATCACAAGCATCACAAGAATCAAAAGCATAGAGACAAGAGACACAGAGTTTCCGTGGGGAAAACCCTAAGGTGAAAAATCCCACAACTTCCTCAGAGATAGAGAGAGCAATGGCTCAACCAAAATACAACCAAATAATACAGAGATAGTCTCCTAGCAGATGATCCTCCTCCTCCTCACTAGTGCGCCACTTTTCAGAGAGAGAGATAGATGCTTTTCCGAGTGAGTAAAATAGAGATCTCCTATCTCTATTTATACTCACCTTTTTTCCCAGTGACCTACTGGGGCCGACTTGTCTACTTGAGTACATCCACATTATATTATATATTAATTAGGGCCGACCCCATAAGGTGGTCTAATAACCCATCGGCAAGTACACACACTTGCGACACTTGTCAATCCACATGACGACACTTCCTTATAGAGGAATAACACATCTCTTATAAGGGTACAATAAATATATATATAATACACAGATGAAATACATTCCGAAGTTACATATACATTAAGCAACCTGACGGGCTCTCGCAACTTTAGCAAGGGGTGTATAATTTAAGCACAATTTTGTATAATTTTTTTTCACTTGTCTTCTGCAAATACCATTTGGCCTTCCATGTCGACGTCCTCATCATCGTCGGGGACTTGATTGTGGTGGTCGAGGGGACTGTGGGTGAGAGCGACCAAGCGCCCGTCTTTTTTAAGTTCAACATGGACGACAGTCTGTATGACGAATTCGGAAACTACATTGGTCCAGAGATAAGGTAATATTTTGAAAAGTGAATAAGTTTTTTTTGGAAAGATAAGGTATTTTCATATTCATTTTTATTTTTGGAGATTTTTTATATTAAGAAGAAAAAGGTGGAGATATAAAATTTAAAAAAAAAAAAAAAGTTATTTTTGAAGTTGATGGGATTGGATCTTGTGACCTCCCATTCAACAATATTGTATCTTTCCAATTCACTTATAAAGACTTGTTATTTTTTGGAGTAATAAGGTGTAATTTTTTTGGGCATTGGAGTAATAAGGAGCATTGTTGGTGTCATAAGGAGTACTTGTATTTTCACTCAAGGTTTGATTAGAGCAAAGTGAAGCTCTATCAAATTCTTTTCTTGAGGCTATAAGTGGGTCAATGCCAAGCCCCTATAGCTTTCTTTTGCATGGTGTGTGGTGTTTCTTGCAGCATTTCTTTCATGGTGACTCTTGTTGATGAGTAATTTTCTTTTCATGTTGGTGGTGATATTTTTTCATACAATCTTCCATTGGTGATATAAGGTGATTGTTTACTTCTTCTGGTGATATAAGGTGCTTTCTTTAATGCTTGGAGCTATAAGATTTGCATAATACACATCTTCTGGAGTTACAAGGTGTTTATTATTTTTTTACAATGTCTAAAGTTATAAGTCTTTTTAATGAATCTGACAAGTTGGAAGGATCGAAAAATTATAAATTTTGGAGTCGTCATATTCAAAGCACTCTTATTTACAATGAATTGTGGAAGGGTGTCTATAATGCTAAGCCTACCAAACTAACTAATCATGATCAGCTTGCAAAGTGGGAACTAAAAGATGAAAAGGCCTTAGCATTGATTCACAGTACTGTTTCTGATGATATTTATGTGCATATTGAAAATAGTTCTGATGCGTGGTCAGCTTGGAAGACATTGAAAGATTTATTTGATTCTCAGAGTGAAGTTAAGAAAATTGATCTTCAATTGAAATTGTTTCAACAAAAATTGTCTTCAGGAGGTGATGTCATGGAGTACATTTCTATATTAAAAAATATCAAACAAGAAATTTCAAGAGCTGGTTTTGATCAAATTGAGGACAGCATGATGGTGACCATTTTGATCGCAGGTTTGCCTGAGACATATAAGCATTTTTTGGAAACTTTACAAATTACAAATAAATTGGATAAAATTTCTTTTGATGAACTAAGTGAATTACTTGCCACACATGAAAAAACTTTTGGTAAAACAAAGCAAGCAGGAGAAGATGTTTTGGTTGCAAGTACTAGCAAACAGTCTCCAGGTAATCATCAAAAAGGCAATGATCAGAAAGCTTTTCAAAATTCAAATAGAGGTCGTGGTCAGGGTTTTGGAAGAGGAAGAGGCCACGGAAGAGGAAGAGGAAGAAATCAAGGAAGAGGTTCTAAAGAATTTGAAAGTACACAGTCACATTTTTCTGGAAGAGGAAGAGGTTCAGGAAATCAACAGGTCTCTGGAAGAGGAAGAGCTAATAAACAGGTCACATGTTTTCGTTGTAATAGAGTTGGACATTATGCTTCAGACTGTAGAGTTTCATTTGAAAAAATTCTAAAAGAAAGAGAATCTAAATAATCTTCATCAGCGACACATTATGCTCATGCAGACGGTAGTGAAAATTGTGAATATGTCTTTACAGCACTTGGACAATCAGAATCAATGGATTTTGTTCAAGTTCATCAGTTGGAATCAGTGAATTTTGTTCAATCTTCTTATTGTTTCAAAAATGATTTTGAAGATGCTTGGATTATGGATACAGGGGCTACTCAGCATATGACATATAGGAAATATTTCTTTTGGAGTTATGAAGATTGTCCTTTAAATTCAATTTTTCTTGCAGATGATTCTATTCATTTACCACAAGGAAAAGGAACAGTTAAGGTTGATTTGCCTAGAATTGGAGAAAGATTGATTTCTAATGTTTGGTATGTGCCTACATTTAAGAAATTTTTGTTGTCTTTAGTTGTCATTCGCCAATTAGGACATCAAATTGTAATGGAAGATGGTATCCTTTTTGTTAATTCAACAAAGGAAGCATACAAAACAGTTATGACGGGTTATGAAGACGGAAAGCTTCTTAGGATGAAGGGAACAGTAATTCCTAGATCAAAGGAACGTTTGAAGGAATTTGCAGGTTTAGTTGAAACTGATGTTTCACCTATCCGATTGTGGCATATTTGTTTTGGGCACTTGAATGTTGATAGTCTTGTACAGCTTCAAAAACAAGGAATGGTAAAGGGGTTGCCTACTTTTCGGAAGGAAAATGCAAAGTGTGAAGCTTGCATTTATGGCAAACAGAGAAGGATAGCTTTTTCAAAAAGCACTTGGAGAGCAACAAGGAGATTACAGCTTATTCATAGCGATGTTTGTGGTCCTTTGGAAACTTCACTTGGTGGTTGTAATTATTTTTTGTTGTTTATTGATGATTTTAGCAGAATGGTTTGGGTGTATTTTTTGAAGGAAAAATCAGAAGTGTTTGAAAAGTTTCAGTCATTTCAAAATTTGGTTGAAACAGCAACAAAGGAAAAGATTGCTACTTTGAGAACTGATAATGGTGGTGAGTTTACATCAAATCATTTTTTGACTTATTGTCAGGAAAAAGGGATTAAAAGACAGTTGACCAATTTTTATACTCCACAGCAAAATGGAGTATCAGAAAGGATGAATCAGACTTTATTGGGCATGGCTAGAGCAATGTTATTTTTCAAAGGGTTGAAATCATGTTATTGGGTAGAAGCAGTTCATACAGCAGTTTATTTGAGGAATAGATCTCCTTCATCATCACTTGATGGAATAACTCCTTTTGAGGCTTGGTATGGATTCAAACCTATGGTCAAACATTTGAGATTTTTTGGTTCAATTTGTTATGCACTTGTCCCAAAAGAAAAATGAAAGAAGTTAGAGTCTAGAAGTGTTAAGTGCATGTTGATTGGTTATTCTCATGAGAAAAAGGGGTATAGGCTTCTGTCAGATGGAAAGTTTATTGTCAGCAGGGATGTGATTTTTGATGAAACTGAAAGTTTAAGTGTAGAAGAGGTTGAAAAACAACTTAGTCACTTAGAGGAAAAAGTAACTAAGGAACAATTAAGGATGCAACACTTAAATAAGACAAGGAATGAACAATGGTTTGATCTCACTTCAGAAGTACAGGATGATGAACAGGTTGAAGATACTTTGAATTCTTCACAAGCTAACTTGGATGATTCAAATCAAGTTAACATTGAAAAGAAGAAACCAAAATGGGCAACTAAGTTACTTCAGGATGTTAAGTCTGATGAAAAAGGCAAAACAGGTACAAGGAGTTCTAATACGGGTTCAGAAAATTTTGCTCTTTTAGTTGTTGAACCAACTACTTTTAATGAAGCAGTTGAGTATGATGAATGGAAAATGGCCATGCAAAGTGAGTATGATGCAGTAATGAAGAATCAGACTTGGAAAATAGTTGATTGTCCACATGATGTTAAACCCATTGGTTGTAAGTGGGTTTACAGAATTAAGTACAAAGCAAATGGAGATATTGATAAATATAAGGCAAGATTGGTGGCAAAGGGTTTTGCTCAGAAAGAAGGGATTGATTATGAAGAAACTTTTGCTCCAACAGCGAAATGGAATACTATCAGGATTGTGCTAGCTTTAGCTGCACAAAATGGATGGAAAGTGCATCAAATGGATGTAAAAAGTGCATTTCTAAACGGTGATCTACAAGAGGATGTTTATATGACTCAACCTCCTGGTTTTGAGGTTCCATGGAAAGAAAATCAAGTTTGTAAACTAGTTAAGGCATTGTATGGATTGAAACAAGCTCCCAGAGCTTGGTATGCAAAAATGGATGCCTACCTACAGAAAGTTGGTTTTCTTCGTAGTGAGTCAGATGATACTTTGTATGTTCGAATCCAGGAAAACAACTTAGTCATTTTGGTTATGTATGTTGATGATTTGCTCATAACAGGTAACAATAATGATCATATATTTCAGGTTAAGAAAGAACTTCAAACAGGTTTTGAAATGACAGACTTGGGTTTACTTCATTACTATCTTGGAGTTGAAGTAAAGCAGCAGGAAGGGAGTATATTTATTTCTCAAGCTAAGTACATATATGGATTATTGAAGAAGTTTGGAATGGAGGAATGTAAACCAGCGATTACTCCCATGGAGCAAAATTTAAAACTTTCTAAGTTTGAAGGGGGGGAACTTGTAAATTGTACTGGATATAGACAGTTAATTGGATGTTTCATTTACTTGATGAATACTTGTCCTGATCTATCTTATGCAGTTAGCATACTTTCTAGATATATGCAGGAACCTAGAGAAAGTCATTGGAATGCAGCAAAAAGTGTGTTAAGGTATCTTCAAGGAACAAAGGATTTTGGACTTGAGTTTAAAAGAAACAAAAATTTCAAGCTTGTTGGCTATTCAGATGCGGATTTTGCTAGAGATGTTGATGACAGGGAATCTACTTCAGGTTACTTAATGAATATGGGATCAGCTGCAGTGGCATGGAGTTGTAAAAAGCAGGATACAATTGCAAATTCTACAGCAGAAGCAGAATATATTTCATCTTGGGAAGCTGCTTGTGAGATAGTTTGTTTAAGAAGGATTTTGCAAGACCTCAAAGTTGATCAGAAAGAAGCAACTTCATTATTTATTGATAATCAGTCAGCAATCAAGTTAGCCAAAAATCCTATTTTTCATTCAAAAACTAAGCATGTGGATACTAAGTATCATTACATTCGGGCTCTCGTCGTCAAACAAATCATCAAGCCAAAGTATTGTCCATCAGAAGATCAAACTGCAGATATTTTTACAAAATCTCTTGGAAGGGTCAAATTTGATAAGTTTAGAAATGAACTTGGTATTTGTTCAAAAGAATTTTTGGATCAAAGGGGGGATTGTTAGGAATTATGATCCAAAAATGTAATAAATAGAAGTTTAGTTTAATAAATGTAAAAGGGCATCTACACACTCACGTGATTATGTGAGGTGTCCCTTAGTTAGTTTTGGTAACGGTAAATTAGTTGTTACTCTTTGGATATTTAAATCCATCGAGTTTTCCATGTGAGGTAATCTTTCGGGATTTATCCCTCACATCTCTGTGATGTAATTATTTTCCTTCTTCATTAATAAAGTTATGTGTCTGAGGACACTTTGTCATGTTGCAGCGCTGAAACTATTCAAAATCATAGTAAATCTTTGATTAAAATCTTGTACTTTTCCATTCGCAAAGACAATAACTCTTTCATGAGTGAAGCCAGGGTCTTTTGGTTACCAAAATTATTCAAAAAAAAAAATTCAAAGCTGTCCCAATATGCTATAGAAACAGTCTATAGGATAAAAAACCATGATGATGCTCTAGGTTCAAAATTATATGGGAATAATCTGCACACCACATCCTCATGTTCTACATTGAGCAGATTTAAAGCGAAGTAAAATCTCTTTAGGTGATCATCAGCAGAGATTCCTTTTCCAGGATCAAACTTAGGTAGCACTCACTCCGGATGCTTAGGAAAATCATGCAAAGGAGCAGCTAAGTTGTGTGGTCCTCTAGCTCTCCATGCAAGTGGTAGATTGGCATTGTGAGCCATGTTAGCAATGAGCCTAGGAATTCGAGGTGAGTGTGGGGGTGTGAGCGTAGGTAAAAGTGTTTGTATGTGTGGAGAAGTGATTGACTCTTGAGAATTAGGCCTCAATTGATTGATGGGATTTGGTATATCTTGTAATGATAAATCAACTAATTCTTCCAAAGATTCCACAAGCACAAAATCCCTAATTTGCACAACTTGTCGTCTAGGAGCTTGTCTTCTAGGTAGTAAAGGTACCACCGATAATCCTCCAAGTTTTCTCATGTATGATCTAGTGTGTCTCCTGAAATTATATACTTCTGTGTGAGGAAAACATACAAACGTTCAGTATGATCAATTTCAGAATCAAACTTTTCTTGATACTCAATTTCAAAAATTAATTATTCTAGTTGGGTTGTTTCAAATGGAGACCCAGAGAAATTTCCTTGTGAAAACCGGTTTCCTCTTCGATCCATGCACTGGTGGCACTCCTTCTAGTGCCAATAATGTTGATTCCTGGAAAATACTAACATCGACAGTAGGTATTCTCCCCAATGAATAACCCCAATTAGCTCATTCATTGTTTGGAATAGGGAATTTGTCTGGTTAATGGTCCGGCTACCATGGATATGTTTGTTGAATTTACCGGTTGTGGCCCGGCTCTCCATTTATATTTTATGTTTTATTTATGAGTATGCAAGTTCTCTAATATAATTTATGCATAACCTATAATTGATAGGAAGAATCCTCACAAGTGATGCGCAGGTTCTTATCTCCTGTCTTATCACTTCTACCTTATCAATCAACTAATCCTACTCTAACTTAACTAATCTATCCTTGCAAGGAGCGAGTTTTCATGAAAGTAATATCTGAGAATGTTTATACAAATCCAACAGATAGCTATTTAGATAAAGTATTTTCATTCACAGAAGAAATATACAAAGATAGCTTTGATGAAAATTTATATCCATTTATTACTCTTATATCACATAGACAATGTGCATAGACAAGTAAAACCATTCATTACCATCAAAATAATTCAATAAATTTAGAAATATCTCACAACATGAGTATGAATACAGAAATAAATAATTATGATCTGTCATCCAAAACATTCCATGCAAAAATCCATGCAAGCTTTACCCAACAAAGAGGTCTTTCGCATTAGCAGAAAATTAGTTTTCTTACAAAATGTCTCCATCTTCTATTTCACTAGAAAAAAATCCCCATTCTAATCCCTTTTCCCCTTTATTTATCTTACAAGAGAAATTTTCCTCACATGACCAATGACTTCACCTACTCTTCGACTCTTGGATTTATAAAATTTATCTTTTGTTCATGCACAACCAAAAATAGATTATTATTTACAAATTATATTATTCTTCCAGTGGGACCTATAAGCTAGAAATATAACTATCCCACAAATCAGTTTCATGAAAAATTATATTACGTTATAGAGGCTCTAATAATTTTAAAGAGATCTCATGAATGTATAATTATTTCCCCACACTAATTACTCCTTTAGTAGCTCTTTTATAACTTTCCTCCAGAAAATAAGCATTCACATATGCTTGTCCTATGTGTTGTTTGAGATCGTCTTCATTAAGCACGTCCAGTTTCTTGCTGTACTCTAGATCTTCTTTTAATCTATCTTTCAATTCGGTTAGACGTTGGTCTTTGGTGGGTAACTCATATATATCTTAGGCCACTGAGATATGGCATTTCTCGTACAATTGACAAATGTCTTTGTAAATTCCTTGCCACTTTGAGATAGACTTTGGTACTTTTGCTTGTATCTTCCTGGCATCTTTTCTGCATCTGTCTAGAAGAGATATGTCTAACTTGAGTTCTGCAGTTGTCTTGTTCGGCAAGTGATCAGGGAAGTTTGTATTTTCTCCTTTCCAATCCATCAACTTTTTCAATTTCTGAAAATTACTGACTAATTTATGTCTTACAGTAAAAGCGCCTGCAGAAATATCCTTCATCCTGTCTATCATCTTTTTCATTTTATAAATTTCTTCAACCAACAATTCTTGCGAATGGAAGATTTGTTCCTGTATTTTACAGGCATGCTCATAGAATGGGGTCATGTCTTGCTTCTAATTTTGAGCAAATTTTACATACTCCATCAGAGATTCCTTTTCATTTATTAACTCGTCGACCTGGGACTATAAAACCTCCTTCTCAACAATAATCTCATTTGCGTACACTTGTAAAGACTAATTTTCTCTAACCAAGGATTCCACCTGCTGATTTTTTAATTTGATTTTCTTCCAATTCATTAATTCAAGAATAGAAATCATTTTGCTCTCCTTCCATGATTATAAGGTGCACATTTAGGGCATCATTTTCAATCTCCAATTCGTGATAATCTAGAAGTAATTTCTTCTTTTCCGATTCCACCGTATCATGTTTCTTCTTCAATCCAATTCCCTCAGCTCTTGATTTTGCTAAGTTATCCTTCAAATTCAAAAAAATTTATTTGCTTCACTCCAAGTCATTCATCAACTTGTCAACATTGTAGGCATTTCCCTGAGCGGTTGCTATGTTTACTAAAGTTGTGAATTTGGGATCTTTGTGGGTTCCTTCTACTAAGGTACTTTCCTGAATAGTTACTACATCCGGATGAGCGCCCATTTTCAACCTTTTCTCCATTCTTCTCAATATCAGCTTCCGCTTGGGGTCAAAAACTATAGTCTCCAATTTTGCTACAGAATGCTTCTTCGAAGGAGTAAAAGGTGTGAGCCCAAGCTCAATTGTAATGCCCCATTTTGACCCTTTTGGTATATTGGCTTTTAATGTAAATATTGTGTAAATGCGATGTATGTTTTCCTAGCGTGGAGCTCTAGTCCAAGGCCCCGCTAGTGTATGCTCGGATTTTATTTAGAAGGTAAGTATTTGATATTTTACTACCCATGTGCTATTAAGCCATGAAATATTGTAATTTGATGTAAATATTAATATTTCAATAAAATATCAAAACTAGTTGTGGAAGCAACTAATGAGAAGGGACCATGTGTATTCCACTAGGGAGTGGGAGGGGGTTGTGGGATTGAACCATAGGCTTCCAAATGTCATCTTGTGAACCCATTTGACTTTCTTTGTTGTCATTTAATTCAGTTGTAAGAAAGTTGTTGAGAAATCAGTCCATGGCTTCAATGGAACATGGGTAGCCCATAAATTCATATGGTAGGTATGAGCTTCGTTTCTTTGTCCCACAAGTCACTCTACCTCATGGGAATTCGTTCCTCCTCATTCTCATTCCATTGTTGAACACCCAAGCTTCAGTTTTCATCCATTACACATGCCCAACAGTGAGACAAACCAGAAATCGCAACTGTGAATTAACCCACATTTTGAAGTGCCATAAACACCCAGAATTTGGTATTGATAGTAAAATCCAATGGGGGATTCATATATATGAACCTTGGGGCGAAATTGAGAGTATTAGATACCCCGAAATCCATTGGAAAACCCAATTTTTATAGCCCAAAAATCCAATTATGGGATTGAGTTATTTGGTCACCGAATTGTGAAAATCCAAGAGTGAATGATAGAACAGAGGATCGGATTGCTTGATAAACACAGTGAAGATTAGAATCTCAAGGAATTAACAGCTTGGACCTTTCTATGCCCACCCAGAAGAGCACTGGAGGGAAGGGACTCCTGAGGGATTGTGCAGCAAAGAAGGGGACCTTCCTTGTGTTGGGTGTGGTAGGTATTGTGGGTGTCATGACTGTTTGAGTTTAGTTGAGATGTTTGTAGCTCTGTGGTTGAGCTCACTAGCTTAGCATCCTCCTCATGTGTCTCTTGCATGCTTGATAAACCCAACCGGGTGTTGGATTAGCATGATTGGTTGTGTAAACCCATGCCTATTAGTGAGCCTGTTTAGTTCCTCCATAGTGGATACACATCCCATCTCGGCGGTGTTCTCTCAGATGAAAGAATATAGGCTGGACAAAGTCCTATGGTTGGGTGGAACATTGCTCTCACATAGCCAGTTGTTAGACAATTTCATCTTAAAGATAAGTATTCTCTGTGGTTTGAATTATGTTAATTTTGTGCTCTGCAATGTTTAATTTGATGATTGTGATTGATGTGTTGAATGCATGATGTAGTTGTGTGAGGATAATGTTTATTTCCTCTATATTTAAATTGAGTATGAATCTGCACACATAAGTTTTCAATTATTATGAAGTTGTTAGTAATGAACGGGGCTGAGCTTTACGTTTAAGGCTCGAGATGTTAGTCATGTTTACTCCCTTGCACTAGATTAATGAAAAGGGGATTTGACAGAGTGGTATCAGAGCCCATGTTGTAGCATTGGGACTGCTTGGGCCAAACTTTGAGTTTACAAGCAGATATTAGAGTGTTTCAGTGTGGTATTGATCAAGTTTTGGGCAGCATTTTGATTGGGAAAATTTCTGGATTAGATTTCTCAAGTGTGGAAGAGGATCACATCATTTCATAGTTCTCTCCAAGAGCTTTCCAATGGTACCAAACTCGCCTTATTTGGTTAAGGAACAAGGAAGATATGAGCCCCGCAAGTTGCCGGAACAGAGGTGTTTCCGCAATTGCGGATTGCAGAAACGAGGATTTCCAAATTTTGCGTTTTGGATTTCCACAATTCCGTACCTGCAATTGTGGATTGCAAGATTGCGGGAACATTAAAGTTTTGGATTTTGTATTTGGCATTTATGTACCCGCGGTACGAATTGCGGATTGCAGGATTGGGGGATTGCAGAAAGAAGTATTTTCGGGTTGGAAAGTTGGCATTTTCGCACCCGCAGTACGGATTGCGGGATTGCGGAAAGGAGTATTTTCCAAGTTGGAAAGTTGTCATTTCCGCACCCGTAGTACGGATTGCAGGAATGTAGGGTTGCGGAACCTACGGATTGCAGAAAAAGAAAAAAAATATAGAGCCCGAAATTTGACTTTTGGATAGCAAGAGCATGCAGAGTTAGAATTGAATGAGTTCAGTGGCATTCTAAGACCATTAACGAAGGCCATGAAAGGTCCAGTTAATATATGGAGCCCATTATGCTCCAATTTGGCCTAAAATTGGAATTAATGGCTTTTAAAAATTGGTGTCCCGGCGCTTGATAAAAGGTCGGATTGAGCTGAAAATGATATGGAATAGTCATGGAGCAGGAAAAGTGTTAATTTGGGAATCTTGGAGCCAAACTCCAAAGGATGTGGAGTCAAGGTGAGTGAGAAAGCCAAAAAGCACTATTCTGGGCCACTTTTTGGAGATTTTGAAAAGCTTGCAGTGCATGAAAGTGACCTTAGATGAAGGATTCAAGAAATTTACTGAACTCAACATTTCATATTCTCATTAAAACAGACAATTCACATTAGACAAATATTTTCTAGAAATCACAGTTTGGGAGATAACCATTTTTGGCCCAAAATTTGAAATTTTGGAAAAAGTTAAAAGTGAAAAGTAGTCAAACCCATAATTTTATAGAAGATGAATGGTGCATCGGAAAAGAGATACACAAGTTTATGATTGTTCCATGTTGTATGGAATAACTTCGCCCAGTAGAAAAGTTTTGCTGAATCTTTCTAGATTTGCTTCTATAGGTGGTTGATGTTGGCAGTTGAGGATATTTTGCAACTGTGTAAAAGTGCAGAATTTTGGTAAAAATTGTCATTTTTGAAGTAATGTAGTTTCCACACCTGAAGTCGGAATGGATCACGTGGATAGGAATTGGAAATATTATCCAACAGGGAACAATGGTGCATAGCCATAATTTGAATGAGATTATCATACATCATAGATGTGTAGAGCGGAAAAGTTTCAGTGACTGTTTTGACAAATTGTGTCAATATTGGTAATTTCTAGAATTGCATGATGGGGCAAGGAAATGAAGGCATAATAGCTATGTGAATTATTACATGAGTTTAATTATGTTAAATATTAATGTTGTATGCTTCTATATGCATTCCTAAGATGTCTAAAAAATATTTCTATAATGCACAGTGCTTGCAACTCATAAGATTTGAATAGTTGTAGCAGAGAGCAGCATACAAGGAAAAGGGTCTCCAAAGGAGAATGGTGACCATAAATGATGCTCGGGATCCTTATGAGCATGAAGAGGATGTGCTAGGAGAAAATGTGCAAGAATGGAATGCTGAGACTGAATCCAATGGGAGAAGGGAGAAAATAACTCCTCAAAATTTGGTTGAGACCATGGTAAGCTTCAATGAAAGGCTAATGAAGGCTCAGGAGGAACAGAACCAAGTCAATGATGCTATTTTGCAGAGCTTCACTGATATAAAATAGAGGATAAACCTTGGTTCTAACCCAAGCAATGTAGGTGAGGAAGGAAGAGATGCAGTGAATCACTCTAGAGGTCGTTCTAGGAAGAGGACTCCAAGCCCAAGGAAGAGTCCTGTGAGCAAGAAGCATAGAACACCTTTCTCAAGATCTTCTTCCACCAATTCATGTGACTCCATAGGTTCTCGAAGAAGTCCAAGGAATACTTCTAGCATATTTTAGGGAAGGATGTAGTGCTCTGGTTTTTACGGCAGAGCACTATGTAAAATTTCACGTTTCATTTTCTACGTTTTAAACTTTATCAGTTTATGGAAGTGAATTTCTAAGAATTACTATGTGCCTAAATAATATTTAGTGTGCTGTGGTGTTTTCACTAACCTTACATTCGTAATTTAAAATAAACAAACATATCGTTATTTTCTTTTCAACAATCATGTTCCAGCATAAGAATAGGTTTCACAACTTAGTAAATCAGTAAAATAGCAGTAAATCAGTAAATAGTAAGTTTGCATGTTTACAGTAAGATTTAGCATAATAGTAAATAACGGAAATTACCTGATGCTGATGCTAACCGTAAGTTGTAGCAGGTTGTGTAACCCCTTAGACAGCCAAATTGAAGTGTCCACCCTACCGACCAGCTATAATCTTGCTGGCCCTTGGAAATCAAAGGATTTCCAAGCCCCCGAGCCCACAATCTGATAATCCCGAGAGCAGTCTTTCCTTCTATTCTCAAAATCTTTCTGTTCGCCAAGCTTTCTGTTCTCCAAACTTCTTTTCTTCCCCCAATCAAAAAAACCTCCCCCACCTTCAACCTTCTCCCCCTCTATATACATGTCCATCCTCGAGAAGACCTTGGGCTTACTCCACCGCCCCAAACTCCCCCTCTCGAGCCCCTCAAACCTTTACTCCTTTCCCTAGTTCATTCATCCACGTCTCATTATAAAAATGTATAATTAATTACTCTTATGGAAAATTCCTTTGGTTTTGGATTGACGGTCGTAATTATTTATTACGGTGGGAATTATCACCCCAAGGTTATCCATTCGGGACAAGTTTCATTAAATACAAGTCTATCCGCCATCCTTGATATTTTAATGTTATTAATGTAATTAATAAAATATTATATAATTAGTTGCCCCCTTGTCAACTTGGACATGATGTGTCTTAATGATCCACCTTATCCGTCGAGACTACTTAGCTTGAGGTTTAAATTCCAAGATTAACATTGAATAATTAAATATCCATTTTCCATTACATCACGTTTATTCCAAAAATGATTATCTTATTATGGCTAACTTTTGAAATGGAATTAATCACACAATATTAATTTATAAATCAATATTTTAAATCTTACTTATATTGCATTGGTTACGATGGGGATATAAATGTTTACTGGAATATCATTTATTAATTAATAATAATAATTAAATCACCCTTTGACAATAATAAAAGGTGAATCAATCATAGTATTCTTAATTATTTGTTCATCACATGGGTACCCTATCATCAACATAGCATCCTTGTTCTTATAAACAAAGCACTTGTGAGGGCTTAAACAATTTTACTAAATACTTAGACACTATCATTACCCTATTCACACCAGTTCTTCTATGACAATGTTAACTGACGATACTTGTCTTAGTTTATTATTACAATGTTTTCATATAATTACTAATTCACTTATTTACACATTGACAACCTAACCATTCATTACCTAAGTTGATTGATGTATCCTTAACTGAGTTATCTATGACATTTATACTACTATTCAAGCATGACAAGTATGTTATACACCAGTAATATTGTACACGTACAAGGTGTGCATGCATGGCCAGTGTATGCACATGTTGGACATGTACTATAAACAAACCCCATTCCGCCTATGCATACTTGCTAACTAACCATAGTATCTACCCCCATGCAGAAGAGCAAGCATAATCTATAGTATAATTACTTTAACATCCTCGGTTATTTAACAGTTACCCCTTTACGATTTAACATCATTGTCTTTATGTTTACATTAGTTTAATCAATCAAGTACAGGAAGGGTGCCTACTTCCACTAACTCGGAATCAAGGAATACTAAACCCCCAACAGTGCTAACTAACACATCCTCCCATTCATAACCTACGTCCAGCATCCTCCCTATCCTTCCTCTGCTAGTACAACAGTGGATGTCGGACTCACCGATCTGACCACATAGAACTTGAGAGCGATAGCGTCGACTGAACAGCGGACCTATCTGTTATGTGGAATTCTGCCCTACGGATAAGTCAAAACTCCCTTAGGCTAAAGTAGGATCTAACTAACTCTAGGCTAAGAACAGACAAAACAAATGCAACCTTGAATCCCTAGATCTAACATACATTTCAGTATTAAAATGCTGAAGAAAATAGAAGGGATTTAACTGACCTTATGTCCAAGTGCTTTGTCTTTGGTATTTGCTCCAAGCTCCGAGTCTTCACAAATGAACCTGTTAAAGAGTAACCAAAACACAAGTATGCACTATTCTCTAGCAATCTGAAACATGAGTTAGGATCTAAATCTATGAAAGATACAAATCATATGATTAAAACAAGATTAACACAAATGATTTGGGAAAACAAGACAAGTTATTCCATTACAACTTGAAGATTACTTACAAAGGGTGCTTGATGCCCAAGCCAATCCTCCAACTCCAAGTGTATTCTCCTCTTAGCTATCTCCACAATGCTGCAAGACCATAAGTTTGGTGCTCTCAAGAGTCCTCCTCCTTCCCAATGGCATGCCTCTCTTTTATAGTGAATGGTGAGGTTAACCAACAAGAGAGATGAGTGGATCTAAGGAGGGATAAGTGGATCAGGGTTTCTAATCGAAGGAGGTGAGTTGGGATCGAATCAAGGAACCCAATCTTCCATCATCTTCGAAAATACAAGATCCCACAAGTCAAGGGCAAAAACTATTAAAAGGGTGCCGCGCTTTGCAAATGATACAGAGCGCGGCACTGTGCCGCGTTTTGTCAAGCTGGCAGGACGCGGTAGTGTATGGAAATAAAGTCCAAGGTGGGTCAAAACTTGGCAGGGTGGATTTACCTTCAAGGTTGACTCATCATCTGTCTCTTCTGGATGGTTCAAAACAGTAGGGAAAGTGTCGTCGAAATGTGTTGTGATGGGGATGCGACACCGTGAAATATAGAGGTATAACAGATGCCCCCTAAAGTGTGAGGTCAGAAGGGACTGATGGCCGAAAGACTTTACGAATAAAATGTGCAGAGATAGCATCGAGGAGAGCGACACGGAGCTGAAATGGAAACAAAGTGTTAGATATACCACCGAGGCGGGCATTCCCATGCTCGGAAACAAATGACTCAAAACATGGCTGCCGACCAATACATTGCAGATCCATGAGTACTGAGATAATGTAAACTGTGGACAGATCATGGCTACTATGAACAATCGTAGATCCATGAGACAGTAATGACACAGCCACGACCAATACAATAAGTGGATCTGTGTGACAATACAAGAGACATCTCCATCGCAGCCTGGACGCAGTCAAGATGCAGTGATGCACCCAGGGTCTTCTACCCGACCGCATAAAGATACGAATCTAACCATGTGATTACAAGATGTTGAAGTCGAACATGGAAGAAACCATTTGATTACCGGTCAATGATGTGGACCGTTAACAAATGCGAGGGAGATCACCAATAATGACAATGATTCCCAAGGTATCAATAGTACATCTCAACGAAATACGAATAAATGAGTTGATGTCGAGCATTCGAGAGATTGCTTGATCAGAGGTCAATGATGTGAACCTACTGTCAAACACGAGGAAACCTGCCATTGAGGCATGCAGGTACCAAGGTACTAATGGTTGATTTCTAAGTCCAATTCCTGGATAGTGATTTGGTGTCGACAGGAATAGACTCGTCGAAGGTGGGCAATGATAATTCCCACATCATCGACACGAAATCGGCACATAGGATAGGATGATGAAGTAATGGAATATGTACTGACACAGCGGAGGCCTGACACAGTGAATGACTCGATACAATGCAACCCTTTGAACATATAACGGCATGTAACAAGACTTAGCAGCAGGGATTATTGATAAATAGAGGATAGACACCGGATGAGTGGACTCGTGGCCAGGGAGACGACCCATAATGATGACTATGACTCAATGAAAGACGGATACCCCAAATATAGACAAGAGATGGACACATGCCATGTTCAAAGGTAACGACTGACAAGCTGCCATAGATAAACTTGACTTGTTCCCCCATATTTCCCCGACATGATGGACGAGTACCTTTTTCTTGTTTTACGAGCTTGAAGAGGATAACAGATGCTCGGTGTAGCTCATCTTGTGGATGAGTCCAATCTCACATATTTTACGAACCTGAGAAAGGAGGGGTTCGTCCCAAAGTGGGTCCTTCGATGTTAATATTTTAACGAGTCCAAGGAAGGAAAACTCGGTAGTTTTTCATATTTAGAGAGCCTAAAAAACTTAAAGGAAGCTCCATAATGTACTTTTTCGTAAAATTTAGTCTCTCGATCCCGAAAAAGTGTAAAACGATTCCCGAGAGAACTCTCCCAGCCGAGATTGACTGAGGTATACCTTTCTCGTAAATAGTCTAGACGGGCCGAAAAAGGGGTAACCTATCACCGAATAGACGACCTTTCAAATACTTTTACAAGTGTGAAAGAGTCAAGATCACTTGGCAATCTTTTCAATTTTAAGGAGTCTGAAAAGAGCTTAACTATGGACTCCTATGGTCTTTTTCGTAAAAATTAATTATTCTGGCCCGAAAAAAGAATAAAATACAACCAGGATAATACTTTCCTCATCGTTTAACGAGCATGAGTAAAGCTGACCGTACTCGACACCGTTTACTTGCGTTTGACAAGCACGACACAGGTGTGAAAGCGCTTGGAATCTTTTTCAAGTTTTAAATCCAGAGCACGAAAAAGATAAAGTGGGCTCAATATGAAGGTCAAACTACGAACAAATACCAGTATGAATGCATCCCATTTTTACCGCAGATCCTGTCAATAAATGCTCAAAAATCGGGCATTAGTAATATGAATAAGGGTTTATTAATTTTGAAATAGTAATCAATTAATTAAAAAATGTGAAAAAATGCTATATAAAGCATGGTAAAAATAGAAATTACTATTCATTTGTGATTTTTACCCAAAGGAGACATTTTTACCCATTTTGGAGCAAAATTTCAAGGATCGATACCGAGAGTTCTGGGACACCATTTCGACCGCCGTCTGTGCCAGGTAAGAGTGCTTGAACCCCTCTTTCATTTCATGCAAGAAATTTTTACTTTCACCAGGGAAAAATTAATTTTTTGGCAAGCCCTTTTGGCAAGAATCGCCTGCCGTACTGCCGCGTGGGACCCCTATCGTGAAACGCGGCACTGTTCAACAGTGCCGCGCTGTAACTCCAAAAGGAGGCACGGCACTGTGGAATGCCGCGCGGCATGGTGTCCTCCAGGCGCGGCACGTGCGAAAATTGAGTTCAAAAAATCAATTTTTCCTCAAATTTTTGCTAGAAGCAAGTTGTTAAATAGCCACTAATTACTTTGTTTGCCTTTTTGCAGGGATTTGCAACTTGTTTGAGGCAAAATGGTGAGTTGGAAAGAGAGGGAGCATGAAACGGATGATTTTAGGGCCGAAAATCACTTACCCACCGTGACCGCATTGAGAGAATGTGGTTTGCTAAAGTTTTTCAAGACTAAAGGGATCCGCCAACAACCCAAACTACTTACTCACCTCATTCAATTGTGGGATCCTGATATCGAAGCTTTCCGAGTAGGAGAGCACGTGCTTGAAATTCAACTTGAAGACATCTACTTCCTCACGGGCCTCTCGAAAAGAGGGGCCCGGCCGAATCTTACCGGGTACAGTGCTTCAGACTCAAGCACGGATGATTTAATTGCTCGATATTGTCAGGTGGGTTCGAGTAAGAAGAGTGGGAAAGTGGCCATAAAAGAGGTCACAAATCTTCCTTTCAAAACTTTGCTATTCACTATTACACGTGCAGCAGGAAGCGTGAGCCCACATCAGGCAACCCGCACGCAGGTAAATCTCGCAGCAGAGTGCATGGGAGGAACGGTCTTCAACTGGTGTGATGCAGTGCTGTCCCATATGAAGGAACAGGTGCACAAATGTAGAACTGGGAAAAATACCCAGTTTGGCTATGGGAGTATCTTGGTCACTTTCTTCCTGGCAAGGGTGCCATTACTGCGTCCGCAGATATCTATGCATCCTCGCCCACCTACTGAGCCATGGATGGCTCGATGGAGCGACTATGCCGGGCGCCTTGGAGGGCCTCAGCGGCTAGCTTTTGGAGAGGACTTCTTCTCTTGGCTAGAGGAGCAGATAATCATGATCGACGACTATCCCTATTCAGGGGTAGATTTCCGCGAGGATATTGACTTGGCTTTGCCAGAAGATGATGACTGGGACAACTCCGGTATGACCTTCATGGATATGTATTTTTTCTTTTTGAATATTTAATTTTTAATGCTTTTTTAGAATGTGTAAAAGACTTCTAATGTATATTCGTATGCATGTTGCAGACCGTGGACCACAACGACCAGCTGGATATTCACCACTACGTCGTGGCGGTGTAGATCGTCAAGCTGATCCTGTCGAAGAAGAAGATGAAGATGAGGCAGGAGGTGTGCGGGATATTGAGAGGAACCTGCAGGGATTGACCCATGGGATCCCTGCTATGCGGATGGACGATGTCCCCTACCACCTCCAAAGGCATACTGTGGGTGTGCCTGGACGTATTAGTCGACTTCTTCGCAAGGTGGTTCGAGCCGTGATGTGTTACCACCATCAGCGGGAGGAGTCCGATGAGGGACATGATAGGTCCCCTAGATCTCCATAGATGGTCTTTCGATCTTTTTGCGGCATGTACACGATATGTAGGCTTTGAGGGCCAATTTTTGTATATGGGATTTGATCCCCAATTTTGTCTTTGACACAAACTTTATGTATTTTTTTTGGAAAAAACACTTTTATATACAGTGATATGGACCTATTTATGATCTAAATATTTACAATGACTTGTGCATTTTAATTTTTTATGATGTGTTTATGTATGGGCAAGATGCCAATCCAAAATGTAATTAGCCAATGAATCGGCAATACAATTGAATTCTCTCGGTATGTGTTGATATGTGATAAAATCAAATGACCGTTCCAAGAGGCGTACTCTTCGAAATAAACGAAGTAATGTAGGATCGCGAACTGTGTAAACACGGTTTAGATGAGAAACCACGAGTTGGGAATCTAAAAAGACCAATAAGGAGTCAATCTCGAGTGAGGCAACCTCAGTTAAGAGACCAATGACTGCGTGGTACTCTGCGATATTATTGGTTGCGGGACCTAAACAAATGGCTCCTGAAGAAATTAACTCGCCAGTGGGGGAATAGATCACCCATGCTGCGGAAGCGAGATTCCGGGTATGTCGGCTTGCACCGTCAGCGAATCCAAAGTAGGTAGACATCTGCGCATAAAAGCACGAGTCAAAGTAAGAGTAGATACATAAGATCCACGCGCACACTAAAAATAAAGCAAAAAGCAAACTAAGTACATTATGTACAAGAATTAACCCGCGTGGGGTAACTTCACGCGTAGAAACACTTGAGGTATAGCCCGTTGCGGGGCCGTGCCAATGGCGTACCATCACAGTCGACTAGTTCATAGGCTCCTTTTTCTAAGACACGTTTTATGATGAAGGGGACGTACCACATAGATTCAAGCTTGCCTTTTCCAAGTTTGTCATGCATCTGATCATATGTAAGTACAAGGTCACCTTCATTAAAGATCCGAGGTTGAACGGATTTGTCATATTGAGCTTTGACGCGTTTTTTGTGAGCTTCATTAGCCAAAGCGGCGTCGCGGTGGGTTTCATCTAGCTTGGCTAGGTATAGAAACCGTTCTTCTTCGGAAGTAGTGTGTGGAAGTAGCTCTATGGCTATCTTGAGTGATGGAATTTCACATTCAATCGGGAGAATGGCTTCCAGGCCGTACACCAATTGAAATGGTGTAAACCCAGTAGCACTTTTCACTGAGGTTCGGTATGCCCACAGTGCTGAGAACAGAGCTGAGTGCCAATTGGATTTTTGGGTACCCACAATGCGCTGAATCATTCGTTTCAGGACCTTATTGATGGCTTCAACTTGGCCATTGGCTTGTGGGTAATACGGAGTTGAGTTTTCGTGGCGAAAACCCAGTTTGGCACTTAGTTCTTCGATCATATGATTCCTAAAATGGGAACCATGATCGGTCACAATAGACTGTGGGACACCGAATCTAGCTATGATATGATTGAATATGAACTGCGCTGCTGTTTTGCCGTCTTCAGCATACGTAGGCATCGCTTCAGCCCATTTTGTAAAATAGTCCACAGCTACTATGACATAGCTATGCCCCCCGGCTGAAGTGGGCTTACAGTGCATAAAATCAATGCCCCATTTGGAGAAGGGGCCGATGGCAATAACAGGATGGAGTGGAGCAGGATGCGAGCGTGCTTTGCTATGAAAGAATTGACATGGCGGACACTTCTTGACTGTTTCAATGCAGTCTTTGAAAATCGAAGGCCTGAAGTATCCCGCTCGCAATATTTTCTGGGCCGTAGCCATCCCAGAGAGATGACCACCACATGCTCCAGCGTGGCAGTCATTGAGAACGCGTTCCGCCTCATCTAAGGTCAAACAGCGTCGAAGGACAGTGTCGACACCACGCCGATACAAAGTATCGTTCACTATAAGGTAGTATTTTGCGTGATGTCTGATACGTCGTCGTTCATCACGGTTGAGGTCGGGACGGAAGCGTTGGGTTTGGAGATATAAGAGAATATCCCCATACCACGGATCAGACGTGCTAATGAGGAACAATGATTCGTCGGGAAGAGAATCAATGGGCTCGGATTGCTCAGTAGCACGGGGCAAGTGACAAATTAACTCAGCGAAGACCAGAGATTTCTTAGACTTGGCTTTGACGAATTCCAAGTCAAACTCTTGGAGGATGACAATCCAACGGGAGTACTTGCCCCCAAGCACTTTTCGTGTGAGGATATAGTACATTGGATTGAAATCGGCGATAAAGGTGGTCCGGCGGAGTAAGATGTAGTGACGGAATCTCTGGACAGCAAACACTGTTGCCAGAGCCAGCTTTTCAACATGTGAGTAGCGAGTTTCAGAGTCGAGAAGACTCTTGCTGAGGTAGTACACCACATGTTCTATGCCGTTATGATCTTCCTGGACTAACACCATACCAATGGTGGAAATCGAGGCTGCGAGATAAAGGATGTAGTCCTGTGTGTAATTGGGGGGGTTGAATCACAGGATCTTTAGTTAAGGCTGCCTTTAAATTGTCAAAGGAGCGTTGGGCTTCATCATCCCATATGAAGGGAACATTCTTCTTGAGAAGCCGCATGTAGCCTTTTGTTATCTCAGACAGATTACAGATAAAACGGCGTAGAAAGTTTGCATGCCCTTGCAAACATTGAAGTTTTGGAATATTGGTAGGTGAAGGCAGGGCTATGATAGCTGCTACCTTTGCGGGATCTAGACGTATCCCGTCTTTGGAGACTATGAAGCCCAACAGTTTTCCGGCTTCTACACAGAAGACGCACTTATGCGGGTTCAAACGTATATTGTAGCGCCGGCACCTTTCGAAAATGGCACTCAAGTGATCTGGATGTTCTTCCCGAGTTCGAGAATGAGCGGGAAGGTCATCGAGATATGGCTCTACGATATGTTTGATGTCATGGAATGCGTAGGACATCGCCCGTTGGAAAGTTGCCCCGGCATTTTTGAGGCCAAAAGGTAACTTCCGATATGCAAAGATCCCCCAAGGGCAGATAAAGGCCGTTTTGTGCTGGTCGGCTGGGAGGATATCGATCTGATTATAGCCAGAAAAGCCATCCATAAATGAAAAGATAACACTTCCGGCACAGTTATCGATGATCTGGTCGATAAACGGAGTTGGGTAGTTGTCCTTGGGACAAGCTTTGTTCAAATCACGGTAATCAACACAGACTCTAA
This sequence comes from Larix kaempferi, assembly GCA_027924585.1. Classification (NCBI taxonomy): domain Eukaryota; kingdom Viridiplantae; phylum Streptophyta; class Pinopsida; order Pinales; family Pinaceae; genus Larix; species Larix kaempferi. Next base: position 25,971,674 of record BSBM01001530.1, on the reverse strand, counting down.
TCGTTCCCTGTTTCTTGGCTACAGGGACGATGTTGGATACCCATTCTGTCAATGGGACAGGATAGATAAAACCAGCACGCAAAAGTTTTTCAACTTCTGCTTTAATGGCGGCTGCCTTACGAGGATGAACGGGTCGAAGCTTTTGCCGAACAGGTCGGGCGCCAGGGAAAGTTGGAATTTCGTGGACCACAATCGACGGGTCGATTCCTGGCATCTCTTCATAACTCCAAGCGAAAACATCGCGGAAAGTTTTAAAGTAGGCATTATAGAACTCCGTCTCGAGAGGAGTACATGTTTTGCCAATGTGTACGTTTTCCACGATACCAGGCTTTACTGAAATGTCGATGGGAGTGGTTGCCATAAGATTGGCCAAGTTTCCTTCAGAAAATACTTCGTCGAGGGAAGTGGGGAACTTGGTTTGAACCATCCCAAGGGAAGCACTGGATTTGGTATCGGGCTCGAGTGACTGAATGGTGGGGAATGAAGATCGATGATGAAAATCTCCCCATGGTGGCTCATTACCGCACATAACCTCTATGATTGATTCGTCGGTGGGAAAAATCAAGTTGAGAGGATCAAACAATGGTGGGCGTGTATGAGTTTCAGTCGAGAGCTGTGCCACTGTGTGATCAGTAGAACAGTCGACCCAATCTGTGGCTGATTGGATCGCGTCATAAGATGCAAGGTTTCTGTTCAAAGGCATGGAATTGCCATAGCCTTGGATCTGAGTAGGACTCGGGATCACCCATGAATCATCAGACGGGGTGACATGTGACGAAATCATGTTGACTGGTTGAAGATGGGTTCCCAGCTCTGGAAAAACTCCAATGAGGGATGAATCCTTCATGAGACCAACACCTATGTCTTGGAACCGGTACCGAGGTTGATCCAATAACGGAACGGTATTGGCGGAGTTCGGATGGGAGTCTGGGATACAGTAATCCAATTGATCAATAGTGACAATTTTCCCTTCATGAGGAAATTGTACAATCCGGAAGACTGTAGATGCTATGGCAGTCATGGCATAGAACCAGTTCCGACCAAGTAGGAGGTTGTAATCCAAAGGTGCATCTACGACTTCGATGTGTACGGATACTGTTTTGCCCCCCAGTTCAACACCGATTGAGGGGATGAGTCCGTATGGTTGAAAACCATGTCCATCAAACGCTCTAAGAGTAGTGGGAGAAGTTGTGACCTCAGGCGAGCCGAGAGCTCTCCAGCAGTTCAAAGACATAATCGACGTGGAAGCACCCTCATCTAACACTGTGCGGTGGATAACATTTCCACGGATTTTCGTATGCACCTGGAAGGCTAACTGGTGAGAAAGCCTAGGTTTAGCGTGCTCCAAGTTAAACATGATGGAGTTTGAAGTATCTGGATCCAATGCCCCCAGTGCTGAAAGTAGGGTTCTACGCTGCGTGGGGCAGTGTTGGAGAACCTCGAGAGTTGACATAGCGCAAGGTGCTTGAGCCAAATCTTCAACAATGTTGTAGTTTTGTGCAGCTCGCGCATTCGGATTGAACGTCGCCTTTCGTATGGTGCCCTTGGGTGGGCGTAGCACTGTATCCATAAGTGGTCTCTCGATATGGAGGTGACCATTAGGGGGGGGAATAGGAATCGGATCTTCAACAGGAGACTTGCCTTTGGCTGTCTCCGATTGTTTGGTTGAACTTGGAGGATTGTCATACGTCTTTGAACGAGTGGTGATATTAATCTCCTCATTACTTGTCATTAGGATCTCGCGGTTTGTGGACGTCTCTCCACGGGAAGGATTGGTCGGGTTGCCCCCTTGTGGGGATTCTTGGGCAACCATTTGCTGTTGCTGTTGGGGGAAAGGGTCAGTTAGCACTGCCGGTCTAGAGGATCCTTTAACGAACTTATGGACCTCGTCCTTGTAGGGACAGTCACGCGTATAATGATCATCTTGACAAATCAAGCAGGGAAACTTAGCTTTCCGACGTGGTTTTTGATCATTCTGGGTAGGTTGTGGTTTGGAGTTCTCCTGCTGGTTCTTTTTAGGTTTACCACGATTGTTTTTCTTCTTTCCCCCGGATGGTTGTGATGTAGATTGGACTGCATTCACTTCGGAGGAAACAGCAGGAGAAGTGGAAGCTTTTGAAGCGGCCTGGGTAAAAGCGGGGGAAGCAGAAGCTTGTTGCCCTGTCGAGTTGGTAGCAGGCTGAGCCTTAACTGAACCAACGATACCATCAATGGGTGGTTCAGTAGTAGGCTTTGTAGGATCAGTGTGAATGCGGGAAGCATGTGGAAGAAGTTCATGTAAAGTACCGGATTGAGTATATACTAAATCCATGTATTGTGCTGCCGAGATGGCTTGTTCTTCCGTAACAGGTCCGCGCATAGCAATATCTCTGGCTATGGGAGGCAAAAAGGATTTTGTAAACCAATCAGCAAGTAGCTGATCTGGAATAGGTGCCTTGATTAGCCTACGGCGTCTTCGCCACTCATGGATGTGATCCGAGATGTGTGTAGAAGTGGTTTGACGCAGTGAAGTTAGCAGTTCTGTTCCAGTCTCATATCGGATGGGAAGCTGGAAATGTGTCAAAAACTGCATAGCCAAAGTGTTGAAATCACGAAAAGAGTGTTGTGGCAGCTCGATGTACCATTTTGCTGCCGTTCCGGTAAGCGTACGTTGGAAGAGCCGAAGTCGGATGGAATCATCCATCAAGGAGTTTGATGAACACCAAAGATGGAAGGTCATCACGTGGTTCTTGGGGTCTTCCCCGGGCTTAGCATCGAACTTGGGAATGTCCGATGGTAGTTTGGCTGGGATAGGTGGCCAGTGAGGTTCATGCCATATAGGATCGTTAATAAGCCTCGACAAATCAGGTAGATCAAGTGTGGCCAAGAAGGGAAGCTGACGGTTGGTCTGCGGGTATGAGTAGTAACCATGTGGTGCAGGGAACCCTGGAGGGCCTTGCATAGCATGCTGCTGTGTGTTATACCCATATGTGTTTCCCGCGGGATACTGCTGGAAGTTCTGCGGATAATAAGCCATCTGGTTAACCGGTTGATTGTAAGCAACTGGTTGGTAAGTGTTCTGCTGAGTGGGTATAGTACCCTGAGGCTGTTGATGCCCAGGATTGGTTGCTATTCCTTGTTGGGAAAAAGTTCCTTGGAATTGTTGTGTTCCAGGGATGTTGCCACCATACTGTGTAAGTGGAGAATTTCCCATAGCAGGGTTGGGGAGTGGCTGCGACTGTGGTGTCCATGGAATGCTCATTCCTGCTTGAGGAACGAGTGGAAATTGAAGTGACGGGTTCCAAGGAGTTGTGGCAGCCGAAGGGTAAGGGAAGCCAGAATTCAAGTTGGGGGAAATCTGAGATTGCCCCCCAGCTTGGTTCCAGTTTCCGAAAAGTGAGTACCCCCCACTCTGTGGGATTTGATGATCCCAAAAAGGAAGCATACCTGACAGGGGTGGTTGAGAGTAAGGCCCGGTGGGAACACCGGAATAAGGTTGCCCACTGCCAGGTGGATTGTACATACCAAACTGAGTAGAAACTGCTGGTTGGGAAACTTGTTGGAGCGAGCCAATAGGTTGTCCGCCAGTAGTTAGGTTGGATGGCCCTATGTGAGGAGGCTGTAGACTGGGAACTGGGTTCCCAGCAAAAGGTTGTCCTCCGACTGTTTGGGTTGATGGCCCACCAGTTGGAGGTTGTTGACTAACAATGGGGTTCCCAACAAAAGGTTGCCCCCCAGCTGGTTGGGTTGATGGCCCACCAGGGAGGGTTTGTAAGTTGGAGTTAGGGACCATTGCAGTCGGTTGTCCACCTCCTGAAATAGTATAAATGGTGGCTGAAGGTGATCCTCCGGTCGAAACGGAAGATCCAGCAGTATGACTAGGTGTTCTTCCGCCGCTAGCTAAATATGATAGCATGGATTGGCCAACGGCGCCAAAAGTACCGATTAGTGGAGGCGGTCGTCCGTATTGGACAGGTGAGGACGGAGAAAAAACTGGGTTATCCCTCATAGAATGTGCACCAAACATTGGTGATGACAGCAAATGTGGGGAATTTAGCCCAGGAGTATCAGCGTCGTCCATCACGTGTTCAATAATAGGAGAACCATCGAGAACTGGGTCCGAGTTCATATCCTGAAAAAGATTTTGGGGATCCGGCAGGAACCTAGGTGTAGTAAAGTCCGAAGGTCCTGAGCCGTCTGCAAAGGAATGATGAAATTCTGTGCTAGATGGAACGTTGGGATCCCTATAGTCAGAAGGACGAGAAACAGGGGGGTATCTAGACGCTGTCGAAAGCATTTGCTCTGTGTTGCGTCTAAATTGTGCCGATGCTAACGGAGAGTTCGCTAGGCTAACCATACTAGACTGGATGGAAGCCATAATTTCGTGTCCCGGTGGGATGTTGGGTAGATGAAAAGTGCGAGGTACGTTGCTAGAAGAACTTGTCTCCTGAGGATGAACACTGGGTGACGTAGTAATAACAGGCGGAAGTTCCGCCTGGGAAGTAATGAAGCCATAATCAGGTTCAAAAGGTGTGTCAGGTAGACGAGTATTTTCAGCGATCTCAACGTAGCCGCCTGGGACTGAAATTAGGCCAGGTATGTCCTGGTCGGATCCTTCCGTGGTGCCAATAGATCCGTCTATATCATCGTGGAAAGTGTCTGATGGACGGGAAGTGTTGGCCTCCGGTAGAAGGATGACCTCTGGTCTAGTACTCTGGGTCGTGCTAGGTTCAGCTGCTGTAACTGTGCCCACTGTTATAGATAAATCTGGGATGACAGTGGGTGAGGTGACAGTGGAAGCCTCAGACATGCTAGTGGTCATAGAAGCTGCAATGGATTCTGAGACTGTGCTGTGTGTGGCAGTTACAGGCGTAACTGAAGATGTTGTACATATCGGCGGTGGGATGTTGCCTCGACCAGCACCGCGGCCAGGAGGAGCAGGAATGCGTGATGCAGGCGGACCAGAAGTCCGTGGCGGTGGTGGTGGTGGAGGGATTAGGCCCTGTTGTCTTCGTGATCTTCTTTGTTGATCTGACATGATGACAGGAAAATGAAAATCGGGGGCAGTACTGTAAACAAAGAACTCAAAAACTCTAATGCAGCCGAGTGTGCAAAAGAGGAGCTAGAAAAAGCAAGGCTCACAGGCCAAAAAAGCAAGCTCTAAAATCTATACTGAGACCGATGTCTCAATAAGCGAGCTGATCAACAAAATGGCCAGAATGCCAACAAGCAGTCCCTACAAAGGAAAAAATGACCCTCTACAAAGATGAGACGCCAAGCAAACTCCTAACTAAGAGCTGGAGACCTCAACAGGCTGTATCCTTCGCAAGGTGATGAAATCCAAGTCGAACAATACAACATGAGAGACCGATATAAGAAGGATATCCCTCTACCGAAAGGGATCCTGGGTAAAAGAGCCCTAGTAGAATAGATACTAAGCCACCTCGTTCATGACACGTCGGAAAAGGTTTTGGGCACTTCAGCCTTCCGAAGAAGACAGCGATCGATGTTGCCTTAGGGCTAAGTGGAGTGCGGTATTCCACAGAGTCCGTCCGGTTCTCAATCTCGCGGCCGTTTAAACCCTGAACAGTTAGAAACAGTCAGGAGGCCCCTCCACAAACTAGCTGTGACCGTGTCAATAAGTACTAGAGGATTTTAGTTCCCTAAAGACAACGACTATGTCTCAGATGAAAATGACAAGGGGGAATTATTTTGATGCCTATCCCCGGTGTCCTACCTAACTACCAAATTCTTTTGATTTCCTCAAGTGAGGTTAAAGTTGGTTTAATTAGGGTGATTAATTTTAGTGGCTGTCTTTACTCAATCGGGTAGTGGACGTGAGACTTGATGGTGTTATGACGACTCAAACCATGCAAATGAGAATGAATCATAAACAAGTCTTTGTCTTCGATGAAATCTAGCTAAGGTAAAGATAGAGGTTCTTCGATCCAATATGCATAACAATTTTCACAAGCAATCAAAGTAAAAGATTTTTCTTTTCTTTTCGATTTATAAACCAAGCCAAGCTGAAGTAAACACGCTTTTCAATGCACTGATTTTACAATCTACAATGCTTCTATGATGAGAATTTTTATGGCAAAATTAATGGTTCATTTCTCTATGCAAAATGCCACTAGACTTTTTCAAATTAAACAACAAATTTGCTCTCAACCAATGATCTTTTTAATTTACTGAAAATGATAATGACAATATGACTGTAAAACTGCAGTGTTCAGTAACAGAAGACAGTGGTGTTGAGTTGGTTGTGGGGAAAAGCCAAGTCAAATGCAATCAAATTGAAAAATGACCAATATGTCAAAAGTGCCACTTAATTCAATCAATCAATCAAGCTCACAAACCATGTAATAAGCAGACCAAACAGACTGGAAATTAACCAGGATGCTAACAGGCAACAGTAAAGACTATCTGAGGCAGGGAGAAACTCAGGAAGCCAAGCAAAAAATAAAAATAAAAAATTTACCTACTTGCAGACACTACCGCGGGCTATATACTGCCTGAAGCGCGGCACTGTGTAACTGTCGCGCTGGTATGAATGCCTAGGACGAGGCACTGTGTAAATGTCGCGCTGGAAGTGGTTAAGAGGGCGCGGCACTGTGGCAAGAGGGAAAAAAAATGCAACTGGAAAAGAAAAAATCAAGTTTTCAGGGTTGTTGCTAACCCAGGGGACTCAGTAATTAAACAGGGAGATAAATACTACGAGGAGGGGTGAATAAGGGTCAAAAAAGACCAAAATTCAAGCTGGTTTGAAGTGCAACAAAAGACTGATAATTCAAAGATAAATGACTGTGAATTTGAACCAATCAAGCAGTAATCAAACCCAGTGGAGTCGCCATTCTTGTTATGTGGAATTCTGCCCTACGGATAAGTCAAAACTCCCTTAGGCTAAAGTAGGATCTAACTAACTCTAGGCTAAGAACAGACAAAACAAATGCAACCTTGAATCCCTAGATCTAACATACATTTCAGTATTAAAATGCTGAAGAAAATAGAAGGGATTTAACTGACCTTATGTCCAAGTGCTTTGTCTTTGGTATTTGCTCCAAGCTCCGAGTCTTCACAAATGAACCTGTTAAAGAGTAACCAAAACACAAGTATGCACTATTCTCTAGCAATCTGAAACATGAGTTAGGATCTAAATCTATGAAAGATACAAATCATATGATTAAAACAAGATTAACACAAATGATTTGGGAAAACAAGACAAGTTATTCCATTACAACTTGAAGATTACTTACAAAGGGTGCTTGATGCCCAAGCCAATCCTCCAACTCCAAGTGTCTTCTCCTCTTAGCTATCTCCACAATGCTGCAAGACCATAAGTTTGGTGCTCTCAAGAGTCCTCCTCCTTCCCAATGGCATGCCTCTCTTTTATAGTGAATGGTGAGGTTAACCAACAAGAGAGATGAGTGGATCTAAGGAGGGATAAGTGGATCAGGGTTTCTAATCGAAGGAGGTGAGTTGGGATCGAATCAAGGAACCCAATCTTCCATCATCTTCGAAAATACAAGATCCCACAAGTCAAGGGCAAAAACTATTAAAAGGGTGCCGCGCTTTGCAAATGATACAGAGCGCGGCACTGTGCCGCGTTTTGTCAAGCTGGCAGGACGCGGTAGTGTATGGAAATAAAGTCCAAGGTGGGTCAAAACTTGGCAGGGTGGATTTACCTTCAAGGTTGACTCATCATCTGTCTCTTCTGGATGGTTCAAAACAGTAGGGAAAGTGTCGTCGAAATGTGTTGTGATGGGGATGCGACACCGCGAAATGTGTTGTGTTGTGTCGTCTTTATGTTTACATTAGTTTAATCAATCAAGTACAGGAAGGGTGCCTACTTCCACTAACTCGGAATCAAGGAATACTAAACCCCCAACAGTGCTAACTAACACATCCTCCCATTCATAACCTACGTCCAGCATCCTCCCTATCCTTCCTCTGCTAGTACAACAGTGGATGTCGGACTCACCGATCTGACCACATAGAACTTGAGAGCGATAGCGTCGACTGAACAGCGGACCTATCCTCCCCTAGCAGGCATCCGACAATCGTCATCACAACAACATGGGGAGCGTGTCTCAGCACGGCCCTCCCACGACCTCAGGTCTCATGGAAACATAGGGTGGGAAACACATCCATCCCTCTCAACATACTGGGCCTACGCCCTTATCAACTCATACTTGCTGCTATCGGGATTATCAGTTTGTGTTATCGTATCCTCATTTTGGCTGCTAAGGTTTGCTGTATGAACATGTTTTTCCTTTCCAATACATATCAGATCAAGTAACTGGCTATCCCATAGCCCCTGTGTCCTGTAGGTTAGTGTTTTGCAAAATACAATTTATAGAAAGCATTTTCCATTGATCGCCAATTGATCCATGTTATCATTTTATTTCATGTAACCTTTTAGCTCATCATAGATGCGTATGACATATAACATTTCAGCAATTCATATAAGAAGATGGTATCCACGTACCGAATCATATATTTCACATTTCATTAAGGAAAACATATAAACATATACTGCAATCGTAAAATAAGGAAATCATATGATAATCATGACATCATAACTGCATAACATAGTAACGTCATAATCATGGTGAAATCATAAGACAGAGTAACATCATATAATGAGGTCCAATATAGTTTACTCAGTCGAGCTGAGTTCGACAAAATATATATAAGAAATAAAGTATGGTGTGTCTAACTAATAAATATGCCGAATCAAAACATGGGCATTACATACACCCACCCTTCGGGAAACTTCGTCCCGAAGTTATGGTCAAAATAGTGAGGGAAAATCTCGACGCATGGTCTCTGCATCCTCCCAGGTAGCAGAAACTGGGCTATACTTGTCCCATTGGACCTTAACTTGGTCCACATGGCGACTACGGAGCTGTCGAACCCTACGATCAAGTATACGTAATGGTTCGACCCTGAAGGTTCCCTCGTCCGAGACCTGCAATTCCTTCCAATGAATTTTGTGAGTCTCATCAGCTATGTAATGTCGTAATACAGAAACATGAAATACATTATGAGTTTTATGCAAGTGGGGTGGCAGTGCGAGACGATAAGCAACTGGTCCGATTTTCTCAAGAATCTCAAATGGACCTATAAAGCGAGGTGACAACTTGGTACCCTTCCCAAACCGAATGGTACTTTTATTTGGTCTGATGCGAATAAATACACGATCCCCTACTCCATAAGCTCTATCTGATCTGTGTGCATCAGCGTAACTCTTTTGCCTATCCTGTGCTTCCTTCAGCCGCTGCCTAATCTGTATCACTTGCTCCTCCATTTCCTGAATCAATTCAGGCCCAATTAAAACTCGATCCTCTAACCTGTCCCAACTGAGTGGTGTCCTGCACGGCCTCCCATACAATGCCTGATATGGCGGCATACCAATGGAGCTGTGATGACTATTGTTGTATGCAAACTCCACTAAGGGAAGATATTTCTCCCACTGTGTCTGCTGATCCATAACATACATCCTAAGCATGTCCTCCATCACTTGATTCACCCTCTCAGTCTGTCCATCTGTCTCGGGGTGATAAGCTGAGCTTAAGTTCAACTGTGTCCCTAATGCTGACTGCATGCTTGTCCAAAATCTGGAGGTGAACTTAGGGTCTCTGTCAGAGATTATCTTTTTAGGAACTCCATGAAGACGTACAATCTCATTTATGAATACCCTTGCCACATCTGTCACATCATAGGTGTCTCTGACTGGAATGAAGTGAGCACTTTTGGTCAGTTTGTCAACTACCACCAAAATAGCATTATGTCTCAGAGATGTGAGTGGTAATCCTACAACGAAGTCCATGGAAATGACTTCCCATTTAGTCATAGGAATATCATGCGGTTGTAGGAGACCGGCTGGATGACGATGATCTGCCTTCACTTGTTGACACTCAAGGCACTTCGAAACAAAATCCACTACATCCATCTTCATACCTGGCCAAAAGAAGAGTTGCTTCATGTCAGCATACATCTTCTTCACTCCCGGGTGGGCACAGTAATGTGATCTATGGGCCTCTCTAAGGATTGTTTTCCTGATATCACCTTCCTTAGGAACATACATCCTTCCCTGATACCGCAACAATCCATCTTCCTCAAGATGGTACCCATCATACTTCAATTCCTGTTCCTTTCCATTCTGAATAGCTGAGGTTACTTTTAGATACCAACTATCGCCCAATAGTTGTCCTAGTACCATTTCCCTCAAGTCAACCTTCAAGGGAATTAAGGAGAAAAGTCTCGGCCTTCGGCTTAGAGCGTCTGCCACCACATTCTCCTTTCCTTTGATGTAAGAGATACCAAAGTCATACTCACTCATGAACTCACTCCATCGCCTTTGCCTAGCATTCAAATCCCTTTGGGTAAATATGTACTGCAAGCTCTGATGGTCTGTTTTAAGGGTGAAGCTTCTACCAACTAGGTAGTGCCTCCATAATTTTAGCGCCAACATTACTGCTGCCAATTCTAGATCATGCGTGGCATACTGCTCCTCATGAGGTTTCAACTTTCGAGATGCATAAGCTATTACCCCACCTTCCTGCATCAACACCGCTCCTAATCCTTGCTTCGAGGCATCGGTGCATACCATGAAATCTTTATCCATGTCTGGTACCCGCAAGATCGGTGCACTTGTCAACAATCTTTTTAACTCTGTAAAAGCGGCATCGCATTCATCGGTCCATTCATACCGGATTCCCTTGCGTTGCAAGGTGGTAATAGGTTTTTCAATTTTAGAAAATCCTTCCACAAACCTCCGGTAATAGCCTGCTAACCCCATGAAGCTGCGCACCTCATGAGCATTCCTTGGAATTGGCTAATCTTCAATGGCCTTTACCTTTTCTGGGTCTACAGAGATCCCTTCACCTGAGATGATGTGCCCCAAGTAGTGAATCTCTTTTTGGAAGAAGGAACACTTTGACAATTTACAATAAAGTTTATGTTCCCTTAAGCATGTCAAGACTAACCGCAAGTGTTCCTCATGCTCCTTCTCATTCTTAGAATAGATAAGAATATCATCTAAGAAGACCTGAACAAAGTGGTCCAAGTATTTTCGGAAGACACCATTCATGAGGCTCATGAATACAGCTGGAGCATTGGTCAAACCAAATGGTACCACTACAAACTCGTAATGCCCAAATCGAGTTCGAAAGGCAGTCTTAGGAATGTCGCCTTCCTTGATCCTCAACTGGTGATACCCTGATCGTAAATCAATTTTTGAGAAGACTGACGCACCTTTCATTTGATCAAAGAGGTCATCGATTCTTGGTATGGGATACCTGTTCTTCACGGTGGCCTTGTTCAAATCTCTGTAATCTATGCACAGTCGCAGAGATCCATCCTTCTTCTTAACGAAGATCACTGGTGCTCCCCACAGTGAGATACTGGGTCTAATCAGTCCCAAATCTAGCAATTCTTTTAACTGGATCTGTAACTCACGGAGCTCTGGAGTTGTCATTCTATAAGGAGTTTTTGAGATAGGTTCTGCACCAGGTTTTAGTTCGATTGTGAAATCGAGCTCTCTTTCTGGAGGTAGTCCTGGTAATTCCTTCGGAAAGACATCCTTGAACTCAGAAAGTACTGGGTAAGAATTCAAGGAAGGTCCTTTACTATCGCTCACGGCCTCCACTACGAACAACTGGCATCCTTGTCTTAGGCACCGCTTAGCTTTCACCATAGAGATGAAACGGAGGGATACCTTCCTCTTCAAGCCTTGGATTTGAATTGTCCTTCCCTCGTCATCGAGGCACAACACCTTCTTTGCATAGCAGTCTATGAAAGCTCTATGGTCTTCTAACCAATCCATGCCAATAATGAGGTCATAAGTCCCCAAATTGGTGACATAAGCATCCAACTTAGTGGTGCAAACTCCTAAGTCAACCTCACAACCTGTCACTTTAAGACCTACTAGTTGCTTAGCTCCTGAGGCCATTTCAACCAGTCTGAAATCATCGTGCTCGTAGGCTGCCAACCCACATTTATCTAATGCAAATGGTGAAATAAAACTATCAGTTGCTCCTGGATCAAACAAAATTTTAAGTTTGACATTGTTTACATTACCAGTGGATTCTACTACGGTAGACTGATGTTCTGCCTGGTGGTTATGCACCGCTGCATGAATTCGATGACTGTTACCCAAACTATCCATGGGTGCCTTTCCTTCCCTGTGCCTGCTGCTTGACTGACCCTTGGGACAGTCTCGCTGGAAATGAGGACCTCCGCATCCCCAACAAGAGAGATTGGGAGGGGCTTGCCTGTTGCTCGAAGGAATCCTCTGAGATGAGTTCCTTCCCCTGGTTCCTCTAAAACCCCTTGCTCCTCTATAGGAACTTCCCTGTGTACGTCCCTGGCTTTGGTGGGTTGCAGACGATGCCTACGAGATTGAGTTAACTGAAGTATTACCCCTCGGTGTGAACCGGTTACCATAAGGAGGAGGTCTAGATTGTCCTCCCCTGAAGTAAGGACGTGATGCCTTCCCTGAAACATACTGATTGGTTCCTGTCAACTTACTGCCCCCTTTTCCATCTGACATATCAGCTGCATAACGAGCATACTCAACGGCCATGGCAACTGAAGTTGGCTTCCACATCTGCACAGCAGCTCTAATCTTGTAGTTAAGTCCATACACAAAACGCTCTACCTGACAATCATCTGCATCAAGGTAAGGAACATATTTTACCAGTTCCATAAACCGAGATTCATACTCCTCCACGGTCTTGTCTCCCTGTACTAAGGCATGGAGTGCACCTGCCTGTTCTTCCTTGTAATAATTTGGCAAATACTTCATGTGGAACCTCTCCTCGAACAGTTCCCAAGAAGTTGTAAGAGGAGTAAGGTGCAACTGCTTCTCGAGATCTGACCACCAATTCAAAGCATCACCTTTAAGCTGAAAGACGGCCATCCTAGCCTTGGAACTAGATGTGTACTCATTCAATGCGAAGCATCTCTTCATGCCTTCCAGCCATGCTTCGGCATGCTTACCGGGTCGTCCTCCTGAAAACTCTGGAACTTTTATCTTTTGTAACTCCCTCGATATGTCCTGAAGCGGTTCCAGTCTTGGGCCATGTGCCCTTTCAGAGTTCTCTCGACTCACTTGAGTGGTTTCCACCTCGGCGGCCCTTTCCGAATGCCTGTTCATCGTGGTCATAATAGCCTCCAATGACCTCATTATGATCTGCATTTCTGGTGTTGAGGTTGGTGGTGGCGGTGTTGGCGGTGGCGGAGGTGGTGGTGACGGTGGTCGACCTTGACCCCGACCTCGACCTCTGCGTGTTGTTACCATGATAGTTCCTGAGTTTATTGAAAATAAAATCATGTCCTTAGTTGTTCAATCAAATACACGCGGAACTAAAATGTAGGTATTCATACACTTATACTTATGCATATGAAATAACTTGCATCATGAGATAACAGATTGTCAGGATTAGCGCAGTAAAATCTATAGTCGTTTTTATTAAACAATCTTGTCATGGTGTTCAGCTCGTCGTGCTGGTCTTAATGGTGTCTTGTTTTTTACTTTTCGGGTCTCTTTCATCCCTTCGACTAGGAGTTGAAATCTCGGCAAATTTTTTAATATTAAATTTTAATTCTTAACAAAACTTAGGTTATACACTATATAAATGTATACCAAATTTAATTAAATTAAATAAAATGGTGCTAACACTATACAAATATATATACGAAATTAAATTTAAATAAAGCAACGCTAACACTATATAAACGTATACAAAATTTAATTAATTTTTTAAATAAGTGATACTAACACTATATAAATATATATACGAAATTAAATTTAAATAAAGCAACGCTAACATTATATAAACGTATACAAAATTTAATTAATGATACTAACACTATATAAATATATATACGAAATTAAATTTAAATAAAGCAACGCTAACATTATATAAACGTATACAAAATTTAATTAATGATACTAACACTATATAAATATATATACGAAATTTGCCAAAACTTAGGTTATAACACTAAAACTAAAATTAAATAAAATAAAAATAAAAATAAATAAGGAAAATTTACTCGACCGCTTAGCCCTTTTCACTCGACTCTCGGCTAAGCAAAAGGTATGGCCACGCGGCTCTTCGTGTCAGTTCACCGCCATGCAAGAGCGAGTGTGCATGAAGGACACGCGGTCTCTCCATGCAACCCACCGCCCTCGGAAAGTGGGGGACCCCTAAATAGAGTCAATCCCCAAGGCGCGGCCATTTTCACCCTCTATCCTGGAGTTTTAGCTCTGCAACTCCCATCTTCGAACTCGTTTGCAAGCTTGATGTCTCGACTAGCAGTTAAAATGTGGAAGATGCATTCGGAGATGAATAGCACATGGGGGAAGGGAGTTGTATTATTAACACAACAGCCAACATTATCGGATTACTGCACTACCAAGGGGGCGATTGTGGCGTTCACAAGAGGCCTGGCGTTGCAGCTTGTGAAGAGAGAACTTTCAGAAGCAATATTTTCTCCCAGTTCTTCCTTATTCGCCACTCCCTCAAGCAACGAAAGGAAGGTGAAGCTCCCTGGTGAACTCTGTGCTAGAAAGATTGTAATTTATCAGCGGCCAAAGGTTGCAGATGCAGAAACGCTATCCGGTGGAATTTATCAGGTTACAGTGGACTCTTCGGTTGCCTCTCTCAGCCAGCTTACACCGACTGGAACGAGTATTCTAGTACAAGGAGCCCTCAGAAAAGCACCAGAATCGACAAAGGAAGATGTGCTAGTGATCCTGGCTGGCGTGCGTGGATTCCCATTCGACCTGGCACTAGGCCGCTGGTCGCTTGTTAAGATTTCAAATCCAAGGCTTGAAGCTTATGACCAGCGGTGTGAAGAAATATGCAAGATTTTTGCAGAATATCAGCGACGACTTCATCGATATGTTGATCAAGAAAGAGATGCACGGAGAGTAATTTTCAAGATAGCATCCGAGTAAGAATATCAAATGTTCTTAACTTGTTACTGATTTATGGAAAAATAGTTGTTTTATCAATTCAGTGTAAATACTATTGCATATGTTATACTAGGATTTGAGGTTCCTTTGTTTTATTCATAATGAAGTGGTACAAGAACTGTAGCTTCACGCGGGCTCCATCCTTATTCATATGAGTGCTTTTATTCATTCTAGTAAACAGAAGAGTTGTTGAAAAGGCAGTGTCCTAAATAGATTTATAGACATGGAATAGGATTGGTTTCATGTTGATTTCCGTTACCGTATTGGAACTGTAAGCCTATTCTCCTGGTACTCCTCTAAAAAAAAAAAAAATTAACAATAAATTTTTCAGTCGATGCCCAGAAATGGTATGGCGGGGTACTGTTTCTCAAGGAAATTGTGAAGGAATGGACAGCTTGGAAACACCTTTTTCTGGGTGTTTCTTTGCTCATGGTGGTATACGAAAAATGAAAAGAAGTCATAAATTAATATAAAAAATGCAAATGAAAACGATAAACAAACAAATCAACATTATGGTGTGAATGTAATTTGATTTATAACACTGATACATTACGCATGGTGGATTACTTTCGAGTGTTGGATGAATTTGGATTCACTTAATTATCTCTTATCTGCATAACATGCACAGTGGGGGGCTTTTATCCTGAAACCCTCCATCCCCCATTTCTCATCCCATCCCTGTTCCCATTATATTTTTTTTTCTTTTCTAGTTTGAAAGTTTCTCCTATAAAGGATTCATTTGTCCTCAGAGGCCATGATGTTTACATATTATACAAATCCACAGTTCCGATACTGACAGGTAATTGAAGATCAGCAACTTATTTTTCTGTCTTCAACTTGGAAGGCATAATCGAAGCAGTAGATATTTGGTAACACCATTTACCTTGTCGCTAACTCATTAAGACAATATTCTGTTTCCAAAGGTATAAAATGTGCAATTTCTGAGTGAAACGATTTCTTATTTTATGTTGTTTATCCTCAATAGCAATAAATCACAGTGATAAATGTGTAGTGACCTAACCTATGATGAATATAATCTTTGAAATTTGAATAGATTGATTAAGTAGGGATGAAAATAAAGTATGTGAAATGTTTTTTTTTTTTACAGAAAGCTAGGCCATGTCCTAGAGTTAATTTGTTTTCCATGTGAAGAATTATTTAAATGTTTTCTGATATTATTTTGACCACATAGAGAGAGGCAAGAGGTTTTCACAGCCTTGGTAAAATCACTTTGGCAAAGTGGACGATCTTGTGAAAGATTAAGAACAGTTAAATGCAAATGCACATAGATGTCTACCTATGCAAAAATACAGAGATGTCTTCCCCATAGCTGTTGGGAGAGAGGGCAAAGTGGGGGGCACGAAGAGTCAATTTCTAAAAGATTTCAAGAGCGAAGAATTCTGGGTGCAATTTTTGTATAATATATATTTTTATATATATTCATGCATATATATAAAAAAAAAATAATACAAAATGGTGTATGCGAAAGTAATTTTCTTTTTCTCTGTTGCAAAAACTAGATATAAATATATATATTGTGTTAGAACTCTTTTTGTTTATATGCATTATCAAAAAAAAACTAATTATATCTTGGTTTTCTATGCGTGCAGGTAGTTAGTTTCCTGGTGCTTACAACTATTGGGAAGAAGGATCTTGTGTAACTCTCCGTGTGTGTCTTGCACGTAAATTTTTTTTTGTTTTTGCTAAGTTCGGCAAGAGCTTGAATCTAGGTAACTAATTGAATTTTCTAGTGTAGATCCAATCTCTTAGACTAGTTTTTTTTTTTTGAGTAGGCCCTAAAGGTCTGAGTTTCCGAGCCTGGCGCTCTGATACCATCTGTAGTGCTCTGGTTTTTACGGCAGAGCACTATGTAAAATTTCAGGTTTCATTTTCTACGTTTTAAACTTTATCAGTTTATGGAAGTGAATTTCTAAGAATTACTATGTGCCTAAATAATATTTAGTGTGTTGTGGTGTTTTCACTAACCTTACATTCGTAATTTAAAATAAACAAACATATCGTTATTTTCTTTTCAACAATCATGTTCCAGCATAAGAATAGGTTTCACAACTTAGTAAATCAGTAAAATAGCAGTAAATCAGTAAATAGTAAGTTTGCATGTTTACAGTAAGATTTAGCATAATAGTAAATAACGGAAATTACCTGATGCTGATGCTAACCGTAAGTTGTAGCAGGTTGTGTAACCCCTTAGACAGCCAAATTGAAGTGTCCACCCTACCGACCAGCTATAATCTTGCTGGCCCTTGGAAATCAAAGGATTTCCAAGCCCCCGAGCCCACAATCTGATAATCCCGAGAGCAGTCTTTCCTTCTGTTCTCAAAATCTTTCTGTTCGCCAAGCTTTCTGTTCTCCCAACTTCTGTTCTCCAAACTTCTTTTCTTCCCCCAATCAAAAAAACATCCCCCACCTTCAACCTTCTCCCCCTCTATATACATGTCCATCCTCGAGAAGACCTTGGGCTTACTCCACCGCCCCAAACTCCCCCTCTCGAGCCCCTCAAACCTTTACTCCTTTCCCTAGTTCATTCATCCACGTCTCATTATAAAAATGTATAATTAATTACTCTTATGGAAAATTCCTTTGGTTTTTGATTGACGGTCGTAATTATTTATTACGGTGGGAATTATCACCCCAAGGTTATCCATTCGGGACAAGTTTCATTAAATACAAGTCTATCCGCCATCCTTGATATTTTAATGTTATTAATGTAATTAATAAAATATTATATAATTAGTTGCCCCCTTGTCAACTTGGACATGATGTGTCTTAATGATCCACCTTATCCGTCGAGACTACTTAGCTTGAGGTTTAAATTCCAAGATTAACATTGAATAATTAAATATCCATTTTCCATTACATCACGTTTATTCCAAAAATGATTATCTTATTATGGCTAACTTTTGAAATGGAATTAATCACACAATATTAATTTATAAATCAATATTTTAAATCTTACTTATATTGCATTGGTTACGATGGGGATATAAATGTTTACTGGAATATCATTTATTAATTAATAATAATAATTAAATCACCCTTTGACAATAATAAAAGGTGAATCAATCATAGTATTCTTAATTATTTGTTCATCACATGGGTACCCTATCATCAACATAGCATCCTTGTTCTTATAAACAAAGCACTTGTGAGGGCTTAAACAATTTTACTAAATACTTAGACACTATCATTACCCTATTCACACCAGTTCTTCTATGACAATGTTAACTGACGATACTTGTCTTAGTTTATTATTACAATGTTTTCATATAATTACTAATTCACTTATTTACACATTGACAACCTAACCATTCATTACCTAAGTTGATTGATGTATCCTTAACTGAGTTATCTATGACATTTATACTACTATTCAAGCATGACAAGTATGTTATACACCAGTAATATTGTACACGTACAAGGTGTGCATGCATGGCCAGTGTATGCACATGTCGGACATGTACTATAAACAAACCCCATTCCGCCTATGCATACTTGCTAACTAACCATAGTATCTACCCCCATGCAGAAGAGCAAGCATAATCTATAGTATAATTACTTTAACATCCTCGGTTATTTAACAGTTACCCCTTTACGATTTAACATCATTGTCTTTATGTTTACATTAGTTTAATCAATCAAGTACAGGAAGGGTGCCTACTTCCACTAACTCGGAATCAAGGAATACTAAACCCCCAACAGTGCTAACTAACACATCCTCCCATTCATAACCTACATCCAGCATCCTCCCTATCCTTCCTCTGCTAGTACAACAGTGGATTTCGGACTCACCGATCTGACCACATAGAACTTGAGAGCGATAGCGTCGGCTGAACAGCGGACCTATCCTCCCCTAGCAGGCATCCGACAATCGTCATCACAACAACATGGGGAGCGTGTCTCAGCACGGCCCTCCCACGACCTCAGGTCTCATGGAAACATAGGGTGGGAAACACATCCATCCCTCTCAACATACTGGGCCTACGCCCTTATCAACTCATACTTGCTTCTATCGGGATTATCAGTTTGTGTTATCGTATCCTCATTTTGGCTTCTAAGGTTTGCTATATGAACATGTTTTTCCTTTCCAATACATATCAGATCAAGTAACTGGCTATCCCATAGCCCCTGTGTCCTGTAGGTTAGTGTTTTGCAAAATACAATTTATAGAAAGCATTTTCCATTGATCGCCAATTGATCCATGTTATCATTTTATTTCATGTAACCTTTTAGCTCATCATAGATGCGTATGACATATAACATTTCAGCAATTCATATAAGAAGATGGTATCCACGTACCGAATCATATATTTCACATTTCATTAAGGAAAACATATAAACATATACTGCAATCGTAAAATAAGGAAATCATATGATAATCATGACATCATAACTGCATAACATAGTAACGTCATAATCATGGTGAAATCATAAGACAGAGTAACATCATATAATGAGGTCCAATATAGTTTACTCAGTCGAGCTGAGTTCGACAAAATATATATAAGAAATAAAGTATGGTGTGTCTAACTAATAAATATGCCGAATCAAAACATGGGCATTACAAAGGAAGAAATTCAAAGTCATCCCACAGGGAGAATTCAGGAAGGCAAGACCTCCCACATTTGATAGAAAGGGTAAGACATGCCAAGAGGCAGAGGCATGGCTTCTTGGGATGAAGAAATACTTCAGGATTCATGATTACTCAGGAAATGAGAAGGCCAAAATTTTCATTTACAACCTAAATGGAAAAGCTTCAATTTGGTGGGACAACCTCTTGGAAGTTAAAGGGATTAATGAAAGGAAGATCAGCTGGGAAAGATTTAAGAAGTATTTTAAGGAAAAATATCTTTGTTCTAGGTATTATGACAACAAGAGAAAAGAGTTCAATGAACTCAAGTTGGGACAGAAAACTATGGAAGAACATGTCCACAAATTTTTGGAGTTCTTGAGGTATGTGGACTATACCAAAGATAAGAGGATAAAGATCCAATACTTCCTTGGAATCCTACCTCAAGGTTTCAAAGATAGAATTGAGTTTGTTAATCCACCAAGTCTTGATAAATCCATTAGGATGTCAATGCATTTCTATGAGCAGAATAAAGGGAAATCAAAGGTTCACCCAGGATGGAAAGGGAAGCCAAGAGGGAGGTTTGATCAAAAGAAAAGTGGATTCAAGCCACCATTCAAAGATCAGCCCAGAAACTCTCCAGAGGGCCAGCGAGCACGAAGTGGAAACAAGCCAGCAGTAGCAACAGAAAAGACATCAAAAGGGCCACTTCAGTGTTGGGGATGTGGAGAAAACCACATGCTAAAGGATTGTCGACATCGGAAGGGGAATCCCTGGAGCTTGCACAACTTAAAGGTAGAAGCTACAGTGGAGGATATGGCAAGGGAAACGCCTTGAATTTATGCAATGTTGGATAGTCATCAAGCAGACCATCAGTCATCAGTGGTGGAAGTTGAAGGTAAGATTTCTAGGTAGTCTATTTCTGTTTTGATTGATCTAGGATCTACTCATAGTTATGTTTCTCCAAAAGTGGTTGAAGGTTGTTCTCTTAGAACAGTGAAGCATAATAAGTCTTAGCTAGTTCAATTAGCCATAGGGACCAAAAGAAAAGTAAGTGAAGTAGTGATGGAGTGCCCCATAGAATTGAATGGACTCCACACACATGCAAAATTAAATGTACTACCATTAGGATCTTATGATGCCTTAATTGGCATGAATTGGTTGGAAAGACATAGAGCCAAGTTGGACTGTTAAGAGAAATCACTTGAATGCATTTGAAGAGGGAAGACCAAGATTGGTAAGAGGAATTCCCAAGCAAGTTTCAGCAAGACAGATTTCAGCCTTACAATTGAAAAAGTTTTATAAGAAAGGTTGTAAATTATATGCAGTTCATATGTAAGATTCATCAGAGGACAAAATTCCAAGGATATAAGACTTCCCATTGTTGCAAGAGTTCCAAGATGTGTTTCCAGATGAAGTGTTGAGACTACCAGCAAAGAGAGATATTGATTTTACCATCGATCTTGTTCCAGGGGCAGTGCCGAATTCCAAATTCCCTTATAGAATGAGCACACCAGAATTGGTAGATTTAAAGATGCAGCTACAAGAGTTAGTGGACAATAAGTATACCAGACCAAGTGTGTCTCCTTGGGGACCACCGGTGTTATTTGTCAAGAAGAAGGATGGGACTTTAAGGTTTTGTATTGATTACAGGCAGCTAAATAAAGTGACAGTCAAGAATAAGTATCCATTGCCAAGAATTGATGATTTGTTTGATCAGATGAAGGAAGCTAACGTGTTTCTAAAGATTGACTTGAGATATGGTTATCATCAAGTGACGATAAAAGAAGGAGACATTCACAAAACGGATTTCAGAACTAGATATGGTCATTATGAGTTCACTGTGGTGCCATTTGGTCTTACCAATGCACCTTCCACATTCATGTGTCTCATGAATAGTGTCTTCAGCAAATATTTGGATAAGTTTGTGATTGTGTTCTAGGATGACATTCTTGTCTATTCAAGGAATGAAGAAGAGCATGTGGAACATCTAAGGATGGTGTTGCAAGTCCTTAGAGAACACCAACCGTATGCCAAGTTAAGCAAATGTGAATTCTATCAAAAGAGGGTGCAGTACTTGGGTCATGTCATTTCTGAAGAAGGAATTGCAGTTGATTCAGAGAAGGTCAATGCCATCATGGATTGGCATGGCATACTCCAAGGAATGTTTTAGATGTTAGATCTTTCATGGGTCTTGCTGGTTACTACAGAAGGTTCGTTGAAGGATTCTCCAAGATATCTCATCCAATCACTTCATTGCAGAGGAAGAATGACAAGTTTGTATGGTCTGGAAAATGTGAGAAAAGTTTCCAGTAGTTAAAGGAGTTACTTACCAGCGCTCCTGTTTTGAAGATAGCAGATCCAAAGAAGGATTTTGTAGTGTGCACAGATGCTTGCATTGAAGGGCTAGGTGGAGTGCTCATGCAAGAAGGATTTGTGATTTTCTATGAGTCAAGAAAATTAAAAGAGCATGAAAATAATTATGCCACACATGATTTAGAATTAGCAACCATAATACATGCTCTCAAGATGTGGAGACATTATCGGTTGGGAAGAAGATTCGAGCTTAGGACAGACCACATGAGCTTGAAGTATTTGTTTGATCAGCCAAAATTGAATGCTAGGCAAGCTAGGTGGATGAAATTTCTTTGTGAATTTGATTTTGAAATTAAGCATGTAAAAGGGAAAGAGAATAAGGTTGCAGATGCTCTTAGCAAAAAATTTCAGGTTGCAACATTAAGTGTGTGTAAATCAGATTTGAAGGCAAGGATTCTAGAATCTCAAACTAGTGATGAAACTTACCTTCAAATTAAATAAAAGTTGGAGCAGGTAATATGGATGAAACATGTGCAAGATATCAATTGGGTGATGATGATGTTCTTATTTATCATGGTACCATATTGTACATTCCAAATAGTGCATATTTGAAGAAACTTGTGATGGATGAAATACATCAAATGCCATATTCTGGACACCCAGGATATCAGAAAACTATAACAGCAGCAAGAAATCAATACTTTGGCATGGAATGAAGAAGGACATAGCTGAGTACATTGCTAGGTGTCAAAAGTGCCAACAAGTCAAGGCAGAGCACCAACATCAAGCAGGATTGTTGCATCCCTTACCCATTCTGAAATGGAAGTGGTAAGTGATCTCTATGGATTTTATAACAGGTCTGCCCATGACAGTGAAGAAGCATGATTCAATCATGGTTGTGGTGGACAAGCTATCAAAAGTAGCTCACTTTATTCCAGTCAAGTCCACTCACAAGGCTAATGACATTGAAAATATCTTCATGAGAGAGATATTCAGATTGCATGGATTTTCCAAGGCAATAATTTATGATCGTGATACAAAGTTCACTTCCAATTTCTGGAAAGGATTATTTCAGGAATTGGGAACTAGATTGAATTTCAGCTCAGCATATCATCCTCAAACAGATGGCCAAACTGAGAGGGTGAATTGGGTTCTTGAAGACATGCTGAGAATGTATGTGATGGATAAGCCATCCAAGTGGGAGGATTACCTACACTGGTAGAATTTGCGTACAATAATGGACAGCTCATATCATTGGGAATGAGTCCATTTGAGGCATTGTATGGCAAAGGATGCAGGACTCCACTGAATTGAGATAGTCCAGTGAACAGGGTAGTGCTTGGGCCAGAGATGATCAAGGAAATGGAACAGGAATTTGTTAAGATCAGGCAGAATTTAAAAGCAACTCAGGACAGGCAAAAGAGTTATGCATATTTGAAAAGATTGCATAAGAAATTTCAGATTGGGGATCATGTTTATTTGAAAGTGAAACCAAGGACAAGTTCTCTCAAGTTGGGGAGTTGTGCCAAGTTGGAACCAAGATATTGTGGTCCATTTGAAGTCCTAAATACGATAGGACCAGTTGCATTGCCTGCTAACATAAGAGCTCATAATGTTTTCCATATATCTTTGCTTAAGAAGTATGTACATGATCCTAATCATATGATTGATTGGAATGTGATACAGGTGGAACCCAAGGGAGAGTTCCAAGTAGATCCTATGCGCATCCTCGACAAGAATGTCACTTTGCTCCAGAATAGAGCCATCCGACAGGTAAAGGTCTAATGGGCGCACCTTAGTCCTGATGAGGATACATGGGAGCTGGAGGATGCCATGAGAGAGGCATTCCCATTTTTGTTCAGTTTTGATAACACCGAGGACAATGTTGTTCTAAGGGGGAGGGGAATGTAATGCCCCATTTTGACCCTTATGGTATATTGGATTTTAATGTAAATATTGTGTACATGCAATGTATGTTTTCCTAGCGTGGAGCTCTAGGAAAAGGCCCCGCTAGTGTATGCTTGGATTTTATTTAGAAGGAAAGTATTTAATATTTTACTACCCATGTGCTATTAAGCCATGAAATATTGTAATTTGGTGTAAATATTAATATTTCAATAAAATACCAAAACTGGCTATGGAAGCAACTAATGAGAAGGGGCCATGTGTATTCCACTAGGGAGTGGTGAGGGGGTTGTGGGATTGAACCATAAACTGCCAAATGTCATCTTGTGAACCCATTTGACTTTCCTTGCTGACATTTAATTCAGTTGTAAGAAAGTTGTTGAAAAATCAGTCCATGGCTTCAATGGAGCATGGGTAGCCCAGAAATTCATATGGCAGGCATGGGCTCTGTTTCCTTGTCTCACAAGTCACTCTACCTCATGGGAATTCGTTCTTCCTCATTCTCATTTCGTTGTTGAACACCCAAGCTTCATTTTTCATCCATTACACATGCCCAATAGTGAGACAAACCAGAAATCGCAACTGTGAATTAACCCACGTTTTGAAGTGCCATAAACACCCAGAATTTGGTATTGACAGTAAATCCAATGGGGGATCCATAGATATGAACCTTGGGGTAAAATTGAGAGTATTATATACCCCGAAATCCATTGGAAAACCCAATTTTTATAGCCCATAAATCCATTTACGGGATTGAGTTATTTGGTCACCGATTTGTGAAAATTCAAGCATGAATGATAGAACAGAGGATGGGATTGCTTGATAAACCTAGTGAAGATTAGAATTTCAAGGAATTTGTATCTTGGACCTTTCTATGCCCACCTTGAAGAGCATTGGAGGGAAGAGACGCCTGTGGGACTGTGCAGCAGAGAAGGGGACCTTCCTTGTGTTTGGATGTGGCAGGTATTGTGGGTGCCATGACTGTTTGAATTTATTTGAGATGTCTCTAGCTCTCTAGTTGAGCTCACTGGCTTAGCATCCTCCTCATATGTCTCTTGCATGCTTGATAAACCCAACCGGGTGTTGGATTAGCATGACTGGTTATGTAAACCCATGGTTGTGAGTGAGCCTATTTAGTTCCTCCGTAGTGGATACACATCCCAACTTGGGGGTGGTCTCTCAACTGAAAGAATACAGGCTAGACAGAGTCCTATGGTTGGGTGGAACGTTGCTCTCACATAGCTAGTTGTTGGACAGTTTCATATTAAAGATAAGTATTCTCTGTGGTTTGAATTATGTTAATTTTGTGCTCTGCAATGTTTAATTTGATGGTTTTGATTGATGTGTTGAATGCATGGTGTAGTTGTGTGAGGATAATGTTTATTTCCGCTGTGTTTGAATTGAGGATGAATCTACACACATAAGTTTTCAATTATTAAGAAGTTGTTAGTAATGAACGGGGCTAAGCTTTACATATAATCCCTGAGATGTTAGTCATGTTTCCTCCCTTCCACCAAATCAATGAGAAGGGGATGTGACATCAGTGAATGGAAGATGCCCTCCTGTAAGTGGGATTCCAGACTCATCGGGTGGATCTATGTACATGTCTTGAAAAATATTCTCTTCTTCTTGGATCACTTTGTCTTCCACAACTTTCTTGAATCTAGCCTTTTCCTCCTTCTGTTTCTCCAACCCTGCTACTTTATCTGTTGCTTCTTTTCTTTCCTTTTCTTGCTCTACGTCTTTTTCTTTCTTCTTTTGTTCTTCCTATTGCCTTTGTCTTGCTTCTTCTTCTTCTTTATTTACTTATTCTTCTTTCCTTTTAGATTCTTCTTGTTTCTATTTTCTTTCTGCTTCTTCCTTCTGATTTAATTCCTCCTCTTGCTTTATCCTTGCTTCTTTTGCTGCTACAGCCTCCTCTCTGGCCTTTTGCAGATATGCTTCTTTAGTAATATCTTTAGTGTGACTAGAACCTGCGCCATCTTTCCGTCCAAATATTTTGTTTAAATATGTCATATTATTCACCCTTCGATATACCTCTTCATACTTTAGGAAGTGGTCTGTGTATTCAAAATTAATTTTACACGACACGCAATGTTGGGTGGATTTCTGTAATTTATTGTTTCTGATGAAAATATTTTCTCCAAAATGAAACTCCTCCAAGTCCTTTATGAATACCTTTGCTCCTTTAACCTTAGTGAATTTATATGCCCCAATGGTGAAGGGGAGTGGAGAGTAAGAGGCCTTCTTGTTCTCGTTCACAAAATGGCCGACTCCATTGACAAAAACATGTCTTACAGCCTCCTTATGCACTACATAATATATGGCGTACTTTGGCATTAGAGAAGGAGCTTTGTTTCCCTTGTAAATTCGAATATATGTGCCTTTCAGGGTAAAGTAGTAGTCTCTATATTCATTGATCACTGTCATTGCGTTGTCCGACAATAAATTAGTTTCATCGTTAAATATCAACCAATATAGAGGAATTATGAACTCCTCACATATAAGCTTGTAGAAGCTTGTATATTTATGAGCCCACATTATTTGGTAGGACACATAGAGAGGGGTGTCAGGTGGGACCCAATAGCACGCCAACTTGTGGAACGGGTTCCTTATTATGATACCATTAATAAGATAAGAAGACATACATAATTCTTCTCTTTTCTGATTCATTCCTCCTTGTGTTGTTGCTATCGTTGATGCCATACTCTTTGAAATAATGTCCGCCCAATTAAAGATGGTACCATGGGAGGAAACATTATACATAAGAGGCACCCATCTAAGCTTGTAGATATTTTTGTTTTCCCTTCTGAATATTCTACTTAACATTAATGCTATAACTCTGAATGGTGTTTTCAAATTGTGTGCATTATGTTCTTTGCTCGCCCTCTCCCTCAACTACTCTGTGAATCAACATTTTCTTAGCATATTCAGAATGATCTATGTTGAACCCATTTATCTAGTCTTCTGTCATCATGACTTTCGGAGGCAGTAACTTGTATGTTGTGTTAATATGAGTGGGATTAAATGACACGAATCCTTCTCCATTTTCCCCAGCTATGATTCTTGATCTAACATCTACATGGGGTAAAATCCATCCAAACACTTATGAACACGGGAAAAGTTCTGGACAGGTGGCAGCCTTATGAAGACCCGGTTTCTTAATATTTTGGTACACCATCGTTTCTTCAATATATGCATCCAACACATTTAGGTCTCGGATGAGGTGGTATAATTCTCCCCATTTATATTCAGGAACGATTCCCATTGTAGCTCTGGTGTCTTCATATTGGGTTTTCATCATGGTCTCTGGAACAATTTTAATATCAGAATTGGGTTCTGCAAACTTGGATTTACACTTAGAAGCTCTCCTTTGCATTTCTGAGAGTCCTCGGGTGAAAACAAAGTCAATGTATAAAAAGAAAAAATCCAATGTTAAGGTCGCAATTTCAAGCAAGATGATAATGGAAATACAAAATTTTAACCAAACTAATTCAAACAATAAATTGCATAGGTGTGCATCATCAATATTCATTATTTTAGAAGAAAAGAGATTCATACTTCCATCATATCAATCTTTGGATCTGAATATTTTTCTTTATGAATACTAAAATACGATGTAAGATGAATTCCTCCGCTTTCCCAATTATAGTTATCACAATATTGGCAACTGAGCTCCTCGTTCAAATGTGAGAGTCCAAATGAAATATACGATGCATCAATGGGTTATATGTGAATTATTCCTTATTCTATAATGCGCCATTAGCAAAGCGAAGGAAAAATTTAACCAAAATATACAGTTTTGTCATTTAGGGTTCACAAAGAAAACGTTTTTATTTATTTATCCTATGAGGGACATGTTAAGTCAACCTCGATCGAGTTGTTAACTAACCGTACTTGTGATTAGGTTCCCTGGAGGCACATACAGTGTTTGGGATACAAGTTTGGTTATGTTAAAACTCATCCGATAGGGTATTTCTTATAGAAAAAAACATTCGCGGGCCTGGAATAATGTTCAACAATGCTCTACATCAGATGGACAGCGAATCCTAACCGACTACGGATATTCAAACAACGAGAGGCTTTCGATGAAACACTCCCGAGGAACTTCAAGTCACATGCAATGTGGAGAGTTATGGGGTTATGACTCATATGAGAGCTGTAGAGGTATAAATACCCTAAAATATATATAAAGGATAAATTCCTCAAGAACTATGGATGAATTATCAAACAAAAAGATACCAAACTGAGTGCCTTCTCTAGCATTACCGAATAATAGTGTCCTAGGGTTTTCAATCCAATGTATAAAAACAATATTCGGCTCTATGCCCTACTAGGTTTCACAACGAGTAACAGTGCTAATTGATGTTTAAATCAAACTTTTATCCCATTGGATGGACACTGTGTGCTCAAAAACACATGCAATAATGTAATGGGGAAAAAGGTCTACTTTGCGGTGCACGGATGGTAAAAACTTCTGCTCGAACGGCGTTTTAGGCGACCTGTCGTCCAACGCTTGCTCCAATTAGAACGATGTTACAAATGTTACCAAAAGAAACTTTGAAACCCATTTTATATAAACAATACAACCATAGAAATAAATGTGACTCGATAAACGTGCCAACGGGGTTCAAAACTAAACTTTTACCAAAGATTGTTTCGATTTAATTTTCATTTGGCGCCAATCTTGTTTCGGATCAATTTTCATTTTGTGCCGATCTTGTTTTGGGTTAACTTTCATTTGGCGTCGATATTGTTTCAGCTAAAGCGCTTTCTCGCATGATCCCAAAAATAATCATCGACATAGAATAACTTTATACTTTGAAACTTTTCAATGTCAGAGACAATTTTGCCCCGATTGCGTTGGTGCAAAAGTTAATTTTGTGCCTATACACGGACTTACCTTTTATCTCTTTGATGGGAAAAAACAACTTCTTTAATCTCATTTGTCAAAAATCATTTGTCAAATTTGGGCGCCAACAAATTCATCTCGAGCATATCAGATAAAAAATGGAGCTTGCTCCGATTGGAATTTAAGCCGTTTCCTTTCGATCCTATTTGCACAAAACTACGTTTTACTCTGACCGTTTCGGCGCAAAATCGGAAGTTCCTCCAACCGTTTCAGCAAAAAATCGGAAGTTCCTTCGGTCGCCTCTAAACTCATTTGATCTCCGACCGTTTCGGCGAAAATCCGGAATTTTCTCCGACCGTTTCGGCGCTAAACTAAAAATTTCACCAACCATTTCAGCGCAACATTTGATTTTTCCCCAATACAAAAAAACATTTTTTCTCAAAAAACTAAGTGTCAAAAGGTTTGCAAAAGAAGATGAAAATTCAAAAACCTTAGTTAATCAAAAATTAAAGGAGGGGACCTACAATTTACAAAATTTTGGGGATCCAGTTACAGCTGCAACAGGATCGTAATGGACAGTCCATGGATCAATCCCATAGTGGCCATGTATTTTCATAAATATGTCTTGTTTAAATGTTTTTAATATTATTATTATGACAGTTTAATAGACAGTATAGCTATAGGAATTTTCTGGATATTTTGTATACAATATGGTCCTACAAGTTTGAAGGATTTTAGAAGACTCTGTCGAACTTTGGGCATAAATTTTGATATTGAAACCATTGTAAATCTTTGGCTATCAAGGATTTCCTCGTCCTTTTAATACAAATCTCTATTACATGTTTCTAAAAATAATCTCATGTTTTGCTATATTCCAGCATAATATTATAATTATCATCATCCCAATTTCCATTTATTCACAAGGGCCTCTTGGCCTGGAAAACTATCGTAGGCCAACTTACGGAAAGACAGCTCACACACTCGACTTAATGCAATCTTGTATGTGTTTAAAGTAACTGTCCTTTACAGGATCAAGGCCCTGCTGCCTTTATGATATGCTCTCAAAATAGAGAGTCTCTCTAAGGTAGGTGTGTGCCAAGTTTGTTTGGATCAATCTGCTCACAAATCAAAGAAATTTAACCTAATGACTAACTAATCCTAAGAAACCTACTTAATACTAAATGCAGAAAAATAGCAGCTCCTAATTTTGTTCTAAGATAACCTAAATTCTTGCTACCTATCTCCGCAGAGAGCATGAATTATTGAATTGACATAAGGTTTAAAACATGAAAATGATTAACACTTCTGGATTGGTAGAAAAGTCCCCAATTGCAGAAGTAAATCTCAATTATCTCACAATAAGACAACAATCTATTGTAAAATAATTGTAAAAGAACTTCAAACCCAATATCAATAAGATTAGCTAGATACACTATTCTGAAACATATAAATATATAATCATGTACTAACTTGTAATGAAACAAGATCAACCTACAAGTTAGTAAATTATCAAAATTGATTTATGAACAATTGAAATCATGAAACAGTCCGTTAATCTCAATATGAAAATAAACCATTTATATTTCAGATAAGCATAACTATTCGAAATTCATCAAAGGTATTTCACATATAATAGCAAGAGATATATATATGAAAGTAAAGATAACAAAAAAGAGTCATCAACAACACAGCATAGATATTATAAAGACTTAGCTAGGGTCTTCAGTATTCTGCAATATTCAATAATTCTAAGAAGAAGTTCAAAGTATAATACTGTATAATATGTCCTCTCAAATGTCTCAGAAATCGAATGCAAAGAGAAAACAATAGAGCCTCTGGGAAACAGTTCCCATCCTTCTTTACAGAGCTCCCCCCCCATCTAGCAGAGAAACATACATAAAAATGAAAAAATAAGTTCGTCCAGTTTACTGGAACGTTCCTCCCCCCTCTTTCTTCATCCTGATTTGTTGCTCATTATATAGGTGATGAGAGATTCAAACGACCAACAGCTCCTGCGTGATTTGTTGCTCATTATATAGGTGATGAGAGCTTCAAACGACCAACAGCTCCTGCGAAATGTTCTGCCTTTTCTTTGTTGTTTATTCAATGAGCTTAAATGAGCTGACGAACATATCCTTCAAGCAGCTAAGACTCGGTGCAACGGCTTACACATGCTGATCAATCAAGTAATGACGTGCAAAATCACTCCTTCATCTTCCTTATTCTTTGATGAGTTAATTATCATTAACTTGTCGTCATCCCACTGCTTTTAAAACTGCACATATAAAACATAAAATAAAATGATCGTGCAGATATATGTTAATTATGAGAAGTGAATCATAATTCAATATTAATAAGAACAATGGATAACATAATTAAAAGAAGTATTCCCATTTAATTCACGAATAGATAATCTGGCAATGATGAATAAAATAATTTTGATCCAATGGAGACGCAGATAAGAAAGCTGGGACTGGAATTGGTAAATTCAGATACTGATCGTGTAGTAACAATGTTATTTCTGGAGTTAGCTGATGTCTCGTAGCGACGATCTGTCAATCGTAATGGTTAATAGAATTAACTGAAATTATCTTTTACCTGCATCATCCTGAAAATTGTGAATGCGAACTGTTTTTAAATATGGTGATTGAATTACTAATATTCTCCATTCTATTTTTTTTTACATCATTTCCAATAAAAGAGATGGTCATAAAAGATTAACCGTAACTTAATCTTATACAGTAAAATAACAGAATCATCGTGAAAGATAAATGATGAAGAACCAGAGACTTCCGTTTCACGCTGGCGCATCTTAACTTATCTCTTCCATCCAACTGAGATCACGTGGTATAAAATCACAGGCTGGTATGTTTAGCCTCTGCATTATTGGCGTTGCATCCAATGTTCGATTATCAAGATTGTGAGCATTTTATCCTCACAAAAGGAAATCACTCAGAAGACAATAAAATAAATTAATCATATCCTAACTCTTGTCAAATATACATATCAAATAACCCAGAGAAATATACAGCGTGTGCCGCATCATAAGGATAAAAGGACGAGAATTTTTCCTATTTTACTTCGTGAATTCACTATATGTTTTGGGTTCTCGATTGCAATTGTTCGTGTATCCCTGCAATTTCATCGCCCTAATCTGCGCAACCATTGGCCTCCACTATGCATTGTAGTTATCTATCGGAACAGAACTGGGTGAATGATTAAAAATCCTGGCGCAATCTTCTGAATTGATCATTGAGACGCGGTGGTAATCCTTTTCTTCGCCACCTAATGAGCTATTGGTAATGCGGGAGGGATACTTTTGCAAAACTGTTTACTGAAAGATCTGCTCCATATATGCAATCTTTATCGGATGGTGTGTAATTATCCTAGCTTGGAAGAGAATCATATCGTTGTATGGTTTGGTGCTGTGATAGTTTGTTATGGTAGTAATAGTAACAACATTAGAATCTGAACCAATATGATTTTCGTGGCAACTGGTGTAATTTATCACTGATCTGGTAGGTGGACTTCATTGCCACATCTTACAACAAACCCTATAAAGATTCCTGCAGTTTAATGAAAATTGTTAGTGAGATGGTAAAGATGCAATAAATGACGAACTGCGTGTAATCTTTACACATTGTCATCGAGTTTTGGTGGTTAGGTATCCTTCTTGCCAAGGCATAGAACCAAAACTAAGGCTGTGATTCCGGAGTTTATTGATTTTGACGATGGCTAGCATAATCGTATCCAACTTTTAATCCTTTCTGGTAGCACAACCTAAGATTTTTGCGAAAGTCAAACAAAAGAATTAAAAAAAAAAGACAGGATGGTAAAACTCCTTTTAGATTTGATGTGAATCATCATAATTTAAATTCCATAAATCCCCATCTTCTTTGACGGCAATCTTCATTTCATGCGTATCTAGACCAACACCTGGTGATGACCAATATCTCTCGGGTGCATACTTCCACAATACTCTCATTAATCCGCAAACTATTTTCCTCATTCAATCTCCTTGACGTAATCATATTGCATGGCGATCCTGATGATGCGATGTACTGGCGTAAGCACTCGACAATCACTTAATGATTTGCTATTTTCGGCAACCACGTTTCTTATCAATTCCATGAAAACTTATGAGAAGTCTCCGTAATCACGACAGTTTCTTTTTGCATGGTTGGCAGCTTCTATTTCCTGAGAGTTTATTCACGTAAACTTATCTTCCATCAAACCTTATCCTCTCATCGATTTGAATCTATCAACGACCTTGTGCAAGAGCATTTTTAAAATTTCAATATGAAATGACGCCTGCATGCCAAAACGAATTTGTCAACATCATGAAATGGGTTACTTATGATATCAAAATCATGGACAACCGTAATTAACTCCAGCATAACATAAACATAATAAGTTAGAAGATTAAATAAATGTCTTAATGCCATGAAAAGAGAAACTTAAAGATTTACGTTATAAATTTATCAATTAGAATCAAACACAAAAATCACTATAGGACAAATAATCTTTTGTGCTAAAATTCGTGCCATGATGTGGCATAGATTCCAATGTGATATGAAAAATAACCAATAAAAGCAAACTAAGGCAATCCATAAGCCAATTATTATTACTACCTTTTTTTTTTGAAATTAGTACATGCTCTTATTATGGTTAATTTGCCTTTGATCTCATATAAAGGTGTGAACGTATACCCTTAGCCATAAAGTAATTAGCATGGCTCATTTATTAAAAGTTATATTACTTAGTTCTTACATTACTCCAAGAAGGAGAATTAAATATAAATTAATAAAATTTATCAAAAGATTTACTTAATTCATTATAAGGATAAAAAACCTTTTGTTACCCTTAGCCATAAAGTAATTAGCATGGCTCATTTATTAAAAGTTATATTAGTTATTTCTTGCATTACTCCAAGAAGGAGAATTAAATATAAATTAATAAAATTTATCAAAAGATTTACTTAATTCATTATAAGGATAAAAAACCTTTTGGTAAAACTTTAAACTTTATATCCAATTAGCCCTCGTCGAGGGTACACCATACCAAAATATAAGATCATCAAAATTCGTTGATAGAATGAAGAACAAGAGTTGTCAAGAAATGATATCGATTCAATTAAGCCAAATGAAAGTATGTAATTAATTTCGGACAAGCTCAAATAAGGATATGCAAGCATTCTTATCTCATGACAACAGAACCAAGAAGCAAGCATCGCAAAGGGTAAAGAACCAAAAAAATAAATCCATGAAATCATCTAAGAAATCAAACAAGATGAAATAAAAGGAAAAGCTAAATATTTACAAAATTTTACATGGGACCCCCTTTATTTTGTAAAAATTAAGGGGAGTTGTTGGGGTGCCAACAGGGCCACACACTTTCAATCAAAATAAATTCTATGCATACTATAAACTTTTGATTGAGCGTTGAGAAATATCATTGATAATTTTGTTCATTTGAACACCATTCAAATCAAATATAATATATCAAATTTTTTTGTTATTGAAATCATTGTAACTCTTGGGCTATTAGGGATTTCCTCACCCATTTAATACAAATAACTATTTAACCTGTTTCTAAATATAATCTCACTTTTTGCTATTAATATTCCAACATATAATTTTCATCATATGAATTTCCATTCATTGACAAGAACCATAGTCTTTCAATCAAGATGAGCTCTATGCATGATCCAAACTTTTGATTAAGGATTGAGAAATATCATTTATTTGTTCGCTTGATAAATTTCTTAGTGAACACCATTCATATAAGATATAGTAATTTTAACAAAATTGGTTTCATATACTACACATATGCTTACATACTTACCAAAAATAAGTATCAATATAAATAAAATATTTTATTACATAACAAGAACGTTAACCATGAAATCATTTTCCAAGTCTTTAAAATGAATAACCAAGAACAATTTCTATAAGAATTTGCATGTATGTCTTCATGCCCGCTTTTGGTGGATGGCTTAGAAAATTACAAAGATTGGACCATATAAGTCCATCTCTTTCCAAAGAACTTTCATATTCCCAATTGGGAGGGATTTTAAAAACATTTTCCTTTCTAATATGCCCACTACGATACCTAGATTCATCAGTAAATAAGATGTTCGATTTATCATATATTTCCTCATAAATATCAAACACTTTAGATATGTTCTTCTGGTAGGTAGGTAACAAATTTCCATCTCGACTTCTTTTGTGACTTTTCTTTTCGCATTGATATTGGCCCCAAACAAATACAAATTTGACAACTTTCATCCATCAGACTTCTGAAGAAAAAAATGTAATTTGTTTTTTCCAAGTAAACCATAGAGCAATGTCAAAAAATTCCTTTGCAACTTTTAATAACTGAGGAGTAAACTTGCGTTGATAGTAATTGTAAGGAGCATATTTGAAATCAGAGTTTGAATGTTGTGGTTTTGTGTTGACAAACCTTGGTACTCCGAAAAGTAATCATTGTAGTCCCAATATCAAGAGTTTCTTTTGAACTAAAATCAATAATATGAATATTATTTAGAATTTGTAAATGGAGTACCTAAAAACAAAATTCAAGTAACCAGATATATTTTTATTTAAACTATTAAAGGATCATTATGAAAAGAAACATTGTTTTGCATTCATTAATGATATTTTAGGTTTTAATTACATGGGAAATGACATATCATCTTATGTACTAGTCTTATTGGTTAAGGGGTTACAACATGCTAATTTAAAAACTACAGTCATAATCTAATGATGTACCAACAAAATTAAATTAGCTAAAAGTGGAAAGTATATGGAAATAAGTGAAGTAAAAGCTTTACGAATTACGCAAGAAAACACAATATCATCAGTTTATTTTTAACATATTATATGAAGCATGTAAAAATCAAACATAAATAAAAAATTATCATCAATTGGTAAAGTGGATTGAAGAAACTATTTCATCTTGTAAAAAATTTATCTTATAGATTTCAAAATATCTACAACATTATCATCATTAGTGTCTTCTAGACCCACAACTGAAATACTCTTCCAAAATTCCATTAGCCAATTTTCCTTTGAACCAATGGCTACAACTTCTATACAATCATCTCTTGGCTCCCCAACAACCTTTTTATAAAAAAGTATTGTATTTTTCTCATTATATTATTTATTATACCATATCCATACCACCTCAAGTGGCTTGGTTAACTGGCCCATGGAATCCTTTTTGAAATCTTCATTCCCAAAAATAAACAACCCACTCGATGGAAGTGGAAATTTTTTGAATACTTGCTTAGCCATTTGTGTTACTTATTTCTTCTCCTTGTCAACCCATAATGCAACCTCAAATACACTTGTGACCAATAAGAAAAATTTAGGTAATTTGGGTCGAACTCTGTAGTGGTTTCCCTTCAATTTTAGATATGGTTTGGAATTTTATGTGGATTCATTGTACAATAAATCTTCCAAGTATAAAATCAATAACATTTTTCTGTGGACCATTGCAAAAGAAAAAAAAACTCACTGTATATGAATATCATATAAGTTATATATTGAAAAATGATTAGTGTTCTACTATAAATACCTGGAGAAATTGTATGTTGCACATTTGTTCCAGTGTCTTGCATCATTTCAACAGTTTCCTCTTTTGTTTGAGAAAGAAAATTAAATGTATTTTCTTAATAAACAAAAAATCCATGTTTGTGTTATTCATTGTATGGAGAATGTACCTTACTAATGGCAATGAACCCACAACAACACATTCTTATATAGATGAACTACCAATGGTAAATCCTTTTTTACATGAGAAGCAATAATCATAATTGAACTCAAGTATTTTGTAGAAAATTATGGCATGAGTAGAGTATAGCATGAACCATGGTCAATTCCCACTAATTCCTTGATCACTTACACGCTTGATTCTTCTTTCCAAGAAAGAGAAGTAAAACTTATTTTTTTGTCTACGTTCATTTGATAAGAATCTTTTTTTTGTTATACTTAATACAAGACATTTTGTATATGAACCCCTTCAAATGAGTCTTATTGCTATTTATTCTATGATTCCTATAGGACATGGTCAATGAGAATTAATTACAATCGAATCTATGGAAGCATTGATTTATACATTATTATTGGTATCGACCCTAGGGATAATATTTTTTCGTTATTTTTGTCTGAGAACCACCCAAAGTTCTGGGTTAAGGAGGAATTTTTTTTTCTTATCCAATTCCTCATTATTTTTCTCCCATCAAATAGTGAATGACATTCCCCATTAAAAGTAGCGTGAAAACCCAATCCATTATGTGATTGTGCTGAAATGCTTCCTTGGTTGCGATGGTTCTATAAGGATGATAAGAATGTCTATATTGCGATGGTTATGCAATACCATAGTATTGTATAGATGCATGTACTAGAAGATTCCATATTTGGGATAGTACTGAAATGCTTCCTTGGTTGCGATGGTTCTATAAGGATGATAAGAATGTCTATATTACGATGGTTATGCAATACCATAGTATTGTATAGATGCATGTACTAGAAGATTCCATATTTGGGATAGTACTGTGATTATTTGAAGTTGACAGTATCGAAAAAATTATAATATAGAATAGAGAAATTACTTGTGTGAGATCAAACCACTAAAATAGCATCTGCTTTTATTGAGACTATTGTTTGAGATGTGCTTGACTCTAAATTCATACCAGAAAATAGATTAATTACTGTAATGTGTTTTATAATATACATTGTCTTCATATATATTTTCCACGTGAAGAACTTACCATTTGATAGTGTATTGTGACATACGGTATTCCTCTTTAATTTAGGATATGATCATTTGAAGTCGTTGTATAAAATTATAACACGAGTATAATATATATTCTACTTGGTATGTATCATCAATCCACCATATCTTCTACTTCTGGTGGTTGAGATGTGTTTGACGTTGAATTCATACCACAAAATAAATCAATTAGTGTAATTCTATTTACAACAAACATAATGTCTTCATATATATTCCCCCCATCAGAATATGAACTTACCAATTGATAGTGTATTCTAACATGCATCAGCAACATCCATAGGACCTTCATCTATAAGTTGATGAGGCTCTTCAACATTCATAGGTTTAGCATCTTCATGATTTAAGAGGACAATATCATAAAATTAGCATTTTTAATTTGAATTATCAGCAAACCAGAACAATGGAAAAAAGAAATGTAATTACTATATAGTTTTATAAACATGACAAATTTTACCAACCTAGATTGTTGATAAGTATCTGATAATACTTCTTCAAGTATTCTTCTTGGTGTGCATTCTCAACAACGCAGTACAATCTACACTTTCGTTCCCGCATTATAAATTGAAGAATTCTTCCTTTTCCATTAACGGAGAGAACCATTCCACCTTCCTCTACAAAAATTTTAGTAACATTGTCCTAAAACAAAATATTTCTTTCATTTTTGAATTTATGTTTAATCCTCCTCCGAATGCCAAATTCATAGAATGAAGGCAAGGGATCCATTTTCTTGTTGATGTATTTGTAACTTCGGAAGATATTCACTTGCATATTGTATTTGTACTTTATTGTATCCCCAATGGAGATGTATTATTCCTCCGATTGGAAGTGTCGTCAGTTGTACTTACATGTGCCGCAAGTTATATTGTAAGTGTCATAACTTATATTGATGGGGTCGGCCCTGTATGAGTCATGTGGGTTAAAAGGTTATTAGACCACCCTAGTGGGGTCGGCCCAGTTAGTATTATGTTAATTGGTTAAGTTGGGGCCGACCTAGTTGAGTAAAGGTCAAGTGAAAGTTAGTGTATAAATAGAGAGTGTGTATCTCTCATTTTACACATTGTCTTAGTCACTCACTTCACATTAGTGAGAGAAGAGAAGGGTGCGCACAAGTGGAGGAGGAGGATGCTTCTGAAGATGTCTATCTTTTGGGTTTGATCATTGTGATCCTTGTATTGATGCTTATTCTATATCTAAGGAAGTTGCGGGGTTTTTCACCTGCTTGGTTTTCCCCGGTGAAATGTTGTGTGTCTCTTGTCTCTTGTCTATTATGCTTGATATGTTGTACATGTTGTTATTTTAGTTAAGATCCTAGATCATATTGAATTAAATTATGAAAAACTAACATTTCTCATCATCTTTGTTTTGGTCATAAAACATATCCATTGATTGACTTATTTCATTTTCATCAACTATTCATCGTTGATATAGCCCCTGCAACACAATAATGGTATCGAATATGTGATATGTGTTTTTATTTTTGAACCATTTGACATCCCCAACTCTAAAATAATAATCTTTCATTGTATTTTTGAAATACGTCTTGACCACAGCAATAACCAAATGGAATTTTATTGGATCAACCAGAAAGACAAAAACACATATACCCTCACTTCTTCCCAGTATGCTAAAAAACTCTATCAAATCATCACCACTCCAATCAGGGACCGTGTTGCATAAATCTACCACTAATAAATCAATTTCCAATGTCATCATACTGGTCGCAATTTTTCTAGTGCATGCTTCAATGAACTTGGATAATATGAAACACAAGAAAAATGATAGGATTTTGGAAGGGATCCCATTTCCACACCATTCCTTTGCGCTATATACATATCCAGTATGTCCTTAGTTGGTTCCGAAACACTATGATAATCATCATTAACCTTTATTTTTTTTGTTTTTTACTTGATTTTTCAGGTTCATCATTGTCATTTATTTCTTGCATTTCACCAAGGATATCACCAAGTTGTATGATGTGGTGTCGTTTCATGTTGTACACTTCTAGTACATTGCCTGCATGTACTTTGAAACATTTGGTGTTGTCAACATCATTATTTTCCATGTATCTTGATGAAACTCTACAAACATGTCTATGTGATTTTATCCTCTTGCAGTAGCCACTTAATCCCTATGTTTCCACCCCTTCTTTGACCGAATTACTTAGCCATACCATGCCTTTTTTTATTGCAACTGCTAAGTCGTCAAGTTCTTTATCCTCAATTCCCATTGTACACCTGAAAAAACTCGTTGTGGATTTAGATGTGTTGTTGGGAGTGAAATTTGCTTGTGACGCCTTCTTAGGAAAACATGCCAGACCACCGTTTCTATAAAGGTAAAAATTGTTGACCCATTTATTCCATATTTGGCAAGGGGAAAACACTACGTTCAACTTATTCTTGACACTCTTGGCCTTCTCTCTTTTGAACATGCTCTTACATTTTCTCTCAAACACCTGTAAGGT
The DNA here is from genome assembly GCA_027924585.1 of Larix kaempferi. NCBI lineage: Eukaryota > Viridiplantae > Streptophyta > Pinopsida > Pinales > Pinaceae > Larix > Larix kaempferi. The sequence continues at coordinate 25,931,788 of BSBM01001530.1, read as the reverse complement.
AAATAATAAATGTGGGAGAAATATTTTTGTTTCCAGTATATTATAATCAACACAATGTTAAAGAATGTAACTTCGGAAAATATTCTTATTTGTATTATTTGTGTCATTTGTATCGTTTTGTATTGTACACCCTAAGGGGATTATTATTGATGTAATTGATCATGTAAAATTCATTGAAAGAGTCAATGTAAACCCTAACTGATAGGTCGACTTGGAAATATATAGAAAATAATATTTTATTGTAAATTTGACAAGTCGGCCCAGTTAGGAGAGTCAAGTCGGCCCTGTTTGGTAAAAAGGTCAAGTCAATTGTTCAGTAAATATGAGGAGTTCAACCTCCTCGTTTAGTCACCACACTCACTCATTGAGATCACATGAGTAGGAGAGATAGAGTCAAGTGAATAGCTTCTTTTGGAGTCTTCTTTTTTTTGTTCTTTGCACGAGGAATACTATTGTACATTCTGATGAATCTATAAAGAAGAAGTTTGCTACGTTTTTCTGCCCCGAGAGGGTTTTCCCAGGGTAAATTTGTTGTGTAATTGTCTATGCTATGCTTGTTTATATTTTAGTGATCCTTATTGTTATTGCACTTAAAATTTAACATGGTATCAGAGAAGGCCTGAAAGAGAACATTGTGCAGCTGCTACAACTACAACTGTTGGAGATTACGGCTTCATGCTTGAAACCCTAGAAGGAAAAATCTAGTCATTTGGGAATTTTTGCTACAAATCGCTTTTGGTGAAGGTACAGGAGATCAAACTTAGACATGTTGAATATGACATGTTTATGTACCTTTTAATTGGGTTTCATCCTCAGATTCGTTGTACTTTATGAGATATGATCCAAGCAAATCAGGGTTCCAACCTCTTCCAAAATTTAGTTTTAAACAAGTGGCCTAGGGATAAATGATATATCTTGGGCTAGTAAGATCCAAATTGAATTTTATAAGATCTTACAGAAAGGGTACGGACTTTATTTTAATTGGTGCGAGTTTCAGAACCTGAAGTTGAAACTATGACACATGGAAGTCCGTACAAGTTCGTTATATGGAAATAGTCCATAAATAGGTCACCTTGGGAAACTTAGCATAAGTTCCACTTGGAGAATCCAATATTAATATAACCTGTGGGAGTTAGACAGAGGACATATTATACTACCTCAGGAAAAAATTTCAGACCTTGAGGATCAGAAATTTCTAAGATACATCAGAATTAAGACCCGATAATTCAGTAGAAGAAATTGAAGAAACTAGGGAATCAAATATTTTGCAATTCTGTCAAACAGATTTGGGAAAGGGAATACATTGCTCAAGTCTCCCTAAGGAGGAGCATATTTATATCCAAATAGATTTTCAAGTCACCAAAGTTGATAAATTAGGGTTTCTTTGTCAAACCCTAGGAAGTCTTCCAGAAAAGCATTGAAGCACTCTCATTGGTAAGTCATATTCTCTCTATTTCCATTTGAGGTTCTCATTTTTATCAAAATGAAAAACAATAAAAAATTTGAGAACAAGCTTGAAGGATATAATAACTTTTGGGCATGGAATTATATAGTACTTCTTATACTAGAAGAGCATGATTTGGAGACAATGTACGCAAGAAGAAGCTTGATTGATAGCAAGAGAAGAGAAGATGGGTAAAGATGAAAATTAAGCCCTAATATATCATTCCAAGAAGAGAAAGAACAAGAAGAAGAACATTCTCATGAGAATAAAATATTTTAGAAGAAGGACCTCTCACAGCTTAGATGTTTCACTTGTGAGAAGAAATGACACTTTGTGAAAGATTGTCCCAATAAGAAAGGAAAGAAGAAGAGACACCATACTCACATCACAAAAGATGATGAACCAGTCAAGAAGAAAGCTAAATAAGATTCCTCCAGTGATGAGGAATATGTATTTTGATCCAGAAGAATTCAAATCAGGAAGATGGAAGAACCTCTTATCCATTTCAGCATTGGATAAGAAGGGATTCAGTTGTGATTGGTGATGAAGAAGAAGAGACACATAGATTCAACACAAATACATAGTTCCATATGATCTATGGTGTATAATACTTGCTTAGTATTGTTGATCACAAGCAAGAAAATCACAGGTCCTCAGAATCATATGATGGAGTAGAGAACATTGTCAGAGATTCCAGTAATTTCTACAAGGAGACGAGGATTAAGAGGGATCCTACCAAAAAAAATGAAGATAAGTATTTGAATTGTCATTTCCTGTATATATAATTGCTTAAATGATATTGTTTAGTTGTGTACATATTTATGTTCCTATATTTAGGAAGTGCATTATACATGTTAGAGTGTTTGCATTGATGAACAGTATACTACTAATATGCATGTGATGAGTAAGTGGCCTACAGTGTTGTACAACATTCCATTGCTACTTATCTAGAATGAAACCTATTTGCTAACATGTTAGGAGTAGTGCGTGCTCTTAATAATGTTCTGGTAGAGATGGAAGGCATTTAGAAATTTACCGTATGAATGTGGGATATGGATGAATGTTGTGTTGAAGCATTGGCTAAGATAGTTGCATGACTGTGTGACCTATGTCTTTATGCATAATATTTTGTTTTGAAAACTATGAAATGTTTCTAATTAGGAAACTAAATTTGACTTGTAGGAAAGATCGTGTACCATCACCTGTAAGAGAATAATGATGAGACTTTTTTCGAAGAACAAGTGATGACGATTCAACTATGACATTCAAGAAGATTTACGAAATCAAGCATGTTACAGAAGTACAAAGTGAGGGTTCTCTCAGAAAGAGGGATTCAACTATGACAAGACATTTCTCTAGTGGCCAAACACACTTCCTCAGTGGTGGATATTACACTAGATAGATAGTGTAATCGAAGTAGAAGTGTATATCGAGCAATCTCCAGCATTTGGGACTATCTACAGAGAACCACATGTGCGTAGATTGAAGAAGGATTTGTACGAACTAAAAAGGAACCTATGGGATAGCATGATGAGCTTGATGTTCACTTAGAGTGAGATATCAACCTTTGCTACAAGGTTGAAGATGAGGAGCTCATAGATGGGTGCAAGAGAAAACTTGAAATAGAGTTCAAGATCTTGGTATCCAGTGAACTAGACATATGACATAGATGGATACATAGAAGATCAACAGAAGAGAAGGATACCAATCACTCTAGTGCAGGATGTATTGCTGCAGATAGTACAAGATGCAGAGGGAGGATAGTGCTTAGTTACAGAGGGAGCAGGAAATCTCTACTTCAGAGGGAGTGACTACAGCACAGATGAGAGACATTATCACTTAGCCTCTATCAGCAGAAAATGTTTTTTCCCTCATAATCTCAGGGATATGCTTAGAGTGATACTAGATGTCTCCCTTCACAAAGAGGAAGTATATGTGGTGCAGTTTGAGACAAGTACCCAGAACATGGTATGGAAGGATTGGTGGGTTTCTGACGAGATTGGGATTTACCAAGAGTAAAGCGGATTCCAACTTTTACTACAAGGTTGAAGAATGAAATCCTATGATTCTACCGTTATATGTAGATGACTTGTTTCTAACAAGTGATGAGAAGCTCATAGTAGAAATGAAGAGGATGATTTCCACAGAGTTTGAGACGAATGACCTGGGTGTGATGCATTACTTCTTAGGTCTTGAGGTGTGGTAGAATTTAGAGGAACTTTTTTTGATTCAAGGAAAGTATGCGATATAGATACTAAAGAGATTCGGGATAATGGACTGCAAGGCTATGGCCATACCTATGGCATCAAATATTAATTTGTTGAGTGATACTTCTTCAAAATTGGTGGATGCCACAGTGTATATATAGATGATTGGTTCGTTGATGTACTTGACAAAAATGAGGCCAGACTTATGCTTTACAGTGAACACTCTGAGTCAATATATGGTAGAGCCGAGACATGTTCACCTGGTTGTGGCAAAGCATGTGCTGAGGTAACTAAAGGGTATAGTTTATTATGGCCTCAGATATGCATCGAATCAGAATATTAACCTTCAGGGTTATGTTGATGTGGATTGGGATGGGAGTGTCATGGATAGAAAGAGCACATCAGGGTGTTGCTTCAGTTTAGTAGGAAGCAGCATCTTGGTTTAGTAGGAAGAAAATGAGTATGGCACTCAATACAACCAAAGCTGAGTATATGGCATCTTGTTCGACAAGCTACGAGGCACTGTGGATTCAGAATTTGCTAATAGGGTTTTTTGATATCGATTTAGAGGCAACCTGTGTCTATTGTGACAACCAAATATATGTGAAGTTGTCTGAGAACCCTGTATTTCATGACAAGTAGAAGCACATTGAGATCAGGTATCATTATATTTGGGATATGGTGAAGAAGGGAGTAGTGGGGCTCCGGTATATAGCAACAGAGGAGCAGATAACATATGTGTTGACCAAGCCTCTGTCAAGGGTGAATTTCAAGTACTTCGGGGACAATCTTGGAGTGGTCCAGATCAAGAGGGAGTGATGAGCTCGGATGAGGTAGTAGGTATTCATGGTTCATGTGACGTAATTAATTCTCCTAGGCTACGAGAGGATCTAGATGAGCGGTGAGGTAACGCAGGTAGTTGTGGTGTGCAAAGTAATGGAGCTCCTAGAATGCACCCACCGGATGGCTTGCTCGGTTTGTGGAAGAGGAAAGTTGCATTTGGTATGAAAAAGGACCATCTCTGCAGGATATATACATCCAGTGTGAAAAAGGAATGGATTTGTAGTGGTGATTGGTCATATATCTAGGGTTGGTATCACTAGGGGAGATCCCAGTGTTGGTTCCTCGACTTATTGGGTAAAATGGTGCAGTAGGCTCTCCGACAGACTGGATTGAGCAAGTGCATTTTGACTAGTGGACTCCAGTGTGGTTGGTTGTATCTCCAGGGGTTGGATCTGATTATGACTGTTCAATAACCAAGGGTAGATCCCAACTTCAAATCCGTAGATTGGATCTAGGCCAAATACAACACGAAAAAGGACTGGATCTTTGGAAAGAAATCCCTAAATTGGATCTAGGCCACATCCAGTACGAAAAAGGGTTGGCTCTGTGGAGAGTTGCATCCAACATGAAAAAGGCATGGCACTGCAAGGCACATCCAGCATGAAAAAGGGATGGCTCTGTGAAACTTCCTATGATATATAGATTCAGGAGATGTCATATGTCAATAGTCAGTGTACAAGAAGTGCAACAGCTGGAAGACGATGGTGACGATGTCAAAAGAATACCTTTCTTGTTAAGAGGGAGTGTTGAAGAATGCAACTTGAGAAGATATTCTTATTTCTATCATTTTTGTCATTTGTATAATTTTTTATTGTACACCCTACGGGGATTATTAATAATGTAATTGTTCATGTAAAAGTCATTGAAAGAGTAAATGTAAACCCTAAATGTTAGGTCAGCGTAGAAATATCTAGAAAATAATATTTTATTGTAAATTTGACAAGTCGTCCCAATTAGGAGAGTCAAGTCGTCCTTGTTTGGTAAAAAGGTCAAGTCAGTTGTTTAGTATAAATGAGGGTTTCAACCTCCTTATTTTCTCACCACACTCACTCATTGAGCTCGCATGAGTAGGAGAGATAGAGTCAAGTGAATAGTTGCTTTTGGAGTCTTTTTGTTTTTGGGTCTTTGCATGAGGGATAGGATTGTACATTCTGGCGAATCTATATAGAAGAAGTTTGCTGGGATTTTCTTCCTCAAGAGGGTTTTCCCAGGATAAATTTGTTGTGTACTATTGTCTATGTTGTGCTTGTTTATATTTCAGTGATCCTTATTGTTATTGTACTTAAAATTTAACACGCAATTCAAGTACAGAAATTTACCATGCATTCAAGAGAAGGTTTTTTTTCCCTCCCAAGATGCTTTGGCTCACCAAAATTCTCCCAGTGGTACCTAGCTTTCAGAATCTGTGCAATATACTATGTCTGAACCCACGTTTTGTTTTCCTTATTTATTTGCTTGCAAATACTTAGGATTATAGTCATAGATGTGGCAGGGTCTACAATTCTAGCCATCTTCTCTCTGAAATGATCATGGAGACTACTATATCATTTATTTTTCAATATTTCCTTACAAGATTCTATTGTGTGTTTCCCATCAAGAATAAAAAATTGTACATCTTCCCTTCAAACATCTTCCTCTATTACCAAATCTTCAAATTTGTATAATGTCCTGGTACCCCCTTTTGTAAAAGGAATCAATAATCCATCTCTTTGCAAGGTATTTGGATTTTCTATCATTAATTGTATCACTTCAGGAAACTATTTCTCTTTTATTGATCTATAGTGGTACTCTTCAATGCCACGTGACACTGATGGATATCAATTTTGAAAACTTTTCCATCAAATAACAAAGTGGAGGCACTTGATTTGTTTTCACCACCAATTTTTTGAAATATTTGTGCTATTGTTTCCATCTTGGCCTAAACTGGAGTCTGTCGCAATGATTTGAAAAAGGAAATTTTCATATCCTTGTCCAAATTGTGTGCATACCTGCGCCTCCAGTATGTAAGGTTCACACCGCAATTTTGATTAAGTTCCTTTCTAATATTCATGTAGTGCACAACAGATGATGTTTTTTTTTAAATAATACACATTTCAAAATAGTTTGAATCAAATTATGCATTGCATTAGCATGTATTAATATGTCTGGATATCTTCGTAGCTACCCAACTTCCACCCATACATGTATGTCGAAACATCTTTCCTTTCCATAGAGGTTTGCATAAGGTGTTGTTGATATAATATTTCCTTAAATGTGAATTGTTCTACAATGAAATCTTTAACATTAGACTCATTTTCTTTAGCATCTACAATTGATTCAAATTTAATCAGAAGTTCGTGTTTATTCACAATTGTTGAATTCAAAACAATTCGTATGGTTGTCACACTATCCCCTATATCAGCATGAATGTAGAGGTCTAGGTATCCATTCTCTAGCACTGCAACCCCTACAAACCAGTTTAAATGTGATGCTTCACAAACAATTTTTGAAGATACTTGAAGCTTAAGTACAATTATATAAGAGGATCTGAGTTGTGCCATTGAAACTCCTGCAGGAAATTTGATTTTAATACTACTTAGTACAAATATAACATAATAAATATATAATGGTACAACAACAATAAATACAATAAATTTACATGGAATTCTAGAAATACTTACATAAATTACATACAGTAACTTGTTGGAAATTGAATCCCATGAACTTATTTTGGCATCAATGGAAACTATTTTATGTTAAAATATGTCTTAATGGCTACAAAGCACAGAGGGAAAATGGCCCAGGAACCTAGCTTGATTTCATTAAAGTATAAAAAAAAATTATACCTGGATTATTCCAACAGCCAAGAAAGCACCGCACGATAGACCAGTTGGAAAAGCACACTTGAATTTGTGAACCTTTGCCAATTTATAAGGTAGATTTTATAATTCCACGATGGGCCCATGAGCCCAATGGATCCACACAGCCTCGAATGATTATAAAATAAGAAGAAATGTTCTATACATTACAACAGGAAAAAAGTGCAGCCCGACGTGATCTCCCAAGTGCACAATAGCGAGAATGAACTTATCATAAAGCACCAAGGATAATTCCCCGAGCCACGCAGTGTCCACATAAGTGCAGCCTATTATAAACCATGCTACATAAAAATGGTGCATAAACTCCCCTCCCCACAACATATAGCCTTTTGGCGGGGAATTAAAATTTGCACCAAGTGACTACTATTTAGGAAATGTTTTGTATTATTGTGTTGGAGAAATTTACAACACCGCTTTATATGTACCTCGAAGAATGATCTATAATGGAACTGTATCAAAGGTTCTAACGGCTATTCTTTTAGTAATATTAAATGGGAAGTAAACTCCTCTTTTATTAGGTTGATTAACCCTTCCTTTTGTTATTGTTGTCCCTTGGGTTATACATTGACCGGACATGATATCTCTTTGTTTTTTCGTTCCAACTATAGCTCACCAAGGGAGGGAACCTTTAAAAATTGGGAGTTACAAATCCTAGTCTGTCATCTAAGGTACCTTTCAAATATGCATGAAAAACTCAACTATATTTACAACTGAAATCTAAGGTGCACGGTGGAAAATATCGACCGCGAAAGTAACTGTGAGTGTTGAATTTTTAAAAGAAGGCACAACTATTCCAAAATAAAGCAAGCTCAAAGCAATGGTAGTCGGGGTGCCTTAATCATAACCCGGTTCTTGAAAAGAAGAACAATGATCATGAAATACAATTCAATAATAAAGCATTGTAGACTATCCATTTAAATGCATTCAAGAAAACTATTGGAAAATCACACAGGCATAATAAAGTTATGATCCATGTGACTTAGGCACTCAGATGAAGACTTTTCTATTGTATTGAAATAAAATTGACCATATAAAAATCCTTTTATTTCAAAAACATGGCGGAATCGTTGCCTCGGTCTTGGTTCCAAAATTTTCAACAATTATATTTCATTTATATGAGAGTACAATCAAGGGGATTAATTCATCACTACAGCCACAGTCCTTATCATCTATTTTCAAAAGAAAGAAAGAATTATACAATCTTGTACAATGAAGAATGAGGAAAGAAGAAGAGAACAAGGCTAATGTTGCAGATCCTAGAAACTTCTCTACACTCTCAAAATATTGGAAATGAATGAATCTCCTTTTGTTCCTCTTCACGATGAGATTAAGTATTCTTACAAATGTTGACAATGCCCTTAGTTCATAGCTACGAGGCATTGTCTTGCTTCCAAAAACTACATCTCTCTGTTGATGTTGGTGTAACTAATTTTCGGAGACATCTCACCCACCAGCATGAGCCATATGATGACTTTTGTTCTTCATCTTCCTCCCGCTATCAAGCCATATGACAAATTTTGTTCTTCATATGCCTCCCGCTATCGAGCCATTGGACGATGAAACTAAATATGGTATTGAAAAACATCGGTCTACCCTATATGGTACTAAACAACATCGGTCGGTAAACATTTACATTGTGATGTAGGTGGAGATTAATCGATTATGTGCTGCATAAGGATGGATACAAGAAGGAATACATACAGTTTGGTGGTGGTGCTAAATGAAGTGGACTCCGTATATGCAACCTGGACCTTATCCTATTCATCCAAACCTGCAAATAATGGGATGTGGCAGTGGAGGAAAGGGGCACAACATAGTGAGATATGGCAAGCACATCAGATCCCTCCTTTTCCAGTGGAACATTTCGTTTATTCACAAATTTTACTGTAAGTGGTCTCTGAATCTCCAAGCAAGGTGGCAACTTGACAAATCTCACTGTAAGCAAGTAGTGGGTCGAAGCGATCAATGACATGTTTTGTATGGAAACAACCAAAAACAATCTCACAGAGGGACATCATATCATAAAACGACAAGGGTGGAATCCTTAGGGTAGGTATAAGTATCTGCATGATTATATAAGGATAAGACATAAGACGATGATCATGAAGGTGAATGAAGTAGATAACTGAGAATAATCACAAAGGATGTGCGTTCATATATAGCTGTGAGGGGACATCAAGATTTCCATTCGCATGTCGTGGGTTAGGGTGAACATTATGCACTAGACATATTTTTCTCATGTTCCCCAAGGAATGCATATTAAACCTAACCCACAATAAGAAGCCTAGTAGATTCCCTAAAAGACCCTAGAGACCCCATGTCATACAAAGGCGTCTACTCCATTCCTTTCTCATGTAGCATGCCTTACATGGGAGAAACTGGTAGGTCAGTAGCAACGAGACTAAAAGAACATAGTGTTGACCTTAGGCATGATAGGCATAAAAAATCAGCCCTGGCAGAACATTCTCACATAACCCAACATCAAATTTTCTTAGAAAAGGCTTCCATCATAGCTAGAGTAGATAATCTCACAAAACGAAAGATAAGGGAGAAAATTGAAATTGAGATGTGTAAAAATTGCCTCAATAGGGACGACAGAGCCAAATTGAGTACTACATGGAAACCCCTAATACACTCTTTACAAAACAAGCATACCTCTAAGCACTCCAATAACTAGGATAACCTTTGAGTCTTTAACCATCATTTTACCCTTTGTTCCTTTAAACCCATTAGGTGAAATTATAACTACTCAACATTCATCCTACACATCAATTTTCCTAATTAATTTAAAACTATAAAAATTATTAAATTGAAACCAAAATCAATTAATTAACTTATTAACTAAAATATATTAAATTCATAACTTTGAACTATATCAAACTATTAATAACTAAATTATAACTATTTAAACAAAAGAAAGAAAATCTCTACTAAATTATATTGAAATCCTAGAAAAAACTATATCACACTAATATAATACTAAAGTACTTTTTACAACTAAATATTAAACCTAACCTCTAGCATTATAATATTATTAAAACTAATTCTCTATATTAAAACAAAGTAATAAAGGAATTTTATTAAAATCAATAAAATAAATTAAATTGACTTTTGATAAAATCAAAAATAAATTTAAAATCAAACTATTCAAACTAGTTATTTTATAATTTCCAACTTTAGAAACATTGAAAAGAATACATAAAAAAACAATTACTCACTCCTTTTAACTAACAAACCCTAAACCTCCCTTAAACTTTAGCCGACACCTAACCTAATTCCATCTACCAAACCACCACCACCACTACATATACAAAAGTCATTGGGCAATCACAATCTTCTTCTCAGACTTCACGTGTCTCCTGATGATGATCCTACAATAGGGATCGAAACGTCGAAATTTCATTTCAAAAATGCAGATCCTCTCTTCTTCTCTCAAATCCATCTCTGCGTATGGCACTCTATAAATAGTTCACACTTGTCCAAACAAGTTCTAGCCAACTTATAATAACCTTGTTCACACCTAGGGATGTAATTATTAACCAGTTTAGCACCTAATAACAATCAATTAATTAATTATTAAGGTACTAAGGTATAATATTGCTCTAACACCCCCCCATAAGCTAGATTTAGTGGAATATCAAAAATAAAGCCTTGGAAACTAAGGCTCAAGTCACCTTTTACAAAAAAAAAATTAGGTGTCCATGTAAAACAAGGAAAGAAGGAAAACTACATGGGAAAGAAAACCTCCGCTCTAAAATGGACATGAAGCCCACCAAAAATAAACTTCTCCAAAACTCAAGTAGATTGTGAACTTGATTATATGTTTGGAGGAACCTTCTTCTTTGGAAGAAGAGATTGTTGCTCAACTAGATCAGAAACATGAACAGTTGTATGATGGAGAATGTATCCATGTAGAATATCTCCAATAAAATTATGTGAGAGAAGAAGTGGCTGCTCATTAGACTTGAACTTCAGACTGAAATCAGATCCAAATGAGTCTTGAGATGCTTGTGCCAAAAACTTTGAACCAAAAGTGGAGAAATCAGCATCAAGCAAAACTGAAATTTCTTGAAACTTTTAACCCAAAACTATTATGGCAGCTCCAAGAATGATGAACAATAGTTCCAAATGATATTTGGACCTGAAATCTAAACTAAAATCAGATCCAAAACAGGTATGATTAGGTCCAAGTGACAGGAAAAAAGGTTCAATGCATGCCAATACAATGGCAATGTCTCCTTCTTCAATAAAATTGTGAGAAAATGTGCTAGTCACCACAGAGGAATAGGTAAAAGGATTTGGATCAGAATTGGTGAGTGAATTTGCAGACATATCACACTTTGATGCAGCCTTCAAATAATCAAAAATATCAGAAAATTTTGCACCATCATCTAGTGAAGTATCCAAAGGATCTTCAACAACTAGCTTATCATCCTCAAAATCAGCATTTGAAGAATTATTGGAGAACAATGAATGTGGTGACAGTTATTCTTCAACAATGGCTGCTCCATTTGTTGTATCTTCATCATTTGAAGCAACATATTGTGCAATAGGTGATGTCTCTTCACATTATACTTCATAGCATTTAGAGGAAGCATTCGAATCAAAGAGATCTATAACAATAGGAACTTGTGTTGAAGATTTTTCCATTCAATCATCATGCACAACTTCATCAAAGAGAGTAGAGGCCGAACCATAAGGAGGGAGAGCACATGTAGGTGTGTCCATAGGCTCACTCAATGGACCATTCTTCTTCTTATCAAGAGACTTGTCCAAGTTGGACCATAGCTCAAATGGATAGTCTGCAGAACCAATCAAGTAGTGCATGCATGGAGACATGGCTAGACACATAGCTTCGAATGCTTTGTCACAATCATTTAGCCAATAATTTTTCTCTTCATAAGACTATGGTTCACTCTCAGTACCAATGGAAAATCATAGAGACCTTTTCTCTTGAGATATGCACACATTTTAGGCTTCCATTCTGCATAACTAAATGGAGTAAGAAGAGGAAATTTTGAATCCATGTAGAAGTTGTTGTACCTGCAATAGCAAAATCTCAATCACTTGGGAGGGGATCTACACTAACAGATTTGAACCTTTTTTTATACTAGGTGCATTTGGGAGAGCATCACACCCTGGATAGACTCCAATGGATTTCTCCAATGGCTTCAATGCAATAGTTCCAGGGACTTCTGTGGTTTCTCCGCTGCTTCTGGTACACCACTAAAACAGTCTTTTGGTTTGAATAATAGCTCCAAGAGCTCTGATAGCATGTAAAATCTATACCACAGTAGGATCTAGCTACTATAGATACCTCACAATTGAAATATTTAACTTATTATGCAAGAAACAAGTGCATATACATTTCTGGAAAACAAATGATCAAACACCAGGCATAAATGATCAAATATCATCACAAATGATCAAAAACCAGGAAACACAAATGATCAAATATCAGAGTTTATTAATTGTCCAATGTTACAATGTGTTTGGATCATCCTTATATAGAAATAGGAAGAAATAGTATGCACTTGGAGTGTCCACACTTAGCTAGCTTAGATTGAGCCACAATCCCCCCTAGGTTGACCAAATGGTTCCCAAATATCCCAAATAGGTACAAAATGACCATGTGAACATTGGGTGAGCATGGGAAGTCATAATGAGGTTCACACATGTGGAGGATAAGGTTGGGTGGAAGTTAGGTAGGCTAGGTTAGGCCAAAATAGCCAAAAGAGGGGCAAATGACTAGTTTCAATGCATGTGCGCCTATGGTCAAACCCAGATCCATAAAACAGGGAAGGAAGGCTCCTTAGGCATGTTGGTGGTAATAAATGCATGTGGGAGAGCGCCCAACGGCCAGTTTGACCACCCTTGGCCCATACATTGTTATCTAGTTCACACTTGTCCAAACAAGTTCTAGCCAACTTATAATTACCTTGTTCACACCTAGGGATGTAATTATTAACCATTTTAGCACCTAATAACCATCAATTAATTAATGATTAAGTTACTAAGGTATAATATTTCTCTAACAATAACTACTCATATATGACAACAGATAATGCCTTGAACCATGCCACGACCATATCCATGTGAACCATTATAAACCATGCTGCATAAATTCCCCATAGCGCATAGCCTCTTGAGCACAGAGTTATGATAATCACTTTCATTTTTATCCCCACATTGTAACCCACACTGCGCCACATTGGAAGTGTCTATAAAAGTGTCTATAACAATGTCTATAAAAGTGTGCCTCCTAGACCATTTTTTGTCATGAGAAATCCTACATTAGTAGTATATAGGAAATTTAAACGATAAAATATGCAGTGTGTACTACCAAATCCTACATTAATAATATATAGGATATAAGTAAGAAATAAAATATGCAATTTGAAGTATATGATGGAAGAAGAAACAAGGTATACAATGAACATCAATGCTTCATTTAGTCCACACATAATTTGTTTTGAAGTAAGAGTAACTATATTAATATATTATGGAAAAATGTATAAAGGTGGTAGAGCACGTCTGAATATTGAAACAATTTAATCGATCATACAGAGAGTTTTGAGCATCAAAAAACATCAACACTTCATTTAGTCCACACATATTTTTTTATGAAGTAAGAGCAACTGTATTAATAAATTATGGAAAAATGTATACATGTGGAAGAGCAGGTATTCATATCAAAACAGTTTAACTGATCATATAGAGTTCTGAGAAGCATAAAACTATTCCTGGATAGTTGGGAAACCATCTCAAAGAGCCACATGAATGGTTCTAAATCCATCAAAACTAAACTATGCTATCCCTGGTTTTGCAGAAAATGGGAAAGAGGCAGGTTCACAGTTCTGCGTCTATGGAGGCCTATCGGAAGGTTGTTCAAAGGATCCCCCCATTCGGCCAGCCATCCATGTGAAGACCTCCATGAAGTAATCATTCTGATGTTCCAAGGTCTCTATTCATTGCTTAAGGTGGCGGAAGACTTCATCCTTCTATCGATGTTTCTATACAATCTGTCAGTGCGGACACTAACCGATCTCCCTAGTCTAAATGTGATAGATCTAGAAAAAATCAAGACAGAACATACAAACTTTCCTAGATTAATCAAATTACAAAGAGTGCAGATGGATTGCTCACCTTTGCAAATGTAGTGATGTCTCCTTACTTAATGTAGCCCTTGATATTCAGCTGCAACACAAGAAACAACAAACAAGTGGAAACATATAAGTGATAGTAATTTGCATTATTAATTAATCTAAACTAGTGGTCAAGGAAACTAATTCTAAAGATCTATAATGAACAACAAATATTTATGGAAAGAATGTATATTTACTATATTGATGAAAATAAAAGAAGAGGATATTACAACCAAGCCTTGACGTTGCAATTTCTTTCAAATGACCTTTGCCTCAAGGATCCAATATTGCCTTCAATAGAAAGGGTTCTCACTCTAGCAGAATTTTACCAGCATTTAGATGCTCTAGTATGTCCTCCCTTCACCATGAAGAGGAGGATTGAATATATAGGCCAAAAGAGATAGAAGGGGTTGATTATTTGATGGAGAAAGCTGAGGGATCATCCCAATAAGGTAGGGGATCGAATGCCACCTTGGATGATTTCTTGGGATAAGCCTCCACGAAGATATTCATTCTAGAAGGCGCTCAAATCTTCTATTTTTCCTTTCCAATTGGCAGGGATGCACTTTTTCAACTCGTAGCCTACGTCTTTGAAGGGTGACACACTTTTTCCAAAGGCAAGTAGTGTCAGTGATGCGCTCTGTAAATGTGCATAGCGCATCGTCAAGGACCTAACACACTTTTTCAATGTGCAAGGTCCATCGGCATGACAACATAAGGAAAAACCATGACAACTCCCTTATTTAGTCAATTTGGGGTTAATGCTTTATGAATCAGGACAAGTGAAGGACACATAACTCATGATGATGAGATTTTGGTGTAATAGAATGCCCCCCAAAGCATGAAGCTATAGGAATAAGATAGGTGAAGTGATTTGACATATGGAAGTTTAAGGCAAAGATCATCAGTCAAAATGCTGAACAAGGATTTATGCAGTACAATAGACTCTGAGATACATGTCTCAAATGACTCAAAACATGGCTTCCGACCAATACATTGCAGATACATGTTAGTACTGACTAACTGGACACAATCATGGATACTAGACACAAGTGTAGATCCATGATGATATAATTACACAGCCATGACCAATATAAGAGTGGATCTGTGTGATATGACTCAAAAAATCTCCATCGTAGCCTGGGTAAGATACACAAGTTATCCCAGGGTCTTCAACCCAAACTCGCAATGATACGAATATAACCATGTGATTACAATGTGTTGGAGTCGAACATGATAGAAACCACTTGATTACCGGTCAATAATGGAAACCGTTAACAAGCGCAATGGAAATCATCATTAATTTCAATGATCCCCAAGGTATCATAGTACATACTGCCGAATGTGAATCAATGAGTTGAGGTCAAACATTCGGTGTAATATTTCAATAAGAGGTCAATTATGTGAACCTACCGTTGAAAGCGAGGTGACCTGCCATTAAGGAATGCAGGCCCAAGGCACTCGACTGGATAAACCCATCGAACTGTTGAAGTCAACAAGGATAAACTCGTCGAAGGAGGGCCATGATGTTTCCCCCATCATCGACATGAAACAAGATCAAATATGTTTTTGAGTAGATCAAATTGTAGAGTAACTTTTGAGACTGACTCAGAGATGATTGACACAAAGGAAGGTAAAATGACTGCGGAGGTTGACTCGAGAACATACTTCTCTTGAACATGGAATGGCATGACGTCGAAGCATTGACATGACGAGATAGACACCAAGACCTAATACAAGAAATGATCGATGCACTCTTCGAATGAGCCAAAGGAGTATAATGACTCATGGAAGTGGTATGACTCGAAGATAACCAGAGTATCCAAGTTGTTTGAATGAAATGCAAACAAGTGCCATGTTCAAGGGTAACTATAAGATGTCATTAATACGGGTAGATACACACTCTTTCCTTATTCCCCGTCATGATGGACGAGTACTTCTTTGTTTATTAACGAGCTTGAGGAGGGTAAAAGATGCTCGGTATAGCTCTACCTTAGGACGAGTCCAATCTCACATGTTTTACGAATCTGAGATAGGAGAGGATCATCCCTATAAGGGTCCTTCAATGTTGAATTTTAATGAATCCATAAAAGGAAAACTCGATGTCATTTCATGTTTAGAGAGTTTGAAAAGACTAAAGAGGACTCCAGAATGTACTTTTTCGTAGATTTAGTCCCAAAGGCCCGAAAAAGGATAAAACCATAGCTGAGAGAACTTTCTAGCTAAAAGTGACTAGAGTAGACCTTTTTCATAAATAGTCCACACGGTCCAAAAAAGGGATAAACTATCATTGTGCATATGACCTTTCACATCCTTTTACAAGTGCGAAAGCGACAAGTTCGCTTGGAAAGCTTTTCATGTTTTGGGAGTTTGAAAAGGGATTAAAGACAACTCCAAGGGGGTTCCTTTTTTGTAATAGTTTTACAAGCCCGAAAAAAATATAAAAGTAAACTCGGTGATTTATTCTCATGTATTTATGAGCATGAGAAAGAATAAAGACTAAGCTCAACACCATTTTACTAGGTTTTTAACAAGCACGATCACGGTGTGAAAAGTACTTGGAAGCTTTTTCATAGTTAATGAAGAGCATGAAAAAGTTAAAAGGATCTCTGTCATAGCCAAAAGTCATTAATTTAAACTTGTAAACTGCACGACAAGTATTATAATGATTATAGGACTCAAAACATAAAATATGATTGACTTGGTAAAAATAACTTAGGATAAATAGAAGTAAAACATAAAATATTCTATTTCAAATGCATAAAAGGGGTAAAAAGTGAAAATTATTTACCATTTGTGTTTTTACCAAGTTGTTGGTGAAAAAAGTCCTTTTTAGCTTGAATTTGTGTTGAAGATTGCAAGAGCATCAGTCAACCATTCGGCATTTCGTCAGGAGTAGGTAATTCTAATTCTTTTTCCCTTCAATGTCATGGTTAAAAATCTTGTTTTCGTGCATATTTTGGTGGTTTTGATGGTCATTATATGGGGTAAATTGCGCGCCCTGGGTGACTCACTTCTCTCTTTCGGAAAGTGCGTCACTTAGTGGTGGCACACATCCCATAAAGGCTAAGTGTGTCATTGATGCTCTGTCATCAAATTCGGGGTGCATCGGCGGCAAAGTGACCCACAAAATAAAAAAATGCAAGAAAAAGATTGAGTTGTGTTGACATGAAAGGGTCCTGATGATTCTTAAATTAATGTCCATGCAGGGTTTTTCAACCAAGATGGTGCAATGGAAGGAACGAGAACACAAATTAGAAGACGTCCAAGTGTCCAAAGATCCACATTCATCCAATGCTTTAAGATAATGTGGTTTGTTGAAGTTCTTCCAGGTGCAAGGGATGAGATCCCAGGTCCAACTATTGGATTATTTGATCTGAAAGTGGGATCTAGACCAACAACATTTCCAAGTTTGGGCACATATCCTCACACTGGATATTGAGGACATCTACTTCTTAATGGGGTTGTCAAGGCATGGAGCCCTGGTATCATTATCCAGTCCTAGAGGAGGAGATAGAACCACCAAGGACTTGATCGCACAGTTTTTCACTCCTGGGACACAAATGTTAGGTGGGAAGATTCCCATAAAAAACATGTGAGATCGTCCTTTGAGGACCGTATTATTCACTATTAAGAGGGTAAGCTGCAGGGCCCCGCATCAGGCTACTAGGGACCATATGCTTTACGCCATTGAGTGCATGGCACCCACGGTTTTCAACTGGTGTGAGGGGATCCTCACAAACCTCAAGGAATATTTGACCAAATACAGGAGGGGAGAACTTAAAAAATTTGGCTACGGATCAGTTGTGGTCTCCTTATTCTTGAAGAGGGTCCCCCTACTCCATCCACAAGTAGAGAAGTGTTATCTCAAACCATGAGACCCACATATGCAGAGATGGACTGAGGTGATGGCCCATAATGGTGGTGGCGGGCCTATGATCACCTATGGTCCTACTTTCTTCCGCTGGTTACGTAGTCAGCTTCTGATGGTGGAGGACTATGTGTACGTTGGAGTGGATTTCTGAGGAGATCCAGATCTAGTGCTTCCTGAGGGAGAGCAATGTGGTGACCTAGGTAAGAAGAGAACTTCTTTTGTTTTTTATTTTTTAATTTTGATGCATTTTGTGATTTTTTATTTCTTGTAGTACTGATACTTCATACTTTGCTACATAGATGTTGGGGCTTTGAGACCTGTTGGATCATTTCCTATTGAGAGGCGAGGAGTAGTCAGGGATATGGTAGCATCCAACCGAGAGTCTGTGCAGGAGATAGACGATATCGAGGATAACCTCCAGCGACTAATTTCATATATTCTTGATATCTCCATAAATGATTTTCCATGGCACTATCAGCACCGGACAGCTATGTTGATGTATATGTAACTTCGGAATTTATTTCATATATGTATGTTGAATGTACTCCTATAGAGATGGTATTATTCCTCTATACAGAAGTGTCGTCATTTATATTGTAAATGTCGTAACTTATACTTGATGGGTTATTAGACCACCTTGTTGGGGTCGGCCCTGTATAAGTCATGTGGGTCAAAGGGTTATTAGACCACCCTATTGGGGGTCGGACATGTGGGTCGAAGGGTTATTAGACCACCCTATTGGGGGTCGTCCCAGTCAGCATTATGTTATGTGGTTAAGTTCGAGCCTACATGATTTATGTAAAAGTCAAGTCAAGTCTAGTATAAATAGAGTGCGGGAGGCACTCTATTTGAACACTCACTTCTCACTCATGCACTCAAGGAGGAGTGGCGCACTTATGGAGGAGGAGGATCAGCTGCTAGGATGTGTCTATCTCTTATGTTTGGGTTGTATCATTGCTCTATCTATCTCTGAGGAATTTATTGGGGTTTTTCACCTTTATGGTTTTCCCCAAGTAAATCTTTGTGTCTCTTGTGCTTGCATTATTGTCTCCATGATTGATATGTTGTAGATATGCTGTACATGTTGTTCTCTCAGTTAAGATCCTAGATCAGATTGAAGTAAATTCTGAAAATTTAACATGGTATCAGATCTAGCCTAAAAGAAGGCATGATATGGCATGTATGACACTTGTTGCACTTACGATGCTAGGGCTTGATATAGAAAAAACCCAGTCATCGTAGCACTTTCGCTATAAATCCGTTTTGGCGACGTTTTCGGATCTGAAATCTTTACAGGTCGAATTTTAAATCCCCATGTACCTTGTGTCCAAAGGAAAACCTCTAATTCGTTGTACTTTGTGATTTATGATCTGTACAATATAGGGTTTCTGCTTCTTCCAGATCTGAGTCAAAATCAGGTGACCTTGGGAAAAAGGTCATAACTTGGGCTAGGAAGATCCAAATGAAATTTCATAAAAAGTGACAGGTAGTACACAGACTGTACTATCTCAAGAACAATTTTCAGAGGCCGAAGTTGAACCAGTGACACGTGGAACGCCGTACAAGTTCGCTCTCCTGTATTATCCCATAAACAGGTCACGTTGTGACACTTGGCATAACGCTCTCTCAGAGAATCCAATTGAGGTAAAACCTATCAGGATGGAAAGATAAAAGGTCGAGATATCGTAGGAAAAATTTTTAGAGGCCGAAGTTGAAACAGTGACACGTGGCACGTCGTACAAGTTCGCTCTCCTGTATTATCTCATAAACAGGTCACGTTGCGACACTTGGCATAACTCTCTCTCAGAGAATCCAATTGAGGTCGGACCTGTCAGGATGGAAAGATAACAGGTCAGGCTATCTCAGGAAACTTTTTCAGACACTATGGATCGAAAAGTTTGGAGGTACACCAGAAACAATCAGGTACATATTTCTGTCAAAAACAGAATTATTTTTTGAGTACCTTCATTCATGGCTTCCGGAATTTAGGGCTTCGGAGAAAGTTGGAATTTTTGTAATCAGAGACCACGGATGGATGCTACTCATCAAAATCGAAATTTAGAGACCAAGATCAGAATTTTTGGTTGGGTAGAAGGCCGGGCTTGATCAGACCCTAGTTCGGGACTTCGATCAGAAAAGTGGAAAATTAGGGCTTCTGTAAAAATGGGAATTTTTTAAATCTGTGACCACGGCTGGAAGCTCATCAGAAAAATAGAAACTTAGAGATTTGGATCAAACCTTTTGATTGGGAAGAAGAGTGGGCTTCATCAAACCCCAGTTCGAGGTCACGTCCAGTGAATCTGGAAGTTTCAAAGGGAAAATTGAGGAGTAAAACTTTGCAGTTTTCAAATTCTAAATATACCAGCTTGATCAGATCATCAAGGCGCATATTTCTATCCTTTCGGAAGTTTGAATATTTGGGGTTTCTCTGACAAACCCATATCCAGCTCCAGATCCAGTTCTTGCAAATCAAGTGGATTGGGTTAATCCTAGAAGAAGATGGATTGATCATCTACATAAGTGAAGAAGTTCCTGTTTCAGAGGGAGATGAGGCTAAGGCCTTACATAAGAATATTTCAAGCGATCTCGACAGGTATGACTCATCGAGGTATGTTTCAATATTTGTTCATGATTAAGTTTATGGTATGTTTGTCTTCATGTTATTACAGTTAGTACAATCTTGATTTTAGATTTGTCGTATCACCTTAACAAAATTATGAATGCATGATAGAAGATATTCATTGGTTAGGGTGTTGACACTTATGATTGTACTAATGCATTATGGTGTTGTATGAGGTTTATGTTGTCTGCTAACATAAAAGGTACACCAAGAAAGACAAATCATGTTCTACTTCAAGAACATATGATCATGGTGACATGAAGACAAGGATTCATCCATTGTCATGGATCACATAGAAGATCTACTTTCGAGGTATGTATAACTTGTTTTTACAATGGTTAACTTATGAGACATGCAGGTTACTAGCACAAGTCACTGAAGAGAACCAGAAGACATTATGCGGGTATATTAGACATAACTAGCTAGCATGCTAATCTAGGTATGTTTTTCCTATATCAAGCTAGAATCCTACCTTGTGTTAGGATCTTATACTATTGTGTTGTTGATAATGATTATTCATGAAGTCATAGGTTTGAATAATCATGGTGGTATGCATATTATGTTCGTACCATAATTGATGATATGACTAACCAGAAGAATCATGAAGGTATAGTTTTGAATAATCACGGGTTTTATGCATATTATATCTCTTCTCTTGATTGATGATTTAACTAACCAGAAGAGTCCTATGATTAAATAAGAATATGTATGAATAAAAGAAGACTTCCTTGAAACCTTGAATACTAATGTTTATTATCTGTGTTTGAATTGATCCTGACTATACATGCTTGAGATTATTGTGTTCTGATAATATTAAGATTATACTAATGAATTATGTATGAGACCTAGAGGACAACACAATGATGATACTAACAAGCATGCATAGGGATCGAGAATGTATATAAGTTCAAGGACGGGTAATCCAGGAAGCAAAGATCAATAGGGAGCACACTACAATAGTTTCTACAAGGATGCAGATATTCAGAGGGAGTTGACCACTTCTCACAATCCACATCAGAATGGAGTTGCAAATATTCAGAGGGAGTCCACCCAATAAACAAACAAAGATAAGTATTTGAATTGTCATTACTTGCATATTTTATTGTTTAAATAATATTGTTCAATAATGTATATACTGATGTTCCTAGAATTAGGTTGTGTATTATGCATATTAGAATAGTTGCATTGATGAACAGTATACTACTAATATGCATGGGTAAGTAGCCTATGGCACTATACAACATTCCATTGCTACTTATCTAGAATGAAACCTCTTTGCTGACATGTTGGGAGTTGTGCACACTCTTAACAATGTTCTGGGAGAGATTGGAAGGCATCTAGAAAGTTACGGGATATGGATAAATGTTGTATTGAAGCATTGGGTAAGTTAATTGCATGACTGTATGACATATTTCTTTATGTGTAAGAATTTGTTTTGAAAACTATGAGATGTTTTCTAATCATGCAATTTAACTTGTTGTTTAGGAAAGATCGTATGCCATCAACTACAAAAGAAGAACTACAACATTTGTTCAGCAACAAAATTATCTATTGAAGATATTGAAGTTCTCAAGATACGGGAAGAATGCCATGATCCATCGATCATGAAGAACAATGTTTGGGATGCGGTCCCAAGAGCTGAAGGGAAGTCTGTTGTGACTTCCATATGGATCTATCAAGATCAAGCATGTTGCAGATGGAAGCATAGAGAAATATAAAAGTGATGAAATAGAAGATACACCAGATGGATTTCAAGACAGCTTTCTTGAATGGTGCAGTTGAAGAAGAATTGTATGTGGAGCAGCCACTTGGTTATGAGACACATGACAGGAATTCATATATGTGCAGAACTTGGTATGGTAGGATAGGAAGCTTTCTAACCAGTTTGGTCTTTACCAAGAGTAAAGCGGGTTCCAACCTTTACTACAAGGTTGAGGAAGGCAATCCAGTGATACTACTATGTGGATGACCTGCTTGTATCAGGAGAGGATAGATTGATTGCCGACACACAGCGGAAGCTTGCTGCAGAGTTCGAGTTGAGGAACCTGGGGATGATACACTATTTGTTTTTTTGGACAAGGGAAGTATGCAGTAGAGATCCTGAAGAGGTTCGGGATGATGGACTACAAGGCTATGACCACACCTATGGCATCAAACCTGACGCTTCTGTGTGATGCTTCTGAGCCGGTTGATATCACTATGTATTGTCAGATGATTGGGTCCTTGATGTACCTAACGAACACAAGACCAGACATTTGCTTTGTTGTGAACACATTGAGTTAGTTCCTGACAGATCCGAGGAGTGTTCACCTGGTTGCTGTAAAGCATGTTCTCAGGTACCTGAAGGGTACAGTGGATTATTGGCTCAAGTATGAAGCGAATCAAAAGTTTAACCTGCAGGGTTATGTTGATTCAGATTAGGCTGGCAGTGCTGCAGATAGGAAGAGCACATCTGGATGCTGCTTCAGTATGGGATCAGGTGTGATCTCTTGGTTTAGCAGGAAGCAATCCTGCGTAGCACTGAGTACAGCTGAGGCAGAGTATGTTGCATCCTGTTCAGCTAGTTGTGAGGCAGTATGGCTACGGAAGCTACTGTCCGAGTTATTTGATCTCCCGTTGGATGCTACTGGTATCTTTTGTGATAACCAGAGTTGTGTGAAGCTGTCTGAGAACCCAGTGTTTCATGACAAGTCGAAACACATAGAGATCAAATATCACTATCTCAAGGATATGGTGCAGAGAGGAGCTGTGAAGCTCCTGTATGTTGCGACGGACGAGCAGATTGCAGATGTGCTAACGAAGCCACTAGCCAGGGTGAAGTTCGAGTACTTCAGAGAGAGGCTTGGCGTTCTTCAGATCGAGGACACTTCGAGGAAGAAGTGATGGACACATTTGTTGAAGCCATTCCAAGCATGTTGGAAGAAGGATCCTTCACATGGCTGTGGATGTAAGTGTTGGATGATGAGCATCGGGATGATTTTCTGGTTTCTGCTTGGATATGATCAGTTGGATCATTTTTATATGTATGTATGCATCATGTTGGATCATTTATATGTATGTACGCATCATGTTGGATGCTAGATATGATCAGTAGGATCATTTGTATGTATTTTGTATGCATCATGTTGGATGCTTGGACCATGTATCTGTATATGTATCAGGTGGATACATTGTATGATCAGGAGGATCATGTATGGTTATATGTATCATGTATCAGGTGGATACACTGTATGATCAGGTGGATCATGTATGATGATATGTATCAGGTAGATACTTGGTATGCATCAGGTAGATGCATTGTATGATCAGGATGATCATGGATGATAAGCTTCAGGATGTTGCTCCAGATGACATGCAACAGGATGTTGCAGTGATGATGATCAGGATGATCATGTGTACATCAGGATGATATATGGTGAGTATCAGGTTGATACTCTATGGTCGTTGATCAGGTTGTGCAGATGAGCATATAATTCATTGCCCTGGGAGATTTGCAGATAGTCTTTCGAGGTTTTTCCTATGGCATGTAATCCGGTGCCCTGGGATATCTAGCAAATGCTCTTTCGAGGTTTTGCTCTGGGAGGACATATAATTCGTTGCCCTGGGAGATCTGCAGATAGTCTTACGAGGTTTTGCCTATGGCATGTAATTCGTTGCCCTGGGATATCTGGCAAATGCTCTTTCAAGGTTTTGTCCTATGGCATATAATCTGTCCCTGGGAGATTCGATAGGTTGGGCTGTGTGCCCGTAATCAGTCCTGGGATGCTCTTGCGAGGTTTTGCCATGACCACATGTAATTCATGCCCTGGGAGATCTGCAGATAGTATTTCGAGGTTTTTCCTATGGCATGTAATTCATTGCCCTGGGATATCTGGCAGATGCTCTTGCGAAGTTTTGTGGTGACCACATGTAATTCGTGCCCTGGGAGATCCTATAGGTAGATCTGTGTGCTCGTAACATTCTGGGATGCTCTTGTGAGGTTTTGTGGTGAGTTCACATATAATATGGCCCTGGGAGATCCTATAGGTAGAGCCATGTGCTCATAACAGCCTAGGATGCTCTTTCAAGGTTTTGTGACGCACGTAATAAGTCCTGAGGATTCCACAGTATGGCCAGTGATGACGAAGACCTGCAGCTGGTGGGCCTACATCCAGTATGAAAAAGGACTGGCTCTGTAGAACTTCCTATGATGAGTAGATTCAGAGATTGATTGAGATAGCAGCAACAGTGACGATGATGATGACTCGATGACGATTATCTAGTGACGATGATCCAGAGAAGATGACTTGTGCTAGAAGACCTGTGCTGAGAAATACCTTCCTAGTTAAGAGGGAGTGTTGATGTATATGTAACTTCGGAATGTATTTCATATATGTATGTTGTATGTACTCCTATAGAGATGGTATTATTCCTCTATACGAAAGTGTCGTCATTTATATTGTAAATGTTGTAACTTATACTTGATGGGTTATTAGACCACCTTGTTGGGGTCAGCCCTGTATAAGTCATGTGGGTCGAAGGGTTATTAGACCACCCTATTGGGGGTCAGCCATGTGGTTCGAAGGGGTATTAGACCACCCTATTGGGGGTCGGCCCAGTCAGCATTATGTTATGTGGTTAAGTTCGAGCCTACATGATTTATGTAAAAGGCAAGTCAAGTCTAGTATAAATAGAGTGTGGGAGGCACTCTATTTGAACACTCACTTCTCACTCATGTACCCAAGGAGGAGTGGCGCACTTATGGAGGAGGAGGATCGGCTGCTAGGATATGTCTATCTCTTATGTTTGGGTTGTATCATTGCTCTATCTATCTCTGAGGAAGTTATTGGGGTTTTTCACCTTTATGGTTTTCCCCAAGTAAATCTTTGTGTCTCTTGTGCTTGCATTATTGTCTCCATGATTGATATGCTGTAGATATGCTGTACATGTTGTTCTCTCAGTTAATATCCTAGATCATATTGAAGTAAATTCTGAAAATTTAACAAGCTAGGGTTGTAGGTCATTTTGTACGACTACTCCACTAGGTGGCAAGGGCCATCAACTGTTACCATGAGCACCACTAGTGATAGCATGTATATGCGATGATGTACTGAAATACATGAGCTTTATATTTTGTAGATATGATAGACTAAAAGCCATGAGCTTCATATTTGTGTACCAGTTCCTTTTTGTAAAACATTTTCCTAGGATTAATATAAAGCATTACCTAGCGGTTTATACAATGTGTCTTTATGATGAATGCGGTTCTTATGTGTGTTTGATTATATTTTAATGGATAATTTACATGTCGTTCCATTTATACATATTTAATAAAATGTTTAAAAATGTGCAATGTGCCAATCTAATACAAAGTTAGCAAATGAATCCACAATCGTGTTTATATGTCTCGGGATATGTTGGTATTGAATAAACTCAAACAACCTTTCCAAGAGACGTACTTGTCGAAACAAGTGAAGTAGTGTAGGGTTACGGGTGGCATAGACTCGGTTTAGATGGGATACCACAAGTTGGGAATCCAAATAGATGACAATGTGGTCCAAATCAAGGGAAGATGTGTTGGTTAACAATCCAATCACTGCATGATACTTGGCCATGTTATTAGTTGTAGGACCTAGGCAAGTTCCTCTGTATTTTATCAGTACACCAGCAGGGGAATAGAGTACCCAAGATGCCAAGGTGAGGTTCTGGGTATGCCGGCTAGTTCCATCCACAAATCCGTAACAGGTTTCCATATGCACATCCAGGTAGAACATGGTATAAGCAATAATCAGGATGAGACCCTATCACACTAACTGAAAAGTGTCACACCAAATCAAACACTTGTTATATACAATATATACAGAATACTAATGCAAGGTAACCTAAGCATAGTACCTCTTTAGGTAGAACCCATTTCGAGGCTCCCCTAAAGGTATTCCGTCGTAATCAACCAACTCATAAGCTCCTTTTTCCAAAACATGTTTTACGATGTATGGGTTGTGCCACATGGACTCAAATTTACCTGCCCCTAGTTTATTGTGTTTTTGGTCATATGTCAGGGCCAAATCACCCTTGTTAAAGATACGGGGTTGTACAGATTTATTATACTGGGATTTGATTCGTTTCTTATGCGTTTCATTGGCGAGAGCAACATCACGGCGAGTCTCATCAAGTTTGGATAAGTATAAGAATCTCTCTTCCTCAGCCATAGTGTTCGATAGGAGTTCGACGGCTAGCTTCAAAGACGGAATTTCACACGCAATAGGAAATACTGCCTCTAGTGCATACACCAATTGAAAGGGTTTGAAACCAATGGAAAGTTTGATAGAAGTCCTATATGCCCATAGGGATGAAAAGAGCATGAGGTGCCAATTTGATCTATGGGTCCCTGCCATGAGTTGTATCATGGTTTTCAAGACCTTATTAATGGCCTCTACTTGACTGTTCGCTTGAGGATAGTAGGGGGTTGAGTGTTCATAATGAAATCCCAACTTGGCACTCAATTCAGTCACCATTTTGTTCTGGAATTGCGAGCCATGGTCTGTGACAATGGCTCATGGCACAACAAACCTAGCAATAACATGGTTGAACATGAAGAGTGGGACTGTTTTACTGTCTTCATTATATGTAGGCATAGCCTCGGCCCATTTGGTGAAATAGTCAATAGCGAAAATCGCATAGGGATGCCCCCTGGCCGAGGTAGGCTTACAGTGACTGAAGTGAATGCCACATTTTACAAAGGGACTGACGGAAATAACTAGATGTAAAGGGGCGGGTTGTGTGCATTTTGTGGAGTGGAAAAACTGGAAAGGAGGACACTTCTTAATGGATTCCATGTAATCTTTGAATATGGAGGGCCAGAAGTATCCAGCGCATAAAATATTATGGGCTATAGCCATCCTAGAGAGATGACCGCCACATGCCCCCAAGTGGCATTCATTCAGAATATGTTTAGCCTCTTCGTGAGTAAAACATAGTCATAAGAAGGAATCAATGCCACGGTGATAGAGGGTATCACCAATGATTAGGTAATATTTGGCATGATGACGGATACGACGGTTTTCATCGTGGGATAGGTGAGGTCCGAAGCATTATGTTTGGAGATACAATGTGATATCTCTGTAGCATGGGGCGGAAGTACTGATCAGGAACAATGACTCATTGGGAAGAGATTCAATGGGCTCAGGTTCTTGATCAATACGTGGAAGATCGCAAATTAGCTCCACGAACACTAATGATTTTGTGTATTTTTCCTTTCCAAACTGTAGATCAAATTCTTGAAGAATCATGATCCAACGTGAATATTTTCCCCCTAGTACTTGACGCATTAATACGTGGTACATAGGGTTAGAATTGGGAATGATAGTGGTTGTACAGAGTATATGTAATGACAGAACTTATGGACAGCGATGACGGCTGCCAGAGCCAAATTCTCAACATGTAAATAACGAGTTTCCGAGTCAAGAAGGACCTTACTAAGATAGTATATCACATGTTCTTGCATGTCGTTGTCTTCCTGCACTAAAACCATACCAATAGTCGAGGTAGAGGTAGCAAGATAAAGGATATAATCCTTGGTGTAATCAGGTGGTTGTAACACGGGTGCATCGATGAACGTGTGCTTGATATTGTCAAAGGTACTTTGTGCATAGTCATCCCAAATAAATAGGACGTCCTTCTCTAACAATCACATATAACCCTGTGTTTTCTCCACAAAATTACACACCAAATGGCACTGATAGTTGGACCCAAGCATTGGTGGCTATATTTTCTTCAATATTCTGAGTCATTAAGTTTCCACATAATGGGAATATTGTAACAATTGATTAGTTGTCATTTTGCACCAATGGTTCCAACCACCATAATGGTTCCAATATCCCCCTGGTTTCCCATTCCGTGAAGGATTGCGAGAATGTTGGTGTGGGAATGTACCCTACACTGATGGGAAATTTCAACCTCCCCCACCTGACTTACATGCGAATGCATCCCCGATAAATGCAATATCCATGGCTTCCATGATTTCCAAAGCTAAGGTCTCTCATTTTAAAACTTTGTATTTTAATGACCCTTGGAAACTTCCAGTTGTTGAAGCTTGGTGTGGTCGGACCAATCAGGCCTTGTATGCGACTGAAATCGCTTACCAAGCCACTATTTCTAATGAAGTAGACCATGTTGTTTTACACTCTATTTTAGAGTCAAGTGACTAGTATTCTATGCATGTTTGGGTTGTTAGTTCTCTGCCATGTCCCGACCCCTTAGACATGGTTTTTCCATCTGATGAATAAATTCTCAAGTATGTGTCATTAGGGGATAGGAAATGGAAATACATGCATATTTTCTCCTAGCTAAAAGTGACCTTGGAACTAACATGGAAAAAACCATAAAACCAGGTCTTATGGAATGGTATGGGATCCCTCTCACACCTTTGCAAGTGTATTTTGAGGGTAATATGGAAAACATTTCTAAAACCATCCCTGTTAGGATATTCCTATACTCCATCCTAGTCCTAGCAGCATTTTCATTATTTGCATTTTCAGTCATGCATGCACTATAGGGTTTGCATGCATTTTTTAGGGTTTGCATGCATCCCAGTCATCAGTCCAGCACCTAGCCCTCAGTTAGCCAGCCATCGGGAGCTTCTCTCAGATCATTTTTATCCCTCCTCGTGCTTAGTGCGCCCCTTCATGCAATTGCATGCATCTCATGCGCCCTCTCTCACCTACCACTCAGTTGCACTTCAGTTAATTGAGTTATCATCAGTTATTTCCTTGATTTAAGGCTAGACTAACTCTCAATTAACTGTATCACTCCGATGGATCTACACTGAGACTAGACTTCCCATTCTTCCTTCGGTTAGCTCCTCATGCGCCCTCCACTGAGCCTCCTTCATTCAGTTAGTTCCAGATACACTCAGTTACACCTACCACACTCAGTTAGACTCAGTTTGACTGATGGTTGACAGTTACTTGAGCATTGATGACTCCACTGATGATGAGATAGACTACTAGTTGTTCTCCGATGACACTCCAGTTATCTTTTGATTACTCCATGAAGGCTAATTCGAATTTCCACCTTGGCATTCGAATCCTCATGCATTGTACTACTTATTTGTCCATATTGTGATTAATTAATAAGTGTGTCTGAAGTATTTTTGCTTCTATCCTAGTTCTACTGTATTATTATTCTGTTGCTCATTACACTGCATTGACCACTCTTATTCTATCTTCCTGATTAATCATAATTACTCTTGTGAGGTATACATCATCTCTTAGATCTGCTGTGAGGATTTTCACATGGTATCAGAGCATGTTGAGAGTATTGTTTATCTCCATTCCTAAGAGTTTTTTGCAGGTTATTATCAAGATTTCGAGTGCAGTAGTTGCAGCAGTTTCTACATTTTTGCAGTAGTAGCAATTGCAAATATTCTCTATTGTTTTTGCAGGTCTTCTACAGCTTCAATGTATTCAGAAGAAATCCCTCCTCTTTCTTCATTCAACTATGATGAATGGAAACCAAAAATGATAGCATATTTGAAGAGCCATGATCTCTTTGATTGTTATTTTGAAAGAGAGTTTGAATCCTCTAAAGAGAAGATTGACTGGTTGAATAAAGGTGACCAAGCCTTTGGAAGGATGATGCTTGCTATGCCTGATTACATAATGTACCAAATCATTGATGATGTTGAAACTCCAAAAGAGCTATGGGCCCATCTGGATGAAAGATTCGAAAAACAGAATGAAGGATTTGGTCGAAACCCCTTCAAGAGAAAGCAAAGTGATGCATTCACCCTCCTTGATGATCTCATTGATCATGAACCAGTATCAAACACATCTCATATTGAAGTTGTCCACAAATAAGAAGAACTTACAGATTCTACACTCATGCTACAAATTTCTTCTCTTTCTGTGCCAGCTCACACTCTAGATATTGCAGAAGGTCCTAAATCCTCTCTTGCACTAGAGTCTATTGGTCTACATCATGACCTATTGAATGTTTCGGAGGTAAAATCAGCTATTGGAGGTAATGCATTCACTCTCCTCAAGCAATCACCTCTTATTTACTACTATATGATCATTATTCCATGCTTTCAGAAGGTTATTGAAGAATATGGCCATTGCCACTCGCTTGGGATAATTTCTCATGCTCATCATGGTTTTGATCTCACCCCTGCTGGTTCAAAGGAGATCTCAAGAAACCATTGCCATTCGCTTGGGATAACTTCTCATGCATTTACTGGTTTTGATCTCACCTCTTATGGTTCAAAGGAGATCTCAAGAAACCATGATTCAAGTCTTGGATCTAATTTGGATTCTAAGCAAACACTACTTGAGATAATTTCTCATGCATATGATGGTTTTGATCTCACCCCTGCTGGTTCAAAGGAGGTCTCAAGAAACCATTTATCAAGTCTTGGAGCTGATTTGGAGTCCAAGCAATCATTGTTTGATGGTTCTTTTTGGCATAATCTCACCCATGATGGTTCGAAGGAGAAGACAAAAGACTATCTGCACATTCATTGATTTGATCCTACCTCAGTTGATTCGAATCATAGATTAAAGGATCATCCTCATACCTTTGGATTTGTTCTCACCACATTCGATCTGAAGAGCAAGTACAAGCACATGCTTTCTGAGCATGATCCACTTCTTCCCAAGAAGCAGATACCTCCAGACATATGACCAAGCATCACACCTACTTGAGTTTGGAGCATTTATGTTTGTGTGTGCCTTACAGTCTATTTTGAGGGGGGGTATTTTTCCCATGAGGTTTTCCCCATTTCCTCAGTTTATTGATTGTTATTATTATTCATTGTATTGGGTGACCTTTGGTCTTAGCTACGAGGGCCCAAGATGGATTAAGGGGGGGTGTTAAGATATTCCTATACTTCATCCTAGTCCTAGTAGCATTTTCATTATTTGCATTTTCAGTCATCCATGCACTATAGGGTTTGCATGCATTATTTAGGGTTTGCATGCATCCCAGTCATCAGTCCAGCACCTAGCCCTCAGTTAGCCATCCCCTGAGAGCTTCTCTCATATCAATTTTAGCCCTCCTAGTGGTTAGTGCGCCCCTTCATGCAATTGCATGCATCTCATGCACCCTCTCTCACCTACCACTCAGTTGCACTTCAGTTAATTGAGTTATCATCAGTTCTTTCCTTGATTTAAGGCTAGACTGACTCTCAACTGACTGTATCACTCCGATGGATCTCCAGTGAGACTAGACTACCCATTCTAACTTCAGTTAGCTCCTCATGTGCCCTCCACTGAGCCTCCTTCATTCAGTTAGTGCCAGTTACACTCAGTTACACCTACCACACTCAGTTAGACTCAGTTTGACTGATGGTTGACAGTTACTTGAGAATTGATGACTCCAATGATGATGAGATAGACTACTAGTTGTGCTCCGATGACACTCCAGTGATATTTTGATCACTCCATGAAGGCTAATTCGAATTGCCACCTTGGAATTCAAATCATCATGCATTGTACTACTTATTTTTCCATATTGTGATTAATTAATTAGTGTGTATGAAGTATTTTTGCTTCTATTCGAGTTCTACTGTATTATTATTCTGTTGCTCATTACACTACATTGACCACTCTTCTTCTATCTTCCTGCTTAATCATAATTACTCTTGTGAGGTATACATCATCTCTTAGATCTGCTGTGAGGATTTTCACAATCGCCATATACATTTCCAAGACCCTAGGTGTAGTAGAAAACGTCTTTATCGATGCTAATTGTTCACCTGAATAAATTCAAATATACACAACACTCTTCAAATAACATAGATATGTCTTCACCTAGTCTTACGAAGAAATGTGAGGAATTAACCCATCCATTGTTGAACATGAGATTAAAACATATCCTAACTCCAAACCTATTCAGAAAAATATTAGACTAGTTAACCCTAGGAAGGCCACTACTATCAAAGTAGAGGCTGAAAATTTTCTTCGAGCTAACTTCATCTATCATGTTCCCTTTAACTAAATGGGTATCCAATCTAGTACCCGTCGACAAAAAGTAAGGCAATATTCGCGTTTGTACTAATTTTCAAGATCTCAACTTAGCTTTCCCTAAAGAAAACTTCCCCACCCCATTCATTGACCAAAACATCTATGAATGTTCTGGAAATAAGATTTTCTCATTCATGGATGGTTTCTTGGGGTATAATCAAATCCAAATTCATCTGGAAGATCAGCATAAAACTGCTTTTATATGTCCTTGGGGAACATTCGCCTATAGGAATATTCCATTTGGTTTGAAGAACGTTGGAGCTACCTTCCAAAGATCTATGTCTTATGCTTTTCATGACATAAAGAAGATCGTAGAAGCCTACCTAGATGATTTGACCACTAAATCAGGGAAGAGAGTAGAAAACCCTAAACATTTGTGGGAAGTCTTCGATAGGTGTCGTTATTATAGGATTTGGCTAAATTCTCATAAATGTATCTTATGTGTTGAATCGATTCAATTGCTAGGTTTTATCGTGTCTAAAGAGGGTATAATGGTAGATATGTTCAACGTAGAGGAAATAGTACAATTTCCTCCCCCACAAAATTTGAATCAACTGCAAAGCCTTCAAGGGAAAGCCAAATTGTTGCATAGATTTTTTGTTAACTATGCTGAACTTACCAAAGGTTTTATGTGCTTTCATAGGAAAGGGGTCATGTTCATCTGGGATGATTACGCTCAAATTTCATTTGATGCATTGATAAAGGCCTCAGTGTTTTCCCCATTGTTGAGTCCTCTAGATTTGAACAGAGATTTTATTTTGTATATAGCAGCATCTGAATCCACTGTAGATATGGTCCTAGTACAGGAAGACAATTCCTACCAGGAATGTGTTATTTATTATTTAAGCAAGAATCTTGTTGTCCCCGAATTAAGGTACTCACATGTTGAGAAACTATCCCTTGTTGTTTTCCATGTAGTACAACAACTTAGAGATTATATTTTTCTTAGGAAGACAATTGTTATAGTTGATGTCAATCCTTTCCAGCACATCTTGTCCCGATGAATAATCTGTGGCAAGTATATTTGGTGGATTGTCATCCTTCAGGAGTTCGATTTAGGATTTGCTTTGGATAAATCAAAGAAGTATTTCTAGCCCTCAATATTTAAAGATTGCATAGAATCTTTGAAGAAGTTTCATCCTTTTTAGGCATTTACAAAGAAAATGCATGTCCATCCTACTCCTCTTTTTCCAGTTATCACTGTCGGTCCCTTCACCAAGTGGGGGATTGATTTCACAACATGTATCCCAGCATCATATGGTGGTCACAAATACCTTATTGTAGTTGTTGACTACTTTAATAAATGGGTAGAGGGCATGCCTACGTCCCATTGCGACAGTGAAACTACGGTGCACTTCGTGTTTAATAAGATAATCACTCATTTCGTCCCTAGGGTAATTGTGACTCTCATTTCCAAAACAAAATGATGGCAGAGTTGTCTGAGAAACTTGGATTTCGCTAGGACTTCTCCTCACCATATTATCCCCAAGCCAATAGGTAAGTAAAACTTGTTAACAAGTCTTTGAAAACCATGTTGCAAAGGACGGTGAAAAAGAATTGTTCCAATTCGCATATTATGCTTTATCCCACTCTCTAGGCATATCGAACCTCTGTCAAGACTGCCACGGGTTTTAGTCTTTTCCAGCTTGTCCATGGAGTAGAATTCATATTACCTATCGAGTGTGAAATATGATCCTCGAAGCTAGCCATAGAACTCCTATCAGATACCAGTGAACTTGAAAATCGTTTGTTATATCTGGAACAATTAGACGAGCATGGGAGGGATGCTCTTACGGCCATTGAAGTGAATAAAAAATGCGTTAAATCCCAATATGACAAGTCAGTCCGTCTATGGATCTTCTATCAAGGAGATCTTATGCTAGTCTATGACCAGAAACATGATGAATTAGGGTATGGGAAGTTAACTTCTATGTGGATCGATCTATCCATTTTTCAGAAAGTCCTCGATAAGGGGGCCTACGAGCTAGAGGATTTCGATGAAAACATTTTTGGGTACAGAAATGGACTCTATCTTAAGATATATTTCTCCTAGACTTTGGGTCTAGGCAAATATATCTTGTAATTAATGTACTATAGTTTCTCTTCTTTTATGTTTAGCTTACATTGCTTGTGAGCTGATTACGCTTTGTGATTACATGGCAGATGTCTACGCATATGCAAATGTTTTCGGGCTATGCTGATGGAACTTGCTACCACACCTAGAATTTTTCTTCTATAGCATGGGTTATTTATGACCCGATAGGCCAAATAGTGAGCTCTGGAGAAGTGTCTCTCGGCCCAACTACTAATAAAATTTTCAAATATAGTGCCATGATCGAGTTGATGTAGGAAGTCGTCAGTCAAGGTATTACACATCTAACTGTATATATAGACTCGCAATTCATTGTATCCCAGTTAAATGGTTTGTATCGTGTCCATTGTCCTATATTGTTACGCAATTTTATAAGAATTCAATTGTTGGAAAGACAATTTGATTTCATTACATGTGTACACATTCCTAGAACATACAACCATCTAACTGATTTACTAGCTAATTATATTCTTGACATACATTTGTATCATAATCCATAAACACTCATAAAGCATAAAACATTAACATTGTAAACACTGTAAATAATGTTGATAAAGCCATCATCCATGTATATATATAAAAGTAGATAAAAGTACAAAAAAGTGGGCCTAACTCCAAAAGGTGAGTTCAACACTACTCTCGTGTGACTCATACTACAAAAATGGGTATTTATCCCTACATGATGTAAATAATCACTAAGTACAAAAATATGTCTCTCAAGAGACTGTGATCAGTCAAAATCCTCCCCTCCCTGAGCAGCTTCCACCTCCCAGTGGAAAACTACATAGGTGGCTACTTTTTGTAGTATCCTAATCCATAATGGGGGCACCCCTACCACCTGGTGTTGCATCTCCATCAGTATCTACTCTAGGAAAAGGCCAAATGCTTGTGATCAAACTAGTGAGGTGACTCTAACAGAAGCAAGTATAGTTGTTGCTCCCTCTGCAGGATATGGCTCTTGTACTAGTACTCTAGGGTGACCGGAAGGTCATATTGGTCCAATATATGCATCATGTTTTTATATCTGTTCCCACATTCTAAAATTGTTTTGCATTTTAATATTCAAAAAAAAAAATGAAATATAACCAAAATAAAACTTAGCAATCTGTCCCCACGCTCCACCAGGAGGAAGCATGAGGTTTGGATCAGCACGGAAGTCCAATCCTACATAGGGAAATTCCTCTATTGCTGGGATCTGTCAACTCCACCAAGAGTGGAAGTCATCATCAAAAGTAGTAGTGGATGCTCCACCTCCATGTCTCATGAATAACTCATTGCATCGAACCAATCTTGGTTCGCAATGGTCCAAGGGTGGAAGTGTAACTTTCAGACTCATGTATGGTATCCACTCAAAGAAGAATGATAAAAGAATACTACCATATCCAAAAAATTTCATCCTCCCTGCTTTGCACTCATTCAGTTGGTGTTTCAAGTTCACCAACAACCCGGTAGACTAGTCAAATATGGTACCTCAGAGACACTCCATTCCAATTTGCATGTGGTTCCAAGTAGCCAAACGCAATGTTGTGGTTCTCGCTACTTCGGTGATCATAGTCACTATGACTTTTAGGGGAAAGATTGATATGATAGCAATAGGAATATGGTTGTCATCCTTTTGAGTTCCCGGAATGCAGTAAGCATTGACATAATCATTTGAACTGATAAATACCCTACCCCTCGGAAGGTCCCTTTCAGGTTTACTGCTTCCCCTCGTCAAGATAATCTGATAATAAAATAGATATCATCAATGGTAATGTCAATAATTTATCCCTAAAGGTTGAACACACCTTGATCAAGTTCCCAGTATCTGATCAGAGTTTGGAGTAGTGGCTTTTGTGCCCTCATGTTGGTCGTTCAAAATAATTTCAACAAACCACATCGGCGCAAAGTCGTTAAGGTCAATGGGTCACCCATTGCATCCCTTTCAAGATATATGTGCTCCCTTTCACACCAAGCAAGAGCCATAGCTACAAAATTTTTAGTTCTAGTGACCCAACATTCAAGTTTAAATTTTAACTATGCCACACACCGATCAAACGAAGGACAGTTGTGTGCCACATGTAGTTGGACCAATACACAGTTGTGTGTTTGGACTAAAAACAAAACCATATAGTTTCCCACTAGCGTGTGCACAGTATGGGTTGTAAAATGAGTTTAAAACACTTAAAATTTCACTTAAAGCTTGAAATAAAACTGTGTAAAATGACGAGGAAGGTGAGATAATTTACCTCGAATTGACGGATGCGAAAATCGTCCACCAGATTGGCTGATTTTCGCAAAAAGGTTTGTAATCCTATCTGGCATATAGACTAGGTCATGTCCATTCTGCACTTTACATTTTGACCTTACCATATGTTACACTTTAGGACCTTCTTTTTTCATGGACTATGGCATTAGCCTTCTTATTATAAGGTATCATCGTTGTTCTTCTATGGATAGGGCATACCTCACATGGGTCACCCTAGTTAGCACCTCTTTTTCCATTTTGGCTCTCATGCTGCATTGGGATAGATTAGGGAGCCTTGGTAGATTTTTTAATGACTAAATGAGAAGAAAACTCATATTTTCTTTCTCATCATTTTATCCATACCTAAAAGGCGCTTGCTCTTATAGAGTACTCTTTAAGCTCTTTCAGACTCTTTAAAAATTGAAAAGATGGTCGAGTTAGCTTGTTCACTTCAAACTCATTAAATGACTTGAAGGTACATCCATACAATATAATTTTACCCCTTTTCTGGATCATTTGGATTATGTATGAAAAAGGAATACTCTAGTACAGTGTGACTAGAAGAGTTTTTTCCAGTGTCATTTTGGACTTTTTGGGCGGTAAAGACTAAATCCACGAAAGAAGTATACTATAAAGTTATTGTTTAAGTTTTTCAAACTCTCTAAATATGAAAACACCAATGAGCATGTTGGTGTCCATTTTGTCACCACTTTTGATCATCAAACACACTCTGATTGGCGTCATTTTCACCATTTTTGATATGATAAGTTATTATTTCCGTCATTTAGACCGCCAAACAGATCAGGTATGCATATATTCACACATCACATGAATTTTGGGTAAAAATCGTCATATTGTGATTTATTGATGTTTATTTGATATTTCTTGGCTTGCTTGGAAAATATATTTCACTCCACAGGTTATGGCTCTCAAACGAACCTCCATTCATATGCGTATTCACGGTGCAAACATTTTGCCTGCCGTTCAGACCCGCATTCAACCCGCGATATCGTTGGTTGAGATATTCTCGGGTCGTTAGGAAGCAAACTATCACATGGGTTCTATTTAGAATGTGGCCCTTATCGTGCGTGAGCTGGTGTTCTGGAAGATTCCCTCTCCTACATGCTCAGCTCGATAGCACATCTCTCTTCCCACGTCAACGAAGGATCAACATCTCAACGAACGTGTGAAGGAAACCAACGTCATGGAACCTAGTAGATGCCTCGTGTGCTATCGTAAACTGTTATGGGTCTGTTCCTTGGCCATGTGTTGTCATGTATTGTTAAGCAGAGCCATTTTGTGACATTAAGACTTCCAACTATTAGAGCAATCGACCACTAAAGGGTCGACTTGCTCCCCCAATTGTAACTCTGTATATATAGATGTTGTCGTGACTGAGACGAGTTTTTTTTAGTCCTTTTAGTCTCTTAGTTTCTAGTTTTTCAGCTGCAAGTAGACATAGCAACGTTGTAACTCATTTCTAATTTAATACACCTATGTTCTAGTTTTTATGAGAGCTCAGTAGCATGCGTGGCGATTGATTGATTAAGGCATAGCCTCTGCTTGCTAAGAAGGGCCCCTCAACAACCAATGGTATTCTGTCTGTGTATATAATTTGTCTTTGTCTTCTGTAGATAAGTTGTGTTATTTGTTTAATTTATGTATTTGTTTTGTATATGATATTTCTGTCTTGTAATCTATATGTTATTTTACCACTTATGTAAATGATACCTCTGTTTCATGATCTGTATGTTTAATTTTTTGTTAATGTTAATGATATTTTCATAATGTAATTAGTGCCCGGTCATGCTTAGTATGCTTAGTTTGCTTAGTCATGTTTAGTTTGTTGAGTTTGCTTAAATTGTTTAGTTGCTTAGTTTGCTCTTATTCCTATTATTTACAAGTACCTAGAGTTTAGTTAGCTTCACATTCCAAGTTCAGTCGTAGTTAGAATTAGTTCTGTTAGTTTCTTTCCTGTAGTTGTAGGTTAGTTTTATTTATCTCAGTTTTGTTTTCTTATGCCATAGAAATAGTTCATTCCTTAGACAATGGTTTAGAATAGGTTACTTCTTGTTATCTTAGCTCCTAAACACTCTATGCATTGCTTCCTTGCACTGTAGGTTCATATGCACCAGTCAGCTGATGTTAAGATCATCCAAACCGCTTCTTTCCTTAGTTTAAATCGTTTTCTTCCATCTGGACTGTCATTCAAACAGTCATCCGGATCGTCATTCGGACCTTAATACTTTCTGCATTTTTTTTATGCTTATTTAGAATCTAGTTTCATAAGTCTTTAAACTGTGATATTTCTTGCTTTTAATTAGCCTCCTTAGATGTAATTAATATCTTGTCTTACAGCACTTAGAGTTTTAATTAAAGTTTGTCATCATCCTTAGTTTTCATTCTATCTTTCTTTAACCTTGCTTTAGTTTCTTTACAAGTTATGTTTCTTTTATGTTTGGTTCATTAATGCTTTACTGTTACAGAACTTATCAGTTTCATTCTTAGTGTAGTTTATCATATGCCATTGAGATTAATATCAGATTAGGTTTAGTAATTTCATTCTCCAAATTCTTCATTAAGCATAGGATTAGTTTTCTCGTTCATACCAATAATGAAGATGTTCATAGAATAGGATTTGATTCAGAAGTAAAACATCTTTATAAAGTTTTCTACTTGCTTCTAAATACAATATCTTTATCAAGTTTTCTACTTGTTTCTGAATAAATACCTTTTATCAGGTTTTCTACTTGTTTCTCAATTAAATTCAGTTTCAAGTAAATATTTTTATTAAGTTTTCTACTTGCTTCTATATTTCATCAGTTCGAAGTCAATTTCTTATGGATAGAAGATAGGTCATCATGTTTACAGTTAATTGTAGTTGGACAATCTTTAGTTTGCATTTATTTGTAGAAGTTAAACTAGATTTAGTTCCATTTTGTTTCCTTGTCACATTTGAAAGCCATTTCGATACATTCACTCCTATTCCCATTACATTTGATACACTTCCTCAGAATCCCCAAGGAGAATGGAATTAGGTGGTTTCATGTAGTTTTGAAGTATTAATTGAATGCATAAGTAGTTGTTGAATTCACTTAGTCGTTTGTAGTTTTTCTTTAAATTAGTTGTCAGTTGAATTATCTCATAGATAGGTTTCTGAACTCATTTACAATTGTTTATGATTCCTAATTCAGAGTTTTAATCAGTAGTTTTCAACTTTATCAAAGTAGTTTTGTTTTGTATTCAGTCTTGCTTCCTAGAATAACATTGTTGTTTTACATCTTTCAGTTATTATCCATAGCGTAGAGTAGTATATCTTGATACTAGTCTGATATGTTAGGTTTGATTAGTTCCTTTGTTGTTTTTCTGAAGTTTGACTCGGTTTTTCATTTTGAAAGATCTTTCGATCATTTCTTTATTAAACATTTTCTAAGGTCTACCGACCCAAAACTTTAGGTCCCATTCTACCTCAGCATATACTGTGCCACAACTCTAAGATTACCAACCCTGGTCGATAATTAAATATTTTGGTGGTTCTTTAAGACAATAAATACACCTCAACAGAGCACAAACGGGTCTGGGCTCAATATAAAATCCACGGATCAATATTTTATCGAGCATATTTATATCTCTTCTCTAAGCTCGTTAAAAAGGGAAGAAAGTTTCGAGTTTACTTTTTGAGACTCTTTAAATCATACGAAGAATATCTTATCAAGCACACTTTAATCATTTTCAAGCTCGTTAAAAAATGAAAAAGGTACTTAAAAGGAGAAAAGGGAAGGGAAGGATCTCAAATTCTTTCAATATAATGGAAGCAAGTTAAATATGTTCATGAACAAAGCACTTGTTTTGAGTCTCTCAAACAAATTGGGTTCTAGTTTTGGCCTTGGGATAAATCCGATCTCTGAGTTGTTACTCCTTTGGTTGGTTACTCTTCCAATCATATGGAGAATCTGTTGGTGTCTCTTATAT
Source organism: Larix kaempferi (assembly GCA_027924585.1). NCBI lineage: Eukaryota > Viridiplantae > Streptophyta > Pinopsida > Pinales > Pinaceae > Larix > Larix kaempferi. The sequence continues at coordinate 25,890,507 of BSBM01001530.1, read as the reverse complement.
CACAGATTTGCATCATCAGTCCCTTTGTGTACAAAGCTACCTAAATCACTACTGTGTCATGCTTCTTGTTCAAGGATATTATCTGTGTCAGCCATTCTACAGTGACCTTGACTTCATATGTCGGCCATTCCCGGGTGTCAGTATGTTTCATCATGTACTCAGTTCTGCTCCAAATCAAATCAGTCCTTGATTGTTCCTCGTGTTAGATGATGGAGGATGCCTTAATTCCTCCCTTCCAATGAACCTTTTCCCATCGACTTCAACTAATTTTTATTTTGGAATAAGGTTTAGAGTTTCGGTAGTACCATGGGGATTGTAGTCATCAGTGGAAATTTCCCTCGCTATCGGGTTGTGAGAATACATCAATGTCTCTTACTCGATGGATTCTTCAGGTGTTCGACTTCAAGAACATATATTTAGACCTGGTAGAATTTACTAGGTACCTTGGGGCCCATTTTTATTATTGGTGGGTTCCCTCGTGTTTTTTAACAGTTTACATTATTAACTGATAATCAAACGGTTTCATACATGTTCAATTTCAACTCATTTATTCACATGGTTAGGACTCATACCTCTAGGAGGCTTGGATTGAATACTTTGGTTCTATAGTAACATCATCATATTTTTTATTGCTCGAGTTGTGCAAGAATGAGCCACGCTCCATTTGGATCCTAATGAGACATATATCCACTTCTGTTCAAGGTGGCTATGATCTTGAGTTATAACATATATCCACCTTGTATTCATGTGGCTATGATCATTTTTTGGACATGGATCCACTTTGTCATGTTGTGGCCATGATTCATTTATTTATCATGGATGCACTTTGTATTTTCGTGGCCATGTTATCTACATTAGCTATATATATATATATATATTGGATCATCATTATATCTTTTAGGAGATCATGTTCTAGCATCTTGAACATTGACATATGTCCCAGAGTTAAGATTGTTTGACATCCTTTTACTATTTCATGTACTTCGTTTGGACTGAGATTCTTGGATTTTATGGGTTTCTCAACTTCACACCCCAATATGTTTATAATGTATTTCGGCCATCATATTCCCCTCTAACCTCATAAATTAGGGGGCATCTGTTAGATCCCAAAGCGGCACTTCTCCGTCTATGACAACATTACAGGTGTTGATCACACAAAAGGACAACATGGATGGAAGAGCCTAGATTTGGTGTTAGATATTTTGGCCTTGATCATTCACTGATTCTCCAGCACAAATGAAATTTGCAACTTAGTGTTAACAAAAAAACATTGTTGTTGGTCTAGAAACTTATGTGTTACATGTTGGTGGTATATGTTCCACCAGCTTTTTCAAAAAAATGATGCGCCTTGCTCTTGTATCAAGTGTGTGTCAAGCACATGTTTCCCTTTGGTGACCATATTTTTTCCCAAAAAAATCCAAAAAATAAAATAAAATTCGAAATTGGGGCAGTTGGAGTGGTTTTGATAACTACCCCACCGGTTGCAATCTCTCCTCATTCGAGCCTATCTATACACATTAGTATAAAAACATGGATGTAAGGCCATGAGGAGGACCTTTTTTCCCACAAGTAATGTTATGCTAGAGGAATACTGTTATCTCCATCCCCCTTTTCCCTGTGTATATGTTGTCATATCCTTGGTAGATCTAGATATTGATTGGGTGTGTTGGAGAAGAGAAGCAAGGAGATCCAAATTTGATGTTTTGCAAGGTGCCATAATAGTTATAAGATAATCTTGTACTTTTTTTGTTATCAATAAAGAATTGGCATCCTTCCCTTCCCTATTTATGAGTTTACGATCTAATAATTTGATGGAATGAATAATATCTTATGTTGAGAATAGATCTATATGATTGTATTCTTGTTTTATTCTCAATCTTTCAATTATTTTATTATGGTCAAAATCTCTTGAGGAATGTATTACTGTGGTTTTTCAGGTTCTTAGATCAAGAGGCTAAAGGTTTGGACCAAAGATAAGGAGCAACAAAAGCTTGGATCAACCTACAAAAATAAGGTGCATCATTTTTATCTTTTCAACTCCTAATCTATTTTTGTTTGAATGCAAACCCTCATTTGATTTCTGTACAACCCTAGATGTATTTCTTAGTAATCCCAGTACATTTGTGACCTCACCCCATTCATAGGATAGTTTTCATCACAACAGACATCCACCAATAGTTTATTAGTAAAATAAGAAAGATATCACAAATTTAGATGGCCATACCTTTGATGCCAAAGTGAACTCGTGTCTTGTCCACTTTTAGGCACTAAGGCAAGCTCCCAAATCATTTAATCATTGACAAATCATAACAACCGATGTTCTTCAATTCCCATGCCAACTATATTTTTGTTATTTTTATCAACAATAGAACACATGTTGCTAAAAACAAAATCCAAATGAGGATTATGCTTCATAATTTCACTTACATATATAAGGTTTTTTTCAATCTAAGAACAAAGAATACATTACGGAAGAGTGGCATTGTACTTTGCATTTGTAACTACACAATTCCTTTACTTGCAATTTTTTATTCTTCTATACCACCAAACATTACAGAATCAAAACTTGTCTTATTGGTTACAAAATCATGACACCAATACTTTATGTTTGCGAAATGTCTCGATGCACCAAAATCAACAAACTATTCACAATTGTTCACATTGGCCTCTTTATTCCTAGCCATAAAAACATAGACATCCTCCTCATTGTGCTCAACAACTTGTACCTAATTTTTCTTAGTTTGATTACCAGATAGGACCCCTGATTGTTCTTTTCATCCCATAATCTATTTCCACAATTTTTTTCTTTTGTGAGCTATCTTCTCACAATAAAAACACTTAAAAACTTTGTCGAGTTTTTTATTACCCGAATCTAAATCAAATTGTATCTTTGTGCCAATTTTTAAGCTCGTTAAACTTGCCTTTTCCTTTGAAACTTGCTACCAAGACCACTTATGAAGTGCCATGGCCAAGCGGCTATCACCAAACTACTTCCACTTGTCTTTCTACAAAAGCTTAATTCTCAATTGCTTAAACATTAGGCCTTTATTATTCGACGTAATGTTTGATGTTTCAACAAAATTTTCAAAAGAGAGATGTAAGTTTTTCAATGTTATGATTACCATGTCTTCTTCATCCATATTTTTATCAATTGCCTTCAACTTATCTCAAATGTATTTTATTTTGAATATATGATCTCGAAGATATTCATAGTATCCATTTTTATCGAAAACATTTTGCTGAGGGGAAAAGCTCTACATATACCAAAAGTTTCATGCATGTTTTATAGATTCCCCCACATGGTAAATGCATCATTACCATCTTGAACTTCACATAACATCTCATTCATTACTAAGAACTTGATTATGATAAGAATGTCTTGATTCTTCACGTCATATTTTGCTTGGGCATCCATATCAATTAGAGCCTACACTTATTTTCCCAATACAAGTCCATCCAAACACCTATATTAAAAAATTAAAAGGATCTTTTGTTTCCATGTATTAAAATAATGTCCAAATTTTGATTTCCCTCCAACATTACACTGGAAAGACTAGCCATCATTAAATAACAAAATACACAAATAATATGCCAAAACAAGACAACAAATTTGCCAAATTTATGGAAGAAAGCATTCTATACCCAAAAAATAAACAAATACATCTATTCACATGAAATAAAATAACATGTACCTCCAATTAAGTAATCCTAGCACTAGAAGTATGATTATGTTCATGTACAATTCTGTAAATCCTTGGTTGTATGACAACTTTGTACGAACAAGCATGGACAAATGACTCAAACACTTCTAAATCTCACAAGAGCTTCTATCTTCATGTCTTCACAACAACTTCTTGTCTAAGTAGGTGACATATCACAAGAAATGTGGGTGGTGGCTTATCAATCCCATATGACTACTAAAATTTGGGAGGTGGCTTATCAATCCCATATGACTACTGAAATTTGGGAGGTGGTTTATTGATCCCATACGACCTTATAGCCATTGATATTGGCTTCTCTTCTCACATGGGTTACTTCTCTTTGTTCCAACAAATTCTATGGGTGGTGGCCATCATATTGGGAACTCTTATTCCCATGATAGGTTGTATTCTCATGTGAGACTCACACAAGACAACACTTCTATGTTAGAGATAGTGGTATCTCGGGATGTCCTCCATGATTCAGATACCTTGCATGGAGGTACATCAACAGTATAGGCATCAGGATGGATTAGAGGGTGAGATGCACTCTACTCAATGGAATGAATCCAGCAGTGGATTCATGCGGACCTTCCGGCGTGTTTTGCCTCATGCATGCATGAGTTTTGCATATACAACTATTAATTAAAAATGCATGCAAAAGTGACTTTTTGCATGCACTGATATTAGGTTTTTGGTAAACCTAATTGATCAGTGAGATGATATAAGGAGGAAAAAGGTCATCGAAAAAGGTTACTCAGTAGGATTATCAGAGGGAGATCAATCAGAGTGAGGAGGGCGCATTGTGCATGTAGAGGGTGACTTTATGAGAGAGAGAGGAGCTTCTGTAGGAGGGAGAGTGAGGGGATCTGAGCTGGATCATACCTCACTTGATCAGAGGCACTTGGTTCCCAGTTACTATGGGCAGAGAGAGTTCATTAGTGTGATTTATTCAGATATTGGAGGAGGGAAACTTTCAGAGAAGGAGGGGCGCACTTCCTGAGGAGAGAGGCTCGTTCTGCATCCAGTTGACCGATTGAGCAGCTGAGACTTTCAGAGTAGGCCTTCCTCGGTGTTTGAGGAAGATATGTGACGATTAGAGATTAGATCTTTCAATATCTAATTCTATACGAGTTTTCGACAGTTGGAGCAGGGCGCACTTTTCCATGCAGAGAGAGGGGCGCATTCTTCAGATCTAGGCAGTTGGCCTTATTCTTTGATGGAGCAGATCATAGTTGTGCAGTGAGAGAGATATTAACGACAGAGAGTGACTTGCAGATAGATCCAGATCCGGATTGACAGTTAGGGCACATTTCCCCAGTGCATGCATTCGTCTTTGCATGTAGATCTAGGGCCTTGATACCCGTCAGGTTCGGTTGTTTCATCTGAGGTATCTTGTATGTATTTATATTTTGCTTACTTTGTGTTAATGTAATTGTAACTTCGGAAGATATTCACTTGTATTTTATATTGTATTTTATTTGTACCTCCGACGGAGATGTTTATTTCTCCGATCAGAGAATTCATTAGTGTATTTGGTCATGTAAAGTCATTGAGGTTAACCCTCCATTGTAAGTCGGGGCAATAGACCCCAGAGTCAGATTGTATTAGGGTTAATAGAGTCTTCTAGAGAAGTCGGCCGAGTCAGGTATAACCGGGGCCGACCTACTAAGTGAAAGTAAAGTATAAATAGAGAGCTAGGATCTCTCATTTATCCATTCACTCACTCACTCAAGTTCACATAAGTGAGAGAGAGGACAAGTTCGCACAAGTGGAGAAGAGAGAAGTTGTTGAAGACCATCTCTATTTTTGGGTTTTACTTTTGTGGCATTGTATTGGTGATCATTCTATCTCTGAGGAAGTTGCGGCGTTTTCTCCTTTATGGTTTCCCCTAGGAAGATATTTGTGTCTCTTGTGTTATGATGTGCATGTTATTCTTTCAATGAGATCCTAGATAAGTATTGATTAAAATTGTGAAAATATAACATGGTATCAGAGCTAACCTGAGAAGAAGACACTGTTCAACTGCGGAATCTAGGGCTTGTTATTTTTTGGAATTCTCTCCACGGATCATCAACAAAAAGAGGCTAGGATAACTCGACTAAGGAAGGCGCATCTTTCTATCGAAACAAAAGTTGATTCTGAGAAATTTCATTTTTTGGCCCGTCACTGCTGCCGGAGGAAAATTAGGGCTTAATTGAAATTTTGGAGTGCAATTAGCATAGGGAAGTGCGCCTCTCCAAGATCAAAATTTTGAGACCAAGATCGAATTTTTTGGTTGGGTAAAATTCCCAGAAAGTCAAACCCTAGTTTGAATTTGGACCAGAAAAACCAGAAAACTGCAGATCTGAATTTCGCAAGTCAATTTTCAAGGGTGAAATTTTGGAATATTCAGAAACCAAGTATACCAGCATACTCACCTCAGTCAAGCGCATCTATCTGTCCAATCAGAAGTTTAAAATTCCAAGTTTGAAAATTTAGGGTTTCTCTAACAAACCCTAGAACAACTAGCTCCAGGACCAATCTCAGCTAATCATCTCAAATTGGTAATATCCAAATCTTTGTCATTTCCATTTTAGGTTCTCATTAAATATGTCTCACCATACCGAGCTTGAGGATAAGCTTGAAGGGGCTGATAACTTCCGAGCATGGAAGTATAGGATTGGGGTTGTCCTAGAAGAGAATGAATTGGACACTTAAGTGAATGAAGAGGTTCCAACACCAAAGGGGGATGAGGCTAAATCCTTACACAAGAAGAACTTGGTTAATTCCAAGAGGATCCTTGCAGATTATATTAAAGATCATCTCATCCCACATGTGTCATCCTTGAAGACACCCAAAGAGATGTTTGACGCCTTGACCAAGCTGTTTGAAGGGAAGAATATAAACCAGAAGATGACCTTGAGGAACCAGTTGAAGAATGTGAAGATTCAAAATGCAGAGACCATGCAGTCATACTTTACAAGGGTCTCTCATATCAAGGAGCAACTTGAACCCGTGGGAGAAAATGTAGAAGATGGAGAAATTGTGATGACCACCTTGAATGGTCTCCCAAGATCATGGGACTCATTCATTCAAGGGATTTGTGCTAGAAAGAAGTTAATCACATTCAGTAGGTTGTGGGAAGAATACTCACAAGAAGAAGCTTTACTTGTGGCTCAAGAAGAAAATATGGGAGCAAACGACGATCAAGCTCTCACGGTACAGTCCAGGAGGAATAATAACAAGAGGGAGCACCATCATCACAGTAAGAGGGAGAAACACCACCACCAAAGTCAGAGGGAGAAATTTAGAAGATCCAGGAAAGATCTATCCAACATAAGATGTTATACATGTGATGAGAAGGGACACTACTCCAGAGATTGTCCCAGAAACAGAGGCTCCCACAAGAATACCAACAAGAAAAGACACCATGCTCACACCGCGGAAGATGATGAACCTGCAAGGAAAAGAACCAGAGAAGAAGAAAGAGAATATTCTTCAAGTGATGAAGAATATGTATTGTAATGAAGGTAACCAGCTACAAGGGTTCATTCAGAAGGTTCCACCTCATAAGGTGAAGCTAGAGATGACTTTCAGTATTACATGAAAGGAGTAGGAAAATATTCTACAAATTTGGACTCCATAAACAAATAGGGATCAATGCTCTATGGAAGAACCTCTGATCCATTTTGGCATTGGTTAAAGATGCAGAAGAAGGAGAACATAGAGTATGTTCCAATATAAAGAACAAGTGATCTACAATGTACAATACTTGCTCAACATTTCTGATCATAAGCAAGAAAGGCACAGGAACTCAAAATCAGACGATGATGAAGAGCACACTGTCAGAGACTCCAGTAGTTTCTGCAAGGAAGAAAATATCAAGAGGGAGTCCACCCAACAAATTAACAAACAAAAATAAGTATTTTAATTGTCATTCATTATATATCTAATGTGGTGTACATACTTATGTTCCTAGATTTAGGATATGTATTATGCATATTAGAATGTTTGCATCAATGAACAGTACACTACTAATATGCATGTGATGGGTAAGTGGCCCATGGTATTGTACAACATTCCATTGCTACTTATCTAGAATGAAACCCTTTTTGCTGACATGTTGGGAGTAATGCACACTCTTAACAATGTTTTGGTAGAGATGGAAGGCATCTAGAAAGGTACGGGATATGGATGAATGTTGTATTGAAGCATTGGATAAGATAATTGCATGACTGTATGACCTATGTCTTTATGCATAAGAATTTGTTTTGAAAACTATGAGATGCTTCTAATCATGCAATTGAACTTGACTTGTAGGAAAGATTGTGTACCATCACCTAAAAGAGAGAAGAACAAACGACGAAGATCAAGAAAACTACATATTGAAGATATTGAAGAACTTGAAGTTCCTAGGATTCAAGATTCAATGATTGAAGAAGCAGTTCCAGAACACCACGAAGACCTCGAGATGGAAGAACCACAAGAACCTGTAGATCCACCTCATGAGAAGAACTCCCACAAGAGGAAACCAGCATGGGTACGAGAGGCAATACAAGATGCAGAGAAGTATTGCACTTCAGAGGGGATGCAGAGAAGTATCGCACTTCAGAGGGGATGCATAGAGAAAGCAAGAGACCTAGGCCATACTCTAGCTATGTAGCCCTGTTGTGTGACATCATTGACAAAAAACCTTCCAACTATGAGGAAGCGGCAGAGAAGAAAGAATGGAAGGATTCCATGATCGAGGAGTACCAGTTGATCATGAAGAATGATGTCAGGGATGTAGTTCCAAGACCAGAAGGGAAGTATGTTGTGAATTCTAAGTGGATCTACAAGATCCAAATCCTAGGCTCTATCAAGCGCCGAGAGGGATCAAATCTCCCGAGGTGCAAACCTCTCCTCAAAAAGATCCTTGAGTATAATACTTGAGAAGAGGTTTGAACCTCGGGAGATTTGATCCCTCTCGGCGCTTGATAGAGCCTAGGATTTGTATCTAGGTTGGTTTCAGTCGTGGGCGGTGACACAAAACTGGAGTTTGATCAGCATTGTAAGGAATAAGTTAAGTTGAAAACACAGATACATTTACAAGGATTATCATAATGTAAGTAATAAGTATTAAGGATTGAGTAAATTGTTAAACTAGAAAATAGAGACAATTCACCTAAATTTTTTTTTCGATTCTCTTTTTGTTGATCTGCATTTTGTTTTGTTTGTTCTTCTCCTTCTTCTACCGTCATTTCGTCATTTCGTACATTTTGATTTATTTGTTGTTCTGCAAGCTGATTTTTTTGTTCTTCCAATTGCTTCAACTTTCTCTCTCGATATGCTCTTTGTCGATCAACATTTCGTTTTCTTTGTTCTTCTCGTTCTTCTGCTGTCAATTCGCCTAACTTTTTTTTTCGATTTTCTATTTGTTGATCTGCATTTTGTTTTGTTCGTTCTTATCCTTCTTCTACCGCCATTTCATACATTTTGATTTATTTGTTGTTCTGCAACTTGATTTATTTGTTCTTCCAACTGCTTCAACTTCTCTCTCGATGCACTCTTTGTCGATCAACGTTTCGTTTTCTTTGTTCCTCTCATTGTTCTACTGTCAATTTGTCTAACTTTCTTTTTCGATATTCTTTTTGTTGATCTGTGTTTCATTTTCTTCATTCTTCTAGTTCTTGTACTATCATTTCCTCCAACTTCCTTTTTCGAAATTCTTTTTGTTCTTCTACTTTTCGTTTCAAGTCTTTTTCTCGTTCTTTTGTTGTCACTGAAATCAATGCGTCCATACACTGAAATCAATGCATCCATAGAATAACATCTACACTGGAAAATATGCAATAAAAAACCCCATACACTGAAATCTATGCGTCCATTCACTGAAATCTATGCATCCATTCTTCGTTCTTCTAGTTCTTGTACTATCATTTCCTCCAACTTCCTTTTTCCAAAATCTTTGTGTTCTTTTGCTTTTCGTTTCAAATCTTTTTCTCGTTCTTTTGTTGTCACTAAAATCAATGCGTCCATACACTGAAATCAATTCGTCCATACACTGAAATCTATGTGTCCATACACTGAAATCAATGCGTCCACAGAATAACATCTACACTGAAAAATATGCAATAAAAAACCCCATACACTAAAATCTATGCATCCATTCACTGAAATCAATGCGTCCATACACTAAAATCTATGCGTCCATTCACTTAAATCAATGCATCCATACACTGAAATCTATGCATCCATACACTGAAATCAATGCGTCCACAGAATAACATCTACACTGAAAAATATGCAATAAAAAATTTCAACATTATAAGGAACAGGTTAAGTTGAAAACACAGAAAGAATTATGAGGATTATAATAATGTAAGTAATAAGTATGAGTAAATTGTTATCACATTCCATGTATCCAAGTATGTCATATTCATTGGTAGTTATATTGATTCCTATATAACCCTGACATTATCTCTCATTCATGCTTTTGAGAATCCATTTGCACAAATAACACTTCTTCACGATCTCTTTAGTTCACGGTCGTGTTTTCTTTGTTCTTCTGTATGTTTGATGCTTCTTTTTCTGTTATGGATTCAAAACGTTGACTAAAGAACATGGATACTATGGATTCTCCAAAACCTCCTGAAATCAACAACCATATAAATCTTGCTACAAAGATTATTTTTATCTTTATATTCTATACATATGTTGTACTTTTCTTCTTTGATAATCAATATCTTCATTATTTGCAATATTATCATGAGGATCCACGATATACCCTGAAATAGAGAACACCAAAATCTAATTTGTTGAAATCATTGCCGAGTAGTTTTTCTATTAAATTGATAAATTCAATGTATAGATATAAATAACAAAAAACAATGCATTGCTGAAATTAATGAAAGATTTTTTTATTTATTAAATTAATAAATTCAATGCATACATGTAAAAAACAAAAAAAAATGCATTGCTGAAATCAATGCAACGAATGAAATAAATATGCATCTTTTGTTGTTTAACAACATTTGTGTGTGGTCTATCGGTAGGTATTAAGGTGATTGAGCTTGTGTTAACTTAGAGACTAAGGTTCAAAACCTTTTTTGCGTGGAGTTATAGTTAGTTATCAAATCTAACTATTATTATGGTATTTTTTTTAACACCATTTCTGTGTGATCTATTGGTAAGTAGTGAGGTGATTAGGCTTGTCTTAACCTAGAGACCAAGATTCAAATCTATTTTTGCTTGGAGTTATATTTAGTTATCAAATCTAATTATTAGTTAGCAAATCTAACTATTATTATGGCTACTTTTCTTTTCTATTCTTATGTTAGCTATAATATTTTTTTTACTTCTTTGGTTTCTACTTCTTATGTCCACTATAATATTTTTTTTTTACTTCTTTATTTCTTTACTTTTTATGTTTTTAGTTTTTAGGTTAGCTATGATATTTTTTTTTACTTCTTATGTTTCTAGTTTTAATGTCAGCTATAATATATTTTTTTACATTTTTGTTTACTTCTTTATTTTATGTTGGGTATAATATTATGTTTCTACTTTTCATATCCACTATAATATTTTTTTAACTTCTTTATTTTATGTGGGCTATAATATTTTTTTAACTTCTTTTTTGTTTACGCCCGACATAATATTTATTACTTTTTAGTTTGTATTATTCATTTTTGTTTATGGCCGACAATAACATGTAACATTAAAAGATCTCACTCATATTATAATTTTTTTTACTTTATATTAAATTTTATTAATGGCTGACAAATGTTACAAATGTTACATGTTACATTCGTTACAAGATCTCCCTCATACTATTATTTTTTACATTTTATTACTTTTTACATTTTATTTTTTCGAAAACGTTATTTTATCATTTTTTTATGTTGTTTTTTGTTTATTTATATAGGCATTGATGTCAACCATGTTTTTCAATCGAAAATACACGTCCCTTTTAATGGCCGACTAAATATTAATTAGTTTGTACGTTTTATTAGATCTCCCTCATATTATAACTTTTTACGTTTTATTAGATGTAACACTACATTTTTACGATTTATTAGATGTAACGGTACATCCACGTTAGAAGATCTCCCTCATACTGGGTTGTAGAGCGCCTCTCGGTGCAAAGATCAAGCATGCTGCAGATGGCAGCATAGAGATGTTAGATTTTCTACTTTCAATCAATATTTATCTAGGATCTTAACTGAAAAAATAAAATGCACAGCATAACACAATAGACACAAATAATTTCCTCGGGGAAACCATAAAGGAGAAAACCCCGCAACTTCCTCAGAGATAGAATCGTCACCAATACAATATCACAAAAGTAAAACCCCATAACAAATATGGTCTTATGCAGCTCCTCTTCTTTTCCTCCTATGCAAACTTGTCCTCTCTCTCACTAATGTGAACTTGTGAGTGAGTGTGATGTCCAAATGAGAGAGCTCCACTCTCTATTTATACTTTATCTTTCACTTGACCTTTTCACTTACTAGGTCGGCCCCAGCTGTACCTGACTGGGACGACTTCTCTAGAAGACTCTATTAACCCTAATACAATCTGACTCTAGGGTATATTGCCCCGAATTACAATGGAGGGTTAACCTCAATGACTTTACATGACCAAAATACAATAATGACTTCTCTGACCGGAGGAATAAACATCTTCGTCGGAGGTACAAATAAAATACAATAATAAATACAAGTGAATATCTTCCGAAGTTACAATTACATTAACACTCCCTCTTAACTAGGAAGGTATTCTCTTGACACAGACATCAACACAAGTCTTCAATGTTGGATCATCATCGTCGTTGTTGCTGCAATCCTCATCATCTTGATCATTGATTGGTGACATCTCTCGAATCTACTCGTCATAGGAAGTTCTATAGAGCCAGCCCTTTTTCATGTTGGATGTAGGCCTAGCCCTCATGTAGGTCTTCATCAACTCTACGATCAAGCCATCAAGTAGGTACAGCCCATGACCAGCCATGACATTGCCTCTGCAAACACCTGCGTCTCCTACTGTCGCCTCATCGTCTTCAGATCATCTCATCATCACACGGAGCACAACCCAGATGCACATAACAAGTCTACCAACATGGGAGGACCAACCTACCACCATGTGAGGCACAGTACTTACATCGACCAACATGGGAGGAATTTCCTACCACCATTCGGGAAAGGCTCGGCACTTACATCAACCGACATGGAAGGACTCTCCTACCACCATTCAGGAAAGGCACTGCACTTATATCAACTGACATGGGAGGAATTTCCTACAACCATTCGGGAAAGGCACAAAACTTACATCAACAAACATGGGAGGAATTTCCTACCACCATTCAGGAAAGGCTCAGCACTTACATCAACCGACATCGGAGGACTATCCTACCACCATTCGGGAAAGGCCTGACACTTACATCAATCGACATGGGAGGACTATCCTACCACCATTCAGGAAAGGCCCATGTGCATCTGCGTCTTCCGGACTCATCACTTCCTCTTGGAATGAACCTTGATCTGAATAACACCAAGCTTCTCTCTGAAGTACTCAAACTTCACTCTGGCTAGCGGCTTGGTCAATACATCGGCTATCTTCTCGTCTGTCACAAAATAATGGAGCTTCACTGCTCCTCTCTGCAACATATCCCTGATATAGTGATACTTAATCTCAATATGCTTCGACTTGTCATGGAACACTGGGTTCTCAAACAACTTCACACAACTCTGGTTGTCACGGAATATACAAGTCGCCTCTAACTGGAGATCAAACAAATCATACAATAGCTTCCTAAGCTATACTGCCTCACAACTAGCCGAACAAGATGTAACATAATCTGCTTCGGATGTACTTAGTGCCACGCATGACTGCGTCTTGCTAAACTAGGAGATCATACTGGATCCCAAACTGAAGCAGCATCCCGAAGTGCTCTTCTTATCTATGGCACTTCCTACCCAATCTGAATCAACATAACCCTGCAGGTTAATATTCTGATTTGCATCATACTTGATCCCATAATCAATTTTACCCTTCAGCTACCTCAATATATGCTTTGCAGCAACGAAGTGAACTCGTCTTGGATCCGTCAGGAACTAGCTCTATGTGTTCACAGCAAAGCATGTGTATGGTCTCGTATTCATCAGGTACATCAATGAACCAATCATCTAACGATACATCGTGGCATTAACTGACTCTGATGAAGCATCACATAGTAGCTTCAAGTTCGATGCCATGGGTGTGGCCATAGCCTTGCAGTCCATCATTCTGAATCTCTTCAGAATCTCTACTGCATAATTCCCTTGTCCAAGGAACATCCCATCTGCATTCTTCCACACCTCCATACCTAGGAAATAGTGCATCATACCCAGGTCCTTCATCTCGAACTCTGCGGCAAGTTTCCTCTTTGTATCTACAATGATCCCATCCTCCCCTATTACAAGAAAGTCATCTACATAGAGTAGAAGTATCATTGGATTTACCACTTCAACCTTGTAGTAAAGGTTGGAATCTGCTTTACTCTTGGTAAATCCCAAGCTCGTCAGGAAACTATCCATCCTGCCATACCACGTCCTGGGTGCCTATTTCAATCCATACAAGGCCTTCTTCAATTTGCACAGATGAGTCTTCCTGTCATGTGTCTCAAATCCGAGTACTTTCTCCACGTACACTTCTTCCTATACTACACCATTCAAGAACATTGCCTTGACATCCATCTGGTGTACCTGCCATTTCATCACTATAGCTAGTGCAAGTTCTGATCTGATGGAAGTGTATTTGGCTACAGGTGCAAATGTCTCCTCATAATCTATGCCTTCCTTCTAGGAGAAGCCACGTGCCACAAACCTCGCCTTGTATTTCTCTATGCTTCCATTTGTAGCATGCTTGATCTTGTAGATCCACTTGGAAGTCACAACATACTTCCCTTCTGGTCTCATAACTACATCCCAAATATCATTCTTCATGATTGAATGGTACTCCTAGATCATCGTATCCTTCCATTATTTCTTCTCTGTCGCTTCCTCACAATTGGAAGGTTCTTTGTCAATGATGTCGCACAACAGGGATACATAGATGGAGTATGGCCTAGGTCTCTTGATTTCTCTATGCGTCCCCTCTGGATCGCCATACTTCTCTGTATCTCATAGTTCCCATGCTGGTCTTCTCTTGTGGGAGTTCTTCTCACGAGGTGGATCTACGGGTTCTTTTGGTTTCTTCATCTTCATAGATCTTCTTGAATGTTATAGATGAATCATCGTCACTTGTTCTTCGAAACAAGTCTCTTGTAGTGCACGATCTTTCCTACAAGTAAATTTAGTTGCGTGATTAGAAACATTTCATAATTGTCAAAACAAATTCTTATGCATAAAGACATAGGTCACACAATCATGCAACTATCTTAGCCAATGATTCAACACAAAATTCATCCATATCTCGTATTAATACGGTAACTTCCTATATTCCTTCCATCTCTACCTAAACATTGTTAAGAGTGTGCACTACTCCCAACATGTCAGCAAAGAGGTTTCATTCTAGATAAGTAGCAATGGAATGTTGTACAGTACCATAGGACACTTACCCATTACTTGCATATTAGTAGTATCTTGTTCATTAATGCAACTTTTCTAACATGCATAATACACATCCTAAATCTAGGAACATAAGTATGTACAAGACTGAACAATATCATTTAAGTAATCATATATACAAGAAATGACAATTCAAATACTTATCTTTGTTTGGTTGTTGGGTGGACTCCCTCTTGATCTTTGCTCCTTGCAGGAACAACTAGAGTGTGTGACAGTGTGCTCCCTCTTTATCTTTATTCATCATAATACATATCACTCGAAGAATCATCTCTTTCTTCTTCTCTAGTTCTTTTCCTTGCAGGTTCATCATCTTTCGCAGTGTGAGCATGGTGCCTTTTCTTGTTGGCCTTATTCTTGTTGGAGACACTTTTGTTTCTGGGACAATATCTAGAGTAGTGTCCCTTCTCATCACATGTATAGCATCTAATGTTGGAAAGATATCTTATGAATCTTCTATCATAGTTCTGATGGTGTTTCTCCCTCTTACTGTGATGTTGGTGCTCCTTCTTGTTATGATTCCTTTTGGTGTGTGTTGTGAGAGCGTGATCGTTGTTTGCTCCCATCTTCTCTTCTCGAACCACAGGTCGAGCTTCTTCTTGTGAGCATTCTTTCCACGGCCTACTGAATGTGATTAACTTCTTTCTAGAACAAATCCCTTGAATGAATGAGTCCCATGATCTTGGGAGACCATTCAAGGTGGTCATCACAATTTCTCCATCTTCTACATTTTCTCCCATGGCTTCAAGTTGCTCCTTGATCTGAGAAACCCTTGTAAAGTATGACTGCATGGTCTCTGCATTTTGAATTCTTCAACCGGATCCTCAACGTCATCTTCCGATTTATATTCCTCCCTTCAAATAGCTTGGTCAAGGAATCAAGCATATCTTTAGGTGTCTTCAAGGTTGACACATGTGGGATGAGATGATCCTTAATAGAATCTGCAATGATTCTCTTGGCCTTAACCAAGTTCTTCTTACGGATGGCTTTAGTCTCATCTCCCTCTAGTGATGGAACCTCTTCATTCACATACTTGTCCAAATCATTTTCTTCCAGGACCAGAGCAATCCTATACTTCCATGCTTGGAAGTTATCAGCTCCTTCAAACTTATCCTCAAGCTTGGTGTGGTGATACATCTTTAATGAGAACTTCAATTGGAAATAGAAAAGATTTTAGGTCTTACCACTTTAATTTGCCGAAACTGGTTCTGGAGCTGGCTGACCTAGGGTTTGTTAGAGAAACCCTAATTTTTCAAAATTGGAATCTTGAACTTTTGATTGGACAGGAATATGCGCCTCCTCAAGGTGAGTTGTCCAATGTACTCCTTTTTCCAATTTGATGAAGAGAAGCCCCAAAAAACTTGATGCCCTAGTTTCTTCAATTTTTACTGTAGATTTGTTGAGTCTTAATTCTGACGTATCTCCGAAATTTCGGCTCCTCAAGGTCTGAAACTTCGTCCTATGATAGTATGCTTTGGCCTTTATCCAACGCCATAGGTTAGAGTAGGATTGGATTCACCAAGTTGAACTTATGCTAAGTTTCCCACAATGAAATATTTATGGACTTTTTCAGTATAGATAACTTGTACGGAATTCCACGTGTCACTATTTCATCTTTGGGTTCTGAAACTCGCACCCGCGAAACTACATTCTGTGCACTTTCTGGAACATCTTATGAAATTCGATTTGGATCTTCATATCCCGAGATATAGCATTTCTCCCTAGGTCACCTTTTTAAAACTGAATTCTGGAGGAGGATGAAACCCTAATTTGCATGGATCATATCTCCTAAAGTATAGCAAATCTGAGGCTAAAACTCACACACAAGGTACATGAATATTTAATATTTGGCCTGTCTAAGTTTCATATCCTGAAACTTCGCCAAAAGTTATTTATACCGAAAATTCCAAGATGACTAGTTTCCGGAAATGGAAACCCTAGCTTCCCGCGGCTACACAATGTCTTCTTTTCAGATTAGCTCTGATACCATGTTAGATTTTCTACTTTTAATCAATATTTATCTAGGATCGTAACTGAAAGAATAAAATGCACAGCATAACACAATAGACACAAATAATTTCCTTGGGGAAACCATAAAGGAGAAAACCCCGCAACTTCCTCAGAGATAGAATCGTCACCAATACAATATCACAAAAGTAAAACCCCGAAACAAATATGGTCTTCTGCAACTCCTCTTCTTCTCCTCCAATGCGAACTTGTCCTCTCTCTCACTAATGCAAACTTGTGAGTGAGTGTGATGTCCAAATGAGAGAGCTCCACTCTCTATTTATACTTTATCTTTCACTTGACCTTTTCACTTACTAGGTCGGCCCCAGTTGTACCTGACTGGGCCGACTTCTCTAGAAGACTCTATTAACCCTAATACAATCTGACTCTGGGGTCTATTGACCCAACTTACAATGGAGGGTTAACCTCAATGACTTTACATGACCAAAATACAATAATGACTTCTCCGATCGGAGGAATACACATCTTTGTCAGAGGTACAAATAAAATACAATAATAAATACAAGTGAATATCTTTTGAAGTTACAATTACATTAACAAGAGAAACACAAGGCAAGGTTTGTGGCACGTGGCTTATCCCAAAAGGAAGGGATATATTATGAGGAGAAATTTGCACCTGTATCCAGGTACACTTCCATCAGATCAGTACTCGTATTGGCTGTAGTGATGAAGTGGAAGGTACACCAAATGGATGTCAAGACAGCATTCTTGAATGGTGTAGTGGAAGAGGAAGTGTATGTGGAGCAGCCACTCGGATTTGAGACACATGACAGATAGAATCATGTGTGCAAATTGAAGAAATCCTTGTACGGTTTAAAGCAGGCACCCAAGATGTGGTATGGCAGAATAGATAGCTTCCTGACTAGTTTGGGCTTTACCAAGAGTAAAGCGGATTCCAACCTTTACTACAAGGTTGAGGAGGGAACCCGGTGATACTTCTATTCTATGTAGATGACATGTTTGTGACAGGTGAGGATAGGCTTATTGCATATACGAAGAGGAAGCTTTCCGCAGAGTTCGAGATGAAGGACTTGGGCATGATGCATTATTTTATAGGCATGTTGGTGTAGCAGAGTGCGGATGGAATCTTCCTTGGACAAGGGAAACATGCAGTGGAGATCCTGAAGAGGTTCGGGATGATGGACTGGAAGGCCATGACCACACCTATGGCATCGAACTTGAAGCTACTATGTGATGCTTCATCAGAGTCAGTTGATTCCATGATGTATCGTCAGATGATTGGGTCATTGATGTACCTGACGAATACAAGACCAGACATATGCTTTGTTGTGAACACATTGAGCGAATTCCTGACGGATCTGAGACATGTTCACCTAGTTGCTGCAAAGCATATATTGAGGTACCTGAAGGGTACAGTTGATTATGGGCTAAAGTATGACGTGAATCATAATATTAACCTGCAGGGTTATGTTGATTTGGATTGGGCAGACAGTGCCGCTGATAGGAAGAGCACTTTGGGATGTTGCTTCAGTATGGGATCCGGTATGACATCCTGGTTTAGTAGGAAGCAGTCATGCATGGCACTGAGTACAGCCGAAGCAGAGTACATTGCAGCTTGTTCGGCTATTTGTGTGGCAGTATGGATTAGGAAGCTACTGTCTGATTTGTTTGATCTCCAGTTAGATGCGACTTGTATATTATGTGACAACTAGAGTTGTGTGAAGTTGTCCGAGAACTCGGTGTTCCATGACAAGTCGAATCATATTGAGATCAAGTATCACTATATCAGAGATATGGTACAGAGAGGAGTAGTGAAGCTCCAGTATATTGCGACGGACGAGCAGATAGCCGACGTGTTGACCAAGCCTCTAGCCATAGTGAAGTTCGAGCACTTCAGAGAGAAGCTTGGTGTACTCTAGATCGAGGTTCCTTCCAAGGGGAAGTGATGAGTTTGGAAGACGCAGATGCACATGGTTCATTCCGGCATGGTGGCAGGAAAGTCCTCCCATGGCCATTGATATAAGTGTTGGGCCATTCCGACATGGTGGCACGAAATTCCTCCCATGGCTGTTGAGATAAGTGTCAGGCCATTCTGGCATGGTTGCAGGAAAGTCCTCTCATGGCTGTTGATATAAGTGTCGATCCATTCTGACATGGTGGAAAGAAATTCCTCCCATGGCCATTGATATAAGTGCTGAGCCATTCCGGCATGGTGGCAGGAAATTCCTCCCATGTCCGTTGATATAAGTGTTGTGCCTTTCCGGAATGGTGGTAGGAAAGTCCTCCTATGTCGGTTGATGTAAGTGCAATGCCTTTCCCGAATAGTGGTAGGAGAGTGCTCCCATGTCGGTTGATGTAAGTGTTGGGCCTTTCCCGAATGGTGATAGGAAAGTCCTCCCATGTCGGTCAATGTAAGTGTTGTGTCTCACATGGTGGTAGGTTGGTCCTCCCATGTTGGTAGAATTGTGATGTGCATCTGGGTTGTGCTCTGTGTGACGATGAGATGATCTGGATGTGATGAGGCAATAGTAGGAGACGCGAGTGATTGTTGTAGCAATGTAATGATTGGTCCTGGGTTGTACCTACTTGATGGCTTGCTCGCATAGATGATGAAGACCTACATGGAGGCTAGGCCTACATCCAGCATGAAAAAGGGTTGGCTATGTAGAACTTCCTATGACGAGTAGATTCGAGAGATGCCACCAATCAATGATCGAGATGATGAGGATTGCAGCAACAGCGGCGACGATGATCTAATGAAGATGATCGAGCATTGAAGACTTGTGTTGATGTCTGTATCAAGAGAATACCTTCCTAGTTAAGAGGGAGTGTTAATGTAATTGTAACTTCAAAAGATATTCACTTGTATTTTATATTGTATTTATTATTGTATTTTATTTGTACCTTCGATGGAGATGTTTATTCCTCCGGTCGTAGAAGTCATTATTGTATTTGGTCATGTAAAGTCATTGAGGTTAACCCTCCATTGTAAGTCGAGGCAATAGACCCTAGAATCAAATATAACTAGGGCCGACCTAGTAAGTGAAAAGATCAAGTGAAAGTAAAGTACAAATAGAGAGTTGGGCTCTCTCATTTATTCATTCACTCACTCACTCAAGTTCGCATAAGTGAGAGAGAAGACAAGTTCGCACAAGTGGAGAAGAGAGAAGTTGCTGAAGACCATCTCTATTTTTGGATTTTACTTTTGTGACATTGTATTGGTGATCATTCTATCTTTGAGGAAGTTGTGGGGTTTCCTCCTTTATGGTTTCCCCGAGGAAAATATTTGTGTCTCTTGTGTTATGTTGTGCATGTTATTCTTTCAGTAAGATACTAGATAAGTATTGATTAAAATTGTGAAAGTCTAACACTTTGCTTTGGGGTCGAGATAGAAGAAAGCCCCACAGATTGTTCGTTTTCCCTGTTTGGGTTTTTTAGGGTACATCCTAAGTTATGTGATTGTTGTGGTTTATTGTAGAAGTGTTAAGAGAATTGTTGTGTTTGTATCTTAAGTCATTATTGCATTTTTGTTTTATAGAGACTCAAAACGCTTGAGTTCTCAGGGCATCCAGAGCGAGTAGTGATCTTTGGATAAATTAACACTCTCGTCCCCACAATTTGTGTGTTGAACCTTTTTGTTTTCTTTTTCTACAAACAAAACAACACAACTTTATTTCCTTTATAGGGTCGTGGTTTAACAATCTACCATGCCGTCAATTTGTGTGTATGTTTGCAATTCCTGAACCAACAATAGTTAAATTAGTCTTTGTGTCTTCACTCGTTACTAACCTCAATCTCACCATGGCTCTAACACCATGTTAGATTTACATAGAGAAATCTAGATAAGAAAAGTATGGAAGAATGAAGATACACATCTCATATCTTTCATCCATCGATTTTTTTACTTTACATAGGAAATGAGAGAGAGAGAGAGAGAGAGAGAGAGAGAGAGAGAGGTTACCTAACGACTTTCTCATTTCTTTAATTATTACTAGTTATTTTATTTTTTATTTAATGCACTACCATTATATTCATTTAACCTAAGTACTCATTGACCATTATTTTATTAATGACACTAACATAGATTACAAGTTTAAGAGAATCATTTTGGAAGGCTCAATATCCCCTAGAGGTACATATGCTTTTAAAATTTGAAATGACTTTTCATTTCAACTTTCTAACTTAGTGTTTCAACTATCCAACTTAATTTTAATCTTTCTAACTTCACTCCTCGCACACCTACCTTTCAAGACACTATTGCAGTACATGTATTCATCTAAAATAAGTCATATCATACATTTGAACATTATACGCTAACAATGAGTAATAACGTACAAGTGACCCAAAAGTAAGAGCTAATACAAAGTAGTCTACCTCGTTTAAGAGAGCATCAACTGTTTCTAGATTATCATTGACCTCTATTCAAAACATTAGTACACCATAGGTCTCTACGCACAATAGATTGAATGTGGAACATCAAAAGAACCATGCATGTTATTGTGATCATTATACTACACTTGAGCAACAAATTATGCCATTCTATTACCAAGTAGCAAAGAACATAGACACTTATAGACGTAGAAGTGATCAAACTTGCATAGTGACATGATAGACTATTGCATGTATTTGCATAAAACACTAAGATGTAGGGTAGCATCTATTATAACAACAATGCTATTAGTTATCTCATCAACAATTTTATAACTATTTGTAACTTTTTAGGTGGCCATTGGAACTTTAATGTGTAGTGCTAAAAGTATTTATAACCAACACTATTACAAACTTGATAAGAGCTAACATGTCAAAACAAGAAATTTGAATCCCACCCCCTTGAGTTTGTAAGGGGTATAAGGTCTTTCATTCACCCCTTAGAACTACATAAGCAACCTCACCATGGGAACTATTTCAACAACTTTGGAACTACCTCAATAATTCCTAGTGTGGGAGTTGTTGAGTCAATTTGTGGTCTAAATTGTTGAGTAACTTTCTTGTTGAAGCCATTTATTCAAAAAAAAATTCGAAGTAGTTGAGGCAACTTCCACAATGGAGTTGCCTCAATAGATAGGGGGTAGATATGTTGTACCACTCCCATCCACCACCTACCAATTTTGTTGGTGAGGAAATAAATTCAACACTCCCCTTTATCAAGGATTTTAAACATCCTCGATATGTGGTTAGAGGGGATCTCCCCCTCTTGCCTCATATGGGTTTTTTTTAATGACAAATAAGAAAATAACATGGGTGAGTGGGGGTTAATAAATTATTTTTAATATAAAAAATGAAGGGAGATGAAAAATATAAAAGCAAATAAAAAAACGTTATTTTTCATGTAAATGTTCACATTAAAGTTAATGTTATATTGTTTAATTTTATAATTGTTATTTGCAAAATGCTATCATTTAATATTATTTTTCATGTTAATGTTCACATTGAAACTAGTGCTAAATTGCTTAATTTTATGGGTATTTTATGCAAATTTGTGTTGAATGTTGCCATATAATATATGCAATATATCATCAAATATATAATATCAAAATGAAAACATGATTTTTTTTAAAGGGCTACATTAAAGTCTATATTTAAAAAAAACATCAAAAGTATGTGATATAATTGTTTTTGGATTTCCAAAATTGTTTTTTTACCTAAGAGCATTTAAAATGTTGAAACTTAGTGTTATTTTTCAATATACATGTCATGCATTATAACAAATTTAAAAATATTTAAAGTTATGCTTTTTAAAATTTAGAAATAGCATATGATGAAATGAAGTTTAATACTGCATTTTCTAAAATAGCTAGTAAATGAGTGATAGTGTTTACTTAAGTTGAAATAAGACATTTGGAAAATAAAAAATATCAAACAAAACACTGAAAAACCTTTCAATAATAATTAAAAAGAAACAACATAGCTACCATAAACAACATATAGAAGAAAATGGTCATGTATCACCACTAAGAAAATAAAACACCAATCTTGAAAATATTTCTACTCCAATATCACCACACATAGTAGCTCTTGAATAAAAAAATTGCTAAAATAAAATCACTTCAAAAATAATGGTTATATTGTATCATTTTTTACAAAGACAAAAAAAACACCTCTAATTCAAATACTTTTACCATTTTCCACAAAACACCAAAAGGCGATCTCTAAGGTTCTCATCAAGTTCATAATGGTGTCATTCCACATCAATATCCATATCCCATGTCAAGGGTTTGAACAAATGACATTGAATAAAACCCTACACATACTTTGAAAATAACTTATTATTAAAAATAGTTCCAAATAAGATGAATGTCATGTACCTATACCCAAAAATAGTCACAAAGCCAATAGTATATTAAGTATATCGTTAGGTTAGATCCCAATCACCAAACAAAGCAATTATGGAGGGTTAAATTCCCTTGGTCCAACCCTAAGGTGGATCATAATGATTCCAAAGTTTATTCAACATCATACAAACTCACCCCAAGGATGAGAGACTCATCTCTATAACTGAAATTTTAGCAAAAGAGCTACAAAAATTATTTAAGTGGTCGTTCTAGGTTGTAAAAGAAATGGGCTTAATTTTGGGTAGTTTTTCAAAATCAAACTTCAAACCCATTTTTTCAAGCCATAAACAATATTTTTTTGGTGTGGTCATGAGCCCCCAAAGCTTTGGTTCTGAATGTTTTGGATCACACATCTTGCAAAGCTCATTGAGTGGTTACCAATGGTTTAAAGAACACCCCATTCAAAGTTCATATGTGAAAGTTAATGGTTTTAAAAGTGCCCAAGAAGTTGACATTCCAAACTACCTTTTCAAGGCTAGACTTCCTTTTATTGCTTTAAATCCTAGGGTTAGGGCTTCTACTTTAGGGTTTTTGCAGTCTAGGGTTTCTATGTGTTGAATTTTATAGCAGATCTGAAAGTTCTTATAACAAATGTGATTTTATATAGCAAATCCAAGAATAATGACTTCTTTTAGTTTAATGCAGATTTAGAATTTCATCATTAATAAACTGAAGGCATCAACTGATAATATGAAGAATAACAATAGAAAATAACACATTTGATCATCTACCATGAAAACACATATTTTTACCCTAAGGAAACCTTTTCAGGAATAAAATCCCAGCAACAAGATCTTCCTTAATATATTGATAGCATGAGATTTACAATGAGCATATATATCAGACTTTTACATCAAGGATCAAATGCCCTTAGGGAAAACACATGCCAAGAAGAAACTGTCAAAGACTGCCAACTAAACCCTGAAATGCCAACGTGAAGCCCTGTGGGGCCCGATCTGCCTACGACCTGCAACATGGGGCCTCCTCAGCCCTCAATCTGCTAACGTCAACCCTCGGCCAGCTAATGTCAACCCTCGACCAGCTAACGTCAACCCTCTTCCTGCTTAACGTGAGCCTGACCTAGCTAGGTAGCCCCCAATCTGCTAGCAGGGCCTCTAATATGCTGAGTGGAGGCATGTATCTGTCAATGTAGGGCGTGTGCAGCCCGAGAATGCCCATATATCATCAACGTAAGGCCTATGGAGTCCTAATATGCCTACGGCCAGCTAGTGTGGGGCTTGTACAACCCTAAAATGGATGTGGCCTGCTTGAGGGGCCCTCTCTTGCCCTGATCTTCTCTCAACTTGATACCCTTGGCCTCCAACCAATCAACACAGAAAACCTTAGACTAAATTTAGTGAACCTTGATAATTTGAATAATGTGCTTGAGTAGTAGAGAGAGAGAGATTCACATGATCATGTATTTGACAGTAGCATGATGCTCCTCTTTATAATTCTTTTTTGAGTAAATACAATGGGCAAATACTTAAGGACACCAAATACTATGGGCCCAATGCCACTTAATTTAATTGCTCATTAAAACAACTTAGGACATCATTTTGCAATAGCATTCCTCTTTTAATATCTTATTAAGACTTAGGCAAGCTTGTTTAGGCAAGTCTTCTTAGGCTTAGCGCTAGCCCCTCTTGGTTCATATGGTTCACATGTGCCAACTCATATCTCATCAAATATATAAGGAATATCTTGCAATGATGTGATCATCTTGTTCTCATGGTCATATATTAGAATCATTCCTACTAGGGGTGGTCAGGACCTAGAGAAAGTCTTCTAACTTAACCACCTAGAAGAACATCACACATCATCTCTACCTCGACGCACAAGGCATTGCTTCGACACACGAAGCTGCTTCAACACACGAAGCCTAGTCAACACACGAGACTATATCGCAGCATCTGCCTTGACACACAAGGCATGCTTCGACACATGAAGCTTTGTCTCGATACATAAGACTCTTCTCCAAGTTTCCTGAGACTAACTCAGGAGAACCTCGACACACGAGGCGTTGCTTCGACACACAAAGCCTACTTGGAGAATGACTCACGATGCTGCAAACTTCAACACTATGTTCTATTGTAATAAAATGAGCTTTCCTCTTCCTAGTTAAGGGTTTCTGAAAATGAGCATAATTATCACATCTCTTCTCAAAGATGAACTACCACAAATCTAGCCTATGTGTATTGCAATGTTTTTCACCATTGATTCATTAATAGAATTTCGTTTTTATTGCATGTGGTCTCTCTACAATATTGTGTATTTCATTTCATTCTCAATCCAATATTGATAATAAGACACCACTATCAATCTAGCCACCAAGAGCCATTTCTAGAGTTGCCCTTTTCCTCCTAAATTGTGAATGGAATAACTATGATGACACTCACATGATACCATCACTACTTAGATGGAATATAATGCATACTTTTAAAAGTAATCCATGATATCTAGTTTCAAGTGCAACTCTTTATAAGTTGTTGACCTCATCTAGAGCTTGATTGTACCAACATCAAACAATTTTAGGCATTGCAAGACTATTCTCTACAATGAGTGACAAACAAAGGATACAAGACAATTAGAAACACCCTTGGAAACAAAACCAAAAGAAGGTTTGGAATTTGATGAAGCATGCCAATAGCCTTAATGAAGAGTGAACCCAAGCTAAAAACTTGTTCTAGTAAAGAAACCACTATATAGACTAAACTCCTCTCCAACATTTAATCTAACAAGGGCATTGTTGTCCGCCAATATGCACACCAGCAGCGGAAATCTTTCGAAAGTTGTCTCTTCACTACAAGTGAGAGAAGTGTGGCCTTGGGGGAAAGCAATGAACCAGGTACTGTCACCTGAATCCCAGCTCCTCCGTTTATGCAAACTCCTAACGAAGCCAAGGGGGGTAGTCCCTAAAAGAGAGTTTCACTAAGGCTCTTTGTGTATTTAAGTATTTTTGATGTAGTGATGCGGATGGGTGTTGTTTAGGAGTTTTTTGAGATGAGAGATAATATTAAATTTAAATAAAGAACAAGATAGCGCAATCCACGTTGCAAATACAAGATGAAAGATACACTTGGGCAATAAATAAATCACTTCACGCAAATATAGCAAATACTCCAATGTTGATATTTAAGAAAGAAAAATATAAGATGAAGGACCAGTGCCTTATGGAGTCAAAAATTTAATGTGAAAGTGAAAACTTGATACAAGTGCTTGAAACGAAAAGTTTGTGAGAGCGTTGTGCAGCTTATCTTGGTAAATTTAAAATTTTAATTGTCTTGATTATTAGGGCTAAAACCAAGGATGTTCAAAGAGTATCCGGAAAGTAATTTTAAGCAGCTCCTTTAAGAGACATGTCGGGGCCTGTCTGGAATCACAGCAAGGCGCGCAATGCTAACCAGCCACTGTGTCGCAGATTGGGCGGTCCGACGCCTCCCCTGAGAACTAATTAAAATACTTTATGACAACGCCGGTTCGTTGGTTATGGGGGTGAAAGTTTTAATTAGATTTTCACTTGTAAATTAACAAGTCTTCCACCTTTCTGAGTACTAGCCCAACCGTTTCCTGTTGGCAGAGCATACGAGTGTAGGACAGAAACCAAGATAAATTAATTAAGGGGTGTATGAGTGGAAAATTTTATTATTTGAGAACCTTGTTCAACTCTCCGACAAAGAGCGCTCTTGACTTAATCTTATGACCACAGTTCAAGAGACTTGCTAAGCTTTAAAATGCCTAATGCAGGGAAATGCAAAACTAAAATGCCCTCCGACAGAGGGTGCTCTTGACTTGGATTTGGCCAAGTTCAAGAGACTTTGGTTTATTTTAAGAAGCAGATAAATTGTAGTAGCAGTATATCTCAAAATGAAAAGATTTAAACAGTAAGATTGATCAGCAGGATATGAATTACTACTAACAATATTACTTGCAAGATAAAATGAAATTGAGCAAATCTAGTGTCCTACCATACAATCTTTAATCTACCAGGTGGGATTGATCTCCGAACAAGATCAACCACTAGAACCGCCTGCACTTGAGAACCTCCAGCTAGCTGAAAGCTCTGCCAAGGAAACCGACGGGGAAGGAAGAGTAACCACAAATTATGTGGTCCTGCCCTTGAGACAAAATCTCAAGGATACAACTTCCGGTCGTAGGCTTTGGAAGAGAGACAAGATAATAATAAATGCAAGAAATAAAGCTAAACTACCCAAGAATCTCTTTCAGGTCAAAGACCCTACTCGGGAGAGCATGGGGGTAAGTAAATATGGAAGATAACTTTAAATGACTTATTTAAGCAAAAAATAATCTAAGAACATGAAACCATAAATCTAAGCTAAACCAATCCACAAGACCCAACACTCTTCCCCAAATGGGGAAGAAGACCAAAAAGTGGAGGCCTCCTCCACTTGAAACTTTTATTAAACGATTACAAATGCCTTGGGTTTAAAACCTTGCAAGGTCTTCTGAGATAATAAGACTTGGAAAAACAAAGCTAAATCCTATAAGCTATTACAAAGGATAGTACAAGATAATGTCATGTTTTGGATCATCCTTATGGTTTGTTTAAGTTTTGCTTTGTTTGGACTTCTTCACTTCAAGATTCTTTTCCTCTTCAAAAGCACCTACAACAACATTCAACTCAAAACACCCTTTAGCATTAGATAAATAATCAAAATTTGAAACTAATCCTAAAATGCAAGAGATCAATACTTTTGGGATTTGAACTTTTCACTTTTTAAAAAAAAAGATCTAGGTAAGCAATAAACTGGATACAAAAGTGACAAACTTAGAAGTTTAACTAAGATCTAAGGTATTAAAACAAAATGCTTGCTTTTTCTTTTTGTAATGAGAAATCTAAAATGCAAAGATATAAAATGAACTATAAACTTGACAAACAATGCAAGTCTAAACTCAAAAATGAGACCTAAAATGTAAATGAAACTAACAATGAGATGCAAACAAGACTAGATCCTAACTATGCAAATGTAATATGAAGATCTAAACACTAACTTTTTCAAAGGAAATGCAACTAACTAAGGCTAACACTTAACAAGTTTTGTTGTTTATTGTGATTTTTTTAGGGCTCTCAAGGATGGACGAAAGGGATGGAGGAGCAAAAGAGAGGGAGACGAGAGCAAAGAAAGCTAGGAGCTAGGGGAGACGAGGGCACAAGAAGGGAGAAAAACGAGATGAGAGGGAGGTGGACGAATGGAAGAAGTGGAGATTTAGGAGAATGAAAAGCAAGAAGAGAGAGAAGGTGGGGAAAGCTAGGAGAAGGGGATACTAAGGGAGAAGAACGAAAGGAGGAGATAGATGAAAATGGCTATAAGAGGATGGCTTAGCAAGGCAAAGAAAAAATGTTTCAAGGAGAAAAAAGAGAGCTGGAAGATAGAAGCTCGTAGACCACGGTTTCCAATAGTTTAAATGAAGTTTTTGTTGGAGAAGGCAAGAGGTACTTTGGAGAAGCTCACAACCCTGCAAAACAAAGTATTAAGATAAATGGAACACTTGATCGGTGAAGGTATTAGATGCCAATAGCTCTCAATGGTTGAATTCCCTAAAGACACAAAAACTCAATGCAAGAGATTAGAAGCCTAAGTACTAGATTGTTAGTCTTCAATAAGCATCATAATCAAAATTGCAAAATAAGAATAGGGTGAAAGAGATATTACTTCACATGAGATGAAGACACAATGCCAAGAGCCCAACCAAATGACCTCCAAAGTCTCAAAATATTTTATTAAACAAGAGCTTACAATTTTCACCAGAGTTTCTTTGCACAAAAATCCTTGAGATAATAACCCAAAATGGGCCTCTCTTTATAGTAAAACACACTAGAAACCTAAGCCTAAACCCTAGGTCGAATTAGTAATGAGCATGTAGTTCGAAATCCAATCAAATCGAGGCTTGGAGGGGATAACTCGCACTATTTGGTTGGTATGGGTGAAGAGGTGGCAAACTCGAGTGGTAGATGGCATGGGAAATATCATCCAACGAATGGGAAAACTACAACAAGGAAGGGCGTGATCCATGTGGGAGATGCGAGTTGGATGTGATGGAGACAAGTGGAAGGGCGAGTTAGCATGGGGATGGCATATGGCGTGTAGTAGGTGCTAATTCGCATGGGTGGAGCTTGGACACCAATCACCACACTACAACAAGGCTTAAACTCAAGTTCAATGGAGATTGACGTGAGCTTGTGGTAGGTTGCGAGTTGGTGTAGGTGGATACACGTGTAGATTGGTAGGTATAGACTCGAATTCATGAAGGGAGCCAAGCTTTAGGATAAGGTGAGTCATGAGGGCGCCTACTTCAAGCTTTAATTGCAAGCCACCAATCCATACATCAAGTGACACATCATTAAATCGATTTTGCATGAAGGAGGGCGAACTGGCTCAAGAAGATCTCTAGCTGGTGACTAGATGGTTGACTGGGAGGACTCGGAGTTGATTGGAATCTTCCTAAATGCTCATTGCCATGTCATTTAGCCTTTTATTTTAATCAAATTGATTATTTTTGGAGAGATTTGGATTGTCTCCAAAATATTCAATTTTATTATTTTAATTAATAATTTCTCTGTAAATGACTTTTCAGAGAAAATATTAATTACGAGGCTGAATTGACATCCGAAAGTTGGGTTTAGCTGCTCCATAGATCATGTGTGATTTTTGGCTTATCAAACGAGCTATCAATCACTGAATTCGGACCCCGGATGACTGACATATTACAAATAATTATTTCTCTATTTAAACTATAGAGAAATTTATTAAATTTAAAAAATAATTAAAACCCAAATTTCGACGGACCCGGTAAAATTTTTTCGAAATTTTTTCTGAGGGTTTTATGGACCTAGGACATGACCGACACCTATTCTAACAGTTTCTAGTAGGCTTATATACATTAGTTGGCCCCTAATAACCCCCCATGGCCAAATTTTCAAAATCGGGCATTCCAGCTTTGGAGGAGCGGGAGAAAACCTCATCGATTATACATCGCCTTAAGCAAAGTATAATTGACAAGGGAAAAAACTCCTTGGAATACCTTAGTTGCTTAATCCAGTCATGAGGAACCGAGGCACTCAGATCCTACTAGCACACTTTTATTACAAACCCCCATGGGGCCATGGTCATGTCGACTCAAAAAACAAAACAAGCTAACCACAACTGGCTAGCTACAATATGTTGGATCATCTGATACACTGGAATCAAACATTTATCATGTTTGTCAACTGGCGGCTCTCCAGAAAATCCAACTATGGTACAAAAAGTTGGTAACATCTGGCTCCAACTGTGGGACGGGTGCTTGTTTGATCTATGGTTCAAAAAAAGTACTTGAGAACCCCAGAATATTAGTTTCCTGCACATAAACGGAAGTGTCTTGGTAAAACATCTCCATGATAAATAATGTCAAAATGAAATACCAACCTAACATTTTTTCTTTTCCTTTTTTCAAAAGCATATAAAAATATTTTTTTTTTTTTTTTTATAAAAATAATATGATACAAAAACTAACATATGAAACTATGATACATCAATATGGTACAAAAGATTGCATAATTTGAAAAAGATAAGGTTTAGGAATCTCCTGAGATGGCCTCCTGGTCATCTTGAATGTTGTTCCGATAAAATGGTTTCAGGTGTTGCCCGTTTCTGGGCAATGGTATCATCTCTCCATCCATGGTATTCAGAAAGAAGGAATGTGTTCCGGCCTGACAACGTATGATAAAAGGACCTTTCCAAAGGCTGTCAAATTTTCCATGCTTCCCTGGCTTTTCTCCTCTCTTGTCCCACAAAAGAACAGTGTCACCTACTTGGAAATCTCTAGGCTTGGCTGACTTATCAAAAGTGGTCTTCATGCTTTCCTGATGTCTCAACATTTTATCCAATGATGTCCTTCTGCTTTCATCAAGTTCAATGATTTGGTTCGCTTTGTCATCTAACTCCAGTCTTTCGGTACCATAATTAGTCAACATTTTGTAAATGGGTATTTGCATGTTGAAAGGCAAAGCAGCTGTGATGCCATAAACAAGTTCAAAAGGAGTCTTTCCAGTGGAATTCTTCTTGGTGATCCTATCTGCCCACAATGCATACTTGATTTTGCTATCCCAAGACCTCTTGTTATCACCCACAGTTTTCTTAAGGATGGTCATCAAATTTTTGTTTGAGGACTCTGCAAGTCCATTGCCCTGGGGATAATAATCAGAAGAGTGTGATAAAACAATGCCATACTTGAAGCAAAAATCAGTCATCTCTGCCAAACTGAAGGCCTTAGCATTGTCTGTTGTTATCTTTAGGGGAGTGCCAAACCGGGTGATGATCCTATCCTCGATGAAATCCATGATTACCTTTTCAGTGGCTGTTTTGGTAGGAATAGCTTCCACCCATTTAGTGAAGTAATCAGTTGCAGTGAGGATCCAGCAAAATCCATTGCTAGAGTTATCCTGGAATTTGCCAATAAAGTCGAGACCCCATTGTTGAAAAGGGGCAATGACAACTACTGGTGCGAGAGCTAAAGCAGCCAATTTAGGCTTTCCTGTGAAAAGTTGACACTCCTGGCAATACTTGACATACTTGTAAGTATCAGCGAAAATAGTTGGCCAATAGTACCCTGCTCTCATAATTTTATGAGCAGTTGTGTTTGCTGCATAGTGGCCCCCACAAAATCCGGAATGGAACTCAGTCAAGATCTTTTTGGAATCTTGCTCGTGCACACATCTAAGTATCACACCATCAGGGTTCCTCCAACCCAAACCCTCTTGAGTGAGGCAATACCTGGCAGTTTTTAACCTAAGAGCTCTTCTTTTATGTCCCTTGAGATGATCTGGGACATCCAGGTGTAGCAGAAAGTATATAATGTCGGAGTACCAATGATTATCTAGGTCCTGTAAAGTTGGTGTCATAAGAGGATGAGATGAAAGGCTTGCACAACACATGTCAATGGCCTCTTCGTTTTTCTGAGTTAACATCTTAGCTAGGCCTTGCCCCTTTATCAGTTTAGTGGGCCGAATTTCAAGATCATACTCCTGGATTTTGGACACCCATGTGCCTCTTGTTCCTAAACAATCCTGTTGGGATAGGATGTCTTTTACAGCGGCATGGGGGACATATCATATGACTCTTGAATAACCAATGTATGTCCTAAAGTGTTTTAGAGACTTCACCAAGGCATAGGCCTGCTTTTCCATGGTAGTATATTTTAACTCAGAGTTTTGGAGGGCTCTACTCATGAAGGCAATAGGTTGTTCAAACCCTTCGGAATTCTTCTGGAGCAATACCCCAGCTATTGTGTCCTCTGAGGCAAAGGAGAATATAATGAACTCTTTAGTGTAATCAGGGTTGACTAACACAGGTGACTTGGAAATAGCATCTTTGATAGTGGCAAAGGCTTCCTTCCCTTCATCATCCCAGACAAATTTAGCATCCTTTTTTAACAACCGTTGCATGGGTTTTATTATCTCGGCTAAATTTGGTATGAATCTCCTTATGAAGTTGATATGGCCATTAAAAGATTGGAGACCTTTGACATTTCTAGGAAGGGGAATTTTCTGGATAGCTTCTACTCTTTCGGGATCAACCTTGACCCCGTCTTTGTTAACAATGTGACCCAAAAGTTTACCTTCTTCAATGCCAAAGACTGATTTCACCGGATTTAAAGAAATCCCATACTCTCTACATCTTTCAAATACCTTCCTAAGGTGGCCAACATGACTAGATCTTTCTTTTGAAAATACGGTCAAGTCATCCTGGTAGATTTCAATAATTTTTCCCACTAATTCTTTGAAGGCATAGTCCATGGCCCTTTGAAAAGTGGCCCCAGCATTTGTAAGGCCAAAAGGCATTCTTAGATATTCGAAAGTTCCCCAAGGGGTTGTGAAAGCAGTTTTGTGTATATCTTCTTCCTTGATGACTACCTGATTGTAACCCGAAAAGCCATCCAACATTGACATCATGCCAGACCCAGTGACCCGTTGGAGGAGGGTCTCCATATTGGAAGGGGGTAGTTGTCTTTTTGGCATGCCATGTTCAGATTTCTAAAGTCTATACATATTCTTAAGCTGCCATTCTTTTTTCTGACCACCACCAAATTTGAACACCATGAAGTATGTCGAGTGGGTGCTATGATGCATGCTGCTAACATTTTTTCTAATTCCTGTTTTACAATAGGAGCTAGTTTAGGATTAATCTGTCTCAGCTTTTGCCGGAAAGGTTTGCCCTTCTGACATTCCGGTTTCAAGGGAATGGTGTGTTGGAAAACATCCTCCCTGTATGCCTTGAGCTCATCATATGTGAAGGCAAATATGTCCCTGAATTCTCTTAATAAGTTAATAAGGGCATTTCTTTCTTCATCAGGGATACCTTTTCCAATCTTCAATATTTTTGGTTCCTTTTCCGTTCCAATGTTAATCTCAATGTATTCACCTGGTTCCATCTGGTCCACATTACTCTTTTTCCTATCCTGTCTGTCAAAAACATGTTCTAAAGCCACAAAACCACGTGGAACAGGGTTTGAGCGGTTACCCTCATCCTGATAAACTTTACCTTCCTCCTGATCATTTGGTTTATAATTTAAGAACTCATCAATGTTGTTTATGAACTTGAGTATCTGTTCATCATCTCTGAAAACTTGCCAATGTTCTATATTATCAGGAATGGAAGGTCTAAAGTTTATTTCCAAGGGGCAATGTCCTTCTAACATTTCGTCCAAAGGTTGAAGTGTTGAGGCTGAAACTACAAGTTTATCCGCGGCACTATTCTAGTCTCGAGGGACTGCTTCTATATTAAGGGCATCAAAGAATTCCATTGTGTCCCATATTGCATTTCGGTATTGTTATCACACCATAGTAGCAGGGCTACTATTCTTGTACAGCAGATATCTGCACATTCCAGAGCTTACATTATTCCAGAGCATGGCTATATATTATGGATCACTCATGATCAGAGCAGTATATTATTCAGTTTTGTATATGACCTTGTGTCAAGGCTGAGCCTTGAGAGTTCAGATTTGATGACTGATGTGACCACTTATCCCATTACAGTTTCAGTTCAGTGCCTAGAGATGTACTTCAGCAGTGTTTCAGATGATGCATGATGATTGCTATTATGATGATGTTGTATGATCTATGGATATTGTTCTCACTGACTGTGGATTATTAGCTTGTTGATTTAGTCATGATTATAGCATGTGCTTGGTATATTATTCCTGATGTGGCAAAATATTTAAAATGAACTGTAAACCTTAAAATGGACAATTGCTTGCACTCTTAGGTCATCTAACAAAACTTACTGGTGTTTCACCTTACATAGACATGGTCTTTCCCGACACCTGTTGTCTGCTAGTGTAGGCTCCATATCCACTTGTCTCCATCCATACATGACCTTCCTGTTTGACTTTAAACCCTGACTTGTCTTATTTGACTTTCTGATGCTGAGGACTTCCTCATTTTTCTACCTCTGTGTTTGGACCGCATCCCTGTTTATTCAGTGTCTCGGCTCTGAGTTGGTGACAGAACTTGCCTTTGGTGAGTTGGATTGTAGGCCTTGGCTCGAACTCCCCCTAGTCACTTGAGATGTTGTTGGCTAAAACTGAAAGCTCATGTTCTACCTGTGGAAAATAAATAAATTCGCCCATAGAAACAAAAAAGGGCAAGAGCAATGAAAAGCTAAAAATACTCCTCGAAGAGTATAAGAAAGGTCCAAAAAGCAATAGTTCTTAAAAGCTATATCTAAACAATTGCTGACCTTGTAAAAATATGAAAAACATGCCCTGGATGCAAGCTGCAACTAGTTGTGCTTCTCAGCACATCTGAAATCCGAAGGGTTATGTAGGCCAAAAAGGCCATGGAAATAAATTGAATGATCCTAATGAACTTGGATCAACTTGATGTAGACATGATGCCTAAGTTGAATAAGCACTCTCTAAACAACTTATCCATCTGTGAGGCACAGCCATTCCCCGTGTTCTTTTGTCCAACACAGAGTTTGTAGCTTCCCCCTCTCCCAGTCCAAAGTATTTTTGAGTTGAGTTAGACAAGTCACACCCTTGGCCCAACCTTGCTGCCTAGCCTTCATCCTTCACTAGCAGTTTGACCATGTCCAATGGGTGAGTTTGTCATTTGAACTATGGTGCAAGTGATTTATTATAACAACGGAATATGTTAATATAATTAATGCCACTGAATGGAATTTGTACTTTGAGCTTAGCTATGGAATGATTAAAAAAGCATTGTCTTAGTCTACTGATGTGATTTATCCTTGATTATATATATTCTTGGGATCCGTGATGATGTGGACCATGTATGGATGATTATTGATGATGATTTATGGTCCCACATGTTTGATGATGATATCATATGATGGACATATGATACAGATGATGTTTGATCCAGTTTAGCAGGTTATTATCATTACAGATCAGCAGATTATACATTGTCCATATATGGTGGACCCTACAGCTGGCCCATTAGGGCAACCCAGGGTGTATGAGTACTCATTCCTAGTGGATTTGGGTCTTCTGGATCCATTGAGACACTTATCTTTCAGATCCGGGCACTTCTGACAGTGATTGATGCAGTTTTACACTTGTTGACCAGATTTGGGGCTGATTTCCCAGCCTGAGCAGCAGGGGCCCCGAGAGGCCGGTTCACCTAGGGCGCTGATGATGGAGGGGGTGGTCCAGCCACTTGTTATTACCATTTATCCCCCCTCCCGGAGAGCCTGGTGGGATCAGTTTGACAGCGCTAGCACCCTAGGAGGCAGTTTTGGCACTTTCACAGTTCCCGAGGCAGTTAAAAAATGGGATAAAGTGGTCACTGAGGAAATCGATTTGGGCAATTGAGGCAAGGTTTTGGCATTTGGTTTTCACAGAGGTCTTCCAGGGTGATCTCACTATCTTCCAGTCAGTTTTCACCATGTGGGTATCTCCAGATTGATCACAGGAGGACATTTACTGCTTGACTGTCATGGATTCTGAGGACAATTTTGGTCATTATTATTACATTGGACATATTTTATTATTTTATTGTGCCTTGGGGTGAGCTAGCAAGGATTTATACCTCCTAGCCCCACCATGTGCTTATTTTATCATGTCCTAGTCATCATGAGGTGGATTGTTGTACTTTTTACCCCTCTAGTGGGATGACGTCACCCTCATTGTACCATTTGTGAGGGCGCTATTGTTATGTTGAGTGATCCATGTGATATTATGTTATGGATTCATCCTAGCCATTGATTGTATGATGAGATCTTATAATCTCAACCACTCATTTGATGTAGTATTGTAGAGTGGTATAGGGTTTTGGTCTTTATTATCCTATATAAGGAGGAGACCCCCCATTGTAAAGCTCACCTTTGGAGCTCTGGAATATTGGAATAGAAGATTTTTTGTGGAGCACATCTCTCTTGGCTTGTGGATTCTCTTGCATATTGAATATAAAGTATCTCTTCTATGTATCATTGTGGATTCTTGTGTTTTTGCTAACCTTTTGACAGGAAAGTCGAATTGGAGAGAGGAGGGCGACTTTTGGAGGGTTATTGTTGGAGGGATCCACATATTCTCTCTTGGGTTGATCTTGTGACAGGGAGTATCATTATTGTATCTTCGTGACATAGTTGATGCTTTCTATTACATCTTTCTACCATTTTCATAATCATCTTGCTTGACTTGTTTCTTTGATCTTGTCTTGTAGGAGGAAGACGATTTGGCTATCTTGGAGAAGGGAGATTTGGTTGGAGCACTTGGGTCTCACTCTTGAATATAAACATAGGAGAATGCTATCAACTTGCAAGGTGGCCATAAGCAAATTGAGGTAAGATCTACAAGGTATGTGCCTCTTTCATCCATTCTATCTCCATTGGTCATAAAAC
Organism: Larix kaempferi; assembly: GCA_027924585.1. Taxonomy (NCBI): domain Eukaryota; kingdom Viridiplantae; phylum Streptophyta; class Pinopsida; order Pinales; family Pinaceae; genus Larix; species Larix kaempferi. The sequence goes on along the minus strand of BSBM01001530.1, from coordinate 25,853,059 downwards.
CCTAATTAAATCAAAATCCCAATTTTTGTATTTCTTAGATCTACTTAGATCTAGCCCTCATTTTGAAAAGATATTGAAAACCCACCTCTATAGCATCCACCCCTAGTTGGATCTATAGTTTGGTGGTGATTGGCTAAGAATTGACCCATTTTCTAAGACAAAAAGCTCTCCTTGACCTAAAGCGCACTTCCTTGAGGGAGGCTTGTTGGGCTAGATCTAGTACATGGGTATGTGAGATCCCGCTTGATTTGACAACTAGACACTTAATTACACATACCCATATCCTTACTTTGGTGAAAACTACCTTGTGGACATCTCTCCATGTTTTGAGGGGTTGAGACCCCCTTTTGACCTCATTGGTAACTTAAAACTTAGATCTACTAAGATCTACCCATTTGATTCACTTGAAACTTTGAACATGCATAGATCGGGGTACTAGCATCCCGGATCTACTTTTTGGTGGCCATTGGACTTGGTTTGGTCCACCAAACCCCTCTTTTGCCTCTCCTTGAGAAAGTCGCACCCCTTGGGAGTTTTGAGTTGGACCACTTCTAGGAAGTGGGTGTTGGATATTTTGGTGGATTTGGAATGCCCATGCCTTGAAACCTAGGTCTAGACTATTCTTTTGTCCCGATCCACCTTGGGGATTGCATTCCTTGTTTTAAGGAATTGTGGTCCACTTTTGGTTATCACCTAAAAACCTAGATCTAGCAAGATCCAACCATTGGATCTCATCCAAACCACTTGACTTGGCTTCTAGGTGTCCCGATCTACACTTTGACATCCTTCTTGACTCCATTAGCCCATCCAACAAGGCACTAGTCCTTCTCCAAGCAAGGCGCACTTCTTGGGATTAGTGTCAAACCCTAGATCTAACACATGGGTAACCCTAGAACCAACTCTAACTTGTAGATCCAACCTAGATCTAGCCTATAGTACCATCTTCACACTTAACTTCACCTTGTGGGCCCATCTAAAACCATTTCACACTTCCCAAGGCAATAAGACCCACTAGTGTAAACACATGGTACTATACTTAATAATCATACCCCACCAAGTGGCCTAAACCATACATAGGTTGAAACAATAACTATCCATGATACCACCTTCAACCATACCTTAAACATTAGGTCCACTTAGCCTTGCATTGGTTCCCGTGACTTATCATTTATTCACCCTTTGAAACCTTTGCTTGTTTCCAATCAACTGTAATTGGGGTATAGGGTCTCCCCCTTGGTCTAGTTGTATCTTGACCTAAAGCGAAGAATGCCTCGGTTGACGTGACTCCCACATTGTATTGGGAACCGTGGCATCTCTTAGGTCACCTCTTTAGTTGCCTAACTCCTCTACCGTCCCGGATGGGATACCTCTAGGGGCAACTACAAGTTGTGTGATAACAGGTATTTCTTAAGTCTCTGGCATTTACATGCAAATTGACCATTAATTTGTTGGACAATTAGATCTGAGTCCCCTTTTATAGTTAGCAGTTTGATTCCCATGTCCTTGGCAATCTCTATGCCTAGTAGAAGTGCCTCATACTCTGCCACATTATTTGTTGCTTCAAACTCTAGTCTAAAAGCGAAGTTGAAAATTTTACCCTCTGGAGAAGTGATGACAACCCCAGCACCCTTTCCTGCTCTAGAACATGCTCCATCAAAATTCATTTTCCTTAGCTTACTTGTTTCTTCATTTTTTATCTCTTCCTGGATAGGATCTAAAAAGGTGGAGTTGATTTGAATATCTCCTATCTCACCGACATGGCAGACAAACTCATTTGATGGTCTATCCGGGTTTTCCACATGGTATCTCCTTTCCTTTTCAGTGTGTAATTTTACAAGTGAGTGCTCAGAAGCAGGAACTGTTGCATAGGACCAATCCAACTGTATGGAACCACCTAAGGTTGCACCCCACTTTCTAGAGAGTAGCATGCCCCACCTATCTGGTACGTCTATGACAAGGATATCCATGGTGAGGTGGATGTCCGGGTACTTGGCCAATCTAACAGGAACTTTCTCTATCATCCCTTCAACCTTAACGGGTCTAGAATCCATGGCACACACATTCTGGTAGGGCCTGGTGGTTCTTAAGTTAAGCTGTTGCATAACCCTTTTGGTCATTAAACTTGCACCGGATCCTGAATCCAGCATACAATTGTGTAGAAGAAGGTCACCTATCATCAATGATATGTAGAAAGGAGGGTGAGCTTCTCTTCTTGTATCCCTAGTATGCAGGATTATAGGAGGGTCCTCATAAGTTGATTCACAGCTGGTTGAAGGTTCTTCCACATTATCCGCAAAAGTGACCTTTTTAGGAGTCTGAGGAGTGAGAGGAGTAGGTGGACTAGGATTTGTAGTACATGTAGGAATAGGTGCTTCTAATGTTTTCAACAACTTTTCCTTTTGACCAGGAATTTTGTAGAGTTCATTTATGGGTATAGTAGGTACCTTAGTAGTATTGAACCAATTATTCCAATCAAAATTTAATTTCCTAGAATCAGTTGAATCATTTGGAATAATTACCTTGGGAAGTTGTATAGCAGGTGCAGGATTTGATCTTCTTTGGTATCCGACCCCTTTAAATCTCTGCATATTGTGGAGTTGTTCATTGGATGGTCTTCCTCCAAAGTTTTTTGTCATATTGTCTGGTTCATTGTCAACAGGTTTCCAGTTTTCTCTGGGAACATTGCGGATATCTCCTACAGCATTTATGTATTCAGGCTCGCTTGATGTTGGATTACTGGTACCCTCCCCTTCAGGATAACCATGCTCTTGTACATAGTTTGTAAAGTAGCAAGCGAATTCCTCATGGAAATCCTTGCAAGCTCTGCAAAATGGGATGTACACCTCATTTGTGTTAGCAGCCTCTATCTGAGTTGGAGGTCTCTTTTCATTTTCGGGAGCTTTCTTTTGCCAGTTATTTTTGGGAGAGTAATTTCTCTGAATTGGTTGAGTTTGTTGAATTTGCTGAACTCGTTGAACATGTGCCATTTCCATGTTGATTATCTTGTTTTGTACTTCCTTCATTTGGACTACATGTTTTTGCTCAACTCTTTCCATCCTCTCACACATATCCATCATCTTTTTCTCGTATGATTCTTTCAAAGCAGCTAGAGGATCTTTATCTTTAGGCTCAGTTGTTTTTAAAGGAGTTTGAGCTCTTGAATAACCAGGTAAGTTGGACTTTCCAGAGGACATGTTTTTGTCGATCTTAGTTGCCATTGTCTGTGCTTCTAACAAAGTAGCAGGTTCTTTATCCCTAAGTTGATATTGCATCTCTCCACTCAAAGCGTCAATGTAGTAAACCAGTATAGTATGTGGAGTCGGCTTGTAATCTGTAGGGATTGCATTGTATAAATCAGTGAATTTCTTGTTGAAATCTTCCATGGTTTCTATCTCACTTCTTTTGATGTTTGTTAGAGCAGCAAGTTGATGACGGGGCTCTTTTTTCTCACCATACTTGTTGGTGAAAGCAGTTGAAAACTCAGCCAAGGTGGCAAAGGAGTTGGCTGGCAAGCCGATGAACCAGTAACCAGCATCTCCATCTAAGGATAAGGCAAACAACTTCATGTACACATCTTCATGCCTATGAGCAGGCTCTCTGACATATCCACTTTTTATTCTTGAGAAAGCAGTGAGGTGATGTGCAGCAGTAACAGCATCAGTGCCGGTAAAGGTGGGAAGTTTGTCGATGGCCTTATCTGGAAGATCATGTGGTTGACCTGCTATCTGAGCAATGTTGAGGGGAGCGAAAAAATCACCCATTGTATCGGAAAAACAATTATTACTGTTTTCAAAATTTTCAGAATTTTCTAAGTTATTTTCTTGAAAAAGACTATGGATGTCAGAAATAGACTGAGACCTAAGTTCTTCAAGGATTTTACGAGAAGCTAGCTTGTTCAGTCTTCTCCTATAAACCTTTTCAGGTTCTGGGATAAAACTAAGCAAGCCTTCAGAGTTTCTTCTAGTCGAATACCTTGAGGTGTTAATTGACAATGGAGTCGCCAGGTGGTTTCAAGTCTAATTTATGAGAGTGATTAAACTAAAAAACTACCAAAAAGGAAAAAAGGGCAGTGGAGTCGCCAGATAGATTGAGAATCTTTCAAAAAGGTAAAAACTAGAAAAAACTAAGGTCGTCCAGGAACAAAAAGATTTGTCCCCGGCAGCGGCGCCAAAGATGTTGTCCGCCAAACTGCACACCAGCAGCAGAAACCTTTTGAAAGTTGTCTCCCTCACTGGAAAGTGGGGAGAGGTGTGGCCTTGGGGGCAAGCCATGAGCCAGGTACTGTCACCTGAATCCCAGCTCCTCCGTTTAGGCAAAACTCCTAACGAAGTCAAGGGGGGTAGTCCCTATAAAAGAGTTGTCTAAGGCTCTTTGTGTGTTTTAAATGTTTTTTGGTGTTGTGATGCGGATAGGTGTTGTTTAGGAGTTTTTTTGAATGAGAGACAATTTAAAATTAAAATATTTACCAAGATAAGCTGCACAACGTTCTCACAAACTTTCCAAGTCAAGCACTTGTATCAAGTTTTCACTTTCACTTTAAATTTTGACTCCATAAGGCACTGGTCCTTCATCTTATATTTTGCCTTCTTAAGTATCAACATTGGAGTATTTGCTTATATTTACGTGAAAAGTGATTTATTTATTGCCCAAGTGTATCTTTCATCTTGTATTTGCAATGTGGATTGCGTTATCTCGTCTTATATTTTAATTTTAAATTGTCTCTCATTCAAAAAACTCCTAAACAACACCCATCCGCATCACAACACCAAAAAACATTTAAAACACACAAAGAGCCTTAGACAACTCTTTTATAGGGACCACCCCCCTTGGCTTCGTTAGGAGTTTTGCCTAAACGGAGGAGCTGGGATTCAGGTGACAGTACCTGGCTCATTGCTTGCCCCCAAGGCCACACCTCTCCCCACTTTCCAGTGAGGGAGACAGCTTTCAAAAGGTTTATGCTGCTGGTGTGCAATTTGGCGGACAACAGGCATCGTGCCAAACTCAGCCTTTGATAATTGTCGGCCATGCAACAATGTTAATGAATACCCTCATCCCTGTTTGCAAGCTAACGTCGTCCCTTAAGAAAATCGATCAATCATATCAATCCATTATCCAAGGTTTTACCTACAACACAATTTTGAACTTTGGGATCAACCTTATTTTTCAAGAGAGCCAACTTATAAAAAGTTGCAGTATATTTGATGATTTCTAAGAAAAATCCAAGGTTAGAAAAAGAGAAATAATAAACACTTACTACAATAAGTACCCTATGTGCAATGATAAGCTTGCCAGCCAAGGATAAAACCTAGTGATTTCAATATAATCACTTCTTTTGGGTTTTAAAACACACCCATTCCAACATGTTAGTAATGTGTTTAAGTCACAAGGGATCCCCAAGGATCGACAAGTTTTCCTATTTTCATAGTCCCCACCCATTATGAAAAATCCATTAGAGGGGGTGTCAAAACCAAGACAATTTTAGAAAGATTTATGAAAATATATCATAGATCCTAAACATGTTAGTAATGTGTTTCAGTCACAAGGGATCCCGAAGAATCTACAATTTTTCCCATTTTCATAGAGTCCCCACCCATTATGAACAATCTATTAGAGGGGCTGTCAAAACCAAGACAGTTTTAGAAAGATTTATGAAAATATATCATAGATCCTAAAGCTTGGAAAAACATTCTAGGTATTGCAGCAATTGATCTAAATCCTTCTTCGTTTCTCATGGCACTAAACTTATATCATCAATGAATTTCCCATACAAGGATTCACCATTACTACTTGAAAAAGAAATGCTTTTAGGACTATGATGCCTTTAATTGTATCCAAACAATTTGTAATTTTGTAACATTAATATTTTACAAGGGAGAAAGTAAATAATGTGGTACATTGGACCTTCCCAAAGAGGCAGAGGTTGAGAGAATACATCATTGAATGACAACGTTTAGGAGGTTATGTGGAAGGGTGTTCTCATAACATTTTGAAACAAGTGGTGAAATTTGTATCTTGCCAACATGCTAGCAAAGAACCTTTTAATCAGATATCATAAACCATATCGAAGGCAATCTCGACAAATGAATTGCAATTCATATCAACTACAGATAATTCTTCAACTCCATCAATCCATTTCAAATAAATGATTATACTGCATATTTTCTTTGTTTAGAAGCACTAATGAGAGGTTATCCAGAGTGCGGAATATCCATGCCTTGTTGTCATGTTTCATTAGACCAATAATAACCTTTATGAAAGGCGATGAAATCTTCTAGTTAAAGAAGAACATGACTAATATTTTCTGTGCAGTTTGTACTAGTATTAATGTTATCAAGACAGGACCAAAACCTGCCAAATTGGCTGGTTGGGCTGGTTCTGGGGGTTTTCTAGGCAAAACCAGCCTATCAGACCGGAAATGAACAGTTTTGGTCCTGAACCAGCCAGTACAAGACAAATTGGGCAGAAACAGCAGGCTTGACCAATTTTGTACCGGTGCACCTCCTTCCCCAAAAAACAAGGAAAAAAAGTAAAAACCCTACAACTAACCTAAAACCTAATTTTGATCTATTTAATGATGCCCTCTTATTGTGATGGACATATCTTAGATGACTTGCAGCCACAGGATGCAGAGACTGGTGTTGGACCTTCAAGGGCATCGAGTTAAGATCCTGAGCATACCCATGCAGAGAATAGAGGATCTAGATTAGAATGATTATGTAGTTTGATTTTATTGTAGACTATAGTATGACTGTTTTTGGACTCTGCAGGCCATCAGAAACCTCAATGTTAATGTATTTCAATTTAGATATGCATTGCACTTGGTGCCATTTTGCCACATCCACCCTTACAATGCTCTATACATTAGAAAACTAAACATGTTTTGTAATGGTTTGGATATACATGGATGTCATGAAGATATTTTTTTAATTCCAATTTGAATATTTTATGCATTTTTCACTCAACCGATATTTTTTCCCATTTTTTCACTCCTGTATTTTGGCGTCGACTGGTTGGTCCGGTCCTGATAACATTGACTAGTATATATTTGAAAATAAGAGCCACTTATTACTAGGTATTTTATAAGTTAAGTTAAGCATAACCTGTTTTGATTAAAGATAAATTAACTTTGTAAACCTGCGGTTTACTATCCATCCTTATAAGCACATGGTTAGTTACTTTGGTAAATTTACAACCACATCACTTAATTTAATTGACCAAGAAATAAAGAACAGTTGGGACATTTTCCTTGGTGCTAAGTAGCCCTAGGTGATTCAGTGTATAGCATTTCCATACATGTAAAGCACCAGTTTTCTATTGACAAACACATGAATGGTTGAAAAAATAATTGATGCATCTCTTGGAATTCTCAGGAATAAATAAGTAATATCATTGCAAATTGATGATCAATATATATTTACTTGCACTGTCAGCAGTAACAACAAAAAGCAAGGTTTACCTAACAATAATTAGGTTATGTTGAAAACAATGCAAACCAGTAAGGTGCTTTCCTTGAAAACTTTAATTTACTAGGCTCCCAATGTGCAGAGCTACAAGCTAAAGGTAAACACCTTTTCATCATAAGAGTATATTAGAATTCACATGCTACACTGTACACAATTGCACAAGTTTAATAAAAGCTGGCAGAATATTAGCGACTAATATTAATGACCCTAAAGCCTTATAATGTTTCAGCATCCAAATCCATAATAATTCTATTTTCTAATTATGTACAGGGTATCTACAATGTTAGAAAATTCCACAGATTCATATATACAATTACTATATATTAAGTGCTGGTATGCACAAACTGCCCTCATGCATATGTTGGGGATGGTAAATGCAACTGTAGTGCAGACCTGGCCAATCCAACCCATGCAATTATTCCAATTGTAAGCGTGACCCAACCAAGCATATCATACTTGAAATCACTGTTTTTCTTTTTCCTTATAGCCTGCACATGGGGAAATTTATCAATGATACATCAGGCCACGGTGTGCAGAAATAAGATGTAAGAAGAGATAAGTTCAACAAGCCTACATATCTTCCAGCTTCCAGATAAACAGATATTGAGCTTATCATTTGACATTCAAATATAAAATGATAGAAAATGGGGAGTGGCAAATGGAGCTTTGTAGAAGAGTATTCACTATTCACCAGAGAGGATCCTAGCTTGATACTTCTTCAAAAACCTTTGCAATATAGGGATCTTGATGGATAAGTCTAATATAGTGATTGGTGTTTGATATGTACAGTGATTGAATTGTGGGCTACCTATAACTGGAGGAGGGGGATCCTTTAAAGTTTAAACTATTTGTTTCACTTCTTTGTTGGAGACCATAATGGCATGTCCCTCCTATTGACATCAAATCAATTTACAGATACAAAGAAACATGTATGCAAGAAAGAAAGAAAGAAATTAAATTTATGTCCATATATGACCAAGATAGGTAAATAGGAATCCAAAGAGATATTATTTTGATTTTTTCCATAAGAAAATCCCACAACTACTCAAAACACGATAAAAACAACTAAAACACTTTGATTGATGCACTTACATTTGACAATGGCATAGAACATAACTTTTCCCAAATGTCTGTAGGATATAATTTTGACAAATCCTGAGGACAGAGATTGATGTGTATAGCACACTGCCACACACCATGGAATTCTTCTGTGATCTAATACATCATCACAGAGCTGAACATGTATGCTCTTTAGAAGATTGAAAATTGTTGGCTTTGAATTTAAAAAGCAAAAAGAAAAAGAAAAGATTATTCTCGTGCATGTCAACAAGATTATTGATTATTCTCCTGCATGTCAACAATCACAAGAAGAGGGACAAAGAAACCACTAAATTTTAGAAGTGCTTGAGAAGGCATCTTCCCTCCTAAGTTGCACTGAAGCGGATATGGATACGGGGTGGGCGAAACGGATACGACAAATTTTCAAACAAGACAGATACGATATGGAGGGGAAATGGAATATATATATATATATATATATATATTCCATTTCCCCTCCATATCGTATCTGTCTTGTTTGAAATATATCATCGTCGTCACCGTCATTGTCACCTGACACTACAATCTCATGTCATATATTTATATAATACATAAGACATGCAACCAAGCAAGATGACAAATATAATGACATAAATCAGCAATATAACAGTCTGATATAAAACTTAAAAGACACCATACACATGCCTGGAAACGTCCTTGAGCAGATGTGTATGTGAATGGTCTTTAACCAGCAGTCAAGGTGGTGTCCCTATTTCTTTAATGAACTGGAAGTGATGATTTCTGGCTGTAGCAGCTGATATAGTCTTCCTTTGGCAGACTTTGATATAGTCTTCCTTGGCAGCCTTTAATTGGCAAATGCACAATGGACAAGAATGCTGAATGGACTTTCTGTAGCTTCCAGTCCTGTGGTACACAGTGAAACATTCACCCACAATTGCAGCGATCTCCCTCCTTACTTCAGAACTGGTCCATCCAACCTCAAAAGAGAAGTATTTAATGATGATCATGTGAAGCAAACCCAGAATTTAACTCCAGCTTAGATGGACTCCTGTAGAATTGCACCCCACTTAATTATGACCACAGAAAGAAGTGTACCCCTCTAGCGTTTGGCTGTGACAACTCTCTGATGGCAACTCCCAAATTGATCTCTTTCAATGGCTGAGTTTCTTCTCCATCTGCGCCCTCCCGGAAATGATGACAATCTCTCACAATTGAATTCAAATGGAAAACTTGTGTAGTTTCCCTCTCTAGACTAAGTAGGGTGGGTATCTCAGCACCGAAGGTAGTGCAAACAAGGAGTTTCAGACTGAAACCCTCATCCTCAAACAAAAGCTCTCTCCAAGACAAATCGTTCTCCTCAAATGTGAAATGTAGAATCCGCTCAAAAATCCAACTTTGGCATTTTTAAAGGCTTTCCTTTTCTTTCTCTCCATTAAGAAACTTTCCTTTTCTTTTTTTTCTTTTTTTTCTTTTTCTCCATTAAGAAACTTTCCTTATCTTTTTTTTCTTTTTCTCCATTATGAAACTGTCCTTATCTTTCCTTTATATTTTTTGGTCAGCATAATTTCTCGGCCTTAAGAGGTTATTAGAGCTCAAGTGTCAATGTGTATTACCATTCTAGACATTAGAATTGAGTCATATGGACATGTGTTAGGTTCCCCTAATTTTTTTTTTAATTCTGAAAAAAAATATTTTTTCCCGTAAAATTAGACTGTTTTTTAATAGTTTAATTGGAAAAATTAAAAATGTAATAAAAGTATGGTTTGTGGGCATAATTTGTCAAGTGGATGCTCGTTTCTAAGCCAGAGCATCCACTAAACCCATAAACCCACTTACCCTAAGTTTAGAGTAAGTATTTATCTCAAAAATTATTTACTCAAAAAACCCAAAAAGACCAATTTAATTGGCAAAAAGACATAATAAAAGCAAAATCTCAATCCCACGGATCAAGGAAATGTGTTGGAATCAAATCTCCTTTAATTGGCAATCAAATCAGGGAGAATATTGAGCAAATAAATGATGATTTGATTGGAGATTGGAGATCCACCAAAGGGGAGGGCGAATTTGTGGTTGGAGAGGTGTCAAGTGGAGGTTGAAAAGTGTCAAATGGTTGAGAAAGGTGTCATTAACCTCCCCAAACCTCTCACCTGTGTCAACAAGCCTTTTCCAAGTGTATCAACTCATTTCTCCAAGTGTCAAAGAGGATCTCTCTTGGTTTTGCTATATAATGAAGCTCCATTCTCTCATTTAAACATGTTGGAGTTGTGGAGAAGAGTAATCTTGTTATTTGTAATTGTCTTATGCTTTGCATTGTTGGAATAAAGAGTACAAGCTTTGGAGTCTAATTGGTGTAGTGTCTTTGTATTGGATGATCATGGCCATGCATGTTTGAGGTAACTTGTATTTAATTAAATTTTTCTTGCAACTATTGTATGGTGGATCTAGCTTTGGTAGGATTGTTCTCAATTGATAGGAATCAATCATTTAATAAGTCTATTTCTTGGTTTCTTTTGCTCATATATGTTGAAGTATATAGATATAGCATCTTAATAAGATTATTATTATGCTTCTAGTTTTTCTCATACATGTGTAACTAGATCTCACAAACTTTGTTGCAAGTATCTTTTGAAATAGCTGCAGGTAACCATGGATTGGAGCTTGAACAAGCTTGCTCTCCCTCTTTCCAAAAATTTCATGTGGCTTAGTCCAATAGCATTCCACCAAAACGTTTCTACAAGAACTCCATCCGGCATCAAAATTACTTCTCCTTCTCTTTCTCCTCTTTAAACATTTTTTTCTTGGTTACCAGTTCTCTTACTCTCAGATCTAGTCACTCTTTCAAATTTAAAATTTACTTATCATTCTAGATCTGGTTATATGTTTAGATCTTGCAATTAAAAGCTTCATTTTTTCTAGATCTAACTTAGCTAGATTCATTTTATGCGTCACTTCATAGAAAAAATTCAAGGCTTGAATTAGAAGTTAGTGTATGCTTTTTTTAAAGTTTTATTTGGCAGATGTTAAAGTGCTTCATTGGTTGCCCTCAAAAGCAAGCCAAGATCATCAAAAGGACTTGTCCTTATGAGTCATTTTAGTCATTTTTTGCAAGTAGATTAACTTCAAAAAATTTCCAATATTTTTTTTAGTTCGCCCAAATCACTTTTAAAGTGATTTTGGGCATTTTTTAACACTAATTTGTTTGTTGTCCTGTTTTTATTTTTAGCAAGTTTTTCAACTTTTTTGAGCAAAAGATCAAGTTTAGGCCAATTTGGAGCTTCTCGGAGCATCCTAGTTTCATCCAGCAACTTGTACTTGTATTTTTGTAGGCCTTTGGATCTAGATCTATAAAGATCCAAGGCATTTTTTTTTAAGGATTATTGTAAAATCATAAATAAAAAGAAGAGCAAGTGGGCTACCCAGCGCCCACACCCCATCCCCCCTGGGGGATTCGCATTTTTTTTCATTTTTGTGGCATGAATTTTTCTAACAATTTTTGTTTTCTGCTTAAACACAAACACACACGCACAACAAGCAGTATACTTTCAATTTAAAGATCATAAATATTGTCGTTAGTCATTTCAATTGTTTGCTTCATTTCTTTAAAGTAACGAACTTGGCATTGCTATCCCGAAGTATGCTCTCACCATCACATAAAGGACTTTTCCTGAGTATGTGATCAAATGATCAGAAAAGAGATTCATTTCCTTTAGTAATTAGTATAACACTTTACTTCAGTTGTTTACCTTTTTTTTATCAATCAGAACAAATATTTTGTTGCCAACTCAAACTATGCTCTTTCCCTTTGCGGAAATTGGCCTGGTCCTGGGGAAATCATAAAGAGTTGCAACAACTCCTTAACTTTTCACACCTCATTAAAAACGCGTACTAATAAAATCAACAACCCCAAACATAGTGAAAATCCGGCACTCGGACATTAGTTATTGTGTGAGGAAATTTCTCAGAAGAAGCGGGAACCACTGGGAAGTAAGCTCAGGGCACCGTTAGGCTACACCCTTGTTGGCGTAGTGTTGAACACGCTCTCGAGACTTTGTTCCATCCCACACATCTTCATGAGGAGCCACCTTTGATTAATTTCCGGACATTACTCCTCATACCTCACGGTATATCTGGAGCTCCCCCTTTCCCGTAATCAAATCTCATCTTATAATAAATTAAAACTGACCAAGAAGCACTCGCAAAACATTTTACTTTCTCAGCAGCACGCAATATCGACTCCATTAAGACACTGGTCCTATTTTCAGTATTCAATCCTGTGTTTCAATCTTATGCGGATTAGTGACTATAATTTTACGTTGTTGATCTAATTCTATATTTGCAAGTATTTCTTGATTTCAATGATTATTTCTAAAACTCCTAAAAAACTTACCCATTCACAAACTAATCAACTTAATAGCCTTAGTAACCCATAGGGACTACCCCCCTTGGCTTCGTTAGGAGTTTTGCCTAAACGGAGGAGTTGAGTGTTGAGTGACAGTATCGCAACTCAAGACCTGTCCCCAAGGAACGCACCTAAGAAACTTGAATATTTTTGTCGCAATAACCCCCAGGTGCGTGTTCCAGCGGCAACATAGGTCAAAAGTGAGAGGAGTTCTGCACTAAGGTGATAGTGGTGCCTTCTTCTGGAGTTGCTCCTTGATAGCATTCATGGGTTAGGAATTTCCCACTCAAGTGCTAAATCAAACTGTAAGAAGGAGAAAAGTGCTTTGATTGGAATATTTCTCTGTTTCCTCAAAGATAACTGTGGCTCTGATCGAGATGTTATCTTGGCTAGTCGGTTCCTTTGGATGTTCCCATGTTCTATTTGAGGGTGGTTTTGGTGCCAATGCTGGTGATGTGTTTTTCTTGTGATTCATGTTCATTGGATGTGTTCTTCCCTTAGATATGTTGGTTTGCACTGAATTGTTGATGGGTATCTTTTGTTGAATTTTTAATATAGCAGTATAATTTCAATCTTTATTTGCAGCAGAAATAAATAAGCATCACTGAAAGATAACCATGCACAGACACAAAAGACACAGATTTTATCTTGGGAAACCCTTCTGCACAAGGAAAAAAAAACCAGCAACCTTTCTTATGTAGATATTCAAGATACAAGTTACATCAGCATGTAAACTCAGATATAAGAGTGATAGATAAACCAAAGAATCTATCCAAAGATATCAAACCCAGAAAAGACAATCTTCTTCTGTTGCTGCATCCTTCTTCTAGCCTTGCGCACTTGATCAGTTGCTTGGAGTGAATTTTTGCTTGGTGAGAATGAGGAGACGTCCTCTCTATTTATAATTGTTCATGTGTTGAATTTTCCTCTTTAGTTGGGGCCGACTTGTCCACTTGAAATATAAATAATATTTGTTTATTATTCTTCTTTGGGTCGACTTGAGGATGAGACCTCCCGACGCTACAAACATCAACATCTTTCCTCTGCTATCTTTGGGAATTTTGGTCTCTGATTTGATGCTTATCTTGTGCATGCTGAAGTTGACCATAGCTATTGGCAGCAGGAGTGCAAAGTGCCAATTTTCAAGACTTCTAGGAGCAACCAATCTAAGAGAGTTTTTTAATATCATATATACTTTAAAAGTTTAATATAATTTGATGCATATATATTTAAATAAACCATGCAGAATGCAAATTAGTTGTAAAAAATATGAAAAATAGATTTTTGTGGTAAATTAATGCTAATCGTTAAAGCATCAACTATTTAGTACACAAATAACATCAACAATCTAGCAGTTATGATTTACAGCATTGTCCTCAAATTATCAACCATAGAATCAACCTTCAAGTTTGAAGTTTCAACAAATAAAATTTCGCATCAACAAATTGTAACAAATAACATCAACCATGAAATGAAATAGGGCATCATGATCAAAGAGTTGTAATATGTAGTGAACAGTGCAAACTTCAACTATGATATCATGTTTACTGAATAGGCCATAACAAAGACAAATAATTCTACTATTTAAGCCTCTTGCCACGAGCAATTTTTAATTTCTTCTCCTTTAGTCTAGTAGCCACAAGATCATTTCGGGAGCAGCACAAGGAATTGTTTCAATAGTGTGCTCCCCTCAAAAGCGAGCTTTGAGAGCTAGAGAGGGCTCCTATGCAAAGCAAGCTTTGGGAGCAGGAGCATGATGGGGTGAAGGGGGTGTTTCCCCGCAGCTAGTTTTTGAACATTCTATGGAGAGATGCTAGTTGTTGAACCTTCTTTTGAGAGGTCTTCATGCATGTTGAGGAGGTATTGCCTCTGTTTGAACTTGGCATATACTTAGCAGGTTGAGTGCTTTGGATGGTGGAGGTATTTAAACTTATTTCATGGCTTAATTAGCATGGTCTCATTGCTATATTTGGAATCCTAGGTTTTGCACAGGGTTCATGTTACTCTTGTTGGGAGTTGATTAAAGCTTTCTTTGTGCATACTTTTGATGATTTGTCTTAGGAAAGGCAGGACATCAGGTTTATGGTGAATTTTTTTTTTAAGATGCTACATGTTGTCCTCGAGTCTTCCCACTTTCAAGTTTCTTCTCGCCCAATCATTGTTTGTTGTTCACATCTCTATCATGCTAGGTATTTGAGTTTATTCGATATATGGTGTTGGGGCTTCTTGCAAGTTTCTCATGTGATATATAAAATAATTTATTAATGTCCAATGAATGTGACCACAAAGGTAGGTCAGTGGAACTAAAAGATAACACCTAGTGTAAATTGTAATACAAAAAGTAGGAGTGCAAAAGCAGCTCCAATAGCTATGCTATAGTGAAAAGAAAACATCTAAGCCTATCGCTATAGCATAGCTACTGGAGCTGCTTGCAGAGATAGGCATAGTGAAAAGAAAAGACTATCTCTTTCTTTGAGATAGAGAGACAGAGACATAGTGAAGACATGAATACATGACCAGAAACTCATCAAGAACACATCAAGAGGAGTTGGAACTAAAAACCGAGCCTGAAAGTGGGGTAGAAGAAGTAGTCTCCACATCTGCATCCTCAATCACCATTAAGGGGTTGATACACTATCTGAGAAGATCATCTGGATGGTAGCCAGGGCTAAGGGGGGTTGATTGTGTAATCCTACAAAGGATCTTAGGGGGAACCCTAGATCAAGGAGGGCTAGCCCTCTTAACAATCAAGGCCAGGAGAAGGGGGTGGGGGTTGGGAAGGCCAGGAGGAGGGGGCATGGGTGGGGTGAAGAACCTTTGTATGGATGACCAGTTGCTCAATAGAGCCTACAGATTAGTACACTGGAGATGGGAATCTGTCAATGGATCTGGGCCCCCTTGGAACTGCTCTAAGTTCTAACCACTTGTTCAGCGATGGGATCCCTCACTAGTTTGTTAGAAGAGTACTTGAGAAGTGACATATCTGATCCCCATAAATTCTTGGAGTGGTGTTGTTCTGATATATCAGACTTTGTACTTGCCTGCAGCTCTCTTAATGAGTAAGAAGACTCTCTTGGTTGTCAATTTTTCATGTGTCAAATGTTTTCATTGATGTGGTATTGATTGTTTTCTGAGTTGATGAGATTTGAGCCTGTAGTGCTCGCCTCATCAACTTTCTCTCTTGTTTTGACTCCATATCCGTCAAGATAAAAGGCACCAGTGGGCATTACTTCAAAAGACTGTCTTATTTCATCATCCAAAGAAATTTTATTTGCCAGTTTGTAACAGCAGATATGTAGGTCAGCATTTTGATTTGGGGATTCGACTCCAAAACTCAGAGTTGCATTCACTGTTTTCATAATGTTTTAGGCACAGATCTGCACTTGTTTTGTGCAGATATACAAAGTATTGATACAGAGCTGAAGTTATCTTATTGTAAATCTGATTTTTGCTAGCTATTGTAAGGGTTTAATATGCAGATATCTGAGCTTACTTGCAGCTTGCAGTGAGTTTGATTAGGAATTGCCCCCTAGGTCAAAGAAGTACTGACCTAGAAGTAAGGGAAAAGGTGTTGGTGGCAGATACACTTTTTCCACCTCATCATTCTTATGACTCCTTGTGAGATTTGATTAAGAACAATTTTCAGTGATAATGGTACATTAGTGAGACTAGATGCAGCGTCTACATTTTCCTCAAATAAAAAAGAGGAGAAACCTGAAAAGTTTGAATGAATAGAAGATGTGGAAAATAAATTTTCAACCAAAATCCTTACAATAGATTCAAGCATAGTTTCTCAAAAGAATACCTGTGAGGAACTTCCTTCAATATTCATTGCTTCATTCACTTCAACCTGTTCAGAAGTGAGCTGTTTCAATATCTCCCTGTGAAGAGAAGGTGCCTACACATTGCATTTCAAATTTAGAAGTTTTAAAGAGTGATCCTAACTTACGTAGTCAGAGAATTTATCTAGCATGCACAAGAAATTGATGAAAAAACTTCATCCAAATAAAAGCTTTCACACTAAGGCAAGAACCTTACAAAGTTTGGAACCTACTCATGATTATCGATTCTAACATGAACAATGGAAAACACACAAAAGTAACAATCCTCACCCAACCTCATATCAAATAGTTTTAACAATGGGAAGAGAAAGTCCTCGCCAAAGTTGTTGGGAGTGGGAGCAAGAGCAGGAACCACAATTTTCAAAGCTTTCGGCAGTGGAGCGTCTTTTATATAATACATATTTTCATATATTTTGATGCATATATATTAAAACAAACATGCAGAACGCTGAATTAGCTACAAAAACATGAAAACATAGATATACCTATTGGATTAATGATGATCATTAAATCATCAACCATTTAGTACACATATAACATCAATCATCTCGCAGCTATAACTTATAACATTGCCATCAAATGATCAATCATCAACCACAACATCAACCTTTAGATTTCAACATATAACATTTGCTATCAACAAACTCTAACAGATAACATAAACCACGAAATGAAACAGAGCAATATATTCCTTACCAAAGAGTTGTAAGACACAATAAAAAATTCAAACTTCAAAGGTAGGTTCTGTTATCACATATATAGTAGCCGGGCTACCATACATTATTTTTCTGATTCCAGTACACTATTCAGCCAGTTCCCTTATATTGAGATGCTGAGATGAGCATCTATATTGGATCACTATCAGATTTTGGACAGCAGTTGTATTTCCCATGCCATGACTGAGTCTCAAGACACTCAGAGAGATGACCGATATGGCCATTATACCATGTGTATAGAGCATTCAGTAGTGCCCAGAGTTATAGCAGCAGTTTCAGAGGACAAATGATGGTTCAGATGATGAGCATTCAGGTATATGACTCAGCAGGTATATCATAGTGTTGTGGTTATATTGCTTTTATACTTATCCTTATAGCATGTCTTAGCATTTAATGTCATGATCTGGCGATCATATAGATATGTGGACCTGGTTGATCTTATTATATATATTATATTGTCCCTACTCAGACTTAGAAGTTCACTATTCATACTCATTGGTTTTACCCTCCTTAGGGAGAATAAAGGTGATCATTCCACCATACCTTGGCTTGCTAGTGTTGGCTCCATTATTCATTGTCTTCATCCATCCATTACCTACCTTTTAGTTTATCACCCTGACTTACTACTTGACTAGTGGCATGGAGGACTTTTCCCCACTGTAGCCTCTATATTGGATGAGCTTCCCTGTTTATTGTGTCTCGGCTCTGAGTTGGTGACAAAACTTACCTATGGTGAGTTGGAATTCCTTGTGAATTCCCCCTAGTCACTAAAGTTGTGTTGGCTAAACCTGAAACTTTTAGTGCTGCCATGAATACAAAGTCTGGAAAATGAAATGTTATATCTTGTATGAAAAGCCCGTTCATGCAATGTGTTTTTCAACACACATGAATGAAAGGCATGCCAAATGAAAATGGCCATGAAAATAAAATGTTATATCTTTTGGAAATGTAAATACCTAGGTAAACAAGTTGTCTGTGACACACCTAGAAGTGCTCAGGTAAACAAGTGCCTTAAAAACACACCTGCAGCAAAAAGCCTCAAATAAATGTAAATCTATGCAATGTGTTTATAAACACACATAGATCAAAGGCTATGGAAACTTTAGGCCCAAAAGCAATGGAACTTAAATGCTATATCTAAATAATTGCTGGCCTCATTTGTATTATGGATTGTGCGCATCTGTTAAAGGTGAATAAACCCTCTTTGAACAACTCATCCATTTGTGAGACACCACCATTCCTTGTGTTGTTGCTCATTCAGTATATACTATGGTGTGTATTCCCTTTCCCTATTCCAAGGTGTCACAATGTTAAGTCAGTCAAGTCATCCCTTAGCCTAGCCAGTTATTTTAGCCTTCACCCTTCACTAGCAAATTGATCACAACTATGAAGTGAGTATGGTCCTGAAAGTCTAATCTGAGTTATAATAATAATTAATGACATTATATATTTGGATTTAGATCGCCAATAATGATTACTCTGTGTTATAATTGTTATTTGAATAAGTTGTAAAGCATGCATTAACCTTTGACACTTTGCAGTAGCTTCTAATGATTAGTCTGAGTTATATTTGGTTATGTTGACTTGGTCAAACCTAGTTTGACCAAGGTCAACCATAGGACATGAGATGGTTGGACCTTGTGATGATAGATGATATATGGTCTATGTACATGTACATGATGATTCTATGCATCAGATACAGGTTTATGATGATGATTCATGGTTTACAACATTATTCGATCATTTACAGATTATTATTATTTCACCTGTTCCGGTATATTGGGTATATTATATGATCATGCAGAGACTCATATGGTGTATGAGTACACATCTTGGATGGATTTGGACCTTTTGAGTCCAATGAGATAGTCTGTTTTCAGTTCCGGGCAGTTACAGTGATGATTGAGCCTCAGTAGGCTACCCCAGTGCAGTTTTGGTCTGTCGGAGACCCTGTCAGAGCAGAGAGGATTTTTATTTGGTTGACCTAGGGCGCTGTGCTTGGAGGGGGTGGTCCAGCCACTTGTTTTTACCATATTACCCCCCTCCCGGACACAATGGTGCCCTTAGCTTGACAGCGCAAGCACTCCAGGAGGCAGTTTGGGGCAGTTTCACGCTTCCCGAGGCATTTCAGGATTGGTAGAAATGGCTATTGAGGAATTCGATTTGGGCTACTAAGGCAATGTCTTGGCATGGGATGATCAGTGATGATGGGTTAATGTCTTCCACACCTCCTCCAGCAGTTTCAGCTTCATCGGGGCCCGCATCCATCACTTATGGCACTTTCTGATGATTTCTGAGGCCTCTTAAGGCCCACGATTTGTCCATAGAGGCATGATTTGGTATATTGATGACTATTTTATTATTATTGTGCTATGGGGATTGACCAAGGGTGGCTAAAATTACCCCTTGGACCCACCATAAGCTTCTTATTATATTTTGTCATCATGATATGGTGGGATTCCCCTCTCCTAGGGCGATTTTGTCCACTTATGTTATATTTTATTAGTGATCCATGTATTTTATTGTTGAGCTCATCTCAACCATTGATTAGACATTTGTATCTTTTAATCTTAGCCACTCATTGAAAAAGTGGTTAGGATTTTGGTGCCTCTCCTATCTATTTAAAGGAGGGAGCCTCTCATTGTAAGGCAGACTTATGGCTCTGGATTATTGGAATAGAAAATTATTATTGCATCTATCTCCAGTGTTGTGGTGAATGTTTTTGGTGTTCGTTCGTTGGTTCTGCCTTTGCACTGAGTTATTGGAGACCTTGTTTTGCCATATCTTTTGTACCACGTTTTTTGCATCTACATGTGGAGGCCGATTTGCTTTGAGGAGGAAGTATTGGTAGGGGAAGACTCTCCCTACTTCTTCTTTGGATCTCTTCGTTGGTAACAGGGAGTATTACTGTCCTAGGACCTTCTATTTCATGTTATCATTGCATTTTACTTGTATTTCCTCCATACTTGACCTCTCTAATTGAAATCGATTTTCCTTGGATTGACAGGTAGAGGAGGGCGCACTTGTGGGCTAGGGCATCAATTTGGCAAGCAAAATCAACAAATTTCTCATTTGATCTCTACGGGAATCTTCCTCACATCAAGGCATCTCTCTTCATCACTCAGGTATGATCTCAAGGTAATTTCTATCTCCATGATCTATCCACTTGTCTAAAATATTTCAAACCCTAATTAATCAAAACTCCCATTGTTACATTTTCTTAGATCTTCTAAGATCTAGTGGGTTGCTGGGTATAATATTGAAAACCCACCTCTATAGTATCCACGGCATCCTAGATCTATAGTTTGGTGAGGATTGGCCTTCATTCGATCCCCTTCCCAAGCCAACTTGGCCTCCCCAAGTGAGGGCGCACTTCTTGGAGAGGTGAGTTGACCTAGATCTAGTTGATGGGTAGTTGAGATTCCAATTGATTCATGATCTACATGCCCTAAAAACTACCCCTAGACTCTTACTTTGGCAATTTCCACCTTGTGGGCCCTATTCCACATTTTAAGGGATTTAATCCCCATTTTGGACCACTTGGTATCTTTAAACTCAGATCTAGTAAGATCTAGCCATCGGATTGCCATGAAATTGTACATCCACACTCTCACTTGATCAACCTACTTGGATCTAAAATTTGGATGTCATTGGACTTGTCTTGATCCATTTATCCCGCATTTTACCCTCCTTGGGCAAAGTCGCACTTCCTTGGAGATTGGAGTTGGGCCACTTCTAGGATGTGGATACATGAGATTTTAGTGGATTTGGAATGGGCATAATTTAAAACCTAGGTCTAGTTGGTCACTTTATCAAATCTTGCCTTGGGGATAGCATTCCTTGTTTTAAGGGATTGTGGTCCACTTAGGTCAAACCTTGAATCTCTAGATCTAGACCTATTCATCCATCAAACCTTTAATTGCCCACTTGTCTCATGCAATAGGAGTCATCAACCACAAGTTAATTTCATTTGACTCCATTATCCCAATTCCCAAGGCACTGATCTCTCTCCAAGTCAATTCGACTTTCCTAGATTGTTGGATTAACTTGTGGATTGATCCTTGTTTGGTGGACTAAACCCTTTGATGGCATCATACTTCATGATCAAGCTTGTCACTTCTACTAATTAGCCCCAATTCAACCCCTAAACTACCCTGCATTGGACACGGTTCCCAAGGCAGTGGATTTTCTCACATTGACTAGTACTATAATCCTGGATCTTATTTTCAAATACTATAAGTCACTCACACATCAACAATGAACCAAAGCTAAACTCATTGAACCCCTCACTTATCTTGTGACTTCATCCTTAGGTCTAGGATAAACCATACACCTTCTTTCACTTAGTCTTAACTTGATTTGGTGTCTTGGTTTGATCTCTCCTGTCGGGAGTAGATCGGGTCTCCCCCTTTGTTGTCTGGGCTAGATAACATAAAGCAAAGGTTGCCTCGACTGGCGTGACAACCATCTATTGGAGGTCGAGGTGATCGTGGTTGCACCTTTTGAGTTGCCCTTCCCTATTGCCATCCATTAATGGATACATCCACAGGGGTAACTACAGTTTAGGTGATAACATTTTGGCGCCGTTGCCAGGGAGGGCATAGGCTTACTCTGGTTTATATTTCTCAAACCTTACTCCCATTCTTCTTGCCTAACATTTTGGCGTTGGAGGGCATAGGCTTACCTTGGATAAATCTAGTAGTCATTATTCACTCTCTCCTGCATATACAACGACACATATCTTGGTAGAAGAGTTTAAAAAATCTACCTGGCGACTCCCAACCGTGACTCCGCTGAGGAGCGAGCTCATTTACATCCTTACAACACTAGAATTAAGACAGATCTTATCATTATCTAGAACCCATGGGGTGCATCATTTTGTTTTCAGGCTCTTGAATTTAAAAATAAATATAAAAATATAAAAATTAAAAATTAAAAATAAAAAAATGATCCATGGCTGCTTCTGAGCGACCTAGAACTTTCAGTCGTTTAAAAGTTTTTGACTTTTCAAAAATTGTTGGGTATCCTCATCATATTCCTCATCAAGCATGTGCAAGGTTGCCTATTTTCGATGGAAGTTATAAAATATCTGCTAAAAGACACCTTGAACTTTTTAGGGAAATTATTAAAGAGTTATCCATAACCCATGAGGATGTGTGTATGAGACTATTGGCTTCATCTTTCAAAGAAAGAGCTGGACTCTGGCTTTCAAATTTGAAACCCAATAGCATTTCTGGTTATGACATGTTTGAAAATAAATTCCTAGAAGAATGGGGAAGTGAATTCGATGATATGTATCTTTCAAATCAAATCCAAGATCAAAACCTTCCCCTTTCCGATCCTATTGTTGAATCATTTAACAATCAAATATCAAGTGATTTGTCAACATCCGGAGATGACCTTTCCTGCCCAATTTCTTCTGATGATAAGTCTTCTACTTTTGAGTCAATCGAAAGTCAAATCTTTAATCATTGTACAAACCATAAGTTTTCAAATTGTTTTTTAGGTAGCCCTAGTCCTGATCCTGAGGGAATTTCTGAGGATGAGCCTTTAGTTAACAGGTCTACTGAAGTTCTTCCCTCAGAGAAACTCATTAGTCATTCTGTCTTTAGTGATCATTCAATTCTTTATCAACTTACTAAAGAAGAAGAAAGTGGAGACATTAACCAAGATCATTTAGTAGTGATTTCACATGATCATTATGCAAATAATCAGGATGTTTTAGATGAGCTTGTTAATTTTAACCCTGACAAATTGAATAAAAATGATCATTTATCCTCGTATGAATTTAATGATGAATCAATAAGTCAATCTCAAGGTGAGGATGAATTAGTGAATCATACTAGATATTCTAATCTTTGCTCCACTTCTTATAATGAATCTTTAAATTTTCTTTTTTTTATCCTTACTCAAGATAGCTTAGAGTTAGACAGCTATGGTCAATCTTGTCCTCAAATTGTAAATATTAAACTTGATCAAAAGCTTGAAATTATTCCTAGAATAAAGAATGTTTTCTATTATCAAAATCCAAGGTCAAACTTGTTTGTCCATTTGGGAGAATCCACCCTCCTTTCCCAACTCTTTCAATCATCTTTGGGTTGGTGCTCTAGTCGATCTTTTGCCTTGGAAATTTTTAATAGGAAGTATAAGTGTGATTACATGTTTGGAGAAAAAGCACTTCATGTCCCTTTTCAGTCACTTTGGAACCAAGCTGCTTGTTGTCAAGTTATCAATCATTCTTGGTGGCTAGAAAAGGTGTTTAAGGATCAATTTCATCTTTTCTCCATTTTTGAGCATCAAGTGGGTTTGATCTTAATTTTTCGTCTTCTAAATTTTAAATTATCCCCACTTGGTTTTTTGATCATTAGTCCCAAGGAGAATCAAATTGAGTATGTGAGAGAAATAAATGAAGAAGTTAATCTGTGTGAAAATGAATCGAATCACATGTCTTATGTCTTTCTTTCATCCATCTTTGAGTTTAACTTGCATACATTTTATGATCCTATCAGTTCTTTGATAGATGATGTTTGCGTTAGTCAGTTTTCTCCTTGGCATAATTTCATATTGCATCATTCAAATCATTCTTCAATTCTTGAACAAGCCAGGAAGATTGTGCCCTCAAAATTGTTAATCTTTAACCCAATCTTGACTCATTCTATTATCAAAAATCAAATAAGAATCATTAACCTATTTGATGAATGGTTGCACTGGATTTATGATTTTACCTAACATTTGTGATGACTGGTTAGATTAGAGTAGGTAGGAAACCAAATAAGCCTACTTGGGCAGTAGTTAGTTTTTCAGCCATTGAGTCTGGCACCTTTTTATTATCTTTTCTTAAGCTCCTTTGAAAGCTCCTAGTTTAACTGAGTACCTGTCATTTTCTTTTTCCTGCACAATAAATTTCAAACTTTGCAAGTTAATTTACTTTCTGCATTTATATTTCATGCATTTATATTTTTGTCATAGAATAGATTTTGTTTCAGTTGGATTTTATATTTTTCCCATACATGCTGCATGAGGTATTTTGATGTTTGTGAATGCAGAAATAGGTGCAAAATAAAAAACTGGAAGCAAATGATAGAGTGCTGGATCGAGGATTCGAGTAGCAGAGTTCGAGGACCAGAGATTTTGAGGTTCTCAAGCGCTCATTTCAGCAGACCACTTGTCCCAGCCGAAGCCAGATGTTATCACATATATAGTAGCCGGGCTACCATACATTATTTTTCTGATTCCAGTACACTATTCAGCCAGTTCCCTTACATTGAGATGTTGAGATGAGCATCTATATTGGATCACTATCAGATTTTGGACAGCAGTTGTAGTTCCCATGCCATGACTAAGTCTCAGGACACTCAGAGAGATGACCGATATGGCCATTATACCATGTGTATAGAGCATTCAGTAGTGCCCAGAGTTATAGCAGCAGTTTCATAGGACAGATGATGAGCATTAAGGTATATGACTCAGCAGGTATATCAAAGTGTTGTGGTTATATTGCTTTTATACTTATCCTTATAGCATGTCTTAGCACTTAGTGTCATGATCTGGCAATCATATAGATATGTGGACCTGGTTGATCTTATTATATATATTATATTGGCCCTACTCAAACTTAGAAGTTCACTATTCATACTCATTGGTTTTAGCCTCCTTAGGGAGAATAGAGGTGATCATTCCACCATACCTTGGCTTGCTAGTGTTGGCTCCATTATTCATTGTCTTCATCCATCCATTACCTACCTTTTAGTTTATCACCCTGACTTACTACTTGACTAGTGGCATGGAGGACTTTTCCCCACTGTAGCCTCTATATTGGATGAACTTCCCTGTTTATTGTGTCTCGGCTCTGAGTTGGTGACAAAACTTACCTATGGTGAGTTGGAATTCCTTGTGAATTCCCCTTAGTCACTAAAGTTGTGTTGGCTAAACCTGAAACTTTTAGTGCTGCCATGAATACAAAGTCTGGAAAATGAAATGTTATATCTTGTATGAAAAGCCCGTTCATGCAATGTGTTTTTCAACACACATGAATGGAAGGCATGCCAAATGAAAATGGCCATGAAAATAAAATGTTATATCTTTTGGAAATGTAAATACCTAGGTAAACAAGTTGTCTGTGACACACCTAGAAGTGCTCAGGTAAACAAGTGCCTTAAAAACACACCTGCAGCAGAAAGCCTCAAATAAATGTAAATCTATGCAATGTGTTTATAAACACACATAGATCAAAGGCTATGGAAACTTCAGGCCCAAAAGCAATGGAACTTAAATGCTATATCTAAATAATTGCTGGCCTCATTTGTATTATGGATTGTGCGCATCTGTTAAAGGTGAATAAACCCTCTTTGAACAACTCATCCATTTGTGAGACACCGCCATTCTCTGTGTTGTTGCTCATTCAGTATATACTATGGTGTGTATTCCCTTTCCCTGTTCCAAAGTGTCACAATGTTAAGTCAATCAAGTCATCCCTTAGCCTAGCCAGTTATTTTAGCCTTCACTCTTCACTAGCAAATTGATCACAACTATGAAGTGAGTATGGTCCTAAAAGTCTAGTCTGAGTTATAATAATAATTAATGACATTATATATTTGGATTTAGATCACCAATAATGATTACTCTGTGTTATAATTGTTATTTGAATAAGTTGTAAAGCATGCATTAACCTTTGACACGTTGCAGCAGCTTCTGATGATTAGTCTGAGTTATATTTGGTCATGTTGACTTGGTCAAACCTAGTTTGACCAAGGTCCAACCATACGTGCATTATACCCTGCAGAACCATCATTAATAGCATGGACAGTTTGCCCAAAAAATGGGAAAAGAGACACTTTAAATGGGATACCACATGTAACAAAAAACTTTTGTATAGCAAGATCAATATCCTCCCTACCCTTAATGTCAAACACATCAATAAGTTTACTTGGCAAAGCTCTCCTCTTGCAAGATGAGCCTCAATGCCTGAAATTGGACACATTGTTGAGGACCCTGTTGTCAAATCTGTGGGTTTTGTTCTTGTCTACCAGCACTCTAAGATAGCTACGTGCCTTATACCCTGCAGAACCATCATTAACCAAGACACCTTCAATTGGCCCATAATCTTGTCAAAGTGGGCTTTGTTCTTGTCTACCAGCACTCTAAGATAGCTACGTACATTATACCCTGCAGAACCATCATTAATAGCATGGACAGTTTGCCCAAAAAATGGGAAAAGAGACACTTTAAATGGGATACCACATGTAACAAAAAAAATTTCTATAGCAAGATCAATATCCTCCCTACCCTTAATGTCAAACACATCAATAAGTTTACTTGGCAAAGCTCTCCTCTTGCAAGATGAGCCTCAATGCCTGAAATTGGACACATTGTTGAGGACCCTGTTGTCAAATCTCATCATCAGCAATATCTTGAGCAACGGTTGCATTAAAGCATGAGCCTCCAATTCTTGATTCATGTTATGAGCAAGTAGTGGCATGTGAGAAGCCTCAGCCTTTTCTTGCTACCCCACTGCCTTTAGCCTGTATAGCTATCACTCCTCGTACCCAACAATTTGTAAATAACTGTAGTTGTCCCCTCTAAACCCTGGAACCCTTTACTCACAATATTTCCTCAAAGGAATGCTAGGATTTCAACTAGTTTACATCATAGGAAAGGGAAACTTGGAAATCAGAAAACTCTTGGGAAAACTGTGCTGTCGAAACCTGTTATTTGAGCCTTCTTGAGAAAAAAAAGTTTCCTTGCTTCTGTCAAAAATTCCCCCTTGGAAAATGGACTCCATTTTTGCTATACTAAGAATACTATCCCAACTTGAAAATACTCTTCTCCTGTTTTACAAACCTACAAAGCTCAGAAATGGGAGGTGGTCAAATGCAAACAAGTGAAAAAATAAGAACTATGTGGAAGGCTGTTTTTAGTCGGAAGTTCTGTTGGGGTGGCTGCCACAGGGTATTGACCACTTTCCCACCATCCCCAAAGGCAAGGGACGTGATCCCCAGCTTCTCAAAGAGTTAATCATTAGGATTTCTCTTGTAAGAAAATACCACTGTACTTCAAAAGTTAAAGTAGCTATGGTAAGTAGGTATTTCTTCATGGGGAATGAAAGACAAATATTTCTGATGTTTTATACAGTACAACAGAATTAGCAACCCTATATTGCTTTCAAGACGTATATCAATAGCCTTTGCGTCAATACACATTACTGATGTTAAACACTGATATTTGAAAACAATAAAATGTTCAAAATATTTACTATATTGTAGCTATGGTTGGATTAGTTTAGTGCTGAACAAGATAACTCAAATCTCTCTTAAAATTTGAAACTCAAAAAACTATTTTGTGAGGATTTTGTTTTCTTTTGTCTGAAGAAACTCTTCCCTTGTTCATTAATTTCCTGTTGATATCTATGATAATTTTCTTAGACACAAAGCTTAACACGGCTTGAAGAAAAAGGATACAATATAAATAAGGGAACACAAACATTGACAAGCTATTGTGCATATAATACCTTCTTTGCCATCTCCAAAGCCTTCAAATAATGTTCATTGTGAGGGTCCTGTAAAGAGATAAAACATGTTCATAGTAATTCATATCCATTTACATTATGAATAAATTATCCACAAATACGACTTATGCCCATTAAGCTTGTGCACTTTAGTTATTTTTAACACATTTAAACTCACCGGTAAAATAAACCATATTTTGCAAAGCAGATATCACATTTTCACACGTAGGAGTAAGTACTATCAAACATTGATTTGTAAGAAACATGCTACCATGAAGTAACTGTAGGATTAGGATGCTACCATGATTTGAAGAAACATGCTTCCCTAAGGTAGGATTATCAAGGCTAAGGAGTGGGGTCTCAAGGTGAAGTTTGAAGAGTAAGCATTGATAATACAAAGGGTTGTAGTATACTGTAAGTCTGTATGGAATAAAATGGAAATGGGAAAGGCATATGGAAAAGTCATATGGGAAAGAAAGCAAAAGGAGGAAGAGGAAAACAAGGAAATGAAATGATGTGACTAGTGCCTATCAAACTAAGGGCTAATGAAGTCATGAGACATTGCAAAACAAATGAATTGGTTTGTCACCATCACAAATTTGAGGTAAGCTATAAGGTAGAAACTTAGAAAGGACTAATTTGATACCTTTAACCTACTTAAATGAAGAATCTAATTTGATACCTTCATCATTTAATTGTGTGCCTAAGGTAAAAAGAACTTAATTGATGCATTTAACCTTAAGGTGTTAGCTGGAAATTATGATGTGGAAGCCAGTCTTGGAGAGCTTCATTTGCCACATCTCAAGCTAATATAAAAGTGTTATTTTATAGCTGAATTATTTTCCAATCAGCAACTAGATATGCTGGAAAGAAAATAAATGCAGAAATAAAATGGCAAATAAGATGAGGGATATTTTCCTCACATTGCTTGCTCCTAGATGATAAGTTTTCATTACTAGGCCTTCACATTAGAATGAAAGCAAGAAGTTTATACAACACAATAACAACAAATGAAGAGCATAAAAAATAACCATACTACAAAGCAGCAATAACTCACTTCTTCATTAATCTTCAAGCATAATATACAAGGAAGCTCAACATCATCATCTCCAAGCTCCTACAATCTCCTTCACTTCATCACTTCTCAATCTCTAACACCCAATTACAAAATGGAATGGAGAGAAAGCTCATTTATATCAAGGTAGCTACGTCTCTCTCACAATAAACTACAAGATTCTCTAACTAAATCCATAACAGTCAAAGAAATAATATAATAATGGAGTAGACATGCCTTATCCCATCAAGATTGATAAGTCAAATGGCCTCCATTCTCTCCAAGAGAGGGTGCATCACTAAAAATAGCCTTTGA
The DNA here is from genome assembly GCA_027924585.1 of Larix kaempferi. Lineage (NCBI taxonomy): Eukaryota > Viridiplantae > Streptophyta > Pinopsida > Pinales > Pinaceae > Larix > Larix kaempferi. The sequence goes on along the minus strand of BSBM01001530.1, from coordinate 25,823,707 downwards.
CCATGTCAAGAAGATAAGATGTCCACTATCAAATGTGCCTTCCAAGATGCATGCACGAAAAACAAAATAAAATATTCTTGACATAGAAGAATGTGTGCCATAGTCCACCTAGAAGAGTTCACCAAATGCACCCTCCAAGGTCCATGCAACCATAAAAAAATATAATACTTCTTTCAAGAGAATGCTCCTCAACCAACTCAAAAGAGTAAATGTGATCCACTAATTGCATGAACATGTGTGCAATAAATATCCTCCATGAAGCATGTGTAAGTCTCTTAAGCAGTACATCTTGTTACCTCCAAGTTACACTTGGATGAACTATTTAGCTAAGCCGATGAAGAAATGAACGAGTAAGTTGTCCATTATCAAAAGTTCAGAAGTTCATAAGTCCTTACAGGCCATTTTGGCCCTTTTTTAATTTTTTGCATGTTCATACCCCGCAAGGAAATTGTAATAAGTTGATGTAGCATGATGTCTGTTGTAAAAGACTTAGCCTTCCTAGGACTTAGACATCAATGCAATATTCCAAAGTGTTTTTTCCCTGTCAATTATATATTGCTCTTTAGCGACGTATAATTTTCGAGTTTTTCACTCACCTCCAAAGCTGGAGTACTCGCCTTGGTGGTTAGGCCTTAGGAGGTTGTTAAAGACTAGGTGTTTATGTTATTACCATGCTAGTCAACATTTTTGAGTCTTATGAACATGCACTAGGTCCCCCTAGGTTTATTTTAATTTTTCGCAAATAAAAGTTTTTTCCCATAAAACGAGTCAATTTTTTAATGTTTTTTATGTAAAAAATAAAAAAAGTCATAAAAAAGTGGTTAGGAGGTAGAATTTTCCATGGGGGTGCTCGTTTTCTAACTCAGAGCACCCACTATACCCCTAAGCCCACTTTGAGAATAATTTGAGTGATTATTTATCACTTAAATTAATTTTCTCTCGAAAATGGCCAAAAAGACCAAATAAATGGCCAAAAAATACATAATAAAGTCATTTTTGGCATTCCTAAATCAGTGGGAACATGCCAAGGACAGGATCTTAGTGGTGGCATAGTTAACTGAGGATCAAATCGAGTTAAGCGAAGATGAATCGGCAGCAAATCTCATTAATCCTAAGGAGGGCGATTTTGCTCCATATGGAGCGGGTGCATATCTCCAGAGGGGGGGTGCATTTCATGTGTGGCAACTCATGAGTGGGGAGTGATAACTCCAAGGAAGAGGGCGCATCTCTGCTTGAGAGGTGGCGGCATTCATCTCAAGTCCAACTCCACTCAATCCCCCTTTTCTCTCTAGTTCGCCTCAGTCCTCTTCAATTAGCCAGTGTGCCCCTCTAGGCCTCTCTTTGGCTATTTAAGCAAGGTCCATTCTCATCATTTGAATGGAATGTGGAACCTCTACCCCTGTATGTAATATCATTGTTGAATATTGTTATGAATAAAAGGATTTGGAGGTCTTACATGGTGTCCACCATCGATCAATATTGTAACTCTCTGGCCCTGTACCTATTATCACAAAGATTGTAGCTGCCATTATAGGTATCCTATCCAGGACGGTAGAGGTGAGCAGATAAATTTGTGACACTCGCAAGAGCCTCGTTCACCACTTGATTTAATGGTTGTCACATCGAACAGGCTCTTGCCACTTTAGATCGATCGAGCTTGGAGCAAGATCAAGGGGGAGACCCTAGCTAGCCAATGAGGGCTAGAAAACCAACTCAAGACACACTAAATGATATGGATGAGACAAAGCAATGAAATCTTGGGTTGATTTATTGAGATCTAGGAAATGGATGTGGGATAGAGGAGTTAGGGACCGGTTGAGAGGGTTTAGAGATAGGTGAAATGCTCAACCTTGAAAAGATATCACCACAATGAGGTTTATGAAATAAATCTAGATAGATCTAGTGCCAATAACAAATACCCAAAATAGATCCACTTAGAGTTTAGACAATAAAACGTAAGATGGTAAAAATGGGAGGTTTTAAAGAGTAAATGGCACTTAGAACAGTTAATTGGGGTTAGATCTAAGCTTTGAAGGGTAATCAAGCAACACCCAAATTGTAGATCAGGGCAAATGATCAAATCCCCAAGGAGGGCGAATTGCCTAGAGGAGGACCAATTCTAGATCAAGGGCAAATGGAGTCGGTTTGGGTTCAAACTTGGTCTCTAGGGGTTTTTAATTATTTCCAACTTGGCATTTAAATTACACGCCAAGAAAATCACCCGATCTACTAGATCTAAGAAATCAGGGTTTTAAACTTTGAAATTTTAATGACTAGTGGAACAGAAATTTGAAACAAGAGAAAACTTCAAAGATCTTACTTGAAAATCTTGCGGCCGCCAAGTACATTGATGATCCTTTCACCTAGTTACAATTTCGAGCTAGATCCGAAGGGTTTCAAGGTAGATCGATTTGCTCCAATGGAGGAAGTGCGCCCCCTTCTCCCTGCAAACACAAACAACAACTGTTAGATTTGATTTACAAGAAAACGATAGCAACAATGCAAGACATCTATGTTGAAATATTGTAACTTCTAAGAATATTCTATTTGTACTTTATTATCTGGAGATGTTTATTCCTCCGTCGGGACATTATTATATATTCGGAGATGTTTATTCCTCCGTCGGGATGTTATTATAATGTAAAGTCATTGAGGTAAAACCTCCCATGTAAGTCGGGGCATTAGTTCCCCTAGAGTCAATTGTAATGGGGTGTTTAAGTCCCCTAGAGGAGTCGGCCCAGTCAGCATTATGTTGAGTGGTTAAGTTGTTGGGGCCGACCTAGTTAGGGTTAAAAGTCAAGTGAAGTAAAGTATAAATAGAGGAGGTGTGTTCCTCATTTAACACACACTCACTCACTCATTCACTCACTTGTGAATTCGCATAGGAGAGAGAGAGATCTGCAAAGGAGGAGAAGGAGCTCTTGTTTGGGGGCTACATCTTTGTACTTGTTGACCATCTATATTGAGGAAGTTTTGCTGGGTTTTCTACCCCATGAGGGTTTCCCAGGATAAATTTGTATCTCTTGTGTTTATGTTGTGCTTGTTGTTCTTTCAGTGATCCTGTATATGCTATTGTTGTGAAATTGAATCGGAATACTGATGTTATCTATCTTAGCATATTGAATCTTAACATGGTATCAGAGCTATCCTGAAGGAAGGCAATGTATGGCACTTACGACACTTGTTTCACTTGCGACAATTTGAAAGTTAGGGTTTTGTATAGAAAAACCTAGTCATCGTGGAACTTTCGCTATAAATCAATTTTGGCGAAGGTTCAGGATCTGAAACTTGGACAGGTCGAAGATGAAATTTTCCTGTACCTTGTGTCTGAGTTTCAGCCTCAGATTCGTTGTAATTTCTGAGATATGATCCGTACAAATTAGGGTTTCTGCCTCTTCCAGAATGCAGCCCTAAACAAGTGACCTAGGTAAAAAGGTCATATCTAGGGCTAGGAAGCTCCAAATGGAATTCCGTAAAAAGTGACAGTTAGAGCACGGACTGTAGTTTCACAGGTCTAAGTTTCAAAGGCCGAAGTTGAAACAGTGACACGTGGCACTCCGTACAAGTTCGCTATGTTGTTTCATCCCTTAAACAGGTCATGTTGGGAAACTGAGCATATCTCTCTGATGGAGAATCCAATGAAGCTCAAACCTATGGGGTTGGAAAGATGACAGGTCATGCTACGACAGGCCGAAGTTTCAGACCCTACAAATCCAAAATTTCAGAGATGCACCAGAAACAATACGGCACATCTTAAATGGCTCAACGGAGGAAATCAAGAAGAGGAGGAAGAAGCTCTCACTTAGGGTTTTCAGTTTTTAGGTAGGGCATGACCTGATACAATGTTGGAGACACCTGATGCAACATTGGAAACTTGAAAGTGGATTTGGAATCCATTCATCATAGATATTAATCCTCCATCAAAATGTTGTGGGAGGAAGGAGATTGAAAATTAGGGTTTCCAAGTAAAAAGAAACCCTAGCAAAGTTTGGAGACTCATAGGGCAGCAATGAAGGAGGTGTAAATGGCACTAATATTTTATCATCCTAGCAACATGAACCTATATAATATGTTTACAATTGATCTACCTTGGATGGTTAGGGCTTTACCCCTATAGAGAAGTCTACTCAACAGGTATGACTTGAGAAGATACAAGTATGTTTTGAAATCTGTTTGATGATTAAGTTCATAATATGTTTGTCTTCATATTATTGAGGTTAGTACAATCATGATTAATTATAGATTGTCTGATCACCTTAGTAAAAGTATGAATGCATGTGAATGATAGAAGACATTCATTGATTAGGATTATTACACTTATGATTGTACTAATGCACTTGTGGTGTTGTATGAGGATGATGTTGTCTGCTAACATGAAAGGTACATCAAGAAAGACAAATTCATATGACCATGATGACATGAAGACAAAGACTCATCCATAGTCTTTGATCACATAGAAGCTCTACTTACGAGGTATGTATGATTTGGTTCTACTATGCTCAACTTATGAGATATGTAGGTTACTAGCACAAGGTCTCTAAATCATTGAAGAGAACAAAGAAGATATTGTTTTAGACATAACTAGCAAGCATGCTAATCCAGGTATGTTTTCCTATATCGAGTTAGAATCCTACTTTGTGTGAGGATCTTAGATAAGTATACTTGTGTATAAAATGATCATGACCATACATGTTTAAGATTATTTAGAATCATAATGTTTTGATAGTATTGAGATTATACTAATGAATGTATGATTATGTATGAGATCTTGAGGATGACACAATGATGAAACTAGTACACACTTAAGCATGCATAGTGGTACAGAAAGGATAGAAGTTCAAAGACATATAATCATGATGCTATCATAAAGGGAAAATAGAGATCAAGCGGGAGGCAACCACACAAACATAAAAGATAAGTATTTGAGTTGTTATTTGAATCTCTGAATAGTTAATGATGTTGCTCGTAATAGTTGTAAGCATATTTGTATTTCTAAAATCAGGAAATATATCATGCATAGTGTAAGCATTCATATAGCATTGAACAGTATACTACTAATATGCATATGATGGGTAAGTTGGACAAACATTCCATTGTTGCTTGTCTAGAATGAAACCTCTTTGCTGACATGCTGAGAGCTCTGCACGCTCTTGATAGTATGTTCTGGTAGAGATGGAAGGCATCTAGATAGCCACTGTATGCATACAGAATATGGAAAAGTGTGTGCCAAAGTATTGGTCAAAATAGTTGCATAACTATGTGAATCATATCAGTATGCATAATAGGTTATCATTGAAATGTCAATGTGATTTGATGATTATGAAGTGTTACTAATCATGTAATTAAATTTGATTTGTAGGAAGGATCATGTGCTATGATCTACAAAAGAAGGATGATGAACACCTGTTCCAAAGAACAAGTGATGGATGTTCAACAAGAAGACTTACAAATCAAACGTATTATAGAAGGCTCGTGGCTAGAGGATTCTCTTAGAAAGAGGGAGAGGATCATGATGAGATGTTTGCTCCAAGTGGCTAGACACACTTCCAGAGATAGATTACACCCATGGATGACAAGACCATTCTCTTGAATGGTGTAATTGAAGAAGTGCATATCGAGCAAACTCCCAGGATTTGATAGAAGAAGGCTCTGTACGAGTTCAACAGGTACCCAGGATTGATAGTCATTTGATGAGCTTGATGATCACCACGGGTGATGCGGATTTCAACCTTTTCTACAAGATTGAATATGGTTTCTATATACAGATGACATGCTTCTCTCAGATGGAAGCAAGAAGGAACTCACCATAGAGTTCGAGTGATCTTGAGGCTCATATTAGTAGAACCATCTGACGGGAGATGGCACGGATAGATATGCAGAAGATCACTCAATGCAGAGTGTGAATGATGTTCAATCACAGAAGGAGGACAATACTCAAATGTAGAAGATTTCACTTCAGAAGGAGTAGATCTCAGAGTTAAAGAATCCTGGCATGGTTAGATATGTGGCTGAGATCATATGATATTTTTCCTTAGCCAAGGAAAATGTGAAGTAGAGATCCGTGATGATGGATGGTGGTTTCTACAGTTTATAGACATATGACTGGTTCATTGATGTATCTGACGAATACCGGGCCAGATATATGCTTTGCTGTGACCACCCTAAGTCAGTATCTAGTTGAGCTTAGACATGTTTACCTAGCAGCTGCAAAGCATGTGATGAGGTACCTGAAAGGTACGATAGACTTTGATCTATACTATGTTGGAGATCATGACTTCAGATCGTATGGTTATACAGATGCAGATTGGGTTGGAAGTGTCTCAGACAGAAAGAGCACATCGGGTGGATGTTATTGTCTGGGATCTGCTATGATCTCGTGGTTTAGCAGGAAGCAGTCCAATGTGGCTCTCAGCACAGCTGAAGCAGAATATATAGCAGCTTGCTCTGCTAGTTGTGAAGCCATATGGATTCGGAAGCTGTAGTCAAGACTATTTGACTTAGAGATGGACTCCACTGTGATCCTGTGTGACAACTAGAGTTGTATCAAGATGACGGAGAATCTAGTGTTCCATGATAAGTCAAAGCACATAGAGATCTGATATTTCTATATACGGGATATGGTGCAGAAAGGAGCTATAAAGCTCGAGTATGTGAGCATTGATGAGGAAGTTGTTGATGTATTGACCAAACCTCTGTCTCGAGTAAAGTTTGAGTATTTCTGAGACAAGCTTGGTGTAGTTCAAAAGGACCCTCCTCGAAAGGGGGAGTGATATGGTCGATGATGATATTTGGATCGATGATGAGGATACCTGTATCGATGATGAGGATACTTGTATCAATGATGTGGGTACTTGTATCGATGATGAGGATACTTGTATTGGTGATGAGGATACCTGTACCGACGATGAGGTCGATGAAGTGGTACTTAGACTTTGTCTAAGAGGACTAGTGGGATTGCATCGTCCCTGGACTTATGTCCTAAAGTGATAAGGACTGATCATCCTGTAAATAGATCCGGATTGCATCGTCCCTAGACATGTTGAGGCGTCTTAAATTGATAGGGATTGATCATCCCGTAATTGGATCATGATTGATCATCCTTAGATAGTGATCCCGTAATTCCGAAAAGGAAGGATAGTCTTAAATGTTGATCCTTGGATTGTGGTGGGATTGATCATCCCTAGACAGTGATCCCGTAATTCCGAAAGGAAGGATAGTCTTAAATATTGATCCTTAGACTAGAATCCCGTAATTCCTAAAGGAAGGATTGTCTAAGATGTGAGTAGTGGACAAGGATCCCGTAATTCCGAAAGGAAGGATCATCCAAGTGTGGTAGCGCCGTAAAGACTGGGTCCTGTAATTCCGAAAGGAAGGATTGTCTGAGCACCACCAATATTGATGGACTAGAGTCCCGTAATTCCGAAAGGGAGGACTGTCCATGATCCCGTAATTCCGAAAGGAAGGATCACCAGAGTTGATGGACTAGAATCCCGTAATTCCGAAAGGAAGGATTGTCCATGATCCCGTAATTCCGAAAGGAAGGATCACCAGAGTTGATGGACTAGAATCCCGTAATTCCGAAAGGAAGGATTGTCCATGATCCCGTAATTCCGAAAGGAAGGATCACCAGAGTTGATGGACTAGAATCCCGTAATTCCGAAAGGAAGGATTGTCCATTATCCCGTAATTCCGAAAGGAAGGATTGTCCATTATCCCGTAATTCCGAAAGGAAGGATCACCAGAGTTGATGGACTAGAATCCCGTAATTCCGAAAGGAAGGATCACCAGAGTTGATGGACTAGAATCCCGTAATTCCGAAAGGAAGGATTGTCCATGATCCCGTAATTCCGAAAGGAAGGGTCACCAGAGTTGATGGACTAGAATCACGTAATTCCAAAAGGAAGGATTGTCCATGATCCCGTAATTCCGAAAGGAAGGATCACCAAAGGTGTTGGACTAGGGTCCCGTAATTCCGAAAGGAAGGACTGTCCACGATCCCGTAATTCCGAAAGGAAGGATCATGTGTGTTGCAGAGGATTATGAAGTGTTACTAATCATGTAATTAAATTTGATTTGTAGGAAAGATCATGTGCTATGATCTACAAAAGAAGAATGATGAACACCTATTCCAAAGAACAAAGTGATGGATGTTCAACAAGAAAACTTACAAATCAAACGTACTATAGAAGGCTCGTGGCTAGAGGATTCTCTTAGAAAGAGGGAGAGGATCATGACGAGATGTTTGCTCCAAGTGGCTAAACACACTTCCAGTGATAGATTACACCCATGGATGACAAGACCGTTCTCTTGAAATTGAAGAAGAAGTGCATATCGAGCAAACTCCCAAGATTCGATAAAGGATCACATGATTGAAGAAGGCTTTGTACGGGTTCAACAGGTACCCAGGATCGATAGTCATTTGATGAGCTTGATGATCACTACAGGTGATGTGGATTTCAACCTTTACTACAAGGTTGAAGAGGGTTTCTATATACAAATGACATGCTTCTCTCAGATGGAAGCAAGAAGGAACTCACCATAGAGTTCGAGTGATCTTGAGGCTCATATCAGTAGACCCATCTGACGGGAGATGGCACGGATAGATATGCAGAAGATCACTCAATGCAGAGTGTGCATGATGATTCAGTGACAGAGGGAGGACAATACTCAGATGTAGTAGACTCCACTTCAGAGGGAGTAGATCTCAAAGTTAAAGAATCTTGGCATGATTCTTGTGATTAGATATGTGGTTGAGATCGGATGAGATTTTTCCTTAGCCAAGGAAAATGTGAAGTAGAGATCTGGGATGATAGACAGTGGTTTCTACAGTTTACAGACAGATAACTGGTTCGTTGATGTATTTAACGAATACGAGGCTAGATATATGCTTTGTTGTGAACACCCTGAGTCAGTATCTAGTTGAGCCTAGATGTGTTCACCTAGTAGCTGCAAAGCATGTGATGAGGTATCTGAGAGGTATGATAGACTTTGGTCTATACTATGTTGGATATCATGACTTCAGACTGTATGGTTATACAGATGCAGATTGGGCTGGAAGTGTCCCAGACAGAAAGAGCACATCGAGTGGATGTTATTGTCTGGGATCTGCTATGATCTCATGGTTTAGCAGGAAGCAGTCCAATGTGGCTCTCAACACAACTTAAGTGGAATATATATAGCAGCTTTCTCTGCTAATTGTGAAACCATATGGCTTCGGAAGCTGTTGTCAGGACTATTTGACTTAGAGATGGACTCCACTGTGATCCTGTGTGACAACTAGAGTTGTATCAAGATGACGGAGAATCCAGTGTTCCATCATAAGTCAAAGCACATAGAGATACGATATTTCTATATACGGGATATGTAGCAAAAAGGAGCTATAAAGCTCGAGTATGTGAGCACTGATGAACAAGTTGCTGATATATTGACAATGCATCACACGATTTGGTATCCCTCTTAAAATAACAACTGATAATGCCAAGGCTTTCAGCTCAAAAGAAATGAATGATTTTTGTTTCAAATATGCTATTATCCTATCCCATTCTTCTGACTATTACCCACAAGGAAATGGACTTGCTGAGTCCACCAATAAAAACTTAATGATTATCCTTGAGAAAACTGTGGGTGACAACAAAAGATCTTGGGATAGCAAAATCAAGTATGCTCTATGGGCAGATAGGATCACCAAAAAGAATTCTACTAGAAAAACTCCTTTTGAGCTTGTATATGGTCTCACAGCCACCTTGCCACTCAGCATGCAGATACCTATATTCAGAATGTTAAGTGAGTATGGAACATAAAGATTAGAGATGGACGACAAGACCAACCAGATTATAGAGCTTGATGAAAGTAGAAGGACATCACTTGATAAATTATTGAGACATCAAGAGAGCATGAAGGGGACCTTTGACAAATCAACCAAGCCTAGAGCCTTCCAAGTTGGAGACACGGTTCCTTTTATGGGACAAAAGAAGAGAAAAACCGGGCATGCATGGAAAGTTTGACAGCCTTTGGAAAGGCCCATTTATTATATGTAGCATTATCGGAACGAACTCTTTTATGCTTAATACCATGGATGGAGAGAGGTTTCCATTACCTATGAACGGATAGCATTTGAAGCTGTTCTACGGCAACAACCTCTAAAAAATGACCATGGGGTCATTTCAGGGCTTCTCTAAACCCTCTCTTGTTGTACTTTTATGTATTTTTATTTATGTATCATATTGATGTACCATATGTACTTGTACAATATTTTTCATGTATATTATGCTTTATATTCATAGAGTAGATTTTATTTTATGTTGGTTTATATATGGCAGTTTATCATGTATATATGGGACTAAGACACTTTTGTTTACGTGCAGGTACCAGAGATTCTTGGATTCTCAGGCACTCTCTTTAATCAATAAATCAAACGAGTACCCGTCCCACAATTGGAGCCAGATGTTACCAACTTTTTTGTACCATAGTTGGACTTCCGACAAGCCGCCATTTGATGTACATGATTTATGTTCATATCCAGTGTATCAGAAGTTCCAGTTGTCATTCCTAGCCAATTTTGGTTAGTCATTTTTATTTTTTTGTTGAAATGACCATGGCCCCACGGGGTTTGTAATAAGGGTGGTAGTAAGGTTTTGAGTGGCTCGGTTCCCCATGACTTGACTATCAACTAAGGCATTCCAGGGAGTTTTTTGCCCTTATCAATTATGCTTTTCCTATAGCCGAGTAATAATCGACGAGGTTTTTTCCCGCTTCCTCCAAAGCTGGAATGCCCGATTTTGAAATTTGAGCCTTGGGGGGTTATTAGAGTCCAACTGATGTATATGAACCTACTAGACACCATGTATGTCTTAGATGGTCATTTTCTAGGTCCCTCGTCCATTAAAAACAATGTTCGAAAAAAATTTACCGGACGCGTTGGATGAGTTTTATTTTTTTTTTATTATTATTTTTCCAAATATTTAATTGGAAAAATCAAATTTGTAATATGTCAGTCGTTTGGGGGTGGATTTCAGAGATTGGAGGCTTAATTCCTAAGCCAAAAATCACACTTGAACCCCAAACCCACTTATCCTAAGTTTCGAAGAGTTATTTAGCATAATAATTAATAATTTCTCAGAAAATCAATAAAAGAGAAATTATTAATTAAAATAATCAAAAATTAATATTTTGGAGATAATCCAAATCTCTCCAAAATAATCCAAATTGAATAAACAAGCAGGCTAAATGACATGGCAACAGACATTCATGATGATTCCAATCAACTCCAAGAGCATTCAATGAAGTATCCAGTCAGCACCAGTCATCTCAATCAAGAGAAATTCGCCCTCCTTCATTAAAATCATGATTTAGTGATGTGGCATTGGTTTAATGGATTGTTGAGATTCATTTATGGCTATGGTAGGCGCCTTCCTTGTTTTGTGGCCACCTCATGGCTTGGCTCCCATTGAAGATGAAGTTACCATTATTACAACTCGAGTCTGGATCTCCCTCAAGGCTCACACATTACCTTCATGGCTCATGCATTATCCACATGTAGCTCACGTATTGGGTTGATGTATATTACAATGATATGGTGATAGGAACTATGTTGGGATGGGGGGCACCTTGCCAAGGTGGAGGCCACCTCCCCATTGACCTACCACAAGCTCGACTTCACCATGGAATCTCTACTCCAAGCTCCATCTTGATTGGGATTTGACTCATGTCTATTTGCCATTTGGCTCTCCTATTTGCCAATTCGAAATAAAGTAGTGTGCATTAGTTTTTGTATAAAGAGGATGCCTTTTGGCTCTCTTAGGATGGATATTTTGAGCAAGAGCACTCTGCCAAAATCATATTGTAATATTTGTTTAAGCTTTGGAATAAATAAGTGACTTTGGAGGTCCATGCAAGAGCTCTCTGTATTGTGGTTTCATCTTGTTTTTTGATATCTCTCTCACCCTATCTCTCTATTTTTCAAATCATTTTTCAATATATGCTTTAGGAAGACTATCAATCTAGTACATAAGCATTTGATCGGGTTTGTTTGTTGAGACTAAGTGTTTTGCAGGGATCACTAAGGTGGAGAATAGCTTGGGACTAAGCTTATCTTCATTACACAAGGGTTTTTACCATTTAACACATTCCTTTTGCAGGTTCTTCAAATTGCTTCTCCATCCAAAGGAAGAAACATAGCTATCAAGGGCTAGCTTTCATCCATCAACACTTTAAAAAAACTCAATCATTGGTTACTTGTTACTAGATCTACCTCTTCAAGCTGTGGAAAACCCAAGTTTTACTCATCTCCAAGCCTTGAAACCCCATCAAACCTCTCTTTGCTTTTTTTTGGTTTGATTTTTCTCCTTGCTCTGGTTTTCATTGCTCCTAGCGTCGTTTCTTCCTCTCTTCATCTTCCTTTTCCTGTCTACTGCCCCATCTTCATCTTTGCTGCTGCCCTCTCTTTGTTGATGCTCCTTCTTCATTATTGCTGCCCTCTTTTTGCTGCTGCTCCTTCTTTGCCTTTGTTGCTGCTCTACTTCCTCACCTTACAGTCCTCGCTTCTCTTCCATTCAACCTCCTCCTTTCGCTTCCCTCTTCATCTTTTTTTTGTCCCATTTCGTTTTCCTCTTTGGTTAATTTTAGATCCAAGTTCATCCTTGTTAACTTGCATTTAGTTTAATTTCCTTTTTGCATTCTAGACCTCTTTTAAGGTAACGTTAATACTTTGCATTTCATTCCATAAAAAAGAGTAAAAGTCTCAACCTAGTTTGCATTTCACTATTTGTCTTGCATCTAGATCTCTCTTAAAAGTTGCATTTGCATCTTGCATTTTAAAGTGTTTTGGCATATAGTTTAGCTTGATTAGTTTGCATCTAGTCTTTTAATTTTAGTTTATATCTCATCTTTTAACTTAGTTTGCTTTTAGATCTTAGATTTTATTTTTTACATTCTAGATCTAGGATTAGTTTCCATTATTGATTTTTTGGCTAATACTAATGGGCTCTTGAGATTGAACTTTGTTGTAGGTACTTGAGAAGAAAGATCAAGAAGAAGAAGAAGATTGAAACCAAAGGGAGAGCAATAAATCAACAAGTAGATCCAAAACCAAGGAGAAGGCTAAACCAAGAAGACCATTGAAGCCAAGAACAAAGCACTCTCCTTTGTAAAAGCTCTTAAGAGCTTTTTCACTTTATTTTAGTTTATCTCTCTCAAAGTCCTTTCAAGGGTTAAATTCCCAAGGCATTTGTACTTAATCAATAAAGTTCATAAGTGGGGTTTTTAATCCCCCACACCCAACTTCCCCCATTTGGGGAAGTTTGTAGTGTTCTTGTGTGCTTGGTTTTGATCTTTAGTTTAGTTTACATTTGCTAATAGTTTATTTTCATTTTTGCACTAGAACAATAATTGCTTAGATTAGTTCATTTTTGCAAGTAGAAATAAATTGTTTAGTTTAATTTACTTTTTCATTTAGCATACTATTGTTATTTAGTTGTATTCCAAGTTATTTGCACTTTAATTATTTTATTTGCATCTCATATAGTGTAAATAAGTCTCTTGAACTTGTCACAAGACGAGTCAAGAGCACTCTTTGTCGGAGAGCATTTTTATTGTTGCATTGCATTGCATATAGTGTAGATAAGACTCTTGAATCAAGCCTTAAGGCAAGATCAAGAGCACTCTCTATCGAAGAGCATTTTAGTTCTTTATGTGCTCTAACTAAAATTCGCAACTCATCTTCCCCTTAATAAAATTTGAATTTACTCGTTTCTCCACGCCATGTACGCTCTAACCAACCCTAAAAACTTGGATTACTCAGAAATGGTGTGAGTTGCCTAATCTTGCAAGATTCAAACATAATAAAAATTTTACCCATAACCAACAAACCGACGTTGTTCGATAAGTACTAAAAAGTGGGGAACTACTAGTGAGGGCGTCGGGCAACCCAACCTGGACACCTGCTGGTTAAATTCTCTAAACACCTAGCTTGTGAGCCAGGTCGGTCCGACATGTCTTTCAACGGGGCCACCTAGAGTACTTCTTCCGACTAACTTTCCAAACACCTAAAACAAGATCATCATTAAAATTTACAATAAAATAAACCAAGAACAATTGCAAAACGATCTCACAAACATCACTGTTATCACACAACTTGTAGTTGTCCCTAGTGGTATCCCATCCGGGGTGGTAGAGGAGATGGACAACTGAAGAGGTGACCCAAGAGATGCCACGGTTCCCAATGCAAGGTGGGAGTCACGTCAACCGAGGCACTCTTCACTTTAGATCGAAATGAGTCAAGACCTAGGGGGAGACCCTATAACCAATCAAAGATGATTGGACCCAAACAAAGGTTCCTAGGGATATGTAAAAGACAAGTTACGGAAACCAATGCAAGGTTAGGTGGACCTAGAAGTTAAAGTATGGTTGAAGGAGGCTTAGGAAATGGTTAGTGTTTCAACCAATGTATGTTTTAGGCCACATGATAAGATAAGATGACAAGATCTAGTACCATGAAATACACATGTGGGACCCACTTCCTTGGGATATGGAAATGGCTCAAATGGGACCCACAAGGTGAAATTAAGGGGTGCAAATGATACCAAGGGGTATGCAAAGAGTAGATCTAAGGATCTAAGGTAAAATTAGAGATACCCACATATGGGATCTAAGACTTGACACAACTCCCAAGGAGTGCGAATTACCCTAGGTGGACTAGTGCCTTGATGGATGGGTTAATGGAGTCAAAAGAGATGTCAACTTGTAGATCGGTACACCTAGGATACAAAACAAGTGGGCTAATTGAGATGTGATGTTTGGATCTTACTAGATCTAATGTTTCATGATCTGACCCAAGTGGACAACAATCCCCTAAAACAAGGAATGCTACCCCCAAGGCAGATCTTCACAAAATGAGACACTAGATGTAGGTTTCAAGGTATGCTCTTTCCAAATCCAATGGAATCTCAACTACCCAGGTTCTAGAAGTGGACAAACTAAATCTCCCAAGGAGTGCGACTTTGCCCAAGGAGGGCTAAAAGCATGATAAAGTGTGTCAAAACAAGTCCAATGGCTACCAAAATGTAAATCCAAGCAGTTTAGGCAAGTATTAGTGTGGATCTTGAAAATCATGGGCATCCAATGGCTAGATCTCCATAGATCTGAGATTGAAAGTGCATTACCAAATTGACCCAAGTGGGGCACAACCCTCAAAATGAGAAATGGGGCCCACAAGGCAAAAATCAACAAGGTAAAGCAATAGGGGTAGGTTATCAAGTGAGGAGAGTGTGAATCAAGTGGGATCTCACTTACCCATGTGCTAGATCTAACCCAACTAGCTTCTCCCAAGGGGTGAGATTTGCCTCAAGAGGGCTACTTTGCCTTGAAAAGTGTGTTAAATGGAACCCAATCACCACCAAACTATAGATCCGAATTTCCGTGGATGCTATAGAGGTGGGTTTTTAATATCTTTTCAAAAGCTAGGCTAGATCCAAGTAGATCTAAGAAAAACAAAAATGAGGGTTTTAAATTGTAAGGGTTTGTGACCCATGAAGAAGAAATGGATGGATCTGTTATTCCCCATTTTTGTATGAGTGGTCACTTGAGGAATTTCTGGTGGTTCTATCGCCAAGTCTACAAGATTATGGAAGTGGCAGCGAGCATGATGAAGCATTATCCACTGATATGAGGAAATATTTAGCAAACAGAGTGAAGATATCATCAATAGTGGAAATTGTCATGCATATGAAGCTCGAGCTTTATTCACTCAAACGTTAGAAAGCTGTGTTTTACAATGATAAATCTCTATGTAAGGTGGATACTGGAGGCATTGCAACTGCTGTGCAGCATCATGGAAAGGAATTGACATATAATAATTGTTTAGATCAGTTTCTTCAGGGCCCATTACTCCTCGTAGCACAAGTGCTCAAGCAGTCGTGACTCTGAAGGCAAATTTTGTCATAAATAGAACAGAAATGATGGAAGAGCATGCTCAACAGCTTGAACTAAAACCTAATAAAGGAGAGGAAGACATTTGTTTAAATTTGCATGAAAGTAAATTTACAAGGGGGCATCTAGAGACTTTTTCTCCTGCTAATGATAAAATTTAGCTATTCATTAGAAGGTTCAGTCAAATACCTAGCATCATCAATGGGCAGCTTCTTCCTTTGAACCTAGTCTGATTATACCTAGTCTTACAGCTTCAAGATCTATTAGAGAAAGGATACAGAAGTTATCAGTCAAGGAGCATTTTCTTATGCTGCGGAGACGGGTCCGATTACTTGATCGTATACATACTTTGGATCTGGAGATATTTGGGCTGCAATGGGATGGAGCAGCTGTTGAAATGGCAGAAGGAGAGCAGAATATGTCATATTTGGCGCTGAAGTACATGAAGTTCCTGTTATCACACCATAGTAGCAGGGCTACTATTCTTGTACAGCAGATATCTGCACATTCCAGAGCTTCCTTTATTCCAGAGCATGGCTATATATTTTGGATCACTCATGATCAGAGCAGTACATTATTCAGATTTTATGACCTTGTGTCAAGGCTGAGCCTTGAGAGTTCAGATTTGATGACTGATGTGACCACTTATCCCATTACAGTTTCAGTTCAGTGCCTAGAGATGTATTTCAGCAGTGTTTCAGATGATGCATGATGATGATTATTATGATGATGTTATGGATATGTTCTCACTGACTGTGGATTATTATCTTGTTGATTTAGTCATGATCATGGCATGTGCTTGGTATATTATTCCTGATGTGGCAAACTATTTAAAATGAACTGTAAATCATAAAATGGACAATTGCTTGCACTTTTAGGTCATTTAACAAAACTTACTGGTATTTCACCTTACATAGACATGGTCTTTCCCGACACTGGTTGTCTGCTAGTGTAGGCTCCATATTCACTTGTCTCCATCCATACATGACCTTCCTGTTTGACTTTAAACCCTGACTTGTCTCATTTGACTTTCTGATACCGAGGACTTCCCCATTTTCCTACCTCTGTGTTTGGACCGCATCCCTGTTTATTCAGTGTCTCGGCTCTGAGTTGGTGACAGAACTTGCCTTTGGTGAGTTGGATTGTAGGCCTAAATCATTCTGGTCGGTTGTCCCGATGTTTGGCATTGGCTCGAACTCCCCCTAGTCACTTGAGATGTTGTTGGCTAAAACTGAAAGCTCATGTTCTACCTATGGAAACTAAAAAATTCGCCCATGGAAACAAAAAAATAGGGCAAGAGCAATGAAAAGCTAAAAATACTCCTCGAAGAGTATAAGAAAGGTCCAAAAAGCAATGGTTCTTAAAAGTTATATCTAAACAATTGCTGACCTTATAAATATGTGAAAAACATGCCCTGGATGCAAGCTGCAACTAGTTGTGCTTCTCAGCACATCTGAAATCCGAAGGGTTATGTAGGCCAAAAAGGCCATGGAAATAAAATTGAATGATCCTAATGAACCTGGATCAACTTGATGTAGACATGATGCCTAAGTTGAATAAGCACTCTCTAAACAACTTATCCATTTGTGAGGCACAGCCATTCCCCGTGTTCTTTTGTCCAGCACAGAGTTTGTAGCTTCCCCCTTTTTTCCCAGTCCAAAGTATTTTTGAGTTAAGATTAGACAAGTCAAACCCTTGGCCCAACCTTGTTCCTAGCCTTCATCCTTCACTAGCAGTTTGACCATGTCCAATGGGTGAGTTTGTCATTTGAACTATTGTGCAAGTAATTTTATATAACCACGGAATATGTTAACTTGATTAATGCCACTGAATGGAATTTATACTTTGAGCTTAGCTGTGGGAATGATTAGAGAAACATTGTCTTAGTCTACTGATGTGATTTATCCTTGATTATATATTCTTGGGATCCGTGATGATGTGGGCCATGTATGGATGATTATTGATGATGATTTATGGTCCCACATGTTTGATGATGATATCATATGATGGACATATGATGCAGATGACGTTTGATCCAGTTCAGCAGGTTTATTATTATTTCAGATCAGCAGATTATACATTGTCCATATATGGTGGACCCTACAGCTAGCCCATTAGGGCAACCCATGATGTATGAGTACTCATTCCTAGTGGATTTGGGTCTTCTGGATCCATTGAGACACTTATCTTTCAGTTCCGGGCACTTCTGACAGTGATTGATGCAGTTTTACACTTGTTGACCAGATTTGGGGCTGATTTCCCAGCCTGAGCAGCAGGGGCCCCGAGAGGCCAGTTCACCTAGGGCGCTGATGATGGAGGGGGTGGTCCAGCCACTTGTTATTACCATTTATCCCCCCTCCCGGAGAGCCTGGTGGGATCAGATGGACAGCGCTAGCACCCTAGGGGGTAGTTTTGGCACTTTCACAGTTCCCGAGGCAGTTAAAAAATGGGATAAAGTGGTCACTGAGGAAATCGATTTGGGCAATTGAGGCAAGGTTTTGGCATTTGGTTTTCACAGAGGTCTTCCAGGGTGGCATCACTACCTTCCAGCCAGTTTTCACCATGTGGGTATGCCCGGATTGATCACAGGAGGACATTTACTGCTTGACTGTCATGGATTCTGAGGACAGTTTTGGTCATTTTTATTATATTGGACATATTTTATTATTTTTATTGTGCCTTGGGGATGAGCTAGTAAGGATTAAAACCTCCTAGCCCCACCATGAGCTTATATTGTTATGTCCTAGTCACCATGAGGTGGATTTTGATGCTTATATTTTCTCTTGTGGATGACGTCACCCCTTATTGTACCTTTTTAGTGGGGGCGCTATCATTATATGGGTGATCCATGTGATATATGGTTATGATTTATTGTTAGCCATTGATTAGATCTTGAGATCTTTTAATCTTAGCCACTCATGTAAAAAGTGGTTATGATTGTACTCTCTCCCCATCCTATTTAAGGAGGGAGCCTCTCATTGTAAAATTCATCTAGAGATTTTTGGCTCTTGGCTCTTGGAATAAAATTTCTATCTTTTGGAGTACATGCTTGGATTGGAGTGGATGTTGGTTGTTTCGATTGTAAATGCTATTGTCCATTGCACTGGAGGATCTATTGTAGCTATCTTGCATATTTGCCATACTTTATTTGCAGGTTGAGAGGGCGACTTTGACAAGTGCGAATTGGTGGGGAGGCTTGCCCTTCAAGCTTGGAAGAAGTTGTTTTGGGTTTGACAGGGAGTAGTTTTGCCTTTGTGTCAACTATTCTATGTTTTTCTCTCTCTTGCTTGTATCTACCTTCAATTTGTTAAACTGATTGATGCTTTGCTCCTTGGCTTGACAGGTTAGAAGGAATCACATGTGGCTTGGAAAAATCGATTTGGCAAGAGGGCTTCAACAATTCTCCATTTGATCTTTGGCAAAGTAATCCTCGTCTCAACTAGCATTCATCTCTTCATCCAGGTATGTCCCAAGAGGTATGGTCTTCTCTTCCATGAATCTTCCATAATTTCTAGATCACAAAAACCCTAATCAAATTAAAACCCTTGTTTTTGGTATTTTTCAGATCTACTTAGATCTAGCCTTGCAATTGAAAAGATATTAAAAACCCACCTCTATAGGATCCACCCCTAGTTGGATCTATAGTTTGGTGGTGATTGGCTAAAAATTGACACACTTTTCAATACAAAAAGCCTTCTTGAGCCTAAATCGATTTTCCTAAGAGAAGCTTGTTGGGTTAGATCTAGCACTTGGGTAGGTGAGATCCCACTTGATTTGGAATCTAGACACTTGATAACCTATACCCACATCTTTACTTTGGTGAAAACTACCTTGTGGACATCTCTCCATGTTTTAAGGGGTTAAAACCCCCTTTTGATTCTCTTGGCATCATAAAACTTAGATCTACTAAGATCTAGCCATTGGGTTCACTTGAAATTTTGAACATACATAGATCGGGGCACTAGCATCCCGGATCTACAATTTGGTGGCCATTGGACTTGATTTGGTCCACCAAACCCACTTTTTGGCCTTCCTTGAGCAAATCGCACCCCCTTGGAAATTTGAGTTGGTCCACTTCTAGGAGGTGGGTGTTTGAGATTTTTGTGGATTTGGAATGCCCATGCCTTGAAACCTAGGTCTATACTGTCCTTTCGTCAAGATCCGCCTTGGGGATTGCATTCCTTGTTTTAAGGGATTGTGGTCCACTTTTGGTCATCTTTTAAAAACCTAGATCTAGTAAGATCCAACCATTGGATCTCACCCAATCCACTTGACTTGGCTTCTAGGTGTCCCGATCTACACTTTGACATCCTTCTTGACTCCATTAGCCCATCCAACAAGGCACTAGTCCTTCTCCAAGCAATGCGCACTCCTTGGGATTAGTGTCAAACCCTAGATCTAGTACATGGGTAATCCTAGAACCAACTCCAACTTATAAATCTAGCCTAGATCTAACCTATAGTACCATCCTCACACCTAACTTCACCTTGTGGGTCCATCTAGAACCATTTCACACTTCCCAAGAAACTAGACCCACTTGTGCAAACACATGGTACTATACCTAGTAATCATACCCCATCATGTGGCCTAAACCATACATAGGTTGAAACACTAACTATCCATTACACCACCATCAACCATTCCTTAACTCTTAGGTCCACTTAGCCTTGCATTGGTTTCCGTAACTCATCCTTTACCTACCCTTAGAAACCTTTGTTTGTGTCCAATCAATTGTGATTGGGGTATAGGGTCTCCCCCTTGGTCTAGTTACACCTTGACCTAAACCGAAGAGTGCCTCGGTTGACGTGACTCCCACATTGCATTGGGAACCGTGGCATCTCTTGGGTCACCTCTTTAGTTGCCTGTCTCCTCTACCGTCCCGGATGGGATACCTCTAGGGGCAACTACAAGTTGTGTGATAACATTTTTGGCGCCGTTGCCGGGGAGGTAGGGGCCTACCTTGGTTCAACACACATTTGTGTCTCACTATCTCTCTGCACTTTAAACGACATACATCTTGGTAGAAGAGTTTTAAAATCTACCTGGCGACTCCACATAAGCGACTCCACTGGTGATCGATCCTGTCATTATCTAGAACCCATGGTGTGCATCTTTCTGTATTTAGGTTCTTGATTTTAAAAAAGTAAAAAAAAATAATAAAAAAATAAATTTTTGCCATCCATGGCTGCTTCTGAGCGGCCTAGGACTTTTGGTCGTTTGAAAGTTTTTGACTTCTCAAAAATTGCTGGGTATCCTCATCATATCCCTCATCAAGCCCGTGAAAGGTTGTCTAAATTTGATGGAAGTCATGAAGTATCTGCTAAAAGACACCTTGAACTTTTTAGGGAAATTATTAAAGATTTATCCATAACCCATGAGGATGTGTGTATGAAACTATTGGCTTCATCCTTCAAAGAAAGAGCTGAGATCTGGTTCTTAGATTTGAAGCCCAATAGCATTTATGGGTATGACATGTTTGAGCAAAGTTTCTTAGAAAGATGGGGAAGTGAATCCGATGATATATATTTTTCAAATCAAAACCTTCCCCTTTTTGATCCTATTGTTGAATCTGTTAATAATCAAATATCAAGTGATTTGTCAACATCCGAAGATGACCCCTCCTGCCCAATTTCTTTTGAGGATAAGTCTTCCACTTTTGAGTCAATTGAAAGTCAAATCCATAATCATTGTATAAATCATAAGTTTTCAAATTCCTTTTTAGGTAGCCCTAGTCATGATCTTGAGGAAATTTCTGAGGATGAGCCTTTAGTCAACAAGTCTATTGAAGTTCTTCCTCCGGAGGAACTCATTAGTCATTCTAGCTTTATTGATCATTCAATTCCTTATCACCTTATTGAAGAAGAAGAAAGTGGAAACATTGACCAAGACCCTTTAGTAGTGCTTTCACATGATCATTGTGCAAAAAATCAGGATGCTTTAAATGAGCTTGTTAATTTTCCCCTTTATCAATTAAATGAAAATGATCACTTATCCTCTTATAATTTTGATGAATCAATAGAAGGTCAATCTCAAGATGAGGATGAATTAGTGAATCACACTAGATGCTCTAATCTGTGTTCCACTTCTTGTAATGAGTCTTTAATTTTTTCCATCCTTAATCAAGACAACTTAGAGTTAGATATCTATGGTCAATCTTGTCCTCAGATTGTAAATATTAAACTTGATCAAAATATTAAAATCATTCCTACAGTAAAGAGTGCTTTCTTTTGTCAAAACCCAAGGTCAAACTTATTTATTCATTTGGGAGAATTTTCATATCTGCAATCCACCCTCCCTTCCCAACTCTTTCAATCATCTTTGGGTTGGTGCTCTAGTCAATTTTTTGCCTTGGAGTTTTTCAATAGGAAGTATATGCACGATTACATAATGGGAGAAAAACACTTCATTTCCCTTTTCAGTCACCTTGGAATAATAATGCTTGTTGTCAAATTATCAATCATTTTTGGTGGCTAGAAAAGGTGTTTAAAGATCAATTTCATCTTTTCTCCATTTTTGAGCATCAGGTGGGCCTAGTTTTGATTTTTCGTCTTTTAAGCCTTGATTTGTCCCCACTTGGTTTTTATTTGGTCATCAATCCCAAGGAGAATCAAATTGAGAATGTGAGAGAATTAAATGATGAAGTTAATTTGTGTGAAAATGAATCGAATCACATGTCTTATGCCTTCCCTCCATCCATCCCTGAGTTTAACTTGCATAAATTTTATGATCCTATCAGTTCTTTGATGGAGGATGTTTGCATCAGACAGTCTTCTCCTTGGCATAATTTCTTATTGCATCATTTAAACCATTCTTCAATGTTTGAACAAGTCAGGAAGATTGTGCCCTCAAATTGGTTAATCTTTAGCCCGATCTTGACTTGTTCTATTATCAAAAATC
Source organism: Larix kaempferi (assembly GCA_027924585.1). Taxonomy (NCBI): domain Eukaryota; kingdom Viridiplantae; phylum Streptophyta; class Pinopsida; order Pinales; family Pinaceae; genus Larix; species Larix kaempferi. The sequence goes on along the minus strand of BSBM01001530.1, from coordinate 25,800,886 downwards.
AAATAAGAATCTTTAACCTGTTTGATGAATGGTTACAATGGATTTATGATTTTACCTAACATTTGTGCTGATTGGTTAGAGTAGGGTAGGTAGGTCTTGAATAAGCTCACTTGAGCAGTAGGATTTGTGTGATTTTTCTTTTTCTGTGTGCTGAGTATTGCCATTCTCCTTTGAGTGTCTGCTTGTTTTTCTTCTTTATTGAGTTAAGCCTTGCTCCTTCCTAAGCTTGTCTCTTCTCTTGCATGCACTTAAGAAATTTTAGTTGTCATTTATATGTATGGCTGCTTGTGCAAGTTGAGATTGCTTGTTTTAAAAGTTCTCTTTTTCTCCTGCACAGTAATAAAAATAATGAAGGATGAATAAATAATATATGCCATGTTAGTTTATATTTTTGCGCATTTCAGTTCATGCTTTAGATTAAATTTCAGTTCAGTTTTATTTTATTTTTATCCCATACATGCTCCATGATGGTATTCTAGTTTTTGTGAGAGCAGGAACAGGTGCAAGATAAAAGCTGAAAGCAAGGATGGTGCAGTGCTGGATTGAAGATTGATGCAGAGCAGTTCGAGACCAGAGATTCTGAGGTTCTCAAGCGCTCTCTCCCTTAGAGCACTTGTCCCAGCTGGAGCCAGATGTTATCACACCATAGTAGCAGGGCTACTATTCTTGTACAGCAGATATCTGCACATTCCAGAGCTTCCTTTATTCCAGAGCATGGCTATATATTTTGGATCACTCATGATCAGAGCAGTACATTATTCAGATTTTATGACCTTGTGTCAAGGCTGAGCCTTGAGAGTTCAGATTTGATGACTGATGTGACCACTTATCCCATTACAGTTTCAGTTCAGTGCCTAGAGATGTATTTCAGCAGTGTTTCAGATGATGCATGATGATGATTATTATGATGATGTTATGGATATGTTCTCACTGACTGTGGATTATTATCTTGTTGATTTAGTCATGATCATGGCATGTGCTTGGTATATTATTCCTGATGTGGCAAACTATTTAAAATGAACTGTAAATCATAAAATGGACAATTGCTTGCACTTTTAGGTCATTTAACAAAACTTACTGGTATTTCACCTTACATAGACATGGTCTTTCCCGACACTGGTTGTCTGCTAGTGTAGGCTCCATATTCACTTGTCTCCATCCATACATGACCTTCCTGTTTGACTTTAAACCCTGACTTGTCTCATTTGACTTTCTGATACCGAGGACTTCCCCATTTTTCTACCTCTGTGTTTGGACCGCATCCCTGTTTATTCAGTGTCTCGGCTCTGAGTTGGTGACAGAACTTGCCTTTGGTGAGTTGGATTGTAGGCCTAAATCATTCTGGTCGGTTGTCCCAATGTTTGGCATTGGCTCGAACTCCCCCTAGTCACTTGAGATGTTGTTGGCTAAAACTGAAAGCTCATGTTCTACCTATGGAAACTAAAAAATTCGCCCATGGAAACAAAAAAAAAGGGCAAGAGCAATGAAAAGCTAAAAATACTCCTCGAAGAGTATAAGAAAGGTCCAAAAAGCAATGGTTCTTAAAAGTTATATCTAAACAATTGCTGACCTTATAAATATGTGAAAAACATGCCCTGGATGCAAGCTGCAACTAGTTGTGCTTCTCAGCACATCTGAAATCCGAAGGGTTATGTAGGCCAAAAAGGCCATGGAAATAAAATTGAATGATCCTAATGAACCTGGATCAACTTGATGTAGACACGATGCCTAAGTTGAATAAGCACTCTCTAAACAACTTATCCATTTGTGAGGCACAGCCATTCCCCGTGTTCTTTTGTCCAGCACAGAGTTTGTAGCTTCCCCCTTTTTTCCCAGTCCAAAGTATTTTTGAGTTAAGATTAGACAAGTCAAACCCTTGGCCCAACCTTGCTCCTAGCCTTCATCCTTCACTAGCAGTTTGACCATGTCCAATGGGTGAGTTTGTCATTTGAACTATTGTGCAAGTAATTTTATATAACCACGGAATATGTTAACTTGATTAATGCCACTGAATGGAATTTATACTTTGAGCTTAGCTGTGGGAATGATTAGAGAAACATTGTCTTAGTCTACTGATGTGATTTATCCTTGATTATATATTCTTGGGATCCGTGATGATGTGGGCCATGTATGGATGATTATTGATGATGATTTATGGTCCCACATGTTTGATGATGATATCATATGATGGACATATGATGCAGATGACGTTTGATCCAGTTCAGCAGGTTTATTATTATTTCAGATCAGCAGATTATACATTGTCCATATATGGTGGACCCTACAGCTGGCCCATTAGGGCAACCCATGATGTATGAGTACTCATTCCTAGTGGATTTGGGTCTTCTGGATCCATTGAGACACTTATCTTTCAGTTCTGGGCACTTCTGACAGTGATTGATGCAGTTTTACACTTGTTGACCAGATTTGGGGCTGATTTCCCAGCCTGAGCAGCAGGGGCCTCGAGAGGCCAGTTCACCTAGGGCGCTGATGATGGAGGGGGTGGTCCAGCCACTTGTTATTACCATTTATCCCCCCTCCCGGAGAGCCTGGTGGGCTCAGATGGATAGCGCTAGCACCCTAGGGGGTAGTTTTGGCACTTTCACAGTTCCCGAGGCAGTTAAAAAATGGGATAAAGTGGTCACTGAGGAAATCGATTTGGGCAATTGAGGCAAGGTTTTGGCATTTGGTTTTCACAGAGGTCTTCCAGGGTGGCATCACTACCTTCCAGCCAGTTTTCACCATGTGGGTATGCCCGGATTGATCACAGGAGGACATTTACTGCTTGACTGTCATGGATTCTGAGGACAGTTTTGGTCATTTTTATTATATTGGACATATTTTATTATTTTTATTGTGCCTTGGGGATGAGCTAGTAAGGATTAAAACCTCCTAGCCCCACCATGAGCTTATATTGTTATGTCCTAGTCACCATGAGGTGGATTTTGATGCTTATATTTTCTCTTGTGGATGACGTCACCCCTTATTGTACCGTTTTAGTGGGGGCGCTATCATTATATGGGTGATCCATGTGATATATGGTTATGATTTATTGTTAGCCATTGATTAGATCTTGAGATCTTTTAATCTTAGCCACTCATGTAAAAAGTGGTTATGATTGTACTCTCTCCCCATCCTATTTAAGGAGGGAGCCTCTCATTGTAAAATTCATCTAGAGATTTTTGGCTCTTGGCTCTTGGAATAAAATTTCTATCTTTTGGAGTACATGCTTGGATTGGAGTGGATGTTGGTTGTTTCGATTGTAAATGCTATTGTCCATTGCACTGGAGGATCTATTGTAGCTATCTTGCATATTTGCCATACTTTATTTGCAGGTTGAGAGGGCGACTTTGACAAGTGCAAATTGGTGGGGAGGCTTGCCCTTCAAGCTTGGAAGAAGTTGTTTTGGGTTTGACAGGGAGTAGTTTTGCCTTTGTGTCAACTATTCTATGTTTTTCTCTCTCTTGCTTGTATCTACCTTCAATTTGTTAAACTGATTGATGCTTTGTTCCTTGGCTTGACAGGTTAGAAGGAATCACATGTGGCTTGGAAAAATCGATTTGGCAAGAGGGCTTCAACAATTCTCCATTTGATCTTTGGCAAAGTAATCCTCGTCTCAACTAGCATTCATCTCTTCATCCAGGTATGTCCCAAGAGGTATGATCTTCTCTTCCATGAATCTTCCATAATTTCTAGATCACAAAAACCCTAATCAAATTAAAACCCTTGTTTTTGGTATTTTTCAGATCTACTTAGATCTAGCCTTGCAATTGAAAAGATATTAAAAACCCACCTCTATAGGATCCACCCCTAGTTGGATCTATAGTTTGGTGGTGATTGGCTAAAAATTGACACACTTTTCAATACAAAAAGCCTTCTTGAGCCTAAATCGATTTTCCTAAGAGAAGCTTGTTGGGTTAGATCTAGCACTTGGGTAGGTGAGATCCCACTTGATTTGGAATCTAGACACTTGATAACCTATACCCACATCTTTACTTTGGTGAAAACTACCTTGTGGACATCTCTCCATGTTTTAAGGGGTTAAAACCCCCTTTTGATTCTCTTGGCATCATAAAACTTAGATCTACTAAGATCTAGCCATTGGGTTCACTTGAAATTTTGAACATACATAGATCGGGGCACTAGCATCCCGGATCTACAATTTGGTGGCCATTGGACTTGATTTGGTCCACCAAACCCACTTTTTGGCCTTCCTTGAGCAAATCGCACCCCCTTGGAAATTTGAGTTGGTCCACTTCTAGGAGGTGGGTGTTTGAGATTTTTGTGGATTTGGAATGCCCATGCCTTGAAACCTAGGTCTATACTGTCCTTTCGTCAAGATCCGCCTTGGGGATTGCATTCCTTGTTTTAAGGGATTGTGGTCCACTTTTGGTCATCTTTTAAAAACCTAGATCTAGTAAGATCCAACCATTGGATCTCACCCAATCCACTTGACTTGGCTTCTAGGTGTCCCGATCTACACTTTGACATCCTTCTTGACTCCATTAGCCCATCCAACAAGGCACTAGTCCTTCTCCAAGCAATGCGCACTCCTTGGGATTAGTGTCAAACCCTAGATCTAGTACATGGGTAATCCTAGAACCAACTCCAACTTATAAATCTAGCCTAGATCTAACCTATAGTACCATCCTCACACCTAACTTCACCTTGTGGGTCCATCTAGAACCATTTCACACTTCCCAAGAAACTAGACCCACTTGTGCAAACACATGGTACTATACCTAGTAATCATACCCCATCATGTGGCCTAAACCATACATAGGTTGAAACACTAACTATCCATTACACCACCATCAACCATTCCTTAACTCTTAGGTCCACTTAGCCTTGCATTGGTTTCCGTAACTCATCCTTTACCTACCCTTAGAAACCTTTGTTTGTGTCCAATCAATTGTGATTGGGGTATAGGGTCTCCCCCTTGGTCTAGTTACACCTTGACCTAAACCGAAGAGTGCCTCGGTTGACGTGACTCCCACATTGCATTGGGAACCGTGGCATCTCTTGGGTCACCTCTTTAGTTGCCTGTCTCCTCTACCGTCCCGGATGGGATACCTCTAGGGGCAACTACAAGTTGTGTGATAACATTTTTGGCGCCGTTGCCGGGGAGGTAGGGGCCTACCTTGGTTCAACACACATTTGTGTCTCACTATCTCTCTGCACTTTAAACGACATACATCTTGGTAGAAGAGTTTTAAAATCTACCTGGCGACTCCACATAAGCGACTCCACTGGTGATCGATCCTGTCATTATCTAGAACCCATGGTGTGCATCTTTCTGTATTTAGGTTCTTGATTTTAAAAAAGTAAAAAAAAATAATAAAAAAATAAATTTTTGCCATCCATGGCTGCTTCTGAGCGGCCTAGGACTTTTGGTCGTTTGAAAGTTTTTGACTTCTCAAAAATTGCTGGGTATCCTCATCATATCCCTCATCAAGCCCGTGAAAGGTTGTCTAAATTTGATGGAAGTCATGAAGTATCTGCTAAAAGACACCTTGAACTTTTTAGGGAAATTATTAAAGATTTATCCATAACCCATGAGGATGTGTGTATGAAACTATTGGCTTCATCCTTCAAAGAAAGAGCTGAGATCTGGTTCTTAGATTTGAAGCCCAATAGCATTTCTGGGTATGACATGTTTGAGCAAAGTTTCTTAGAAAGATGGGGAAGTGAATCCGATGATATATATTTTTCAAATCAAAATCAAGATGGCCACCAATGTCTGTCAGTGCAGAGGAAGAAGCATTTACAATCACCACAAGCATTCCAACTCCAAGATCCAAGATGCCCAGAAAGTATTTTTATTCCAATAGCCAAGAGCCAAAAATCTCTAGATGATTTTACAATGAGGGGGGTCTCCTCCTTATATAGGATAATAAAGACCAAAACCCTAGATCTCAAATCCACTTTATGAAATGAGTGGTTGAGATTAAAAGATCTCACAACATAATCAATGGCTAAGATGAGCCAACATAAAATATCACATGGATCACTCAAAATAGAGGTGATGTCATAGCTAGAAGTGACTAAGTGAGGGTGACGTCATCCTCTAGAGGGAGCTAAAACACATGGGCCCACCTCATATGACATGGACATGACTCAAGAAGCTCATGGTGGGGCTAGGAGGCATCAATCCTTGCTATCTCATCCCCATGGCACAGTAATATAAAATAATATGCCCAAAATAATACAAATGATCAAATCTTGTCCTCAAAATCTGTGAGAGACATGCAGTAAAAGGCCTCCTGTGGCCTCTGTGGACCCCACTGACTGATGAAAACTGGCTGGAAGATGGGGGGTTCACCCTAGAATACCTCTGTGAAGACCACGTGCCAAAACCTTGCCTCAATTGCCCAAATCGAATTCCTCAGTGACCCTTTTATTCCATTTTTAATCTACCTCGGTAACTGTGAAGCTGCTGAAACTACCACCTAGGGCACCTGTGTTGTCAAAATGAGCCCACCGGGCTCTCCAGAAGGGGGGTATAATGGTAACATTAAGTGGCTGGACCACCCCCTCCTCATACAGCGCCCTAGGTGAACTGGCCGCTCATGGCCCCTGCTGGACAGGCTGGGAAAACAACCCCAAATCTGGTCAACAAGTGGAAAACTGCATCTATCACTATCAGAAGTGCCCGGAACTGAATGATAAGTGTCTCATTGGATCTAGAAGACCCAAAACTACTAAGAATGTGTACTCATACACCATGGGTTGACCTAAGGGGTCAACAATAGGGTCCACCATATCCGGATAGTGCATAATCTGATGATCTGGAATAATAATAAAACCTGTTGAACTGCACCAATCATCATCTAAATCATATGTCACCATATGGTATCATCAATAAGAGTATGTGGGACCATCAATCATCATCAATAAGCATACATGGCCCACATCATCACGGATCCCAAGAATGACCATAATCAAACTAGGTCTGACTAGGTCAATATACAACCAAGGATAAATCATATCAATAAACTAAGACATGCTCCTCTACTCATACTCACAGCTTAACTTAAAGTATAAACATCATTCAGTGGCATTTATCATGTTTGCATATTCCATTGTTATTTATATTCACTTGCACAATAGCTTAAAATGACAGACTCACCCATTGGACATGGTCTAACTGCTAGCTATGGGTGACGGCTAGGAAAAAGGCTGGGCAAAGGGAATGACTTGCCTAAACTTAACCTAAAGACAATTTGGACTGGGAGAGGGGGAAGCTACACTCTGTGCTGGAGTTGTGCCTCACAAATGGATAAGTTGTTTAGAGGGTGCTTATTCAACTTAGGCATCATGTCTACATCAAGTTGATCCAAGTTCATTAGGATCATTCAATTTCATTGCATGGCCTTTTTGGCCTATATAACCCTTCGGATTTCAGATGTGCTAAGAAGCACAACTAATTGCAGCTTGCATCCAGGGCATGTTTACATATATATAAGGTCAACAATAATAGATATAACTTTTGAATAACATTTGTTTTTTGGACCTTTTTATACTCTTCGAGGAGTATTTGTAGCAGTTCATCGCTCTTGCCCTTTACTGATGTGTGTTTAAAAACACATTCTAGAGTTTACAGTTTCCATGGGCGAATTTATAAAGATTTCCAAGTAGTACATGAGCTTTCAGTTTTAGCCAACAACATCTCAAGTGACTAAGGGGACTTCAACCAATGCCAAACATCGGGACAACCGACCAGATAAATTTAGGCCTAGAATCCAACTCACCAAAGGCAAGTTCTGTCACCAACTTAGAGCCAAGGCACTAAACAAACATGGATGCGATCCAACACAGAGGTAGTAATAGGGAAGTCCTCAGTATCAAAAAGTCAAGCAAGACAAGTCAAAGGTGAAAGCCACATAAGGAAGGTCATGGATGTATGGAGTCAAGTGAAAATGGTGCCTAGGATAGCAGACAACAATGTCAAGAAAGACCATATCTATGCATAGGAGGGTAATACAACCAGTGAGTTTTGTCAGGAAATCTAAGTGTGCAAGTAATATGTCCATTTTATAATTTATAACATCATTAAGATAATTCATTTTCATTTTACAAAGTTTGCCACATCATGAATCATATACCAAGCCAATGCTGTGAAGATGACTAAAGCAACAAGATAATAATCCATAGTCAATGATCAGAAATCCATAGGTCATATCACATCATAAATCATCATAAACCATCTGAAACACTACTGCAATAACATCACTAGGCACTGAACTGAAACTGTATGGAATAAAGGGTCACATCGGTCATCAAATCTGAACTCTCAAGGCTCAGCCTTGGCACAAGGTCTAACATAAGTCTAATAAAATACACTGCTCTGATCATGAGTGATCTCAAAATATAAACTCATCATAGCCAAGCTCTGAATAATCCAAGCTCTGAAAAGTGCAGATATCTGCTAAGCAAGAATACTAGCCCTGCAGCCTGCTACTATGGTGTGATAACAGATCCCAAATAAGGTAGGGGACAAGGGGCATCCCTACTTAACCCCAATGGTACTCCAAATGAAATTTGATACCCCATGAGCTGTGTGAAGACGACCGAGGACCAACTTATATAGGCGTATGATGGCAATTTGTGGGGTCTCGGAGATGCCAATGTCTCTAAGCCTCTCGAAAAGGACCTCTCGAGGAACAGAATCAAAACCTTTTCAAAATTCTATAAAGCAGCAATAGACTTTCGAAGAGCAATGTCGTGCCTCCTTGATGAAAGCTCGTGTTATTACATCCATAGTAGTCGGAGCTACCATGTCTTCAGACCAAATTCTAGTACTTTTCTGAGCCAGTCCTTTACTATGAGATGCATGAGATCGACAGATGATGAGCAGCTATTCTATGATCACTCATATTTTCAGCAAACCCAAAGCAGATATTTTCAGCGTTATGCTAGGACTGAGCCTCGTGACCCCAGATTTGATGACTGAGGTGGCTATTGTCTTCCATCCAGAGCAGTCATATGACAGTGCCCAAAGTTATGCACTGTCAGTGTTCCAGTGATAGTTGATGGTTCAGGTGATGGATACAGGTATATGACCCAGCAGGTATATAGTTGTGCATTGGATGTCTTTAGTATGCTCTCTTACTAATCTCGGTGGCTTAACTGGGTATGTAGTGGTCATGATCTGGCGATATATATATATATCAATGTTGCAAACATCGGTGCAACGAAAAAAATCGGCAAGGTCCAGGAAACATCGTTTCGAGATATCTCGGCAGCACATCGGCAAACATCGGCAATAAATCAACAAACTTAAAAAGATACAAAAATATTCATTTTTTTCAATTTTTAAACATCTAAAGCAACAATAACATCAAATAAACACATTGCTACATGAATATGAATTATGAAAACCGATATATAAGATATATAAGATGTCTAGAGATACATCACACATAAAAAATGGATCATGTCCTTAATCCTAACTCTCGAGTCATCAAAAAAAGAATAAATGTATCTCATGATCATCATGAGTCAATAATAATAATAAATGAAATTAATTAGTTCGACTAGGATATTGAATGCTCTACAAGGGAAGATTAATTAATGTTGTAAGAATGCTATGAAATTAATTAATTAGTGCCATAAGAATGCACTAAAATTAATTAATTAGTGTTGTAAGAAATCAAAATGCTCTGAAATTAATTAATTAGTGTCGTAAGAATGCTCTGCTAGGGCAAATTTAATAACAGACTCCTCACACTCCACCCTCCACGAAGTCAAAATCACGTTTAGAAAAAATTGGGAAAAAATCGGCAATATCTCGAGATAAATCGAGAAAAAATCAGCAATATCTCCAAAAAAATCCGCAATATCTCAGAAAAAATCGGCCCGATTTTTTAGGCGATTTTTTGAGAAAAAATCGGCAAGCAGCAAAAATCGTTATTTCTCGGCACATCGCGATTTCTCGGCCGATGTTTGCAATAATGATATATATATATATATATACACACACACATGTGGTTATTGGTTGATTGTTTAGAGTTGAAGTGATTTAATTGCTTGGAATTAGAATTTCTTGTGTATATTTATTGGTCTTACCCTCTTAGTAGTATGGACTTGGTCATTCCCACCAGTTATGGCTTGCTAGTTATGGCATCACTTGTCACTTTCTCCGTCCATCTGTTATCACCCGTTCTTGGTTGTGATCTGACTTACACTTCAGCCTGTGAAATTGAGGACTTCCCCACTTATGCCTCTATGATGGATAGACTCCCTGTTATTATGTGTCTCGGCTCTGAGTTGTGCAACAGAACTTGCCGAAGCCTTGAACCTTCTAGGCCAAGAGAACCCGCTGGTGTTGGTTCCTGAGCTTAGGTGAGTTGTATCTGAAGCCTTGACCTCTCTGGTCGGTTGCCCTCGATGTTTGGTCCTGATTATGGATGATTCCCCCTAGTTGCCTGAGTTGTGTCAGCTAAGACTTGAAGCAAATTGCTCTACCATCATTACATGCATTATGTGATTCATTCTTATATCTTCTTAAATGCAATCCCATAATAAATATAAAGTAAAACTGTACTTTTAAGCACAATGAAGAGGGCTATGAAATGAACTGTAAACCACCCTGGATCAAAGCTGCAATTAGTTGTGCTTCTAAGCACATGCAAAATCCTAAGGGTCATAAGGCCTAAAAAGCAGTGGTTAAATGTATGCTAAATCTAAAGACTACTGGCCATGCTATCTGAAATGTAATGATTAATTCCTCACGGAGCCTACGGGTTGGGATGTGAGATGGAGTAAGGGACAGCTAATTCTAAGTGTCCCCTAGAACCTCAAGTTACAGTTAACTGTGCACCTAGTCACGGTGGTTCTTGAAAAGATCCTCATGGAGCTTGATTCAAGCTTGGATGTGAGTTGTAAACATTTGCTGAAGTTGAATGGGCACTCCTCAAATCAACTTATTCCATTTGTGAGACACCGCCATTCCTTGTGTGTTTTCTGTCCAACATATGTTTAGGTGGTTTTCCCTTTCCCTTTATCCAAAGTGTCACAGTGTTGAAGTTGTAAAGTCATTCCCTTGTCCTAGCCTTGTCTTTTCCACCTTCACCCATTTCTAACAAAATGGTCACGTACATAAAATGAGTATACACTTGAGGGTCTTTTTCTTAGTAATTGATTGCTTTAATCTAAACTTATATTTGATGTTTTATTTGCTTAATCACCAGTAGAATGCCACTTTATGCTTTAGTTTTGCTATTGAAATATTTAAAGGAGCATATCTTATCCATTTGCACTTGCAGCATTAGTCAGTTTGAGCCTGGGTCATTATTTTGATCAGTTTGACCATGTTAACCACAGGATCCGGGATGAGTTGGACCTGTTGCCGCCTAATACACACCTGGGGGGAACGCGACAAGAAACCTTCAAGCCGCTCGGTGTGTCCTTGGGGGCAAGTCAAAGTCCAGTGTTGTCACCTGATTACTCGACTCCTCCGTCTAGGCAACTCCTAGCGAAGCCAAGGGGGGTGGTCCCTATGAAAATAATCTAAGGCTTTTAACTAATAAAACAAGAAAAGGCAATTTCTAGGAGTTAATATGATGGATATGGAAAAATATTACAACTAAGCAAGATTTGCAATTAAAATTTAATTAGATAACACTACACATGATATAGATACATTCACGACATTTTATGATTGAAATTTAAAATATTTGTAAAGTAAAGACCAGTGTCAAGAATATGATTGCTTGTTGTGTTGTGTCGTGAAAGTATTGCAAAGGCTTGTTGTGAATTTTAATTTATTAATGAGTATTATGGGAATGGGTTTATTTTTTGTTTGGCCCAACTTAGACTTACTTCCTTGGAATGGGCGCTGTGACAGTTCTACCGAGTGTCCAACCAAGCAAGGATGAACCTTCTTACGACAGCCTGCTGACTCTGTAGTAAACCTCACGCCACCTCCCAAATCCTTAGAAATGAGACTTAGTAGGATTTCCCTATTGAACTAGTCACTCTACACCTTTTTCTAATTGAGCCAACTGTTCAGACTAAGCTGCAACGGTCAAGAGCATACTTCAGGTTTCAAGCCTTGGTTGATTTTATTTAAAAATGTGATGTGAGACATTTAGACTAAACTAAAGCCCAAGAATCTCTTTTCCAAACACCAAAAATGGTGCACTACTTCGGGAAAGCAAGGGCACATTTTATTAGGTTCGTTTGGAACAATTGTAGATGCATGCAACATAAATGAGATAAATAGTCAAAATTTTGTTTAAGTCCTTCAAGGACGTTTGTGTGTGCTTCGTGATATGATTTAATTACTACTAACTTGAAGGAACTAATCTAACATAAAAAATTTAAGAAAAAATAAAAAAAAGTAAAAAAAATGATAAAATGTGAACCCCCCCTGGGTGGATGGGGGCAGGCGCTGGAATAGCCGGTTGTGCTCTTTTCATTTGTGTGTTTACATCAACCTCAATGAATAGATATTGCTGGTCCTTTATCAATAGGTATCCAGACAGTTTACATAAATTGCAGAAACAAAAGGATGGTCAAATAAGCTCTTTGGATGGTCACGGAGGCCTCCAAATCCAATTTTTTTATGATTTAAATGTTCAAACCTGCTAAGCATGCAAAAAAAACCAGCGAGCTTAGTTTTATCAAAAGTGGCCAAAAACACTTTAGAAATGTTTTTGGCAATACTAAAAACTTGCTACAAAATTTTCTAAGTAAACTAGTAAGAGAAACTAATCAAAAAGAACCAAGAAATCGAACTAGAAAGCTTGTTTCTTGGGATCTTTAATTGCCCCTTTAGGGAAGAAAATAAAAGACTCTTAGATTAGTCAAATAAAAACTTTAATCCACGGGAAAATTATCCTAACAAGATCTTTAGAGTTTTTATGATAAAATGAGCTTGTAAAGGAAAATTTATTTAACTAGATCTAGATTTGAGATTTTATACTTTGAAAAAGAACTAAGATCTAGTAAAATAAATCAGATCTAATTTAGTTTTGCTTGATAAATATAGATCTAAAACAAGTAACCAAGTAACCGAGGATAGAAGAAGAAATTGGATCTAAGAGTTGGAACCCATGGGGGTTGAGTGTTTGAAAGAGGGCAATGGAGTCAGCTTCCTGATGCACCGGTGAGATCTATTGCTTTGTTTGGATCTACTGAATGAAGGGATGAGCTAACATGATCACCGGATCCTCCAGCTTAGGAAACCTGCAAAACAGCTGCAACACTAGCAAAGGGATAGGAGCAGATGTGTAAATAATGAAGAGAAGGCATATAAAGCAATGGATTCAAACAAGAAATCACACTACTTTAAGCATCCTATTATTATTGGCAAGAGTAACCAAACTATAGAGTATTACTCACAAATCTTTAAGAAGATAACTTCCCTTTGAAAGACATACAATCCCGACAATAACTAGTATGAAACCATGATACAATTTACCTCATAAATACCAAGCATGAAGATCTGACACCACGGACAATCACCAGACTAGCCTCCAAAGCCTTCTTTATTGAACTCAGAATAAAAATATTACATACAATACAAGCAAAGGTTTTACTTTTCGATCCTTTACAATGGAGCAGAGATGCTCTTTTTATAGCAAAAACCATGCAAAGTAGGGTGCATTTCCCAAGGAAGGCGACTTCCTTGATTGAGGGAGTTAACAGAGCTTAACTGGATCTTGATTGATCCTTGATTGAATGCCAAATTGAGGAGATTGCGCCACCTCTAGTAGAGTTAGGAGGCCCCAACCTCGTGATCATCACAACCAACACGAGCTTGCCACATGTGAAAGTCGCCCATGCAGAGAGAGGGCGCATTCCTTGATGGAGAGTTAACAAGATCTTCACTGAATTGATTGAGTATGTCTATTTCAGAGCTCAATTAACTTAGCTTTGACTGTACAGTCACTTTAGTTCAACTTCAGACCAACTCCGGACCAATCCCACTATTTTAGGAACTTGTCCTTTTTTATTTAATGTCTTTTTTGACATTTATTTTGTCTTTTTTTGAGTTTTCTGAGTAAATATCATTTTTTGAGATAAATACTTACTCAAAACTTAGGAAAAGTGGGTTTAGGGGTTAAATGGGTGCTCTGGCTTAGAAAACGAGCATCCCATTGTCAAATTTCACCCATAGACCACTTAATTATTACATTTTGAATTTTTTCAATTAAACCATAAAAAATGGTTTAATTTATGAAAAATTTATTTTTTTAATTAAACCAAAAAATGGTCCAATTACCGAGAAAATAAAAAAATAAAACTTGAAAATAAGCACCTAGGGACCTAGTACATGACCATATGACCTTATTTGAGTGTCTAGCATGTTTATATATGTTGAAAAATGGACTTTAATAACCCCCCAAGGCCTAACCACCACTTTAGGCATTCCAGCTTTAGAGGTGTAGGAGAAAAACTCATCAATTATACTCGGCTAAAGGCAAAGCATAATTGACAAGGGCAAAAACTCCTTGGAATACCTTCATTAGTTGTTAACTCTTAGGGAGCCAAGTCACTCAAAAGACTACCATGCTAGTACACTTTATTACAGACTCGTGGGGCATGGACATGCATTACAAATTTAAAATGGGGCCCTGAAAAGGCCTAATTTGAACTTCTGAACCCTGAAAAGCACAAGTATTTGTGCAACATTGGCAGCTCTCTGGAAGTCCAACTAATGTGTAACTCAGTGGTAACATCTGGCTCCAACTGTGGGATGTGTGATTGATCTTTCTAGGAAAGGAGATCATTCAAGAACTCCAGAATCTCAGTTTCCTGCATGGAAACACAAGTGCATCAGTCACATGTATATGTAAAAATAACCAAATGAAACTTCTAAGTTGCAACATTTATTTATGAAAATGAAACTAATACACAAAAGAAAAATTTAAACTAATGTACAAAGAAATAAAGTTAGGATACAAAAATAATATACATAAAAGTAAATCTAACTAGGAAATAAAATGCAGGATTAGGGTCTAGAAAATCATGATACAAAGATGTCCCCATGGACATCAGATATTTTTGTTGTAAAACAATTTGAGAAGCCATCCGTTGACTAGGAGGGTACACTTCTCGCCGTCCAGATTGCTAAGGAAGAAAGCATTTGTGCCAGCTACTTCGTGGATGAGATAAGGGCCCGTCCATAAACTGTCAAACTTTCCGTGTTTCCCAGGATTGTCCCTTCGTTTGTCCCAAAGTAGAATTGTGTCACCAATCTGAAATACTCTTGGTTTTGATGACATGTCAAATTTTTTCTTAACTTTCTCTTGATTCTTAATACTCTGATCAACCACCTTCCGTCTGATCTCATCTAGCTCAACCAATTGATTTATCCTGTACTGAGCTGCATCTTGATCTGTGCTACACTCTTCAAGTAACTGATACACTGGCAACTTCAGGTGGATGGGTAAAGTAACATTAAGTCCATAAACCAATTCAAATGGGGATTTTCCTGTTGAACTCTTCTTTGTGATCCTATCCGCCCATAGTGCAAATCTGATCTTACTATCCCAAGCTTTCTTATTATCTCCAACAATCTTTTTAACAATGGTCATTAAATTCTTATTACTAGATTCTACCAGACCATTTCCTTGGGGATAGTAATTGGATGAGTGTGACAAGATGATACCATATTTGAAGCAAAAAGAGGACATCTCGGCTGAACTGAATGCCTTAGCATTATCTATGGTGATCCTGGAGGGCACACCGAACCTAGTAATAATCTTATCTTCTAAAACTTCCATGATGACCTTATCGGTTGCCGCTTTCGTGGGGACTGCTTCCACCCACTTGGTAAAATAATCAGTGGCAGTTAGGATCCAAGTATAACCGTTGCCAGAGTTATCCTTAAACTAGCCAATGAAATCAAGACCCCACTGCTGAAAAGCGGCTTGGACAACTACAGGTTTTAGAGGCAAGGCTGCTAACTTCTGTTTCCTTGTGAAAAGTTGACATTGTTGGCAACTTCTGACATGTTTATGAACATCCGAGAACAGAGTGGGCCAATAGTACCCTGCTCTGAGGACTTTATGGGCAGTTGTATTGGCCGCATAATGTCCTCCACAAAATCCAGAATGAAATTCAGCCATGATTTTTTTGGACTCTAGCTCATCAATGCATCTAAGAATTAGACCATCTGGATTCTTCCATCCCAGCCCATCCAAGGTGATACAAAACTTTGCGGCTCTCAACCTCAAATCCCTTCTTTTATGGCCAATTAGATGATCTGGGCAAGTGAGGTTGGTTAGAAAATAGATGATGTCTGCATACCAAGGAACCTGTTCAAGATGTTGAAGCTCATCTGAGCTGACCTGTACTGACTCATTATTCTGACATACCATCCCTAGTGCTTGCTCATTCCCTTCATCCATCATGTGGGCTAAACCCCGACCTTTAACTAACTTGGTCGGTTTGATTTCTAAGTCATATTCCTAGATCTTAGAGACCCATTTACCCCTTATACCAAGACAGTCTTGCTGTGACAAAATATCCTTAACAGCCGCATGAGGCACATACCCTATAACTTTAGAGTATCCAATGTACATTCTGAAATGCTTAAGTGATTTGACTAAGGCATATGCTTGTTTTTCCATGATGGTGTACTTAAGTTCAGAATTTTGTAGGGCTTTACTCATAAAGGCTATAGGTTGCTCATGGCCATCCTTATTCTTCTGCAACAAAACTCCGGCTATGGTGTTTGGCGATGCAAATGAAAAGATCTAGAATTCTTTAGAATAATCGGGACTAATCAACACTGGTGATCTACAAATGGCATCTTTTATTCCATTAAAGGCTTCCTTTCCCTCTTTATTCCATTCAAACTTAGCGTCCTTTTTAAGTAATCTTTGCATGGGTTTCATTAACTCAGCTAAGTTAGGAATAAAACGTCCGATGAAGTTAATTTGCCCATTGAATGACTGCAATGCTTTCTTATTACAAGACAAAGGAACTTTTCTTATAGATTCTAGCCCCTCAAGGTCAATCTTGACCCCATCTTTAGAGATGATATGACCTAGTAACTTGCCTTCGTCAACCCCCAAAACAGATTTAGCGAGGTTTAAGGATATGCCAAATTTTCTACATCTTTCAAAAATTTGTCTAAGGTGGCCAATGTGATCAGTTCTTTCCTTAGAAAAAATTGTGAGATTAGCTCGTTGAAAGCATAATCCATGGATCTTTGGAAGGTTGCACCGGCATTAAGCAATCCAAAAGGCATCCTAAGATATTCAAAACTACCCCAAGGGGTGGTGAAAGTTGTTTTATGTCTATCCTCCTTGTTGACCAACACTTGGTTATATCCTGAAAAACCATCAAGCATTGACATCATTCTGGCACCAGTTACCCTTTGCAACAAAGTTTCCATATTCGGGAGAGGGTAGTTATCCTTCAAGCATGCCCAGTTCAAGTTTCTAAAGTCAATGCAAAGTCTTAGGTTTCCATTCTTCTTTCTTACAACAACTAGATTTGAACACCATGAGGAATGTCTAGTTGGGGCTATGATTCCTGCTGTTAACATCTTCTGAAGCTCTTTTAATAAAATGGGGGCCACCTTGGGATTAATCTGTCTTAACTTCTGGCGAAAAGGTTTGGAAACTTCTTTTAAAGGGATAGTGTGATGGAAAACATCTTCCCGATATGACTTGAGCTCATCATATGAAAAGGCAAAAACATCTCGATATTCCCGAACTAAGCTTATAAGGTCATTTCTTTCCTTCTCACTTGTTCCTTTACCAATCTTTATTAGCTTAGGTTCTGTTTCAGTTCCAATATCGATTTCTATATGGTTTCCAGCTTTCAATATTTCCTTTTCTAGCTTATGCCTATCCTGTCTATCAAAAATGTGCTCCCATTCTACTATGCTCTTTGGTACAACGTTCATAGGATGATCCTCCTCCTCAGTGTAGTCATACTTTTCCTCCTTATAACCTATTTTGCAATCAATGAACTCCTGGACATTATGTATGAATCTAAGGATTTGCCTGTCATCTTTGAATACCTGCCAATGATCTACATTATCTGGGATGGATGGTCTAAAATTGATCTCAAATTTTCCATGGCCTTTGATTAACTCTTTTGTTGGTTGGAGGGTTGAGGCTGCTACTGCTAGTTGATCTGCTTCTTTGTTTTCATCTCTAGGTACTTCTATGATGTTTAGGGCATCAAACAGTTCCATGGTATCCCAACAAGTATTTCTATACTTTTTTAACCTTTCACTCTTGCATGCAAAGATGTTCTTAATTTGAGAAACAACTAAGTCAGAATCTCCTTTTATACTTAGGATTTTTATGCCCATATCTTTAGCTATTTCTAGTCCTTGCAAGAGTGCTTCATACTCAGCAACATTGTTTGAAGCATCAAACTCAAGTCTAAAAGCAAAGTTAAAAGTTTGTTGAGGTGGAGAGGTAATGACAATTCCAGCCCCTTTGCCTGATTTAGAAAATGCACCATCAAAGCTCATTTTCCAAATTCCATTGATTCTGCCATCACTGATTTTCTCTTTAATAGGAGCTAATGTGTTTGCGAAAATGGAATAATTACCAGAACTATCCAACTCGTGAACATATTCATTATCTAACACATTAGGGTCTTCGACATGAAACTTCCTTTCCTTTTCCCTATACAACCTAACATGAGCATCTTCATTAGCTGGGACCATGGCATAGGTCCAATCCATCCAAATGCAACCACCAAGGGAAGCATCCCATTTTCTAGAAAACAACATGCCCCATGTGCTTGGAACATCAATCACCACTACATCCATAGTTAAATTGATATCAGGATAGGATGCTAGCTTAATCGGCAAGTTCATGATTATACCTATGACCTAAGTCAAAAGGTTCAGCGAACCTGAACCATCGGGTTAGAAATTCGCTGAACTTCAAAAAAAAATTGAAGTTTGTTTGTGTTCGGCGAACCTTAGAGCCAAAAAAATTCAGGGTTTTTGTCGTCCTCTTGTTCTCTTTCATGATTTGTCTCAAACTCTACATCCTCTCCCTCTGAGTTCCGCGATCTATCTTGCTGTCTCTAGAATCCACCCTCGGCGAGTTATCCCACGAGCCACGACTGTTCGAATTGCGCCATTGTGCAAACGGGTATTCCAATGAATTGTGCCGAGGTTGCAGACAGGTCCTCCGATAAGTTTTCCAACGAGTATTCCAATTAATTGTGAGAAAAAGTATTCCAATCGAGTGACCAGTGCCGAGGTTGCAGACGGGTCCTCCGATAAGTTTTGGCGGAAGCAATGCAGAGGATTTGTTTGAACTTTGTGCCAATATTCTCGACGGTTATTCCAAATCTATACCATTTACATTTTTAAAAGCTATTGAATGGATATAAAGTTATAATGTATATAATATATATATCAAATGGTTAGGCTATTTTAGACTTTGGTATACAGTAAATGGTAAAAAAAAATTATATATATTATACATTATATTACACAAGTTAGTATATTAAATATTAAATGTTTTAATCTAGGTATAGTAAATAGTAAATATTTTTTATATATAAATGTATTAAATGTTATTTATTATTTATAGAATATAAAAATATATTAGATAGGTTAATTTTATCAAATATTTAAAAATTGAAAATATATATATTGACGAACCTGATGCCGAACCTCATCCGAACTTCATCAGAAAATTCGAACCCGAATCGAACCTAAAGGTCGTCGAACCCGAACTCGAACCCGAACCTTGTGACATAGAATCAATTTCTCTGGAATCCATTGCACAAACATTATGATATGCTCTTGTGATTTGCAAGTTCAATTGTTCCATGACTCTTCTGGTCATGATGTTGGATGCAGCACTCGAGTCAAGCATGCAATTATGAAGTAACATGTTGTTGACAACTAAGGATACATAGAATGGAAGATGATCTTCTTTACCAGGATCCATGCTATGCAATATCACAGGAAGGTCTTCATTTACTTTTTTAGGAACGTCATGGATGACTTCCTTTGGCTTCTCAGGGATGACCTCTTTAGGTTTTTCTTGAATTTTACCCTTAGTTTTATCTAGGACCTTTTCTTTAGGTTTTTCACAAATAGTTTCCCTGGGCTCTTCAACAACATTTTCACTAGGTGCTTCTAGTGCTTTTATCAGTTTATCCTTTTGACTTCGGATCTTAAGGATCTCAGTTACGGAAACAAGCATTTTAGCATTAGCCATCCAGCTAACCACATCAATATTCAAATCTAGGGAAGGAAGATGAGTTACCTTAGGAATATGCAGATCTGATTTGGTAGGGATGGAAGTCTTCCTTCTCTGATAAGTGAAGCCCTTGAACTTCGCCAATTCTTTGATCTCTTCAGGGGTAGGTTTCTCTCCATAAATCTTAGTCACATTATCCTTTTATTGTGCCATTTCCTTAGCTTGTTTCCAAATTTCTCTAGACACAGTATGAGTTTTGCCAACATTGTTGATATATTCTAGTTGATTTGGAGGAGCCACTCATAACTTCATTGATGCAAACATGGTGGAGAGAAGGAAGATACCTACTAAACCATTTGATGGCTTCACAGTTGTCAATCCAGGTCACAACACAATGGAGTGCAAAACATGGGTTCCAAAGCTGCAAATCACCATAGGTAACTATACTTTTTCTGATAGCTTTTATGTGGTTGATGTTGCTGATACTAATGTGGTTTTGGGAGTGCAATGGTTGTATTCTATAGGGGAGCATACAGTGAACTATCAAATTCCTGAAATGAAATTCCAAGATTCGGAAGGAATACTAAGGGTTGTAAGAGGGCAGCACACCTATTTGAATCAGGTAGTTTCCTCCCACAGCATGAAACACAAAAATGGAAAGGTTTTGGGAGACATTCCTCATGGAAGGCCACCTGATAGAGGAGGAACAAGTTTGCAGCATGATAAATTGAGATTGCTTGAGGGCAAGCAATCTTGGGTGGGGAGGACTGTAATGTCCCCATTCAAATAAATTCATAACAGGGAAATTCCATCAATCCTACTAGTTCCCTAGGTTGGATGGAGACATGAGGATTTGCAATAAGGGAGCTAATAAATGGTGTTTGGACATTAGAATGCAATAAATATTTAATAAAGGATCTAAATAAATAAATACAAGAGAAAATCAAAGTGGCAATTGATCATGAAGACACAGGGAGGATGTGGGACCCACACAAAGCTAGATTCCTCATGCCACATGGCATTCTATTCGCACCCATTTGAATCCAAGGTGGACTCTAATGGTCTTGGGTAGTTGAAAGGTCAATATACTTGTCATGACTCATTGCAGGTCGAATTGGAGTGGAAGAGTAACTCCCATGGAAGAGGAAGAAGCATTTTGGAGCTAGTGGGACGCTTGGACTAGATTCCCTAGCTCTATGACAACAATGATGAAGATGCTATGACACCTATGACACAAATCAGACCTAAATGCTGACATCTGGCATAAATGACATGTCAGGGCTAAAAATAGCCTCCAAGAGGGCGCTCAAGGGAGTTAGGGAAGCCAAAGAGACACCTATTCGAATTTGGTGGAAGAGGAAGCTAGAATTGGAGGGACAAGTGGCACACATTGGAATCTCTTCCCAACTTGAGTTGGCATGAATCCCTCGGAAGGAATTCGACCCAAGGAGGACCTTAGAAGTTTATAAAATACAATAACAAAGAAGAAGAATGGCTTTTGATCATTTTCAGAATTTGCATTTGTGAAGAGAACTAGTGGAGTGCTTCTCTACTTGCCTTAGCCAATTTCGAGGGTGAAAGATTCCCATCCTAGTTGGTATGTGGAAAGGCCATTCAAACCTTTCATGGGAGCTTCAATGGAGTCATAAGTTGCAGATGTAAGCTATAGGACAGCTCGTGGTCACTTCTGGTTCAGCTCATTCCTTCAACCATTTCCAGTTTGCTTGGCATATTCAGGATCCTTAAGGGAAGGCGCACTTGGTGAGCTATTGTACTCTTTGGGGGAGCTTCTAATGCCCCATTTATTTTGTAATATGATGTAAATGCTCTGTTCTTCACCTTCATACAGTTTCAGGTCGAGATTCCAAGTGGAAATGTATAAATCTAATCATTAATGAGAAAATGGTGCCTTTTCCCCACTATGTTGATGTTTGCCAATGTTGTGATGATAATTTCAAATGAATAAGTGAACCATTGATGGAATAATGATATATGGACTGTTAATAATGTGTATTACAAGTTTCATGTTCAGTGCCTAAGCTTTTGGAGTCATTTGGTTCAGTTTCATAGCATTTGGAGAAGTTTGCCTATCATTTCCCCTAGGTCGAAACTAGGATTTTATACCTGATTTGAAGAGAGTTGTAACAGACTTAACCTGAATAGTGATGCATATGAGACCTTAATAATGTCCCCTAAACATCCCCTGCTCCTGTCCTGAAATTCGAAAGGATCCAACAGCACTTGGAGAGCCATTTTCAGCATCTACCCAGGGGGGATTTGAACCCCAATATGCTAGTCAAGTTCCCTACATTGGCCAAAATTAAAAGAGGATTTGCATAAATATTTTGAAGGTCTAAAAGCATCCCTGAACCTCATATTTATGTTCTAATATCATCCATACACCTTCTCAGAAGATTTGGGAGCAATTGGAGTAATTTGGAGACCAAGACATCATAACTAGTCAAAGGTTGAACTAGGGAAAAAAATTGAAATTTTTACTATTTTCATAAAAACTCAAAAAAAGGGACATTACACTTTCCTGAAGACTGCATGTTTTTATCAATCTTTTCAGCTATGACCTGGTCTTTCTTTAGATCACCAGGTTCCTTGTCTCTAAGTCGATATCTCATCTCTCCATTGAAAGATTCGATGTAATGTATGAGGATTGAGCCATCAGGAGGATTAATCTCGACATGGAGGTTAGAGATGAGATTGTTGAATCTTTTATTAAACTCTTCCATGGTCTCGTTCTCATTCTTCTTCATGTTGTTAAGGGAGGCTAATAGGTATCTATCCTCTTTCTTATCTCCCCATTTGGTTAAGAAACCCTTTTCAAATTCTTTGAAGGTCTTGTAGCTGTTGGCATCTAAGTCTGAGAACCAGTCAAAAGCGTCTTCTTCTAAATATAGCGCAAACAACTTCATCTGCACATCTTCATATTTAGCATTTAAGCACCATTTATTAAAACATTGTGAAAAAGTTTCAGATGTGCCTTGGCACTTATTGCATTATTCCCCTGAAATGAAGGCAATTTTTCAATTGCCTTCTCAGTTACGACATGGGGGTAACCTACGATTGCAGTAAAATCTAAGGGATTGAAAAAATCACCCATATCTTCTTCTAAATTAGACTCTTGAAATAGATGGTGAAGATCTAAAATTGACTCAAGTCTGATATTTTCGAGGATTCTCCAAGAGTTTTGTTTATTCAATCTTCTCCTATATACCTTTTCAGGTTCAGGGATGAAATTGAATAATCCTTCTGAATTTCTTCTTGTTGAATACCTCGTTGAATTGTTTAAAAGTGGGGTCGCCAGATGGACCAAGTAAATTTTAAAGGTTCACGAGATGCATCAAACAAAGTAAAAACAACAAAAAGAAACAAAGGTCGTGACCCGGGAATAGAAAGGTTTATCCCCGGCAACGGCGCCAAAATGTTGCCGCCTAATACACACCTGGGGGGAACGCGGCAAGAAACCTTCAAGCCGCTCGGTGTGTCCTTGGGGGCAAGTCAGAGTCAAGTGTTGTCACCTGATTACTCGACTCCTCCGTCTAGGATACTCCTAGTGAAGCCAAGGGGGTGGTCCCTATGAAAATAATCTAAGGCTTTAAACTAATAAAACAAGAAAAAAGGTTATTTCTAGGAGTTAATATGATGTATATGGAAAAATATTACAACTAAGCAAGATTTGCAATTAAAATTTAATTAGATAACACAACACATGATGATGATATAGATACATTCACGACATTTATGATTGAAATTTAAAACATTTGTAAAGTAAAGACCAATGCCAAGAATATGATTGCTTGCTGTGTTGTGTCGTGAAAGTATTGCAAAGGCTTATTGTAAATTTTAATTTATTAATGAGTATTATGGGAAGGGCTTATTTTTGGTTTGGCCCAACTTAGACTTACTTCCTTGGAATGGGCGTTGTGACAGTTCTACCAAGTGTCCAACCAAACGAGGATGAATCTTCTTACGGCAGCCTGCTGACTCTGTAGTAAACCTCACGCAACCTCTTGAATCCTTAGAAATGAGACTTAATAGGATTGCCCTATTAAACTAGTCAATCTACACCTTTTTTCTGATTGAGCCAACTGTTTAGACTAAGCTGCAGCGGTCAAGAGCATACTTCGGGTTTCAAGCCTTGGTTGATTTTATTTAAAAATGTGAAGTGAGTTATTTAGACTAAACTAAAGCTCAAGAATCTCTTCTCCACACACCAAAAATGGTGCAGTACTTCGGGAAAGCAAGGGCACAATTTATTAGGTTCATTTGGAACAATTGTGTCATGTTCCTTCCCTAGTGGCCACTTGGTCAAGACTTGGATTCTCCAATCCCTAGGGGTCTAGGAAGAATAATTAATAGAGATGTATTTTTGGGTACAAGGACTATAGTAATTAATAATTTTAATATTCTGAGTTTTAATTATCTTTTATAATTAATGCCTTATCATTATTAATTAATTTTTTGGAAATCAATGATGTTCACATGGCTAGGAGAGCGCATGAGGACAAGGTGGACCTTACCTACTCAAGTGGAAAAGTTAGAAACATCAAGGAGTCAGCTAAAAGCAAGGTGGCAGCATATGAAAATAGAGACTGGAAAAAGCACAAAGCAGGAAAGTCAAAAAGAAGGAAAGTGCAGAAAGCAACCAGTTTGGAAAAGCAGGCAACATTCAGAAAAACTGAGTAGGGCGCACTTGCTAAATCCAGTTGAAAGACACAAAGCAGGCAAGTTTTACAAAGCAGAATGGTTGCTAATTCTCTCAAGGAATGCACCCTCACCTCTCACACGTGTGGATGGCTTGTCAAGGAAGCTACCTAAGTTATAAAAGAAAGCTAAGGCGCACCTCTCACATCATTTGGTTAATTATTTTTTGTCTTGAGAGCTTCTTCTACTCAGTGTTGAGTGATGTGCCTCAACCAATGTTTGGGAGATGAACCCCAATGCCATTATTGTTTCAGTTTGTCCATGATCAGATCCAGAGCCACAGAATGCTGATCCATAGGCCTGCATCAGTCCATTATTGAAGAATCTAAGACATCCGGAGTGAGATCCTCAGTACAGTGCAATTGGAGAGAGTTTTGTGAAGAGAATTACATCTGGAGGAGGTGGTTGAATTCAGTGAATGTGCCTAGAGCAGCTCATGAAGTCCAGTGCGCCCTCCACCTGCATCTATCAGCTCTGATTTCATCCTTCTTGCAGATCCAGTGCAGCACTTCTCTTTCTTCTCCACTTCTCATTCTCATTCTCTCAAGTTTTGTAAGATTTTCTATCATTAGAGAACCCTTGAAGATCTGATGGTTGAAAGTCCTTTGATTTTCTGTTCAAGAGCCTCAATTTCGACTTGCTGCTGTTAATAAATTCATGTCAGAGACCTAACATACTTCAGAAGTTAATTTTGGAATTGTTGATTAGTAAAGATATTTTTCTTATTGATTTCCACATCATAAGCCAAAAAGGAATCTATTTTCTAGCATCGATTTGTAAAGCAAAATACTAGAAATATAATGTCAATTTGATCTCCACTTAGATTGATCTATATCTAGAAAAATGATAAACTACACCACTTGTTGCCCTCTATATTAATTTTCAGAAAAGGAATTGGTTGTTTAATCATAAACATTAGCTTTTCCTTTCTTATTTCAAAATTGCCATGATAGTGAATTGCTTCATAGTGACCCCATATGCCCAATGTACCTGGACACTAGTCTACCTTCCAACTATTAAAAGTACATCTAAACATTTCCTTTTTGGTTCTAAATCTGAAATAATTTAAGGACAAAATTATACATTTCAGATCTGTAATTTTCAGACTTGTTCTCCACTCATGTCTCTTGCAATTTGGCTGTAAATTTACTAAAATAAAATCTTGAAATTGTCTCATACTTTATGAAGCTAAATCAGATTTGATTTCATACTTATATGAAGCTAAATCAGATTTGATCTCAACCGTTGCTCTTTCTTTTAAATCTGTTATAGGGCTGCTGTAATAAATCTATAAAATCTGAAAATTTTACCATAAAATCATCATCATTTGATTTCAGATTTGGACAGCCTTCAAATCATAGAGTAAAGAGAATCCATTTACAGGTTATGACTTTTCTTGTAAAGCTGGAAAACCTGTTAGTTTTTACACCCAACATTTCAGACTTCCACAGTGAGTCCATCATCAGGGGATCACAATGCAAAGATTCTGTTCATAAGGCTGTTCTCCATCCCCTTTTAATCTGGAAATTACATCATAAAACCAGATCCCCGAATAGCCTCTTTAACTACCTCATTTCCTCAACCATTAGAAAGACTATCACCTCTAGGGAAGCCTCCCTTGGATGCAAAGATTGTAAGCCTAAAAGCAGAAGGGAGATCGGGGAGGTGACATTGGCCTCCCTTTTAGTTCCTCTTTTCTCCCACCTAGTGAATTAGGGCTTTACCACAGGGGGCAAGAAAAAGTTGTCACGCAAGGAGAACCTTCTAATTGCACATGTGGCTCCAACCAACTTTTTGACGCTTCATCCAATGTGGAACCAGCCTCCCATATGTGTGAGTAGAACAAGGGATCAAACCATGCATGAGTAACGTCTTTGACAAGGCAATCAATAAAATAATCTTGGAGTAGATCAACATTACCAGACTTGGAATCAGCAAAAAATTGACGAGGCAAAAGAGAGAAGAGTTTGAATCGGATTGGGAAAAAATCGGCAAATACAAAAAGAAAAGATATACACATATTTTAAATTAAATTAAACTTTTTCCATTGATATTCAATAAATCCATGTTTATACAATGCAAAATAGTGATAGATGTCCAAAATTTTAAAGATGAATAGGTATCTCATATACAATATGAGTCCAGACTCCAAACCAAGAGCTGGAAGCACCTTTTTAAAAAAGATAAGAAAATAGTAAATACTAAAGTATGATACTAAATAGCAAAATACCTTAGAAGCAGATTCTCCAACGTCTTCAGCTGCTTGACCCTAAAGGTTCTCCAACCCCTCAAGGTAAAAAATTAAAAAAAAAACCCTAAAAAATTACTAAATAACAAACAGCAATAAAAGAATGTTGCAAATAGCCTATAAGGGTACCTCCAAAGGAAGAAAAGAACCTAAAACAAGCTGTAACGGTCATTGATTGAGTAAAAGCTTGTAATTTTTGAAACCTTAGTTGTCCAGTAGCGTTGGTGGATGGCCTTAAATGGATGCTTTCTTCCTCTTGTAACCCTGTTGGTCACTTTAGTCATTGTCCCTAACTGAGCAGAGGATAGTGTAACTGAAACAGACTGCAAAAATAATGAAAAACCCAAAAAAAAGAGTTTTACAGGCAAACTGGGCTCACGGCGAGTCAAACTTGGCATCTTATTCAAACTCGTGATTCAAACTTGGTCAAACCAATTTAAACTTGGGAAGTTTCAAATCAGATCATCTTATGGCTGATCCAATCCAGAATCATGATTCCTGTTACGCTGGAGTAGATAGGATGCTCATGAGAAATCTGTCATGCTAACCACCTTGACCCAACAAGTAACCAAATTTAAGAGTGCACCCTAGAGAGGTGTACCGAGGAGGTTAGATCTTCCTTCAACAAATAATATTATATGCTCCAAGAAGAATGTGCCCTCTTCAAGTCATGAAATAATATTTTAATGCACTTTGCCTCAACATATGTGACAAATCTTGCAATCATCATCTTCCATGTGTGGAAAGGGTGAAATGAGCTAGGATGCTCGAAGGAAAACCATAAACTATCATGCAGTAAACCCTATCCAGGTGTGAAACCACTGCAAAGAGCTAGGGTGCTCTAGCATTAAGCCTCCATGTGGTCAAATAAAGTCAAACCAAGAACAAATAACCCCCAAATCACCCTTATTAAGTGTGCATAAGGCTAGCGCTCCATCAAGGGGTTTCAAGCATGTCATGAGCAAGTGGTACATGTGTGTATTCCCCTTATATCTCTTAGGGTGCTTGTTATCACACCATAGTAGCAGGGCTACTATTCTTGTACAGCAGATATCTGCACATTCCAGAGCCTACATTATTCCAGAGCATGGCTATATATTTTGGATCACTCATGATCAGAGCAGTGCATTATTCAGATTCATGTATGACCTTGTGTCAAGGCTGAGCCTTGATAGTTCAGATTTGATGACTGATGTGACCACTTATCCCATTACAGTTTCAGTTCAGTGCCTAGAGATGTATTACAGCAGTGTTTCAGAGGATACTTGATGATTATTATGATGATGTTGTATGATCTATGGATATGTTCTCACTGACTGTGGATTATTATCTTGTTGATTTAGTCATGATCATGGCATGTGCTTGGTATATTATTCCTGATGTGGCAAACTATTTAAAATGAACTGTCAATCATAAAATGGACAATTGCTTGCACATTTAGGTCATTTAACAAAACTCACTGGTTTTTCACCTTACATAGATATGGTCTTTCCCGACACCAGTTGTCTGCTAGTGTAGGCTCCATATTCACTTGTCTCCATCCATACATGACCTTCCTGTTTGACTTTAAACCCTGACTTGTCTCATTTGACTTTCTGATACCGAGGACTTCCCCATTTTTCTACCTCTGTGTTTGGACCGCATCCCTGTTTATTCAGTGTCTCGGCTCTGAGTTGGTGACAAAACTTGCCTTTGGTAAGTTGGATTGTAGGCCTAAATCATTCTGGTCGGTTGTCCCGATGTTTGGCATTGGCTCGAACTCCCCCTAGTCACTTGAGATGTTGTTGGCTAAAACTGAAAGCTCATGTTCTACCTATGGAAAATTATAAATTCGCCCATGGAAACAAAAAAGGGCAAGAGCGATGAACTGCTAAAAAAATACTCCTCGAAGAGTATAAGAAAGGTCCAAAAAGCAATGGTTCTTAAAAGCTATATCTAAACAATTGCTGACCTTATGAATATTTGAAAAAACATGCCCTGGATGCAAGCTGCAACTAGTTGTGCTTCTCAGCACATCTGAAATCCGAAGGGTTATGTAGGCCAAAAAGGCCATGGAATAAAATTGAATGATCCTAATGAACCTGGATCAACTTGATGTAGACATGATGCCTAAGTTGAATAAACACTCTGTAAACAACTTATCCATTTGTGAGGCACAGCCATCCCCCGTGTTCTTTTGTCCAGCACAGAGTTTGTAGCTTCCCCCTTCTCCCAGTCCAAAGTATTTTTGAGTTAAGTTAGACAAGTCAAACCCTTGGCCCAACCTTGCTCCTAGCCTTCATCCTTCACTAGCAGTTTGACCATATCCGATGGATGAGTTTGTCATTTGAACTATTATGCAAGCAATTTTTATATAACAGCAGAATATTCTAACCTAATTAATGCCACTGAATGGATGTTATACTTTGAGCTTAGCTGTGAGAATGGTTAGAGAAGCATTGTCTTAGTCTACTGATGTGATTTATCCTTGATTATATGTTCTTGGGATCCGTGATGATGTGGACCATGTATGGATGATCATTGATGATGATTGATGGGCCCACATGTTTGATGATGATATCATATGATGGACATATGATGCAGATGATGTTTGATCCAGTTCAGCAGGTTTATTACTACTCCAGATCAGCAGATTATACATTGTCCATATATGGTGGACCCTACAACTAGCCCATTAGGGCAACCCAGGGTGTATGAGTACACATTCCTAGTGGATTTGGGTCTTCTGGATCCATTGAGACACTTATCTTTCAGTTCCGGGCACTTTTTACAGTGATTGATGCAATTTTACACTTGTTGACTAGATTTGGGGCTGATTTCCCAGCCTGAGCAGCAGGGGCCCCGAGAGGCCAGTTCACCTAGGGCGCTGATGATGGAGGGGGTGGTCCAGCTACTTGTTTTTACCATTTACCCCCCCTTCTGGAGAGCCTGGTGGGCTCAGATGGACAGCGCTAGCACCCTAGGAGGCAATTTTGGCACTTTCACAGTTACCGAGGCAGTTAAAAAATGGGAGAAAGTGGTCACTGAAGAAATCGATTTGGGCAATTGAGGCAAGGTTTTGGCATTTGGTCTTCACAGAGGTCTTCCAGGGTGGCATCACTACCTTCCAGTCAGTTTTCACCATGTGGGTATGCCCAGATTGATCACAGGAGGACATTTACTACTTGACTGTCATGGATTCTGAGGACAGTTTTGATCATTTATATTATATTGGACATATTTTATTATTTTATTGTGCCTTGGGGATGAGCTAGTAAGGATTAATACCTCCTAGCCCCACCATGAGCTTATATTGTCATGTCCTAGTCACCATGAGGTGGATTTTGGTGCTTATGTTTCTCTAGTGGATGACGTCACCCTCTTATTGTACCTTTTAGTGGGGGCGCTATCATTATATGGGTGATCCATGTGATATATTGTTATGATTTATTGTTAGCCATTGATTAGATCTTGAGATCTTTTAATCTTAGCCACTCATGTAAAAAGTGGTTAGGATTGTACTCTCTCCCCATCCTATTTAAGGAGGGAGCCTCTCATTGTAAAAGTCATCTAGAGATTTTTGGCTCTTGGCTCTTGGAATAAAATTTCTATCTTTTGGAGTACATGCTTGGATTGGAGTGGATGTTGGTTGTTTCAATTGTAAATGCTATTGTCCATTGCACTGGAGGATCTATTGTAGCTATCTTGCATATTTGCCATATTTTATTTACATGTTAAGAGGGCGATTTTGGACAAGGGCGAATTGGTGGGGAGGCTTGCCCTTCAATCTTGGAAGAAGTCGCTTTGGTGTAACAGGGTGTAGTTTTGCCTTTGTGTCAACTATTCTATGTTTCTCTCTCTCTCTTGCTTGTATCTACCTTCAATTTGTTAAACTGATTGATGCATTGCTCCTTGGCTTGACAGGTTAGAAGGAATCACATGTGGCTTGGAAAAATCGATTTGGCAAGAGGGCTTCAACAATTCTCCATTTGATCTTTGGCAAAGTAATCCTCGTCTCAACTAGCATTCATCTCTTCATCCAGGTATGTCCCAAAAGGTATGATCTTCTATTTCCTTGAATCTTCCATGGTTTCTAGATCAATAAAACCCTAATCAATTAAAACCCTTGTTTTGGTATTTCTTAGATCTACTTAGATCTAGCCTTGCTTTTGAAAAGATATTGAAAACCCACCTCTATAGCATCCACCCCTAGTTGGATCTACAGTTTGGTGGTGATTGGCTAAAAATTGACCCATTTTTCAAGGCAAAAAAGCCCTCCTTGACCCAAATCACACTTCCTAGAGAAAGGCTTGTTTGGTTAGATCTAGCACATGGGTAGGTGAGATCTCACTTGATTTGCATTCTAGACACTTGATAACCTACCCCCAGATCCTTACTTTGGTGAAATCTACCTTGTGGACATCTCTCCATGTTTTAAGGGGTTAAAACCCCCTTTTGATTTTATTGGCACCTTAAAACTCAGATCTACTAAGATCTAGCCCTTGGATTGACTTGATCTTTTGAACATACATAGATCGGGGTACTAGCATCTTGGATCTACAGTTTGGTGGCCATTGGATTTGATTTGGTACACCAAACCCACTTTTTGGCCTTCCTTGAGCAAGTTGCACCCCCTTGAAAATTTGCGTTTGTCCACTTCCAGGAGGTGGGTGTTTGAGATTTTCGTGGATTTGGAATGCCCATACCTTGAAACCTAGGTCTAGACTGTCTTTTCGTCACAATCCGCCTTGGGGGTAGCATTCCTTGTTTCAAGGGATTGTGGTCCACTAGGGTTATTACTTGAAAAACCTAGATCTAGTAAGCTCCAACCATTAGATCCCATTTAACCCACTTGACTTGGCTTCTAGGTGTCCCGATCTACTCTTTGACACACTTTTTGACACCATTAGCCCGTCAAACAGGGCACTAGTCCACCACTAAGCAAGTCGCACTCCTTGGAATTGGTGTCAAAACCCTAGATCTAGTATGTGGGTAGTCCTAGAATCAACCTAGATTCATAGATCTAGCCTTTATCCAACCTATAGTATCAACTTCACATCTAACTTCACCTTGTGGGCCCACCTAGAACCATTTCACACTTCCCAAGAAACAAGACCCACTTGTGTAAACACATGGTACTATACCTAGTTATCATACCCCATCATGTGGCCTAAACCATACATAGGTTGAAACACTAACAATCTCTTACACCATCTTCAACCACAACTTAACTCTTAGGTCCACTTAGCCTTGCATTGGTTTCCGTAACTCATCATTTACCTATCCTTAGAAACCTTTGTCAACTACAAGTTGTGTGATAACAGTGCTCAAGCTAGAGGCCTCCAACCATATGAAATGCATAATTATCATGCTGGAACTTTGCAAAAGAGTCAAAATGCTAAAGTATTCCTCCTTAATGAAGATTTAGAAACCATAGCAACAGTCCTTTTAATTTATCATCACATCTAGGATTAAATTATTAACACTCTAAAACTTAGGGAGACCCTAAGTTGATGGGTTCCCAATGTCCCATTCCATTAAATACACTAAGTGTTAATTAATTGACTCAATTGCTAAGCCACAAACCATCCTTGTCATGAAGGGAAGAGCACTAAATCATCAAGATACCACCTGCTAGGAGCATGCCATCTTATCCATCAAAATGCCATGAGGATACCTCATCCAACATCTACCAGCAGCAACAACAGCATCAAATCAAAAGAGAGCAACGTCTCTGAGCCAAAGCTCAGATGTACCCCATTCCATCAAATGAATCACCCTACAAGATCGATCTTTGTGATCAAAATCACGAGTGTAACCCTCAAACAAGATGAGGGGTAACAAGGTGTAACAGGCAGTATCAGCTATTCTGGAAGGATTGCATGGCTCATCACAACAATTTGAGCATTACCTAAGCCAAAGTATGGAGCACTTCTCTATTGGACTTCAATCTCAGTCTTGAATTCTGGCAGCTGATACCAGGGCCCATAACCAACAGCAGTCAACAGATTTTGAATGGGTGAACCAAATGGGAAATAAAATTCAGGCCTCCTAGTGGTAGATTCTCGCCATTTATTAACTTATGCATTATGTCATGAAATGATTCAAACTGAAATTTACAGATAAGTACTAAAAGCAAATATTATGTTGTTGACCTCCCTGAACGATCAAATCAATCAAAATAAAAGTGCATGTATCTGTTGAAACTTTATGAGAAATGATACTGGAGGAAGGCTCCTGTACAATCCTGAATCCATTGACAAAATCATCTATTTAGCGTATCTTTAAAGATAAATCCTTAACCTCATCTAGAGCTTTCTGATAACACTCTTCAGCTTTCTTGAACTTCTCATTCACCTTCCCCATGTCAGAGAAAAGAAAGCTCTGAGATGTAAGAGCATTTCCCAAACACCATAAACCATAATGTTTTTTTGGATTAATTTTTAGAGCTTCCTCAAACTTGGACACAGCATCTACAAACAAACAAACCAAAAATAAAATCAGGAATGATACAGGTTACAACTCTCAATTAAATTACATCACAACTAACTATGCAGACTACATATAAAATTGTTCTGGAATATTTCACCCTATAAAACTACCAGCAATTGTCAAGATAGAAAACTTTTCTTTCATCTTCACAAAATGTATCAAATCTTAACTTCAAAAGTTCAAAGAATAAGACAAAATATTGCAGTAGATTCAGATTAAACATAGCATATAAAGATAGCCAACAATGCAACAGTGTGTATAAGAACTGCTATACCTTCCTGAATGCATGTTTCATATGGCATAATCCATTCAAAAATGAAAACTGCCTACAGCAAGCATAAACGTTTACAGGTGTGATGCCATAAGGGTAGGACTCGCATTCTCTCAATGGGCATTTGGTGGTTGCCAGATCTTTCCTCCTAGGATGAATCCACCCAACACTCCTATCAAGAGTTCCTAAGGGTGTTTGGAGGCGATTTGGAAAATTCCTCAGCCACCATGATGAACACTAAATATATTTTAGTGCAATTCTATTTTTATCAATAACTACTTTTAGTGGTCCAGCAGAGACTGTAATGTCCTCTTCTACCTAAGCAACAGGAGCCAACCCACTAACCCATTTAATTCCAATAGGTTCGAGCAGGTACTTAAAGAAAGGGAATTAACTAATGACTGATACCATATAGGATAAAAGCAGATGTTGAGCAGGATATTAAGTCATTTGGGGATGAAAGAAGACCACCTAATCAGGAATCAAGCGACATGCATGACATGCAAGCTATAAAACAAGTTGCATGCGGCATGCGTCATTTAAGTTGCATGCATGCAAAAAGTGAGTTGCATGCGAAAAAAAGAGAATAGAAGAAGGCAAATTGACCTTTTAGGTATCCATTGTTATGATTATTCATTGAGAATTGGTTTGAGAGCTCTAAGAGCAAACTAGGGTTGAGGGAGCAATTCCTTAGCCATCAAAGTGGATTCGGTAGCGAAATCTATCTACCCTAGTCACTCCAAGGATAGAACATCCGGATCTGTCACCCGTGCATTATTGTTAAAGATTTATTGAGTTGTAGGGCAGAATCTGAGGTTATTGTGAGCTGGGCGCATCCTCCATGGAGTTTAGTAGTGAGGGTGCAATCTCCTTGGACATCTGAGCATAAGGGTGCATCCATCAAAGGTATCATTGCTGTTTGAGAAAGGGCGACTCCTTCCAATATTGCGGCAGCGATTTACACCAGATGCTGCGTGGGATTACCTTGGCCTTGTGGGCCCTACTTGATATAGAAGGCAGCATAATCGTGATTTAGGGAAGGCTTGCTCATAACTCAGAGGGAGGTCGAGTTATTGTGAGGGATGCATCAGTCATGGTGAGGGCAGAGAATTACTAATTGATGGCTGCGTGCCAGCGTGGCATTAGTGAAGTCATGGTCTTATTGGGTAGCACCATTCTTATACCAGAAACTAAGATTCAAGCACAAACAGCAGGGATCCATTACCTTAGCAGCGAGCTCCTATTATGAACAGTGTCTCCACATGTTAGCAGCGATCCACAGCTTTAAGGACTTGATCCAATATTGAGGAGAGTGCATCTCAATCTGGAAGTTGCATCCTATTTGAGGAAGCCACGATCCCACACAAAGAGGGCGTCCTTTCCATCTGGGGAGCTGCATGCATTCAAGGAAGGCATGATCCAGTCATTGGATTTATATTCTATTCATTCTGATCATTCTCACCTTGTTGGACGTGGGTTGACAACTGGGCATCTTCTCTACACATTCTAAGGCGTCATCATAGCTGCTACAGCCATTTACAATTCGCTTTCATAACTGTTTAAGATTCCAAGGGTTAAAACAACTGTGGCTGCCATCTTCTATTCTTTCATAGCACTATTCAAGGGGCTGCATGCTTCAAATCTGAGCGTGATATAGCAAGCTGGGCGTGTGTCCATTGTTTGGGTGTTTACCTCATGCAATGTTCTGTCCCAAACTTTCAACAATATTCCAATTATTTACAGCAGCTGTCACTGCCCTCAACAGTCCACTTTCAAATATACTTAAGGTCAGTTTTATTATTCTTATGATACATAATAGTCATTGAATATTTGGGGAGCAATTATTATTCTCAATCTGATCGTTATTGGGTTCATGTGTGGTGTTAATTGATTGGAGGAAAGCAAATAACATTAAACAATACTTAGTCCCTCAAAATATTGCCTACAAACCAACAAGTTACCAATCTAGTCAGACAGACTAAAGCAGCAGTTAAGCAATTTGAGATCAGATTTAAGTTGGAATATTACAGTGGTATCAGAGCATGTTGCTCGCCAGCTGTGGGGGCATGCAATCATAGACATTTAAATGCATTTGGAAGATTTGCAAAATATCACTTATAGAAGACAGAGATTCAGGAATAAATACAGGACCGAGGAAGAGGACTTAGATCTAGAAGATAGAGTTCTGGATGGGGCAGATTCAGAGACTCGGTCGGAGAAAGACAAAGGCAAGAGAACCATGGAGAATGATGACAAAATAGCCTTCCATAGCCTCATTAATGCTCTAAAGGATTTGAAAACAGGTCAAAAGGAGATGTTAAATGCAATCAACAGGCTAGCAGAAAAATCAGGGCACAACCCAAACATCCCACAGATTCCTTATAGTGACAGAGTATCCACTATCGGCAGTGGAAGCCATGCACATACCACCATGCAGAGTCATCCGTACATATATAATAGGTCCTCCAAGCCCACCATGCCGCAATTTTTGGACAGTCAAACTGCAGGACCAATAATGCAGGTAGAGCTAGCGAAGCCGTTGGGGCATATCTACAGCAGTACAAAGCACTAGGAGATGACTTCCACTCAGCCATGTCCTTTACAGACTTTTGCCATTCGAAGAGCAAGAATAGGCTGAGAGGATACAACAGAGCCTTTAACCAGAACTTTGAATTACAGTGCACAGTGGGAAAGCTGACCATTCCCACTTTTGATGGGACGCGTAGTTTCCCAGCGAGGATTTGGGTGCAGAAGTTGGATACCTACTTCCAACTTAACCCAATGATGGAGGTAGATGCAATAAAGTTGGCTACATTACACTTGGATGGGGAAGCCCATGAGTGGTGGTACCACGGGCTGGTGACGTTGGGTCACAACACTATTACCTCATACACAGAATTCAGACAAAGGCTCGTTGAGCGCTTTGACAAGAGGGACCCCGAGATTCATTTCAGAGAGCTAGCCCAGCTCAAACAGATAGGTAGTCCAGAGGACTTCATATCAGAGTTTCAAAGAGTTGTTGTCATGGTGACTAATATATCAGAGAGTCGACTTGTCATGTTGTTCACCGAGGCTCTGGCAGAACCACTACGTGGATGGGTTAAAGCTTATAAGCCCACCACTCTATAAGATGCTATCAGCAAGACCAGGGACTTGCAAGACTCAGTTCCGGAAAACAAGTTTATTCCCAAGCCAACTTTCCCAAACAAAGACAAGGATAAAAAACCTTTCCAGAGAGAGTGGCCCAAGAAGGATTGGATGGATGATGACACCAGGAAATAATTGAGGAGAAAGAAGTTGTGTTTTAGTTGTTAGGAACCATGGGTACCAGGTCACAAGTGTTCAGGGAAGGGGAAGGCTCACTACATTGAGGTGTATTCAGATAGTGGGGATGATGAGGAGGATCAAGAGAAGATACAGTGGGAGGCACTCCATACAACAGAGGAGGAACAGTTTCAAGATGATGTTAAGTGTGGTGTCATAGCCACTTTATCAGGAGTTCCCAGATTCCATACTCCTAGAGTGAGAGGTGTCATACAAAGTAACATGGTTGGAGTTTAGATTGATGGTGGGGCAACCCACAATTTTATTGATGTCGTTTGGGTGACAAGACGGGGCATTCCCACCAAGGAGTTTGAGGGATTTACAATGGCAGTGGTCGGTAACCATAGTATGAATTGCACCTGATGGATCCCCAATTTGAAAGTAGCCCTAGGGAACTATACTTTGATAGATTCCTTTAATGTGGTTGATGTTCCGGATACAAATGTGGTTTTGGGGGTTCAATGGCTTTACTCCATTGGAAAATACTCTACAAACTACCAAACCATGGAGATGGAGTTTCAGAGACCCGATAGGTAGAGGGTTGTCTTGAGAGGTATGCATACTTACCCACCCCCGGCAATGTCAGCACAGAGGATGGAGGCAGTACTACGGCACAGAGACATAGAGTGGGCAGCAAAGTGCATGGTCACCTTTAGGAAGCCTCCAAATAGCACAACACAACATCCTCTAGACATACAAGCACTTCTGCAGAAGCATGAGAAGGTATTCAAAGACCTTCATCCAGGTAGACCTCCCGATCGTGGATTTGAGCACATTATTGAGTTGGAGGGGACACAGGAAGTCATCACTACCCCTTACCGACATCCTAAGAAATTTAAGGATGAAATAGAAAAGACCATCGAAGAATTACTCAAGTTGGGGTCCATACGCCCAACTCTAGTCCATTTGCATCTTCTGTAGTACTGGTTAAAAAGAAGGATGGGACCCTACGCATGCGCATAGTGTTAGAGTTTATGGTATCTCGGGATGTCCTCCATGGTTCAGATGCCTTGCATGGAGGTAAATCAGCTATATAGGCATCAGTGTGGAGTAGAGGGTGAGATACACTCTACTCAGTGGCATGAGTCCAGTGGTGACTGCATGCAGACCTTCCGGGGTGTTTTGCCCTTTGCATGCATGAGATTTGCATGACCTGTCAGTGATTAAAAGATGCATGCAAAAGTGACTTTTTGCATGCACCGATATTAGGTTTTTGGTAAACCTAATTGATCGGTGAGATTATTTATAGAGGCAGGGGGTCCCCGGATGAGGTTGCTCAGTTGACTTATCAGAGAGTGATAGATCAGGAGAGAGGAGGGAGCATTAGTGCATGCAGGGCGAATTTTTGAGAGAGAGAGGAGCTTTTGCAGGAGGGAGAGTGGTCAGATCTGAGCTGGATCAGAGACCACTTGCTCCAGAGGCACTTGGCACCCAGATATGTGGACTGAGATAGTTCACTTGAGTGGATTCTGCAGAGATTGTGGAGGACGACTTCCAGAGAGGGAGAGGGGCGCATTACCTGAGGAGAGAGGAGCCCATTCAGAGTCTGATCTGCAGATTGAGTGTCTGAGACTTTCAGAGTAGCCTTGCCTCAGTGTTTGAGGAAGGTCTGTGACGATCAAAGCTCAGATCTGTTGAGATCTGATCCAGTACGAGCGTTTGACATCCAGAGGGGAGGGAGCACTTTTCCATGTAGAGGAAGGGCGCATTCATCAGTTGAGCAGTTGGCCTTCTTCTAGAGCAAAGCAGATCAGAGAAGAGGGTTGAGAGAGGAAGTACAGTCAGAGCTACCTGCAGACTAACTTAGATCCAGATTGGCAGCTAGGGCATATTTCCTTAGTGCATGCATCAGCTGATGCATGCAGATCTAGGGTATTGACCCGTTCAGGATTGAGTGTTACATCTGAGGTAACATTGTTGTATTTACTTCTTTCATATTTGCTCTAGACTCGAGATAGAAGAAAGCCCCACAGGATTGCTGGTTTTCCCCGTTTGGGGTTTCCAGGGTATATGCAGTGTTATGTGTGATTGATTTGAGCATTTCATTGTTTATGTTGTAAAGAGATCTCTAGTTGTTGAGTCTTATTTCATTATAGCATTATTGATATACAGAGACTCAAACCGCTTGAGATCTCAGGGCTATCCAGAGGGAGTAGTGATCTCTGGATTAAAATTTACATGGTATCAGAGCCCTCGTAAGGGTCAGAGAGATCAATCACACTGAGATCAGTGAAGATAGAGACCAAATCTACCAGATCTGAAGAGCGGAGCTCAGATCTGTGGTTGTAGAGGTCAGATCTATCAGATCTGTGAGTTTGGAGGATAGATCTATCAGATCTATGATCAGGAGAGATTCTTGTATCATTGTGGGTTCTAGTCTTTCAATTCAGAGAGTATGGCCACTAGCTTGAGAGTGGAGGACCGGTTGGATGGGGCCTCCAACTACAGTGCATGGAGGGCACGGATTGTACTCTTGTTGAAAGAGTACGAACTGTGGGATGTTGTGAACAATACAGCCACAAATCCAGTCACAGTTCCATCAGATGCTACTGCCAAAGCATTATATGATAAAAAGAATGTAAAGGCTCAGAGGATCCTACTTGATGCTATCAAGGATCATGTCATTCCACAAACTCAGCCAAAGACAATGTATATGAGATGTGGGATGTATTGACCAATTTGTACCAGAGTTCTAATGCCAACAGGAAGATGGTTCTCAGAGAGAGACTGAGAAGCATCAAGATGGGCAAGGATGAGAACATGTCCACATACCTCACCAAGATCACTCAGGTGAGGGATGAGTTGGGAGCTGTGGGTGAAAAGGTTGAGGATAGCGAGTTGGTAAGACAAGCCTTGAATGGCGTGATTGTGCCATGGGC
This sequence comes from Larix kaempferi, assembly GCA_027924585.1. Taxonomy (NCBI): domain Eukaryota; kingdom Viridiplantae; phylum Streptophyta; class Pinopsida; order Pinales; family Pinaceae; genus Larix; species Larix kaempferi. The sequence continues at coordinate 25,760,830 of BSBM01001530.1, read as the reverse complement.
AGTATTTGTCCAGTCCATTATTGCTAGAGAGAACCTTCCTAAGTGGGATCGTCTGTGGGATGACTTCACCCAAGAGGAGATACGGAGACGTTATATTCAAGGATTAGCTTCTGCCATTCCAGAGGAGGAGGATATGGCACTTGCAGAAAAAGAAAAATAGAAGAAGGATCTGAGCAACATCAAGTGTTTTGCCTGCAATGATTATGGACACTATGCGGGACAATGTCCGCATAAGAAGAAAGGTAAGCAGGCAAAGGATGAGTTTACCTCTCGGTTTGAGAGGGAGTTCTCATTAGCCTCATATCAATCAAGGCATGACAGCAGTCAACCGGAGATTCAGGTTGATCAGAGATGGAGGGTTGACTGCATGCAGAGCAGTCACATGACAGGGATGAGAGATGCATTCCTCATCCTAGAGTACACACCTATGCAGATGATTCGGGATGTGCAGGGGACTAATCACTTGGTCAAAGGAGTAGGTAGAGTTCGGCTTCTACTTGACCTTGGAGAGCTCCTGGAGGTATCAAGAGCGCTATTCATTCTAGGACTGAGAGGGAGTATTCTCTCAGTGGCAGCTTTGGGAGTTGTTGGTTACTTAGTAGTGTTCCAGGGGGATTTGATTTTCACCTATCTTAGAGGAGTTGATCCACTCTTGATGGGTCACAGGATTGACGGTGAATACTTGATTCGGGGACAACCCACTTCTGGCACATCAGGTTGGTTGAGTGCATCCTCTTCAGAGTCAGAGGGGGATAGAGAGCGAGATGCTCACAACAGAGATGATGCTAGGAGGAGTGAGTCCAGTCAGCAGATGGGTGAGCGAGATGCTCACCATGATGATGATGAGACACAGGGGATTGAGCCCTTGGATTCAGATCAGATGGATGAACATGATGCTCATACAGGCACCAGTTGAATACTGAGTTGGTACGAGATGGTAGAGATGGACTTAGCTCAGGGGAGAGCTGAGTCAGCTCAGAGACAGAGGGAGCCCACTTACAAACCAATGGATCCACTTGACAGCAGTCTTCGGGACTGGTTACAGCAGAGATTCAGCCATTGATTATTATTGTTATATCTTTTGATCTCCACCACTCATTCAAAAAGTTGTTAAGGTTTTGGTCTCTCTCATTCCTATTTAAGGAAGAGACCCCCCTCATTGTAAAGGGGACTTTTGGCTCTTGGCTTTTGGAATACAAAGAAATATCTTGGAGAATTCTTGTGATCTTGGGTTGAATGCTTGGCTATGGTGATTGAAACTACTTTTCCATTGCACTGAAGGATCTTGGTAGCTATCTTGCATATTTTGTTCTACTATTTCGATTTGCAGGTGAAGGAGGCGATTTGGAGAGGGGTGCATTGGTTGGGGAGGCTCACCCTGCTACCTTCTGTCAGATCTTGGTTTACACAGGGAGTAATTTTGTCTTTGTACCAATTATTCTCTATCTTTTACTTCTAGCTTGCATCTATCTCCATCTTTGTTTGCTAACTGAATTTTTTTCCTTGGTTTTGCAGAGAGAGGAAGACGCACTAGTGTATCTGGGCAAATTCTTGGAGCAAGAGAAAAGACCAAGCCTTCATTTGATCTTTGCGGGAGTAATCCTCATCATACCGGCATTCATTCTCATCATCTAGGTACACTCACAAGGTACATATTTGGTTCCTTTAACTTACCCATCTATCATTTACTTCAAAACCTTAACTCCGGAAATTTCTAAAAATTCTCTAGGGTTAGTTACCTGGTTTACTGGAAAACCATTTATGGGTTTTCATTCTTAGGCCTAGCCCCAAGTGGGTTCTCAACGGCGTCTAGCTCTAAGGACTCCATCTACCCGATCCCCTAGGCATTGATCTCTCCATGCTTACGCCCTCCTTGGTCTGTTGGTCTTCTGAGTGGTTAATCCATCTTTTCTGAGCTTGTGTGCTGTGATACTGTCAGATCTAATATCAAGCTGTGCTAGGAAGCCTTAAACTTGTCAAATCTACTCCTTGGGACCATTTTTCCATCTTTTAAGTACACATTTCCAAAGGCAATTGATTTTGATTATTTACTCTAGCACCTACATCCTAGATTCACTTTTAATCTCGAGTTACTGTAATTGAACTAATTAACTTTCATATCTCATCTTCCCTAAGCCTCTACAGTAGCTTCCTTAAATCTAGGGTTCATCACTTTTCATCATTGAATATCTTGATCTGGTGTTTGATTTGGATCTCTCTTTGAGAGTAGATCAAGGTCTCCCCCTTTGTTATTCGGGGCCTGGATAGCAAGAAGCAAAGAATGCCTCGATTGGCGTGACAACCAATCCATCTTGGGAATCGAGGCCCTCTTGGGTCACCTCTTTAGTTGCCTAGCACCTCTACCGTCCTGGATAGGATCACCTTTAGGGGCAACTACAAGTTGTGTGATAACAGAGTCCAAAAAACTTCAGAACTTCATGCTACAACAAATAACTACATATCATCAAACCATTGCCTATATTATGATCTTATTCGTCAATAGCACCCTGTTCCCCCCACTTCTAGGCTCTAGCCCTTGCCTCTATCTCGAATCTCAAAGTTGATCATCCAAGGACATTAGTTGACACACTACAATTTTGATGAAACCTCCTAATCCAAGCATTAAAAAAGGTAGAAAAAGCTTCGGGTGCCTAATAAGTAATTTTGCTTGAGCGAAGGGTACAGGTCATGACAAAGGAGTTAAACAATCAACACCACCAACATCGAGGTACATAGAGGGGTTGATGTGCTTGATTAAATGCCAATCCCCTACCATCATACATGATAGAATCCAGTAGAAACGTTTCAATCCTAAAAACCCTTAATATTGTTGAGTCTGTTGAATTTTGAATGGGATCTAAAATTCTACTTTTTGCATATGAAGACCGATGAAGTTGGAACCACTCTCAAACATCCTGAAACAATTAATGGTAATGTTAAAAATTCAAGTAAAAGGATAGAAAATGAAAGATAAGGAGAATGCCACTTTTACTTTAAGAATTTAACATTACCATCTATGACGAATTTGGTGAGTCTCTGGCGAGTTTAGTGAGTCTCTGGCGAGTTTGGTCGAGTCTGGCGAGTGGCGAGTTTGCTAGCCAACTCTTTGCCCAGTACTCGTTTCACAACAGACTCGTGTAGACTCGCCAGACTCGGCGAGTCTTTGGGGAGTCTGATAACACCGGTTAAATGTTAAAACTCCTACCTCTCTCCCAGCGTTGTTTATGCTTCATTGTTTTGACTCCGTGCAGCACTGATCTTTGCTAAGAGGTTTCTTGGTAAAGATGTTTTCGTGTTGTTTAAGCAATTGCAGATATCATTCACCGAAATCTAGGGACCCCCCCTGGTCTTAGCAGTTGACCTAAAGTGGCTGTGGTGACATTGGACACTAGCTTCTCCCGTGCTTTCCATTCGTTGCATCAGGATCCATGACCTTGATCAAGGGTGTTATTTTGAGCAGTAACATGTTGGTTGATGTGGGCCAAAGTCCTGTTGAACGAGTGCTCTACTCCGAGATTGGCTACGATGAGGAAACAAATGGGTGAAGTTGGGACCACTCAGATCCATCTAATGTGATCTCAAACGAATCAATTGGTCGAGTCGTTGACTTGTCACAGAAATTCAGAATGTGATACCAACTGGTTGACTCGTCACGAAAACTCAAAACATGATACCAATTGATCGACTAGTCGACGCGGAGAGTACAAACAGTGTAAGGCAAGAGACCAGTGTGAGGAATAAATGCATTAAGGGATCGAAACGCATGTAGAGGAGAGCACACAGAGTTGGTGGAATGGTCGCATGAAGAGATGGAGCATGTGAAGGAGAGGGAAAGTGGGAATATGAAATTGGGGTTTGTAGGAGACTGCGTGAGATAGATAGATAAGATAATTTTATTAATGTCCAACAATTGTTGATGTAATTGTAACTTCGGAAGATATTCACTCGTATTTTATATTGTTATTATTATTGTATTTTATTTGTACCTCCGACGGAGATGTTTATTCCTCCCGTCAGAGATGTCATTATTACATTTGGTCATGTAAAGTCATTGACGTAAATCCTCCATTGTAAGTCGGGGCAATAGATCCCCTAGAGTCAGTTGTATTAGGGTTAGTGAGTCCCCTAGAGAAGTCGGCCCAGCTAGGTTTAGTTGGGGCCGACCTAGCAAGTGAAAAAGGTAAAGTGAAAATAAAGTATAAATAGAGAGCAATGCTCTCTCATTTGAACACACACTCACTCACTCAAGTTCGCATAAGTGAGAGAGAGAGGACAATTTCGCATAGGAGAAAGAGAGAGGAGCTACAGAAGACCATCTTTGTTTTGGGGTTTTACTTTTGTGATATTGTATTGGTGACGATTCTATCTCTGAGGAAGTTGTGGGGTTTTCTCCTTTATGGTTTCCCCGAGGAAAATCTTTGTGTCTCTTGTGTTATGATGTGCATGTTATTCTTTCATTTAAGATCCTAGATAATATTGATTAAAAGTAGAAAAACTAACATGGTATCAGAGCTAACCCGAAAAGAAGACATTGTGCAGCTGCGGGAAGCTAGGGCTTCTAAGTTTGGGGTCTTCTCTCCACAGATCATCAAGAAAAGAAGGCTAGGCTAACTTGCCCTAGGAGGGCACATCTTTCTGTCGAAGCAAAATTTGATTATGAGAATTTTCATTTTTTGGCATGTCACTACTACCGGAGGAAAACTAGGGCATCAACATTTTTGGGTTTCTGTTCTCAGATATGGAGAAGTGAGTACATTGGGAAACTCGCCTTGAGGAGGCGCATCTATCTGTCTAATCAAAAGTTCCAAATTCCAAGTTTGGAAAATTGGGGTTTCTCTAACAAACCCCAGGCCAACCAGCTCCAGAACCAGTTTGGGCATCTAAAAGTGGTAAGACCTAAAAGCTTTTCTATTTCCATTTGAAGTTCTCATTAAAGATGTCTCACCACACCAAGCTTGAGGATAAGCTTGAAGGAGCCGATAACTTCCGAGCATGGAAATATAGGATTGCCCTTGTCCTTGAAGAAAATGAATTGGACAAGTATGTCAATGAAGAGGTTCCAGCACCAGAGGGAGATAAGGCTAAAGCCTTACATAAGAGGAACTTGGTTAAGGCCAAGAGAATCATTGCAGATTCTATTAAGGATCATCTCATCCCACATGTGTCATCTTTGAAGACACTGTTATCGCACCATAGTAGCTGGGCTACTATTCTTGCTGAGCATATATCTGCACTTTTCAAAGCTTTGATTTTACAGAGATCAGCTATGATCAGCATACTCATTTGAGATCACTTATGGATCAGAGCAATATATGTATCAAATATTGAGTAGACCTTGTTCCAAGGCTGAGCCTTGAGAGCTTAGATTTGATGACCGATGTGACCCTTTGTTCCATAGAGTTCCAGTTCAGTGCCTAGTTGTATTATTGCAACAGTGTTTCAGTTGTTCATGGATGATTATTATGATATGATGTGACCTGTGGACTTGTGATTATTAATACTGGATTATTATCTTGTTGTTTTAGTAATCTTCATAGCATTGACTTGGTACATTATTCATGATGTGGCAGTACTATTTAAATAATGAAATGAAATATCTTGGATGATGTTATATATAAAATTGGATGTATTACTTGCACACTAAGGTTTTTTGACATTACCCATTAGTTTCATTACCCTCATATGAGCATAAACATGGTCTCTCTTGACATCTTTGTCTGATGGCTTAGGCACCACTTTCACTTGACTCCATCCATCCATGACCTTCCTTATTTGGCTTTCACCCTGACTTGCCTTCTTGACTTTTTTGATGTGGAGGACTTCCCCATTTCTACCTCTATGTTGGACCGCATCCATGTTTGTTTTGTGTCTTGGCTCTGAGTTGGTAACAGAACTTGCCTTTGGTAAGTTGGATTGTATGCCTAAATCATTCTGGTCGATTGTCTCGATGTTTGGCACTGTGCAAAACTCCCTCTAGTCACTTGAGTTGTTGTTGGCTAAAACTGAAAGCACATGTACTACTTGTATTGGAAATGTATTATGAAATCCTTGTGAACTTAAAATTCTAGAATGTGTTTCTCAACACACGTGAATAAAAGTTATAGCAATGAACTGCTAAAATACCCTGTGAAGGATATAAAAAGGTCCAAAAAGCAATGGTTAAATAAATGCTATATCTAAATATTGTTGACCTCATGATTATAAATATGCCCCAGATGCAAGCTGCGATTAGTTGTGCTTCTTAGCACATATGAAATCCCAGAGGGGTCATATAGCCCAGAAGGCCATGGAAATGAAATGAATGATCCTAATGAACCTGGATCAACTTGATGTAGACGTGATGCCTAAGTTGAATAAGCACTCTCTAAACAACTTATCCATTTGTGAGGCACAGCCCTTCCCTTTGTTATTTTGTCCAGCACAGAGTGTAGCTTCCCCTTTCCCCGTCCAAAATGTCACTTAGTTGAGTTTGGTCAAGTCATCCCCTTTGCTTAGCCTTGTCTTTAGCCTTCATCCTTTGCTAGCAGTTAGGCCATGTCCATTGAGTGAGTATGTCTTTAAATCTTTTGATGCAAGTAAATTATAAATAACATTGATATATATATACGTATTAACTGCCACTGAATGATGTTTGTACTTTAAGCTGTGAATGTGATTAAAGGAACATGTCTTAGTCTGTTGCTATAATCTAGTCTTTGGTTGTATTTTGACCTAGCCAAACATAGTTTTACCATGGTCATTCTTGGGATCCGTGATGAGATAGACCACTTGTGCTTATGGGATCCGTGAGGATGTTTTGGCTTGGAGCAACTAGATCTCACTCTCGAATATACACATAAGGGAATGCTATCAATTTGCAAAGTGGCCACAAGCATTTGAGGTATGTTCTACAAGATATGTACCTAGATCCATTCATTCTTCTTCATTGGTCACAAAACCCTTAAAATCAAAACCCTCATTTTCACTTTTTTCTAGATCTACTTGGATCTAGCTTGGCTTTGGGTATGAAATTAAGAACCCACCTCTATAGCATCCACAGCAATTCGGATCTAGAGTTTGGTGGTGATTGGCCTCTATTTGACCATTTCCCAAGGCACCTAGCCCTCCTTGAGGCAATTCGCATTCCTTGAGGAGAGCTAGTTTGGCTAGTTCTATGATGTGGGTAGGTGAGATCCCACTTGATTTGGATAGATCCATCTTGATAACCTACCCCTAGTGCTTCACCTTGTTGATTTTCACCTTGTGGGCCCCATTCCTCATTTTGAGGGTTGAGCACCACTTAGGTCGCTTGGTGATGCATTTTCAATCTTAGATCTATGGAGATCTAGCTCATATTGGGGCATGCCACTTCAAACCCACCTTGATAATTGCCTTAACTACCCCGATCTACATTTTGGTGAAATTTGGACTCCATTTGCCCCCTCAAATTAAGGCAATAGTCTCCCTTGGGTAAATCGCACTCCTTGGGCTAGTGTTCTTTTGCTAGATCCCATATGTGGGTGTTGCCTCTCTCATCTTAGATCCATAGATCTACATCATTGCATACCCCTTAGTGCCATCTCACCCCTAACTTGACCTTGTGGGCCCCATTTGGACCATTTTCCACTTTTTAAGGAGTGGGCCCCACTTGTGTATTTTGATGGTACTAGATCTATCCATTTGAGCTTCATAAGTGGCCCTAGTCATTCATTGGTTGAAACACTTGTCACCTCTTAAGCCTCTTCAACCACACTTAAACTCTTGGGTCCACTTAATCTAACTCACTAATTGGTTTTCGTAACTCATCTTACACATTTCCCTAGGAACCCTTGGGTTAGCTAATCTTCATTGATTGGCTAGGGTCTCCCCCTTGACCTTGATTTGTCTTGATCTAAAGTGAAGAGTGCCTCGGTTATCGTGACTCCCAACTTGCCTTGGGAACCGTTGCATCTCTTGGGTCACCTCTTTAGTTGTCCGTCTCCTCTACCATCCCGGATGGGATACCTTTAGGGACAACTACAAGTTGTGTGATAACAGACACCTAATGATATGTTTGATGCTTTGACAAAGCTATTTGAAGGGAAGAACATAAATCGGAAGATGACCTTGAGGAACCAGCTCAAGAATGTGAAGATTCAAAATGCAAAGACCATGCAGTCCTACTTTACAAGGGTCTCACAAATCAAGGAGCAACTTGAAGCTGTTGGAGAAAAGGTAGAAGAAGGAGAGATTGTGATGACCACCTTGAATGGTCTCTCAAGATCATGGGACTCATTCATTCAAGGGATATGTACCAGAAAGAAGTTAATCACATTCAGTAGGCTATGGGAAGAATGCTCACAAGAATAAGCTCGACTTGTGGCTCGAGAAGAGAAGACGGGAGCAAATGATGATCAAGCTCTCACAGCACACACCAAAAGGTATAATAACAAGAGGGAGCACCATCATCATAGTAAGAGGGAGAAACACCACCACCAAAGTCAAAGGGAGAACTTTAGAAGATCCAAAAGAGATCTATCCAATGTTAGATGTTATACTTGTGATGAGAAGGGACACTACTGCAGATATTGTCCCAGAAACAGAGGCTCCAACAAGAAGAACAACAAGAAAAGACACCATGCTCACACCGCAGAAGATGATGAACCTCCAAGGAAGAGAGCCAGAGAAGAAAGTGATGAAGAGTATGTCCTGATCTTAGCACTCACGGGCACTATTACACATGGAAGTAATGATTGGCTTGTAGATAGTGGGGCTTCCAAGCATATGACAGGATATAAAGAATCCTTCATAAATCTATCTGAGCATGAGTCACCTCACAAGGTGAAACTTGGGGATGATTACCAATACCCCATAAAAGGAAGTGGAGAAGCTTCACACAAGCTAGACTCTGGCAAACCTCTGAAGATGAAGGATGTCCTATATGTTCCAAGACTAAGAAGAACCGTCTCTCCATATCAGCACTAGATGCTAAAGGTATGAGGGTTGCATTTGTTGATGGCCAAGTCCTAATGTGGCCAAAGGGGAAGACAATAGATGATGCAATTGTGATTGGAGAGCAAGAGGGAGGTTTGTACAAATTGAAGGGCCAACCTGAACAAGCCTTGGTCCATGACTCCATGGAGCCAAGTGAATTATGGCATAGAAGGCTTGCACATGTGCACTATAGAGCACTACCCATTGCAAGCAAAGCAGTTGAAGGACTTCCAGAAATCCAGTCGAAGCATGAAGGCATTTGCAAAGGATGTGCGAAGGGAAAGAACGTGAAGAAGGCATTTCCAAGTAGCGAAAGGAATATTGGACATCATCCACTCCGATGTATGCGGTCCTATGTCATGCAGTTCATTACGTGGGTATGTATATTATGTTTCATTTATTGATGACTTTTCCCATAAGACTTGGATATATTTCTTGAAAAGTAAAGATGAAGTATTCAGCAAGTTCAAGGAATTCAAAGCCTTGATCGAGAACCACACTGAGAAAAGGATCAAGACCTTTCCATCAGATAATGGCGGAGAGTTCACCTCGGAAGATTTCAAGAACCTATGCAGAGAATCTGGGATTAAGAGGGAGTTGACCACTCCATACAATCCACAACAAAATGGCATTGCAGAAAGAAAGAATAGAACAATAATGGAAGCAGCGAGAGCAATGCTTCATGACTAGGATCTTTCGATGCATTTATGGGTAGAAGCTGCGAGGACAGCGGTGTATGTACAGAACCGTACTCCTCATAGAGTACTAGACAACAAGACTCCAGAAGAACTGTTCTCCGGTGAGAAACCAAAAGTCAGCCATCTCAAGATATTTGGCTACCCAGTGTACATACACATTCCGAAGGAGAAAAGGACGAAGCTAGATCCTTCATGAAAGAAGGGTATATTCGTAGGATACAGTGAAAGCTCGAAGGCCTACCGAATATATTTCCCAAGATTCAAGAAGATCGACATCAGCAAAGACGTGACATTTGACGAAGACTTAGCCTACAACAAATCCAAAAAGTTAACTATTGAAGACACTGAAGAACTTGAAGTTCCCAAGATTCGAGATGCAGTAATGGAAGAACTAGTTCCAGAAGATCATGAAGACCGCGAGATGGAAGAACCACAAGAACCTGTAGATCCACCTCGTGAGAAGAACTCCCAGAAGAGGAAACCAGCATGGGTATGAGAAGCAATACAAGATGCAAAGAGGTATGGCGCTCCAGAGGGGATGCACAGAGAAAGTAAAAGATGTAGGCCATACTCCAGCTATGTAGCCCTGTTGTGCGACATCATTGACAAAGAACCTTCCAATTATGAGAAATCGGCAAAGAAGAAAGAATGGAAGGATGCCATGATCGAGGAGTACCAGTGGATCATGAAGAATGATGTCTGGGAGGTAGTTCTGAGACCAGAAGGGAAGTCTATAGTGACTTCATAAGATCAAGCATGCTGCAGATGGTAGCATCGAGAAACACAAGGCGAGGTTTGTAATACGTGGCTTCTCCCAGAAGGAAGGCATAGATTATGAGGAGACATTTGCACCTGTAGCCAGATACACTTCCATCAGATTAGTACTTGCATTGGTTGCAGTGATGAAATGGAAGGTACACCAGATGGATGTCAAGACAGCGTTCTTGAATGGTGCAGTAGAAGAGGAAGTGTACGTGGAGCAGCCACTTGGAATTGAGACACATGACAGGGAGACTCATGTGTGCAAGTTGAAGAAGGCCTTGTATGGATTAAAGCAAGCACCCAGGACGTGGTACGGCAGGATAGATAGTTTCCTGATGAGATTGGGCTTTACCAAGAGTAAAGTTGATTCCAACCTTTACTACAAGGTTGAGGTGGGAAATCCAGTGATACTTCTACTCTATGTAGATGACCTGTTTGTAACAAGGGAGGATGGGCTCATTGCAGATACGAAGAGGAAACTTGCCGCAGAGTTCGCAATGAAGGACCTAGGTATGATGCACTATTTCTTAGGCATGGAGGTGTAGCAGAGTACGGATGGAATCTTCCTAGGACAAGGGAAGTATGCAGTGGAGATTTTGAAGAGATTCGGAATGATGGACTGCAAGGCTATGGCCACACCCATGGCATCAAACTTGAAGCTACTATGTGATGCTTCATTAGAGTCAGTTGATGCCACGATGTATCGTCAGATGATTGGGTCATTGATAATGAACCAAAGCTATACTCATTGAACCCCTCACTTGTCTTGTGACTTCATCCTTAGGTCTAGGATAAACCATACACCTTACTTCACTTAGATTTAACTTGATTTGGTGTCCTGGTTTTGATCTCTCCTGTCGGGAGTAGATCAGGTCTCCCCCTTTGTTGTTTGGGCTAGATAACATAAAGTGAAGGTTGCCTTGACTGGCGTAACAACCATCTATTGGAGGTCGAGGTGATCGTGGTTGCACCTTTTGAGTTGCCCTTCCCTATTGCCATCCATGAGTGGATACACCCATAGGGGTAACTACAGTTTGGGTGATAACATTTTGGCGCCGTTGCCGGGGACGCAATAGCTTACTCTGGTTTGACATATATTTCCTAGAGCCCTACTCCTATTATTCCTGCCTAACATTTTGTCGGGGAGGGCGTAGGCTTACCTTGGATAAAACTAGTAGTCATTATTCACTCTCTCCTGCATATACAACGACACATATCTTGGTAGAAGAGTTTAAGAAATCTACCTAGCGACTCCCAACCGTGACTCCGCTAAGGAGCGAGCTCATTTGCATCCTTACAATACTAGAATTAAGACAGATCCTATCATTATCTAGAACCCATGGGGTGCATCATTTTGTTTTCAGGCTCTTGAATTTAAAAATAAATATAAAAATATAAAATATAAAAAAATATAAAAATAAAAATAAAAATTTATCCATGGCTGCCTCTGAGCGAACTAGAACTTTCGGTCGTTTAAAAGTTTTTGACTTTTCAAAAATTGTTGGGTATCCTCATCATATTCCTCATCAAGCATGTGCAAGATTGCCTATTTTCAATGGAAGTTATGAAATCTCTGCTAAAAGACACCTTGAACTTTTTAGGGAAATTATTAAAGAATTATCCATAACCCATGAGGATGTGTGTATGAGACTATTGGCTTCATCTTTCAAAGAAAGAGCTGGACTCTGGCTTTCGAATTTGAAACCCAATAGCATTTCTGGTTATGACATGTTTGAAAATAAATTCCTAGAAGAATGGGGAAGTGAATTCGATGATATGTATCTTTCAAATCAAATCCAAGATCAAAACCTTCCCCTTTCCGATCCTATTGTGGAATCATTTAACAACCAAATATCAAGTGATTTGTCAACATCCGAAGATGACTTTTCCTGCCCAATTTCTTCTGATGATAAGTCTTCTACTTTTGAGTCAATCGAAAGTCAAATTTTTAATCATTGTACAAACCATAAGTTTTCAAATTGCTTTTTAGGTAGCCCTAGTCCTGATCCTGAGGGAATTTCTGAGGATGAGCTTTTAGTTAACAGGTCTACTGAAGTTCCTCCCTCAGAGAGACTCATTAGTCATTCTGTCTTTAGTGATCATTCAATTCCTTATCAACTTACTGAAGAAGAAGAAAGTGGAGACATTAACCAAGATCATTTAGTAGTGCTTTCACATGATCATTGTGCAAATAATCAGGATGTTTTAGATGAGCCTGTTAATTTTATCCCTGACAAATTGAATAAAAATGATCATTTATCCTCGTACGAATTTAATGATGAATCAATAAGTCAATCTCAAGGTGAGGATGAATTAGTGAATCATACTAGATATTCTAATCTTTGTTCCACTTCTTATAATGAATCTTCAAATTTTCCTTTTTTTATCCTTAGTCAAGATAGCTTAGAGTTAGATAGCTATGGTCAATCTTGTCCTCAGATTGTAAATATTAAACTTGATCAAAAGCTTGAAATAATTCCTAGAGTAAAGAGTGTTTTATTTTGTCAAAATCAAAGGTCGAACTTGTCTATCTATTTGGGAGAATTTTCATATTTACAATCCACCCTCCCGTCCCAACTCTTTCAATCATTTTTGGGTTGGTGCTATAGTCAATCTTTTGCCTTTGGAATTTTCAAAAGGAAGTATATGCATGACTACATGTTTGGAGAAAAAACACTTCATTCCCCTTTTCGGTCACTTTGGAACCATAATGCTTGTTGTCAAGTTATCAATCACTCTTGGTGGCTAGGAAAGGTGTTTAAAGATCAATTCCATTTTTTCTCCATTTTTGAGCATCAAGTGGGTTTGACTTTGTTTTTCCGTCCTTTAAACTTTAAGTTATCCCCACTTGGTTTCTATTTGATCATTAATCCCAGGGAGAACCAAATTGAATATGTAACAGAAGTAAATGAGGAAGTTATGTTATGTGAAAAAGAAGTGAGTTACAAGCCTTATATTTTTCCTCCATCAATCTTAAGCAATAACTTGCATGAATTTTATGATCCTATCAATTCTTGGATGGCGGATGTTTGCATCAGTCAATCTTTTCCTTGGCATGATTTCATTTTGCACCATTTAAACCTTTATTCAATTTTTGAACAAACCTGGAAGATCGCATTATCAAATTCTCTGATCTTTAATCCAATCATGACTTGTTTCATTACCAGAAATCAAAGAAGAATCACTAATACGTTTGATGAATGGTTGCACTGGATTTATGATTTTACCTAGCATTTGTGATGACTGGTTAGATTAGAGTGCGTAGGAAACCAAATAAGCCTACTTGGGCAGTAGTTAGTCTTTTCAGCCATTGAGTCTGGCACCTTTTTGTTTTTCTTTTCCTAAGCTCCTTTGTAAGCTCCTAGTTTAACTGAGTACCTGTCATTTTCTTTTTCCTGCACAATAAAATTTCAGACTTTGCAAGTGATGTTAGTAATTTAATTTACTTTTTGCATTTATATTTCTGTCATAGAATAGATTTTATATCCGTTGGATTTTATATTTTTCCCATACATGCTGCATGAGATATTTTTGATGTTTGTGAATGCAGAAATAGTTGCAAAATAAAAAGTTGGAAGCAAAATGATAGAGTGTTGAATCAAGGATTCGAGTAGCAGAGTTCGAGGACCAGAGATTCTGAGGTTCTCAAGCGCTCTTTTCAGTAGAGCACTTGTCCCAGCTGGAGACAGATGTTATCACATATATAGTAGCCGGGCTACCATACATTTTTTGTCAGATTCCAGTACACTATCCAGCCAGTTCCCTTACATTGAGATGCTGAGATGAGCATCTATATTGGATCATTATCAGATTTTGGACAGCAGTTGTAATCCCCATTGCCATGACTGAGTCTCAAGACACTCAGCGAGATGACCGATGTAGCCATTATACCATTTGTACAGAGCAGTCAGTAGTACCCAGAGTTACAGCAACAGTTTTAGAGGACAGATGATGGTTCAGGTGATGAGCATTCAGGTATATGACTCAGCAGGTAAATCATTGTGTTATGGTTATATTGCTTTTATACTTATTCTTATAGCATGTCTTAGCACTTAGTGTCATGATCTGGCGATCATATAGATATGTGGACCTGGTTGATCTTATTATATATATTATATTGTCCCTACTCAGACCTAGAAGTTCACTATTCATACTCATTGGTTTTACCCTCTTTAGGGAGAATAGAGGTGATCATTCCACCATATCTTGGCTTGCTAGTGTTGGCTCCATTATTCATTGTCTTCATCCATCCATTGCCTACCTTTTAGTTTATCACCCTGACTTACTACTTGACTAGTGACATGGAGGATCTTTCCCCCACTGTAGCCTCTGTATTGGATGAGCTTCCCTGTTTATTGTGTCTCGGCTCTGAGTTGGTGACAAAACTTACCTATGGTGAGTTGGAGTTCCTTGTGAATTCCCCCTAGTCACTAAAGTTGTGTTGGCTAAACCTGAAACTTTTAGTGCTGCCATGAATACAAAATCTGGAAAAATGAAATGCTATATCTTGTATGAAAAGCCCGTTCATGCAATGTGTTTTTCAATACACATGAATGAAAGGCATGCCAAATGAAAATGGCCATGAAAATAAAATGTTATACCTTTTTGGAAATGTAAATACCTAGGTAAACAAGCTGTCTGTGACACACCTAGAAGTGCTCAGGTAAACAAGTGCCTTAAAAACACACCTGCGGCAGAAAGCCTAAAATAAATGTAAATCTATGCAATGTGTTTATAAACACACATAGATCAAAGGCTATGGAAACTTCAGGCCCAATAAGCAATGGAACTTAAATGTTATATCTAAATTATTGCTGGCCTCATTTGTATTATGGATTGTGCGCATCTATTAAAGGTGAATAAACCCTCTTTGAACAACTTATCCATTTGTGAGTCACCGCCATTCCCTGTGTTGTTGCTCATTCAGTATATACTATGGTGTGTATTCCCTTTCCCTTTGCCAAAGTGTCACAAAGTTAAGTCAGTCAAGTCATCCCTTAGCATAGCCTGTTATTTTAGCCTTCACCCTTCACTAGCAAATTGATCACAGCTATGAAGTGAGTATGGTCTTGAAAGTCTAGTCTGAGTAATAATAATAATTAATGACATTATATACTTGGATTTAGATTGCCAGTAATGATTACTTTGTGTTATAATTGTTATTTGAATAAGTTGTAGAGCATGCATTAACCTTTGACACTTTGCAGCAGCTTCCGATGATGGTCTGAGTTATATTTGGTCATGTTGACTTGGTCAAACCTAGTTTGACCAAGGTCAACCATAGGACATGAGATGGTTGGACCTTGTGATGATATGGATAGATGATATATGGTCTATGTACATGTACATGATGATTCTATGCAGCAGATACAGGGTTATGATGATGATTCATGGTTTACAGCATTATTTGATCATTTACAGATTATTATTATTTCACCTGTTCCGGTATATTGGACATATTTTATGATCATGTAGAGACTCATATGGTGTATGAATACACATCTTGGATGGATTTGGACCTTCTGAGTCCAATGAGACAGTTTGTTTTCAGTTCTGGGCACTTACAGTGATGATTGAGCCTCAGTAGGCTATCCCAGTGCAGTTTTGGTCTGTCGGAGACACTGTCAGAGCAGATGTGATTTTTATCCGGTTGACCTAGGGCGCTGTGCTTGGAGGGGGTGGCCCAGCCACTTGTTTTTACCATATTAACCCCCTCCCGGACACACTGGTGCCCTCACCTTAACAGCGGAGGCACTCTAGGGGGCAGTTTCACGCTTCTCGAGGCATTTCAGGATTGGTAGAAATGGCTATTGAGGAATTCGATTTGGGCTACTGAGGCAATGTCTTGGCATGGGATGATCAGTGATGATGGATTGATGTCTTCCACACCTCCTCCAGCAGTTTCAGCTTTATCGAGGCCCGCATCCATCACTTATGGCACTTTCTGATGATTTCTGAGGTCTTTTGAGGCCTACGATTTGTCCATAGAGGCACGATTTGGTATATTGATGACTATTTTATTATTATTGTGCTATGGGGATTGACCAAGGGTGGCTAAAATTACCCCTTGGACCCACCATAAGCTTCTTATTATATTTTGTCATCATGATATGGTGGGATTCCCCTCTTCTAGGGCGATTTTGTCCACTTATTGTATATTTTATGAGTGATCCATGCATTTTATGGTTGAGCTCATCTCAACCATTGATTAGACATTTGTATCTTTTAATCTTAGCCACTCATTCAAAAAGTAGTTAGGATTTTGATGCCTCTCCTTCCTATTTAAAGGAGAGAGCTTCTCATTGTAAGGGGTCTTTGGCTCTTGGATTATTGGTATAGAAAAACTTTCTTGTGGAAATTCTTGTGGTCTCCTTTGCATCTGGTGTTCTTAGATGGTGATTGGAAAGTCTATTGCAACCTAGCATTTGGAATTTGTGGTAAGATCTATCTTTTTTGGAAATCATTGTCTTGTCTACAGGAGGGCGACTTCAACAAGGGCGATTTTGCAAGGCTTCTTCAAATCGACTTTCTTGGCATTTGCTTGTATCAAGGGGTTATCATTAGTATCATTGTGATCTATGATATCTTTCTGTTACTTCTCTTGTGGCATTAGTCTTATCTCTTGATTACATCAAATCTGATATTGTTGACGTTTGTTGTGCAAGAGAGAGGGCGCATTGGCTTCTTGGACTAAATCGATTTCATAGAAAACTACCTCAAAGCTTCTCAAATTGATCGGGTTTGCATAGATCATCATCATCAAGGCATCTACAAGGTTACCCAGGTAAGATCCACAGGTTTGTTTCTCTTATCTTGATCCAATCCGTTGACATAGCTCATAAATTGATAAAACCCTTATTATTTCAAACCCTCATTGTTACATTTTCTCAGATCTACTAAGATCTAGTGGGTTGTTGGCTATAATATTGAAAACCCACCTCTATAGTATCCACGGCATCCCGGATCTATAGTTTGGTGAGGATTGGCCTCCATTTGACCCCCTTCCCAAGCCAACTTAGCCTCTCCAAGTGAGGTCGCACTCCTTGGGGAAGGTGAGTTACCCTAGATCTACTTGATGGGTAGTTGAGATCCCGCTTGTTTCATGATCTACACATCCAATAACCTACCCCCAGGTTGTCACTTTTCTAATTTTCACTTCATGGGCCCTATTCCATGTTTTAAGGGATTTAATCCCCATTTTGGACCACTTGGTATCTTCAAACTCAGATCTAGTAAGATCTAGCCATCGGATTGCATTGAAATTGTAGATCCATACTCTCACTTGCCTAAACTACTTGGATCTAAAGTTTGGATGCCATTGGACTTGTCTTGAGTCATTTATCCCACCTTTTAGCCTCCTTGGGTAAAGTCGCACCACCTTGGAGAAGTGAGTTGGCCCACTTCTAGGGCATGGGTACATGAGATCTTTGTGGATTTAGAACGGGCATAATTCAAAACCTAGGTCTAGTGGGTCACCTTGTCAAACCTTGTCTTGGGGATAGCATTCCCTGTTTTAAGGGATTGTGGTCCACTTAGGTCAAGCATTAGATCTCTAGATCTAGACCTATTCATCCATCAAGACTTTAATTGCCCACTTGTCTCATGCAATAGGAGTCCTCAACCACAAGTTAACTTTACTTGGACTCCATTATCCCAATTCCCAAGGCACTGGTCTCTCTCCAAGTCAATTCGACTTTCCTAGATTGTTGGATTAAATTGTGGTTTGACCTTTGTGTGGTGAACTAAACCCTTTGATGTCATCATGCTTCATGATCAAGCTTGTCACTTGTACTAGTTAGCCCCAATTCCCATAAACTACCCTACATTGGACACGATTCCCAAGGCAGTGGATTTTTCTCACATTGAACTAGTACTTTAATCCTGGATCTTATTTCACAAATTCACAAATCATAAGTCACTCTCACATCAATAATGAACCAAAGCTATACTCATTGAACCCCTCACTTGTCTTGTGACTTCATCCTTAGGTCTAGGATAAACCATACACCTTACTTCACTTAGATTTAACTTGATTTGGTGTCCTGGTTTTGATCTCTCCTGTCGGGAGTAGATCGGGTCTCCCCCTTTGTTGTCTGGGCTAGATAACATAAAGTGAAGGTTGCCTCGACTGGCGTGACAACCATCTATTGGAGGTCAAGGTGATCGTGGTTGCACCTTTTGAGTTGCCCTTCCCTATTGCCATCCATGAGTGGATACATCCATAGGGGTAACTACAGTTTAGGTGATAACAGTTCCATGACAAATCGAAGCACATTGAGATCAAGTACCACTATATCTGGGATATGGTGTAGAGAGGAGCAGTGAAGCTCCAGTATATAGCGACGGACGAGCAGAGAAGTTCGAGTACTTCAAAGAGAAGCTTAGTGTTCTCCAGATCGAGGTTCCTTCCAAGAGGAAGTGATGAGTCCGGAAGACGGAGATGCACATGGGCCATTCTCACATAGTGGTAGGAAAGTCCTCCTATGTTGGTAGATGTAAGGGCTGAGCCATTCTCGCATGGTGGTAGGTTTGTGCCTCCCATGTTGGTAGATGTAAGGGTTGGGTCTTGCATGGTGGTAGGTTTGTGCCTCCCATGTTGGTAGACTAGGGTCTCGCATGGTGGTAGGTTTGTGCCTCCCATGTTGATAGACGAGGGTCTCGTATGGTGGTAGGTTTGTGCCTCCCATACTGGAGACGTCCACCAGTCATGAGACACTATGTGTGTGCCTAGGAAGGATCTCGCATGGTGGCAGGTTTGTCCTCCCATGCTGGTAGACACAGGCTGACCATTGTGGGACATGTGAGGTGCATCTGGGTTGTGCTCCGTGTGACGATGAGATGATCTGAAGACGATGAGGCGACAGTAGGAGACACAGGTGTTTGCAATGGCAATGTAATGACTGGTCCTAGGTTGTACCTACTTGATGGCTTGCTTGCAAAGATGATGAAAACCTACATGAGGGCTAGGCCTACATCCAGCATGAAAAAGGGTTGGCTCTGTAGAACTTCCTATGACGAGTAGATTCAAGAGATGTCACCAATCGATGATTGACATACATGATGAGGATTATAGCAGCAGCAGCAATGATGATGATCCAATGTTGATGATGATGTTCCAGCATTGAAGATGATCCAGCGATGAAGACTTGTGTCCAAATGTGTTGATGACTGTGGCGAGAGAATACCTTCCTATTTAAGAGGGAGTGTTGATGTAATTGTAACTTCGGAAGATATTCACTTGTATTTTATATTGTTATTATTATTGTAATTTATTTGTACCTCTGACAGAGATGTTTATTCCTCCAGTCGGAGATGTCATTATTACATTTGGTCATGTAAAGTCATTGAGGTAAATCCTCCATTGTAAGTCGGGGCAATAGATCCCCTAGAGTCAATTGTATTAGGGTTATTGAATCCCCTAGAGAAGTCGGCCCAGCCAGGTTTAACTGGGGCCGACCTAGCAAGTGAAAAAGGTCAAGTGAAAGTAAAGTATAAATAGAGAGCAATGCTCTCTCATTTGAACACACACACTCACTCAAGTTTGCATAAGTGAGAGAGAGAGGACAAGTTTGCATAGGAGAAAGAGAGAGGAGTTGCAGAAGACCATCTTTGTTTTGGGGTTTTACTTTTGTGATATTGTATTGGTGATGATTCTATCTTTGAGGAAGTTGCGGGGTTTTCTCCTTTATCGTTTCCCCGGGGAAAATCTTTGTGTCTCTTGTGTTATGTTGTGCATGTTATTCTTTCAATTAAGATCCTAGATAATATTGATTAAAAGTAGAAAAACTAACAACAATAAATTAGGGTTTGCAAGTGTGGAAAAGGAGTAGACTGGAGCAGACCAAGACAGAGGGAATATGCTAGAAGCAAAGAGGACAAAAGGCAAACCAAGGAGTTTTAAAAATACCATAACGAGCCTAGGAAAAACTCCAAACTGGATTGATTCTCATTGAATGTGAATGACTTATTAATACATAAAGAGTGACCTTTGGCCTTTAGCTTCCAAAGGTACATGACTATTCAGTTCATTCTCTGGTAACTAAAAATTAAATATTTACATTATTTACAAAAAAAACCATAATCACTACGGATTAAGTTTCTAACACTCCCATACATGCAAATACATTCCTAATCTTGCAAATGAATAGATTATCTTTTCCTTATCTAAGTCTCAAAACCATTCCATGGCATCACCATCAAATGTAGTTACAAAATATTTCATCACTTCATCCTTATAACAAAGACCAAGCTTCAATACTACTTTAATGAAGGATGAAACATGTCTAATTCTTGAATTATTAAGTCAATAAGATAAGATAACATAAGATAATTTTATTAATGTCCAACGAATGACAACAAAAGTAGGTCAGGGGGACTAAAGGATACATTCAATATGAGTACAATGTGGGAGTGCAAACGCAGCTACTAGAAAATGTTGAAACTAAGATAAAATAGAATAAAGAAAGATACAAGCAGTAGAACAACCTTATAAACATGTATATATCCATATCAAAGTTACGGAATGCAAAAAAGTAAAAATACAAAATACAAAGTGAGTTTGTCCAAGACTAGACAACTCAATGTCCTCAAGATCATGTCATGGGAGGAAGATCGCGTGAGAGAGCTAAAAATGAGTTTACTAGTGTCAAGATCTTTTGAGTTTGATGATTGAGGGCGAGGGGGGTGAATGGGGCGCCTGCTCGTTGTCGGGGCTCTCCAGAGCCATCCATGTGTCTGTTTGTATGACCCTGGGGGGATGTAGAAGCGAAGAACACTCCTAGCATCTGAGGCTGAAGGAAAGAAACTCTTGATAGATCCTTGTATACTCGACTGGGGCTATGAGGGTATATAATGGGCGGGGAGAGCCCTGCTCTGGATTCGTCTGGGCTTGATCCCTATGACGCTTTGAGAATGAATGGACTGATTTGTGGTTCGGCAAGTCCGAACTGGTCTCGATAAACTCAATCAATATACCAGACGGGGAGGCTGGGGGGAGAGCCGAGGTTTCACCACTCTGCTGTCGGAGGTATTTTGGAGCTCTGCCTACCGCTTATGGCTCCAATCTGATGGATCAACACTAAAATAAGAGGTGATCGTCCTGTTTCTCTCAGGGCAGGGTAGGATGTGTAGGATCTATGACCTGCAGCTGAATATCTCCCTGATGAAGAGGGTGAGGCATCTCTAGTCTTGATATCGGAAGAAGGTGGAGAGGGATCCCCCTGAGTCCCTATAGAGGCAGTGATATCGTCCTCTAATCTCATAGTATGAAGGGCACCTAAAAATGAGGTACATCTCAGTCTTTGGCTCCTATAGGTGGCATATCTGGCAGATCCTATCAGATCATGATAGATGGTGGTCAGTCTCCACTGGAGTCGATGAGAGCCGACCCAAAGCTATCCCAAGGGGATCCTGAGTGAGTGCATCCAATGCCTGCGCGTGTATGGGGGGCGAACAATAACGCCATCTTGTAGCTCCAAGAAGTGCTCAACGTAGAAGGACATCCTCGGGCCCAAGCTCGTCGGGGGTGAATTCCAAGTGACTTGAATGTATAATCTATAGATGTCCTCTCTGATGGATTGGTTCGAAACCTGCCTAGGAAGCCAGAGATGGCTCAGCACATCTAGGGAGAATCTGAACGGGGGAAGGTGCTATGGGGAGATGATCACCGATTGGAGAAGCCAAGATGCCTCTGAAAACCAACCACGTGCATAGACTGTGGGGTGATCTAAAGCGAGGGCCTCTAAGGAGGAGAGTGCAAGGTAGGGGTACCTCTATCTCCTGGTGGCAAAGTCTCTTAAATAAGTAGGAGTACCTCTCTCTCTTGGTGGCAATCTATGAAAGATCGGACTCTGTGAAGGAAAGAGACCAAGCGAAAGATGACCTCAAGGCGGAAGGGGTGAACTCCGAACTCTACCTAGATAATGGGTTGCGGAACAATGCACTTGCATCAGATGATGCACCTGAGAAGCAAGGCCTGAACTCTCTCTGTCTGGGCCCAGTCTGTCTATACCGAGTTCGGTCCCAAGATCTCGGAGGCATAGAGAAACGTGGGTTTAATGATCGCCTGCATGAGATAGAGTTTGGACAATATGTCCTGGAACTAGTTCTGGAAGCACTGTCTCTCGATGAGGGCTAGGGAACCATATCCTTTGTTGAGTCGAGGCTGGAGGGCCTATCACATGCCAAAACGAGGCCCCATGAACTATACTTCTAGGTAAATGTAAGATGTGGTGATCTCCATCTCTTCCCCCCTAGAAGTAAAAATGTAAGTCTGTAAGAGAGCCCTTCGTTGCATTGAAGACCATAAACTTGGTTTTACCTAGGTTGACAATCAACCCAGGAAAGTTGTGGGCCTTAGGAGAAGGATCAATGCCTTGGTAAATGGGACAAATGGAGTTGGATGTCCACCAAACTATAGATCAGGGATGTCAAGGTGTAAAGCAAGGTGGGTTTTGAAGATCAAGTGCATCCAATGGCTAGATCTCAGTAGATCTGAGATTCAAAATGCATCACTAAGTGACCTAAGTGGGGCACAACCCTCAAAATGAGGAATGGGGCCCACAAGGTGAAAATCAACAAAGTGAAGTACTAGGGGTAAGTTATCAGGTGAGAGGAGTGTGAATCAAGTGGGATCTCACCTACCCAAGTCTTAGAACTAGCAGAACTCACCCAACCAAGGAGTGCGACCTCACTTGGAGAGGCTAAGGTGCCTTGGAAAAGGGGTCAAATGGAAGCCAATCCACACCAAACTATAGATCTGAATTGTCGTGGATGCTATAGAGGTGGGTTTTCAATATCTTACCCAAAAGCCCACTAGATCTAAGTAGATCTGAGAAAATGTAAAATGAGGGTTTTAACTTTATGAGGGTTTTAATGACTTAGACAAATGGATAGATTATGGAATGAGAAATTTACCTTGAGATCATACCTGTGTGATGGATGAGGTTGCCTTGTTGCAAGAGGAATGTTCCCGCAAATATCAAATGGGAGAACTTTGAGTTTTCTTGCTTTGAAATGATGCCCTAGTCCACACGTGTGACCTCCTCTTCCTGTCAACCAAGGAAAACGATTTCAATCAGTTGAGCAACAATGGAGGAAATACAAATGAAAAGCAAATGATAACATGAAGTAGAAGGTACTTAGACAGTAATACTCCCTGTTACTGACGAAAAAACCCAAAGAAGAAGCAGGGAGACTCTTCCCCTACCAATGCATCCTCCTTGAACCAATTCGGCCTCCACCTGCAGATGAAAAATACATGGACAGAAATATAGCAAGATAATCTCCAATAACCCAGTGCAAAGGAAGAACAAACAGTCGAAATCCAAAAGCATTCACCACCACAAGACAAGTAGATGCAATAGTATTTTTCTATTCCAATAATCCAAAGCCAGAAGTCCCCTTTACAATGAGGAGCTCTCTCCTTTAAATAGGAAGGAGAGGCACCAAAACCCTAACCACTTTTTGAATGAGTGGCTAAGATTAACAGATCAAAGTGATCTAATCAATGGTTGAGATGAGCTCAACATAAAAGTACATGGATCAATATAACAATATAATATATCAATGGACCAAATCGCCCTAAGAGAGGGGGTCCCACCAAAAGTAAATGATAAAACATAAGATCTAGCTCATGGTGGGTCTAGGGGGCAATATCTATCCTCCCTAGTCAATCCCCATGGCACAATAATATAAAATAATCAAGCTAGACACCAAATCGTGCCTCTCTAGGAAAGTCGTGAGTTTTAGGAGGCTCCATAAAACCATATAAAATGCCGGAGTGAAGAGTGTAGGCCCCACTGAAAGCTAAAACTGCTAGAGAAGGTGTGGAAGACATCACTCTCATCATCAAACATCATCCCATGCCAATCCCTTGCCCCAGTAGCCCAAATCGAATCCCTCAGTAGCCATTTTTACCATTTATAATCTGCCTTGGGAAGTGTGAAATTGCCCAAATTGCCTCCTGGAGTGCCTGCGTTGTCAAGGTGAGGCCACCAGGGTCTCTAGGAGGGGGGTAATATGGTAATATCAAGTGGCTAGACCACCCCCTCCATGCACAGCGCCCTAGGTGAACCCATCAAATCTCATTACTGCTCTGACAGGGCCTCTAATAGGCCAAAACTGCACTAGGATAGCCAACTGAGGCTAAAAATCACTGTAACTGCTCGGAACTGAAAACATACTGTCTCATTGGACATCAGAGAGCCCAAATCTATCCAAGATGTGTACTCATACACCATATAGATCTCTGCATGATCAAAAATAAATATCCATCATATCCGACAGACCAAATAATAATAATCTGTAAAAGTGCTGAAAAGCACAAATCATCATCATAAGCCTGAAACCACTGCATAGAACCAACTGGTGACCTGTACCAGATGATATATCATATCTCTGTATCATCTGAGGTCTGCCACCTCATGTCATATGGTTGACTTTTGGTCAAACTGGGTTTGACCAAGTCAACATCACCCAAATATAACTCAAGCTATCATCAAATGTTGCAAGGTGTCAAAGGTTAAAGCATGCTCTACAATTCATTCAAGTAACAATTATAACAAGAAGTAATCATTACTGGCGATCTAAAACCAAATATATAAAGTCATTAATTATTATTATTACTCAGCCCAGACTTTCAAGACCATACTCACTTCATAGTTGTGATCAGTTTGCTAGTGAAGGGTGAAGGCTAAAAATAAAATGGCTAGGCCAAGGAATGACCACTGACTTGACATTGTGACACTTTGGAAATGGAAAAGGAATACACACTTATAACATATGCTAGACAAGCAATAACACAGGGGATGGCAGTGTCTCACAGATGGGTAAGTTGTTTAAAGAGTGCTTATTCAACTTAGGCACCATGTCTACTTTTATAAAAGATGATCTAGTTTCATTAGGATCCATTGATTTCATTTCATGGCCTTTTTGGCCTACATAACCCTTCGGATCTCAGGTGTGCTAATAAGCACAACTAATTGCAGCTTGCATCCAGGGCATGTTTGTACATATACATAAGATCAGCAATCATTTAGATATAGAGTTTAAGAACCATTGCTTTTTGGACCTTTCATTATACTCTTCAAGGAGTATTTTTAGCTTTTCATTGCTCTTTCCCTTTACTCACGTGTGTTGATAAACACATTCTAGAGTTTACATTTCCATGGGCGAATTTACATAAGTTTCCATAAGTAGTACATGAGCTTTCAGTTTTAGCCAACACATCTTAAGTGACTAGGGGGAGTTCGTACCAGTGCCAAACATCGGGACAACCGACTAGAATGATTTAGGACTACAATCCAACTCACCAAAGGTAAGTTCTGTCACCAACTCAGAGTTGAGACACAAGAAACAGGGAAGCTTATCCAACACAGAGGCTACAGCAAGGGAAGGTCCTCCATGCCACTAGTCAAGTAGTAAGTCAGGGTGATGAACAAATTGGTAGGTAATGGATGGATGAAGACAGTGAAAAATGAGACCAACACTAGCAAGCCAAAGTATGGTGGGAATGATCACCTCTATTCTCCCTAGGGAGGGTAAACCCAATGAGTATAGGTAGTGAACTTCTAAGTCTGAGTGGGGACAATGTAGATATATATATAAGTACAACCAGGTCCACATATCTATATGATCGCCATATCATGATACTAAATGCTAAGACATGCTACAAGAATGAATATAAAAGCAAAATAACCATAACACCACAATATACCTGCTGAGTCATATACCTGAATGCATAATATCTGAACCATCATCTGTCCTCTTAAACTGCTGTTGTAACTCTGGGCAATACTAACTGCTCTGTATAAATGATAAATGGCTACATCGGTCATCTCTCCGAGTGTCCTGAAACTCAGTCATGGCATGGGGAACAAAACTGTTGTCCATATAATAATCATGATCCATAATAGATGCTCATCTCGGCATCTCAATGTAAGGGAACTGGCTGAAAAGTGTACTGGAATCAGAAAAATAATGTATGGTAACCTGGCTACTATATATGTGATAACAGGTACTATGGATGAAGTTAGAAAGGCCATGTGCCATCCTAAGGCATCCCACAACTAGCTCGTACAATCTCATGATAGCGGCCAGGAGGGTCTCAGTATGCCAATGTCACGGATTTTCTAGAATAATGCCTCCCTCGCACTGTGTCAAACGCTTTCCGGAAGTCTACAAAGCAACTGTAAATATTCAAAGAGCGATGACAAGGCCTCCTCAATAATGGCTCGAAGTGTGAAGATGTGATCAGTTGTATGGTAGTCCGGGCGGAAACCGGCTTATCCTCTAGCCTTGTGATGTCAACTCTCTATCTCCTCAAAAAGCCACTAATGTAAGACTGTGGCGTAACGCTTAGAGAATGTATGGCCCATCATGATAGTCCAATAATTGTTTGCATTAGAGCTACTCCCTGACTTGTGGATTGGATGAATAATGTGTCTTTCCCAGGCAGGGGGGAAGCCAAAACAAACCACATGGTTAAATAAATCAACAATATAGGACTGAAGAGACTAGATGTCGTGCTTCAGGAATTTAGCCTGAAGACCTCCCTCATCTGTTGCTTTATTGTTACTCATAGCTCTGACTACTCTCCTAATGTCCCACTCAGAGAAAAGGTGGCACGAGGGGGGAGAGGGGATGTAGATTGGGGGCTGTCCAGG
Organism: Larix kaempferi; assembly: GCA_027924585.1. Lineage (NCBI taxonomy): Eukaryota > Viridiplantae > Streptophyta > Pinopsida > Pinales > Pinaceae > Larix > Larix kaempferi. The sequence goes on along the minus strand of BSBM01001530.1, from coordinate 25,733,754 downwards.
GATGTCGTAAAGGGAGGTTGTGTGGGAAAACATGGTCTAGGGGTCAAGGTTAGGTGGGACGGCATGGTGTCTAGGAAAGAGAGCCCACCAGAAGGTTTTTGGCGAGTGGTGGAGGGTTCCACAAAGTTCACGTCTCCTCCGGGAGAGAAATGTCTATTTTTTACGACAGAGTCAACGATAGACTTTGCAGAGGCTAGAGGAGGATGGGGAGTCGTGCCTAAGGGTGAAACGAAATTGTTTGTGGAAGGATTTGCATTTATCATCAAACCAGCAGTACATGGGGCAGGAGCCTGGGGAGGGATTATGAGTGTGCTAACAAGTAGAATGGGAGTAAGAGTCCAGGGTTGCATCCTCAAGGACCATGGAGAGAATCTCATATTTGGTTGTGATTGTGTCCAATGACCTGAAGTGGGAAATGGGGGGGAGCAACTCCTTAAGGTGGGTGGTGTTGGAGTTAGCGTAAACTCTAACAAAAAGGAAGGTGGTGCAAGAGGGTGGTGAGGTGGGTTAGGAGGTCGGGGGAGGGGGGCAGGATGTAGAGAGGGAGATGGTGAGGAGAGCATGGTCTTCCAGGAGGCGGGATATTGAGAAGTGTTGAATATGGGGGAGGAGATCCTAGTTGGTAGGGACATAATCTACCACACTGACCCCCCCGCTGTGGGGAAAGCATATAAAGTCCCCCGAACCCGAGAAACAAGGGAGCATGTTCAAGATCAATAAACCATGAGACTCACATAATTGCAAAATATGCCTCCCATAACCTGTGAGCGACCCAAACCTGTCATGCAAAATCCTGTGAAGACCCTTGGACTCTGGCTCTAGCTCCTAGGGGCAAAGGACATCCTCGGTTTTGTCATGAAGGGGTACCTATAAGCATCTGGTGTGGACGTTGATGTCACCCAGAAGAATGACCTCCCCAAGGGTGGAGCAGAGGGAGATATCTACATAAAGATCAAGGATAGGGTCTCCCTTGAATTCTTGATGAAGTGCAAAGGGCGATGAGGTTGGAGGGAAGTAGCAGACCGTAATATAGTTGTCTCAGAATAGGCGGAAGGTATGCCAATGGAGCCAGACCCACAGAAATATGGCAGGTTGATGACGACATAGTTTCCTGACTCTTGACGAAGTCCCATATAAGACAAGCGACCCCCCCTAAGCCTCTAACATTGTTTGATCGTGTCTCATGTTTGCATGAACATGCCCAGTGGTACCCATTGATTGGGGGTGGTGTCTGCATGGGACTCGCATGTGTCTCTATGAGGAAAAGGAAGTCGTAGGATTTGACCGCATCATAAAGTGTACTTGGTGAAGACCAAAATGCACCATTATAGTTCCAACAAACAACAGAGATGGTGGACCCACTCCCCCTGTCTTGTGCCCCATCTGGACAAGTCTGTCATTGCCCAAGGTCGGGAGTATCTTGTGTTGGATTTTGTGCAACCTTGGAAGATATTATTATTGTATTTTATTGTACTTGATTGTACCTCCTAAGGGAGATGAACTTGATGTAATTAATTATGTAAACCCTTGAAAGAATCAATGTAAACCTTGGGATGAAAAGCAAGCAAAAGAAAAAATAAAATTTATTTATTTATTGCTCCCCAAGAGAAGTCAGCCCAATTAGGGAAAAGTCCAGTTTGGCACTTGTATAAATAAGAGGTTAGTTCACCTCATTATTCACTCATCCACTTCACACAAGTTCGCATCACTTGGAGAGAGAGGTTCGCATCTGCAGAAGGAGAAGACTATTTCTGGGGTTTCTACTTGGAAAGTATTTCCATCTTTTCTCTTTTATCATTGTACTTTGTTCTCGGAATTATTATCTCTATACAAAGGTTGCTGGGTTTTCTCCCATTTGGGTTTCCCAGGATAAACTCTTGTGTTACAGTTTTGTGCTTTGTCTTTCTTCTAATGATCCTATTGAATTAATGCAAGTAAATTATAATGCTATGAATGTATGCAAAAACTAACATGGTATCAGAGCGGTACTAGAAGAAGCCATTACCGGAACATTGTCGGAACACTGTCAGAACTAGGGTTTCATCTTTCTAAGTCTTCACTCAACATTTTGGAAGAAAAAGAGCATTAGGAATTTTGCTCTAAGGAGGGATCATCTTGTGGTGAAGACAGAATTCAATTCTAAGAATTTTCAATTTTTGACCTAATTCTGCAGCTGCAGCAAAAATTAGGGTTTCAATTTCTGACCTATTTTCTCCACAGTTTTGGCTCAGCCCTACCTCTACTCAACTCGCCTTGCTAGGGCGCATCTACCTGTGGAGTCGGTTTTCCAAAAATTCCAACTTTCATTTTTGACCTAGCTCCTGCTAGGGTTTCTGATCCAGATCTGCAGTCAAGATGATTGGAATGAAGGTTGAAGATCATCTGGAAGGGGCCTCCAACTTCATCTCTTGGAAGTCTAGGGTTCTTCTCTTACTAGAAGAAAATTATCTCTTGCATATTGTCAATGAGAAGGTCCCAGAACCAGAAGCCGAAGAAGACAAATCTCGCTGGAGGAAAAATGATGCCAGAGCAAGAAGGATTTTGGTGGACTCAGTTAGAGATCACTTGGTACTCAGTTAGAGATCACTTGGTTCCTCAAATATCAGGTAAGAAGACTGCTAGAAACATGTTCAAAACCATAAAGAAGTTGTTTGAACATAGTAGTATCAATGTGACACTCACATTGAGGAACCAGCTATCAAAAATGAAGATGTCCAAGTCTGAATCCATTGCCTCATATTTCATGAGGATCATAGAACTAAGGGACAAGCTTAGTACCAATGGAGATCCCATTGATGATAAGGAGCTTTCCATTACTACTCTACATGGTCTCCCACCATCTTGGGAGTCTTTCATTCAAAATATAAGCGGTAGATCCAAATTACCCAAATTTGATAAGCTATGGGAAGATTGCACTCAGGAAGAAACAAGAGTAGAAGCAAGACAAAGATTTCATGGCACTCAACCTGAGGAGAATCAAGCATTCGTATCCCATGCCAAGAAAGGCAAGGGAAGGGGAAGAAATTTTTACAAACACAAGCACCAAGATAGGAGATCTAGTCCTCCTCCAGATCAGAAGAAGGAGAAGAAGGATGTGTCTCAGATACAATGCTACAGGTGCAAGGCATATGGTCATTATGCTAGTAATTGTCGAAGTTCAATCAAAAGGAAGCATGAAGCCTCAACTGCTAATGTAGAAAAAGACCATCATCACAAGAAGTCAAGGAATGATGATCGTTTGGAGTTCTTCTAGGAGATATGAAGATCCAGACTGCAAGAACAGAGATCTCTCATGGTTCCCACAAGAAGACAGTGGCAGCCCACACACAAAAACACTAAGAGATAAGTATTTGGTTTTCTTGCTTACATAGATCTGTGTTGTCTTATATGTCTTAATTATATGCAGATCTATCAGGAAGTATGTTGAGCAATTGATATAGTTTATCTTGTTTTATTTATTTGAGCTACACAACATTTCATGAACACATGTTGGAGCTAGTCTAGATGATATCTCCTTCTTGCATGCTTAGAGTAGTGCACACTCTCGATGGCATGTTCTAGTGGAGATAGCAGACATCCAAATAGTTCCCAGATGTGTTTGGAAGACATGTTAATGATTGTTGTGCTAAAGTATTAGCCGAGATGTATGTGTAAACTATTGTCATTACATTGATTATGCAATGTCACTAATCATCAGTCGGGATTTGACTTGTAGGGAAAAGACCATGTGATATGGCCTACAAGAAAAGGATGATGTGACTTGTTCTGAATGAACAAGTGGTGGACACATGAATCCTGTTGATGTTCAACAAGAAGCTTCCAGGAATGCGACTCTCAGCGTAGAAGGATGACCTCGGAGGAAGCTTTCACAGAAGTAAAACCAGAATTGGGTCACCTTCGGATATTTGGTTGTCCAGTGGATATACATGTGCCCAAGGAGAAGAGAACGAAGTTAAAACCTTCACGCAAGAAGGGAACTTTCGTGGGATACAGTGTGTCTTCAAAGGCTTAACAGAATCTACATCCCAGGATCCAGACAGATTGAAGTCAGTAGGGATGTGACCTTTGAAGAAGAGATGGCTGTCAGGAAAGGCAGAGGATCAAACATGGAGATTGATGATGAAGAAATGCTGGAACCAAAGGAGATGAGATCATCTCCCCCTCCAGTTCAAGAGGGAGCTAGCAGAAGAGGATGAACCCATCGATTCCATTGATCCAATTGAGCCAGTTGATGTTCCCAGAGATATTGCAGTAGGCCTGAAGAGGCCTAGATGGGCACAATAGACTTTGCATAGAGCAAATGGGAGTGTTGAAAAACACAAGGCTAGATTTGTTGCTAGAGGGTTCTCTTAGAAAGAGGGAGTCGATTATGATGAGACATTTGCTCCTGTATAATTCCACCAAATCGATCATTGCTAGTATTTCAGCCATGGAGTGGAAGTTGCATCAAAGTGATGCAGACCCCAACCTTTACTACAAGGTTGTGGATGATGAGCCACTGATTTTGGTACTATATGTTGATGACTTGCTTTTCACCGGAAATGAGAAACTTATCGTATGGTGTAAGAAGAAACTCGCCTCTGAGTTCGAAATGAAGGATCTTGGCTTGATACATTACTTCTTGGGATTAGAAGTATGGCAGAGGTAGAAGGAGATTTTCCTAGGTCAAGGAAAATACACCATAGATATTCTGAAGAGATTCGGAATGTTGGACTGCAAGTCCATGGCTACTCCGATGGATGCAAATTTGAAGAAGCTGAGGGATTCTGCTTCAGATTTAGATTTGATTCATCCTACTATATATCGCCAGTTGATTGGGTCCTTGATGTATCCGACGAACACCAGACCAGATATATGTTTTGCTGTGAATGCTCTCAGTCAGTTTATGTGTGAGCCGAGGCAGATTCACTAGATCGCTGCAAAACATGTGCTCAGATACTTGCGTAGCACTGTGGGATATGGTCTAACATATGCTTCAGAATGTGACCTGAGATTGCAGGGGTTTACAGACTCAGATTGGGCCGGATGTGTTGCAGATAGGAAGAGTACTTCCGGATGTTGCTCTAGTTTGGGTTCTACAGTGATTTCCTAGTGCAGCAGGAAGTAGAACTCAGCAGCACTCAGTACTGCCGAGGCCGAGTATATGGATGCTAGTACAAGCAGCCAGAGAAGCAGTATGGCTTCGTAAACTCGTTGCAGGATTGTTTGGCCAGATTCCAGAGCCAATCGTGATTCACTGTGATAACCAAAGCTGTGTGCAAATGTCAGTGAATCCTGTATTTCACGACAGGTCGAAGCATATAGAGATTCAATATCACTTCATTCGTGATATGGTGCAGAAAGGTGCGGTCGAGTTAGAATATATTCCGACAGATGACCAGACTATAGATGTTCTCACCAAGCCTCTTTCCAGGATGAAGTTCGAATACTTTCGCGAAAGACTTGGAGTAGAAGAGAACGTGTCCCTCCTTGAGAGGGAGAGATGACATAGAGATGCTTACCCTGCTTTCACCCAGGTGCCTCTACTTGTCTAGGTGCTTATCCAGGTATGGGAGAAATCCCATCGGCAGATGAGTCGAACAAGCAGTAGATGGTCGGGTTCACCCAGGTGCCTCTACTCGTCCAGGTGCTCAGCTAGGCATGGGAGAAATCCCATCGGCAGATGAGTCGAACAGGCAGTAGATGGTCGGGTTCAAATAGGTGCCTCTGCTCGTCCAGGTTCTCAGCCAGGTATGGGGGAAATCCCATCGGCAGATGAGACAGACAGGTAGTAGATGGCCATGTGATGATTGCACAGGTACCTCTACTCATTCAGGTTCTCATCCAGGTATTGGAGTACCCCATCGGCAGATGAGACGAACAGGTAGTAGATGGTTGTGCACATTTGCTCGTCCAGGTTCTTGGCCAAGTATGGGAGGATCCCATCGGTAGATGAGACGGACAGGTAGAAGATGGTATAGCAGATGGTAAATCCTATCTCTCAGACATCCAGGTAGGATGGAGAGACTCCCTTGGACTCGCCAAAGGACTGGTGGAGTTGATGCATGATGACACTTCTCGAAGGACTGAGACTGTGTTGACAACCTTCAGTATGTATAGAGATGATGGAGGCAGTATAGATGTACAGATGAAACCCAGATGACCATGATGCTGATGAAGACCGAAGAATACCTTCCTTGTTGAGAGGGAGTGTTGGATTTTGTGCAACTTCGGAAGATATTATTATTGTATTTTATTGTACTTGATTGTACCTCCTAAGGGAGATGAACTTGATGTAATTAATTATGTAAACCCTTGAAAGAGTCAATGTAAACCTTGGGATGAAAAGCAAGCAAAAGAAAAATTAAAATTTATTTATTTATTGCTCCCCAAGAGAAGTCGGCGCAGTTAGGGAAAAGTCCAGTTTGGCACTTGTATAAATAAGAGGTTAGTTCACCTCATTATTCACTCATCCACTTCACACAAGTTCGCATCACTTGGAGAGAGAGGTTTGCATCTGCAGAAGAAGACTATTTCTGGGGTTTCTACTTGGAAAGTATTTCCATCTTTTCTCTTTTATCATTGTACTCTGTTCTCGGAATTATTATCTCTATACAAAGGTTGCTGGGCTTTCTACCGTTTGGGTTTCCCGGGATAAACTCTTGTGTTACAGTTTTGTGCTTTGTCTTTCTTCTAGTGATCCTATTGAATTAATGCAAGTAAATTATTATGCTATGAATGTATGCAAAAACTAACATCCTGGGGGGGCGAATCACAGATGATGGCTTGGAAATCTCGAATTACTGCCCATTCCCTTCTTTCTTCACTGATGTGACCTTGTTCCTGGCTTGTTTATATCCGAGGAATTCAAATTATACCCGAGGAATTTATCAAATAAAGCATCATCCCACTCATGTTAATAACTTGGTATATTTAAAAAATCAAATGCAGGATATAAATCTGGATCTAAATCTCCCGTGCTTCTTCAATATAATTAGCTGAAATCTGAAAAAGCATGCATACCATAATACCTTGTAAGAAAACTGAACTGTGGAACCACCAAGGTGAGTTCCTGAAATGTTTGTTAGCTGTCCTCACCTCCAAAACCAGCAAGCCTTCAAATGTGGAGTCACCAAAGATGAGAAATTGATCTTCAAAATGTGATGCACTAATCTACAATGTAGCTGGTCTACAAATCTTACGGGAAAAGGACATTAAACCCAGCAATGGCACCAAAATGTTGCCCATTGTCTTTCACTGCTTTTAGGATTTTCTTGCTTAAATGCTAGATATATTGGTAACAGCCTCTACATAGTTTACATTTGGGTTGTAAAACCACAAATATTCTCATAAGGTCTCAACATCATCATAGGATTTTGGCAATGCATTTCAGGTACTTGCATAGGTTTGTACCATGTGCTGCACAGTATTCCCTCTCTAGTCCTCCAATGGGTTCTTCAGACTTCCCTCTCTCCTTGTCGAGAAGATATCTAAAGCCAGAAACTATCCCTATATTGGGTCATACCTGTCTTACTATTATACTTGCAGATTATACAGGAAACCAGAAAAATGGTTCTCAGATTTCTCTTTCTAGTTTGAAGCATCCTTCATCCAGTACAAACAAATAATTGAAACAGATTCTCAGACGAAGATGGATTATGGGAGTGTGTGACTTGAACTACTGATTAGACAATGCAGATGCTTTCTCTGATCTCCCACATAAAGATGTATAATTTTCTAACGTAATATGTCTCTATCTCAATTTCTTTATTGGAAATAGGAATTATATATAATGTGGTTATCAAAAATAACCTTGAAGCATGTTAACCGATTCTTGTCCCTGATAAAAGTGGGCAAGTTCGAGCAGTACTCCACCCCATCGTATTAAATTCTACAAAACAAGAGCATACATTAGAAGCTTTATATCTATGCTAAATGAATCACTAAAAATGCCTAAAATCTGCTAGATCAAAAGTTGATGACATAAATGGAATTAACAACCTTGTCAAAATGCACCAAGAGAAAATATTGCTTTTAAACATACACAAATCATGACTATCATCCCTTCCAGGTATAAACAGAAAGAATGAATCCTTATTAGTACTATTACATATACAGATGCATGGTATTGTATTGTATTGTGTGTAGATAGATAGACAGATGAAAAGTAAAGAACTGGGAGAATAACCTCCTATTAAACACTAGCATAAAACTCAGATATATCATGGCTTTTCTCAAGCTAGTTCTCCCTAGATGGAAATCATGGAAGAGTAGACCTTCCCTCTCCTTGGAAAGAATTCAGAAATATCTTCTAATCTGATCAAAATTCTCAAAAGGCATTTGGTAAAAAGCATACTTACCAGACTCGGAATCGGCAATAAATCGACGAGGCAAAAGAGCGAAGAGTTTGAATCGGATCGGGAAAAAATCGGCAGATACAAAAAATTAAATATATACACATATTTTGAATTAAAGAAAAAAATTCATAGATACTAAAAGTAGCCATATCCATATACATCAAGATATCAATAGATGTCCAAAAGATATCAATAGATGCCCAAAATATATCAATTCTATTCCAATTCATAATTTGTAATGAGATTCGGCCAAGACCCTTAGATTAGTTAATATTAATATAATTAAAATATAAATTATATTTTATTATATATTAAGATATCACATATACTTAGGTATTATAAAAAAATTATATTTAATATATTTTACATATAATAAAAATAATTAATATTTAATAAATAGTATAATATAATTTATAACATAAAACAAAACCAAACAATAACATTCAAATTTTAACTTATATATAAATTAAGTGTTCGGCCGCAATGATCGAAAAATTAACATATATATATATATATATATATATATATATATGCCCAATGCTCAATGTTGAGTGCCTACAGAAAGAATACTTTTTCAATTGGGAAGCAGGAAAGCTTAAATCCATCGTCGATCACCCTTACTTGTCCGCCCACAGTCGTCAATTACCATTGACTGCGTTTGCGGTCGCACCGATGGAGGAGAGGAGAGGAGAGGAGAAATCGACCACAAATTTGTCTTGTCACGCGGATAGAGGAGATGAGAACCGTAGGAGAGGATCAAACTCGAAACCCTAAAAAATGACCTACATCCACCCGACCACAGTTCAGTGAGATCGAAATTTGTCTCGTCGCACAACTAGAGGAGAGGAGAACCACAGGAGAGGATCGAGCTTGAAACCCTCGAAAACGACCACCATGCACCTGACGACAGTCAATCCGCAAAGATCAAAAACAATGATGAAAACGGCGAATCCTCAGCCAGAGTTAAACTTGCCCCGAGCCGGCTCGGATCGTTTTTCCACCAAGTCGAGTCAAACTCGCGAGTTTTCCAGTTTGACTCGCGAGTCCTGTAACTATGGTAAAAAGTAGAAAGCTTATCATAAGAAGAACTAGCATATTAATAGCAAAACTTCAAGGACTGCCAGGCTTTTATAGCAAAAGAAAAGTGCTGCAAAAGATGGTTTCTAATATCAAGGAAACGGAATTTGACTGCAGATTTAAAGAACACTGACAAAACAAGAGAAGCCTACAGAAATCAATTGCTAGAAAATTCCACGCAAGAACAAATGTTGAAGCTGTAACAATAATTTATGCAAGAGAAGCCCGCATGCCTAGCTCAACTAGTTCTCGCCAATGTTGCTGGGAATTTGGCTAAGTCCATGGCACATGCCAGCAAGTGCCTAGCTCAAATCCCCTTGAGTGAGGTGCACTAGTCTAGGCCAATGGGTTGACTTCAATGCCATCCATGAATTTGGGGAAGCATCCCTCAGGTTTCCCCACAAGGCTTTCCTTGAAATATAAAATTGTGCAAAAGAATCCTTCATTTGTATTTTAACTCAACAAAAGAATAGAGAGAAAATACTTGAGTTTGCACTAGGTAATTCAATACAGGACTCTAAATGAGGTGTTGGGATTCAGGTTTCAAATTGGTTGGCTCTAAAAATGACCCATGGAATACAAGAACTCAATACCAGCTACTTGTGGATATGGGTCTTTAACCAAAATGCTAGACCAAGGCATTTGGCAAGGTACCTGTGTTATTGGTAGAAATTCAACCAGTAAGTAAAATTGATGAGAGAACTAGGAACATATAAATACGGAAATTAAAAAAAAAACAGTTGAATCATCAAGAAAAACACCAAAAGAGACAACCTGGGACCTATTATGCTTCAAAGTATCTACAGTGTTCCCTACAGGTTCCCAAAGGGAAGGGGTTAAAAAAATTGATGTAAAGGCCAAGTTGAAGCATAGAGTGTTGATTTGGGGATAAATACCCCTAATCATGTCATGGATGGTCGCTTGATTTCCACCTCCAGGAGGTGCTCGCCCTATAAGGGTCGATGCCCTTGGGGGGCTAATCACTTGGACACATGACCACACTCATTTATTTTCCATGTAAAAGGTGATAGCATTTGTTTAGCACACCTTATTTGCTCACTTGGACCTATTTTACCCCTCCTCTAGGTTGTGTACCCACAATTTGTACTTCCTTATTGAAGAAGCCTACAAGGATAATGAAGGAGGACATTGAGGGCACACATATGTTGGGGTTAGTTGGGGCATGACATCCTCCTTTTGGTACACCTAGCACTTGGTGTAGCCTAATTGCACTTTTACATTGTTATTTTATGTCTTTTAGTGGTTTAGCTCCCAAAGTTGTGGGTGAGCAAGCCAAAACTTATATTTTTTACATTATCTTGTAGGCTGTAATATCCCTTTTTCAAATTTTATTAAAATGCCCAATTTTTCACTTTTTTCCCAATTTCGACCTTTGACTAGTTTTACTGTTTTGACCTCCAAATCAACCCAAATACTCCCAAATCTTCTGTAGGAGTGTATGAATGGTATTTAGACTTGAATATCAGGTTCATGGATGTTTTATGGCCCTCCAAATACTGCTGCAAACTTGATTTGTATTCTGATCAATATATGTAATTTTGACTAGTAATTTGTGCATCAAATCCCCCCCGGGTAACACTGCAAATGGCCTTCCAAATGCCTCCAAACTCCCACAAATTTATGAACGGAGGTATATAATGTGTTAATTATGTGATTAAGGTCTCATATGCACCATTAATTGATTTTTACTACTGTTCTAACTCTCTCACATTCAACAGCAAAAACCCCCAATTCAACCCTTGGGGAAATGGCACTATTTCACCTCCCAATACAACTAAACTGAGTAAAAATGCTTCAAATGCTCAAGTACAGTACATGAAACTTGTAGAAGACATCCATGGCAGTATATTGATCACAAATATATCATAGAATCATCCATCCATTCGAAATAATCAACATTATAGTGTCATACATCAATGCATTGGGGAAATGGACATTGTTTGCTCATTAATCAATAGTTTTGCATACAACCAATGGGTATTTCGACCTGAGACTTTCTGAATATCAATAACAGAGGATATGAAGCTATTACAATCATAAATATATAATGAGAAGCTCTCTCAAGAAGCACAAGTGCTCACCAAAAACGCCCTCCCTCAAGGAGCACGAATATGCCTTCAAAATTGGAAACGGTGGAGAGAAAGTGCTGCACTAAGCCAAACCATGAAACTTCCTGTAGCTGCTACCTGCAAATACAAACTCCATTAAAGCACCATGAAAGACCTGAGTGGCCTCTCCAAACACCAACTTGGATGGGAATCTTTCACCCTCGAAATTGGCTAAGGCAAGAAACTAGTCATCCACTAGCTCTCTCTTCACAAATGCAATTTTTCTCAAATCATCAAAAGCCATTCTCATTCTTCATTTCTACATTTTATAACCAACATTAGCCTTCTAAGGGTCGAAATCCTCTCAATAGATTCAATAGATTTCCATTTAGGAAATATTCCACATTTGCCACTTGTCTCCTAGTTCCAACCTTCCATCTTCTCCCAAATTCGATTTTGAGTCTCTTTGGCTTCTCCAACTCCCAAATTCGCCTTCTTTGAGCCTATTTTTGGTGCTGACATGTCATAGTGGTCAGATGTCAGAGGTCAGGTCTGCAATTTGTCATAGTTGTCATAGATGCTCCATCATTGGTGTCATAGGGGCTAGGGAATCTAGCCCAAGTGTCCACAAACTTCTACTTTGACTCTTTATCTTCCATGGAGGTTACCAATCCTTCCCAATTCGACCTAAGATGCTCAATGACATGTGTTATGACTTACCAACTCACCCAAGATTTTTCACATTCCCATTAATTCGAATTTGCAAAAGAGAGATACCATGTATTATGAAAAATCAAGCTAGTGTGGGTCCCACCACCTCCATATGTCTCCAAAACCACTTGCCACTTAGAATTTATCTTGAATTTATTTATTTCCCATATTTATTAAATGCTTGAACCCCTCTAATGTCTAAATATCATTTATTAGCTTCCTTATTACCATCCCACATGTGCCCATCCAACCTAGGAAACTAGTAGGATTGATGGGATTGTCTTACTATGCACTTATTTGAATGGGGACATTACATAGGCTAATAACGTAAAATTAGGTGAGGCTTGTCTTATATAAATAGTGTCTCCCTCTCATTGTAAAAACACAAGATATGGGTTCATTATGAGACCCTTTCTTTTTCTACTAGTGTATTGGAGCTCTTGATGCTACGTGCACCCCTCTTGGGATGATCTTCTTCGCTTGAAGGATGAATGAAGGTGTTATCTGGGGTTTCTATTGCACACCCTATTGGTTGATGCTAGAATGGTTGTACTAACTCAAGCACAAAGGCGACCTAGGACGAAATTTTGCTCATCTTTGTTAAAGGATCAGTAAGTTATACTTTCACCTAGTTTAATGATGCTTTATGGTGCATTACTCTTATGTGTTAGGGATTCTTGCTGATATTTTGTTAACCTAGCATTGTATTGGGCCTTGGACTCCTTCGTTTTCCCTAATTAGGCTCTTCTACCTAACCCTTGAGGTTGCTAGTTGATGCCCTAATTGCAAGTATTGGAAGCCATTTTAAGAGAAGGACGTTGGTATCGATCTATCAATGCCCTAAGGATTGAGACTAGAATCATATGCCCTATCTTTTCAACAAAAACTATCTCTCTTTTACCAATTTATTTGTCTTTTATTTAACATGCATTTCTATATTGAAAAAACCCTAAAATTATAAAATCACTAGAAAAACTCTAAAAATTTAGATAAATTCATAAAATCAAAAATATTTGCAGTTTGATCATTTTGGTCCACCCACAAAATTCATGCTAGTGGATTTATCCACAGATCTTTGGAGGCGTCCCCATTTGCCTTGGTGCATTGGGAAACGTGAATTTGCCCAAATTAGGGTTTTGGCAGGGTTTGGGAATTCCAACTGGATCATCAAGAACACCCTAGTTCACTTGATCTTCTCCCCTTCAGAGCGCACTTTTTTGAGGCGATGCACTGAGAAGTGTGAAACCATACCTTGGGAATTGTGAGGTGCATTGAAAGTTGTAATATTGATTGGTGTTGACTAGTAGATTGAATTAACTCCTTTATATGTTTATGTGTCTTTATTATTCATTGTTGACTCCATATAAGGCACTGATCTAGGCTATAAGGCTAGTAGGACGGCGATTGCAGGTACTCATTCCTCCATTAGGGACTCTCCCCTGGGTTCAGGAGTTACCCGAAGAAGTTAAGGAGGTAGACTGAGGTAACATTGGGCCTTACCTCCTCTTACATGCTTACCATCACCAGCACAAGGCCATACATAGTTTGGTTGAAAGGCCTGCTAGTTTGAGTGGTAACAAGACCAATTACTTTTTGTCAATGAAGCAGGCCTCTCAATGAGAACAATGATCTCCATAATGCAGGGGGAGATGTTCCATCTCAAAAAAATATTGATAAACACAAGTAAAATAAAGGCCCAAAAAGGAACCATAGTTGAACTTGAGAATGTCACGCAAACCATATTTAAACTGCAGTCAGCCACATCAACAACCTAGAGATTCATAAACAATAAAACAATAATGGAGAGAGAAAGATGCACGATGAAAAATGATTCTCATCATGAAAAAAGGTAATATATACGTCATTCAAACTCCAGCATAACTAATGTAACTCCAAATCATATGGGAGTGTCTTGAGTTTTAACCCTTAAATGACCAATTTACTAGTTCACCTTTTTAACTCAACTAACCTAAGTTCCACACATTTACTTTTTCCATGGGCCTACAACTTAACCTTTGTCTATTTAAATGTTGACACCAATGATTATATTACGGCATGCCCCTAAATGACCAATTTGTTAACCTTTACACCAAGTTTGTCACGAATCTTTACAAAGTTATATTTAGACAAAGGCTTGGTGAATACATCAGCCAACAAGTCCTGAGAAAGACAAGATAATGAAGAAAATTGACTTTAAAATATGAAATTTGCTCATTCACACATTTAGTCAAACACTTTGAAAACTAGGGTTTTAACTTGAAATTCTGAAAGTAAAACCACAACTTCAAAATTTACTCCCAAATACTGAAAATAAATTTAAGCAAAGGTGAACATAAGTATTTTGGTCAAAGACCGGGCAAAACCCCATAAACTTGGGGAAAACCCTAAGAAGAAGAATTTTCATTAAGAAGAGCAAACTCAAAAAATTCTTTACAATGAATTTTCTTCTTCTTTTAACCCTTACTGACAAAATTTCTTAAAACAGAACAGCAGCAAAACTACCTCGAAATCTGTGCCAAAAGTATTGTATGGTCTGTTGTACGGCTACCCACACGTGTTGTACGGTACTATATGACCTGCACACTTTCTACCCTCGATTTTTGTGCCTACATGTGCCTGTAATTAATGTTATACAGTCTGTATTTAATGTGTAGTCATTTCTTGGGATTCGAGCCCACACATGTGACTATCATAAATGCGTTGTACGGCCTGCTACAGGTTGCCTAGGGATGCGTGTTGCTCCTTTCTCTTCAAAATTGTGCCCTTCTCTGCTAGGGAACTCTTCTTGGTCTTCAATCTTCCTCTTCCTCTCTTTTGATGGTGAGTGTTCTTCATTTGTCTCTTAGTCTTCTTTTATACTTTACTTTTCATCAACTAACCCTAACTACCAAAGAAACTACCTAATCAATGGCTAGGATTAGATTAGGAGATCTATGGTTCACAATAGATGCACTTTTCTCAATTAATAAAATAATTAATTAAAAAAATACATCACTTAAGTGACCCACTTTTATAAAGTACAAAACATCACTTTCACTTTATTTACATAAACGTCACGTTATTACATTAATACAGAAAGGACAACTTTCTGGTCCTCCTCATCACACCCACACCAAAAATATGGGAGGACCTCCAGAGTTATCTTTTTCAACACTCCCTCCTAACGAGGGAGGTCCTTCCGGCACCATCCAAATCTCTGCCTCTGACTCCTGACGCAGCTCCCTCCTAGTCTGGAATGTCTCTCGAAGAGAAGTGCCCACCACTAAAATAAAACTCTGACTCTTGAGATTCTGCCTGAACCTCATCAACCTGCTCATCACCATCACCTGTTTGGCTGGGTCTTCTGCCAGTGCTTTGGAAAGATTCACTCTCCTCATTAGAAGAAATGTAACTAACATGTCAATCAACTGTATCTCCTGCCCCATAGATCTCCTAATCTAATCCAAGCCATTGATGAAAATAAAATCGTTAATTGAAGACTTGATTGAATGCCAAACAAAGGGGAATGCGCCACCTCAAGAGAGGTAGGCGCCCCCCTCTTTGTAATTATCACCAACCAATCACGAAATGCCAAGTATGAAAGTCGCCCATGCAAGAGGAGGGCACATTTCCCAAGAGCTTGTTAACTGGATCTTCAAACTCTTGATTGGATCTGTCTATTTCGGAGCTCAAATCACCTTTACTTAACTGTACAATCACTTTAGTTCAACTCCCAATCAACTCCGAACACTTTCCACTGATTTAGGAATTTGTCTTATTCATTTATGATGTCTTAATTTGACATTTATTTTGGCTTTTTCGAGTAAATATCATTTTTTGAGATAAATACTTACTCGAAACTTAGGAAAAGTAGGTTTATGGGTTAAAGAGGTGCTCTGGTTTAGAAAAGGAGCATCCCATTGTCAAATTTCTCCCACAAACCACTAAATTATTACATTTTGAATTTTTCCAATTAAACCATTAAAAAATGGCCTAATTTATAGGAAAAAAAAAAAATTCAAAACATTAAAAAAACCACCTAGGGACCTAGCACATGTCCATATGACTTTATTTAAGTGTCCAGCATGTTCATATACATTGACAATGAACTTCAATAACCCCCCAAGGCATAACCACCAACTTGAGCATTCCAGCTTTGGAGGTGTAGGAGAAAAACTCGAAAATTATACTCAGCTAAATATGCAAAGCATAATTGACAAGGGAAAAAACTCCTTGGAATACCCAAATTGGTTGCCAAGTCTTAGGAATCCATGTTCTTACAAGACCACCATGCTAGTACACTTTATTACAAACCCTGTGGGGTATGAACATGCGGAAAAATTAAAAAAAAGGGTTGATTTGAACTTCTGAATGCTGACATGCACAAGTATTTGTGCAAACATTGGCGGCTCTCTGGAAGTCCAACTGCGTGCAACTCAGGTGGTAACAGGGACCACCCCCCTTCGCTTCGCTAGGAGTAACCTAGACGGAGGAGTCGAGTAATCAGGTGACAACACTTGACTCTCACTTGCCCCCAAGGACACACCGAGCGGCTTGAAGGTTTCCTACCGCGTTCCCCCCAAGTGTGTATTAGGCGGTAACATACTGCAAAGCTAATATTCCATCTCGTATTGAGTCAGATAGAGTTCCTACCAATTGCCTATACAAAAGAAGAATCTAATTTCCTTGGATTCTCTATAGATAATTTCAACCCAGTCTCTAATGGCACTACCGATGGTTTCAATCAGTCATCTTAAATCTCTGAAGCAACTCTTTTGCATAGTTTGATTGAGAAATAAATCGTTATCTCCCTTTTGCCACACCTGCAAACCAAGATTGTAATGCGAAAAACCTCAAATTTGTCATTTCAATAGTTGCCTCAAAGACCTGATTCACTTCCACAAGTGCACCTAAACTATTCCATCTGATTATCAGAACATCTACATAAATAAGGAGAATGACAATGTTTACCACTTCATTTGATGTATAGATTTGGATCTATTGCATTCTTCTAAAAACCACTCCCTCTTAGATGCACATCGATCTCTACATACCATGCCCTTGGTGTTTGCTTCATGCCATACAATGTTTTATCAATTTACAAATAAAATGCTCGTTACCTACCTCATCAAACCCTTACATCCGAGTCATGCAGACCTCTTCCTCGATATATTAAATCAAGAACAACTCTTCACATCCATTTGATGGATGTTCCAATCAAATTACATTGTCAATGCTCATTGCTAACACCAATTTGATTGTTAGGATTTTTGTTGTTGAGGCAAACATTGTTAGTTTTTGGGTTACTCTAAAAGTGTTTACACCGTGTTTTGGGGTGCTTAATGAGTTTTGAGGTACATGGTATGTGTTCAACCCCCAAATGATCTGAGATGGATTGGAACATGAGAGATGGTCCATGATGGATTTGCGAAATGGAGATAGCTTACTCAGTGGTTGCTTGACCTCAAGTGGGTGCTTGCTTGGCATTATTCCCTAGGGTATTGGAGTTATTTTGCTTACTTGGTGGATACCCTTCAGTGGGGCTACATAGAGATGTTCACTTCCTTGGAGAACACCCCACTTGGGAGGAGTATTGTGCATTTTGGAGGGCATTAGGCCCTCGACGGCATGGGGAAGCTTGAATTCCTTGTTGGAGGATTGGATTCGACTCGAGGACGCCTAGGCTAAGACAATGTTCTTGTAGAGGCAGATGACCCAGTGGAGTACATGAATTAGGAGAAGTGATGAAGTGTGGGCTTGGGATGGAGAGGTGTGGACTCACCTTGAGTAGCTACATCATCTTAGAGCTCGTCTTGTGTATGACATCACCTTTGAGCATGAGATTTATACCCTTGGAGTGGAGCGCTTCACTTTTGTTTGCCTATATAAGTTTATTGTAGGTTGCTTGTAAGTGCTTGGGCCCACATTATATTGTTGGTCTCCCTTACCATATGTAGAGAGGAAGGAGGGAGTTCTCATTAATACCATTCACTCATTATATATTTCACTCATGTGTAGAGTTGTGATCTTGAGGAGTGTGCACTAGTCATCTTCTCTCTCTTCACTCTTCATTTGTAATTGATCTCTCTCTCTCTTGAAGTTGTTAGTGCTTTATGATCTTTGTGGAGCATTTTGAAGTCTAGGGTTAGGGTTTATCCCTTGGAGGTTTGAGATTAGGGCTTTGTGATAAAACCCTAGAGTATATTTGGTGAAGAAGAAAAGAGGACGCCTAGCTTTGGAGGACTTCTTATGCATTGGAGCTCCTTGATTGAGCTAGGGTTTTTTTTGTTTTCCCCTAGTAGGGCTTTGTAGAGCTAGTGGATTGTACTAGCCTTGAGAGAAAGCTATGATATGTACAACAACATCATCTTATGCTATTAATGAAGTTTTCACCTATCCGACACTGGTGTAATATCCAGATTTGATTTTTAACCATTTATGTTTTTCATGTATTTTTAATTACAGCTATATATGTCTTGCTAATGCTGATTTGACATAAGTAAAGGGAAATTTTGTTGAGTGATTGAAATCTACATCGAAGATTTGAAGGGTTGTTTTACTACTGTTATGTCTGTTGTAAAAGCAAATTTTCAAATGTTGGTTTATGCATGATAAGTTACCCTAGAAGAGCTTAAACTTATCAAGACACTTTGTTATCTTTTCTCCTTAGATTGCCTAGAAAATTGAGTTGTTAGAGAGTGAAATATTGTGTCTTTTTCGTTTTATACTATATTCGATAACATCCCTAAAGCCAAAATTCACCGGGTAAAGATCCAAGAAACCTCTAGTCAAAGAGGTGAAATTTATGAATCGTGAATTTTCTGAAATTTCATATGGCTTAGATCACTCTAGACTGAGAGGGATCTTGCATTTCAGCTACAAATTACCTAGGAGAGGTACTTGACCTTGTTTGAGGTTGTTGGGTGTGATACCTATTATCACGCAACTTGTAGTTGCCCCTTTGAGACGAATCCTATTCAGGATGGTAGAGGAGATAGGAAACTAAAGAGGTGACCTAAGAGGATCCTGACCCCCAAGATGGATCGGTTGTCACGCCAATCAAGATTCTCTTCGCTTTATGCCACTTGGAAAAAAGTGACAATGGGGGAGACCCAGATCTAACCTAGAAGGAAAGACCTAAAACTAAGACGCCAGATCAGACTCTGGCAACAAAATATGTAAGGTGTATAGCTGATAAAACCCCAGATTGATAATGATAGCCATCGAGGATGAAAATATTGGATTGTGAGGCTTAAAGAAATATAAAGAACAATCCAAACAAGTTAATTTGATGGCTACAAAATAATGCACAAGATCTAGGATGAAGGTGCTAGGTAAAAATATAGCTAAATCACTACCCTGGGGGATTTGAATGAGAAAACTTGAAGATGGCCAAGATAATGGTTTAAATGATGATTAATGCTTACTAGCACCTTGGATTTATTGCTTGAAGATAGGCATGACAATGTCTAAGATCACAAGCAAGAGCGGGATCACAAAACAAGAAAAATGGCTAACTCCCCAGGAAGTGTGAATTGCATGAGAGACTAGTGCCTTAGATGCTGAGCAAATGGAGTCCCCAATAATGACGCCTTAGCAGGGCTTTTGTGGCCTAGGAGGTAAGGAATAGACCCAGAAAAGCTTCGCCAAAAATTCAAGTTATATGACCCAAAGAAATTTTACAAATTTTTAGTGAGGGTTTTAAACAGTTAAGATGTATGACAAATGGAATAGAAACTTGAAACAAAAGATATAGAGTAGATCTTACCCGGAAAATCTTGTAGATGCCTTGCAAATCATGATCTATCCCTTTTCGATCAATTTGGAGCAACTTGGATGAGTTCTCAAGTGAAATCAATTTGGATGTAATAAACACTTGGATGTGATATAATGTTTAGGGATGTTGAAGCTATCCATCCTGCCACATGATTTTTGGTTTTCTATTATTGGTGATCATTGCTAACAAGTGCATTCTGAGATTCTGGGGTTCTCATGCACTCCCAATAAGAGCACATGTCTTGTAGTTGGAGCTAGATGTTACCCCCCATTCTGACATGGGTGTCCACATGTGATTTTGTCACACATTCAATCGGGGTTACATGTTGTTGGATCTATGCATGGCCTAGGTTCCTTGATGTTAGATTTTTGCTTCATGTTGTGATGATGTCCTACCATACGAATGTTCATGATACATCTGGGCTAGTAGCTATCGGATATGTCTTTTCATGATGTAGTGCCTATGGATGATTATGATGTTGCTCTTCACTCATGCATCACTTGTTCATGACACTTGGATTATCTATTTGTCGAGTGCCTTAGTATGGGTAGTTTGATGTAGCAATTTCATGGCATGGACTACATCTTGGCATGCTCTTTGGATTTGATGGTGTCGGGAGGCTCTTGCATGAGAGTGTCCCAGTCTTTAGGGATGATATGATATCTTGATGACATATACTATCATGTCTATTGGAGCGCTCTAGCTTATTAAGGATGATTTTGCATGTTTTAATGGTACGAATTCGTTCTCCTTGGAGAACCCTTGTCTCTTGTCACTTGGATGGCTTATGTGGATGGCATGGAGCCCATTCCTTGATCAGCATTATTGATCCTTGGCATATGGATGACATCATAACACTATTGAGTCTCATATTTGGTTGAGCACCCTCCTTCTTTCTCTCTTGTGGCACGTGTGGTGGCATTCTAGTGATTTGTAGATGGGGTCGTACCCTTCTTCATGGGTTGGTTGTCTATTATGGAAACATGGTTCTTGGAGTTGATAGTTTATTTTTTGATTGATGGTCTCCTTCTTTCATAGACCTATCTTCCACATGTGGATTAATGGCATTGGAGGTTGAGTTGGTTGATATGTGAACATTCATTGCACATCTGTTGAGGTTGTTCCCTACTTTAATGAGCCATTACACACTGATCTATTTGTTGGTTAAGGGTTTGACCCCTTGATCCAGGGATCTATCCTTTGGACATGTTTTGATGAGGTGGTACATTGAATCTTGAGCCTTTGGAGGTGACGTCCTAACTTGAAGGACTATTGTTAGCATGTGTACATCATCATGAGCCTTTTGGAGGGGCATCCTAGCTTTGGGAGCAGTTATCTTTTGATAGAATGCCCAGAATTGTCCCATCTCAACGCCATTAGATGCAGAGTGGCCACGGGATTTCCGAAAAGTGGTTAGAATAGAAAATTGAATATATTGAGGAAGTTGGCAATTCCAAAACTGTCGTTTAAAGAGTCTAACCACATTTTTACCGCACGTGCCTTTTGGAGCCTTTCCATGGAGAGCATTCACCTTATTTGAGGAAGCGCTCCACTTTTTTAGGCCTTTTTCTTGGAGAACCTTTTGGGGCTAGGTTTGACTTCCACTTGTCATCTTTCACCCTCATTTGAAAGAGGTGCCCTCCTCTTGGGCCTTTTCCCTCTTGGATATTGTATGTGGCTTTGACCACTTTAATTCATGTATATTCCATGGATGTAGTTGGATTTTGTTAAGGATTGTTGGATGATATTCATTGTTTATTCTTCCCTAGGCTAGATCTGTTGTTTTCGCCTAGTTTATTCATATTTTATTGTAAAAAGAGATAGAGCTGCAACCTATATAAAGTTTGGCTCTCTCATCCATTTGTCATGGTTGGATTTTGAGAGTTCTCTATCTTTTGAAGCTTAATGGACATATCTTTCATGGTGCAACTTGAAATGTAAGGTCTTCTCCATTCAAAGTGTGGCATCCTTATTCCTATTTCTAAATGTTGCTAATGAATTGTAGAATATTTAGAACTTGTTAATTAGGGCCAATTGCAAGGATAATCTACCTCATCGGAAGGGTTCATGTGAGAATCATTTTTTCTATTTCCCTTTGATGTCATATGCATAATTATCTTACATTGCTCCAATCATCTTTGAAGAGTAGTTGCTTGCAATACTTCATTTATGAGACACACCCTAGTGAGCAATGTTTTGATGTGGCACCATTCTTAGGTCCTAGCAAATTCCTAAATTCATTTTTTGGCATGTTAGGTTTTATCTGTGGCATCTGAATGTAGCCCTAATTTCCCTAACCCTTCATGAACTCACCCTCTCTTGGACTAGCCTCCCTTGACTCCATTTGCCCTGTTGATTGGCACTAGTCTTCATGGTCCTCCCATCACTCTTTTTTATTTCCTATACCATAACAACAAAATTGTTTTGCTAAGCTACCTCTTCAAATCACCTTGACCCTTCATTTCGATAACATAGCAATCATATCCAAGGGAAACCCTCCATGAGTTGAAGAAGAGACAACCTAAAGTGTAGAGAGGTGGTTATTGAGGTGACAATGGGTACAACCTCTAAGTTGCGGTTGGGATAGCATAGTTCTTTTGAGCTTTAATCACACAAGCTAGTTTGAGCTATAACACATTGAATCATATGCAAATGTATTTGAAAAAACCCAAGGGTTTATCTCCCCTTCAAAACATCTGGCATTCCATTGAGCTCGTTCCCTGTATTTCCCTACCCAATTTTCTTACGTACTGCACCTCAACCAAGGAGAATGTAAAGATTGAGAGGCAGATCATACAACATTTGAAGGGTAGCAAAATAAGGCCTAGTACATCCATTTACAGATCCCCTGCATTGGTGGTACCCAAGAAAAAGCAACAAGTGTGGTGATTTTACACACATTGCAGGGCCCTCAAAAAGGTTATTGTTAAGAACCACTTCCCTCTTCCTCAAATTTGATCACTATCTTCAGCAGCTCAAAGGGCCAAGTACTTCAACAAGTTGGACCTCGCTTCAAGGTGTCACCAAGTTCAAATGGAACCTATGGATGTATAGAAGACAACTTTCAACACAATGTTTGGTCTCTATGAATGGTTGGTTATGCCCTTCAGCCTCACCAATTCCCTGCTACCTTCGTGCAGATCATTAATGACAATATTCCTCCCACAGCATAGTGAGTTTGTTGTTGTTTACTTAGATGACATTATGTTTCAGCAAAACTTTGTCTGATCATTTCCAGCATGTCCAAACAAGTTTGGACCTTCACCAACACCAATCGCAAGCTAAAATTAAGAAGTCGTTCTTTGGCCAAACTTTTGTCCAATCCCTAGGCTTTGTGATAAGTGAGGCAGGAGTTCACACAATCTAGCCAACGTTAAAGTTTCGAAGGAATTCTTGGGCTACATGAATTGCTACAGGAAATTCATTTGCCAATACTCCCATTGCTCGCCCACCGAATTAGGCCAATAGTTAGAAGACTCTTAATTGGACTCCTAAGAAGAAAGGGTGTTTCAAAAGTTAAAAATGCTCCCCACTTTACACCAATGCTTTCTCTTCCTAGTAGCACCAACCTTTTGACATCAAGACAAATGCCTCACAATATGCCAAAGGCATTTTTCTTAAGCATGGAGGACATCCAGTAGCATGTGATTTAAAGACCTTGTCTCAGGCAAAGCTCAACTACATCACTTACAACAAGGAAGTTTATGTGTTGATCCAAGTACTCAAGTAATAGCATCATTATATCTTTTGTAAAGAGTCTATCTTACACATTAATCATCAACGCCCTCAGTTTTTGAACTCCCAATCTAAAATTCAAAAGCAAAGACATTTAAAATGGACTTGCTACATTCAAGTTTCAACAGTTTCATTTAGTCATTATGTATGAGATAGGTAACTTGAATAAAGTGGTTGATCTACTTAGTAAACCTCCTGCCAATGCTCTTGCTATCTTAGATTTAGATGTGCAACCTATGAAGAATGGAAACCCAGTATTCCACTGACACTTACTTTGGTCCTATCATAAGCCCCCTCTTCAACAACCCACAATGGTCATTCAAACTCTCTATCTAGAAGATACAATTAGAGATGGTTTCCTATACAAGATAAACCAATATTGTGTACCAATTAGTCTAGCTCGCCTTCTTCTAATCAAATAGGCACATTCTTCATCTTATAGGGGACATTTTGGTGTGCTAAAACTTTGTTGCAAAAACAAGTGGAAGACAATTGTTATCACACCATAGTAGCAGGGCTACTATTCTTGTTTAGCAGATATCTGCACATTCCAGAGCTTCCATTATTCGGAGCTTGGCTATGATGATTGTATATCTTGAGATCACTCATGATCAGAGCAGTGTATTATTCAGACTTATGTTAGACCTTGTGTCAAGGCTGAGCCTTGAGAGTTCAGATTTGATGACCGATGTGACCCTTTATCCCATACAGTTCAGTTCAGTGCCTAGAGATGTATTGCAGCAGTGTTTCAGATGATATATGATGATTATTATTGTGATGATGTTATATG
This sequence comes from Larix kaempferi, assembly GCA_027924585.1. NCBI lineage: Eukaryota > Viridiplantae > Streptophyta > Pinopsida > Pinales > Pinaceae > Larix > Larix kaempferi. The sequence continues at coordinate 25,709,280 of BSBM01001530.1, read as the reverse complement.
ACCTAAGGATGTTTTATCATTGACTGTGGATTATTATCTTGTTGATTTAGTCATGTTCACAGCATTTGCTTGGTATATTATTCCTGATGTGGCAAACTGTTTAAAATGAACTCTAAATTATAAAATGGACAATTACTTGCACATTTAGGTCATTTAACAAAACTCGCTGGTTTACCACCTTACATAGATATGGTCTTTCCTGACACCAGTTGTCTGCTAGTGTAGGCTCCATATTCACTTGACTCCATCCATACATGACTTTCCCTATTTGACTTTAAACCTTGACCTGTCTCATTTGACTTTCTGATACTGAGGACTTCCCCATTTTTCTACCTCTGTGTTTGGACCGCTTCCCTGTATGTTCAGTGTCTCGGCTCTAAGTTGGTGACAAAGCTTGCCTTTGGTGAGTTGGATTGTAGGCCTAAATCATTCTGGTCGGTTGTCCCGATGTTTGGCATTGGCTCGAACTCCCCCTAGTCACTTGACATGTTGTTGGCTAAAACTAAAAGCTCATGTACTACTTATGGAAACTTATAAATTCGCCCATGGAAACTAAAAAGGGCAAGAGCGATGAACAGCTAAAAACACTCCTCGAAGAGCATAAGAAAGGTCCAAAAAGCAATGGTTCTTAAAAGCTATATCTAAACAATTGCTAACCTTATATATATATGAAAACATGCCCTGGATGCAAGCTGCAACTAGTTGTGCTTAGCAGCACACCTGAGATCCGAAGGGTTATGTAGGCCAAAAAGGCCGTGAAATGAAATTGAATGATCCTAATGAACCTGGATCAACTTGATGTAGACATGATGCCTAAGTTGAATAAGCACTCTCTAAACAACTTATCCATTTGTGAGGCACAGCCATTCCCCGTGTTATTTTGTCCAAGCACAGAGTTTGTAGCTTTCCCCTTTTTCCCAGTCCAAAGTATTTTTGAGTTGAGTAAGACAAGTCAACCCCTTAGCCCAACCTTGTTCCTAGCCTTCATCCTTTACTAGCAGTTTGACCATGTCCAATGGGTGATTTTGTCATTTGAACTATTGTGCAAGTAATTTTATAACAAAGGAATATGCTAACTTGATTAATGCCACTGAATCGATGTTATACTTTGAGCTTGGCTGTGAGAATGATTAGAGAAACATGTCTTAGTCTACTGATGTGATTTATCCTTGGTTGTATATTATTGGGATCCGTGATGATGTGGGCCATATCTATACCTATTGATGATGATTGATGGTCCCACATACTTGATGATGATGTCATATGATGGACATATGGTTCAGATGATGATTGATGCAGTTCAGCAGGTTTTATTATTATTTCAGATCATCAGATTATGCACTGTCCATATATGGTGGACCCTACAGCTGGCCCATTAGGGCAACCCATGGTGTATGAGTACACATTCCTAGTGGATTTGGGTCTTCTGGATCCAATGAGACACTTATCTTTCAGTTCCGAGCACTTCTGACAGTGATTGATGCAGTTTTACACTTGTTGACCAAATTTGGGGTTGATTTCCCAGCCTGAGCAACAGGGGCCAGGAGAGGCCAGTTCACCTAGGGCGCTGTATGAGGAGGGGGTGGTCCAGCAACTTGTTTTTACCATTTACCCCCCCTTCTGGAGAGCCTGGTGGGCTCAGTTGGACAGCGCAGATGCCCTAGGAGGCAGTTTTCGCACTTTCACAGTTACCGAGGCAGTTAAAAAATGGGATAAAGTGGTCACTGAGGAATTCGATTTGGGCAATTGAGGCAAGGTTTTGGCATTTGGTTTTCACAGAGGTCTTCCAGGGTGATCCCACTATCTTCCAGCCAGTTTTCACCATGTGGGTAGGCCCACAGCGATCACAGGAGGTCTTTTACTGCTTGTCTGTCACAAATTTTGAGGACAGATTTGATCATTTATATTATATTGGACATATTTTATTATTTTATTGTGCCTTGGGGATGAGCTAGTAAGGATTGATGCCTCCTAGCCCCACCATGTGCTTCTTATGTCATGTCCTAGTCATTATGAGGTGGGTTTTGGTACTTTTACCCCCTCTAGTGGATGATGTCACCCTCCATGATTATTTTAGACTATGACGTCATCACTTTATGAGTGATCCATGTGTTATGTTATTATGGTTCATCTTAGCCATTGATTGTATATTGAGATCTTTTAATCTCAACCACTCATTTGATGTAGTATTGTAAAGTGGTATAGGGTTTTGGTCTTTATTATCCTATATAAGGAGGAGACCCCCTATTGTATAGCTGACCTTTGGAGCTCTAGAATATTGGAATAGAACACTTCTTTGTGGAGCATATCTCTCTTGTCTTGTGGATTCTCTTGCATCTTGAGTATACAGTATCTCTTCTATGTATCATTGTGGATTTTGATGCTTCTACTAGTTTTCTTGCAGGAAAGTCGAATTGGTGGAGAGGAGGGCGATTTCTTGAGGGTTATTGTTGGAGGGATCCACATATTCTCTCTTGGGTTGATCTTGTGACAGGGAGTATCATTATTGTATCTTCGTGACATAGCTGATGCTTTCTATTACATCTTTCTATCATTTTCATAATCATCTTACTTGACTTGTTTCTTTGATCTTGTCTTGTAGGAGGAGGACGATTTGGCTATCTTGGAGGAGGACATTTTGGTTGGAGCTCTTGGATCTCACTCTTGAATATACACATAGGAGAATGCTATCAATTTGCAAGGTGGCCACAAGCAATTGAGGTAAGATCTACAAGGTATGTGCCTCTTTCCATCCATTCTCTCTTCATTGGTCACAAACCCTAATTAATCAAAACCCCAATTTTGGTTTTTCTTAGATCTACTTAGATCTAGCCTTGCTTTTGAAAAGATCTTAAGAACCCACCTCTATAGTATCCACCCCTAGTTGGATCTATAGTTTGGTGGTGATTGGGTTAAAATTAACACACTTTTCAAGGCAATATAGCCCTCTTGAACCAAATCGCACTTCCTTGGAGAGGCTTGTTGGGTTAGATCTAGCATGTGAGTAGGTGAGATCCCACTTGATTTGCAATCTACACACTTGATAACCTACCCCTAGACTTTTACTTGGGTGATTTCTACCTTGTGGGCATCATTCCACATTTTAAGGAATTAAAACCACCTTTTGAATTACTTGGCACCTTAAAACTCAGATCTAGTAAGATCTAACCCTTGGATTGACTTGATTTTCTAGATCCACATAGATCATTGCCTAAGCTACTTGGATCTACAATTTGGTGGCCATTGGACTTGATTTGACACACCTTATCCACCTTTTAGCCCTCCTTGAGCAAGGTCGCACTTCCTTGGGTGACTGAGTTTGCCCACTTTGAGGACGTGGGTAGTGGAGATTTTTGTGGATTTGGAATGGGCATACCTTGAAACCTAGGACTAGAATATCATTTTGTGACGGTCTGCCTTGGGGGTAGCATTCCTTGTTTTAAGGGATTGTGGTCCACTTGGGTCATTTCATGAAATCCTAGATCTAGCAAGATCCAACCACTTTATCTCAATTAACCCATTTGACTTGACCTCTAGGTGTCCCGATCTACACTTTGACATATCTTTTGACTCCATTAACCCATCCAACAAGGCACTAGTCCTCCTTAAGCAAGTCGCACTCCTTGGGAATTGTGTCAAACCTTAGATCCAGTACATGGGTATTCCTAATTTCAACTAAGATCCATAGATCTACTCATTACATATCCTCTAGTGCCAATTGCATCCCTTAATTTCACCTTGTGGGTCCACATTAAGCCATTTCACATATCCCAAGAAAGTAGGACCCACTTGTGTAACACATGGTACTATATCTTATCATTATAACTAATCATGTGGCCTAAATCATACATTGGTTGAAACACTAGTCATTTCTCAAACCACCTTCAACCATACTTTAACTTCTAGGTCCATTCAACCCTTCATTGGTTTCCGTAACTTATTATCTACTTATCCCTAGGAACATTTGTTTGGATCCAATCATCTTTGACTGGTTATAGGGTCTCCCCCCAGGTCTTGATTCACCTTGACCTAAATTGAAGAGTGCCTCGGTTGACGTGACTCCCACCTTGCATTGGGAACCGTGGCATCTCTTGGGTCACCTCTTTAGTTGTCCATCTCCTCTACCGTCCCGGATGGGATACCACTAGGGGCAACTACAAGTTGTGTGATAACAACAACATCAAGAGGTGTTCATGTTGCAATCAAAGTAAATCAGCAAAATACAAAGCTTGGATTATATCAACTTTTGTCAATTTCCTCCAAACCTTGGGAATCCATCTCCATGGATTTTGTCAGTGTTTTGCCTACCACCCATAGAAAACATGATTGCACCTTTGTAGAAGGATGTAGATTCTCGAAGTTGGCAATTTTCATAACTTGCAGCAAAACTATTGGTGCTCCTAAATTTTTCAAATTCTTCTTGTAGTGGTATGGAGGCTTTTTGGCTATCCTTGACCATTATTTCTTATCACGACTCCAATTTCTCAATCACTTTTGTAAATCTATATGGAAGCTTCTAGGCTGTCAGTTGCGCTTTTCTACATATTTTCACCACAAAAAGACGATCAAACCAAGATAGTTAATCACACCTTGGTTCATGCTCTCAACATTTATCATCAGCAATACAAGAAATGGGATCAATACCTTCATGTATTGCAAAACAACTACAATAGGACCACCCATATCTCTATGGGCACTCCCCCTTTAAGGTTTGTTTTGGTTTCCAACCTCTTTCCCCTTAAGAGGTTCATATTGCTCTTATATCCATCCACATCCTATCGACAAAAGAGCAAGATAAAACTTTTCCTTTCGTATACATAGGAAACAAACAAGGCTAGAAAGTAATAATAAGCCAACATAACTATAATTATTGTGATGATAATGAATGGGACTTATGGTTAAGGGGTTAACATGCCCTCCCCTTCAAACAAGCATTGCCCTCAACGTTGATCAGTCGTGGATGATTCTATGTGAAGAACACATCTTACCAAGTCCCATCTCATGTTGGCAGGTTCTTTCACTTGATGAGGAACTCAATAGTTGCTTCGGTCCTTAGTTGCTCAATCCATGTTTCAATGACTATTTCAGGTTCTAATATGATTTTTCCCTTTATCAAGAACTAGCAAAATAATCTAAACTAAGGATTTTGTCACCAATTACATTCTTTAAACAAGAAACATGGAAGATTAGATGTACATGTGAAGCAGGAGGCAACTCCAAGTTTTAAGCCATTTGAAAATCCTTTGCAACATCTATAGGGATCATAGTATTTGGGTGCTAATTCATTGTCCTTCTTTGTTTATTTGACAGATATTTGTTTATATGGTTCTAGCCTCAAAAATACCCAATATGTCACTTATAAATTCCTTTCATTGTGATGATGATATACTTGCTGTTTCATTCTATTTTGTGTTGTAGCCAAGTTGTCCTTCGATAGTTGAAGAACCTCTTGTTGGTGCTGAATGTGATCCTCCATTGCTTGAACCTTAGGTTTCCCTCTCAAGGGTGATGTGATGGATGGAGGATGATACCTAGAGTGCCATAAATGGGGTATTATGGATGAACTAAGGATGGAAGCATTGTTCCACCATTTGGCCAAAGGTAACCACTTGACCCATTGTGATTGTTTATTGGATGCCAAGCAACGAAGACAACCTTCTAGACATTTATTCACAATCTTAGTTTTCCCATCCTATTGAAGATGGTAAGAAGAGTTGTGAGCCAGTTGAGTACCCAAACAAGAAAACAAACCAGTCTAAAAACTATTGAAATTTCAGTTGCACCAGACAATTAATGAAAATTTGAAAATTACCCTTCTTCTAAGAAGGTTCATCGGATCTTAACCCTATAATTTTCAGCCTTTAGGACTGCTGTAAATTAATGTGTAAAACAGCAGCAAAACAATCAGAATAACTCACTGTTAGTAGCCCCAAAATTCACGGCAATTCAAGGAGAAAAGATACCAATCATTCCAATGAGTTTCCAGCCCTCTAGGGCAACTTCACATGCAAATGTGAAAACTCTTCTTATATAGTAGATATAACAACAAACACAATAGCAATAGATGGTTGTATTATTATCTTCAATCTTGGTGTTAAGTCCTGTTGTCCGCCAAACTGCACACCAGCAGCAGAAATCTTTCGAAAGCTGTCTCTTCACTACAAGTGAGAGAGGTGTGGCCTTGGGGGCAAGCAATGAGCCAGGTACTATCACCTGAATCCTAGCTCCTCCGTTTAGGCTAACTCCTAACGAAGCCAAGGGGGGTGGTCCCTAAAAAAGAGTTTCACTAAGGCTCTAGTGTTTAAGTGTTTTTTGTATGGGGTGATGCGGATGAGTGTTGTTTAGGAGTTTTCTTGTGATGAGACCAAAAATATGTAAAGATGAACAACAGATAATAAGCAATCCACGTTGCGAGATAAGATAACAAGATGGCAATATGATTCAAAATCTGATAAATCACTAAAGCATTCACAATATGAAATAAACACAAGGTCAAATGGTTCTGATCAATATATAAGCTTTTAGATAACTAGTGCCTTATGGAGTCAGAGAAAAGTAAAGATTGTGATGCTAAAAGTGTGGGTCTTGAAAAAATGTCGTTCGTGAGATCGTTGTGCAGATTATCTTTGTAAATTGAAGATTTTAGTGGTCTTGATTATTAGGATAAAACCAAGGATATCAAAAGAATGTCCAGAAAGACAGTATCAAGTGCCTCCGTTCAAGGACATGTCGGGCCACCCAGTGCTCTAGCCAGGTCGCACAATGCTAACCAGCAAACTAGAGGCTGAACATGGAACCCCGGCGCCCCCAACTAGGAGATTACCCACCGAACTTATCTTATCGCTCAACTCCGGATTGGTTGGTTATGGGGGTGAAAGTTTTATTAGTTATCACTTATGAACTTAACAAGTCTTCCACCTTTCTGAGTACTAGCCCAACCGTTTCCGGTTGGCAGAGCATACGGGTGTTGGACGATCAACCAAAAGTAAATTTATTAGGGGGAAAATGTGGGTTGAAATATTTTATTAAATTAAGAGCACTTTGTTCGACTCTCCGACAGAGAGTGCTCTTGACTTAGTCTTAAGACCACAGTTCAAGAGACTTCCTACTTTAAAATGCCTAATGCAAGGGGAAAATGCAAATCTAACAATGCTCTCCGACAAAGAGTGCTCTTGAGTTGGATTTGGCCAAGTTCAAGAGGCTTTGTTCATTTTATGAAGCAAGAAGCAGTTGTGATAACAGGATATTGCAATTTTATAATATCAAAATCATGTGATAACTCAATAGATGTGAAACACAGCTAGCATGCTACTTGCAAAATAAAATGAAATAACTGAAGGATCTAGTGTTCTACCAAGCAATTTTACACTAAAGGTGGGATCAACCTCCGAACAAGGTCAACCACTAGAACCACCTGCACTTGAGAACCTCCAGCTAGCTGAAATCTCTACCAAGGAAACCGACGGGGAAGGAAGAGTAACCACAAATTATGTGGTCCTGCCCCTGGGATGGGATCCCAAGGATACAACTTCCGGTCGAAGGCTTGGAAGAGAAATATGACAAGAGGAAATAAAGACTAATCTAAAACATGAACTGAAAAGATCTAAGCTAAGCAAACCCAACACTCTTCCCCGAATGGGGAAGATACCCAAAAGGTGGAGGACTCCTCCACTAGAAACTTTTATTAATTTTTACAAATGCCTTGGGTTTCAAAACCTTGAAGGACTTTTTGGGAGACAGGACCTTAAACTTTAAATGAACTCTTGAAGAGTTTTACAAAGGATAATAAGATCTTATATGTTCAATCACTCCTTATGGCATTCATGTAATTTTGCTTTGATTTTTTGCTTCGCTTGGATCTCCCTTCTTCAAAACTTCCAAAGATCTTTTCTCCCTCAAAGTACCTGCAACAAAGTTCACTCAAGGCACCCTTTAGTATTAGAAAGACAAAACAAACTTTGAAACTAAACTAGATCTAAACTTGCAAGAGAAAAGAAACTAGATACTAAAGTTTAGCTACTTACAATGAAATGCAACTTTGTAAAGAGATCTAGATGCAAACAAAAGAATCTATGAGATCTAACAATGCTAATGCAAATAAATGAAATCTAACTACTAACTTTTCAAAAATGCAACTAGCTAACTCTAATACTTAACAAGTTTTTGTTTTAATATTTTGTTGTGATTTTGGAAGGTGGACGAATGGGAAGGTGGAGAAGCAAAACGAAAGGAGATGGAGAAGGAGGGGCGAATGGTAAGATTTGAAGAGGATGCTCTAATGGATGTGGATGAGAGGAAGGAGGAGAGGAAAGACGAGAGGAGAAGAAGGTAGGGAGACGAGAGGAGGAAGGAAGAAAAAATGAGGGACGAGAGGAGAAGAAGGAGAGGAAAGACGAGAGCTAGAGGGAAAAAACTAAGGTGAGGAGGATGAAAACGAGGGCAAAAGGAGAGATCAAGCCAACCAAAATCAGAGAGAGGCTTGATGGGGCTTCCAAGATTGGATAATAATATTTCTTGAGCTTTCCACAACTTGAAAAATGGATCTAGTAACCGAGTGACTGAAAAAAGTTTTTTGAATGCTTTGTTGGAGAAGGCAAGAAACACTTGGAGAAGCTTGCAACCCTGCAAACAAAATATTTAGAAAAATGGAACACTTGAAGGGTGAAGGTATTAGATGCCAAGAGCTCCTAATAGATGCAAATCCCTGAAGACACAAACACTCAATGCAAATAGATAAGAGCCTAAGTACTAGATTGTTAGTCTTCAATAAGCACAATAATCAAATTTGCAATACAAGGGTAGGGTGAAAGAGATATTACTTCATGTAGGATGAAGACACAATGCCAAAAGCCCACCAAATGACCTCCAAAGTCTCAATAATTTTATTAACAATAAGATGCTTACAAAATCCACCAGAGTTTCTATGCCAAAAACTCCATGAGGAATGAGGAAAAAAGAGCCTCATTATATAGCAAAACACAAGAGCTAGCCTACCCTAATTCGAATTGGCTTGAATGGAGCCAATAGCACCTAACACAAGTCGAATTCCAATCTAAACTTCAATCACACCAAGTCAATGCCGAGTTTGGAGTTGATCTCTGCCAAACAAGTCGAGTTTCATTTAATGAGATGAGGAGGTGGCCTCCACCTAGGCAAGGCGTCCCTCATCTCCACATTGGAAGTATCTCCCACCAAATAATCAAATGCCATGTGGTAAACTCGAGCTTCAAAGAGGTATGACGTGAGCAATATGGTAGGTGCTTGGAGTTTGATAGTATTTAGATTGCAATCATGGTAGTTGGGAGTGGGAGGTGGCCTCCACCTAGGCAAGGCGCCCCCACTCCCATTCAATGCAACTCCATACCAACCAAAACCCATTTAATATGAACTCCACATCACCAATTCGACTTTGCATGTATGGAGGGCGAATTCACTTGAAGAGTTTTGACTTGTGCTGACTGTATAGTTGACTGAAGCTCAGTGAAGTTGATTGGAATCATCTTTAATGCCAGGTGTCATGTCAACTAGCCTTTTATTTTATTCCATTTGGATTATTTTGGAGAGATTTGGATTATCTCCAAAATAATCAATTTTATTATTTTAATTAATAATTTCTCTGTAACTGGGTTTTTTGAGAAATTATTAATTTTGAGGCCTAGCTGACATCCAAAACTTAGGATAAATTGGACCGGGGATCATGAATGATTTTTGGCTTAAGGTTAGAGCCTTCAATCATCAAATTCGGATCCCGGATGACTGACATATTACAAATTATTATTTCTCTATTTAAACTATAGAGAAATTTATTAAATTTTAAAAATAATTAAAAACCCAAATTCGACGGACCCGGTAAAAAAATTTCGAAATTTTTTCTGAGGGTTTTATGGACTTAGGACATGACCAACACCTATTCTAACAGTGTCTAGTAGGCTTATATACATCAGTTGGATTCTAATAACCCCCCATGGCTAAAATTTTCAAAATCGGGCATTCCAGCTTTGGAGGAGCGGGAGAAAACCTCATCGATTATAGCTCGGCTATAAGCAAAGTATAATTGACAAGGGAAAAAACTCCCTGGAATGCCTTAGTTGCTTAATCAAGTCATGGGGAACCGAGACACTCAGATCCTACTAGCACACGTTATTACAAACCCCATGGGGCCATGGTCATGTCAACTCAAAAAACAAAACAGGCTAGCCAAAACTGGCTAGTCACAAATGCTGGATCATCTGATACACTGGAGTCAAACACTTATCATGTTTGTCAAATGGCGGCTCTTCAGATAATCCAACTATGGTACAAATAAGTTGGTAACAAGTCCCTTAACATTGTTCTCTTAAGTGTGTCAAATCAACAAGACAATTAAAAGTTGGAAATAACCATCCCAAGAAGATAAAATGTTGAAATCAAATCTACAATATACACAATATGTGGACAGATGGAAATCCCATATATATATGCTCAATGAATGAAGTACATACATACCAAAGCCTCCTCTCACGACTAAGACAAAACCCAACCACCCAAGATGCCCTAGCTAGGGTTAGTCAACAAACCCTAATTCCTCCAAGTGCAAGGCAACACTATCTCCAAGGCAAGATGTCCTCCTCTTCTTCTTCCCCAAATACATCCAAGGGTTTCCAGACCCTAATCTCTATCCTCCAAGGGATTAAACCCTAACACTAAAATCCAAGATGCTCCAAGAGACCTAGAAACCCTAGCACCCAACAGAGAGTAAATCCTAATCCTTACAAGCAAGCCTACTAAACATAAGTAAGCCATAGACAAGTGAAGTACTCCACTCCTAGAGTACAAGTGTCAAGCTCCAATGACGATGTGGCACACAATAGTGACCCAAGGTGACATAGCTATGCAAGGCAAGTCCACACCATTCCATCTCGAACCTCCCAGGCTCTATCCATCCTCCAAAGCCAAGTACTCCATTGGGACAACTACCCCCTACAAGAACATTGTTGAAGCCCCAGGCATCCCTGAGCCATCTCCAATCCTCTAAACAAGAAACCAAGCTACCACATGCAATCTGGGGGCTTGTATCCCTCCTCCACAATGCACAATGCTCCTTGTATCCTGTCAGGTGTTCTCCCACCAAGTGAATCCTTCATGTGGCCATCATGTAGGGCATCCACCATCCAGGCAAGAGATCTCCAACGCCCTAGGGAAGAACAATGAGCCAATGATCATCTAAGTTCTGGCATCCACTGAGCAAGCTATCACAAATGTGCATATCCATCACGAACCATCTCTCATGCTACAATCCATCTCGGACCATCCAAAGACTGAACATACACCATGTACCCCAAGTCTCATGAAGCACCACAAACATGGTGTGTACACTTTCGGATTAAGCCGAAATTCTAACATTCCCTCTTTACGAAGAAAGTGTTTACACCAACACCTATTGATTCCCACTGCGACTCCACCAAATCTACTATCTGCAAATTGATAAGTGTTGTCATCCTGGAACAACCACTGTCATTTGCAACAAAGTTGTCAACAATGCCATCACAACATTTCAATTATCTAATGAACAATGAGCACTTCTGAATATATAGGAATGCCTCCCTAGAGCAACAGTCAACTACCACCCTTCCTAATCCTCATCATCATGGGTCATTATCAATGGGTAACACATCATAAGTTGATCAAGCCAATCTGCAAAGATAATCACATCTCCGTGCAAGATCTAATCAATCCTGGGATGCAAAGTTCATGGTATAGTCATCGAACTATGCAAGATCATCATCAACCTGCCATCATGAGAATCTCTCTCATGCACCTCAAATCCTCTTGCAACTAAACTATCCTAAACTAGGCCAACTCCCTCATCTCAAGAGAATCCTGAAGTAAGAGTATCATTAAGGGAAACTCTCTCGATCTGAGAGAATCTAGAAGCCCTTACTTTATACTCTAAAATACTCCCATTCGCTGCAACTCTAGAATCAATCTCGGGAACATCCTCCATCAAGGCGTCACACCTCTTTTATGAATAACTAGAAGGCTCATGGATGAAGTCAATGTCATCATCACACCTCTCCTCCTCTGTACAGTTAAAAGTCTCACATATGGAAGAAACCAATGCTATATATCATGGGCTGTACACTCACCCCTACATGCTCCTGAGCCACTGGATCAATAATCTCCACATTCTCCCTAATCATTTCGCCCGTACCTTAGGAAGTTCATACTTGTCCTCTTTGATGATATCCTTGTTTATAGCAAAATATAGAGCTCACACCTCAAACACGTAGAGACAGTATTAAAGCTCCTTGAAGAAAATAAGTTCTATGCTAACAAATCTAAATGCAGTTTTGGACAAAAAGAGAGAGAATTTATGGGCCACGTCGTTTCAACAAAAGGCATCAAGGTAGACTCGAAGAAAATTGTGGCAATTACTAAGTGGCCTAGCCCCAAAACAATCACATCATTAACAGGATTCCCAAGTCTGACGGGTTACTATAGAATATTTGTTTGCAACTATGCACAAATTGTAGCGTCGCTAATAGCAATATTAAAAAAGGATGCTTTTAAATGTGATAAAGAAGCTAAAGCATGTTTTGAAAAGATGAAAACCTTAATGACATCCACTCCTGTCTTGGCAGCCCCAGATTTCACAAAAACATTTATCCTTAAATGCGACGCTTTAGGAACAGGTGTAGGATCCGTGCCCATGCAAGATAATCACCCCATTGCCTTCGAAAGTCAAAAGTTAAAACCAAATGAGAAAACAAAATGTATATATGACAAAGAAATGTTGGCAATAATGCATGCCTTGGTCAAGTGGAAGCAATACTTGTTGGGAGCTAAATTTCTCGTCAAAACAAATCACAACAGTTTGAAGTATTTCCTAACCCAAAAATATCTTTCATCGAAACCAAAATGGGTGAGCAAAATTCAGGTTTTTTACTTCAGCATCCTTTATAAAAAGGGCAAGGAAAATTTGGCTGCGGACAAGTTATTAAGAAAACATGAAAATGATAGCACACTGAAAATTTGGCTGCAAATAGGTTATCAAGAAAACATGAAATGATGCCACACTATGTGCCATTTCCATAGTCATTCTCGAATGGATCTTAGAGGTCCAAATTGAATACTTTAAAAACCCAAAAATAAGGAAGCTAATAGAGAAAGTTGAAAGCAACAAGGCAACAAATTCTAAATTTATGTGGGAGAATGACATACTATGGTACAAACAAAGGATATATTTTCCCAACTCCTCTAAATTCAAAACTCAAATTTTAAAAGAGAATCATGATTCTCCGATGGCAGGCCATGCTGGATTTTCAAAACATACTATAATATACGACAATCCTTCTTTTGGAAAGGTATGAAGACTGATATTCAAAAATGTGGCAGAATGTGATCCCTGTTAATAACAAAAGTTTGAAATGGTTGCTCCTCCAGGGCTTCTTCAACCCCTTCATATCCCAGTTCAAAAATGGTTTGAAATATCCATGGACTTTATCACCGATATCTTTGAAAGGAAAGATAGCATATTTGTAATTGTAGATCGATTAACCAAATATGCCCACTTCATTGGAATTTCATCAAAAGCCGAAGCTAGTCAAATCGCTGAGAGCTATGTAAAAAATATATTTAACCTCCATGGGTTCCCCAAAGTTATCGTCAATGATAGGGACCCCAAGTTTACTAGCAACTTCTGGAAGGAATTGTTCCACCAAGTTGGGACCTCTTTAACCATGAGTACTTCATACCATCCCCAAATGGATGGACAGACTAGGAAGTGATTAATAAATGCCTTGAATTTCGTGAATGAAGTACCTTAGGAATTTCGTGAATGATCGCCAGACACAATGGCTCAATTGGCTACACCTTGCAGAATGGTGGTACATATCATACCTCGGAAAAAATGACCCCTTTTAAAGCCTTCTATGGTTATCCACCTCCGTCGGCTAAAGAATATATTGTCAACAATTTCAAGGTTCTTGCAGTGAAAGATTATCTAGCTATTTCTGATGAAGTCTTGTGTATTCTAAAAAATCATCTCGAACAAGCAAGGAATCGTATGAAGCAACAAGTCGATTTTAAGAGAATCGATCATAAATTTGAGGTAGGAGATTGGGTGGTTGTCCGTCTCCAACCGTACAAATAGACCTCACTCCAAAATTCCAAAAAGCATAAACTTGCACCCAAGTTTTATGGTCCTTATCAAAATCAAAAGTAAGTAAGGCAAGTGGCATTTGCTCTAGATATACCAAACAAAGGGAAACTACATGATGTTTTCCATGTCTCATGCTTGAAGAAAACGTTGGGTCCAACAACTCACATATAAACAATGATACCCATGCTAGATGATGAAGGGAGGTTGGTGCTAGAACTCAAATGCATTTTAGAAGTCAGAACCAAAACGCTTCATTCCATAACGGTCAAGGAGTACCTTGTCAAGTGGAGAAATTTGCCAAAAGATGAAGCTACTTGGGAGAATGAAGATTTTAGATTGCAACATTTATCTTTACCAATACTTCAGAGATGAAGTATTTCAGGGAGGGATGACTTGTAACCTAACTAATTCATTAAATGTTAGTTTTATGCTCAAGGTTTATCCATCTGTTGGATTAAGGGATACATCTCATGCATTCACGTGCATTTATATTGATACCAATTTTTGTAAATTCAACATTGAATAATAATAAAATATATATTTATTTAGAAAGTTCATTCCATCCCATCATTCTATTGTATATCTCTCTACTACAAACCATTGCTAGGGCAACCCTTTAGAATCATCTTGCTCCTCATTGCCTTTGCCCTAGTAAACCTAGGGAATACTCCCCCTTGAGTTGGAGAAGAGCCAACCTAAAGTGAGAGGGGATAGGTGTGGTGACATTGGCCTTGTTACACCTAAGAGTGTCTAAAGCCATTAGAGCAAATTTGAGGTCTAAAATGGGCCTCCTAAGGAAAATAATAATATAATAGTTATAAATTTTGAAGGAAAAGAGATAAAAACAACTTTTTCGTATTTCCAACTTATCTCCCTCTGGTTTTACTCAAATTTCGAGCAGGGGCACTCGTTGGATGCGGAATTCAATTTTGCATCTAACGTGTACCCACACTGCATACTTTTGATGGACCCCACCCTAAGAAAAACAAGAAATACATTTAAAAAAAAAATATGTATTACATACTTTTGAAGGACCCCATCCCACAAAAAATGAGAAATACATTAAAAAAAAACCATTTTTTATGTATTTCTCGTAACGTTTTTAATGTATTTCTCATTTTTTGTGGGGTGGGGTCAATTAAAAGTATGTAGTGCGTTTTTTATGTATTTCTCATTTTTCATGGGGTGGTGTCCATCAAAAGTATGCAGTGTGGGTACTCGTTGGATGTGGAATTGAATTATGCATCCAACGAGTGCTCCCGCTCAAAATTTGAGTAAAACCACTGGGAGATAAGTCGAATATACGAATTAAAAAAGTTATTTTTTATATGACAGATATGCCAAGTCAACCATTATGGTTGACACATATTCTTGAAATTTTATTGGTTCTCAAATTCCAATGCATCAATGGCTTGTTTTCTTATAAGGCCCATTTTAGACCCCAAATTTGCTCTAATCGTTCCTTCTAGATTTGCCAAAGTGAGGGGTTTCTTTTTCTTTTGTAAAGGCCAAGTTTTGGGGGCTATATTATGTAGAGTGTTGATTTTGGGGCTAAATACCCACGATCAGGTCATGGCAGGTCCTCTTGGTTTTCATGCCAGGAAGTGTTGGCTTAGTGGCATTGTTCACTGCCTTTTGATGGACAGAAGTCCCCCGTCTTGTTGGGCCATTTGGGCCCTAGGTTGGTGTCTGGTGCTTCTTGGGATGGGTCCATTAGGACACATGACCACACTCATATTTTGCTTTGTAGAGGTGATTGCGCATGTAAGGTTTCTCATACTCGATTTAGCACACCTCATTTTTCCCACTTGGACCTATTGTTTTGATAGAAAACCCCTCCTGCTGGTTTCCAAACACATGACACCATTCCTTAAAGAAGAATCCTACATTGTTAAAAAAGGAGGACGTTGAGAGACAAGCATCTGTTGGGGTTAGTTGGGGCATGACGTCCTCCTTTTGGCTCACTTTGCACTTGGTGGAGACTAATTGCACATTTTTATTCTTATTTTATGTCATTGTATGGTTTAGTCCCCAAGTTTGTGGGTGCACTAACCTAAAATTTTATAATTTGTCATTAACTTGTAGGCTCAAATTTGTAAAAGGTTGAGGGTTGTCTCATATAAATAAGACATCCTCACCTCATTTGTAAATCATGGACAAGGGTTCAAATTATGTATTCTTTTATCTTTCTCTTGGTTACTGGAGCATTTGAAACTAGGCGCACTTCTCTTTGGATGTATTTTTCTCTTGTATTTGAAGCTAGGCGCACTTCTCTTTGGATGTCTTTTTCTCTTGTATGAAGGATGAATGGAAGGATTTCTAGGGTTTGATAGTCACATGATAAGTGGATGCTAAGAATAGTTGAAATAATTCGTGCTCAAGGGTGACCTTAGGTGCTCCTCCTTGCTCATTCTTGATTAATGTTGGCAAGTTTATCTCCTAACCCTAGTTTAACATCATTCTTGAAGTGCCTTGGACTAAGGTAGGGTTTGTTTGCTAGCATTTTGTCTACTTGATTAAGGAGACCTTCCCACCAAGGAGCTCTCCATTGCTCTATTGGACCTTGGAATTTTCTATTTTCCCTAGTCAGGATTTCACTACCTAACCCTAGAGGGTGCTAGCTTTGCCCTAGTTGCAAGTAGTGGAAACCATCTTCAGAGAAGGGACATTAGCCTCGATCTCTCATAGCCCTATGGTTTAAGACAAGAATCTAATACCCTATCCTTCAACTCTCTTCTTTTTCATCAAATTTTACATGTTTTATTTTATTTTATGCATAGAAATATTTTACAACTGGAAAAAACCCTAAAAATCTAAATAAATTCAAAATTCAAAATGTAGCCGTGAATTTGTTTTTCTAGTCCACCCTAAAATTTCATCCTAGGGTTTTAGCCACAAACCCTAGAGGGCGTCCTCATTTGAGGAAGTGCATTGGGATCCGTGAAGCCCTCGTAATTGGAAAATTGGAGGGTGTTTTGTATTTCTAGCCTACCCTCTAAGTTTCCAACTGTCCTTTTTCCCTTGAGGGCACACTTTTTGGAGTGCCTACCTTGAGAAGTGTGACATTGTCTTGGGAGACGTGAAATTGCCTCAAAAGGTGTGATATTATCTAGAATTTGTGATAAAGTGAATAACTCGATTTATATATGATTCTTATATCTAGATTTAAATATTGTTTGACTCTGATAAGGCACTGATCATAGCTATTAAGATTTCGTGGAAGGTATTTGTAGCTTGTTGGTGGTTGCAGGTATCCTTCACTGATCAAGGTCTCCCCCTGGGTTTGGAGTTACCCGAAGAGTTGAGAGGTTAAACTATGGTGGCATTGGGTTTAACTCTCTCTCGGGCTTACTGTCACTAGCATTAGGTCTACATAGCCTTGATTTGCAAAGGTGTGCTAGTTTTAGCAGTAACAGGCCTATTACCCTAGGTTCCCCTCGGGCTAGTATGAATCTTTGGGACTTTGATCACACATGCTAATTTGGGAGGTAACACAACCTAGAATAATCACATGTAGGTTCACACATATGGAGCGCTACACTCTAAGAGTACACATGTCAAGATCCAAGGTGATGCCATCCACAAGCAAGGCTCCAAATGCAAGGACACTCCAAAATGTGTGTCCAATGCTCCTCTTACAAGCCTCCAAAGACTCTAACGAACCTCCTAAGCCAAGTAATCCATTGGGTCCACTTCCCCTACATGAACATTGTTGCAACCCAAGCATCCCTAAGCCAACTCCAAGCCTTAGCACAGGAATCTAAGCTACCTTGTGTTGTCTAGGGCCCAATGCCCTCCTCCAGGATGCAAAATGATCCTACTAAGTCAAGTGTTTTCCAAGCAACCAACCATCTCCTTGTGGCCATTATAAAGGATGTCAGCCAAGCTGTCAAAGACTCAAAAGATCTCCAACACCCAAGGTAGGATTGCCAATCAAGCAGCCAACTAAGGTCAAGAAACCACTGAATAAGCCATCTCCAAAGTGCAAATCCATCATGGAGCATCTCCCATGTGCAAATCTATCATGGACCATCTAAGAGCTGAACATACACCATGTACCCCAAATCTCATGAAGCACCCCCAAACATGTTGTAAATGCTTTCGAAGTAACCCAAAAGATTTTGAATAGCACTTTCCCCACCTTCAGCTAAAATTGGGGACAATTTCCTATCAATATGGAGGAACTAATGAGACTTAATCTAGTGAACATGTATTATTTTTGTACCTTGCTATTTATCACTTTATCCTTCTCTCTTTTGGGGTGATTTGGTTAAAATTGATCACTCACCATTTATCATATTTTATTGGAAACTTAGTCAACTTTGATCACTCCCCCCCCAATTTTGTACTTTGTATATAGTAATACGAATGACTGTACAGATATGTGTACGGGTCCGGCAATCTTCTCTCATACTTCAATACTTTCCTCCTTGTTATTTCTTGTGTGTGAGTACCTTCTTGAATCACTGGTGTTGTGCACATATCAGACAGAGATAGGGATGCCTCCTTTCCCTCCACCTCTGCTTTTATCCCCAATTCTCACTCTGATGTTGAGCTAGGGCCTTGCACCCCTAGGGTTTCTCACTTATGTTTTTCCTAGCTCTGGATCCTCTCTCACTTATTTTCATTTGTATCTTTCTATTTTCTTGACAATTTAGCTTCTAAGAGTGTTCTAGACACTCCCAAAGTCTAATGACCATTGCTTGTACTCTCTAGTCCCACTGACATATTATTTGGTCATTAGTGGACATTAATAAGAAAATCTTATCTCATCTTATCTAGACATAATGGTGGATGGAAAGGCCCCAGGAGTTGATGGTCACTATGTCAATTCTACAAGGAAACTTGGGATTTTACAACCCTGTGTTGCTTAGGGTCATTATTGAAGTCCTAAAAATTAAGTCTAGATGCAATGATTAACCAAGGGAATGTTTAGTTGATGCCCAAAAGTGGTGACCCTGAGTTTGGTTTCGAGTTGATCTATCACCGTGTTAATAGTGGCCTATAAAAATCTTACCTAAGCTCTTACTCTAAGAATTGAATTCATCCTCAAGAGGGTGGTTACACCTGAGCAAACTAGTTTCATAGGGTATAGATACATCCTGGGCAATATATGAGCTGTATGGGAAGGGATGTAATTTATTAGCTGTGTGTGGGAAGGGATGGAACGGGCTAGAGCTTTTGGGCTGGAAATTTTATTTATGAAAATAAACTTTGAGAAATCTTATAGCAGAGTGGAATGGCATTCCATCCTAACCATGTTTAAAGCCCTCGGATTTGGCTCAAAATTTATCAGAGCAGTGTCTACGACTCTACTCTGTTTTCTGATTCCAAGGCCAATTTAACCTTATAAAACGGCCATTTTTGAAGCCCTTGGGCTTTTTGGATTTATTAGACAGCGCTGCCCTCTATCCCCTTCTCCATAGGTCTTGGCTGCAGATGCATTGGGCTACCTCGTGGAACATACAGCTATTACTCTATTTTGGGGTATATCCTTGCCCCATTTTGAGCAGCAGTGTATCAGTGGAAGGGAGCATAATTAGGTTGGCATCCCAACAACAGAGACCCCCGTGTAGACAACTGTACAGGAATTGCCAGTAAGAAATAAACTCCAAGGAGGCCCGACGTTCAAAATGCAGACGGCTGGCCCAGTTCCCCTGGTTGGCGAGGAAATCTAGGAAATCAGACAGGCTGACGTGTGAATGCTGTCAAATCAACTTTGGCTCGGTGAGGACACCTAAATGACTGATTGTATTAATCATTACAGTTGGGTGCCCACTCAGGGCTTAATTTTGCTGTACCTAGACCCCATTTTATCAAATTATTTTTTTGGCACGTGAATTGGGTTAGTTTTGTTTGCATATGGAAACCCTGCTGACTGGTGGTTAAAAAAATTTAATATGAGGCTGCCCCCTGTCATCCACAAGGATATGAGTACACAACTATACCCTCTAGGTCTAAGGGGAAGCATGAGTATGTACGCTGATGATTTTTACAATTCATGAAGTATCATTTCAACAAAAAAGAAAAACAGCGACAACAACTGAATGGTTTTTGCGATAAGAGAAGTGCGAGATGCAGTGCATTCCAAATCCAACTGCGAAATTAACTTGGGCATTGGAAAGAGAAGAGTCATTTAAAGACTCCAGAGTGGAAGGACGGAACTGAGTAGAAAGTAATGAAATATGGATCTTTTGGCACAAACAACAACATGGCCATGCAGATTGGGTCTAGTTGGATAACGCATACTGATACAAGTCCCCTTATGTATCCCCTACTGGTTTTCGCACACAACTAATGTCTTGTGTGTTTTTTCGTGCTGTTATTTTTAATAATAAATCAACAATATAAAAACAAATAGAAGAGAATCAATTTCTGCACAACATATTTAACCAAACCCTTATTCAGATTCTCTGCAAGTATGCACATAACTAAATTTAAAATTTATTAGAGGGGTAGTGAATTACATCAGCGTCGAGGGGCGAACGCAGATACTCCTCGGCCGCTTTGTCTCTAGCGGATTCGAACAATGTAATTCTTTCCACCTCCATGCCACTTCTCCCCCCGTCCGAATATTTCAATAACGCACTCAATTTTTCACATCAATGGCTTCCAAATTTGGGATTACTCCCAAATATCTCACTGAGAAAGCTCCCAAATTTGGATGTAGTCCCAAATTTAATCAATGTTTTGGATGTATTCCCAAATTTAATCAATGTTTTTACGTTCATCTCTTCTCTGTTTTGCTATTATAATGGTTCATCCACGTTCAAAACGACGCTTAGTATGATTGGCATATATTTTTTTGAGAGAAAATAATATGTAACTTTGATGTTATAAGTAATAATAAGACAAGGTTACATCGGGTAAATAAAAAACATCAAAAACATAGATAGTTCAACTTATACAGTTTTAAGTCCGTAGACAATCAAAATCAGAATAAACATAAACATGCCAAAAACTACAAACTGGAGTACATAGTGTTCATCATTCTGGTAACATGTAAAAACTACAAACTGGAGTACATAGTGTTCATCATTCCGGTAACATGCAGGCAGAAAACAAAAAACCATATCAAGGAATCCCACCCGGCTTTCAAAAAGTAAAGGTGCTTCCATGATCAACTATGCCCCCATCGAGGCTTTCACTGAAATGCAGTAGTCCATCCATCGGGCCCATCGCCAGCTTTGAAAGTCGATCTGTTTCCATATTCGCTTCACGGTAAATATGCTAGCAGCAAAGCATGTCAAAGGAAGCACTTAAACGTCTCACCTCCTCCATCCAAGGCTCAAGAAGAATAGCATTGATCGCATGTTTACCATTGAACCAATTGAACACCACCTGCGAATCTCCATAGATGGTCATAGACCAGCATAGATCCATCTTAAACCCGTATCTATCAAGCAATGAGAGGGATCCAATTTCTTGAGGTGTATTTCTTTTTTTAAATTTAAACTCATGAAATTTAATCTCTCTTGATTGATAGATCCGGGTTTAAGTTTTAATTTTTTATTTTATAAACAAACATCTATTTTTAATTACTTTTCATAATATTTTATTTTATGAGCCGACATGGATTTTTTTTAAATACTTTCCATAATTTTACTTTCTTTTGCATTTTAATTAATGGGCTACAATACATTTTAGTTTTTTACTTTTCATTACATTTTACTTTTTTACTTTTCATTAAATACTTTCCATTACATTTTTTTTTTTTTACACGTCCATGTATTATATAGCCTAGGATTTAATTTAAACGAAAATACCTGTCCTTTTATTAATCGCCGACATAATATTAATTTTTTTTATTATTATGTTAAAGACAAACTTTATTTATTATGGCCGACTATAAGGACAAACATGGACAAACGTTACAGGATCTCCCCCATACTGGACTGTAGAGCACCTCGTTTCACTCGGTGCAATGGATAACCCCTCCTACGGGCAAACCACAACAGACACCTCAACGCCAACAATTCTGCCTTTAAGCCATCTCCACCTCCAATGCCAACCTGAACCTTTATGATGTGGTTTCTGCGAATATGAAACATGATCCCCGCTCCACATATGCCTTGTTGTGAGGCACCATCGAAAAAACCATAAATGGAGCCCTCATCCATCACTGGATATGAGACCCGACGCACCTTTTCTCTACCAACCTTTTATGGATGCCCATTCCAATGATAAAGAATTATTTTAGCTATGGCATGTACCGACGGTAGGGAGTCATCAAAGATCCCGGTGTTTTGTGCTTTCCAAAGAGGAAGAGTGTTATTGTTCCCATGATGATCAAACCAGTTGCGCACACAATCAACCAGATCAGACCCCTTCCAATCATCAGGAAGATATACCCATCCACGAATAACCTGCCAGACCTCTTTCACATAACTGCAGTGGATAAAAATATGTTGTAAGTCCTCATCTGCCGCCTTGCACAAAACGCACATACCCAGACCACAAAAACCTCGTTTCTGAATGTTAAACCAAGTGAGAATTTTGTCCTGGAAACAAAGCCATAAAAAACATCTGAACTTTAGCGAGATTTTCCATCCCCAAATCCTTTTGTGCCACCAACACGAGATCGGGGGATTCGGAGCATTCGTAGCCAACAAGTGATATACATTAGCCACCGTCATTAAGCCTATGGAACCAGGGCCATCCCATGTCAAAAGATCAACCTTATTGCTAAGCGTGATCCCTGCATAAGCAATCCTGGAAATGTACGACTCCCAAACAGAGTGCCACTGAGAAGGAAGCTTAAGTTCAGCAGCCGTAAGCCAACATTCACGAGGGATGTCACTACGGTTCATAAAAAACTGAGATAGCACCACCATTTTCCTGTCATGGAGTTCTTTAATAAGATCAGCAGGAATCCGATACAAACCATCATCCCCAATGAAAGGATCCACCACAACAAAAAACTCAGATCCCTTCCCGATCTTCCATTTAATCCACGGTCCAAGATAGCAGAAAGTTTTGCTAATACTGTTCCAAGTAACAGAGGCCTGAGAGGAGCAAATCTAGTAATTTCTCAGCCACTGAGTAGTGGTATAGGTTTTCAGGTACTTGGCTCAAATAACCTTGCTCCATAGTCCACCATCAGTCCAATCCCTCCAGAGACTTTTCGACAACATTGCCACATTAAACCATTCCAAATTCTTTAGGCCAGCCCCCACGAGCTTTGGGCCAACACAGACTTTGCCAAGAACTTTAGTGTCACTTCCTCACCGAAGGTTTTCCAAACCATATGAAGGGGAATAATCTGCTACTCACACCATTGAGGATCGATGAAGGGAGCCTCCTTAAACCGAACCAATAAATGGGAATACTTTGCAGCACAGATTGAGCTAGCATAAGCCTCCCCCCAATAGAAAGCCATCTTGCAGCCCAACAATTTATCCTATGGTCGATCTTCTGCAACAACCACCCCCAATCCGCCGAGCCATAGCAATTAGGTTTAAGAAAGAACCCCAAATATTTAATACCCAGATCAATGTGAGAGAAGACATAAGGAAACTTCTCCTTCATATCGTTGATGACATGCTCCTCAACCCCATTAAACAGGAAGGATGATTTGCCCAAGCTAATGGTCATCCCCGAGGCCGTGCATAAAATATAAAAAATGTCATTATATATTAACCATTCACCAACAGAAGCATCCCCAAAGATCATAACATCATCAACAAATAACAAGTGCGTAATCGACATAGCTCGAGAGACTCTTACCCCTTTTATATGGCGATCATCCTTAGCTTCCTGTATCAATTTGCTTAACCCATCAATCGCCAAAATGAAGAGTATTGGAGATAACAGACAACCCTAACGGATGCCCCGACTGCAAGAAAACATACTCGTAGGCTCGCTATTGACTAGAACCCCAAAGGTGGTTGAAGTAATGCACGCATGATCCACTGAACCATATTGAGAGGTATCCCGATTTGAATAAGAATAAATCGAATATAGGACCAATCTAGCCAGTCATAGGCTTTCACCAAGTCCAACTTGAGAATAAAGGCACTAAGATTCTTGGTCTTCACAGAATGCAAACATTCTTGGGCAACTCCCACTGCGTCCAGGATCTGTCGATTGAACAAAAAAACAAATTGTTCAAGCATAATAAACTTTGCCAGAAATGGTTTAATACGATTGGCAATGATTTTTGACACCAGCTTGTACAAAGTATTACACAAGGAGATAGGTTGATAATCCGAGAACCCTTCCGGCTTTCCAACTTCAGAATCAAAGCGATATAAGTAGCATTGAGCTTTTTAGGCATAGTAGCTTTGTTCTGGGATTCTTCCACAGCCCTCAAAATATCATCTCCCATGAGATCGAAGAAATGCAGAAAAAACTCCACCGTCCAACCGTCAGGGCCTGGAATTTTTTCTTTAACAAAAGACCCTAGCAGAGACTTTAATTCATCCATGGTAACAACCACATCAACCCCCATGCCATCCTCAACACTAAGGAAATGTGGGAAAAGATTGATAATTTTTAACTGTTCATCAAGATTATGCACTTGTGACTGTTTATAGCCTTCCTGAAAATGTTTCTCAACTGTCTCCTGAATGTAAGCCTGCTCCGATCTAAAGATTCCATCCTCCCCTTTTACCTCCCAAATAGAAGTTCTGTTACAGCGCTGATTTGCATAATTATGAAAGAATCTCGTGTTACAGTCACCCTTGGCTAACCATAAAGCTCGGCTCTTTAAGCACCAGGTGCTCTCTTTCTGTCCCAATAAGACCTCCTTTCGCTTAAAAAGATTTTGCATTTCACAACGGATCTCCTCATCAAAGGATACCCCATTAGTCTTTGAGTCCATGCATGAGATCATGGCCTTAATGTCCCTGAGCTCCTTGTCATCCTCCAATTTCTTATGGTGTTCCCACCGTTTAACCTCATAACAAATAACATCCAATTTGTTATTGAGGTTATAAAGATGAGAGAGGTCCTCATCATCCTGCAAAGACCGCCATTTGCTAATGATCATATCACAGCAACTCTTTTCCTCCAGCTAAGTGCTATTCAACTTGAAAGGATAAACCGACTGCTTAACCAGCAGCTGAAGCTCAAGACATATAGCTTTGTGATCTGAGACCCTGGTAGCCACACCCCAAGACCGATACCGATCGCATCCATTAATCAAATCATGTTTGATGAAGAAGCGGTCCAATCTCTTCGCAACCCCATGCTCTCCAGACCGCCCATTGTTCCAGGTTGGTACCAAATGGGCGGGCTCGACATCCATCAAACCAGCAGACTCAAAATGATCCTTGAGAAACCCTGCCAAAGGATCCTCCCGGCGACCCGATCCCCAAACTTCACAGGAGGACAGGGTGAAGTTCAAATCTCCACAGATAATAAGGTTGCGATTCTCCTTAATCCGATGAAAGAAAACTTGTTCCCAAAAAGGATGTCGATCACGGTAAGGACCATATAAATTTAAGATGCAGAATTCTTGACCGAACCCTTTAAGCTTTCCCATTAAAACGATACCTGCACAAGCATTAAAAGGCACCAAATCAGCCAATAAAGGGTCCCATGCCACAAGGATCCCCCAAAATATCCACAGGAATCAATAGCACAACATCTCCAGCGAGGTCGGATACCCAAAAAGAAGGAGATAGCATCATCCCCCGAATGCATAGTCTCCTGAAGGAAGAGAATCAAAGGCTTGAAAGAATCCAAAAAATGTCCAATGACATCCTTTTTGGGCAGGCTGCCCAGCCCCCGAACATTGAAAGATGAAATGATCGTCAAGGAACCGATGAGGGGTCATTACCTGCTTTAAGCGACCCAGAGGATGTGCAAGGGTTCAAAGCCCTAGAAAGTCTTGAGACCAGTGGTATTTTAGGGTTGACCCACTTCCACTTCATGTCCAAACCCCCATCCCAACAAGCATCCTTGATCTTTTTTCATGTTTGTTTCCTACGAATAGTGGCATTTGAGCAATTGATAGATCCCATAGAAATACTCGGACCAGTATCCACCATAGGACTTTGTCCCCCGAAACAGGCAATGGAACCATGTCCAGTTCAGGAGTTAGATGAATCTCAAAGTCCAAAGAGCCAAACTTTAACGGGGTAGATGTAGACAGAAACCCCTCATCGCCCAGAATCTGCCCCAAATCCCTCACAACAATACCGGGATCAATGGCATCCGAGTCCGGTATAGAACTAGGGGACAATACAATGTCCAAACCCTCTTTCCCCGAAGAGGGATCACATGGAGAGGAGGCCCCTTCAGTACCCTCCCTCGAAGCCAGAACCCCACCCATCCGGGGCGGAAATATAGCATGAGGTTTCAGAGCAAGGGATTTATCCATAGACAACTCGAACTCCATCCCATGAGGGAGTACCAAAATAATTTCATCCAAAGACAGAGATTTTAACAAAAGTCGGAAAAAGAGTTTAAACTTATCGAGACAATCCTGTGTCAATCCATCGTCAAAAGGAATAGGAAGGATAAAGGACTGTGCGGGATCCACATTTACCACCCTTTCAGCAGAACCCCTAATCCCATCGCCAAGGTTCCCATTACAGTCATGACTCAGATGTCCAAGCCTCCGGCAAGAGAAGCACCGAAAGGGAATACGCCAGTAGTCCAGTTGCTAGATGAAGACTCCATGCTCCCATTCGACCTCAACCTCAGTCGGAAAACCAAACGAAACATCCACCTCGATAAGGACATGTGGACAAATTCCTGGAAACTCCAGCACACCAACGGAAAATCGAGGAAAAGAACCCACAAATGCCTCTTTGATAGATTTTCCTTGCGTGGATCGAAATCCGGGTGCCACCTGATCAACACCAGCAAACCAACCCCCAAAACCCAGAACTTCTCATGAATCATCATCAGTGAGTCCTTTGACAGAAAATGGAAGTATATCCAGCCATTCTCGAGCATAATCACACGGGGAACATAATGGATAAGAGGCTTCCATGCACGCGTGATCCAATCCACAATTTCCCCCTGTCTCAGACGTAAGTACCCCATCCTTCCAACCAAAGCCCGAGTGGCCAAATTCGAAATCATATCCATGGTCACGTCACGACCCAACGTGCAGTGATAGCGTTCCTTCGAAGCCGGTTAAACCGTGAAGCCCCCTTTCAGTTTTCTCCGAGGATGACGACAAACCCCCGAAGCGGATTCCACCATCTTCGGGGATGAGGGCGTCAGGAGTTGGTCATTTACCACCCCCTCCGGTCCGCTTGACACCTGTTAGGATATTCCTATACTCCATCCTAGTCCCACCAGTATTTTGATCATTTACATTTTCAGTCATGCATGCACCTTTTAGGGTTTGCATGCATTCTAGGGTTTGCATGCATCCCAGTCATCAGTCCAGCACCTAGCCCTCAGTTAGCCAGCCCCCAGGAGCTTCTCACTATTCAGTTTTAGCCCTCCAGTTGCTTAATGCGCCCTTCTTCCTTAATTTTAGGGAGCAACTCGCCCTCCTTCACCTACTAGTCCAGTTGTCACTTAGTTACACTCAGTTACACTCAGTTACACTCAGTTACACTTAGTTACACTCAGTTACACTCAGTTACAGTCAGTTACACTCAGTTACATTCAGTTACATTCAGTTACATTGAGTTACACTCAGTTACACCTACCAGAGTTAGTTTGACTGATGGTTGACAGTTACTTGAGCATTGATGACTCCACTGATGATGATGAAGACTTCCAGTTGCGCTCCGATGATCATGAGGACACCTAGTTGTGCTCCGATGACACTCCAGTGATCCTTTGATCACTCCATGAAGGCTAATTTGAATTGCTACCTTAGGCATTCGAATTCCTCATGCATTGTATTATTTATATGTCCATTTGTGATTAATAACATAGTATGACCGAAGTATTATTGCTTCTATCTGAGTTCTACTATACCATATTATTATGTTTCTCATTATACTGCATGTATCACTCTTCTTCTATTTTCTTGCTTAATCATAATTATTCTTTTGTGAGATACATCATCTCTTAGATCTGCTGTGAGGATTTTCACATGGTATCAGAGCATGTTGAGAGTATTGTTTATCTCCATTCTTGAGAGTTTTTTGCAGGTTATTACCAAGATTTCGAGTGCAGCAGTTGTAGCAGAATCTGCATTTTTGCAGCAGTAGCAGTTGCAGTGATTCTATATTGTTTTTGCAGGTCCTCTACATCTTCAATGAATTTAGAAGAAATCCCTCCTCTTTCTCTATTCAACTATGATGAATGGAAACCAAAAATAATAGCATATTTGAAGAGCCATGATCTCTTTGATTGTTATTTTGAAAGAGAGTTCGAATCCTCTACAAAGAAGATTAAATGGTTGAATAAAGGTGACATGCACATTGGAAGAATGATGCTTGCTATGACTGATTACATATTGTACACGACCATCATTGATATTGAAACTCCAAAAGAGTTATGGGCTCATCTAGATGAAAGATTCGGCAAAAAGAATGATGGATTTGGTCCAAATCCCTTCAAAAGCAAGCAAGTTGATGCATTCGCTCCACTTGATGGTCTCTCAGATCATGATGCATTCGCTCCTCCTGATGGTCTCTCAGATCATGTTGCATTCGCTCCCCTTGATGATCTCTTAGATCATGAACCAGTATCATCTCATATTGAAGTTGTTGACAAAGAACTTGTAGATTCTCCGCTCATGCTTAAACTTTCTTCTCTTTTTGTGCCAGCTCACACTCTAGATATTGCAGAAGGTCCTAAATCCTCTCTTGCACCAGAGTTTGTTGGTTTGCATCATGATCACATGATTATTTTGGAGGTAACATCAGCTATTGGAGGTAATGCATTCGCTCCTCTTCAGCAAACATCTCTTATTTACTACTATATGATCATAGCACATGCTTTCAGAAGGTTATTGAAGAATATGGCCATTGCCACCTGCTTGAGATAATTTCTCATGCATCATATGATAGTTTTGATCTCACCCCTACTGGTTCAAAAGAGATCTCAAGAAACTATTTTGAAAGTCTTAAATCTGATTTTGATTTCAAGCAAACATGTAATAGTTATTTTTGGCATAATCTCACCCATGGTGGTTCGAAGGAGAAGACAAAAGACTATATGCACTTTCACAGATTTGATCCTACCTCAGCTGATTCGAATCACAGGTTCAAGGATCATTCTCATACTATTGGATTTGTTCTCATCACATTCGATCTGAAGAGCAAGTACAAGCACATGCTTTTTGAGCATGATCCACTTCTTCCCAAGAAGAAGATACCTCCAGACATATGACCAAGCATCACACATGCTTGAGTTTGGAGCATTTATTTTTATGTGTGCCTTACAGTCTATTTTTTGAGGAGGGGGTATGTTTCCCATGAAATTTTCCCACTTCCTTGGTTTATTGATTGTTATTATTCATTGTATTGGGTGACCTTTGGTCTTAGTTACCAGGGCCCAGGATGGATTAAGGGGGGGTGTTAGGATATTCCTATACTCCATCCTAGTCCCACCAGTATTTTGATCATTTACATTTTTAGTCATGCATGCACCTTTTAGGGTTTGCATGCATCCCAGTCATCAGTCCAGCACCTAGCCCTCAGTTAGCCAGCCCCCAAGAGCTTCTCACTATTCAGTTTTAGCCCTCCAGTTGCTTAATGCGCCCTTCTTCCTTGATTTTAGGGAGCAACTCGCCCTCCTTCACCTACCAGTCCAGTTGTCACTCAGTTACACTCAGTTACACTCAGTTACAGTCAGTTACACTCAGTTACACTCAGTTACAGTCAGTTACACTCAGTTACATTCAGTTACATTCAGTTACACTCAGTTACATTGAGTTACACTCAGTTACACTCAATTACATTGAGTTACACTCAGTTACACCTACCAGAGTTAGTTTGACTGATGGTTGACAGTTACTTGAGCATTGATGACTCCACTGATGATGATGAAGACTTCCAGTTGCGCTCCGATGATCATGAGGACACCTAGTTGTGCTCCGATGACACTCCAGTGATCCTTTAATCACTCCATGAAGGCTAATTCGAATTGCCACCTCAGGCATTCGAATTCCTCATGCATTGTATTATTTATATGTCCATTTGTGATTAATAACATAGTATGACCGAAGTATTATTGCTTCTATCTGAGTTCTACTATACCATATTATTCTGTTGCTCATTATACTGCATGTATCACTCTTCTTCTATTTTCTTGCTTAATCATAATTATTCTCTTGTGAGATACATCATCTCTTAGGTCTGCTGTGAGGATTTTCACAACACCGACCTGTGTACAAAGAACCCACTGGCACCTTATTATTACTGGTAGGGTGTGAGAGCAGAGACATGAAAACCACAGGCGCATTGGGGTTCACTCGAACCGACACCGGAGAAGACAGGACCTCGCGAACAACTGTCCCGATCCCTCAACAGGGGTCAGTCACAAGAAAACCAAACAAGAACCACTCAATTCAACCCCATAGACCGATGAAAACTAATAAAAAACAAAAAAACCAAAGAAAACCCCGACAACGGTACTGAAACCCTGACCCAGATAACTGCAAAAACATCGAAAGACCTGGGATAAGGTTGCAGGATTTTAACAAAACCTTCCAACTTGATTTACTTGGTTGGTACTGACTTCCCGTGACGGGAGGCTAACTCCAAGCCTGCAACCGAATCCCATGGAAGAAACACACAGAACACAAAGGTCATGTCAACATAACAGTAAAGGGAGCCAAAACCCAGGTATTCCGATCCCAACCCCCTAAACTCGGCCCATGAGCTAAGCAGGGCAGCAGGATTCACCACCCAGGTCGGGCGAAACCCTAGCGACCGCCATCCTCCGGAGCTCTGTCATCATTGTTGCATGAAAACCAAAAATTGCCAACTCTAGTGTGATTGGCATATATAGAGAGAGAAAGAAAGATGAAAGGAATTATTTTTACAGATAGTCTCACATATTGATTTGTACATTTTAACCATTTTCCAGTTCAACTTGATGATGAGCGCCTCCAATTTTTCCATGGTCCCTTCACTAAATAAATTATCCCAAGAGCTAGCTGACAATATTTTTTCGTGAGTGTCCCTACTATCATTGAAGGCTTCACACTCTAAAATGAAATGCTTTTGTCTCCACTTTTCCGGAGGTGCAAAAAATACACACTCTTTCTTCCCAAGCTTCTTTTGGCCTTTTCCAATGCTCGAAGTTGATGGGAATTATTTAGCAACAAGTATTTTGGCTCTCCAAGATATATTGGCCCCTATCTATGTTTTTTTATGATGATTGTAAGTGGGGTTAAACTCTTCAATATAATACTTTTTCTTTCTCCCTAATCCTTTATCCCAAGTTCGCTTGTGGAACTTATCGATAACAAAAGCATTTATCTCTTTGTTATTTGTGGGGCACATGTTCAAGCAAATATCCCATTTACTAAGCCATTTGATATTTTGCCGCATCCAAGTTTTCTTTCGCACAACAAGTCATTGAAGACGACCTTAGGCCATTTGTCGTCTTCCATTTGCTCAATTCTTTTTAGATATCTTATGAGTCACACCATAGCAATTGCTTCAATATAAGTAGCCCTCATTTCACTCATCATGATGTCATGCGGGACTGAACTTTTAATTTTGAACTTGTTTGTAATCAAACGCTTTTGAATCTTCTCGATTTGTTTCCACTGTAAGTAAAAGGTGTTGTTGGCCCACACTTCACAACCATAGAGAATAACCGGGATCAGTAACAACCCAAAACGAGTTTGCGTAGTCTTCCAATCCCATAGTTCTGCCTCTCTACATCTATTTTGAAAAGCATAGAACGCTTTCCAACTTCCCAAAGTTATTTTCTTTCTGCAGCCTTCCCAACTTAGATTTTTGTTGAAATCGATTCCGAGGTACTTGTAATCTACCACTACTTCAAGAGTGTTGCATTCAAAGTAAAACTTATGTTGGTTATGTTTTATTTTGCTAGAGAAAACTACCAATTTTGTCTTACTGGTATTGACTTGCATCCATGGGGTCTTCACTTAGTTAAACTATCCCATAGCACCTTCGTTCATGGGATATTAAAGAATACCCCTAATTTCAGTAGATATTGATAAATACATACCAAAATCATTTTGTTGATTCCCCCTCCCAATACATATTTTCAATTAAAAAAGCCATATTTTTATGAGATATTCCTTATTTTTACTAGATACCCATTTTTATAACCCCGAAATATCTATAAACCCCCCATACCCTACCCTGACCCCCAAATACCTACAATATATTGACCTTATTCTTCACAATTTAAAACCCCCTTTATGAATGAACATGATAAGATATTGGTCAACAAGATGAATCCCCTATGCTTGCATCCCCACCGTTCTACAGAAGTGATCAAGGGAAATTAAGTGCTCTTGCAAGCCAGGGGTAGATTTAGCAATCAAAATAAGGTCATCTGCGTAATAAAGAAGCCTTATCACAAACTCGCCCAAAAGAGCACCATCACAATCCTCTAGGTTTAACCACTCTTCAAATTTGTCAATATATAGACAAAAAAAGGTAGGGGACAATGGGCACTCTTGCTTGACCTCGATGTCACTTCTAAAGCTTCCAGAGATATATATATTTTCAACAAAAAATGTAAAAGTTCTAAGTTCATACGAAAAAGAAATATGGATAAGTTAATTGTAAATAACTTCCTTACAAATCTTATAGACGTTGATATGTAGATTCTACAATAGCAAGGATGGGTAAAATTGAATTTTAATTATGCATTGAAATGAAACTTGAGTGTAACACGTGGGGGTTTTTCATAAATAATCATAGACATATTATAAGAGTGTACTATCAATTTATAAGCAAAGGAATATTGAATTTGAGGTTACCATCTTATGAATTAAGGAAGTTTTTAGTGTTGCATTTCATATAATTGTTTTGAAAGGTAATTCAAGATTATTAATTGATATTCATAAGAATAAATCCACCAGTTCTACATGATATATGGCAAGTTATTCGGATTGGTATAAAAAATCTATTAACTTGTTATAGGAATAAACAGTTTTTCACATAAGGAGAATGGCCAAACAAGTGCAAACTAGTTGGAAAATGGAATTGTCAACTCCGAAAATAACCAAGTGTGGTATGATGTGTGCACCATTTTTCTATAAGATAACTATTGAGAAGAGGTGTTGAGTGGGAATTTGGGCCGATCACCCCCATCTTGCCTTAATAATATGATGGAATAGAGTTTTGGTCAATATTTATGGAGATGTAACATTCACATGGCTCGGCTTTCGTAGAGTTTCTGCTATTTAGGGATTCTCCTCTACAATGGTGGCGGGGGGATCCTCTCCCTCCTTCCTCCCACGAGGAGGTGGCCTTCCAGGCCTTTGTGGCTACTTTACTGTTAATTCCAATCCAAATCCTTCAAAATTTGTGAAAAATTGGATTTCCTTCCTGAAGTCTCCCTTCCTCCTACCATTCCCAAGTTCAAAGCTCTTGCGATGGCTGAGTGAGGCCTCATCGGACAGTTTACGGGGATGTGGCCATCTCCTAAATCCATGGATGCCTAGGTTGCTAAATCTTGGAATTCGTTAATCAAAGGATACCTATCCCAGTTCTCTTGTGGCAAAGGTTTTTTTTGTCTTTCTCTTTGAATCGAAGGAGGATAGAGATCTTATTTTTCACAGCGGCCCTTACTTCTTTGGCTCCAAAGGACTTTATTTGAACAAATGGTCACTGGATTTGAATCCTGAAGATGATGTTCCTTCAACCGTTTATGTATGGGTTCGCCTCCCTCACCTTCTGCTTCACTTTTGGGGAGATGATGCTTTGGCTTCAATAGGCAATGCCCTAGGCAAGTATATTGACAAATCGGAATGGAAAGGAGGGATCTTCTCCTATGCCCACATATGTGTGGAAGTCGATCTCGAAAAAGGCCTCCTGGAAGCCATAACTCTCAAATTAGACAACTAGAAGCATACTCAGATTCTTGATTATGAGCAGCGACCAGTCAAATGCAAAGTTTGTCATGAGTATGGATACTTTGCAAAATATTGCAAGCAAACAACACATGTGGATAATCCAACTTCAAAAGAGGAACAATGGCAAACAACAAGAAAAAGACTGCAGGAAAAAATAAAGTTTCTCCAAGCTCTGGTAGCAGTAAGGCATGACCTTCAAAAAGTACAGGGGAGACAACCAATCAATTTGTTGCCCTATCCTCTAAAGAACTACAAGAGGAAGCAATGGAAGTTGAGTTACCCGGAGAAAAGCAACTAGAGATCACTATAGAAGAAACACCCCCAATGGCAACATATCCAAGTCCTCCAAAAGGTCCCAGTCACGAATCCATTCAGATTGAGGAAATTGAGGCCCGAACCCCAAAAAAATAAAAATAAAGACTTGGATACCCTTCCCTCTAGTAGAAGAACCTGAATCAAAGTTCAATCTCATGAAGTAGAAGATGAAGAGACCTAAGAGGAAGAACATAATCACAAAAAAAGGAAGAATATATGCTAAAGAAAAAGGGGAGAAATAACTGCAAAAGAAAAAGTCCTATGATTGCAAAAAACGATAGAAGTCTCCTACAGTGTAGGAAATAAACCTATTATGGCAAGAATCTAGGTTCCCTTAAAAGCATCGGACAATAGAGGAGGTAGTTCGACCCCTTCACTAGTTAGGTAATTAAGGTTGTCTCCTAGAACTGTAGGAGGGTGGGAAGTAAATACTAACAGGAGGCAGTGCGAGATCTATTAAAATTGGAGCAACCCTCAATCCTTCTTCTCTAGGAGATGAAGCTAGGAGAAGTTGGTGTGGAAGAAATAAGCATCAAAATATGGTGGACAAACAAAGGAGAGGTCGTTGGAGCTCGAGGAGCATCAGGAGGTATATGCAACCTATGGGATGAATGCATGTTCGAAGTGACATCCTTCCCCACCAAATTTACATTAGCTACTAGTTTCTCTCATTCATAAAGGTTCAGGTAACCAACTACTTCTTTATAATGTTTATGCTCCTAACCATTACAATGAAAAACAACAGTTTTGGAAAATGCTAATAGAACAAAAAGAATTTGAATAGCATAAAGACAGTCTTGTCGCTAGAGACTTCAACTTAACCCTCACAAACAAGGAAAAAAAGGGGGTAGCATTGTTCTAGATCCCTTCCGGGAAAAGATGGAGGATATTATCTCAGAATGGGACTTGATAGATGTAGTACCTAAAAATGGCAAGTACACCTAGACTAATCACCAAACAAGCCCAGGGTATATCACTGCTCATTTGGACAGATTTTTGGTGCATAGTGACATTCTGCTAAGAAATATGGATATGCACTCATCTATTATCCCCTATGGAATCTCATACCACAAAACAATTGCTCTCTATTTTCATCAATCATAGAACTTCAAGTCGATTCCTTTTCCTTTGAACCCTCTTTGGCTTCAATATCTCAAGGCCTTTGAAATAATACATTCTAGTTGGGCAGATTCAACCAATGGTTCATCCTCCTGTCTCTGGGAGACCAAACTTAAGAGAACCAAATACAACTTGAAGGATTCGACGAAGAATGCATTCACTCCTCCTGATAAAAAAAGAGCAGAAATAAAAAAGTATCTACAACAACTGTATTCCAAAATGGACCAAGAAGAGGTGATGGTTGAGCTTTGATCTTTAATTATTTTATATGTAGAGATTTGAAGCAATGAGACAATTCAATCCATGAAATTCATACAGCCATAACACAAGATATACCCTAGGGAAAATCCTCAAAATTATGAGAACAAAAACTCCAACAATTCTTCTTAGTATAATATAATGGATAGCAGAGAATGTTTTCTTTTACAATATAGCAAATTTCTTTTGGAAGATAAGATATCGCCAAACACTCTTGATGAAGATACAAAAGCAATAGAGAAGAGAGATCAATCGGATGTGTGCCCAGCACAACAATAACAAGCACGAACAATACCCTGCACAAAGAGAAGCACCTTGCCTTCAATGGAGAAGAGAATTCGCTTCACATTGGATTCATCAATCCCATATAACATATTTATACATTCTTCTCTTCTATTTTTATCTTCTAACTTCAGGATGAACTCGCCTTCAAACTGGATGTATTAATCTTGCATGCAGAGGTGTGCCCCACTTCTCATGCAGTGCTTTATCTCATTGAGCTGTAACTAGGATGAACTCGCCTCTTAATTGAAAGCTTTCCCACTTAGTTAGGTAGCTAACTTAAGTGTCGACATGCAAGTGTCACAACTCATGTGTCATCTTTTAGTTTAACATAAGTGTCGTCATGCAATATCACTTAGTTAACTAGATCTTCTTTGTTGTCACTTAGTTAACTCTCTTTAATTGAAGTGTCGTCTTTTAGTTTAATTAAAGTGAAAACACTTTAGTTAACTGGTCCTTCTTATTTAACACTTAGTTAACTGAAATCAAGTTGATTGGTTTACTTGAAGTGACCGCTATGAGTTCTTTAGTTAACTGAGGCATATCTTTAACTGAAGCTTTAACTAAAGCATTGATACTTAACTAAAGCTTTAACAATTCAAGTTCTCTTTAATCAACTGAAGTGTTTGCATGAGCAATTTCTAATTCTCTTGATATCTATGCTTTATCTTTTATTTCTTTATCTTTTACCACATGGTCAATATGTGCTAACTTT
Organism: Larix kaempferi; assembly: GCA_027924585.1. Taxonomy (NCBI): domain Eukaryota; kingdom Viridiplantae; phylum Streptophyta; class Pinopsida; order Pinales; family Pinaceae; genus Larix; species Larix kaempferi. The sequence goes on along the minus strand of BSBM01001530.1, from coordinate 25,672,521 downwards.
AATTATCCATCACATTACATTATACTAAGAAGAATTATCGAATGTTGTGATCATATTATATTATTTCGGACCAAATGATCATATGCTAAAGTAATTCACTTTAGAGGTGATCAATCTCTAAAGGAGACTTAATAGCAACTGGTGATCATGGTTAATAATACATCACACAACATTAAATGCTTTTAACAAGTAAAGCGTGACCTTTATACGGAAGTTCCACCTCTATATGGGTGGTCCATCTCATGGATACCTTTATACAGAAGGCTCACATGATAATCATGACTTGACACACACAAATCTGGACCCTTGTCCAAAAAGACTTTACAACATCATTACTTTGATCAATTACCTCTATACGGGAGGAATAACCTTTACATGGAAGGCAATCAAAGTGCTCACCTCTATACGGGAGGATCATTCTTGGCTACATAAGATTGGTTTGGAGAATGTCTCCTGATGTTGTATATTTAACAGTGACCTATGCAGATACAATAAAAGAAAGGGAGCTAACTTGGGCTATGCATCAACAAAACAACAAAGAGGAGGAAACTTGGAGACTAAAATCAAGAAATTTATGCCTTAGCGTAGGGGACAAAAACACGTCATTCTTCCACAAGCAAGCCAAAGTGATGTTATTGAAAAATAAGGTTCTAGAAATAAGGAAAGATAATGGTGAGCAAGAACATGAGTTTAAGAACATTAAACAATAGGCCTTCCATCACTTTAAAAAATTATACAGAGGAAGAGGAAGAGGATAATGAATCCATGTCAAATATGCTACACAAAATTCCAGAAATAATAAAGTCCCTAGACAATGTAGAATTAAATAAGAATATCCAAAAATCTGTGGTCATTGAGGCCATTTGGAGTCTTGAGCCTAACAAGGCCCCTAGGCATGACATATTCACAATCCACTTCTTCAAGGCCTGCTGACATATTATCAAATTTGATTTGTGTCGCATGCTAAATGGGACAATGGAAAAAGATAGGATATGTGACAGTACCAACTCCTTGTTCCTAGCTCTGATCCCAAAAGAAGCACATCCAACAATATTTGCAAGGTTCAAGCCAATCTCATTATGAAACTCTACCTAAAAAATCCTAATGAAGATCATTTCCATCCACTTAAGAAAGATCCTCCCCAAATCAAGGAGGGATTATGCAAAAGAGGCAAATTATTGATAACATCATCTTAGTACAAGAAGTTGTTCGTTCATGCCACACTCATGGAGAAAAAGGTATGATAGTTAAGTTAGACATGTCTAATGCTTTTGATCGTGTTAGATATGCCTTCTTATTCCAGGTTCTTAAAAAGTTTGGAATGAGCAAGCAATTTATAAAATGGGTGAAAGCTTGTATAGGCTCACCTTGGATGGCCCCTTTGATAAATGGTTTCCCAACTATTTTTTTGCAAAGAAATAGAGGACTAAGGCAAGGATGCCCCTTGTCTCCATTGTTATACATTATCATGGTTGAAATATTAAGCACAAAATTGGAGTAAGAAAGAATAAACGAATCTTTAAAAGGCATCCAAATAGTCAGAGGTGTAAAATCTATAAATCATGCTCAAATTGTTGATGCACTACAAGGAAAAGGCCCTGTAGTGGAGGTTATAGCAGAGGTTTTTAGTGCTACAAGATTGTTCAAAATTCTCAAAAAAACCTCCACGATAACTTCCGCAAATGGTAACGAATGTTTTAGTGGAGGTTTTTATGAAAATGTATTATAACTAAAAAAATTCAGTGCCTAGAGGTTATTGCGGAGTTTTTTTTATCAGTGCGGTTTATTGAACGAAATGAACTGGTGCTAACAAACATTAAAAACACCGGTGCATTTGAAATTAATAAACACAACGGTGCACATAAAAATTTGAGCACCGGTGCTTGACAATACATATATACCACTAAATTGGATGCGAATTCCTATGTATTTTTCAACAATGATGGCGGAAATTGCAGGGCTTGTCGAAAATTTCTTTTTGATTTTGAATTTATGTAATGTCCCCTCCCATCATACCAGCATGATAGAGAGAACGTGATGCTAAAGCTGGGCATCTAGCCCCATGAACTTTTAAATAAGCATTCACATAATATGAAAAGACATATGGAAATGTATAATTATAAGAAAACACAGCGGAAGTGATTTCGATAACACATCCATCATACATTCACGATATTTATCAAATAAATAATTGCAAAGTTAACACAAGAGAGTACTTATCTTATAACAAAGTAGCCCCGAGCAACTGGCTATGTAACTGCAACATTCCACCCAACCATAGGCCAGTTGTGATCATCAATATCTCAACACACTGCCACTCCCGAGCTGGGCATGATCTCTATAAGGAATCAGGGAACAATAGACTCACACATAGCCCAAAGATACACCAAATCAGCCAAGCCAATCTACAGTTGGGTTTATCAGGCTGTTAGGCAATGGAAGGAAGAATTGCTAAGCTAGTGGGATCATCCATAGAGATATGGGTACCCTCTGCAAGATCTATCTAGCTTGGCTCCCACAATACCTACACACCTGGCACATGGAAGTACTCCCTTCACTGCTACACAGTCCCTCAGGCCATACCTTCCAATCTAATATTGTTCAAGGTATGCATAGAAGAGTAGCCAGCCCTCTTGATATTCTTGAGAGGTTATCCCCCTCACTAGGTTTATCAAGCCAATTCAGGTCCACTTCCACTCCTAATTTCTTGCTCACAATTCAAACCAATGCAGGGATGCACCCAACAACAAAAATACAAGTGCTGAAAAACGTGGGCAACCAAAATGAACTGGTAGATGGGAAATAAACCCTGGGAGAGCCATTCGTTTTCATAAAACGTTTATATGTATTCCAGGGGCTGAAACGACCTCTATAAACCCCCAAAACGTGACTCCCTTTCTCCCAGCTACTGTGCAACACAAAAACGAGCTCCTAGCTATGGAAAATGCAGGAAATTGGTGAAAAACGTGATGAAGGAAAGACCCAGTAGTTCAGACTGCGTGAGAGAGGAAAAACTATGGGTTCAGAATCGCTTTGGGAACCATTTCATGGGTGTTTTCTTGCCCCAGAAGAAAAAGTACGTTTTTCCAGGTTGATGGCTTGCCCATGCACGAAATTGGCTGCCATGCCTCTTCATTCCCAAGTCATTAACTGCCTCAACCAATTTATGGAAGAATTAAATGATTGGGTGCATAACCCAAAATGGGTAGTTGGTGGTTTATGGGTTTTCTCATTGACACATGGATTAACACCATTGGCTCAAGGGTTTGAATAATTTCCCTCCCTATTCCTTGTAGAATCATGCCCCCATCTCTTTGTTGCATTGCATAGCCAGTTGTGGGTTTTTCATTAAAATTCGTATTTACATGATGTCTTAATTTACATTGTGCCTATCTAGCACAAGAACCATAGGCATCTATTTTTTTAATTGCCGATACATAAAATGCTAAATCAATGGTGGGGCCTTGGCCTTGAGCTCCTCACCATGATTAAATAACAATATTTACATCATTTATGATTTAATGCAAAGGGGATCAAAATGGGGACATTGCAATTTAATCCTGACATACATCTTAATTCCGACGTTCGTTCTTTGTCATCGGAATTGAGACGTCACTACGTCAGTACATCCTAGCCATTACATGACCGTTTTTGCTCTTTGAAATGGTCAGCACACCCTCGCGTTGACCTAGTTAACAGACGTTGGTATTCCGATGCCAGTGAGCATAAACGACAACTATATAAGAACTCTTCATCATGAGCTGACAATTATGTGAGGCTCTCAACATCTACAGTAGAATGTTCCGTATTTTCGACAAATATACCATCGATATTACAACAATTTCATATCGATCTAGATAATTTCTCGGGTTAAATTATATAGTTAACAATGCCAATATAAATAGAGGAAAGTTCAAGGACTATTGCTAAGTTACGGGAGCAACTTGGTGATGGTAAATGTTGGTGCCCTTGCAAAAATTGCAAGCGAATGAAAAGAATAATTATAAGGTCTACAAAAATAAAACATTGTTGAGAATATGGGCACTTCGAAGGGGGGCGTGAATTTCATCCAATGGTAAGAAGTACTAGATAAATTTCTTTGTTACATGTTTAATTTGTATTCTTATAAATTTAATTTAGAAGTTTTAATATTTGATTTATATATATATTAAAAATATTTTATATATTGTAATTTGTAATGACAAAGAGAAAGCGTCTTATGATTGGATCGAACAACGAGAAAGATGTGCCAAATTGTAGTAGAAATGTTCATGGTATACAAGCTGATGGAGATCATCATGGAGCTGACAATGGAGAAGATAAAGTTAATCCTATGGTTGAGGAAAATGCTGACATTGACATAATTCATAATGATGGGATAAATATATTGATGAACAATGCATTGAATCATGCTTCCTCAATGGATAGTGATAACTTTGATGGATATGTTGAACATGTACCTCTCATTGAGAAGGCATAAAAACCCTTATATGGTGGCTCAAAGACGAGTCTTCTCTCCGCAATTTTATTGTTGGTGAACTCAAAACTGTTGAATAGGTTATCTAACACTTGCCTCACATAGATCCTACGTTATGCAATATAATTCACCATACATATTGAGTAGCATTTTTTGTTCTTTCTATTTTTATAAGTGTTGATTATATTTAAAAAAGGATGATGCAAAATTGATGAGCAATATTCATTTCTTGAATTTTTTGTTTTAATGTTTTAGATTGTTAGGTGATATTCTCCTACCATCACCAAATCATTTACCTCGCACAAACCGAGAATTGTATTTCATTATGAAATATTGAGGAATGGAGTATGAAGCGATTGATGCATGTCCTAATGATCACATTATATATTATGGACAACATGCAACAAAGTTGGACTGCCCTCAATGTGGAATTAGTAGATATCGAACCAATCAAGTAACAAATAAGGTGCCCCGCAAGGTTCTTCATCATATTCACATAATTACACGTTTCCAACGATTGTTTAGGTGCAAAAACATGGCACAATTTATGGATTGCCATGCATGAAATAGAAGTGATTGCCATGCATGAAATAGAAGTGAAGATGGTGTTATGTGAATGCTTGTAGATGGTACCGCATTTAGGGGAATCGAAGAAATATGACCAATTTTTAAAGAAGAACCTCGTAATGATATGATTTTATTGGTAGCTGATGGTGTCAATCTGTTTGGGGAGATGAAATCTGTTTACTCAGTGTGGCCTACTTTTGTTATAAACAATAACCTTCCTCCTTGGATGTCAATAAAGAGGGACCACATAATGTTGGCTTTGATTGTTCCAAGTGATTGTTCAAATTAGTTATATTGTTTTGAAATACATATCTTCTCCATTATACTTTATTAGTTGTTTGTCAGAATAATAATTTATTATATGTTCAATGTAATAAATGTGTGTATTTTCAAATAATTAGGTAAGTACAAAGTTAAAGATATAGACATATTTATGGAGCCTCTTATTGATGAAATTCTAAATCTATGGGATGGCATCACTATGTACGACATTTCCAAACCAATAGGTCAAAGACAATTTCCATTCCATGGAATACTTACATGGACAATTCTTGATGCCCCAGGGTTAACACATTTTTGTGGTAATTAGTATTAAAGAGTAATATTGCACTATAACGGTTTATAATTTTGTCAATGATTGAAGCATTTTTTGAATAATTTCTTTGTATTAATACTTGTATTAAACATAATTCCACATGTTGTAGGTCTTCAAACAAAAGGTAAATTTGCATGTCCAGTGTGTGGTCCCAGATTGATATCTCAACGCTCCAAAACCTTAGGGAAGGATGTGTTTGATGAGTATCTGCACTTCCTCCCTAACAACCATCGTTATCAAACTACTAAGAAATATATTTTCAATGGGAAGGAAGAGACCAAGAAAAAAAATCGAAGGTTGACACTTCAACTTTGGAAATTGGAGTATAACAGGAATCGTCGTCGAGGTAGGTAATTTGTTTCCAAATCACGTGTAATAACGTTATACATATTGTAATATTTATAATATTCAATCGTTTCATACATATAATATAATATTTAATTTTGTTCACTTCCGTTATGTAAAGGTCATCGACGCATTAACGAGCCTCATGCACGAGGAATGAAATGATACTCCATTCAATTCAATAGGTTGCCCTACTATGAGCACTTACAAGTTCCCCATTTGTTTGATACAATGCATATAGGGAATAATGTTACAAAAACATTATGGAGAATCTTAGATGGAAGGAGTAACAAAGATAAAATCAACAAAGTTTGTAGCGACATTAAGGAATCTAATCATGTAATGAGAAATTTGATTCATTGTTCCAATGATGGACAACTATACAATATTCCATGGTTATTTACAGAGCAGGAAAGCAATGTTGTAAAAGACGTCATCAAAAAAATTAAATTTCCCACTGGTTTTTCTTCGAACATATATAATATCTTAACAAAGAAAGGAGAATTTGGTGGGGTAAAAACTCACGATTGACATACATTTATTAAGGAAAACTAGTACTGTAATAATCTTCTAGTTTTTTTTTCTAGAATTTAGTTTTTGTATTGAATTTATGAATATAATAATGATTATGTGTCCTTCTATGTTTCAATTTGTTCTACATCTTTCTCTCCCAGATAGTTTCGACAACAACATAAAACAAGTTATATATGATCTCAGAAAGTACATAAGGTAAGCTCTCACAATTTATAATAGAAAGGTTAACTACATGACAATTGTCCATAATCTAATTTATATGCCTAGTATGATATATGTATTATTGTATTCAATATTCATGTATATTTAAGTTGTGTCAACTTGTTTAGGTGGTTGTCATCCAAATAAATCCATAAATAAGATACAAGGTACTGGAAAAGAGAAATTCCTCGTATAATGTGTGAAATGAAAAAGTATCTTCCTCTGGTCTTTTTCAATGCACAAGAACACTACCTCATACACCTAGTTGAGGAGATTGAAATATGTGGACCTGTACACACAAGGTCAATGTGGATGGTGGAGAGGCACATGAAGGCATCAAAAGCTTTTGTTAGACAAAGATCATGTCCCAAGGGTTCTATGGTTGAGGGCTATATGGTATATCAATCCATGGTGTATATTAGTGACTATCTTCTTGAAGTAGCATCACCACATATCACTATGCCTCGCAATTGGAACAAAGATTCCAAGAAAAAATATGAAGGGGAGTTTTTGTTGGGAAATGGTAGAATTAGGAAAGTCAAAGGTAATGAAACAGTAGATCATATCAACTTATGTAATAATGTATATTATATTCTTTCAATTTCCTACTTCTTTAACCTTATAAATTTTATTCATCCATCATTTATTAAGCTTTACTATGACTACCTATGTATTCAATTGTCTTTTTGTCACACAGTTGCTCGAGAGTGGGATGCACTACATTTATACATTGGGGATAATCTTGACTGGATGAAGGCATGGATAAATCGATGTAACGAAGTATATGGAAAATTATCATGGGATGAAGTGGCAGAGTTGATTAAAATATCTCATCAATCTAGATCAGATGTCAATCTTATACAAAGGGAAATTGATTTAGAAAATGGTACAAAGAATAGACAGGTGATCGTAATTAGCCACATTTCTTGTTATGTATATTAGATGTGCTAGTATTATTTATTTCTAGTAAGCAACTGGTAATCTAAATTTGTTTATTACTTGTTGTAATATCCTTGGAACAATTTAACCAGAATATTAACTCAACTCCAATTTTCTTTGAACTTTACTAGACAAATTTTCTGCCAATTTCTTCGAACCGTGCAAGGAGTAAGTGAGGTGTATTGGGCTAAAGACTGAGGATGGTGGGATGAAATTTTAATTCTAGAAAATATATGGGATTAGGTGCAGCAGCAGAAGGTCACGGAGGTCAGATCAGATTGCTTTATGCACAAGGTACCAGCACCATTCACTTTTCAGCATAGAACAAGCCTATGCCTACTTCGAGGCTTCCTGGGTGTCTGGCATATGCATACAGGGAAGGGTAGGGTCACTAGGAGTTAATAAAAGAGTTTATATCAGTCACATATATTCTGGATAAGTTTAGTAATGTAATTTTGCAAACTTGTGAAAATATGGGAAGAATTGGGGTTTATGGGCTCTCCTGGGATTGCTGAGCTAGTAATTTTATTATCATTACAAAACGAGACTAAAAGAATTCAAATTCTGGTTTTGTGGACTGATATGGTTAATATATCATGTTATTAACATACTACAAAAGACAAGAGGTCAAATGGATGCACAGATTGCATTTTACAAAGAAATCAGTGAAACTAGCCTAGAAAACACACCCAAGTAGCTAGTCTTGCATTGTAATTCATCAATCTGCTCCAAAAATTCATATAATCTGTTCTGATATTAAATAAAGCTCTGATAGATTATATTCAACACATATAATTCAAAATATAGATTCAGAACACTCTCTTTCTCATTATTAGATTGCCTTCCAAAGTACATGCCTCACATGCTAGATTTTCATTACATTTGATGGAGAATGAAGAGAAGAATTAGAATATTACTGTGGATCTGCTCCGGAGTTATGATCAGGTCACCTATAGGTCATATGACTGTCATTGGCTGCATACTAAACTTTTGGACTTGATTGGGGCGCATTCACTGAGCCAACCCTCTCCTTCAAGGAAAGCTCCTCTAGATTTAGCTGTGAATGGGAGAAGAATGTAAGAAGAGAGTGAGGATCATATATGAAGCTGATCTCTGATCATATAAATCTCTGATGTTCTGCAAATCATGGCATACTGAGCTTCATGGAGATCCTGGGCGCAACTCCTGAGAACTAGCTCCTCCTTCTAGTTATTTTCCTTCAACTCTAGCTGCTAATCCACTGTAGAATTGTCCTCCTCTTCAAGCTGACTATAAATATTCATGGCTGGACTGATATGAATGTTATTGGCTGCAATAACATATTCTGGACCTGCATAACACTCTTATATAGCTCACAAAGTCTTGGGGCACATCACCCAAGCAAACTTGTTGAGGCACAACACTCAACTAGAGAGGCTCAGAGCTCTCAAACCAAAATTGCAAATGACAAAAGTTCTTGAATGAAGTTGAGAACATGCTTAAATAGAGAATTTGACTTGTTTAGCAAGCTAAGCCACACGTGTGGGTGAGGTAGGGTGCATTCCTTGTCAAAATTAGAAACTGTTTGCTTTCCAAAACCTTCTTTCCTTCACCTCCTTCATCAAAATTAGCAAATGCGCCTTAGGAGCTTTTTCTGGGTGTTTCTATTTCTCTCCTAACTGCTTTTCTTCATCCTTCCATTTCCTTGACTTTCCTCTTTTCTGCTTTTGCCAGTTTTTCTGATTGCTTTTGTCAGTTTCCAAATTGTTTGCCTTGTCCTCTTTCCTCCTTTGGATTTCTTTCTTTTCTGAGTGTTGCCACTAAGGCAAGAGTGGTCCACATGACCAATTCGACCTCCTAGCCTTGTCAACATCAACTTGCCACCAATTTAATTAGTAATGATGCATTTATTAATTAAAATCAATCCAACTCTGAATATAATTAATTATTTAATAATTAATTAATTCATATAGTATTCTGCCTCAACATTTATCTCCATTAATTAATGATAACTCCATTAGTTTCCTTAGATCCTTAGTTTGGGTATTAATATCTTCCGAGGTCCACCGTATCCATTTAATACCCAAATACAACCTTAGGCATCTTTCATAAGATAGTTTCCATGCCTTCTCATTAATTAAATAATTATTGCCTAGGTGACTTAGGCCAAAATTACCCCATGGACCATAGCAAAATTTGGGGATATGACACTTGTCAATATTGCATTCTGAACATAATTTCAATATATATATATATATATATATTTTCAAATGTGGTTCACAACCCCGGAGAGGAGTTGCTACGTCCACGAGAAGAATTCATAGGGGTCCCACCAGAAGGGTCCTCACCCCACCGACTCTTATTACGGAGCCTAACCCAATGGGGACATCAAGTGAGGCCCTTATATATCAATGCATAGCCACCCAGGGATTTGACCCCAAGACCTTATGCTTACAACTCATAGCTCTCAACCACTTGAGCTAACCCATCAAGCTATATATGTGTGTGTGGTTCACGGCCCTATAGCTCGCTACGTCCATGGATCCAAGCCAAGGAGGCCCACCCGAAGGGGCCTCATCCCTGTCGGCATTACTTCGATGCCTAACCCCGAACGACCCAAAGAATCAAACCCTCGACCTCGACCTTATGTTGTCTCGATCTAGAAGATCCAACCAACTAAGCTACCCCTCAGGGCTCTCTCTCTCTCTCTCTCTCTCTCTCTCTGTGTATATATATATATATATCATCAAGCAGTTGGATGATAACAAGAAAACTTTTGATTGTGGAATAACCGCAGTATTTCAGGTTACTAATGTTTCCTCTAGCACTGATAGGCACCTGGAAGTATCTGAAAATAGATATTATGGTCACCTGAAGGATATACTGGAGTTAGACTTTGAATCCTTCAAAGTAGTTCTCTTTGAGGTTTTTTGGTAAAATTTACGAATGAATGAACGTGATCCTGATAGAGTTGTTATTGAGCATGCTAATGGATTTTCCATGATTAATACAAGGCTATTTGAGTCGGGTACAGATCCTTATGTCCTTCCAAGTCAGTGTGAGCAAGTGTTTTATTCCTAGTTGCCAAATAAAGAGGGTTGGTCATATGTAGTTAGGTATGAGCCAATAGAAAGGCCTATAAAATATATTGTACCAGAAGAAGTTGATAATGAAGAATATCATAAAGATGATGTAAAACATCATGTCCCTATGTCACACCAAGAAGTACTTGACGAAGACATTAAAGGTGATGCAAATTAGGAGCAGGTACTAGATGCCATAGATGAAGAATTTGAAGATGAGGCAGACCATGAACAATTAGATGTGTTAGACAAAGAGGTTGACGAAGAAGATGTTTTGAGCAATCATTTCATTGATTCAGATTTTGATGATCCAAATTCAGATTATGATGAAGAACTAGAATATTAATGAATATATGTGTCTTCAAATGACCTACGAGGTACTTTGTCAAGTTGATTACATTAGTTTCTGTGAGATGTAACCACTATTTGCATAATTCTACATTGAACCAATATTACATGACCACATATGGGATCTCATGGAATTGGTGGCCACATTGGCTAGTTGCTTGTGCATCTTACTAATCATGCCTTGCTATTAAATATGTACAAACTACAAAAAGAAAATGACTTAAAACGAAGAAGAAAAAAATATCCTTCACATTTTCAAAATTCTCCCATTCTAACAACTTATATTTGAGCATTAAAGTTAAATACAACCTATTTTAACAATTATGGGACTATCAGACTGGAAACAGTTATGGGACCACATATTTTTCACACTTCACATGATGTTATTTGAGTAACCTATGAGACCTTGGCAACCACATTCAATGATATTTATTTGAGTAACCCATGAGACCCTGACAACCATGTCATGATGTCATGATGATGATGATGTTGAATATGATGACCATTATGATGATGATTATTATTATGGTGGTGATGATGATGTCGAAGATGGCGATCATCATGATGACGATGATGGTGATGATGAAGATGACATTGATGTTGATGGTGATGATGATAATGATGAGGGGTTTTATAACACCTAGAATACTCCTAAACTCCTAAACACATCAGACCTACATCCCCAATGTCCTGACCCCTCTAACAATGCCGATGTACACACACACACACACACACACACACACACACGTATATATAAAATAAAAAAATATAATAAATAAAACTTAAACATAAACGAATAAAAAACAAAATGAGCCAAAGGAAACTTACCTTTGATCCCTCCCGCACTTGAGCAGAGCAGCCAGTGATCAACAACCAAACTTACCTTTGACCCTATCGCACCCAATCATAGCAACCGATCAACAACTAAACTTACCTTTGAGCCCTCCCGCGCCTGAGTAGAGAAACGCCCAGTGGGAGACTAAGAAGAACAACTCAAAGAGCTGCAACTAGTGGAAGACTAGAGGAGTTGGATTGCGGCCAACTAGGGGAGACTAAGCAAAGAAACCCGCAGGAGAGAGGAGTTGGATTGCAGCCGCCTAGGGGACATTGCAGCCAATCATAACAATAGTCAGAGGAGCCAATGCCTCCAAAATTTGTAAGTGTTGAGTCCTAAATCATTCCTCATTCAAGAAAATCTTCTTTTATTCAAGCAAATTGTTGGAATGCATCGTCTATTAAGAATTTGTGCATTTCAATGGGCATATAATCTTGAAGTAAAAGTGTTTGAGTTCGAAACTAATAAACAAAGACCCTTGAGGATAAATTGTGAACCCTTAGAGCCAAGATGATTGCTATGACTGCTAGAACCCTTGTGCAAAATTGCTTCGGAGAAGATAAAATCATTTATGCCCAAAATGGACAGAAAGAAGACCCCCGAAGGAAAATCGTGAATTTATGTTTCTTAAGCTCTGAATAGTGAGACCCTATATTCAAGAATCGAGGCTCATCTTTCTTACCAATGTTAATAGGGATTGCGTACCCCATCTTTCTCTTTGAATTTTCCTTAGTAGCATGTTCTTTATTCCCATAATCACTTGGAGAAAACAAGTTTTCTACAGGTGAAAGTCCCGTAGGAGAGTTTTCACATAAAGGCACAAAATTTCTATGTCATTTTCAAATTTGTTGTTATGAAAGCACATATTCTTTCATCGTCTCAAAAAGCTTGCTAGGATTCTATGTTTTCAAGGGTGTGGGGCCAGTAGAGGGACACAATAGTGCAATCTTCTCTCTTGGGAAGTAGTTTTTTGTCAAGTCAAGCAAGCAACATAGGAAACTAACTTATGGATGATAGAATTTAGTACCCCACATAAAAATTTGAGATTGATGGACAAAAAAATTGAGAGGTGATCCCAAACCAATTGGGTGTAGTGCTTCGAGAGTTTATTGGCTGGGGTATAAATCCTTTTTGACCATGTTGATGACTCATTTAGAGTAATCAAATACCATCAAGTCTATGCAAACCAGTTTCACAACATTTTCTAATCCTAGCAAGAGGGATTTAAATTCAACCACATTATTAGCAATGGGAAAATTAATCCTAAAGGAAAAGTTATCTACCTTTCCCATAGGTGAGTACAACACAATCTCAACATCGTTACCTTACCAGGAACAAACACTGTCAAAATGCATATGCTAGAGTTGGTCATAGGAATTAGTACGATGTTCATGAGGACATGAAGCTTCCTCTTATGCAAAGATGGTGTAATTATTAGCTCAGGTTCTATTTAGTTGATATGGGTCTCAAGGAGGATTTCGATGTAAGGGGAGATTTGATCTTCTAATTGGTGTACAATGATGCTCTTTGCCTCCTTTTGGACATTCATGTGTACCATTCATAGACACATATCCACTAGTTAAGGATTTATAGTCATGGCCAAGGATGATTGAATACTTTCTTATGCCCATATCCATTACTTTTATATTGTAGGTTGTTCGAATTTCAAGATGCGCACAATGGATGAGAGTTACATCTCGGGGCTGTAGCGTGTCACGAGGAGTAGCGTGTGACCTTTGAGGATAAATCCATGAACCCCTAGAGAAAAGATGACTGCTATGAATGTTAGAACCCTTATGCGAAATTACTTGGGACAAGATGAAATCCTTTGATCTAAAGAATAAATAAAAATCTCAAACTGATGTACCAAAAAAAAGCTAGATAATTCATCCCAAAAGACCATGAGAAAGGTAATGCATTGGTAAATAAAATTGTAGAAAATATAGTTGAAGCTCAAAACAATCTCTAAACCATAAACCTATAAACCTATTAGATTATAACCATAAACCTAGTGGTGTTATGACCTTTATGTTGATTCATCACATCTTCTAGTTGTTCTTATAAACCATGGTGAATGGGATAAAAATGAAACATAATTGCAAACATGATCCTAAATGATTGATCCACGAGCACATTAATAATTCCTAGACATGTTCGGTACACAAATGAGGTTTATAAGCCTCCTTGGCACCTACTTTCCTTTGAACTACAACTAGCATACCAAGATCGGAAAATAATTGATCATGGATAAGAGAACTATGGGAGACCCATGACATCATTTCAGCCTAAGCAATAGTCATCCACAATTAGAAGTGGCGCAACCATCCACCATTGTAAAGGATTTTGACGATGCACTCATTATTCCTATGCCAGAGGATGAAGAATACGATAGGTCACAAAGATGCCTATGTGGGGAAGATGATTGTGTATGCTTTAACGATGATGAATTGGAGGTCTGAACTGTTTATTTATGTTTTATGCTTGTGTGCTATGGTAAGTCCATGTTTGAATTTGTACGTTCAAGAAAAACAAAACATTTTATGGATAAGGTTTTTTCCTCTCTTATTGAATGCATAAGGTTAAGTTATTGAATGTGTAAGGTTCAATGTTGTCCATAAGATACTTGTAATGTAAAGTTGAAAGGCTTACCATGCTTTGACATTTGAAGTATAAACACCAAAATCAAGTGGTTCATCATTTTGCATTGCGCCTTGATTAATATTTTTAATTAGGAAGAAAGAATATAAATTTCATTGATGTCAAGTAATATCATAGGAAACAACACTACCGAAATAATTCCCATAAATATTAACCTTCCCATCATAGTGAGGATTGTGTTTGAGAAATTTCACATACAAAATATTCAATTGAATATGTACCAAATCAATGATATCCTGGAAGTAAATAGGACATATGTAATATAAAACACCATGAAAATGGAACTCAATATGATATGCAAGGTTCTTATGCCCTCCAAAGTAATCTTATAAACTTATGATCACACGTGTTGTTGATACTCTAGTGATTTCACAGCTCCGATCTCTGATACAACAGAGCCACATGACACTTGCAAACAATTTCTCAAGGGTAGCACATTTAGTTCATTTCATTCAACTTTGTTTGATACTTTAGTCAAGAACACTATGACTTGAGAATATTTGGTTTGTATTGAGGTTGGAAGCAACAAAATGATGATGTTCATGTATACAAAGGCCTAAAAATTTGGCGATGAGGTCACTATGCACTAGGTATATGCATGGTTGCCTAAATTCTAGAAGCGATGCCTAGTATCTATGGCTCAAAACATTCCATGACCAAGTTTGAATTGATGATAAGAGGTTTCCAAGCATCCTAGTCCCCTGTAGTTTCCCTAAACATTAGATTTGGGAACTTTTCCTGTATTTTTGTGCATCTTAACAACCATAAATCAACAACAAAGGGTCTTATATTGAGGTTCTTGGCACTATCTAAGGCATTTTGTGCTATGTCCTATCATTTCTAGGCACTTCTAGACAGTTCTAGGCATGTTCCAATTGTATTCCACCCGTGAGCAGTAGTAAATGTCATTGTTTCACAATTTTGGGCAATAAATGATTAATCTAGGCATATTTCAGACCTCAAACCAGAAGTAACTTGATGCAGGACCATTTGTGCCCAAGAACAACATTGTTGATCCAGCTTAGGAGGGTCTTAATATATGACCAATCAAAGGGGTTTTCTTTGTGAATTATTGTAAATTTTCTATAGTTAGAAGTAGGGATCTAGAAGGATCTAGATAGGTGATGAGTCATTGGATTAAGTAATGATTCATTAGATTAAGGTGCTTGTCATTGTAACCAAATTTGCATGGTTAGTAGAATTCAAAGGATTCAAAAACATCTAAATAATGAGTTATTTGGAGATAAGATCGAAGTTCTATTCTTAGTAGTTACTTGCAAGAGTGTAAGAATTTGTTTAATGAGTTGGAAGCGTCAATTTCCAAATATAAAATGTAATCCTGAAGACAATAGGGAGTTGTTGGCTACACAAGGTTAGATTAAGCCTGCGGGCATAGAGGGAAGAGGGCCAAGGGCCATAGAATTGCCTAATCATATTATCAATCGGGCCAATTGAGGAAAGAAGTATTATGAATTCTCTGTACATTGCTTGATTAATAAAATTCATGTATTTTGTGTAAACGATTGAGTGTGTGGTGGATTTCTGTTTTGTGTACGAACCTCTTCGAAATTATGTATGTATATCAAGATTTGTTGGAAATGGAAAGTCTTGTCAGTGACTTCAATTGGTATGCATTGGAAGCCTGCTAGTTAGGTGGTCTTTACAGAGGTCGAATTGGTTTGATTCCAATTGTCATTGAATGGATGGATTGTTTGATCATGAAATTATATATATTATTTCATGTAGTAATGAGTTGAATATGAGTTGAGAAGACTATATGTGAACAATCAAGAGTGGTTAAAAATTAGGAATTGATTTAAGATACAGAGGTTTTGATACTAAGCCGAGCAATTCGACTAGTGGAAAGTTTTCTGAGCACAGATCAAGTCACAAAGTTGAAGATATAATTGGTAATTGCAATTCATAAAGGGATCGTTGATCTTGAATGTAACCCTATGCTTGAATTTTTATCTTCAATCAAGGGTGCAGAGTGTTGTGAATTAATTGTTGGATCTGCATTTCAAAATCAAATTACGATTTGTGTTTTAGGATATGTTGTGATGAATCATAGTCTCCATAAATTTTAGGAGAGACAAAGCAATGTCAAAAGTTCGTGGGATTGTGGCATTTGGATTACAAGTGATGAGGGCGAACTACCAAAGCGAATGGTATTGACTATGCACTGGAACTAGTGTCTAAAACGTTGATGGGCACTTAGAGGTAAATGATTTCTTTATTTGATTAAATAGTTGTTTGTAAATTTGAATTTAACCTAGTTCGTGAAATCAAGATCTAGCTTAATGATATATTTAAAATAATATTCATCCTTGAGAACACATTGGTGAATGGAAGCCCAAAAGAGTTTGAACCTATAGCAATGAAAATTGCTTTTGAAAAAAACATAGAACAAGGATGATTGTGTGTATAGACAACCAAATAATTGTATGATGATGAATACGGGGATGAGGTCTTTTTATGTGTGAAGAAAACAACAAGAAATATTCAGCAACAACCAAAGGAGGTCATCATAGTAGATCAAGCCGATAAGAGTGGGATCCTTGTCTTAATACACATGAAGGAAAACCTGAAGTGGTATTTTCTATAGACAGAAGTCTTGACATAGTAAAAAGGTTTCTTGAATGAACTTAAAAGCTTGAAGAGGAGAGGTTGTATGTCATTAAGTGTTACCTATGAGGAAAATGGTGACCTTGGTGCATCAAAACTCGACCTTAAATCCAAAGCTGGGCTAAATATTTATTGAACTCTTACTATATTAGGAACTATTCAATGATTTAACAACTGTATTCAATCTTATCTTCACTATTACTATCACCTTAGGTACTAGAACTCAACAAAGTAGCCTCTTCTCTTAATGACTGAACCTAGCTAGCATAAGCAATCAAAGATACCATTCTTTTATATCCATTCATTATATAGTCACATGAAGGCAATAACCACTCCACCTAAAACTCGAACTTTACTAAATAACTTGTTACCCCTACTACCAATGTCACTCTACAAAACCCATTAGCCTTCACCCGACCAGACCCCATTACTTGTTGAGCATGTCATGTTGGACCCTCGATATTTCATTTCCTATCTACATCTATTATTACACGTCTGGTTAGAGGTGAAGACTCCTTACCTTAATACCATTTGACATTCATTAGAAGCTTGACGGGCTCATTCAGACATGAGACCAATTTACAAGGTAAACACCATAGTAAGTCAACCAAAGTCAGTCAAGATGAGAGAAGATGTAGCATGAAATTTCTCTCTCTTTGTGCAAGAAGTAACAAGCTGATATACATATAAGATTTTGAACCATCATTCCTTCCATCAAAACACTACAGTGACCAACTAATTTTGAGATCGTTGTCATATTTTTTTTCTTCAAAAAAACTGGAAAATATTTGTATTATATAAGTTGCAGAATCCCATAGTTACTATAATATCCACTAGTATTCCAATGATATCCGGAATATAGCCTGGAGTATTTACCCATAATCAAAATAAAAAAACTCTTCAACAATTAAAAAACTAGTGAGCTTTCCTTGCATTGTTGATTCCTACTGGCGCTTCCTTCCCTTTATTTTTAGATTCGTCTACCATTTCCTAGGGCTAGTCCTCATCTTCTACTAGCACTTTCTTCTCTTTGCTTGCAATCTCCTCTAAAATTACTTGTGGTTGGTCTTCATCTTCTGTTGGCGGGATCAAATTGAGGTCAAACGCAGGACAATATACCTACGAGAGGATTCCTCCATTGAGACGTTAGGAGTTGGTTTTCCATGGAGATCATCCAAGAATCATTTCAAGGCGTATACTTCATCCTCCAGGCGATGTTGCTTATCCTTTTTCTCTACTAGAATCTCAATTATGGTGAGGAATTGAGATGAAATCCCTTGAACCTGAATTTGAAGGACTTGGATTATATTTTCCATATTCCCCTCCTCAACTTCGTCTTTGCACTTTTCTCTCCTCCATCTTGCAGACCCCTTCCTCTTTCTATCCATGATTTCAATGAAGAATTCTCCCAACCTGCTGGTGCTACTCCGATATTCCCAGGATTTTGTATCTTCTATATTGATATGATTTGAGCCTACATATGAGCCCTTGTGTAGTAGCCCGATCAATTTAAGCAAAGTCCCACCTTCCATGCTCGTTCCTGTAATCATATCCATTAATATCATCTATACCTTGAGACGTCTTTTCGAAGTGAGTTGGATGTCATTTTCATCCTTTTTCATTTTGGTATATTCTCAAATTGAAGGGTTAATTGAATTCTTGCAACAACTATCATTGAAAGAACAATCTTACACGGGCGAGATGATACTGGGAGGACAAGTGATCTCATCTACCATCAACTCAGAGGTAATTCTATGGAAATTGCAGATGGATTTTTCATAAGCTTGACATGCAAAGCCCCTAGGAGAGTTAAGAGAGTGATGATTAAAAAAATTTCCTTTCCATCTGTCCCCAGTGAGAATAGACTTCCCACACATGTCTCTCAGATGAGCCTCCAACATCCCTTCGAATCATGATGTTGCAAGAATTTAGGCTCTTAGACATCTTAAGGGATTGGATAAATGAAGTGGTTTTCATTGATTCTAAGAGTTTTCGGCTTCTCCCTAATCACCATATTAGCTCAGCTATCAGCCCTGACATTGTTGTGCCCAAGTATGTGGTGAATTGATAACCTGCCAAAGGCCTATTTTTCAAGATGAATATTCTTGAGAATGTTTTGGATTTTCATATCTCTCGGAAGAGAATTTAGTCTCAACATTTTGATTATTACTTTCAAATCCCCCATAATTATTAATGAAACAATCCCCTTCTTCCTGGCAATGCGAAGACCTTGCATGAGAGCTAAATCCTATGCTTGGTTATTTGTCGTGGTGCCTAGAATCCAAGAGAAATGGATACTAGCAATTCCCACTGGGGAAAAGATTACCCCTCCCATACCTGCCGCCCCTAGATCATTGTCATATTTCAATTGAGAGTGCATCGTTAAATAAGACAAATGCAATTTTTCGCGAGATCATACTAATGAATGCAGATAAGTTGTAGGCGAGTGGATTATATGCAACTATTTGAGTAGGTTTAGAATCTTATATCTATAGGTCATGGTTAGGAATCTATAAAGGTAATGCATAGGTAATAGTTAACATGTGGGATATTCAATTATGTGTGCAACATTGACCCATCTTCGATGACCCTTAAAGACAACTTTTTTTAAATAAACCATCCCAGACCCAAGGAATCCAAATCAACCCAATACCCATAGAGGAGGGATTATCTTACATATATAACCACTATTTTATCTCCTTCATATATCAGTATCTATATAACGATCAGTATCTTTACAGCTACTATGAATTTTCTTTACTATTTATAAAGTCTATTTAGGAGCTTAGGATAAGTAGTCTTAGGATTATTGAATGTATATCTTACAGTTTAGGAGCTAGAAGATATTAAGTATCCAGTGTAGGATCTCTTACTCTTTAGCTACTATTAGATATTAGGAAAGAGGTTCAGAGTTTACAAATAATAAATCCATGATTGAACACCCCCGCTTACCCTACCCTCAACCCATACGAGATAACCCTTTGAACCACTTTTTTATATCAAACTACCAAGATCCCAACATACCGCTTAAACCACTATGCAAGGAAGGATAAATACTATATATATATATATATTTGTGACTATATTTCATTTATTTATAAGGATCTATTACTAGCTACAAGAAACAAGATATCTTCAGGATTATTTCCTTTTCAATTACTTAGGAATAACAAAGCGATCAACTTTAGGGAATACCAATCTATAGAAACCATAGGGCCTGCTATCGACGTAAATTCCCATCTAAAATGATTGATAGGGCCTGCTATCGAGGTAAATTCCCTTCTAAAATGTTTGAAAGCTTTTAATAGATTGATTGTCCTCCTAGTGTCTTAATAGATGGATTGAATATATGAGCTTCTGAACCTATTGAATGAATATATGTCCTGCCTGATTGATTGAATGAATGTTTATCCTTGTGTGAGCTATTGAATGTATTAATGAGTTAATTCATAAATGATGGTCCCTAAATGTTGGTTCAGTCTATAATATATTGTGCCTAGTCTCTAAATGAATGTGTTCAACTTGTAGATGGAGTTAAATCAAATCACAAAGACTCGTAGATTATGTAGTTAAGGGAATGATACCTGTACCAGCCTATTAAAAGAATGAAACTATGTATATTTCCCAGGGATCGGTTATTACAGTTAATTAATTGGTAAAAGATATAGGGATAAAACAACTTTCAAATACAGGTAAGCTTCTCTCTCTTGAAAACAATTTATATGATCATCTATAAAAAAAAGGAAGAGGAAAAAAATGAAGGGGATTTATATGATCATCTATAACATTTTATATGATATGTACCTTTCAATCCTTTCATAATTCCCCCCCTTCCTACTTAATGCAGGATAAGACCAGAAAGCCCAATCCAATACGCAAACCCAAGAGTAGTTAGGTTCCAAGTATAGCGGAACCCCCAAACTTAGCCCAAAACAACTAAGTCTTTCTTTCGCAACGCCCTTTGAAAGACAGACTTCCGCAATTGCAGGTTGCGAATCTCACCTAATTGCGGAGCGTCGAACATAATTCCGTTCCGCAATTCTATTCCTCAATTCACCTTTCTGCAGTCGCCTTTCCGCAACGACCTTCCTTCCGCAGTTGCAGATGCAGCTTCACAACTTTCTCACAATCTCTTTCTACAATCACTCTCCGCAAATATCCTCCCGCAATCGCCTCCTTCCTGTAGTTGCGGGTATGCCTTCTTCCGCAGTTTTGGATGTCTTTTCAGAATCTTCCGCAATTTCCCTCCACAAAGTGGCTTCCGCAGTTCGCATTAGATCGTCAGAACTTTCAATCGCTTGCGGATTTTATCTCGTTCGTTGATCTGTTCCAAGTGCGAAATCGTTCACTTAGGAGTTGTGGAGCTATAAATTCCACACAACTTCATCCCGTGATATGGTTTCCCTGCCGTTGATCTTTCCCGCGTGAAATCTGGCTCGATCTCCACCGTATGATCCTCACTTGCCCCAAATTTAACAAACCTTTACTTTGGATTTGCAGAAATAGTATAGAACCGTCGATCTTCCTCCTTGGATTTAATCTCCACCGTCCAATGCTCACTCCATGGATCGATCAGACTGTAATTTCGTGAATTGATCAGTGCAACGATCAATTCCGCCTCTGTGTGTTTGGATGAAGATGTCACGGCTTTGGCATCTGAAGATCCCTGTTAATACACTAAATTCACACATATGCTGAGAATTTACACAGTTCTGGTTATTGAAAGAATATTAGGATTAAACCATTAAACGCAGAGTCAGGGTGCTCTGTTCTTCGTTTCATCAATAACCCGTAGCTCACTTACATACAATGATTAAATAGAACTCTACATACCTGTCAGATCCGATTAAGCAGGATCTAGACTCCCATAAACAACAAAGACACAACAAACCCTATCCTCGAGCTATCCCTTGCAAGATTCGAGGACATCTGTGGTAATTCGCCATTATTACAATCAAAACCAAATGAAAACTAATCAACAACTAACCCTAGACATTCTAGAACTATTACAAGACAAATAACATTGACTACTTTAATCAGAAAAACATAGAACTTAGGTTGATGCTCCTGCATCATACTCCAGGGGATAAAAGAATTCTTAAATAAGTCTTCAGGGTCCAAATTGAACTTGGAAATATCCATTGCTGTCATCCACATTGCATCTTTAGATGGCTTTCCTTTCCATTTGAATAAGTACTGGAAGTAATCCCTATTTCTGGTTTTCTTTGAAATCTTCTTGTCCAATATAGCTTCAACCTGTGGCTACTTCTTCTGAGGTAACTGTTCTTGCTAATCTATCACTTGAACATCCTTACCTTAAAGCATTTCTTCTGTCTGAACACTTGAATCTTTAAAAGGATATAAATCTGAAACATTAAAAATTGGGGAAATTCCAAATTCAGAAGGAAGTTCAATTTCATAATCATTTACAGAAAACTTCCTTAGAATATTACAAGGTCCAATTTTCTTGAGTTTCAGTTTATTGTAGGTTCCTTTAGGAAACCTTTCCTTCCTGAGATATGCCATCACTAAATCTCCAACCTGAATATTAACTTCCCTTCTCTTCAAATTTGCTCCCTGTTTGTATTTGTTAGCACTCTCCTGCAATTTCTTCTTGACATTTTCCTGTAGCTCCTGCATACTATATGCAAAATCTTCACCATCTGCACTTCTCATTTCCAACTTTCCCAAATTTCTGAGTTCATACACTCCCCTTGGATGCATCCCATACACAATATGAAATGGTCTCATAATTGTACTTCTGTTAGGTGAATCATTATAAGCAAACTCAGCTTGAGCAAGAGCTAAATCCCATTGTTTTGGGATTTCATAAACAAGACTTTTCAATATATCTTCCAAGCTTCTATTTACCATTTTAGTCTGGCCATTAGTCTGAGGGTGATAAGCAGAGCTAAAAATGAGATTGGTTCCCAATTTCTTCCATAAAGTTTTCCAAAAATGACCAACAAAATTTAGTGTCTCTATCTGATACAATGCTTAAAGGTAGACCATGCAACTTAACAACTTCTGAGAAAAACAAATTAGCAATATTTGTTGCATCATTGGTCTTTTTACAAGCAATAAAATGAGCCATTTTTGAAAACCTATCCACTCCAACATAAATAGAATCATTACCCCTCTGAGTTCTAGGAAATCCCATAACAAAATCCATACTGATGGAATCCCAAGGTATAGTTGGAATAGGTAGGGGTTGATACAGTCCAGTATTTTGGCTCCTTCCTTTGGCATGTTGACATATTCTACATGTTTCAACAAACTTCTTTACATCCTGCTACATGCCTGGCCAAAAATAAAAAGTACTCACCTGAGCAAATGTTTTGTCTTGTCCAACGTGACCTGACAAACCTCCACTATGCTTCGCCTTTATCAAGTTTTCTCTCATAGAAAATTTTGGAATGCACAATTTACTGGTTTTGAACAAAAATCCTTCCTGTAGCATGTAGTCCAACCATTAGCTTCTATTGTGGGCAACTGGATTCTCACAGGTTGCATATATATCCTTGAAATCCACATCTTCTTTGTACATGTTAATTAAATTTTCAAACCCCAAAGTATTGACCTTAATTTCCTGTAGGATTAAATTTACTCTGCTTAAAGCATCAACTACCTTGTTGTATTTTCCACTTGTATGCTTGATCACAAAATTAAAATTCTGCAAAATTTCCACCCACTTAGCATGTTTCTGATTGAATTTTGGTTGACTATTTATGAATTGTAAAGCATGATTATCGGAATATAAAATAAACTCTTTGGGCATCAGGTGATGCCTCCATTTCTTAAGAGCTTGCACAACAGCATACAATTCTTTGTCATATGAGGAATATTTCTGTTTTTCCTCATTTAACTTCTCACTGAAATATGATACTGGTCTCTGTTCTTGGCTCAGAACATCTCCAATTGTTGTCCCACTAGCATCTGTCTCCACTTGAAAAACTTTATCAAAACTTGGCAAAGCCAAAATAGGCTTCTCAGTGATATTCTTCTTCAACATATTGAAATTTTTGTTAGCTGCTTCTATCCATTTGAAAGGTTTCCTACTTTCCCTGAAGGTGTCTATTATGGGTGCACAAATTTGACTAAAATTCCTGATGAATTTTCTATAAAAATTTGCAAGACCATGAAAAATTATAGCCTCAAAAGGACTCTTCGGAATTGGCCAACTGAGAATGGCTTGTATCTTTTCGGGATCCATCTTTAACCCTTCTTCTGAGACTATAAAACCCAAGTAAATCAACTCATTCTTCATGAAACTACACTTTTTCAAATTTATCAGCAGTTTCTCCTTCTGTAGGGTATTCAACACCAATTTGAGATGTCTCAGATGTTCTTCCTTACTCCGACTGAAGATTAGAATATCATCTAGGTACACTATCACAAACTTTCCAGTGTATTCCTTCAAAACCTCATTCATTAATCTCATAAAAGTACTAGGTGCGTTAGTAAGCCCAAAAGGCATTACTAACCATTCATACAACCCGTTATTGGTCTTGAATGCAGTTTTCCATTCATCCCCTTCTCTAATTCTTATTTGATGATAACCACTCTTCAGATTTATCTTTGAAAAATACTTGGACCCACTCAAACAATCCATCAAATCATCAATATGGGGTAAAGGAAATCTGTACCTAATAGTGATCTTATTGATTGCTCGGGAATCAGTACACATACGCCATGCACCATCTTTCTTTGGGCTAAGAACTATAGGTACTGCACAGGGACTCAAACTTTCTTTCACCAAACCTTTATCCAGTAACTCCTGTACCTGCTATTTAATCTCTTCATTCTCTTGAGGTGTCAATTTATAAGCTTCCTTATTTGGTAAGCTTGTACCAGGTATTAAGTCAATATGATGACTAATACTTCTCACAGGAGGTAAAGCATTTGGTAACTCATCCACATTAATATCAGGAAAATCATAAAGCAGAATTCTAACTTCAGTAGGCAAATCATCTAAGTTTGTGGCAGTCAAAATTACCTTTGGTTTTCCAATAAGGGAAAAATGTAGCTCTTCATCCTTCTTGACTTCTTGTAACAATTCTTTCCCAGTCATCAGTAGAATGCTAGGTCCTACAACTTCTTGAACTGTTTCATCCTTCAAAGGTAGCAGCACATGCTCCTTTCCATCTTTTTCCATAGAATAACTGTTTCTTCTTCCATCATGAACAACCTTTCTTTCATATTCCCATGTCCTTCCTAAGAGTATATGGCACACATCCATAGGCATCACATCACACAACACCACATCTTTGTAGTTACCAATTTGTAACTCCACCTTGCACTGCTCATTCACCAAGAGCTGATGTCCTTTCTGCAACTAGGACACTTTATAAGGAGTGGGATGTTTCATCCTCTTCAATCCCAACTTCTCTACCATCTCCGTGGAGACCAAATTATCTGTGCTACCACTATCAATGATCACCTTGCAACATTTTCCTTGTGACTTGCACTTAGTCCTGGATAGACTCTTCCTCTGTGTTGGTTCATGTACTTCTTTCTCTGTTTTTACCAAAACTCTCTTCATCATAAGATATTCTCGTTCCTCGGGAGGATTTTCTATCTCTTCCCTCTCATTGAACTCCTCTCTAGCCTCAACAATGTGTGCATTCCTTTGAGTTGCTGGTTTGTTCCTTGGGAATTCCCAAGACATGTGTCCAATCTCACCACATGAATAACATTTCACTTCTTTGCCTCTGCCTCTTCCTCTAGCACCAAATCTGCCTCCCTTGAATCCTCCTCTTTGGGGTGGTTGGCTGCTGGAACCTTCTGCTTCATTCGTAGAAGTATGGAACCTTTCTCCTCTGTTTGAAGAGCCTTTACCTCTTGCTATACTTCTTCCTCTATTCTTCTGGTTTTGTTTTCTTAGTAACTTCTCTTCCACCCTAGTGGCTACCTGATAAGCATCTTCCATAGTCATGAAATTCAATAAGCTGATTTCATCTTGTATGTCATACCTCAGTCCATTTAGATACCTGGCCACTCTTTCTATGTCTCCTTGTGCCTGTCCAACTCTAATACTCATCCTAAAGAATTCTTCTGTGTATTCTTTAACACTCATACCTTTTTGTCTAAGATTCTACAGTTTCCTATTGAGAGTTAACTGATAATCCTTAGGCATAAATTGACTTTTAATTTTACCCAACATTTTATCCCAACTTTTGATTTTGGACTTACCTTTCCTTTCTCTGTGGATTTGTAGTTCATCCCACCAAATGGCTGCATATCCTTTTAGTTTGGTTGCTGCATATTTCATCTTCTTTTTGTCTTCAACTTCTTCAAAGTCAAAGTACTTTTCCAAAGCATTTATCCAGTCCATGAGCTCTTCAACATTAAGGTTACCTTCATACATGGGGACTTCCACTTTAGGCCTCCTACCCACCTTTACCAACATCCTCAATATCTTCACTTATTCATCAACCTCTTCTGGTTCCTCTTCAGAAGATTCTTCTTCATCACTAACATCTACAGGCCCGAGATTTCGTATCTCCATGGCTTCCATTCTGGATTGGACTCGTTTTAATTCTCTTTGCTTGTTTGCATCTGCGTCTGCAACTTGTCTTCCTCGACCACCTCCAACTGGAACCCCATGCGCTCGGCCTTGTCTTGGTGGCATCTTTCTTCTTACTACGAATTCTCCTTGCTATGAATCATGCTCTAATACCAATTGATGCAAGATCAGACCAGAAATCCCAATCCAATCTGCAAACCCAGGAGTAGTTAGGTTCCAAGTATATTGGAACCCTCAAACTTATCCCAAAATAGCTAAGTCTTTCTTCCGTAGTTCCCTTTGAAAGATAGACTTCCGCAATTGCGGGTTGCAAATCTCACCTAATTGTGGAGCATCAAACACAATTATTTCCACAATTTTGTTCCGCAATTCACCTTTCAGTAGTCGCCTTTCAGCAACGACCTTCCTTCCATAGTTGCGGATGCGACTTCGCAACTTTCTCACAATTGATTTCCGCAATCATTCTCCGCAAATATCCTCCTGCAATCGCCTCCTTCTCGCAGTTGCGGGTATGCCTTCTTTCGCAGTTGTGGATGTTTTCAGAATTCCTTCTGCAATTGCTCCTCGCAATTGCCCTTCGCAAAGTGGCTTCCGTAGTTCGCTTTAGACCGTCAGAATTGTCAATCGCTTGCGGCTTTGCTCTCATTCGTTGATTTGTGCCAAGTGCGGAATCGTTCACTTAGGAGTTGCAGATCTCTAACTTCCACGCAACTTCATCCAGCGATATGGTTTCCCCATCGTTGATCTTTCCTGCATGAACTCGGACTCGATCTCCATCGTATGATCCTCTCTTGCCCCAAATTTAATAAACCTTTACTTTGGCTTTGTGGAAACAGTCTATAACCGTCGATCTTCCTCCTTGGATCTGATCTCGACCGTCCAATGCTCACTCCACAGATCGATCAGAATGTAATTTCGTGAATTGATCAGTGCAATGATCAATTCCACCTCTGTGTGTTCGAATGAAGATGTCACAACTTTGGCTTCTGAAGATCCCTATTAATACACTCAATTCACACATATGCTGCCGAATTTACACAGTTCTGGTTATTGAAAGAAGATTAGGATTAAACCATTAAACGCAGAGTCAAGGTGCTATGTTCTTCATTTCATCAACAACCCATAGCTCGGTTACATACAATGATTAAATATAACTCTACAAACCTGTGAGATCCTATTAAGCAGGATCTAGACTCCCATAAACAACAAAGACACAACAAACCCTATCCTCGAGCTATCCCTTGCAAGATTCGAGGACATCTGTGGCAATTCGCCATTATTACAATCAAAACCAAATGACAACTAATCAACAACCAACCCTAGACATTATAGAACTATTACAAGACAAATAGCATTGACTGCTTTAATTATAAAAACATAGAACTTAGGATGATGCTCCTGCATTACTACTTCCTCAAATAACTGTTCCAATTTACAAATAAAATGCCTCATGAAAACAAGTTGTTCCACTTTACAAATAAAATGCCTTATGAAAATAGATTTGTTCCACTTTACAAATAAACTGCAGAAGATTACATAGACAAAATTTGCTTATCATCTTACAAAATTCTTCTCCACATTGTCCCTAGTTGCCATATTCGCTTATTGATCATCTCCTACATTGTTGATCTTGAGGATATGATAAATATCGAGCTTTTCAATGCCTGCACTTCGGTATAGATTCTCCTGAAGATGGAGAGTAATCCCATGTCTTTCGGATATGTATTGGTTCTTAAAATATTTATGGGAGTCATTTACCCATTCTTTCAACTTGCATATGGGATTCATGCTAAAGAGTAGTCCACTCATAACTTGATACTTGAACCCATGTAAAATTTGTGATCGATCCTTTTCTACCTCCTTATGACTCTGTGCTAAGTTAGGCCCCCTTTTGTTTATTTAACTAGTCTTAGGTCAACATAAATTTGGTCAATGATAAAGAAGGCAATAAATCTAACAAACAATAGTCATTGACACAACAAAACTTACGAATTTGCAATGCTTTGCAAATTATTTAGCTTGTGAACCATTTAGGGGGTCAAGAAATGGCGTCTCCACAAGGAGGGCTATGCGACATAGGCATGCAATTATAATTCTTGGTTTTGTAGATCATTTGAATAGATTGAAAAGGTGATTCACAAGAAGTGAACGAAGAGAGGGTATGGACATATAATATTTACATAGGTATGCAAAGAGTAAAAATCATTAATGGGGGGTGAAGGCTAAAATGATATACATGTATTTCAACATAAGGATGTTTTTGGACAAAAGTACAAAAAATGATTAGGTATGGAAAATTCACCGCATTTGATTCAAATTGTCAAATTCATTAAATATGAGCAATTTTGTTGTTATTGCGAAGATTAAATTGCACATTGTTAACTATGACCCATTTGACAGAAATTTTTAAGCGTGATTCTCCTTTAGTGAAGTGAAATTCATGCGTAGCACATTTTCATTTTCCTTTTACTCATTAATGAGTGATTATGATATTTTCTTATTATCTCTGAGTTTTGTAGGTACTGCCAAACAAGTATCTATTATATCTATCTTCCAAGAGCGAGGATATTTTAGGAGGAATGGGGAAAGTGTGACGTCCACTTCATGTAACAATGTCAGATCATGTACTAGAGGTCAAAAGGTAAGAAGACAATTTCAGAAACGCATGAAATTTTTTCTTGCTCAAGGAGGGAATTGCATTTATGATGATGAGACAAAAGGTGACATTGAGGTCCCCTTGAGGTACAAAAAAGTGGTCAAACGACAGGATCCGAAACAACTTCCAAAAGTGGACACTAACTTTTGTCTCGATGAAAGAGTATATTGCATTGCTCCATCATCTTTACATGGTCTTGGGATATTTTCCATGGATGAAATAAAGGTCCGATATAGCAGGGTAAATGAATTGATGGAATATGTCAAACCCTGTTACAATTATGGAGCTTGGAATAGGCTTTCACAATATATGCAAAGTGTGCGTAGATATTCCCTTTCTACAAACTATCTTCAAATAAATGACTCTAATCAAAATAAATGAGCAACTATATATATTGATGGAAGGCCAAAGACTTCTAGAAATATTGTAGGGTTTATAAAATAGTACACAACTAGGGACAACTACAAAACCTCACAATTTCAACTTTGAGGCATGTGAAGGAAACCATGTAGTGGTATGTTCAATAAAAAAAATAGCGCCAGGGGAGGAATTGCTAGTACACTGTCATTTGAATTGAATATTAGAAGTGTCAAACCCTGCAAACATTGGGGTAAATACATTTTATTCTTTACATATCGAACTGATGAAGTGTTTCATTCTAGTATACATAAATCTGTTTACGTATTATGTTGTAAGTAATATTGTTTTGAATGTTTTGGCATGATGATCATGGGAAGGCACCTGCGCATAATATTGCATCCCATCCTCTAAAAAATTGGCTCGCTTGGATTTCTTAAATTTTTGTTGTTGTTGTTGTAATTTTCCTAATATTGATGTTATATTAAACTTTACATGATATATGTGGGCAGGACTACTCCACCCATGATCCAAATGTGGGTGATGATGATGACAAATTTCTTGATGGTCCAAACCCACAAGAAAGTATCCACAAGTTTATATGGTAGATGAATCAAGAATTTTTTTCATTGTTCGATTCCAACTCACCTGAACTAATGCAGAGGCAGAATGTTTTGGTCAAAAAAATAAGGGGATTGCGAGTAAGCTAAAAGTATATTTGTCAATTTTATCATGTTCAATATTTTATAATTTTATTTTATTTTATATTAACCTAGAACAAAAAATGAAATTGTTTGGCACAGGATTATCAGTTGTTTCTAATAGACTGAACCTCATCATCCTGGTGTTGGTGGCAACCATGCAACACAAGAGGCTATGTGATCCCTTCCTTCTCCTCACACTGTGTCGAATTCTCTGCCGCCAACTACTAGTGCGACACCTATATTGGATACTCCCATATCAACTTCTAGTCACTCATGTGACACCCCTGCTCATGGCACAAGTGATCTTCGTGAAGGTGTTGGTCGAGGAGATGTCCCCATTCCTATTTTAGATGAAGCCATTGACAGAGCATTCCACATTAAGAGCAATGGGACATTGTCCATTGATCTTCTCATGGACGAAAACCCAATGCCATTGAAGCTACATAAACTCCTAGGCAACTAATTATTCATCTCTATGCCATAACATTATATAATTGTAGTAATTTTTAATCAATTAGAATATTATCGATTTTACTGGGAATAATATGTTTTGGAAGCATCTACAAGAGAGGGATTTAGATCTTTTTGGCCCAACCATTCGCACCAGATATAACCAACAACCTTCTCATTTGAAGAAGCATCTTATGGATTATATGGTTGGTCTTTTTGGAGACATTTTCAACCAATCACAAGTTACAATTATTATAGGTAAATATTTGAAAACGATAAGAGACACATATAGGGTCAATATAGAAAACAAACCTAGGTATGATCGACCTCCTATGATTCTTGAGATGGAGTGGAAATCTCTCTAAGAGGACGCAAAGGAAAAATGCACGAGAAAACAAGGAAGGGCACCTCCAGAAGGAGGAAGGTATAACATTTGAAATTAAACTTAGTTTGAATTTTTTATAAAGTTCAACATAAAATTACCATTCACGGTATCTCATGTCCTTAATCTCCTTGTAGGCTTAAAGATACATCGAAGGCCACCCATGCCAGGTTAGATAAGCACAACCAACAAAAACTTGGCCAGGGTGGATACTTGAAATTGTATGCTCGATTTGTAAGTATGAAAATGATTTTAACCTCTTATTACTCAAAAATTTGCAACATGTTTATTATTGACATGTTTTTGTAATGTTAGGGGGATGTCATGAAATGAGTGCCCATTGAAGAAGAAAAGAAACTGGTGTTCAAATGCGGGTCTCAATATGTGCTTGAACATGACAAGGTTGGCGAGCAACTTGTAGAGCAAACAAATGTTAGCTTTGAAATTCATATTTATGATTAGAATAATTTCCAAATAGAAAATAACCTTTTCTACATAATCACAAACCTATAATTTAATGTTTTCATTTTAATAATGTAGAAGAGATCAAGCAATATTGATGCTGGAGGAGATCCACAACCTGACAGTACCGTGATTGTATAATTATAATATTTATGAGATACTCAATTTTAAAATTAGATTTCGTATAATTACAACTTTCATTTTGATTTAGGGGCAGAGGTTGTAGCCGAGGAAAGGAGAGAAGAAGATGTGAATGCACCTTAGACCATGGCCTCTCCACATCAACAAGGTAATAAATGTTTATTTAATATATATTGACACTAAATGATTAGTAAATATTGATTTCATATTAACAGACAAAATTTATTATGAATATTAATTATATATCTTGAATTTTTTATAGTAGATGTTGTTCCAAATCAAACTATACGTGACTGGATACATATGTTGTGTTCGAATGTTAGGCAACAACCATCAATAGAGTCGAACCAACAACATCCACCAAACATAATAATAGAGGACAACAAGCTTCTTATGAATTTGCTTAAGAGTAAAAAACCCATAGAAAGTGATGTACAATGAACATTTTTGACATAATACATTTGGACTTTGATTTTTGTATAATGAACTTTGTTGATATAATATATTTGGTATTGGATCAAATCGAGAATTATAGTACTTACTTTGTGGACTAATTGATGATTCTGATTCACTGTTAAGATGGCTGACAGATCTATAGAGTGAAGGTTGTTTGCATATTTCAATCCCAATGTACTTGCATTTGAGTGACAATTTCACCATTGGTTACTATCATTACATATCATAATTTCACCATTGGTTACTTTCATTACATATCATAATTTATATTACTGTCTATAGGCTATATATTGGGAATTATTGGTCTTTTTTGTATCTCAGCAAGCATGATAGTGGTCATAACAAACATTTAGAAGTACTAAAGTTCTCCTCTATGGCCAATGGGCATAGAAAGCTACATGAACTATTGGTTTTTGTACTCTCTGCAATAACATTGCATCTTTGTTAATATAAATATTTCTAGTTTCTTTAAAAAATAAAATATTGGTCAATATAATTATAGATTTATTTAGTAGGTTGGTTGATGGTATATTATTTTAGAATACTAGTTGTTTAAGTAACCTGATTACTTCAATGGCTTATAAATTTGTAATGATATGATAATTTGAAGCTGGTATACTGTCTTTTGGTCAACTCATACTTGGTGAATTGGTCATATGTCTCTCTCTCATAAATATTTGTGATGGTAATTAAACATGTTTACTCATATGATGAGAGTAATGAGAAACATTTTGCGTGTATCATACAACGATATTAGCTATGAGCATTGCTATCATGCGTTCCTTCGACAGGTGATATGCATCATGTGACAAATGGCAGATGCTTGTAATGAAAGTACTTCTCTTTTCCTTCCCTTGTAAACACATATATAACAATTAGTTAATTTGGATTTTTCCTTTACATGTTCTGCATTTCTGAACATGCAACCACTTTTTCAAACTTTTATGTATTTTGTTCAAACGACACAAATTGAAGTGGATTGACAATGTACATGGAACCTAAAGTGTTTCCTTTTTCAAATCATGAAGGTTACTATGTACATTGCTACATGGATGTTGACGTAGATGTGATTGGTGGATGATAAAATATGAGAATGGTGTAAAATAAAGAATAAATAAGTGTCTTTGTTTGACTTTTTTAGGTATTGGTGTGGGTTTGCAAACGATGCGCATAGGATTCTATAGTGAAATTGATTAATGATTTTTCAGTGCATAGGTTATCCATCTCAAGGATTCTATAGTGAAATTGATTAATGATTTTTCAGCGCATAGGTTATCCATCTCAAGGCTATTGTGAATTTTACTTCCTTTGCTTGGTTTGTTTTATCAATGTATGATTTATTCCTTTATGTGTGTGTACTTGCTTGTAAAATATTTCGGTCAAATATTGACTTCTGTTGATTTCCACTCCATATAAACATCAAGATTGGGATTTATTGTTGAGGTTGTACCCACCCTTTGGAAGCTTAGTGTCCAAGACAATCTAGTTTTATCCAAGGTAATTAGAAGTTAGAATACATGGAACTTACAAAGGTGATCGATGTATTGCGTAAGTTGTTGGTTCATATTCTGCAGCATCCTACAACTTCTCTTAGCATGCATTCCACTTTCCCGCAAGGATGATACATCAATCACCTTTGCAAGTTCCATGTCTTCTAACTTCTCACCTTGGATAAAGCTAGATTGTCTTGGACACTAAGCTTCCAAAGTATGGGTGCAACTTTAGCAATAAATGTCAATCTTGATGTTTACTTGGGGCAGTCAACATAAGTCAATATTTGATCATAGGACATACGTCGTAATTCCGACGTCCTTGTGACATAATCATTGAGTGGAAATTGACGTCCTATCGACATTCATGCAACACTTTCAACAACAATATTGATAGCCGGGTGTCATAATTGCAACATCAGACTGACATAGTAGTGACATTGAAGGCACATTGACGGACTGAGTTGTCGGTCGGGTAGCTCCTTTACGATGATACCACGACATATTGGCTACTATATCAATGACCTATATTGTCGGTAAGGAGTCATAATATAGACATCCTTAATTGCATGAATGTTAATAGAACGTCACTAGGTTGTCGGATGTTCATCAGTCGGGCATCTCCTTTACAACATTCTCCCAACATAATGGCTACCAAATAAACAACCTATATTGTCGGTAAGGAGTCAGAATTGAGATGTCCTGAAGTGTATGAACATCAATAGAACGTCGCTACGTTGTCGTAGAACTGATGTCAAAGAGACGATCTTGAATTGTATTGTGTCTGCCAGGCATGTTGTTATGATGCCATAATAATGACATTGCAAGAGGGAATCTTAGTTCTCATGAGAACATTTTGACATTCCTCATCTTCTATTTTCCGACGTTGCGACATTATATTATGTGTTGGTAGGGTGTTGGAGTTCGCATCCAAATGTAGTAGTGATAGCACTGGCGCACACCGAAATTTTAACAAGAACTGGTGCTTTATAATAATTGATATGCATCAGTGCTTTATATTAAATTTAGCATCGGGGTTATGAGCTATTAAAAAACATCGGTGCTTTATGTACAAATATATGCACCAGTGATTTATGTGAAATGTAGCAGCGATGCTTTTCTAACTATTAAAAAGCACTGGTTCTTTATACTAATATATGCATCGGTGTTGTATATTAAATCCAGCACCAATGCTTACAAACTACTAAAAAGCATCGATGCTTACTAACTATAACAAAGTACCGGTGTGATAACTGAAGGAAAACGCACCGTTAAAAATGTCTGGGACATAGTCCGTCGCTATATTTTTAAAATTTGACGGTGCAGTTAATATACTATAGTGCATCAAGGCATAATAATAGAAAAACCCTTAGGGCATGCAACGAGTGTTCTGCTACACCAGAGCTATGCTGATTTAAGCGCATTTGTGCGGATATATTTCAAACGCACTCGTGTGACATATTCTGAAACGCTTCGGTGCGATTAAAATGATCAAAAGCACCAGTGATTCTTTTCTGTTTGGTGAACAGTGACTACTTACATCACACTGGAATATCTATATTTTATTTTTATTCTGTTTAATCTCATTATTCATCAGTAATTGAATTTTTTCTATAGTAGTATTCATTTAAATTTTTATTATTGCATTTGGATATGATGTTTGGATTAATTTGTTATATCATAAATTTTCACATTTCATGACATTGGAGGATGCAATAGAATAAAAAAATTCATTTTATTATATATCAATAAGAGGGCCTTTCTCATACAAAACCGGACAATATAAAGTCCACAATAATCAAAATGTCAACATGCACATAATTGTTATATTTATTGGTAACCCGCTGTCTTTCAATTGGGACACTATGTTTAGTACATTATACAAAATGTATGATTTTCATAGAAAATTATTTTAAAATATACAACAACTTGCATTAACATCCAAAATATATGGATCATCATTCTTTACTGGAACTGTTGTCAGTGCTCAAGCCACTTGCATGACTTGGGTTATTTGGCCGAATGTTTTGTTGATTTCCTCGATTGTTGTCCTCTTCTTCAATATCCATCTACAAACATAAAAATAAAGTGTAATGAGTGTATCTACATTGCCGAGAAGAAATAAAATTCAAATAGCTAATATACATGAATGTAAATTGAAAAGCGACGTACCATAGAAAGAATTGAGTCTTGAATAATACACATTCTTTCAAAAGCAAATCTCATGCCTTCTTTCAACAAGTCTTCTGTTGGCTCCACTCCATACTTTGTTTCCTGCAAGTTTAAAACCTCATAAAAAATCATAAATTTATTATAATTTTTTTTTGTTTTTCTATTAGTTATAAATTGAAAGAAGTAAAACAATACAGATACTTACAAATTCCACAATTAATTTTTTATACGCCAACATATACTCACAACCCTTAACCCAATGTCAATCAATTCTTTTGATGGCTCTGTTTTGTACGTTAACACATGTTGGAAGACATCCAAGGATGGACGGTGTAAAAAATAATTAAAATATAATGATCACAACCAATATGAAATTTTAAGTTGTTACAAGGAAACCACAACTACTCACAAACTTTGCTATCAACCCCTTTTTCTCCTTGTCGTCCTGTCTTATGTGCTGAATGGGTTCCATTTTGTTTTCTTTTCCGCTAATATTTAATGCTAAATTAATTAATTAGATGTACATAATAGAAAAATTCAATGATTTCATACATTTGAAGCATGTTGTTGTTGAGATGGCTCCTCCCACAATGTAATTATGTCCATTTTCTTGACGATCTCCTTGTACACTTTTTTGGACATCCCTACTAATATATTTTAGATATCACCTTGTTCATCCTTTGTGATTTTCATAATCTTCCCAAAAATGTAAAATGACATTAAACTATTTTTATGTTGATATGAAAAATAAATATAGTAGAATTAATATTAATAAAGGAATGCTTTGTAGTAGTAGATACATATTTTATAAAAACATGTTTAGGAATATTACATTTTGAATGATTTTTGTTGTTGTTGTTGTATGTTTTTTCTATTGCAAGTTTGGCGGGTCTCTTTGACCACTGCTTTGGAAATGCCTCATGCAGTTTAGATATAACTTGATTCTTGGACTCATTGGATCGATTTCTGTACTGTAAGTGGAAAGTACATCTATACATTCTTTCCACTTTATCCCTCATAGTTTTATAAAAGTTCTCCCTCCTTTCAATAACTTCCATCACCACACCAGATGAGCTAAGGACCAATTCATCATTATTTACAACTTCCATAGTTTGTTTTTTCTTATAATGACATTCTCTTATGTTGCCGTCAGTCCCTGCATAAAATTCAACACATGTGAATTAGATTATTTGAAACATATTAGTGAATAGTCTTAAGTACATTATTACTCAAAATCCAAGAAAAAATTCATATAGATTACTTTTTTATTCACCTAATTCATGTCCCTTTGCAACTTTTCCATCAAGGTTTTATGAACTTTTGTACTTAGATTGAAACTTTTCTTATCAAGCTTCTTGATTTTTTGGCTCTACATGTCACACATTAACCAATACATATTAGTTAAATTTACAAATAATTCAAACATATTAATTTGATACACAAATTACAAAGAACTTGTCTTCTTCACGATTTTGGATGTGCTCCAATAATGTCCACTATAATTGTTTTTCATTGAACTCTTATATGCATTTTATATCAATAAACAACCTAGACCATTAAATATAAAAACTATTAAGTATATTATACAATAAATTATATATCTTCAAAAAAAAAAAAAGCAGCCTACTATTTCTGTGCATTTTAGTATACAAAATGCATCAATGCTTCGCATACATGAATGCACTGGTACACCATACTTGAACGCACCATTAACCAGAACAAAATAAAAACATTCATATATGTGTTTGTTAGTGTGATTTATTTATTATTAAGCACCAGTAATCAAGATAGTGCGCTTGTACAATTAACGCACCAATGCGTTAATATAACTTGACTGCATTGAAAAATGCATAAGCATTTTCTTTAAAAATTAAAATATGAAAAAATTTGACATGGCCGACATTACCGGTGTGTTTTGACTAAAAACATGCACTGATGCATTATATCAACTAGAATGTGTCGAAACATGCGTAAGCGTTTTGAAAAAAAAAATTACAGGGCCGCCAGGGTTGCAGATTCGACCCAAGAAATGGTCCCAAGGCACCCAACGTTTTGTATGTAAAACCACAAACCAATGAAATATAAAAATCCCTAAAAATAAAAATCCTAATTGTGAAACAATAGAGGGATTTAAATCCTAATGTAAAATTTTTCAACTACATAAAACAAACGGAAGCAACAAGAAAATCAAGGTTCCAACGTTGAAGGTAACGATGATTTTTTGTCTTGAATTTATCTAAAATCTAAATAGGAAAATAAATAAATCATGCATTATGATCAATAGTAAAAATTTACATACTTCAAATTTCTACTATGCAGGGTTTTGTTTGATTCATCATACCTTACAAATTTCGATCTTCGTAATAATCTGGTTGCTCCAAACTCCTCCCTGGTAAGTCTCTCTTCCAAAACTCTCCCTTCGAAAATTTGGAAAAATAATGAAATAGTGATTAGTTTTTGTTTTTGTTTTTAAAGACTCTATAGAATTAGGTTTTGAAAATCAATTTCAGGCTCCTTTTTTAGTTTATGGAAAAATAATTCATGTGATTTTTTTTTATTTTTTACTATGGGAATTGTGGTGCGTGTGTTACATGAGTGCACTGGTGCTTCTAAGAAGGAAACACACCGCAAAGATAAATTTTTAAAATTTCCCCAGAATTTCGGTGCGCCATAAAGATATGCATGCATCGGTGCACTTCAATTTTCATGACACACCGTGGTGACATACAATAGAAATTTTTTAAAAAACATATCATACTTCAGTGCGTATTAAAAATATGGATGTACTGATGCACCTTAGTATACTAAGTGCACCACCATCAACAATATTGAAAATTGCATTGATAACTATCTGCTATCCAATATAGTAGATAAGTTCATTTACGAGTATTTTTGCGGATGTTCCAACAAGGTGCATACGTGGATTGGCAGCACCGATGCGTTTTGTTAGTTAGGACACACCGATGTAGTTGTATTATTATGGTGCATCGTTTTAATTAAAAAGCGCTATGAATTTCTGTTTCAATTTAAAATGATATATTCATCTCAAATGTTCTTTTAGGATTCAACCACAACAATGACAATATTTCATAGTATACATATGTTGCTTACTCACCTTATTCTTACAAAATGGTTTCGAAACTATATTGGAAGTAAGACCGTGATATGATTCTCAAAATTTATTTTTTGGATTGTAGACATGTATTGATTGTTGATTTGACTCAAATATAGAGAGAAAAGGTTATAATATCAAATGGCCAATTGTTCAAATTCCAGCTCATTTCATATTGTTCAAAGTTCTACGAGTTCTCCCTCTCCATCTCCAGTAATTTTAAATTTTATTTATATTTTGATTATCTAATTGAATTTAGTTTACTTATCCATGTGAATCTGAATAACAATGTATTCTATTTCGCAGGATGTCAATTTAGGATCGAGTTCGGATGCACAAGATATTCCATTAGTTGTAAAATGTCCTAAGATGTTATTGGGAGCAACATATGGCAAGCAGTTGGTAGATGAAAATGGGTAGCTGCTTTACCTTGCCAATTGTAATATGCCATCTTCTAGCCGCAATCCTGGGTCATCGGAAGTAATTTATTGTGAGCTGGATCCACGCTGGATCCCTTTTATGACACCCCAATAGTATGTGGTTGTTCAAAATGTTAAGGGTTGAAGGAGAACCCTCTGCATGTCATACTCACCCATTATACTAATGATATATTACCAAATGTTGATGGTCTAATACCCCCTACTACAGTAAAAAATCTAATACGTGATATAGAAAAGACATGTAGGAACACTTCCCTATGCTCATTTTTTTAAATGTTGGAAGCCAAAACAACTATGTTTCATCCTAAATTGACTAACCCCTCTGCTTTTGTTCAGTCAACTAAAAGTACAAGTGATCCAAAGTATGATATAAATGCCACCCAAAACATCTCTACTAGGAGATCGAAAAAGTTGCATGAGTTGAGAAAAAATGTCCAAGTACACACAGGGGTCAGTCCAATTGTTGGAGGGTAATGATGACTTCTCTCTTCCTATGAATTTGAAAAGTAAATATCAAACTTGTTACAACTACACTTTGTATGGTGCTTTACCGTCTTCTTTACCTATGCTTTATCGTCTTCTTTACGTATGCCTAATGTTGGAACCAAATTCTCCTTTTGTGGTAATAGTTTTATGATTTCCAAGTCTAATATAGATGCTGCAAATCTTGGGTTGTTTATCCTTTCATGTGTACTTGTTCCTCCCAAACAGTCAGTAGCACTTATGCCATTTTGTGGCTATCTATTGTCGGTCAGATAACTTGAACATTGTTAAATACAAACATAGCATTTCCATGTATAGTATGTGCATGAATGGTTATGTTTCTAGAAAATTTCACAGGAAGAACCTATTATATATTGATGGTCATCCATGTACCCATGGGAACATTGCAGGGTTCATAAATAGTTCTAGGTGCTCTTTATTTTATGCAAATTGTTCATTGTGTCATCGAGATTTGTTGTTGTGCATGCAATACATAGTTTGTCTCCTGGTGACAAGTTGTTAATAAACTATAACTTTGTAGACCACCAACCACTCTTTAGAGTCGCCTTGCATTGAGACTACCTTTAGACGTCCCCTTGGGGCGCAAGAAAAAAATTTGATTAATTGTATTTTTTAATTTTCAGTGGGATTGATGTTAATGTATTACTCAATTTGAACTTATGTTTTATAAATTGTTTGTAGTTGAACATTTACTATTGGAAAAAATTATCATGCTTCTGTAATAATTGTTTGATAAATGTTGGAACAAACCAATTGCATTGTGCTTACTAATATCATCGATGTAATGTTCAATATTATTGAAATCAGGATTTTGATGATGAGCGACGTGTCTACCATCTTCCATTGCACCCCAGTACAATTTTAAATTGGGAGAAGGCTGCAAAAAGACAACTCGGAGAGGAAGCATACCAAGCATGGATGAATCAACCACCTATTCAATTTCCTCCAAATTCACCAATTAGGAATCCCTACAATAATATTACTTCTTCATATGTTGGAAATGGAGGTAATGAAATAGAGGTTGGTATGGATGAATTCTTATGACATACGAGTTCCATGGAATCAATGTTGTTTGATGCATTCCAGGACAATGAGCTAGGGGATGATGCTCATATCACTGATACCTTCTTCGAAAGCCTTGAATCGGCTTCCACCACCCCTCTCTTTGGACTTGGACAATCAAAGTCTACCCACGTAGAGACAACAATGTTACTATACAACTTGAAATCAATCTATGGCATGTCAGACACATGTTTCTCGACACTTTTGAGGTAATTAACCATCGAGTCCCTTATATTTTGAGGAATCTTGTCACACAATCAACATTGAAAATGGTCGATTTTATGAATGTTAATGACATTATACATTTATATTTCCCACTAGCTGTAGGTTATTCAAAGAGAAGGTACTTTCAAGTGATAATTTATTCCCCAATAGTTGCGGAGAGGCAAAGCAAATGTTGAAAATGTTGGGTGTTGAGTACATATCATATCATGTGTGTTTGAATGATTGTATTCTATATAGAGGAGAATACACAGACAAATAGATATGTCCAAAATGTGGGCATGATAGGTACCATATATCGAGAAACAAGACTAAATCACACGGTCCTCCTCATAAGATATCGA
This sequence comes from Larix kaempferi, assembly GCA_027924585.1. NCBI lineage: Eukaryota > Viridiplantae > Streptophyta > Pinopsida > Pinales > Pinaceae > Larix > Larix kaempferi. Next base: position 25,630,855 of record BSBM01001530.1, on the reverse strand, counting down.
GGCACATGCCTATAATTCCAAAGATTCAAAGGCTCTTTCGTTGCAAATGATTAGCTATGTTGTAGGCATTGCATGCCTCACACCGAAGTGAGGAAGGGTTTATCTGAATCCCAACATATTGAATAGCCACGAAGCATATAGAGGACACATGTCCCGATAAATTCAAGGATGAAGTATGGAGCCTTCGATTGAGCATAGCCATGGATGGCGTCAACCCGTATTCCCTCCAAAACACCAACTATTCTATTTGGCCTGTAGTAGTGATCAATAACAATACCCCCCATGGTTGTCCGTGAAGAATGAACATCTAATGCTGGCTATTATAGTCCCTGGTAGAAGACAAGTGAATAATATGGATGTTTACCTACAACCATTGATCAATGAATTGAGGGAATTATAGGAAGGGATACATGTATACAATGTATCAAGACCCATCCAAACAAAGAGAAGTTTTATGTTGTATGGAATATGTGCATACACCACACATGATTTGTAACGAATAATTAATAACACATAAATATTAATAACAATTAAAAAGATTAATAATTAAATATAATGAGAGGATGCGTCCCCTCAATAAGCAATTCCCAAGCTATTATAAAAAGCAGGCCAACATTTGTATATTCATTATCTTATGTATTATTCAATCAATTTATTATTACTTATCAGAATGTGGGCTACCAATTACTTGTGGGCATTTTAGAATTATTACTGGCATTAAGAAGTTTTTACACTTCATTTGATATCAGAGCAAGGTTGTCTGATCCGCCTTTTATCCATCATCCCATAGCTTCTCTGGACCTTGTAAATTTTCCATTAACTCTAGGGATTCCCTAAATATTCACACACCACACTTTTTTCTATCTCCCACGTCTCTTTCACTTCTCCCACTCACTCCTACGCACCCTCATTTTCCACTCTCTTCATCCATCCTCCTCGTCCTCCCTCACCATCCGCCTCCTCTCCAAGTTGCTTCACACACCACAGTTATGCAACGCTGCCTCATTGCCCCGGCCTCCTCCACCTACTCTCCCTCTTGAACTGTCATTTCCCACCTACCCACTGCTCCCACACACCTTCCCTCCACGCCCACACTTCCATTTCCACTGATCCAGTCCATGGTCCTCACCATCTCTCACCTGCACCTTCCCACTCCGTTGCACCCCTTACTACACTCCCACACTACTCCATACATGCCAGCCATAACATCCCCTTCCCCACGCCTTCCCCTGACCCTCCTCTCCTTCCTTCACCACCTCACCGCACTCTTACCCGACCTCCTGCATTCCCACCTCCACTCCTCTCCCTTCCTTCTCCCCCTTACCTCTGCGACCGGATTCCCTATGCTCCCTCCATCCTCTCGCTCCCTCACACACCCCACAACCTTCCACTCCTCCAATTCAATGCAACACCACACCACTCCTGCTTCCACTCCCACATCCACACCGCTCCTGCTCTCCCTACGCCCCGACTTGCAACCTGTTACCTCTCCCATCGCATACTCCCTCGCCAGAATTCCCTCGCAGCTACTATGTCATCCCTCCCTTGTTCATGCATCCTCCTTCAACCTCGTGCCACCTCTCTACAGCTAAACCCATCTCCACATAAGCCCTAAAAATGACATAAAAAAGGGGTTAATAAAAATTAAATGATAATAATAACTTTATTATTATAAAATATTATTAACATTTTTTTTAAAAGACCTTAATATTGTTGTTTTTTTTTTTCAGCGGAAAAATCACCTTCCTGCTATTCCAAAGGAATCAAGGAAAGCTAACACGCACGGGAAATCTCAACAAACTTCCTCACATATCGTGGATGGTAGGTCGAGCAAACCGTCAACCGGGTTGTTATTCCAAAACCCTTACGTCTCTCTTCCTTATTCAAAAATAAAATATAAAATAAAATATTATTATTCTCAAATAATAATAGTTATTATATTATATTCATCATTATTATTATTAATTTTTTTAATAATAATCATTATCATTATTTAGTAAGTGTAGTATTTATTACAATTACTACAAAAAAAGGGAAAAGAAGATTTTTGCCAATAAAATCTTGAAGAATATTACCCTTGAAGTTGAAGACCAAATCGAAGAAGACAAAATCAAAGAAGACAAGAAGTCAAGAAGTCAAGATCCAGTGAAGACTATCTATCGCCAAAGAAGTTAGTCAAAGGAAGACTGGACGAAGAAGTCAAAGTCAAAAGAAGGCTCGTCAAAGAAGCAAAAGACATAATCACAAACGATGGCACCTGCATATTCAGAAATGAAGTCGCAGTTACAAGCAACATTGGATGAGTTAGAGAAAAATAAAGCGACCGATAAAGATCTTCAATTCAAGATTATGAATCAAGAAGTGCGAAATCATTTAGCAGAACAGGAGAATCGTACCTTAAAAGATCAAAAGCGAGATCTCCAGAAAAGGTTATTAGATAAGGATAATAAAATTTCACTTATAAAAAGTCACAATCAAGACCTGGAAGAAAAAATTAGAAACTTGAAAAACGTCGAGGAATCACCTTATAGAAGCAATAATGATTTAGAAGAAGAAATAAAACGTTTGAACAAAATCATCAAGGAGAAAGATGACAAAATCAGGCAAATTCAGACAAAAGTAAGAGGCCTAGAAGCCGAGAATTGCCACCTTCAACAACATATTAGTGAACTCCAGCTGAAAGAGAACGACACAAAAAAGATGCACAAATTGAGGATTACAGCTGCCAAAAGCACGTTATCAAATAAAACTGAAGAAATATATCGGTTAAGAAACCATAACAAGACATTAATTGGAAAAATCAGGAAGTTAAAAAGTACTATGAAGACAGAGCAATCAAACGAAGATATCGAATGGAAACTACTAGATAAAGAGGAAGAAAACCAACACCTGAAAATTTTTAATCAAGAACTAGAGGAACAAGTCAAGAAGTTAAAATAAGACAAAAAGTCGCACGATGAAAGGTTAGAGAAGATTCAGAGTGTGCAAATCCAGAAGAAAGCATCTAGACTCACCGAAAAACAAATTCAAGTTGATGAAGAAGGAACAAAAACGAATTCAGTCCTCATCACAGTTAAAAAAAAAGTCAATCCAGTAGAACAACGAACAATAAATATTCCTTATCGACACCCCAACTATAAAAGTCATTTTGACCAACGACAGGGTCAAAATGAACATACACGGGAAATTTATGATTTCATACGTGAAAAAACACAAAATATACAACCTAAACATAAAACAGGAATATTTATCCAGCAAGGCAACCAACAGTCAGCTTCGATGAAAGTAAATATTGGATGGATCACTTCCAAGGAAATGCGACATTTCAATTCAGGGATTCGAAAATTATATCGCCATGTTCATCAAGTATCGAAGTTACAATTTCAGAGAGACATGAGAAGATGTTACGAACAAAATAACTGATAAGTCCTTCACCAAACAAAGCTTTGACGACAAAGCTTCCCATAAGGGGAAGGCAATGTAACGAATAATTAATAGCACATAAATATTAATAACAATTAAAAAGATTAATAATTAAATATAATGAGAGGATGCGTCCCCTCAATAAGCAATACCCAAGCTATTATAAAAAGTAGGCCAACATTTGTATATTCATTATCTTATCTATTATTCAATCAATTTATTATTACTTATTAGAATGTGGGTTGCCGATTACTTGTGGGAATTTTAGAATTATTATTGGCGTTAAGAATTTTTTACACTTCATGATTATCCAAGATTAGGAGTTTGATCTAGTAAATATGTTGTTTGATTTGTTTATATTTGTAGCAATATTTTTTGGCATATTTAATTTGGTGTGACTGTATTGATCTGCAACACTAACATGCTCTATATACCATAACACCGCAGGTCTTGTAACAAAAGGGTATCATGGATGTAAATGTTTTGGACCTTCTACAAAGGATAGGTGGCCCAGTGACATAAGAAATCTCGTGTACAGTTGCTCGAGGGTATTCCTCCCAGAAAGCCTCCGTTAAATAGAAGAGAAACATTTGCTTTCAATTGTAAACCATAGAAAAAAAAGGCCTGAAATAATGACACCGACTCACTGGCTTAGGGAATATTACAGAGAGAAGGAGAAGGAAATTGCATAAATATTTGATTTAAATGGGGAACCTATGCTCGATGATCCTAAATTCTTCGACACCTATGCTGAGAAAATTCATAACGGGATGAAAAGGAAATCGGTATTCTATGAGCTCCCATATTGGGAACATCTTAAGATTGCCCACGTACTAGATCCAATGCATATATTTAAAAATGATTCATATTTATTGTGGAGGCACATATCATCGAAACAAAGTGACATGTTGGCTGTAAGGAGAGATATTATTTCTTCAAATTCTAAAAAGAAGCATTGACCAAGACAAGAAAATAAAGGAGAGGCTGGCCCTTCTTGGTCGTTTAAAGAAGGTGATGTCCCATGGGTTTTGAAGATCTTTCTTTGGAAAAGGAAGTAATATTGGGTACGAAGGTGCCTTCTTGTTATGGGTCTACTCTATGGCATTGCTTCATTGTAGATGAACATTTGTTGGGTTTAAAATCACATGACCATTTGAACCTTCTAAGGGTACGTATGTCAAAAAAATGTTTTTTATTTTTTGTTTTTATCTTTTGCCCCAAAAGTTAAAACAAAATGAAGCTTTTATGTGTTCATGTTTTAGCGCATTACTCTTTGCTCATGCATGGGTGTCTAAACCATGACTTTCCCAAGGACTTGCGGCGTGCCATCTCTAAACTATCTGCATTTGTACGATGGATCACATCAAAGGAGATTGACATGGGTAGCATTCCACAATGGTGTTAAGAGATAGCTGAGATTGTTTGTATCTTTGAGAAGGAACTGTCGCCGAGTTTCATGGACTTGTAGGTTCATCTTCTACTTAACCTAGTTGATGAGGTTGAATTAGTTGGGCTAGTCACATGTCATTGTATGTTCTTCTTAGAGGTGAATGAAAAAATTGAAGGGATTTGTTCGACAAAGGGAAAAACTCAAGGGGTCTATGGCATAGGGGTATATAGTATATGACTCATTCTATTATGCCAAAGAGTACATTAATCAAATCGACCACACACTACGAACAATGATTTGGGATGATGAATGTGATGAGGACAAAAGGGAAGGGGAGCTACTCCAAATGAATAGAAAATGCATTTGATAAAGAGTAAGTCACTTATCTTTCATCACATTTCTACATAGTGACTATTCACAATGAACTTCATAATCTATATTTGATCTCATACGTACTATATGTCGATTTGATTTCATGAATACAATAGTGAATTCATAAATTGATGCCATCAACAAATTGATTCTTTACAATGCGGAGGCAACACAAACGCGGGTTGCATTGTATGAAGAGAAGAGGAGGAAATCAGACATTGATAGGAACTAATTCAGATGGTTGAATGGTAGAAGCATGCCTTATCCACATCGTTTAAAAGAAAACATGCCAATGATTTGGCCCAACAGTGGGGTTGCTGACCAAGTCAAAGAGAAATATGATGCATCTTGTCATTATCCGCATGTTGAAGAGGATGCACTAAACATAGGGATCGAGTGCAACAACTTGGTAATAATGTATTTGTGTACTTTTTTTAACTTTATAACGAACCTTTGAATTATAACATCTATATCTTAAATATTCATGGTTGGGTTATTAGATATATGACGCTGTCATTTGTTAATTCACTTTTTTACAGGTGCATGTGTTCCCATATTTGTGTGCATATGGGCATCATTTTCGCACCGAGGATGTGCATGATGGACGTGACACACAAGACTATGGAGTGGAAGTCGAGTTTGACCAATCTAGCCGTGCTAGCCACCGCGATCAAAACCTAATAGGGGGGAAGTTGGGTTACATCGAAAAGATACAAGAGATCATTCAATTGGACTTCTCATCTTTCCAATGTTTTATTTTTAGGTGCAAGTGGTGGGACACGTTTGGCCAGAATAATGTAAATGAAGATCGTGATAGCAGGCTGATATGTATCAACTCTAGAAAGATATGGGGTGAAACTAAGGGGCCTTATGTTTTCCCAAAGACTGCAACCAAGTGTTTTTTTACCCAGATGTGTTGGATAGGGGTTGGTAGTTCATATTAAGACAAGACCCTAGATCAAAACATATTTGTGAGAGAAACAATGTTATCATGCCAAGCAAGGAAGATGATCAGGGTGATGGCAACAAAAATTGATATATACATGTTTTATTTCATCATTTATAGTGTTTATGTATCATTTTATTATTGTTATATTCAATTCTCTAATTATAATTGCTTATTTTTCGTCTTATGATGGTCGAATTGGAAAGTTACTTAATGGATGTTTTAAAATAATTTTTAGTTGGTTAACAATTGATCTGATGCAAAATATGTTCATCTGTCAAATAATTTGTGATTGTATGGAATGATTGACTGAAAAATAATTTTATTTTACTTCAAGGTATTTATATATCATTGCATAGTTAGTATAAAATATTAGAATTATCGTGGCACCATTGTTATGACATGTTGATATTGAAAAAATATAAGTCGGTGTGTATCATGTGTAAAATTGGGATGATTGATTTAGTAAAATTTGTGATAAATAGGAGGTGAGGAAGAACATAATTTCTTGTTCACATGGCCAAAATTTAATAATGTAATCGGGAACTTTACTTAGATTTATACATTAGTTTCTCTTTCTCCTTACCAAAAGCACTATGAAATTGGTATTTCCATTCCTTATTGCCCTATGTATCTTGTTATTGCAAAATTGTAATTGTAAGAGTATTGTGTGACTATAAAGTTGTAATTGAAACTGAAATTTGTAAATTTGCAAGTTTGTATTTTTTAATTGGAATTTTGCAATTTCATAAATTATTTTGTAATTTTGCAAATTTGTAATTGTAATTTGCAAGTTCTGATTGTAATTGGAATTGCAAATTGCGATTGTAAATTTCTAGTTGTAATTGTCCGATTTGCAGTTTGTAATTTGTAAAGCTAAGTAGTAATTTCTTATTGTAATTGTAATTGTAAATGTAATTTGTAGTTGTGAAATTTTAATAATGATTGGAAATTATAATTATAGCCGATATTGTAACTTGAAATTATAACCGAGATTGTGCACAATTTGTAATTATAATTATAACTAATATAAAAACATTGACATAAATACATAAATAACTAAATAAAATTGCATTGCACACATGAATCATACTGATTGACATAAACAAAATACTCAATAATCTAACAAAAAACAATATATTAGGTTGGTTGATTTAGTAAAAATTGTGATAATGGTCCGAACTATTGCTCTCTGTGTAAAGCAAATGCTGAATCTCGTCTACATCTTTTTGTTCAATGCACTTTCTCCCGCAGGGTCTGGGAAATGATGTCCATACATTTTAAAATTACCAACTGCTGGGCTATTGGGGACTTCAATCAATGTTTTTTAAACTGGTACAGGCAGTGCAAAAAGTTCTTTTGCCTGGCAGTTTGCATTCCATGGGCAATTTGGCATACCAGGAATTGTGTCATCTTTCGAAACTCCTCACCTGACCACAACCAATGTTGGCTGACGGCCCTTAAAATGTTCAGCTCATGCAAGGTGGATGAGATGATGCTTAAAACAGAACGAATCAGCACTTTCAGTCTTATTGTTGATAGACCTGTCCTTTTTTTTGACGGAGTTTCACAAGCGGGAATGTGCGCTATTGGTGGTGTTATTTATCTGAATGACTCCCACTTTTTCTCTATCAAGTTAAACTGTGGACAAGGTACCAATATGAAGGCAGAATTAATTGCTCTTTGGTGTGTTTTAAAGGTTGCAAACATATTTGGGTTGCCAAATCTCAAAGTGTTTGGTGACTCTAGGGTCACCATTAAATGGGCAGAAGGAAAATTCAAGCTTAATGTATTAAATTTAAGACACTGGGCCTCCAGAGTTCTACTTGAACTTTCTAAACAGCATGATATCTTATTCGAGCACATTTATCGCGCACATAACAGTTTGGCGGACAAACTGTCAAAACAAGCTCTTGATGGTTGCGAAGGACACCTGCTCTGGGAAGAATGGTTTGAAGACAGCCTACAGGATTCCGGATCCATCTATTTCTATGACTGACCTTTTGTCTTATCCTTAGTTTCTTTTTTGATGTTAATGGGGATTTCTTTCCCATGCTATCTGGGGCTTATTGCAAAACAATTTGTAAATTTTTGGGAATATTTTGTATATGATGAACATCTACAGGTTTTTTCTTATCATATATAGGCTGTTTTTGCTCGGAACAGCTTGGGGTAACATTTGAAAGATCCATGTGTTTGGATCATGAACTTATTTGTACTTTTTGATTCAGCATATGAATATCAAAAGTAGTTTTTTTTCTCTGGAAAAAAATAATTTCCTGTTCACATGGCCCACATTTAATAATGTAATCGGGAACTTTACTTAGATTTATACATTAGTTTATCTTTCTCCTTACCAAAAGCACTATGAAATTGGTATTTCCATTCCTTATTGCCCTATGTATCTTGTTATTGCAAAATTGTAATTGTAAGAGTATTCTGTGACTATAAAGTTGTAATTGAAACTGAAATTTGTAAATTTGCAAGTTTGTATTTTTTAATTGGAATTTTGCAATTTCATAAATTATTTTGTAATTTTGCAAATTTGTAAATTAATTTGCAATTTGTAATTGTAATTTGCAAGTTCTGATTGTAATTGTAATTGCAAATTGCGATTGTAAATTTCTAGTTGTAATTATCCAATTTGCAGTTTGTAATTTGTAAAACTAAGTAGTAATTTCTTATTGTAATTGTAATTGTAAATGTAATTTGTAGTTGTGAAATTGTAATAATGATTGTAAATTATAATTATAGCCGATATTGTAACTTGAAATTATAACCGAGATTATGCACAATTTGTAATTATAATTATAACTAATATAAAAACATTGACATAAATACATAAATAGCTAAATAAAATTGCATTATACACATGAATCATACTCATTGACATAAGCAAAATACTCAGTAATCTAACAAAAAACAATAGATTAGGTTGGTTGATTTAGTAAAATTTGTGATAAATAGGAGGTGATGAAAGAATATAATTTCCTGTTCACATGGCCCACATTTAATAATGTAACATAAACTTTAATTAGATTTATATATTAGTTTCTCTTTCTCCTTACCAAAAGCACTATGAACTTAGTATTTCCATTTATTATTGCCTTATGTATTTTGTTATTGCAAAATTATAATTGTAAGAGTATTGTACATGACTGTGCACCTGTAGTTGAAACCGAAATTTGTAAATTTGCAAGTTTATATTTTTTAATTGGAATTTTTCAATTTCTAAATTTATTTTGTATTTTTGCAATTTTGTAATTGTAAATTAATTTGTAAACATAATTACAAATTTGTAATTGTAATTTGCAATTTCTGATAGTAACTGTAATTGCAAATTGTGATTGTAAATTTGTAGTTGTAATTGTCCAATTTGTAGTTTGTAATTTGTGAAACTAATTAGTAATTTCTTATTGTAATTGTAATTGTAATTTGTAGTTGTGAAATTGTAATAATGATTGTAAATTGTAATTATAGCCAATATTCTAATTTGCAATTATAACTGAGATTGTGCACAATTTCTAATTATAATTATAGTTAATATAAAAGACAACATAAACAAATAAATAAAATTGCATTGCACACATGAATCATACCAATCGACTGAAACAAAATACATCATACACATGAAGATAAATATCATAAAATAATTTGAAAACCCATTGAGTTCATAAAAAAATAAGTCTATATATACATAACCAAAAAAATATTACAATGTGATCATCAAATCAATGGCCACCACCACCATCACCTAACATCATGTAACATATCATCATCATCATCAACATCATCCTGACCACCTATTAAACATAAACATTATCTAACATAACCATCACACACGTATAACAAATATCGTCTAACATACACATCTATCATCACCTATCAAACATAAGCACCATCTTACATACACATAAAAAATTAGCTAACATAATCTAGCATACACATCAAAATTCACCTAACATACACATGTAAACATTACCTACCATCATCTAACATATAAATTTAATAGATTTAAACATCATCTAACACACAAATCTAATAATAACATCTAACAAAACACAAGCTGCATTATCTAACATAACCATCATGCACACATCTAACAAACACCATCTAACATACACATTTATCAAGGACACTTAGAAAATATATCTAACATGGCATAACATACACATCACCATCAACATATAAATAAACATCAACATGGAAAATGTAGTGTGTGTGTGTGAACAATAATATCAAACTCATGATACATGCCAAATATACATATCCAGTCCATTAAATACCATGTGATATCTAGTTCACCTCCGGAACCAGAGAGATCACTACCTTTTCCAATAGATCCAGAGGCCTCGAAACCTCCACCACCAGAGCAAGAGGCATAGCTAGGAAAGGGAGTAGTAAATAGAGAAACATAGTGGATATATCCCCCATGATGTATGTGATCCATTGCGACCGTTGTATCTGGAGCCTGGGAGATGGTTGGAGTAGGAGAAGGTGGATGTTCGAGTTAGTGAGGAGGAGAGGCTGGTCAATCAATCAATGGATCATGAGTCAGAGATGGTGGTGGGTTGACTAGGTGTGGAGGAGTAGATATTGGCTGCTTGTCATGGTGAGGCGGAGGAGGAAGAGGTGGATCATGAGATGTGGAGGCTCCATCATGGTGAGGAGGAGGAGGAGGTTGAGGATCACAAAACTCATTAGATGGCGCAGAATGATCCTTCGACCTCCAAGCATCTAAAATGATGGATGCGCTGACGTCATACTACATAAACAATATCATATCACAAGGAAGTATCCTCCATAACTCTGCAAGGTTAGGGTCTCGCGTGATATCCACTGCTCGTACAAGCTCGACTCCTCGTCGAGCCAATAATGTGGACAACCTGTCCTCCACATCCTATCGAAACCTCTCATTTGTTCTACGTCGTAAGCTGGGTCTAGGCAAGGCAGGAACCTCAGCCTCCTGCATATCCTCATCATCTTGAACGGGAGGAGGCCCCTCCCCATCGAACATGCCAATGTCTACAAAATATATAGTACAAAACAAATATAATTACACAATTTCATTAAAAAATTTAATAAAACAATTTAAAGAAAATATTATAATATATTTCATTTTCATTAAATAAGACAATAAAATGCAACTAGATTAACTTAAACATAACACTAATATTATCTCTCTCATCCGGTGGCTCATCCTGGGTGAAAAAGATGTTAGGGAAGATCCAATCCAACCCCGCTTATAGATATGGAACAAGGTCTAAGGCATAGTCCTTCTCATTGGCTAGCATATCCAACACCTCTGACGTGATCCTAGCTAGGAGCTCGGGCTTCCCCCTCTTGGGTATCATCTGTCCCCACATTTGCATATGCGCCTCCATCATCGGCCTAGGAGGCCAGTGGTCAAATGAAGGCCTCGTGGCTGGAAACCTCTCAAAAAATAAACAAAAGAGCTCTAAACCAAAAGGGAAGTTGACCCTCCCATCAATCTGTGCACAACATCGATCCAAAGCAAAACAAAACTGCCACAAAAAATTGGCGGACCACCTAATACATCTAGGTCTCATCACTAAAGAATCTACATAAAATAAAAGAGCACAACTAATGCACTGCCCATCATTGGTGAGGTGCACGATGGTTGTCACCAACAGTGAGAGGCACCTAACCTCCTTTGCACCAAAAGTAGAAATATTTAGATGTACACTGTGCACCTGAAAATCAATAGGATCAGTGACGTGGTCATTGATATATCTCTGAGAGTAAGCGAGTTGAATCTCTCTTGTAACACTCGCTGGCACATCAGGGAACTGGGGAAAGTCCTTCCCTCTCTTGGATAGCCCATTGATGAAGTATATGTCCTCCTCGATGGGATGGAACCACTGATTGGGACCAAAACGAAATGAATGCCTATGATGATCCCAATGAAGGATCAACTGTGACAACAAATCAAAATTTCCCTTGAGGGATGTAACCTCTTGAAAGAACTCCAGGAGGACAACAATCGTTAAGAGGTGTCCTATTTGATTAGTAATGGGGCAAGCGTACAAATCCATCTCCTTCTATATCATCTCCCATTCGTGTAGAAAGTTGTACTAGTCAACTTGTTCCTGCTGCTGCTGATCAACCTCTCTCCGCTAATGTCTCTGATAATAGATAACATTGATTAGTCTGATAAATAGACATACAAAACATTAAATATTTCATTAAATGAGCATATTATTTATTAACATCAAATAATATTTTTTTCTCAAAATAAATGAATTTGACTAGTGTGTGTCCAAATTACAGTCACGCACAACGAACGGTGCTCTTGTAACACAAGAGCACCAAAAATGGCGCACTAAAATATATAAGTGCATTGGTTAGCGTGTAATTTTTTTAAATACGTTTAGTTTGGCAGTGTGTCCATCAATAGGAAGCACCGGTGCATTGTACACACACCATCACATCAAACTATGCACAAGTATTAATAGTGCGCATTATAATAGGAGAGGTTCTATGTTGGTTTTATCATTTTTTAGGGATAACGATGATCTTGCTACACGTTAGCGTATTGTAAAATTAGTGCGTTCTCGTTTACAATGTGAACCGGTTAAGGTTGTGAATTTTTGTTTAATATGTTTAGTTCAACAATACTTCCGTCAATAGGATGCACTAGTGCATTGTGGACACGTCATCGCACTGGTAGCAGTGCGCATGTATTAATATAGCACACCATAGTAGAAGCATCTCTTTGTGAACTTTATAATTTTTAAAGAGATATTGGTGTGCCGGTTATACGTTAGCGCATCATAAATATGGTGCATTCGTGTTTACAATGCGCACCGGTTACGGTTGTGAGTTTTTTTAATATAGTTTAGCAATGCATTATGCACATTATAGCACATCGTTGTTATGGAGCGTTTCATACACAAAGGCACCAGTCATGGTGCACCCTGTAAATTTACAGGGGGCACCGCTAGGCGGTATGAGTCAGACGGTTTGAATGCACCGCGCAAGTTTTTTGAATGTTTTTTAATTAAAGGGAAAATAAAGCTCAATTTGAAATTTTAATCTGCTATAAAATTAAAATTAGGAGGTAACAAATAGTTTACCTTGTCACTTGAGCATCGAGGAGGCATAGTAGCGATGTACACCAAATTTGAAAATTTTCCCATCGTTTGGAAAAATTCAAAATCCACTCAGCAAGCAATGGAAGTGAGCAATGCCACCATGTGGAGCATGGATGGCGAGGCGATTGAGCAGGGAAGGTATGACATTGGTGCTCCGGGGGTCAAAAGCTCTACAGAGATGGTAACAATAGGTTTTTCAATTTGGTAATATTTTTTATTTAACCCTGTTATGGTGTGCCCAACTACCAAACGCACCAGTGCGATTATCTAGCAGAAACACACCATGAATAAAAATAAAAAGTAAAAAATAAATATAATCCATGAATTTAAACTCATATTTTTTTAACCCTATTGCGGTGCGCACGAAACTATACCACTGCGAAGCATTTATTTAAAACAACCGCATCGAGAATGGAGATTAAAAATATAAAATTAATGTAATAGGTTTTTTATTTCGTTAATTTTTTTTATCTAACACTTTATGGTGCGCCGGAATGTAAAACGCCCCAGTGTTGTTGGTGAGAATGACTTCACCGGAAATGCAAATTAAAAATTAAAAAAATTATAATCCGTGGTTACAATATTTTTTCGCCCTAATATAGTGCGTCGTAATGTTGAACTCCCCGGTGTGGTTAATTATAATTACTCCACTGGCAATGGAAATAAAAAATAAAAAATTATTGTAATCCGACGCCCTCCACTTAACCTACTTTGGTGCTTTCAAATCGGTTGTGTATTGGTGCTCTTTGGTAATTTAAACCCACTGGTTGTAAAATTTTAGTTTTTATTTTCCCTTATTGGTGTTTCTGGCCTAGGGTATTTTTTAAGCATTTTAATATTTACTTAAGTATAGTATTCTAGGCGATTATTTTGGATTGAAAAAGGACTATATATAGATAGGTAGGCGAATATTAAATATGAAACCTACAATTTACTACTGAAACATGTAAATTTTGGCGAATATTATGATAAAAAAACATATTTTATGTAAATATAGGCGATATTAGAGACTAAAAATGATCAAATAGTGAATTTATTTTTTGAAAAAAAGCCCGAAAAATAGCCAATTGGCGAAATTTCGCCCCTAAAAATAACTTTGTTCTGGCCACAGTGCCACATGATTTATGTCAGCAACGGTGTGCCTGTGTCTTAGACGCAGCAGTGCATTTAGTGTATATCAATGCACCAGAAAAAAAACATCCGCTTAAACCCACCTCCTGCTCACCTCCACTAGTGAGCTCCGTTATAAATGGATAAGTGGGTTCTTTTTAGAGGAGCATCCTCTATAACCTCTTCTACAAGGCATTTTCCTTGTAGTGATGATACTCTCTTGATTGGAGGGGCTTCAACAGTCCTAATTGAGTGGTTCAAAGGAATACTTGAGCAATATATCTCGTCCTCAAGAGGACTTATCCACTGTAATGTTTAGAGGCGAAATTTTGCCAATTGGCTATTTTTTGGGTTTTTTTTCAAAAAATAAATTCGCTAATTGGTCATTTTTACTCTCAAATATTGCCTATATTTACATAAAATATGTTTTTTATTATAATATTCACCAAAGTTTGCAATATTAAGTAGTAAAATATATGTTTCATATTTAATATTCCCCTACCTATCTATATCTATTATTTTTCCTGTCCCAAATAATTGCCTAGAATACTATACTTAGGAATACTATTAAAATCCTTTAAAAATACCCTGGACTTGTCAACAAGGGAAAAATCCAACTCTATAGTTGGAACTGCTCCCCCTCCCTTATAAGAAATATAGAAAAAATCTTTGGCTTCTCGTATTATATTGATTGGAAATCCTTCGAGTAACTTGGTATGCCAATTTCAATTGGTCAATAAAGTTCAACAGACTGAAAACACATCTTACAAAATATTAAAAAAAAATGCTCTCTTGGGGATCGCAATGGCTCAATCCCATAGGTAAAATCATCTTGATCAAGGTTACTCTCTCAACCCTCCCAATATATCAATGTATTGCTCTCCCCTTGCTCCAATAGGTGTCATGGAACAAATTATTAAAAAATTAGAAAATTAAAGTGGCAAGGAGGGAAATCAAATTCTAAAATTTACCATCTAGTAAACTAGAACATTGTTCGTGCCAAGCTAGAGAAAGGAGGTCTCGCAATCAGAGATCCCAAATTGGTTAATATTTCCTTGGGTGTTAAGCTGGTGTGGAACCTTGTTTTTGGTGGCTCTGAATGGTGGAGAAATTCCCTTTGCATGAAATACTTCCACACTCGAAGAATTCAAAACTGGGAACACCTGGAATGGAAACGAGGAGGATCACCTATTTGGAAAATATGTAGAGAAGCAGCCCCTCTAATAATAAAACAACTATATTGGTCAGGTGGTAATGGGAAAAAAGTGAGCACATGGGATGACAGGATTGAAGGAAAAGAAAAATTGGGAAAAAATAATGTTCTTAGCGAAGTTAATTAGGATATGGTTAATTGACATGGGAATTAGTTCCATATTTGACATCTCGGATTGGGATAACGAGATTGGTGATTAGCATGGTTAGAAAGACATTGAAACTCTAGTTCACTTAAAAGTTCAATACACTGAAATCCTCAAACTCTTAAAAGGAGCAGCCTGTATCAATTTGCATGCCCTTGATGAGCAAGTCTAGGGAAATCTAGGATCCAAATATACAGTTAAAGCAAGGTATGAACACCTATTAAAAGAAAAGTCTCCTCTCTTGACATAAAAAATATGGAAATACATATGGAAAGGAGACGAGATACCAAGAGTAAACATTTTATGTTGGGCAATTATTCACAATAAAATCTTGACCTCTGAAAATATCAAAAGAAGAGGAATACAAGGCCCATCTTGTTGTCATCTTTGTCATGAAATGGAATAATCTACACATCATTTATTTATGGAATGTATATTTTCCTTAAAGGTATGGAAGGTAGCTCTTGGTGTTGTGGATGGTATGTATTCTCACCCCACAAGCTAGAATGATATGTTAATAATTTGGAAAAATCAATATCATGGGTCCTTTAAAGGGAAAAATCTCATAAATCATGCTTGGATGGCCCTTCCAAAGTTCCTTTGCTGGAAAATTTGGATAGCATGACACAAACTCATATTTACAGATGAAAAAAAATTGAGTACAAAACAACCATGATTGCTTGATGTCTAATGGATGAAGTTGTTAAAGCTAGAGGCATAAAAAACTTGCGATTGACCCAACTAGATACACATGAGAAAATATATCTTCGAGACATTATTAGCCACAGGAGTCCAAAATACAATCCAACAAGCAAGCGATCGGGACAAGACCTCTCTTGGATGTTAAGAATGGATCCCCAAGAATTTGCAAATTGGAGAAAGATACAAAAACAACATATCCACTTATATGATGGAGCATCGAAAGTCCATTGGATGTAGCTCGGGTGGTTGGGAGTACTGATTGATAACCTCCCCACCTGGGTTCAATTCCTTGTAAGTGACATATGATGCTCTTGTTGTTGAGCCCCTACAATTTCGACTATGTTCAACCTCTCCACATGCGTCATGGTGTAACAGGGAAGTACTGTGGATGTAGTGGCCTCTTGAAAGATAGAGGCGTGAACCACATGAAAAGCACGATGGAGCATCGAAAGGAAATATAGGGATAGCAGGTGTGGTATATAGGTGCCCGGGGGTTAGGAAAATAAATAATATCATCGGTTGCTTGTCCTAACCCCTATGAACCTATATCCCACACCTATATCCTAACAAGAAATAATCTTTGCCTGGGGGTTAGGACTAGAAACCAATAGTATAGCAGATACCTTGGCATTGTACCAAGGTCCAAAATTGATGTGAGGAAAAGTAATAATCTCAACAATCATCACTGGGAACTCCAGAGTGGTTACTAGGCCATTGCGTAGTTCAAACCAAGCCCACTCTTCCCCTCTTAGCAAAATAATGGCCAGGATTCATATTTTTGTTAAGAAATATCAATCTCTCGACTTTTATCACATCCTTTGAAATCTAAATTCAGAAGCAGATGCCATGGAAAATAAAGGAGCCATGCTTCCACAAGGATTCCTAGAACAAAAAGGGGGGGTCATATTTCAAAGTCACATTCCATGATTGATCGCCGAAGTTATAAACACAACATCAATTTCAATATTGTTATGAACAAGTGGTGAGATGATTTAATTGACATCCATGCCAAATTAATTCGCATAGCCTCCTTTGTACACATACAAACTTGTGAACCTATGAGAGGATTTACTACCATCCCTTGCATTAATATGGACAAGTGTGGAATAATGAATTCATTCCCATATGCTATCATTCCTACCATATTTAACATATTTAAGTGGTGATGGTGTTCGAACACCCTTTGTTGGGATCGATAGGGGAACTAGAGTGTGGTTTTGCGAGCTGAGCTTCCAGAGCACTCGAGTGTGGTTTTGCGAGCCGATCTTCCACTTCGGAATCTCAACCCCTTCCTTTTTATTTCTTCCCTGTTCAATTATGCAATGGTAGATCGAAATCGATGCCCTGATGGGCATGCTTGTGACATTGTCAAAGTGAGATGAGTCATACACATCTTCGTAAGACAATTTGAAGGTCTCCATCAAGTTACTTCTCAAGTATAAGACCTCTCAAACTCAACAATTTGAGTTTTTAAGGAACAAAATAGAGGAAATAGAAGGGTTAGTTAGAGCACAAGGTGGTCAACTGGAGTGTTTGGCACCCCAATTTCCTCCCCAAGTCCCATCAGATGATGTCTATAGTACTGTGGTTTCGGTTGCCTCCCGACTGTACAATTGGAATGAAGATAATGTAGTCGAACCCTTTGAAACCCCAATGGAAGTTAACGAATATCAAGGAGAGACAACTCCACAGACACAATAGGACTTTTTTCATAGTCACTCTTATAAATTTTTATGTTTTACAAATGCAAATATGTAATAGGATAGTTTATAAAGATTTATTGCAACAACTGTAATTTTGTAAGGATAGAAGCAACTTTGTGGGAAGAGTATTATTTCCTTGTCAATTTTGGTTCAATATATTCAGACTCTTGTGAGAACAATAAATTTGTTGTAACCTCATACTATTTGGCTCTGCCACAATCCTTCTTTTTAATATAATCTCTATCCATTTGTGTTAAAAAAATATTGTATGGAGATGTGGTTCACCAAAAATCTCCATGGTTAGGCAACACTACCTTGAGGACGTTTGAAAACATTATACTAAGGAGATTCATCTTGTCACCCCATATCAACATCATTCTTCACTTATGGAAGAAAGGTTTCTTAAGCAAGCAACTATGGGTGATTACGGCATGTGCAATGAGTTCTATTGACCTATATCATTTATATAACTGAGCATGGGTAACTTAAGCATGGAAGTTTATCTACACACTAGAGTCATGACAATTGTAGAAGCTTGGCAAAGATAATCAATTCAAAACCAAGGAATTATTCAAGGCCTTTATGGCCTCGACTAGCTAGCCTAGTAGCTCATGTATGTAGTAGCCTACCTAAGATAGAATTCTTAATCCAAAACACAACAAAAGTTACTAAGGAAAATTATTCTTATCTAATGGATGGATTTGGTTAATGTCTAAAAAAGAAAGACACAATAAATTGCCCTATAGAAGTCAGTTACAATGTACAAGGTCTATAAATAAGAGAAGCGAGTCGTGGATCTCTTTAAAAAATCAATATGTCATAGCTTGGAGTACTTAACAAAATTCCTTGTAAAGTAGCACTCCATGGTTTACATAGAAGAGGAATGTAGCTTGATAAGTTCAAAGAGGTGCATAATTTTATGCCACCGATCCTTTGTTTAAATTTATGAAATGTGCTTATGGTTTGTTTTGGGTGTATGTGTCAATGTGGTTTTGTTTTATAGTTAAGGTGATATTGTCTCAAACTATGGTTTATATTAATGGGATCATGGTGGAAAGTCTTGACTATGTGTCTTATTTTGTTTTAATCTTGGTATGTATAGGAATAGCAGTGTACATATGCATGTATAGGAATAGCAGTGTACATATGCATAAATCAAATTTTACAAGCCCAAATTTGGGGTGAAGATGGAATAAATGTAAAATCTAAGATATTTGATGCACTATAACTCCCAAAAATTGGAGTTTTATTACATAAATGTATTATTTCCATCAAAATATTATTGAGTAATTACCATTAATAGTCTTTTATTTATTGTAGCATAAAGAGAGGACATTATAATCACATAAAATTTAATGTTGTTTAGTATAAATGTCCATTTTCCTCGAAGGTGGATATCATTGACAATTGTTGCTTTAGTAATTATGTAAGGCCAAAGCCAATCATCTTTCTTGTTTGTTTGTGTTTTATTAGATAATAGATAGAGGTAATGTGTGTTGCAATGTTGTTTGTTGGATAAACAATTGTGGATTCCTGGGTTGGGTTTGTTACTCAAGTCCTAGCTACACAAGATTTAAGGTTCTTCATCTCTGTCATTTTATTATATTCGCTTCAATGTTAGATTGAGGTTATGTATGTTTCTTTTCTAGTCATGTAAGGTCAAGACCTTTTAACTTGGTCATTCACTTATACTTACTTGGAGGACAAGTTGAGACGAACTATTTCATATTATTATTCATTAGATTGATTTGTGTAGGTCGTTAATATGTGGCTTGTGTTCGTAGCTTAATACATGCACGTAAACCCTAGTCTTTTAATGACATCATGGAAATTGAAGGAATAGGAGGAAAGGGAATCATGAGATGGAAAGAGGCGGTGTGGTCACAACTATTATTTCAAGTTAAATAATATAGCAGAGGAATTGCGCCAATTTGAGGTGATTTTAGGAGATATGGTTGATGTAATGGTTTAAAGCATTGCAACATTCAGGAAGGAGATTGGAACTTTTACATGCTAAGAAAGGGAATGTGTTTTGAGGTGAGTGTTGTTGCAAAAAAGGTTAAAGCCGTGATTTTTAATGAGTATTTGGTACACAGGATGGGTGGTAGGAAAAGGAATGGCCCAATTGAGAATGATTATGTGATTTTATTTTTTCAAAAGGAAGTAAACATGTTAAATTCATGTTAATTACATCCTATGTTGTAGTAAACATCCTATGAAGTAAAAGATGCAATGCCATGTAATGCCAAATCGTCTAGTAGTGATAAAATCGTCCAAATTGGACATAGGAACAATCCAACACTCCATTATTTTTATTTATATAGTTATGGAAGTCAATGACATTATGGATTATTTTATGTTAGTGATGAAAATTGTTTTGTTGTGGAGACAAGGTGTGTATTTATATAAATATTACAATATAATTATTTTTTAACAAATATAAAAAAATAAAGCTTTGGTCATGGATTTTAGATTTAATATTAACAATATTTTGTTTTGATTTCTTTATAGACAACATACATCACTCGTGTTGTATCTTGTATTTTTAATGTAATCTAAATAAGGTTTCTTTGTTCAATGCAAGGTTAGAAAGCTCAAATATTATTTGATAGAAAAGTAATAATTACAAAACTATTTATATTTTAAAGATGTTTTTCAATTACAAAACATCTATTTCTTGGACCCTAGATGTGGGTGTCCAAGCCGACGGTGATCACATGGAGAGAGGACAAGTGGAGAAACGCATGGAGTGCACTCCCACTATTGTATCTCCTGATATTTAAGGCAGAGATGAGGGAACGGTTCGACGGCTCATGGAAATCATGAATGCAAGTATAAGGGACGACGAAGAGCTTCAAGTACTGATCTACATTCATGGGAGACAAAAAACATGAAGGGAACACATGATGGAGAATGGAGCCACTGGGGGAGCTAGATGTAGTCATTATGGCTCATCCTAGAGATATCACTAACTTGGATGATTGGACAAATAGATGGGAGAGTGTTATTTTTAAGACTTATGTGCCTAAAGGTTCCCATACTCTGAGTCTTGTTGTGTGTCTTTGCCATTCGATCGATTCTTAGATTGGAAATTGTAGAGAAATGGAAACTAGGGGGGAATGAAATGCAAGAGGGTATGTAAGGAGAAAGCTCCTATGGAGCACCCAAAGTCGACTAGAGAAAAGCTGAAGGCAGCCCAATCTACTCATTACTTCAAAAAATACATCCCCCAAAAGGTGAAGGAGGAAATAGACTTGAAGGAAAATAATTGTGGAATGAGATGAAAATTTTCCAAGAGGTGGAGGAGTTCAATGCTCTAGATGCCTGGATCTAAGACCCAGGGGTTACCTGTTCGCACTTGGCCCTGTATGAAATATCAATTGCTTCAGTCAGGTTCATCAAATGCCATTTTGATTAGGTCCTGATCGACCGCAACAAGGAAATTGCAGAGCTGAAACGAGAGATCGGTTGGCTGCATGAGCAGAGAGTCGATTCTCGTGTGATGCATAAGAAAATCGATGTGATTTCCAAGCATCTAGGGGTTTATTTAATCCCAAGGACACTGACACTAGGTAATGCATTAAACACTTCTTGGTTCATCCATGAATAGCCGCACTCAGATCGCTATCCAGTAGCTTGTCTGCGTTCTTATGTGGTCAACCAAGTTCTTGGGTTCTTGCTTGCTATTTTGGATAGTTTTTTTTTCATGGAATTGTCAGACTTAGTTCAAGCAGTCTCTTGGTCTGAATATTTTTAGGTTTGAACTTGAATCTCATTCTTAAAACACTCTCTGTCATGAAGTTTCTTTCTCTCCCAGTTTCCCCTCTGGGGTGGGAGTATCACTCTAGTACAAGAACAATTATGGATTGGCAGGGGGAGGACTCCTCCAACCTCTCAAGTTATCAGCTCTGTACATATTTCTAGTTTATTAATATAATGTTTGATGCTTACTTACAAAAAAAAACTCTTTCTTGGACAACATGAGATAGATAAAAGCTTGTTAAACACCATGATATTTCTTGAATATATATTATTTAAAAAACTAAGAAGAAAGTTTTGATTATGATTCAAATGCATTGCATTACATGAAATATTAAGACACACACACATACATGTATATGTATATGTAATTATGTATGTGTGTTTTTGTGTGTGTGTATTTGCATTACATGAAATATTAACACACACAGACACACACACACATGTATATGTGTATATTGTAAGCTAACTATTTATATTAAAAAGAAAATGACAGAGAAGTTCCGGCTAGTTGGCCACTTGGGAAAATCGACCAACTATAAAAGATAAGCTTTTCAAAATGGACCGGTAATGTCTATAACCATAGCTACCAATGTTCCTATGTTTGCCTAATATACAACTATCATGAATATTGTAGCAGTGTTCAGAACACATTTTTCGAGCAAAACTATGATAACTATATTAAACAAAATGAGACATAACCTAGACACAACTAAGGGGTATGTTCCTCATCGTCATGAACATAAATATAAGGTACCTCTTGGGATGAAGAGGATGGTGGGTGCTCTTCCTCCTTAGATTTATTTGCAAACACAAAGCCAGTGATAGCTTTGGATATTTAGTTGACTCTCGTGGCCATCTGTTTCATTCATTCCTTGAATTCTCTTTGAAATCGCCTTAACTGTTTCTGGAGCTCATGAACTTGAAGAAGAATCTCCTTCCGCTCTTCCTCGTGATCCAGCAAAACTTTTCCAAGTAGGGATTCTATATGCCAATAAAGTAAAACAATTTGAAAATATTTTGGGCCTCGGTGAGGGAGTTCCTCATGTCAGGTATCCATGATTGCATATCCTGTTGAACTTCTTCATCCTTCACTACCTCTTGCTCTTGTGTGGTATCAGTGGAGGAAGATGATACCACACAAAAGCCACCTAGTACTTCCAGTTCCCTTCTTTCCAAGTAATAAGAATGGGTCTTCTTGGCATATGAATGAATATTGGCTTGAGAATGTTCCCATTTCCCACAAGCACCGTGAAATAGAGCCCTGTCCTTCTCCTGCAAGCTATGTCTGAACACCATGATGGTAAAAACCTCCTTGTATCCACATTCATCATTCGCATTTCTCTTCGTCATGGTGAGTGGGATAGCTAACGACCAAGTGTCCTCCACCTTCCTGCGATGTCTTGTCCATATAATGTTGGGGCGTGGGAGTGCTTGAGGTGACATGCCTATGGGCAAGGGACTTCTTGAGCCTTCTCCCCGCCACCCGAATTGGGAGACATATATTGATTATTATGTGTTCTTATTTTAAAAAACTAAGAAAAAAATCCCCAATCGAAATCATATGCCAATTAATGTAAAAAAAATGAAAATGAAAATTGTTCTTTGCTATGGAATTTATATATTTTTGGCTAGTTATCAATTTCCATGGTCAACTTTGAATCTAACTTCTTTCATTTTCTAAGAAACTTTTGAACTTCACTAATATACGGATGAACATGGTATGCATATTGTTGCAATACATAAAATATCCATATCTCCAAACATATAAACACATTTTTCAAAGCCTCTTGAATGTGTTCCACATCGAGATAAAAATGTGGGAGCCAATAATGCTAGCAAAGGCCAGTATGTCAAGTACAAGTTCTTGCAATCAAAGGAAGAATAATGCTAAACCTGGCTAAGAGAAGACTAAAATAAGAGAATTCATGCAAGGTGGGGCAAGGAAAAGCCATTATTCTTGCTTTTCTAAAAAATAATAATAAATTATGTTTTTTTGTTTCACATATATAATATATAGGGTATCCATTTGCCATTTATGGTGGATATCATTGATAATTTTTTATTTATCAATTATGTAAGCCTAAAGCCCATCATTCATTTCATTTCTAATTCCTTTGTATGTTTGCTGGATAGACCATTGTGGATCCCTAATCATAGGTTGTATTTATTACTCAAATTCTAACTACACAATATTCATGGTTCTTTATCTCCATAATTTTATTATATTTTTTTCAATGTTATATTGAGGTTATGCATGTTTTTT
The DNA here is from genome assembly GCA_027924585.1 of Larix kaempferi. NCBI lineage: Eukaryota > Viridiplantae > Streptophyta > Pinopsida > Pinales > Pinaceae > Larix > Larix kaempferi. The sequence continues at coordinate 25,606,711 of BSBM01001530.1, read as the reverse complement.
TTTCTAGTCATGTAAGGTTAAGGCCTTTTATCTTGGTCATTCACTTATACTTACTTGGACAACAAGTTGAGGTGACCTATTTCATATTATTGTTCATTAGATGGATTTGTGTAGGTCATCAATATGTGGCTTATGTTTGTAGCTTAATATATGCTTGTAAACCCTAGTCTTTCAATGTCCACGTGGAATTGTAGAAATAGGAGGATAGAGAATCATAATATTGAAAAATGAGGTTTAGTCAATTTTTTTTCAAGTTAAAGTATATAGCATAGAAATTGTGTCAATTTGAGGTAATTCTAGGAGATATGGCTGATGCAATATTTTGAAGCATTGCAACATTTGGGAAGTAGATTGTAGCTTCTACATGCTAGGTAAGGGAATGTGTTTTGAGGTGAGTGTTGCTGCATAAAGGATTGAAGTTGTGATTTTTAATGAATACCTGGTGCAAAGGATGAGTGGCATGAAAATGAATGGCCTAGTTGAGGATGCTTGAATGGCTTCGTTATGGTTGATTGTGTGATTTCTTTTAAAGATGAATTAAAAGAAAAAATTGAAAGAAAGAGGAAGTAAAAGAAAAAAATGTACTAATTTTTCGATCTATTTTTAATATTAAAATGATGTTAATCACATTCTATTTTTCCATAAACATCCTAGAAAATAAAATATGCAATTCCAAAACATGTAGTAGTGATAAAATCATACAAATTAGACATAGGAACAAATCCAACAATATATTATTTTTATTTAGGTAGTTATGAAAGTCAAATGCATTATGGCATATTTTATATTAATGATGAACATTTTTCTTTTGATCTCTTTATAAGCAACTTAACACACTAAAGTTGTATTTTGTATTAACAATTGCAAAGCTATTTATTTTTTAAAGATGTTTTTCAATTATAATAACATCTCTTTGTTTGACAACATGAGATAAAAGCTTAACTACACACCATAATTTTTATTTGAATATATCTTATTTGAAAAACTAAGAAGAGAGCTTTGATTATGATCCATGCATTGCAATAAGTGATATTTTTTTGTTTTGTTTTGAGCATAAACATTTGCATATTTATATTAGAAAAGATGAAGACATCCAACGATCACAAAAATTGAGCTTTTCAAATATGCATAATGAAATTCCAAAAAATTATTGTTTCATGATCATTATCTATGTTGCTCCAGTTATCTTTTTGTCTAACTATCTTTTTAGTGCTATAAATTCACATATATTGTTCTAATATTAATATGCATTTAAACTGCATAATTTATACATATTCAAAAAGAAAGAAACCTCCTCCATGGGCTATTGGTACTTGGTAGAGTAGTTGGTTGACATCTAGACCATGTCTTCCTCCATTCCTCTGTATCCTACAAGTTGTGAAAACTAGCAATGGTTTCCTTTATTCATGCCCAATAGTTTTTCCATTTCGATTAGCCTACCAGGTCTCGTGTGTTTCCCTCAACATCCTTTAAGCATGAGTCCACTCTTGTCAACTGAAGCATAAGGTGCCTCATGATGTCCAGGAGCTCTTTCACATCATCATGAAATTCCTCAGAATCCTCTTAAAGTCTAGAAAATCGTTCCTTATCCCATTGTAGATTTCTCTCTAGCTCGCCATAGCTTCCTAGTTGCAATTCGCCCCTTTATCTTCTTCTTCTCTTTGGTTGGGGTTACATTTTCTTATTGCCTCTATTGTATTTCCTTGCTTATCCGGCTAGTCCTTCAAACAAACGCATGACAGGGATTCCCCTATATCTCCCTGAGGATTGCTTTCCAGGAGCGAGTTGGCGACCACCTTGGCTTATTGTTCCTAACACATCCCTCATTACCCAAACTGGATAGAAGTCATGGTAGGACATAAGATTGTATGATACTTGGATTGTTGACCCCTTTGGGGCTTGTTCCTTTTACAGTAGGTCTATGGAAAGAAAGGGGATCCCTGGTCGTTCATGTAGTAATCAGATAGAGATGGAATATTCTGAGCCATGTAGGTCATATCCATATTTGAAAAATTCACAGCTCTTACAAGAGAGAGATATAAATACGTGGTCCAAAGAGAGGGCTCTCTACCCATCTCTCCTCGTGTGCAAAATAACTAGGCCAAGGTTCTTCCCCCTCGCGACCATAGATTCATTTTTTTATTCTAGGTGCATTTTAATTCACTCCACTACAATCAAACCCATTCTACCTAGAAACAACACACACCTCCCCAATAGACTTCCAGGTCCAGTTTCAACTGCTCACTCAATTCCATCTCTCTTCTCTTTGCAACCTCTTCTCTCCATTCGACCTATTCACTGCTACGCTCCTTTTCCAACAATCGTAAGTCCCTCTCTTTAGACCTCCTCTTCTCAAATCCTTTCCCTCTCCAGATCCACAGATCCATCCCCTCTAGCTTTGTATCTCTCCCCGTTTCCTCTAATTCCATAACCCAAGCTCAAGCTTTGATTTGCACTCAACAATGAAATGGAAGGGTCACACACAACAAGGAGAGAAAGATTGCCCAACTTCACTAGTCTGTCCCAAGGATTTTGATCCAGTTTCATATTATGCATCAACTTCTTCTCAGTTTTCAACTCCAGTTCAAGTTGTCACACTTCAACTAGATCAACATCATTTTTTTTTGTTTTCTTCACACTCTTTCATTGCAAGAGCCCTATCTTTGAATAGCAAAAGTTTCAATTTTTAATAGCTCATTCTAGAAAAAAGTTCACAGGACTCTCTGGGTTCCTCCTCTAGCTCACATAGAAGCTCATATTACACTTGTTCACAAGGATCATCTTCAGCTTCATGGGGAAACTCATCTTATTTATAGCTAATTGGTTAGCTCCTATCTCTATCTTAGTTCCAACATGCTTTGAATCAACATTAGTTTATTTATCAGTTTCAGAGATCTATTTTGCAATTATTAGCTCACTTACAGTTTAGCAGCATCCATATATGGTTCATTTGGAGACGTTCCCTCCCACCCTAGTCTATGTAGGCACCTGCTCAGTTCAGCAATTCATCACAGCAGCATCCAGATCAGGTTCCTTTGGAGATGTGCCCTCCCAACTTGGTTTATGTAGGCAGCTGCTCAGCTCCATAAATTTTCACTGTAGCATCCAGATCGGGTTCATTTGGAGACATTCCCTCCCAAACCCGGTCTATGTAGGAACTTGCTCAGTTCAACAATTCGTCATTGAAACATTCGAATCAGGTTCCTTTGGAGATGTTCCCTCCCACCCTGGTCTATGTAGGCACCTGCTTAGTTCAACAACTCTTCACAACAACATCTAGATCAGGTTCATTTGGAGACATGACCTCCCAACCCGGTCTATGTAGGCACCTAATCAGTTCATCTACTCTTCATAGCTCAGTCTTGTTGGCCACTGGTACTGCTCCCAATGCCCCTCGTTATAATTGATCCTTTCACACCTTCACTAGCTATACCTAGTGGATTGATGACCATATGGGACGATAGAATTTGGAAGGCCTTTTTCTATTTGTGTGGAAGGTCGCTAGGTCATTATGGCTTTGCAAACATGTACATAAACCTCTAGATATTTAACATCCCATTGTTAGCTAAATCATACCACACATGCACCCATAATTGCATCAGTTTCATTTCACATTTAACTTGGTTGTATGATTTGATATTCTTAAATAAATGTACTTGCATTTTGGATTGGAATTAAGCACACCAATTTTGTTCAGGGTTCCTTAATTACATGTGGTTTTGTATGCATTGTACATGGTTCCACTCACATTGTTCACAATTCCATCAAAATTGTCCATGGTTCCATAAACATGCATCATATTTCCACCCCTAAAATGATAATTTTCCATGAATTATGTTCAAGGTACCTTGTATGGTTCCACCAACACGTGACCATTACTCATGGTTCCACCACTAATGCTCATGGTTCCATTAACTTTGTTCAAGATTTAACCACCAAATGTCCATTATTCCACCACCAAGTATGTACATGGCTTCATCAACTTTAACTTTATATAGATGATTCCACCACCAAATTAATAATTCCATTGACTTGTTCAAGGCTCCTTAGTTGCATGTGGTTTTGTATGCATTGTATATGGTTCCACTCACATTGTTCGTAATTACATCAAAATTTTCCATGGTTCCATAAACATTCATTGTGGTTCCAACTGTAAAATGCTTATTTTCCATGAATTTCGTTTAAGGTTCCTTATATGGTTCCACCACCTCATGACCATTACTCATGGTTCCATAAATAGAGCTCACGGTTCCACCAACAATGCTCACAATTCCATAAATAGAGATCATGGTTCCACCAACAATGCTCATGGTTCGATTAACTTTGTTTGAGAGCAACCACCAAATGTCCAAGATTCTACCACCAAATATATTCATGGTTTCATCAAATTGATTTTGTTCAAGGTTCCATACTCATTGTTCAATATTCCACCACCTCGTGACCATGTATGCATTACTCACCAAATGGTTCATGGTCCAAAAATAATTCTTATGATATTCATGGTTCCACCAACATTGTTCAAGTTTCTTTAATTGCACGTGGATTTGTATGCATTGTGCATGGTTCCACCTGCATTATTCACAATCCCATCAAAATTTTCCATGTTTCCATAAACATTCTTCATGGTTCCACCCATAAAAGCTCATTTTCCATGAATTTTGTGAAAGGATCCTTATACGGTTCTTTTCACCTTGTGACCATGACTCATGGTTCCACCATTAAATCTCATAGTTCCATAAATAGAGCTCATGATTCCACCAACAATGCTCATGGTTCCATAAAAAAAATTCGAGATTCAACCAACAAATGTCCAAGATTTTGCAACCAAATATGTTCATGGCTTCTTCAACACTAACTTTTTTCAAGGTTCCATATTTATTGTTTAGGATTCCACCATCTCGTGACCATGTATGCATTACTCACCAAATGGTTCATGGTCCACAAATATTGCTTATGGTATTCATGGTTCCGCCAACATTGTTCAAGATTCCTTAATTGCACGTAGTTTTGTATGCATAAGTTGTACATGGTTCCACTTGCATTGTTCATGGTTCTATCAAAATTGTACATGGTTCCATAAACATTCTTCATGGTTCCACTGCTAAAATGCTCATTTTCCATGAACTTTATTCAAGGTTCCTTATATGGTTCCACCACCTCATGACCATTACTCTTGGTTCCACCAATAATGCTCATAGTTGCATAAATAGAGCTCATGCTCATGGTTCCATTAACTTTGTTCAAGATTCAACTACCAAATGTCCAAGATTCTACCACCAAATATGTTCATGGTTTCATTAACACTAAATTTGTTCAAGGTTCCATACACATTGCTCATGATTCCATCACCTCGTGACCATGAATGCATTACTTAACAAATGGTTCATGGTCCATAAATTATAATTCTTATGATATTCACGATTCCACCATCATTTTTCAAGGTTCCTTAAGTGCATGTGGTTTTGTATGCATTGTACCTGGTTCCATCCGCATTGTTCACAGTTCCATCAAAATTGTCCATGGTTCCATAAACATTGTTCCAGCCCTGAAATTATCATTTTCCATGAATTTCGTTCAAGGTTCCTTTTATGGTTCCACCACCCCATGACCATTACTCATGGTTCCACCAACAATGCTCATGGTTCCATAAATAGAGCTCATAGTTCCACCAACAATGCTTATGGTTCCATAAATAGAGCTCATTGTTCCACTAACAATGCTTAATGTTCCCTAAATAGAGCTCATGGTTCCATTAACTCTGTTTGAGATTCAACCACCAAATGTCCAAGATTATGCCACCAAATATGTTTATGGTTTCATCAAAACTAATGTGCAGGATGATTTAAATCTTCACAATCATTCTTTTGGTTATGTCGGCTTCATAGAACATTGAACATCAGACATCGTTGGAATTTCTTTGAGACATGCCATGGAAAAGGAGAGAATGATGGTGCAAGAGCATGTGTAAAATGAGCACTTTGAAGGTGGAAAATGAACCATTATTTCAATTGATTTCAATCAGTTTCTTAGGTTGTTGAATGTTGTCATTCAAATCTAAGTCACGAGTACAATCAACAATCAAAATATGTGCACATGTATGAACACATATTCATTTAAAGTCTTTGTATAAGCAAATGATAGAGGCTTTAAATGAATGCACGAGCAAACGAAAGGGAAGGGATCTTTGTAGAGATGATGTATCATGCTCTCAACATCTAGTTACCTATGAAGGGGTATCTCATAGGGAAACCTATAGGTCTTATGTATAAAGTGATGGGTCATTAGATGTCTCAAGGTGATAGCTACTTAGAACTAGAAACAAAGGGCCTTCTCGAGAGATGTAGGGCTTAGTGGGGAGTTTGGGAACTATTTCTTCCACAATTTCTTTGGACCAAAAGTATGATAACAAATCCTACACTTTTTTCACTAAGAAGTTGGAAAAAAAGGAAGTTTCCTTCAGTAAACAAGCTCTATTGGGTGGGGTTTTTAGACCATTGGATAATCATTAAGTTTATGACTATTAGAGGACTAGGAAAGTTCTAAAAAATATGGCTTTTCCTAGGCTAGCAGATTCTCACAATTTGGACTTTTTTTTTTATGATTAGGAGACAATAGGTGATGGAATGAAGTTGGTTTCAAACATGGGAATAATGTTTGGGGAATGGGTATTTTGTGTTATGGATCTATATGGTAAGTATGGGAGTTTAATATTGACTTGGAGAAAAATGTTTTTTCAATGTTTTAACTCTTTCTGATTTTCTTCAAGGCTTGGGACTATACTCTTTGGCCAAAAGATAGGAGAAGAAGTTACAACTCTTAATATATGTGTTCCATACCTGGATCGAACAAAGTATTGGATCAATGTCTTCAATAAGAGTTTTGCGTGATAAGACTTATTCATTATAGGAGGAGACTTAAATTTATCTTTGGGAAGCCTTGAAGTATGGGGAGATGTAGAAGATGTTGATGTACCCTCTAACTACTTTACTAGGAAACTTGATTATCTTTGTTTATATTATATAGATCTCTTGCGAATGAAACTTACTTGGAGGAACCTTGAGTATTGTGTGTGGAACCATGAGTATTGCTTATGAAACCATGAGTATTGCTTATGAAACCATGAGTAGCTAAGGAGTCGTGAACAATGTTGGCAAAATTTTGAACATTTGATGAACCATGAGCATTATTTAATGAACCGTGAGTAGTTAATGAACCTAAAATAAAGTTGGTGAAATTCTAAACATTTGGTATTGAAACCATGGCCACTATTTATGGAACCATGAGCACTTTTAATGCAACCATGACTATCTATGGGGTCACAGATATTTAGTGGTTGACTCATGAGTAATATTTATAGAACCATGAACAAGGATTGTGGAACAATGAGTAATGTTTGCATAGCCACAAATAGTTGATGAAATTTAAACAAAGTTAATGGAACTGTGATCATTTGGTGGTGGAACCATGAGAAATATTTATGGAACCATGAGTATTGTTAACAAAACCCATGACCAATTAAATAACTATGAATAATGTTGGTGGAAACATGAACATTAAGGCATGGAACCATAAGAATTATTGATGGAACCGTCAACAATGCTAGTGGAACCATGTGCATTATTTATGGAATAAAATCACTTAATGAACCTCAAACAAAGTTGATGTAATTGTGAATGTGGTGGAACCATGAGCACTATTTATGGAACTATGAACAATCCTAGTGGAACCATGAGTAGCTAAGGAACCATGAAGAATATTGGTGGAAACATAAACATTTGGTGGTGGAACCATGAGCATTAAATTTATGGAACTATGACCAATATTAGTGGAACCATGAGCACTATTTATGGAACTATGACCAATATTGGTGGAACCATGAGCACTATTTATGGAACTATGACCAATATTGGTGGAACCATGAGCACTATTTCTGAAACTGTGACCAATGTTGGTGGAAGCATGAAAACTGCTGCATCATATAAATACAAATTGAGATAAGCTATATGTGAACTATACAAATAATTTTAAATCTGTTGTTCATTTATAATATTTCAAATATAAATACCTCTGCTATTTTCGACAATATCATTAGAAGATAACCAAGGTTGACAACATCAGACATTAGGAGGTTCAATATGAGATGTTGGTGGAACCATGAGAACCATGAGCAATATTTAAGAAACCTTGAACAAAATTGGTTGAACCATGAATATTTGGTGATGGAACCAAGATAAATGTTTACAGAATCATAGACAATGTTGGTGGAACCATGAACATTATGTCGTGGAACCACAAACAATGCATATGGAACCATGGGCAGTTAAGGAACCATGAACAATGTTAATGGACCATGAGTGAATGTTGTGGATCCATGAGCAATGTTTACAAAACCATGAATAATGTTACTGTTACTTTGAGAAAAGTTGGTGGAACTGTGAACATTTGATGGGACCATGAACATTTGGTGGTGGAACCATGAACAAGGATGATGGAACCATTAACACATGTTGGTGGAATCATTTGCAATGTCACAAAACCATGCCTACCATGCCCACTGTTTTTGGAAGCATGGGAATTTGGTTGAATTGTGAACATTTGGTTAAATAGTTCCACATTATTATATCTATTTTCAAGGCTTGGGGATTTTAATGAGTCTAAAATAGTAAAGTCTAATCATAGTTCAAAAGAAAGAATTTGTCTAAATATGGAATTTTCTTTTCATAGTCACAAGTTGCAATGTGAGAATGTATGAGAATTTGCATTATTGCTTAGCATGACCTTCAAAAAAGTGTGGGATCATGCTCGAAATCATAATCGTGGGTTGCTTGCATTACAAAAGTGTAATTGCTAGACACAATTCTTTGTAGAATGACAATAAATAGAAAATACTCGTGAAAACATAACCATACATTGCTTGCAATTTTAATCAACTAATACATTATTATGCAATTATTGAAAACCTTGATTATTATAATTGTTATTAAATCAAATTCTTTTGTGATATAAACAATTAATACATTATTATGCAATTATTAAATCAAATTCTTTTGTGATATAAACAATTAATACATTATTATGCAATTGTTGAAAAACTTCATTATCATAATTATCATTAAATCAAACCCTTTTGTGATATCTATCATCTAGCATCCCCCATCCTTAAGTCTCCACTATTGCTTAGCTTGGATACACCACCATGTTAAAACCTCTTCCAAATAGATAATTAATAATCAAATTGTCATGAAAACTTCTCTATAATTGACTATGCTAAAAAACATCATAAAAATATATATTAAGATGACTAAAAACAACCATATCTTTATACATGATATATATACATTATTTGTTCTTTCATCATTTATAATATTGATTAAAAACACATAAAGAAAAAGACAATATAAATACATGTAAATATTAAATATAAAGTAGTTCTTTAATACATTATAAATCACATGGTTTACAAGATATTACCATTTAAATAAAAAAATCACCTTAATTGTTACTGTGAGCTTAAAATAACAAAATCATCTTACCACATTTTTGGTTTAACCAAAAAGAAGCTTATGCCTAAATTTAGGGAGAAAACATTTTTATTATTAAAGATTTTATTTATTAAAATTTTTACTAAAAATCTTTTTTTTTTAAACCAGGTATATATACTTATAAAATATCACCATTATATTAAAATATCACATATTTTATTGTTAAATAATTATCACCATGTCATTATATCATCTAACTCACATATTTTATTGTTTTACAATTATCACCATATCATTATATCATCTATCTCACATATTTTATTGTTAAACAATTATCACCATGTCAAATTATATCATCTAACTCAATGTGTTTTAAAACTAACTTAGTCGTAGTTGAAATTAAACGTTTTATCTAAAATAAAATGGCATACACAACTATAAAATCATATTTATCATTTATCTTGGTTATTGTAAGAAGTTGAATTGTACTTATCGATTAGCTTTAAGCATTTTATTGGAGTTTCTTAACCACTGAAGTTTATTTTTCTTAACTTACAAAAAAAAATTTAAAAAAAAAATTTAAATTATGTAACGTTTATAAAACTTGGTAAATGTTTACAAAACTATAAATAATATTGGTGGAACTATAAACAAATTTTGTGGAATTATGAGCATCTGATGGAATTGTGAACTATGAACAGTGTTTTGTCGTAAAATTATGAATAATATTTATGGAACCATAACTAACATGTTGTGGTGACCACTAACATTTGGCGGGACTATGAATATTTGGTTGTGGAACTATGAGATATGTTTATAGAACCTTAAACAAAGTTGATGGAACCATGAGTACTTAATGGTGGAACAATGAACAATGCATATAGGGCCATAAGGTGGGATAATGAGTAATGCATATAGAGCCTAGAAAATTGTTTACAAAACCATAAACAACCTAGATGGAACCATGAAAAATTGTTGATAAAACCATAAATAATTTTTACAAGACCATAAAAAATGTTGATAGAAATATATTTAATGTATCTAAACAATGATAATAAAACCATGAACATTTAGTAGTTGAACCATAAACAATTTTGATGAAACTATGAGAAATATTTCTAAATTATGAACAATACACATAACTATAAATAAAATTAAGAAAACTATGCATATTATATGATAGAATTATAGATAATATTGATCAAAACATTTAATGTATAAATACATTTTTACTTTAAACAATTAGTATCTAAATTTAAAATAATAAAAATGTCATTCCTTTCAAAAGTCTTAAAATATATTACCCTTAAATAATAGCACCTTGATAGTCTCTTTTAAATCTTTAATTATCATTTCATACCTTGTTCTAATTTATCCAACCTAATCAATTGTGTTAATTTTTTAAATATATTTCTACATTATAGATATTAACAAGGTGCTAAAAGCTAATTCATAAATACAAGTTACTAAATCATTTTTAAAGGGTTGAGTACCATTTTAAAACATGTTTCGTCACATGACATATAGGGGAGGGATGCCAGTTGTTGGACACCCCACGTGGCTCCCTCCCCCATGCCACGCTGGAGAGTCGACACGACCTCAGCCCGGGCCCAGATGGCACCGCCACCTGTCGTGGTGGGTGCGATAATTAAAGCGGCCTTTATGGCACGCTTTTTCCCGCTTTCCCGGCGCTTTTCCCGCACACTCTCCATCCTCCCGTGTATTGTTGCTCGGGTCCTGTCTGTGAACGCTCCGCCACCCCAGTTCCTGTTCACGCCCGGTCTGGTTCTGCACCACCCCCGGTCTGGTTCTGCACCACCCCCGCTCTGGTTCTGCACCATGGGCGCTCCCGTTCTGCGTTCGTCGTCCCGTTATACTGTGTTGCAGCGGGCGCTTGTTGACTTACCTCCCGACGAGTGGCGTTCGCCGCTGCTGTTTGTTCTGTCTGCTACCTCGCCCGACGTTGACCCTCGCTCCATGGCCATAGCGCACCACAGGCGCTCGAAGTTGTCTGCGGTGGACCCCGTTGGAGGTTTTCATCGGTTCAGTGGTTGTGTTGTTGGGTTGCCGCTCGGCTGGTTTCGCTGGTGGCGATGGTGGCTTCCATCAGGCTGTTCCTGCTCACGGCGGTGGCGTTGGCTGTTCCTGCTCACGGCGGTGGCGTTGGCTGTTCCTGCGTTGGCTGTTCCTGCTCGCGGCGGTGGCTCGTCCCTTAACGCTTCTTCGGTTTCGGTGGTAGGTTTCCTACCAGCCATTCTCTGCAGTGTTTGTCAACACTCTCAACTTTCTGGGGATTTCGTGGACCATTTCTGCTGCTTTTAAAGGTTTAAGTCTGGTTTTTAAATGCATTTCGTTTATGCTGCAGCAGGGTTTTGTAATTAAGGTTCTGTGGTTAATGTTGAAGCTGCGTTTAAATTTTTTTAGGGTGTATGAATTATGGTTTTGTAATTAACGTTCTGTGGTTCATGTTGAAGCTGCGTGTAATTTTTTTTAGGGTGTATGAATTAGGGTTCTGTATTTAAGGTTCAGTGGTTAATGTTGAAGCTGCGTTTCAATTTTTTTAGGGTGTATGAATTAGGGTTTTGTAATTAAGGTTCAGTGGTTAATGTTGAAGCTGCATTGTAATTTTTTTTAGGGTGTATGAATTAGGTTTCTGTAATTAAGGTTCAGTGGTTAATGTTGAAGCTGCGTATAATTTTTTTTAGGGTGTATGAATTAGGGTTTTGTAATTAAGGTTCAGTGGTTAATGTTGAAGCTGCATTTAAATTTTTACAGGGTGTATGAATTACGGTTTTGTAAATAAGGTTCTGTGGTGAATGTTGAAGCTGCGTTTCAATTTTTACAGGGTGTATGAATTAGGGTTTTGTAATTAAGGTTCAGTGGTTAATGTTGAAGCTGTGTTTCAATTTTTACAGGGTGTATGAATTAGGGTTTTGTAATGTAGGTTCAGTGGTTAATGTTGAAGCTGAGTTTCAATTTTTATAGGGTGTATGAATAAGGGTTTTGTAAATAAGGTTCAGTGGTTAATGTTGAAGCTGCGTTTCAATTTTTATAGGGTGTATGAATTAGTGTTTTGTAATTAAGGTTCAGTGGTTAATGTTGAAGCTGCGTTTCAATTTTTATAGGGTGTATGAAATAGGGTTTTGTAATTAAGGTTCTGTGGTTAATGTTGAAGCTGCGTTTCAATTTTTATAGGGTGTATGAATTAGGGTTTTGTAAATAAGGTTCAGTGGTTAATGTTGAAGCTGCGTTTCAATTTTTATAGGGTGTATGAAATAGGGTTTTGTAATGAAGGTTCTGTGGTTAATGTTGAAGCTGCGTTTCAATTTTTATAGGGTGTATGAATTAGTGTTTTGTAATTAAGGTTCAGTGGTTAATGCTGAAGCTGCGTTTCAATTTTTATAGGGTGTATGAATTAGGGTTTTGTAATTAAGGTTCAGTGGTTAATGCTGAAGCTGCGTTTCAATTTTTACAGGGTGTATGAATTACGGTTTTGTAATTAAGGTTCTGTGGTGAATGTTGAAGCTGCGTTTCAATTTTTACAGGGTGTATGAATAAGGGTTTTGTAATTAAGGTTCAGTGGTTAATGTTGAAGCTGTGTTTCAATTTTTACAGGGTGTATGAATTAGGGTTTTGTAATGTAGGTTAAGTGGTTAATGTTGAAGCTGCGTTTCAATTTTTATAGGGTGTATGAATAAGGGTTTTGTAAATAAGGTTCAGTGGTTAATGTTGAAGCTGCGTTTCAATTTTTATAGGGTGTATGAATTAGTGTTATGTAATTAAGGTTCAGTGGTTAATGTTGAAGCTGCGTTTCAATTTTTATAGGGTGTATGAAATAGGGTTTTGTAATTAAGGTTCTGTGGTTAATGTTGAAGCTGCGTTTCAATTTTTACAGGGTGTATGAATTAGGGTTTTGTAATTAAGGTTCAGTGGTTAATGTTGAAGCTGTGTTTCAATTTTTACAGGGTGTATGAATTAGGGTTTTGTAATGTAGGTTAAGTGGTTAATGTTGAAGCTGCGTTTCAATTTTTATAGGGTGTATGAATAAGGGTTTTGTAAATAAGGTTCAGTGGTTAATGTTGAAGCTGCGTTTCAATTTTTATAGGGTGTATGAATTAGTGTTATGTAATTAAGGTTCAGTGGTTAATGTTGAAGCTGCGTTTCAATTTTTATAGGGTGTATGAAATAGGGTTTTGTAATTAAGGTTCTGTGGTTAATGTTGAAGCTGCGTTTCAATTTTTATAGGGTGTATGAATTAGTGTTTTGTAATTAAGGTTCAGTGGTTAATGTTGAAGCTGCGTTTCAATTTTTATAGGGTGTATGAATTGGGGTTTTGTAATTAAGGTTCAGTGGTTAATGTTGAAGCTGCGTTTCAATTTTTATAGGGTGTATGAATTATAACTAGTGTTTATGAATTTAGTTTGTTGTCTGTTAATGTTGCATCATAGTTTGGGCTGAATTATTGAAGGCTCTATGGTTTATGATTTTGGTATGTTGCTGGTTTATGTTGCAGCAGTGTCCCTAAATTTTATCTGGTTTATGAATTTAGTTTGTTGTTGGTTTATGTTGTTGGTTTTTGTCGCAGTGGAATGGTAATAGTTAAAAGGCAAAACTGCATCATACAGGGGATGGATGGCAGTTGACAACAATGACTTCTCCATTGTCTCATCTAATTGGAAGAATACCCATAATTCAGTTTTTGATATCAGCAAGTTTGCCAAATTTGCTATTGTTGATGCATTTTACAAGCGATCTGCTCCACCTTATCATCTGCTGTTGTTATTGCAGTTTACAAGTTGCATGCTATTGTTAATTTATAAGTGTATGATGCAGTTTTTACTTTTACCTATTAACATGAAGTGATCTGCTGCATCTTATCTGCTGTTGTATGATCTAATTTAGGCCTGTTATGTTGATTAGTATGATACTGTATTAAGTTGTAATAAGTCATGCATGACAGCCCTCCATGGAACATTCCTTATAGAAGCATTTTAATAATAGGAGAGATATAGGCACCATGTTGCAGTACAGTTAGCATCGAATGGATGGGTATGACACCCATGCAATGGTTCAACCCCATTCCTAGCTGCTAGTTGAAGGAAAATATAGGGGTCAAGGACCCTGCCACATTAACCACAGAACCTTAATTACAAAACCCTAATTCATACACCCTATAAAAAATTAAACACTACCCTTTGTAATTAAGGTTCTGGCCCTGCAATTCTGACTAAGTTGTATGCCACCCTTTCTAGTGCATATGAGAACCATGGGTATGCTCCAGACCATTTATGGAACTGTGATGAAACACGGCCAAACCCTAGAACATACACCATAGAAGATGGACCCTAATTCATACACCCTGTAAAAATTGAAACGCAGCTTCAACATTAACCACTGAACCTTAATTACAAAACCCAGGAAACTTGAACTCCAGGATTTAAAGCCATGGACCTTAAGCTGCAACATAAGCCATTGACCCTGCTGCAGCATAAACCCTAGAACCTTCAATAATTCAGCCGGATACCGGCAGAACGAGAGCGCCCATGGTGCAGAACCTGGGCGGGGGTGGTGCAGAACCAGAGCGGGCTTGAACAGGAACTGGGGTGGCGGAGCGTTCACAGACAGGACCCGAGCAACAATACACGGGAGGAAGGAGAGTTTGCCGGAAAAGCGCCGGAAATGCGGGAAAAAGTGTGCCATAGAGGCCGCTTTAATTATACCACCCACCACGACAAGTGGCGGTGCCATCTGGGCCCGGGCTGAGGTCGTGTCGACTCTCCAGCGTGGCATGGGGGAGGGAGCCACGTGGGGTGTCCAACAACTGGCATCCCTCCCTTATAAGTTTTTTGGGTTGTAGGTGCATAAACCAACAATTCAGCCCAAACATAAATTGAAACATAAACCAACAACAAACTAAATTCATAATCCCTAAAAAATGTTAATGAAATGTTTAATCAGAGTACATTACAGCTTGCTCTTGAAATGATGAAATTGTATATTAAACCTTATGATAAACCCCTGATTACAACCCCGCAAACATCAGGGAACGATATGACCTAGGATTATACCCAAAAATGTATAGGATTGTATACAAAATGGCCATTTTGCAGTAGTTAGACCCAGTGATTACAAAATCCACAATGCAATGTGGTCACAACAAAAAAATTGGCATCCCTACATGACACTCCTATGCTTGATGTCGTCCAAGATCTTCACTTCCCAAGCATGTTGAGTTTCCTGCTTGAGCCAGGTTGGTTGGCATACCTACCAATGGCTGATTAGGTTGTGGCTGGTTGCCTCCATATGTTATCCAATTTGCTTCCTGCAGCCATGGAGGAATTGAGTAGCCACAATGGACACTAGTGCTACTAACCCCTGCATTGGTTTGACCCCCCCGATATTCATACATCTGTCTGACACCTGCACTGGTAGGAGGGAATAAAGTGGGCATGCGCACTTGTTGATAGCGGGGGACTTGGATGTTTAGGAGGTCTTGGAAACATGGAGTATTATCTGCAAGATGTTCCAATGTGTTTGGCATCATCCTACTCCCCTCCACTATGTTTGCATCAATGGCAGAACTATTAGCCACCCCTTGTTCTTTTTGAAGCAATTGTTGAGCCTTTCTCAATTCCTTTTCATGCCTTGCCATTTGTTTTTGATGAGCCTTTTCTTGTCTTTCTTTCTCTCTGTCAAGCCTCTCCTGTGCTCGAATTTCTGCTGCAGCAATCCTTGCAGCCTTCTTTTCTTTAGCTAAGTCCCTCTTTTTCTGCTTTAAATCCTGGAGTTCAAGTTTCCTATGCTCAGACTCAACCAATAGTTTTATATAGTCCTCTGATGTGAGTAACTGTGAACTTCGGCATAGACGAAGATTGTCTGCTGTAAAGTGCCTTGTTTTTGCTGACACTCTCTCTACCGGTAGCTTTAGAAACCGACCAAGCAACTGGCTCTTCGTTGGCACTTGTTGCTCCTTGCTTGACTCTTGCCTCTCAATATTTGGGTCAATGTTCTCCTGCTCTGTCTGAACCATATTGTCCTCTTCAGCTGGAACCTCGTTCTGGACACTATCTTCTACCAGGTTTCCATTGTCCACAAAATAATGAACAATTTCTTCTTCCAATTCTCTGGGCTGTGAAGGCATGTTCATGCTTTCTTCATTTGTCCTTGACACAATATTTTTGTCCAAATTCATCATGGCTTCTACCAGCCATGATTGTGGGGTAACCTGGCTTGGCAAAGTCAATTCTCCATTGCTGCTTCCTGGTGCATGGTCAACGTTTTCATTGACATGAACAGAAGCAGAAGTTGCAACTGTTTCTTGCATAGAGACATGAACAGAAGCAGAATTTGCAGCTGTCTCAGTTGGTGTATGTACCTCCATGTTACTGTCAATTGGTTCATTGTTATACTGTGTTTCACTTACCTGTTCTTCTTCATCACCACAGTATGGTTCTCCTTGAGAGAGGGATATCGTATGATCAGCAGCAACAATGTCTTCCTCTACCTCCACATCTTCTTGGCCAGCAACATGTGCTTGGACATCCCCTTCTTCCTGACCATTCAGATCAAATGCCAGGCTACAACTAGTATCATGAATGAGAGCCTCAGAATTCAGTGGCCATATTCCAGTCCTCCTAAACCCAGCCTTGATATTCGAAGGTGTGAGAGCCCTTTTAAAGGCTTTACTTGCAAGCTCGGCTAGCTCAAACCTTTTTACCTCCACCCCTGGATTCTGTGCCATCCATGAAGCTCGCTCACCCCTGAAATAGTTCTTGAAAGGCCCGAACACACTGACATCTAGGGGTTGCAATCTGTGAGTGGTATGAGCAGGCAGTGTCAACAGGTCGATGCCCAAATTGTTAGCCTCCTCGATTGTTTGCACAACAATGTGGCTTCCATGACCATCTAAAACCAGCAGGTGTCTATTTACAGGTGAGACACCGCCTGGTATAGATGCAGCAAAGTGAGTAAGCCAGTTCAAAAAGAGTTCTTTGGTCATCCAAGCATGGGGATGCACCTTGAACTGTGGTTGGAATTGACTGTGTGGTTGGTGGTGGGACAACAATGTCCTCTTCCACCACATTGTCATTCTCAACAACATTGCTGGGAGCATTGTTGGCATTTGTATCATTGGGCCTCTCCTCATCCGATGAGGTGCAGCGTAGCTGGGCACCCCTACTCAGTCGACGACTTGTTCTCCTTGCATTGCTGACTCTTGCCATGCCTACAAGAACCTGCACATTTAACAGTAACCTAAATCTACATAAATAATATGAATAACCTGCACATTTAACAGTAACCTAAGTAATCTAAATCTACAAGAACCTGCACATAAATCAGATGAATAACCTAAATCATAGTAACAGTAACCTGAATCTACATAAATAATATGAATAACAGAAACATAAATAACAAAATTAACATGAATAACATAACTGGAAATAACATAAACAGAAACTTAAATCACAGTAACAGTAACCTGCCTCCACTGTGCACACACTTCTGCTGGTATGCCTCCACTGTGCACACACTCTGTTGTTCAAATTTCTGAAATGCAACTGTGCACACACTCTGCAGGTCGAATTTATGAAATGCATCTTCATAAGGGTTGTGGTTCATTTATAGTTGTTTGCTATTGAATTGGGTTGGTAAGAAGGTTGCACATGGATTGCAATCTCTGAAATTTCAATGTGTGTTGTGGATTGATTTGAAAGTGATCCAATGGTTGGGAGCTTGTCATTGTGGATCCCTGTGCCTTCATCTGTTTCATGATCTGTGTGCTTCCATCTGTTTAATGGGTGCATTTAATGGGTAGGTGTCATTTATTGAATACAGAGGGTTGGAATGTTGAACAATCCTGCAGTTATGGCCGACACTAAGTTTTCTGATGCTTGAACAGGTATGCATGAATGTTTGGACAGGTTTCAATGAATGCTGGGATATTTAGGCTCCATTAGAAATTCGTGGGTCCTCCTTTGATAGGTACCTTGCAGTAGGTGGCAAAAACGAGTTGGGATATTTAGCTGTTTATGTACTTCTGGATATTTGAGCAGATCTGTACTTTGTTGGGACAAGATGTTTTGTACAGTTTGTCATATCAAGACTATTTATTGATAGCTATTGGCCCAGTCAGTTAATGGGCAATTTTTGGACATAATTTAAATACTTTCTGCACTTAATATGAAATGTGTGTGTTTAACTTATGGGTTTATTTGTGTCAAGATATGGTGGTTATGTGGGACCAGTACTATGTCAACTACTGGTCCCTGTTCAACATTAGACATCTCTCCCCTATCCCTTTACAGAATTTTAACTGTTGTAGACAAGAACTAATTGAAGCCAGAAACTATGCATTTTTGGATTTTCAGGTTGTCAGCATCTAACTTTACTTTCGTTAGTTTATCAGTATTCGTTATTACTGTTACCATTTTAAGAATTTCATTGGCTTTTGCTTTATTTTTGCTTCTACTGCTATAAAATATTTCTTTATTTGTCGAGATTATTTTCCCGAAAAAAAAAAATTGATCGATATTACTAGCCCATCTAATGCTGGAGATGAAAACGCCCATATGTATCATTATCCTAATAATGTTCTCTGCCCGTGCAAGGACACTAATGCTAATGCTCAGTGAATATTGTTTCATTCCTTCTCTATTTATGTTTACAGGGATCGTGACTGATGTCATAATCAACATCGAATTGCTATTTTAAGTCACCTGAGAAGTTTTGAGGGAACAACTATTACAATTATCTCATCAGAAGTGGCCCCTTTGTGAGAGCCAGAGATAATGGTAGAGTATATATGTTTTGTTATCGAGACAAAATAAAATTTCAAAGGCTAAATAACAAAACGTTGTAAGTTATTGTTGATTATGCTAGAATGTGTGGGCGAATGGCGATTGAACCGATTTAGTAACATGTAACTTAATACCTTCAGTAATGCCCGGATTAAGAAAAGCTCTGGCGATAATAATTGAAATCTGAGCGCTTGATGGAGGGGACACAACTAAGAATATACCCATCTGGATGAACCTTGTCCACATGATCGAGAAATGTCATTAGAATAATGTTTAATCTAGCACCAAAATAGATAGGCGTAGCAAGAATGCTTATTTCTACCACGCATACAAAGAAATGCGAAAAAAAGTGCGAATTGCAGGGATGGGGTATGTATTAATGTGAAATCTTATAACTGAAGGGGATGGGGCATGTATATAGGGTTCTTTAGCTGCAGGGAGGATATAAAATCAAGAGAAAATAACTGACTTGAATGGACTGAAATCTTGAGCTCTACGTGACAACGAAGCTTTACGGCTGGCCAAGGAAATATCCTAAAATATTTGAGAAACGTCCTGGAACTTTATGTGGAAATTGTGTTTTAGCATTGATCCCAACGGAAGCAACCATGGCGTCTCCATTTTGGATGGGATAAATTATATAATGGAAATTATATTGAACAAGAGAAATCGCTGCTTCTCTCACAAGTTATAAGGCTCACAATTGATATTGGGCGAGTAACGCAGACAACTTACACCAGGAGGTCATGGGTTTAGGAAGCTTAGATTTGAATAGAACAGCTGATTGGTGTTCTATTTTAAAAATGCCATTTTAATGTGCATCTCCGGATTGACAGCCGATGCGATGGTCCACATGCTATCAGACTGAAGCTAATGAAAAGAAACACCTTAATCGCCCTACCACTGCAGAAAAACATTGATCTGTTAATCTCATCGATGGTTCATCCTCACTGACATTTGAGTAATTGCTTGAGGAGCAACTGCTAAGATGTCCTTCCACGTCATGTGGCTGCCATTTTTTTGCTTGACAATGTAAAGTAGAAGCAAGGTACATAGAATCTGTTGGAGAAATGTAATTAAGAGCTGATAGCGTATCTAGTGTGCACCGGCTCTGTCAGTAAGTCAGTCAGATAGTCAGTTCGGTAACGGGGTTAGTAGTTCGTATGTCAAGAATTGTTAGGTAAGAATTAATTACAGCTACCTTAGTTTTTTCTAGTTTGTTTTACCTTTTTGATAGATTCTGAATCTATCTGGCGACTCCACTGCCCTTTTTAGTTTTCCTCTTTGGTAGATTTTTTAGGCAAATCACTCTCTGAAATTAGACTTAAATCCACCTGGCGACTCCCCTGTCAGTTAACACCTCAAGGTATTCAACTAGAAGAAATTCTGAAGGCTTGCTTAGTTTTATTCTTGAGCCTAAAAAGGTTTATAGGAGAAGACTAAACAAGCTTGCTTCTCATAGGATCCTTGAAGAACTTGGATCTGAGTCTATTTTAGACATCCATTCTTTGTTCCAAGAAAACTTAGAAAATTTTGAAAATAATACTAATATTTATGACATCATGGGCAAGTATTTTACTCAACTAGATTTCTCTCAGGTCAACCCCACCGTCTCCCAGACAAAGCTGTAGAGAAATTACCGATGTACACCGGCATTGATGCCACTACTTCTGCTGCTCGTCTTAGGAGCTTTTCTAGATGTATTAATGCTTATGTCAGTGACCCTGCGAACCAACATGACGACGTTTATATGAAGCTGTTTGCTCATTCCTTGGATGGAAAAGTTGGTAATTGGTATAGCAACCTCCCTAACAACTCATTTGCCACCTTGGCTACCTTCAAAACTGCCTTCACTGAAAAGTTTGGTGAGAAAAAGGAACCAAGGCATCAACTAAATGCTTTGACCAACATAAAAAAGAAGGACACTGAAACGATGGACGAGTTCAACACTAGGTTCACCGAGTTATCAAATGACATTCCTGCTACCTATGCACCACCTGCACCTTCCATTCTGGTTTATTACATTGAGGCACTTAGTGGCAAAATGCAATATCAAATAAGAGATAAGGAATTCACTACTTTGCTTCAAGCTCAGAATATGGCTATTAAGATTGATTTGAACATGCAATCATCAGGAGAGTCAAACATCCAGGGATATTCTAGATCTTCAATCCCTTCAAAAGCTCCTGAACCTAAAGAGAAAGATCTTTCAGCTATGAAGGAATCATATGAAAAGAAGATGATGGAGATTTGTGCAAAGACACTCTGGAGAAATATTGTATAATTTGTTTATGATTTAATAAAGAGAAAGACTTTGGAGGTCCATGTGGGAGTTCTTAGTGTGTCAATTTCATCTTGTGTGAGGTGATACCTCTCTTAACTCAACCCTCTTGATTTTTTAATTATATGATCATTGATAGGAAGGCTAACAATCTAGCACGTTATCACTTGATCTATTGTTTTCTCTTGAGTGTTGTGATTTTCAGGTATTTTCTCAGGTGGGTTGGATCTTCTTTCATCCATCAAGCAGGAGTTCTTTTTGACTAACACTTTCATCTTGCAGGTTCCCAAAGTTGGCCTCTCTTCGAAAAATCGAGAAACACATGAGCCCTTTACCTCATCCATCAACAACAAAGTTCTATTTTCGGTTACTTGTTACTGACCTTTCTCCAAGTTGTGGACAACTCACTTTCTATCATCCTCCAAGTTTTGGTTCTTCTCATCAAGTTTATCTCTTGTTTTCAATAAACTTGATCCCTTCTCTTTTGCATTTGCACTTAAGTTTCCTCTTGCCATCTTTCCATTCGCTGCTCCATTTTTCTCATCATTTCCAGCCTAGATCTTCTTATCCACCTTGCTGCTCATTCACTATTTGCACTTACTGTTTGCTGCCCTAAGGTGTCATCTCATCCTTTCCTCATCATTCGCTGGCTACCCACTGTCTGCCTTGAATTTTCCACTTTGTTGCTGTCCCTTCACTGCTGTTTACAACTTGCTGCTCACTTTTCAACCCTCTCTTCTTTGCATCTGCTGCCCTCTTTTTTTTACAGCTCTCTCCAAAACTTTTTCTTTTCCCTTACCTTCCCGTTTGCTGCTCATTACCACTCCCAAGTTTTCATAAAAGCATTAAAAAGTTTCAGTTTTCAGTTTGTTTTAAGTAGTTTCAAGTTTTGGTTAGTGGTTAGTTGCATGTTATTTAAAAGTTGATAGTTGGGCATTGCTTATCGCACTTTGCACTTTGCACTTGTAGGATCTAATCTCATTCTTAGTTGTTAGCTTGCATTTCCATTTTGGTAGATCCTTGTCAATAGTTTAAGATCTTACATTTTTTTTATTGGTAGTTTTGTTTACATTATTAGATCTCACAAAAAGACAAAATTTTGCATTTGCATGCTAGAGCTAGTTTTCCATTTGTTCAAACTTGCATTCTAGTTTTTAGATCTCATTTAAAAGGATAAAAGCTTGCATCTAAAGATTTGATTTTTTTCATTTAGATCTTAGATTAAAGTTGTTTGATTTTTGACTAACGCCAAAGGGTTCTTGAGTTGACTCATTGTGTAGGTATTTTTGAAGGAGAAAAGAGCTTGATAACCTTTGGAGTGAAGAGATCTAAGCTAGGCAAAAAACTTCAAAGAAGCCATAAGGACGATCCAAAACTTGAACATATTATTCATTATCCTTTGTAAAGGCTCTTAAGAGCTTGCTTCAAGCTTATAAGTTTCTGCTTCTCTTAAAAAGACCTTTTAAGGGTTTAATTCCCAAAGGCAATTGTAACCCAAGTAATAAAAAGGCTAGGTGGGATAGTGCCTCCAACACTTAGTTTCTCCTTCCCCATTTGGGGAAGTTTGTTCATGCATGCTTAGATTAGTTTTATTTCAAGCTTCTTAGATTAAAATCTACTTTCTGTACTTAGATTAGTTATCTTCCAAGTCTTGACTTGAGATAGTATCCTTGGGATTTCATCCCAAGGGCAGGGCCACATAGTTTTGTGGTTACTTCTCTTTCCCCGTTAGCATCCTTGCGGACATCCAACTAGCTGGAAGGTTTTCGGGACTAGCGTTTCTAGTGGTCACCTTGTTCGGAGGTTGATCCTACCTGTTTATTTTTCTTAGATTAGTTTAAGTCTTGGCCGAATAGTTTGATTTCATTTTGTTGTAGAATGCTAGTTGTTCATTTTTGCAAGTGATATCTTTGTCTTTTATTTTCCCATCTTATTGAGCTATCACATACGTTCATGATTACAAATTGCTTCTATCTTAACAATGAACAAAGCCTCTTGAACTTGAAATAACCCAAGTCAAGAGCACTCTCTATCGGAGAGCATACTAGATTCTGCATTCCCCTTGCATTAGGCATTTCAATCAAATAAGTCTCTTGAACTTTGGTCTTAAGACTGAGTCAAGAACGCTCTCTGTCGGAGAGTTGAACTGTGTGCTTTAATAATAATAAAAATTTCAACTCACACCCCCATTAATTAATTTATCTTGGTTGTTATCTGACACCCGTATGCTTTGCCAACCTGAAAGGGTTGGGCTAGTACTCAGAAAGGTGTTAGATCTGATTAACTTCTATAACATAATAAAATTTTCCCCCATAACCAATGAACCGACGTTGACTTTTCGAGATATACTTAGGTAGTGGGAAAAGTTCTTAAACCTGGTGGGGTCGAAGGTTTCCGCTGTCTAGACATCAGGGTGGTCAAGCCATTGAACACTTACTCTTTGAAATCTGGGAGGATCGACATACCATCAGAAGGGGAAGCCATTGAAAGTATCACTTTCCGGACTTTTGCTTATCTCTTTGTTCTTATCCTAATAATCAAGACCATTAAAATCTTTAATTTACCAAGATAAGCTGCAAAACGAACTCACAAACATTACCACTTTGAACTCTTGTATCAAGCAACCCAAGCACTTAAGACTGTTTTGACTCCATAAGGCACTGGTCCTTGTCATTATTTTTATTTATCTATTTGGAGCATTTACATTATCATGGTTGTCTTGCTTTAATTTGTCAAGTGGTTGTTTATTCGATCTTGTAATCTTGTTTTGTAACGTGGATTGCATTTTATCTTGTGTTCCATTTAAAGTATTTTGTAATCTATTCAAAAACTCCTAAACAACACCCATCCGCATCGCAACACCAAAAAACATCTAAAACACATTGAGCCATAGTTAACTCTTTGTAGGGACTACCCCCCTTGGCTTCGTTAGGAGTTAACCTAAACGGAGGGGCTGGGATTTAGGTGACAGTACCTGGCTCATTGCTTGCCCCCAAGGCCACACCTCTCCCCACTTCCAGTGAGGGAGACAGCTTTCAGAAGATTTCTGTAGATTTCGGTTGTTATGAAACTCTATAAGTAGAAGCAGATAGTTGAAACTCTGTGAGAGATGTGTAAGAAAAGTGAAAGGAGGAGAAGTTCATCTAGTGAAGTGTATGAAGAGCCCAAGCTCTGTAAGAAGTGAGAAATCTGCGAAGTTCAAATGTGCAGTGCAAAGTCCTAAAGCCTAGAAAAATAAAATATTCATCTACTGCGCAGTTCATTCTTTTATGCTAAAATCCTCCCTATAATGTTCATATGATTTAAGCTTACACCATTTGTCATGTTTGTCTCTTCTGTGAAGCTGGAACTCTCCTACACCACAAGTCAACCCAAGTGTATAAAATCCACACTCATAAATTTTGGAAAAGCAGTTGACTAAACATGTTGCAACTTGCAACAACTCTTTGCAAGATATATACAGACGATGATAAGTGTGAGAACCAACTGCAACCAAACGGACAAGTAGATTAAGCTTGCAAAACAGAATTTCTAAACTAGTTTTGGCTAGACAATAATCATGGGAAAACCTTAAAAAGGCGTATTGAAAATTTGAATTAGTGCTTATCAATGTTTTACAACAAAATCACTATCTTTTCAAAAACCTTCAAAAGTAGATTCTTATAATCCTTAAAAAACAGTAAATTATGTATTAAAGAAACTGTTGTGTTAAGAATCCAGGTGATCTCATGGTTATAAGACAAGGTCGTCGGTTTCATGGATAGTTAAACACGTGCTACGGATCATCACTTTTGTTCCTGAAAATTATTATGTACTTTGAGAATCTTTTCGGAAAGTAACTTCTAAGCATAATAGGTTTGAAATCAAAATAGTTGAAGGTAAAGGAACGTAACTTCTAAACATAGTACGTTTGAAATCAAAATAGTTGACGGCAATGCATAAAAAGAATTATCATTTAGAACCACATGACGCATCTTAGACTGCAGTTAACCTTTTAAACCATAAACGCTAGATAAAAGTGAATAAACGGTTATTGAAAAATATGATACTAGATAGAGATTAATTCATTTAAACGATTCGCATCATTTTAAGGAATCATTGTCACTTTTCATAAATCAAATAATAATGACAGTTATCCACTCGGAGAAGTGTTAAGTGACATGAAGCAAGATTCATTATTTAAAAGCAAGAAGTTGTCACCTTTAATTCTGTCAAACGTGATATTTGGTATCACATCATATTTGGTTACCAGTATGAACTTTGCTTTGACGGGGGATTACTATTGGGTTCAAAATCATGACTAGAATTTCTACCCATCTCGGCCTGATCAAAGCCGCGAGGAGACCCTGATGTGTTTATTCGTGCAGGAACCGAGGCGGTGGAATCAATGGATGAATGGTCAATCATTATAGAATTCAGAGCTGAATGAACCTCTGACTCTGCAGTAATTCTCTTACCATCTAAACATTCTGATCGAAATTCATCTCATGAACTGCATATCCTCTCTGAGCTGACTCCTGATCATCCTTAAAACGCCATTGCCTTCCACCCCAAACAAGAAGCTAGGCATATTATCCATGAAAGGTCCCAACAAGTGATATTTTTGAAAATTCTACAAAATTATATGTAGTGAAAAATATTTTCTGTAGGTTTTCAAAAGAAAAAAAAAACTAAAATTAATTAAAATTTAAATAAGAGTTGTTTAGCGGCAATGTCCTTGCACTTGAAAGCAAAGCTATGAAAACGACAATGAGCTATAACGATTGTATAATTTAATGTTAATAAATCAAGTTTAAGTTAATAGCCATGGAAAAGCCATCATATTCAAACAAAATTCATTAATTTCCTTTCTTAGTAGGGAGGCCTATGTTAAATTATTTGTGTAGAGTCATATTTAGATAATTTTTAAATTATTTGTAGGCATACATAATGAAGTAAAATAAAGTTCCTATCCAGGATTAGAATGAGATTTCTATTACATTGTTTTCATACAGAGATCTTCAATTGCAAAGCTCAATACCCAATGCAACAAATATAACTTCTAGAATGCAAATTAATTAGACAACATTGACATTTAATCTTATTATAGATTATAGCATAATTCACAAGGGAAAAGGCTAATTACAAACGGTCCAAAATGATTTTCATCTTCCTAGTTCTATGCAATCTAATCATGCCAATGATACCTACATGTTGAACATGTTTTAGCTCCTTTTCCACATCAACAATTTATTTTTATGATTGCAAATCCACATATTTACATACAAGGGATATGCCAAGATAAAACACCAGTAATTGAAATACATGCTAATTGCCATGGAGATCCATATTTTAGAGCATTCTCTTCACCACTTTGAGGTTAGGCCATGATATAACCAAGACATCAATAAATAAATGTTCAAATCGTCTTAAAGCTATTGCATTTGTATAGCATAAAGAGCGGTGATGTTTGAAAGACAAAATAGAAAAAAAATATAAATAACTTGATGTTTAAAGTGTGATAACCAAAAGACAAAGACTAGAAATATATTGAAGAAAACACATGCAGAGGGTATATTCCATATACACAAATATGAAAATGATCAACACTCAAGCAAAGGAACCTTCAATTCGAATTTTGCAGAAAACTTGGGATTCCATAATGCGCAAAAGGTAGATCCATTTCCAAGAGAATTAAGAAATAAATCAACTCCAAAGAAAAGTTGTAAAGTGTTGATTATTTCATCTTGTAACGCTCCATTGTTATTAAGCACATGTATCTATATAAACAAATATGAAAACAATGAACACTCAAGCAAAGGAACCTTCAATTTAAATTTTGCAGAAAATTTGGACTCCATAGTGTGAAAAAGATAGATCTACTTGGACGCCATAGTGTGAAAAATATAGATCCATTTCCAAGAGATTTAAGGAGTAAGTCAACTCATAAGAAGAGTTGTAAAGTGTTGATTATTTCATCTTGGTACGCTTAATAGTTAACTAAACACATGTTTTACATGATGATGCAACTGAATCCCACATGCTTTATTGAGCATGTCTCTTCCTTCGAAGCAATCGATGTATAAGGAAGAAGGAAGAATAACATAAAATATTTTGGATTTATAATACCCATATGCACCCAAACTAAATCATACAACAGATTTTAATTATATCAATGACAACCATAGTCATTTTTATGTTTTTACTCATCCTTACATCCACAAGATGTACAGGGGATTAAAGCAAGGAAGATTTGATTTTAGGTATTTGAATAATAGGAAGTGAGAAGATGATAGTACTTGAACAATACTATGAACCCATAGCAATATCACTTGTTTTAGTTCAACCGGAAGCAAGGACACAGCATGTCAACAACAACATCTTCTAAACTAGAATGATTAGGGAAACAAGCCGTTGATGCAACATGCAGCTAGTTTTCCTCCAAAGAGAACTGGAGTAGGACTAAGGCTTTTATATATTGATTTTAATTTTCAATAATACTAAGCTTCCTACAATAGAATTTTTTTTAACGAAAAAGAACGTGACAAGGTTTTTCTCTATTTATGTGATTAGCCCATAAAAAACAAATGCCCAAAACTTATCTATCGCACATTAAGAAAATTGCATAAAATTAAATTAATGATGACAAACCTTAATTGTCGCTATCCTTAAATAAAAAGATCCCATGTAGCATCCTTTTCCTTAATCGTTCTAAAATGCTTGGAAAAATGAAGTGTGCGATAGTTATACCATCCTGTGGTTTTACATCATGTTTAAATGGTGGAGTTTGAAAATTAGTGGACCAATCAAATTTAAGTGCCAAAACACTTGGACTGTAGACATTGTTGGTTACTTATCAGGCTAATCTGGGTTCGACGAAGTTCTTTGTAGACCCAACAAAATCCTCTTCACTGGCCCTTTCGGCATCAACTTGCGAACAGGCCGAAGTCTCACCCGAAGCGAAGATGGGTGGTTACAGAATCAGGTTTCTGTAACTGTGGTGATGCAGAGATGTGTTAAATGACCTCTCAATGTGTTCCTCGCTTAGCATCCACTTAACACAACAATATCAACATATGACCATGCACTTTGCAGTTATCAACAACCTACATACTTTTCCAAATCATTGTTGTCTTTACTCTTATAACTACACATTCATTATACTTAACATTACTTCGCAACATTCATACACATGCGTTCTGCTTACTTAACATATGATTCTAATTCACATACATATGAAGCAAATACATAAACATATCACAACATGATTATAAAACACATCATAGATTCATACACATAACACAGGGATTTACGTGGTTCACCCCCCAGATGGGAGCTACGTCCATGGGAACTATTCTTATATAACTTGGAAGGGGTAATAGTTCCAGTCTGAGCACTCAACTTCAGACTTTTCTCTACAATAGACCTCTGCGCACTCAATTGTAGAGTCTTTTCCTCTCTTAGACCTCTATCGGTCTAACAACATCTAACAATATCTCACAAAATATAACCCTTCCTTATACAAAATTTCCCCTTATATAGATGTGCCTGAAGGTCACATATTACAATAACTATGCGTCAACCCCCAAAGTACCCTTAAAACCAAAACATCAAGGTTCTCTTGTCGACCATGCTTTGCCTTAACTTCGTTGTAACTTTGCTGTCATTTTGCGCCACTTCTTCTGACTCTAACGCTTCTTCTAACTCTAACGCTTCTTTTGACAGTGCAGTTATGACCACGTGACTCTGACTCTATAGTGGCGCGTCCTTTGCACCATTCCGCTTCTTTACTCTGTGCTCCTGCAGCTGTCAGTTTGTCGCTTCATCCTTAATTGCTTCAACTACCTCTGGTCATCCTTAGTACTTCGTCTTTACTAAGGGAACAGGTCCTTTCATGTCAAATTCGCTTCGCTCCATACCCTCCTCCCGGGAATTGCGGAGTTGCTTCTCCCAAAACTGGTCAATGTTAGGCCTCGCCTAACTGTACCTTTTCCATCAAAACTTCTTGTACTTGGGTTGCGACCAACAGGCTCCTAACACTTACTTGTGGCTCATCCCCAAGCCACTTACATTGGGATTCTTCGACTACGCATCACTTGGGATGTTCGTCTTCGCAACGAATTATTGAAAAGTTGCACGCAACGTCACAACTACTTCCTTAGTCTCTTGCTCGTATTATTTGATTGTTTCGAGCATCATCGCTGATATGGGTTCTTGCATTTGATCCTTCACTATACTTTCTGTCATGTGGAGTTCTTGCAATTTATCCTCGATTTCTGTAGAAAGTGCCAGTGCTTCTTCTTGCATAGGCTATAACTTCGACGAAGTTTCAGATTCCTACATCCTTAGTGCCTTCATCTCCTTCTGAAGCTCTTTCGTTTTTGCAAACTTCCAGATCCTTTTCCTTAGCGAAAAATCCTTCATGGCCGTGTTCACAGAATCAAGGTCCTTCTGCCTCTTTTGAACATCATCCTGAGTTTTATGTAATTCGAGATCCTCTTGCAGTATAGCCCATACCTTAGTGACTTCTTCTAGCAAGTCTTGACACCTCACGACTTCAGCGGAGATGTTCTCTATTGATGTCTTCAGCTCTTCGGCTCTTGCTTCTTTCACATCTGGAGGAGTGCTAGGTTGTTGTTGAGACTCTAAGTTAACAATCTTCTCCTTGTAGCCAATATCCATATCCTCCATCTTCGCTTTGAGATTGTCCAAGGAAGCACCAATCTTAAGGATTTTTGCTTCCACTTCAAGCTCTTCTTCCCAGTCTGGGATCTTTGCAAGAAATTCTGCTACAGTTTTCTTCAGATTTTTATGCTTCTCCTGAGCATTTGCTAGCTCATTTTTCTTCAACGCACATTCATTCTTCAGCTCCTTATAACTATCTTCCAACTTCAGATGCTGGTTATATGAGATCATATCCCAGTCTCTAATTTCTTCAACAACCTGCAAATGTAGATTATGCAATCCTTCGATGGGAAACATTCCCACATTAATGCTCAAATGTGCGAGCTGCTTCGTACCTTCGGTAATTTAATTAGATGAGAATATTACATTCATCAGCTCTATGCGGACTAATGGGGTCTTATAATCAAAGCAAGCGCTTTTCGTTTCCTTTGGCTTGACTCCCTTGTCCTGTCTTCGGAATCCGATTCCCTTACTATATCTCTTTGAACTTGTTCCACTCTTGCCACCATACTCTTCAGTTTTGTGAGGCTCTCTATCAGGCTCGCTTGGATTTCCTCTTGCTTGTTGTCTTTCAATGTGATCGTCTCTTCAAGATGCTCACTGACTCAGGTTGCGATGCAATCATAATCATCCTCATGTAACTGCGCATCGAGCGGAGTCTTACTTTCCTTTTGCTTATTTCTTTGCGATCCCTCCAGCACGACTGTGTCAGGATTCTTCCTCTTCTCTCCTACTGGAAAATCAACAGTTTGTTGTTGTTCTTTTCCCTGATGTTGAGCACTTGTTGGATAATCTTCTTGGCCCTGTGTATTTTCATTTGCGCTTTCCTCTGATGTAGTGATCAACGTCTCTGGTGCATCGATCTTCCACTCGGGCGGCCAATATTCAATGATAAGATCAATCTTTTGCGCTTCCAATTGGTATATCCCCTCAAACCATTATGGGTTATTTAGTGGTTCTCTCGGCTGAATGAAAATAAAGTGAAGGTCGACTTTGAATCTCATCTTGCGAATATACGCTATTGTTATTTCCTTAGGGATACACAAAGCGCGTTGGATTACTTCGCATAGCTACTCATAATATGTATACAGTTGTATATTATTTGGTCTTTGTCTATTCGGCTTCGAATTGGCCCACATGTTTGCAAATCTGGGTCCATGGAAATCTCCAGCAAATAACGATACATTTTGATGATACTTAGGCTCTTTCCATCCTATGAATGCAATTAAGACTAACAACCAACTATAATGGAATTGATGTCCATTATCTTGTGTATCCGCAACAGCATCTAGGAACTCATTCAGAAGGTAGCTTGCCTAATTATACTGGAGTCCATCCCTGGCCTTCATAGCTAAGGAGATCATAGCGACCGACACCTCATTCGGTCTGCATTTCCTTAGGAATTTACCTGTGAGCAGTTGAACAGTGAACCTCATAGAGACATCCTTGATTTTATTTGTTTGATATCCACGGGTTCCTTTGACCAAACCAAATTCATTCTTCATTCTCTTGGCAAGTTCTTTGTCTTTGTTCTTGCCTATGAATTCTATTGCGGGGTCAACACCTCTTTTGCTCAAGTGAGTAATTCTGTAAATGAGGTCTATGTTGATGTCTATCTTGTGGTCTAACCACAAGTAACCTTGGTGCATACATGAGATCAATGTTCGCACAACTGTTGTGAGCTCTGGGTTTCTGTCAAAATGTAGAATTGACAGCAAATTCAACAATCCTGATGGCTGTAATGGCGCAATCTAGTCTTGCGCTTGAATTGTTGTTTTCTTGCTGGCTTCATCATGTCTCCTACACATATATTGATCCAACTAAAATTGTCTGAACTTCATTTCATGCAGCAAGTCATGATCCGAGAACTTGCATTCTAGAATCTTGCCAAGCAAATTCTCCTTTTCGCGCACATGACTTGACATGGGTGGTAGCGAGATCTCATATTGCGGATTCTTCGTGAGTATCCCAATTGGCGCAACATCTCTTCTCGGAGGGATGTACTCAGGTATGAGTAGAATCAGCTTGTCATGAGGTCGTTTTGGCGGAAACGGATTTGGAATTTCTGTGGCCTTCGGCTTCTCTTGCTTAGTAGACTTTTGCTTATCTTTCTGCTTCTGCTCCGGTATATTTTGCGGTGAAGCTCTAGATGTTCCACCTCTCTCTGGGACTGCTTTCTTCACTGGCATCTTCATGACTCCTTCCAAAACAGAATGTTGGAATTCTCTTGATATCTCTTCTAGGATTGCTTGTTCAGACATACACTATCGAATTACTCTTGCTCTTGTCTGGTAAAACAACAAATGCGGAAATTACATGCGGTAAAAATTAAAAGTCACGGTAAAATCAGTAACTATGCAGTCTTGACTATTTATAGGCACAACGACACTAAGGAGCGCCCAAAAACGACTAACTTAGCATTAAATGCCATGTTCATTGGACAAATATTTCTTAGATATTGGTCCTTTCCCTTCATTTAATGTGTCTTCAATGGACAAATATGCCTTAAAAGCAGAAAAATATGGTTCCCAAAAGTACTGTATAACGGCTACTTTCTGACCAAAACTGTAATGGCTAGTTTCCTCTAGCTTTACTGATGGTTAGGTGAATGGAGAGGTTCACTTCACATTTCCCTTATTTTAATTGAACTTCACAATGCTACTCTCTTATTTTACTTCTCAACTTAGCTTGCTATGTGTGCTTCGCAACACATCTTCATATATTGTAAAACTGCGCATTTTAATGTGGCTAACAGAACTGCACCACCATTAGTAACATTTTTGACAATGTGTGGCCCTAACCAATGCATTTTGAATTTTCCAGGAAATTTCATAAATTTTCTATTATAGAGGAGGACAAGGTCTCCTACCTGGAAGAATTTGTGCTTGATGTGTCTATCATGCCATACATTTTCTCTATCTTTCTGTACTTGTTGGTGAAATCCTGCAATGAAGCGGTCTTCCTCCAATCCAACCAACTGTAATATTCTTTCATCCATATCTATGAATGCTGCAATTCTCAAACTTGGTACTATGTATTCCATGGGCGTGACAACTTCATGTCCATATGCTAATATGAAAGGTGTATGACCTATCAACTTTTTACAAGTTGTTCTATATGCCCATAATACTGTTGGTATTCGAAGATCCCAATCATCCCTTTTTTTATTGCATAATTTGTTTAATGCATTCTCCAATACTTTATTAAAGGCTTCTACAGTGACATTAGCTTGCAGATGATATGGTGTACTCTTCTGATGGTAGAACTGAAATTCTTTTGTTAGGGCTTCAATAGTTATGTTCAGGAAATGGGTTCCCTGGTCACTCATCAGAATTTTTGGACATCCAAACCTTATCAAGATGTTCTAAAAAATGAACTGTGTGGCGGTAACTGTGCTACAGTCCTTTACTGGTTTTGCCTCTGCCCATTTGGTTATATAATCTATAGTTGTGATGATATATCTTGAGCCAGTTCTCTTCCTCGGTGGGTTAATAGGTCCCAAAAAGTTAATAGCCCATTTATCAAAGGATTGCAATGTTAATTGTGGCATCAATGGCATCTCATCTCTACGATATGGCTTCCCTGTTCTTTGGCATACATCGCAATTCCGACAATGTTCTTTTGAATCTTTGTGTATGGTAGGCCACCATAGTCCTGCTCTTAATTTTTTTTGTGTAGTATCTCTTCATGTGTAGTGTCCTTCAGATACACTTGAATGTGCTTCAACAAGTATGCTAGGTCTTTCATTTTCTAGTACGCCTCTACGCAGTACTTCATCTAGTCTCAGTTTGTATAATTGTCTTGCAATTAGGGTAAAGTCGGTTGATCTTACCACTAATTGTTTCTTCTGCTGCGTAGTAATTTTTGCAGGTTCAACTCTGGACGTAGTCATAAATTCTACAATATCTTTGAAATAGTAATCTACTATATGAATAGCAAACAACTGCGCATCTGGTATATTATCCTCCAAATTAATAGGTTCTTCTCCTGACTCGATTCTTGAAAGATGGTCAGGTCCCGCATTCAATATTCCTGGCTTCACAATGATTTCAAAATCATATTCCTGAAACAGTAAGAGCCATCTGCATATTATTCCCCTAACACTGGTTTATCGACTAAGTACTTCAAAGTTGAATGGTCAGTGAACATACAAAAGGGCAAACCTAGCAGATAGTGTCTAAAATTCTGCAATGCGTACACCATAGCTAAGCCTTCCCTTTCTGTTGTGGAATAATTCTCTTCTGCTGAAGATAATTTTCTGCTTGAAAATGCAATGGGATGATCGATGCCTCCCTCACCTGGTTATGCTAATACAATGCCAAGTGCTATAGATGAAGCATCTACATGTACATGAAATGGCTTATTCCAATCAGGAAAGACAAGAATAGGCATTGTAACCATTTTATCTTTCAGTGTGTCCAAGCCTTTTTGGAAATCTTCAGTCCAATTGTACTTCGCTTATTTCTTCAATAGTTTCTCCATAGGTGTAGTGATTTGTGCATATCCTTTAATGAAATTTCTATAGTATCCTGTGTGTCCTAATGTAGTGCGTAGTTGCTTAACTGAATTAGGAGCTGGAAGATTTAATATGATTTCTATCTTCACTGGATCGACCATCAATCCTTGCTTACATACTATGTGTCCCAATAAAATACCATAGGGAACACAGAAGACACACTTCTTCAGGTTCAAGGAAATATGATATTGTCTACACTTTGCTAACATCATTCTTAAGTTCTCACGATGGTCCTTCAAAAGGCCAAATACTGTCCAGTCATCAAAGTAAACTTCTAAAAAATTATGAATATAATCCTTAAATACAGCTACAACCACTCTTGAAAAGATAACAGGTGCGTTTTTCAATCCAAACGACATAAAAATGTACTGAAATGATCCCCATTCAATAGTAAATGTAGTCTTGTGTCCATCTTCTGTAGAAATTCTGATCTGATGATAGCTAGAAAATCCATCAGTGAAAGAGTATGCCTCCTTTCCACCTACGTTATCTAGCACTTCGTTTGTGAATAGAGTAGGAAATGGGTCATTCAGAGATGCATCATTCAATTTTCTGAGATCCACACAAATTTTGATTTCACCTTTGGCTTTCTTGTTTCGAATTACCATGGGACTTATCCATTCTGACTCTTCTAATGGTTCAATGATTCCCACCTCAAGCATTTTATCAATTTCTTCTTTCACTCTGTCTCTACATCCGGGGTTCAATCTATAAGGTATTTGCTTAATAGGCTTCGCATCAGGTTTGAGAGGTATTTTCATAACTTCCAAGTCTCCTAAAATGCCTTTCATTTCATAAAACTTGGTAGGGAACAAATCTTGATATTCATGTAGTAGGTTTGTGATCCATCCTACTGTTTCATCATCCCAGTAATCCCCAATAGAAGCAAACTTTGGTTCATCAATGGTACTAATATTGATATTTCTGGTCTTCACAGGGTTACTTAGATCTGGAATTTCTAAATCAGGTCCTTGTACATTGCGTTTTCCTTCATACTCAGGTATATCCACATCACGAGGGTCTTCATCTTCATCTTCGTCTAGTGTGAAGTTAGAACATTCAAGGGAATGTTCCAACTATATTGCCCAATTTGGTTTCTTATACACAGGCAACGTGACATCAACAAATATCTTCTTTTTAATGATCTGTAAATCCTCATTGACGCTCGAAAAATCATTCCTTAAAACTAAAATTCGATTGAAATTTATTTATCATCATGTGCCAATCTGTTGTGCCTTTGCGAAGTTATGCTTATGTATACCAGTTCTTTGGTATTTGATCCAATGTGTGCACAAACATATGAACCCATTCTATCTTTGGTATATGCATCCATGCTTTCAAGCAAGACTCTATATGATCTATAGGATCAATATGTCCATTGTATTTTTCTTGTACAATCTTAGTTTGTTTTGCAAGTATGATTTCCATTAAGTGCTTACATTCTTCACATGTGTTCAGGTTGTCTTTGTGTGCAGCTCACCACCTAGCAGGTGTAGATCGCAATGCTATATCTAAAGATGCTAGCTTATGTTCATCTAAAAATGATGCTAAATACTCATGAAGGAATGCATGGATATTACCCAAACCGTCATAAGTAGGAATTGGAATTACCTCTGTTCCAATCCAACGCAGTGACTTCGTTATCTTCACACATCGTCTAGTTGATACTTCATGCATTCGGCTCTGCCAGTTCTCCAGTCCTGCGTCTGATTCTGATACGCAAGAACTGTCACATCTCCAACTCAATGTTCCATCATTTGTAGGGTTAATGTAATATGCTTGATTCAATGTCATCTTGTAGATATTATCAAGTTCTTGAGCTCTGCATTCTTCTCTTACTGGTTCAACATACCTTGTTCCTTGTGAAGGATCTAGGGGGCGATAACCCTGATATTCGGTCCTTCAAATATCATTTTTTTCCCTTCAAGTTGATAATTGTGAGGTTATCAATTTCCCAGTCAATCCCCAATAATGCAGGATAATGATTACTGTCATCTATGATCTCAATAACCTCAAAGTCTGCTTTACTTCGCACTCCATCAATGTCAACGACAACACTTGATAGCCTCCCAAAAGGTATAACCTTCTGCCGATTATCTAATCTCAACTGTATAGGAGACCAAGATAACTTTGGCTTCCCCATATGTTCCCATTTTTGTTTTGTCAGTACGTTCACCTCTGAGCCTAGGTCAAGAATGACCTGGTTCATTTCAAAATATCCAATCTGTGCATTTAGCCTCATTTCTTTTACCGTCCTTCTATGGTTCTTGATATGATGAACTGCTCTATGTGCACTGTTTATTGTATTACGCTATTCATAATGTCCCAATATGTTCTGTAATCCCCCTAAGGCATTTCCATGCCTTAGCACCTTTATGAAGCTCTGTAGAAATTGTGTGATAGGACTTTTCTGTTCTGGTGAAGTTTGTGATCCATCATACGAGGTCTACATATCTAATACAGGTGTCTGATCACTTCGCAATTGGATCCTTGTGGTCAAAGTTTCTGAGTCCTGAAATCCTTTTCTTGCTTCCATGAATACCTTTTTTTCTTGGTTAGGGTTGAATGCAGGCATTTTCCCAATTGCTTTTCTTACCCAAGGCACATCAGTAGGCTTTGGTCTGTTTACGTGATCTTCAGAAGTCGAATCTTCATTCGTCATATCATTTCCTATCAAAGATCCACTTCACTTCACAACATGGATGTTGCGATCTTCGTTTCTTTTCTCAGCTGCAATCATCTGAATATTCTGGTTCTGTCCTTTTGGTCTTTTTTCTTACATTTTTCCTAGCAAAATGGGACATGCTTCAATGATATGGTCAAATGATTTACAGTACTTACAAGTAGTGCAAGGGTTCTGAAAATCTCTTGCTAAATGTCCAGGTTGAGCACAGTTATAACAGACAATCTGACCTCTTCCTCATCCTTGGCCAGTGTTAAGTCCTCTTCCTCTGAATCCACCACGACCTCTATATGTGCACTGATCATACTGCGCATTTTCATTATTCTTTTGTGTTTCTCCTTGGACTCTGTAGAAATCATGTTTTCTTTCTATCGTGAGGTCATATGCTCTACAGTTTGTATCATCATGGCCAACTGACTTACAAAATGTGTAGTACAGGTTCTTTGGTGTCTGTACATACTTCTGAAGTAGGTAACAATCCTATGGGAGATGTCCTCTACATTGGAAAATATCACAACTTGGTCCTTGAGGTTGATTTAATGGATTCAATGCCCCACTAGCGAGGTAATATCTGAATATAGGGCAGTGTTCCTTGGAATGTACTTCTCCTTTACAGTTAGTACACCAAACCTCTTCTCTTATTTCTTTTCCTTTCTTCATATCTTGTAACTGTAATGTCAGGTTTGCTATCTGTGTCTGTATCTGTACCATTCCTGTGTTGGTTTCTCCTATGGGTGAAGCTTTTAGCTTCATCGTAATTTCTAATGCTTATGTTTGCGAGGTTACCTTCTATTGCATCAATGGTAATCTAATGTGGGGAAACATCACAACTATGAACCATTCTTGATGCCGTTGCAGTGCTATTTCAAATATAACTTGATCTAACAAGGATTTGAATTTTTTATCAAACTCCCACACAGTCTCGTTAGGTTTCTGTTTTATTTCTTTTAGCT
This sequence comes from Larix kaempferi, assembly GCA_027924585.1. Classification (NCBI taxonomy): domain Eukaryota; kingdom Viridiplantae; phylum Streptophyta; class Pinopsida; order Pinales; family Pinaceae; genus Larix; species Larix kaempferi. Next base: position 25,568,335 of record BSBM01001530.1, on the reverse strand, counting down.
CTGTAATGCACTGAGATTCTGACTTAGGCTTCTTAAATTCTCTAATAAGTACAGTTCTAATATCAACTAGTGTTCTGTTATGTCCAACAAAATATTTCATGAACCATGTTAAAGCTCTGTTTTTAATGTGGTGACTAGTTGTGCTTGTTTTATAGCAGCATCTTGTACTTGATTAACGTTCCAGACATCATCACAAAGAAACCAATGTTGCTTTGGATCTTCTAGACCAGTTCCTTTAAAAATAGGTAGCTTTATATCGCCTGTCATTCTTCTTCTAGGAGGTGTAGGGTTGTGAAACGATGACGGTATACCACTACTTGGCTGATTCTGAGTACTTGCTCATGCATTATTACTACTACTAGTGTTCTGCAAAATAGTAATATTTCTTTCTTCAACTATAGGTTTCTGCGAAGTAATAGGATCATAGCCAATGCGTCTAGGTTATGTTTCACTATCAGACTCAGATTGATATGAATTTATATCACTTCCTAACTCAGTTTCTAGGAATGTGCGAGGTTCAACTTCACGAGACCTCTTTCTAGTGCTAACTTTATATCTTTTTCCACTACGCAAAATACCAATATATTCGTCTGTGTCACTATCTATGTTTCTAAACATTACAGACTCAAACCCTAGGAAATTGATTGCATTCTTAAGATACCTTTTTAAGCTAATAGCATTTTAATGCATAAACTTAGGTTTTTCAGGTACTTACCTCTAAATCCTTGGAAAAAATATCCTTCTGCTGCGTTGTAAGACTTCAAAGCGTTCACAGCCAGCTCTGTAATATAGCTTTCCAGTAAGCTATCCAAACAAAAGTCTATTGGTCTTGAAATCTGGTGGTCAATCCCTTTAATCCTCTGAATCAACTCTGATTCCAAACTATAGGTTCTACACCCCGAAAACATTTTTTTCATTCTGCTATCCTCGATATCCACTCATGTAGCTCATTAGAAAAAGATGGGAAGAAAATTTTATGCAAGTTAGTGAATATATACCTCTGCAACCATTTTTATGTGGTAAGACGTAGATGTTTGTTTTCTTTCTTCGCAAACTCAAGTTCTGTTTGACTTACCCATTTATGTTTGGCTTACCCAGTTATGTCTGGATTACCCAGTTCTGTATTTCTTTCTTCTCTGGATTCCACATCAATATGACACATCACCAAAATATTAGCTCAAGCACAACATCGAGCCATCTGTTGGTATGATTAACTGCATACAGATAGCGCGGCAACGAGACCATTTGTTTCGCTTTCTTCTCTTCTAGGATGACACATCAACATTGCACAACACCATCACGATAAGTCCAAAGTCGGCAACGAAACCATTTGTTGGTTACTTATAGGGATGACCCAGGTTCGACGAAGTTCTTTGTAGACCCAACAAAATCCCCTTCACTGGCCCTTTCGGCATCAACTTACGAACATGTTGAAGTCTCACCCAAAGCAAAGATGTGTGGTTACAGAATCAGGTTTCTGTAACCGTGGTGATGCGGAGATGTGTTAAATGACCTCGCATTGTGTTCCTCGCTTAGCATCCACTTAACATAAAAATATCAACATATGACCACGCACTTCTCAATTATCAACAACCTACAGACTTTGCTAAATCACTATTGTCTTTACTCTTATAACTACACATTCATTATACTTAACATTAATTCGCAACATTCATACACATGTGTTTCACTTACTTAACATATGATTCTCATTCACATACATATGAAGCAAATACATAAACATATCACAACATGAATATAAAAAATATCATAGATTCATACACATAACACAGGTATTTACATGGTTCACTTTCCGGATGGGAGCTACGTCCATGGGAACTGTTCTTATATTACTTGGAAGGGGTAACAGTTCCAGTCTGCACACTCAGCTACATACTCTTATCTACAATAGACCTCCATGCACTCATCCATAGAGTCTTTTCCTCTCTTAGATATCTATCAGTCTAACAATATCTCACAAAATCTAACCCTTCCTTATACAAAATTGCCCATTATATAGATGTGCTCAAAGGTCACATATTACAATAACTATGGGCCAACCCCCATAGTACCCTTAAACCCAAAACAACATATTTCTCTTGTCAACCACGCTCTGCCTTAACTTCACTGTAAATCTGCTGTCCTTTTGCGCCGCTTCTTCTGACTCTGTCGCTTCTTCTGATAGTGCAGTTCTGACCGTGCGGCTCTGACTCTATAGTGGCGCGTCCTTTGCACCATTTTGCCTCTTTACTCTCTGCTCCTGCAGCTGTTAGTTCGCCGCTTCATCCTTAACTGCTTCAAATACCTCTGGTTGTCCTTAGTACTTCGTCTTTACTAAGGGGACAAGTCCTTTCCTGTCAACTTCGCTTCGCTCCATACTCTCCTCCCAGGAATTGCGGAGTTACTTCTCCCAAAAATGGTCAATGTTAGGCCTCGCCTAACTGTACCTTTTCCATCAAAACTTCCTGTATTTGGGCTGCGCCCAATTCACCAACTGTTGGGGTGACAAATTGGGGCATATGATGGCCCAAATAGGTTATCGTAAGTGAGATGATCAATTCTAGGTGCATGCCCAAGGACAAACCAAATTTTATTTTTAGAACAAAGTGAGATGATTTGTTAGAGAAAGATCAGAACAAAAAAATTTGACTAACCATGAACAAATTTATTAAAAATCCTTGATTAGATATCACCTTTAAAAACTTTACATGCATAGTTCAAATTAGATGCCTTTTCCAAACCATAAAATTTAATTAGAGGATACAACTTTGCTTCATCTGTTCCTCCTCTTCAGTATCTCTTTTATGCTGACAATAAAGTTTGAAACTAGATGCCCTTCCTTGCAGTAACACTGGGGTTTGAAACTAGATGTTGTTTCCAGACAATAAAATCTACCCAGATAGAGACCAACGTATTCCAGACAATAAAATCTATCAAGGGTGCAACAAAAAATTACGATACAGACCAAAGTATGAACTCAAACTCAACTCCTAGGGGAGGGGGTAGACCACAATACAAACCAACATATGAACTCAACTACTAGGGGATTTGCCACCGTTTGAACGTTGTACACCATATTTAATTCAAAACAATTTGTTGACAAGTACCAACACATTCCGCCACTCGTATTTGACAACAAGAAATCTGAACGGACAATACACTTAAATCATATATTGAATGTTTTTTCTCTTCACATGGGTTGTGCACTTTGCAATCCAGGTAGTCATACTGCATAGATGTGACTAGCTCAACAATTCACCAACAACTCCCTTTACCTCACCTCCATTAGTTATGGCATGGGTATAACTTTTTTTTTTTTTTTTTTATAACCGAGGAACTATCCATAACATTTATGTGAGCATCGTCAATCGAACCTGTCAGAATACAAACCACGGGTCGGGGCCAGCCTAAATTTGGAACCGGATATAATCAACAGAGAGGTGGGCTTACCATTCGCGAGCGTGCAGGAATCGAACCTAGGCACACAACAGGAGAATCGTCAAACTTTACCGTTAGCTCCGGGACCTCAGCCCCTGGGTATAACTTTAAAGAATCGAGATGCAAGCATAGACATCAACATCACTAGGACGAAAAAACTTATAATCATGCCATCAATTTACACACATCAATGGTGAGATTTGAGAATCAAACAAGACAAAAAGATTAATAACCTCATTTGCCTAGCTGAACATAAGCTTGGTCGCCACCTTGTGTACTCCAAACTTCGAGATGGACATCACGTTGTACACAACCAATCAAACACAAAAAAAAAAATATATTAAAAAATATAAAAAAATAACATACATTGAAAAAATACTAGAAAAAAATGAATACATGTCCCGCATGACATAACAATTCAAGAAGCAAGTCCTCTCTACGTTACAATATGCATAGAAAAATTAGTCGGCTTTCATTTCTCTTAACCGTCAAGGTTATTAGAAGAGTACACATCAAAGATCTTTATATTCTTAAGACACGCATCCCTCATTGTGAAGTTCCAATTATAGATTGGTTCAAGGTTGTTGAGATTCTTTGCAAATTAAAATTCAATTAGATTTGATGGTATTAATGATAAATACCATTTAATTGCAATTATATTTATTGGTGTTATTAGTAAAGATCATTTATTAAAATACTAAAAAAGAATTAATAAGTGAATACATATTTTGGGAATTTTTTCATCATTGTAGAATGTTTCCATGTTATTAAAATTTGCAATTCAAATTTGGATAATGAATTTTGATAAACAAAAATTAACATGTTAAAAGAAAATTAAAAAAAAAATTAATTAATAATTTTATTTAAAAATTTAGTTGGTTAATTTATTATTTTATTTTATTTGAATTTTATTAAAAAAATCAAATATATTTTATTGAAACTCAATTTTTTTATAAATAAACCATATTTATTATTTTTAAATAATTGTATTTTTTAAGCTAGATAATTATTACGATTATTTAAGCTAGATAATTATTACGATTATTTAAGCTAGATAATTATATAAATATAGAGAAATTATTACAAAGTAAGATACAAAACTAAGAGCATCCATGGATGACCTACCAAAATGGAAACTAGGTTAAACCAAGGACAAGCCCAATTCTGAGTTCAACTGACATCAAAGAACAATTAATAACTGACATTTAAGGAACAATCCTTAATTTAAAAAGTGGTGGGCGGGTTATCAAATCTACCAAAACATAAGGATTTGGGAGGACTTGTCGAGTGAAACATGGATCTAGAAAATTAAATTGGCTCAGCAGGAACAAGGATGCATAGATGCATATCCATTGCATCCCTCGCCCTTCTCCACTTACTACCTTTTACGCCCTATATTGTCTATAGCGTGCCTTTTAGGATATACCAGAGCGAAGGGATCTTTTTCCATTGTAAAAGACCAAGTCCGGGCTTGTTCATGTAAAAGCATTGGTCTAGAGGGGCTTAAGACCCATGATCTGGTCATGGCAGGTCTTCCTGGTTTTCATTCTAAGGAGTATTGGTTTAATGGCTTTGCTAAATACCCCTTGATGGACAAAAGTCCCACATCATGTTGGGATTTTGTGCCCTGGGTTGGTGCTCTGGTGCCTCTTGGAATGGACCCACTAGGACACATGGAATAAGGGCTCCTAGCCACACTCATGTTTATTGCACCGAGAGTAGTGAGGTGCTCTACAACCCAGTGTGGGGGTGGTGTTGTCACATAACGTAACATAACATAACATTATGTCACATTACAAAAAGTAAAAAGTAATTAAAAAAATTCATGTCGGCTCATAAAATAAAAAAATAGAACCAAATGAAAAGTAATTAAAAATTCCATGTTAAACTCGGATTCACAAAGCACCAAAGGGATCAAAATTTCTAAGGTGTAAATTTTTCTGAACATGTAAAAAATTTAAGAAAAAAATAATTTACACCTGAAGGACTTGGATCCCTCTTGGTGCTTAGTAGATTCGGGTTTAAGATGGATCTATGCTGGTGCTATGTAGAAGGTGATTTCGCATGTAATTGTTGTGGTACCTACCTTAGCACAACTCATTTATGCCCACTTGGACCTCTCTTGTTATATATTAGCCCTCCTCTTGGTCTACATGTACAAAGTCCATGATGACGTCATGTTCTAGAATATGGCTTTACCTTATTAAAGACGAGGGCGTTGAGGGATCTTCTACATTGCTAGGGCTAGTTGGGGCATGACGTCGTCCTCCGCTCACCACTCCACTTGGTTGAATCCATTTGCATCATTTTATCATTGATTTTAGTCTCTTGTGGTTTAGTTCCCCGATTTGTGGGTCACAAACCCTGATTTTTAGTTATTTTATGGTTCTAAAGTTATAGTATATTTTATGGTTGTGAAAAAATTATGATGTGATTCCTATAATAGACGACAAACTGTTGATGTATATGTAACTTCGAAATGTATTTCATCCATGTATTTCATTTATATATTATTGTACTCCTATAGAGATGTGTCATTCCTCTATACGGAAGTGTCGTCATGTGTATTGACAAGTGTCGCAAGTGTGTTAACTTGCCAATGGGTTATTAGACCACCATGTGTGGAGTCGGCCCTGATTTATGTAATATATGGTTGATGTACCTAGCTAGACAAGTCGGCCCCATAAGGTCATTGGGTAATAAATAGAGATCGGGAGATCTCTATTTGGATCACTCAGAAACTCATTCTTCCTTCACTCGGAAAGTGGCGCACTTGTGAGGAGGAGGATCATCTGCTACTAGAAGACTATCTTTGTGTATTTGGTTGTACTTTGGTTGATCTATTGCTCTATCTATCTCTGAGGAAGTTGTGGGGTTTTTCACCTTAGGGTTTTCCCCACGGAAACTCTATGTGTCTATTGTCTCTCATGCTTTTGCTTCTTGTGATGATTGACATGCTTGTTATGATTGATATGCATTGATATACTGTACATGTTGTTCTATCAGTAAAGATCCTAGAGTATTGTGAATTAATGCTCAAAATTTAACATGGTATCAGAGCTAACCTAAGAAGAAGACATTGTGCAGTGACGGAAACCAAGGGTTTCTTGTTTATTGGGTTTATCTCCACAGATTTTGGAAAAGCAGTATAGTATATTGACTCTACTCATCAAGGAGAATCTATCTGTCCAATTAGAATTCAATTCTGAGCATTTTCATATTTGGCCCTAAAAATTAGGGTTTCCACAAAAATAAGAATTTCTAGAATCTGAAGACATAGATGGAAGCTCCTTGCAAAAATCGAATTTTAGAGCTTTGGATCAAGATTTTTGGCTGGGTAGATCTCCGAGACTCAAACCCTAATTCAGGGTCCTCTCTAGTGAACCCGGGAAGACTAAAAGGCATTTATGAAGGATGAAGCTTTGCAGATCTCAAATTCTGAATACACCAGGCTGATCAGCTCATCAAGGCGCATCTTTCTATCCTTTCAGAAAGTTGAAATTCACATTTTGAATTTTTAGGGTTTCTCTGACAAACCCTAATCTGGGACCAGATCCAGTTTTCAGCAAGTCAAGTGGTAAGACCTAAGTCTTTTCTATTTCCATTTGAAGTACTCTTAAGATGTCTCACCACACCAAGCTTGAGGATAAGCTTGAAGGGGCTGATAACTTCCGAGCTTGGAAGTATAGGATTGGGTTAATCTTGGAAGATAATGAATTGGATTCTTACATCAGCTCTGTGGTCCCTATCCCAGAGGATGAAGAGGCTAAGATATTACATAAGAAGAACTTGGTCAAGGCAAAGAGAATCCTTGCAGATTCTATCAAAGACCATCTTATACCACATGTGTTATCTCTAAAGACACCCAAGGAGATGTTTGACTCCCTGACCAAGTTATTTGAAGGGAAGAACATAAATAGGAAGATGACTCTACGGAATCAATTGAAAGGAGTCAGATGCTAAATGGAGAGACCATTCAATCTTACTTCTCCAAGGTCTCTCAGATCAAGGAACAACTTGAAGCTGTGGATGAATTAGTGGACAATGGTGAAGTTGTTATGACCACTCTGAATGGCCTACCTAGGTCATGGGACTCCTTTATTCAAGGAATCTGTGCAAGAAAGAAATTGATCTCTTTCAGTAGATTGTGGGAGGAATGCTCTCAAGAAGAAGCTAGGCTTGTGGCACGAGAAGAAAAGATGGGTAATGAATATCAAGCTCTCGCAGCTCACACCAAAAGAAGCAAGCCTAAGAGGGAGCACTCTCAATAGAAGAGATCCACTCACTATCACCAAAAGAATAAGAAGGACTTAAGGTGATTCACATGCAATGAGAAGGGTCACTTTGCTTCAGAATGTCCCAAGAACAAAAGGGATGAAAACAACATCAACAACTCCAGCAAGAAGAAGAAGGGCAGCAAAAGAAAGTTCCATGCTCATGCTGCTGAAGTTGATGAACCTCCAAAGAAGAAGGCTAGGGCAGAAAGTGATGATGACTCATCAAGTGAAGAAGAGTATGTTCTAATCTCTGCTCTCATAAGTACTATCTCTCATGGTTGTAATGATTGGCTTATTGATAGTGGGGCTTCCAAACACATGACTGGGTTTAAAGAATCTTTTGTAAATCTATTTGAACATGAATCACCCCATAAAGTGCAACTTGGGGATGACTATCAATACCCCATCAAAGGAAGTGGTGAAGCCTCCTACAACCTAGATTCTGGAAAATATTTGAAGATGAAATAAGTCCTTTATGTACCTGGGCTCAAGAAGAACCTACTCTCCATATCTGCATTGGATGCAAAAGGTATGAGGGTTGCATTTGTGGATGGCCAAGTTCTAATGTGGCCAAAAGGTAAAACTATCGATGATGCAGTAGTGATTGGAGAGCAAGAGGGAGGCTTGTATAAATTGAAGGGACAACCTGAACATGCCATGGTGCATGATTCCATGGAGCCAAGTGAACTTTGGAATAGAAGACTTGCACATATGCACTACAGGGCATTACCAATTGCAAGTAAGGATGTAGAAGGTTTTCCTGAAATTAAGACCAAGCATGAAGGTGTTTGCAAAGGATGTGCAAAAAGAAAGAACATTAAGAAGGCATTTCCAAGCAGTGAAAGCAAGGCAAAAGGTATCTTAGAAATCATCCACTCCGATGTATGCGGTCCTATGTCATCCAGTTCTCTGAGTTGGTATGTTTACTATGTCTCTTTCATTGATGACTTCTCCAGGAAGACTTGGGTTTACTTCTTGAAGAACAAAGATGAAGTATTTGATAAATTCAAGGAATTCAAAACCTTGATGGAGAACCAAACTGATAAGAAGATCAAAACAGTCAAATCTGACAATGGTGGAGAATTCACCTTAGGTGACTTCAAGAAGCTATGCAGTGATTCAGGGATTAAGATGGAGTTGATTGCTCCTTACAATCCACAACAGAATGAAGTTGCAGAAAGAAAGAATAGAACAATCATGGAAGCAGCAAGGGAAATGCTGCATGACCAGGATCTACCTATGCATCTATGGGCAAAAGCAGCTAGAACAACTGTATATGTGCAGAACAGAACACCCCACAAGATATTGGACAACAAGACACTAGAATAGGTCTTCTCTGGTAAGAAACCTAAAGTCAGCCATCTCAGAATATTTGGTTGTCCAGTATACACTCATGTCCCAAAGGAAAAGAGGACTAAGCTAGATCCTTCAGGAAAGAAGGGTATCTTTGTGGGTTATAGTGAAAGCTCGAAGGCTTACAGAATATACTTTCTAGGGTTCAAGAAGATTGATGTCAGCAGGGATGTGACATTTGATGAAAACTCAGCATTCATCAAATCAAGAAAGACACCTGTTGAAGATTAGGAAGAACCTAAGGAAACTAGATTTCAAGACACTACCATGATTGAAGCAATTCCAGATGTTGATCATGAAATTGAAGATCCGCAACAACCTGTAGATCCACCACGTTAGAACAACTCTCACAAGAGGAAACATGCATGGGCTAGAGAGCTCATTCAAGATGCAGAAAGATTTGGCATTTCAGAAGAAGAACACAGAGCAAAGAAGAGAACTAGATCTCATACCAACTATGTTGCTTTACTTTGTGATATCATGAACAAAGAACCTTCCAGTTATGAAGAAGCAGCAGAAAAGAAAGAATGGAAGGATGCCATGGTCGAAGAATACCAATCAATAATGAAGAATGATGTTTGGGATGTTGTCCCAAGACCTAAAGGGAAGTCTGTTGTGACTTCCAAAAGGATCTACAAGATCAAGCATGCTGCAGATGGCAGCATAGAGAAATACAAGGCAATATTTGTAGCTCGTGGCTTCTCTTAGAAAGAGGGAATAGACTATGAAGAAAATTTTGCTCCTGTATCTAGGTACACTTCCATTAGATCAGTACTTGCCCTGGTTGCAGCGATGAAATGGAAGATACACCAGATGGATGTCAAGACTGCCTTCTTGAATGGTGTAGTCGAAGAGGAAGTGTATGTGGAGCAGCCACTTGGTTTTGAAACACATGATTGGGAGTCATATGTGTGCAGATTGAGGAAAGCCTTGTATGGCTTGAAGCAAGCTCCCAGAACTTGGTATGGTAGGATGGACAGTTTCCTATCTAGTTTGGGATTTACCAAGAGTAAAGCAGATTCCAACCTTTACTACAAAGTTGAGGAAGGAAATCCTGTGATTCTACTCCTGTATGTAGATGACCTGTTTGTAACAGGAGATGACAGATTGATTGCTAATACAAAGAGGAAGCTTGCTGCCGAGTTCGATATGAAGGACTTGGGAATGATGCACTATTTCCTACGTATGGAGGTGTGGCAGAGTACAGATGGGATCTTCCTTGGACAAGGGAAGTATACTGTAGATATCCTGAAGAGGTTCAGGATGATGGATTGCAAGGCCATGGCCACACCTATGGCATCGAATATGAAGCTTCTATGTGATGCTTCATCTGAGCCGGTTGATGTCTCTATGTGTCGTTAGATGATTGGGTCCTTGATGTACTTGACGAACACAAGACTAGATATTTGCTTTGCAGTGAACACATTGAGCCAGTTCCTGACGGATCCGAGGAGTGTTCACCTGGTTGCTGTAAAGCATATTCTGAGGTACCTGAAGGGTACAGTTGATTATGGGCTTAAGTATGAAGCGAATCAAAAGTTTAACCTGCAGGGTTTTGTTGATTCAGATTGGGTAGGCAGTGCTGCAGATAGGAAGAGCACATCTGGGTGCTGCTTCAGTATGGGATCAGGTGTGATCTCTTGGTTTAGCAGGAATCAGTCCTGCGTAGCACTGAGTACAACCGAGGAAGAGTATGTTGCAGCCTGTTCGGCTATTTGTGAGGCAATATGGCTTCGGAAGCTATTGTCAAAGTTATTTGATCTCCCGCTGGAGACTACTGGTATCTTTTGTGACAACCAGAGTTGTGTGAAGCTATCTGAGAACCCGGTGTTCCACGACAAGTCGAAACACATAGAGATCAAATACCACTATATCATGGATATGGTGCAGAGAGGAGCAGTGAAGCTCCTGTATGTTGCGACGGACAAGCAGATTGCAGATGTACTGACGAAACCACTAGCCAGAGTAAAGTTCGAGTACTTTAGAGAGAGGCTTGGTGTTCTTCAGATTGATGACACTTCGAGGAAGAAGTGATGGACACATTTGCAAAATCCATTCCAAGCATGTTGGAAGGAGGATCCTTCACATGGCTGTGGATGTAAGCGCTGGATGATGAGCATCATGACGATGCTCCAGTTACTGCTCTGTATATGTATGTACGCATCATGTTGGATGCTGGATATGATCAGTTGGATCATTTATGTATGTACATAACATGTTGGATGCTAGATATGATCTATTGGATCATTTGTGTATGTACGCATCATGTTGGATGCCAGATATGATCAGTTGGATCATTTATGTATGTACGCATCATGTTGGATGCTGGATATGATCAGTTGGATCATTTAGGTATGTATGCATCATGTTGGATGCTTGGACCTTGTATATGTATATGTATCAGGTGGATACATTGTATGATCAGGTAGATCATGTATATTGATATGTATCAGGTAGATACAGTGTGTATCTAGGTATCAGGTTGATACAGTGTATGATCAGGTGGATCATGATGATATGTATCAGGTAGATACTTGGTATGCATCATATGGATGCAGTGTATGATCAGGATGATCATGTATGATGAGCTTCAGGATGTTGCTCCAGATGATATGCATCAGAACGATGCAGTGATGATGATCAGGATGATCATGTGTACATGAGGATGATGTGTGGTGAGTATCAGGATGATACTTTGTGGTCATGGATCAGGTTGTGCAGATGAGCATGTCTGGGAGATCCTATAGGTCGGATTTGTGTACCCGTAACAGCCTGGGATGCTCTTTGGAGACATTGCTCTGGGAGGACATGTAATTTGTGCCTTGGGAGATCCTTCAGGTCAGAGTTGTGTACCTGTAACATCCTAGGATTCTCTTGCGAGGTTTTGTCCTATGGCATGTAATTTGTGCCCTAGGAGATCCTTCAGGTCGGAGTTGTGTACCCATAACATCCTGGGATGCTCTTTCGAGGTTTTGCCATGACCACATGTAATTTGTGCCCTGGGAGATCCTTCAGGTCAGAGTTGTGTACCCGTAACATCCTGGGATGCTCTTGCGAGGTTTTGTGGTGACCACATGTAATTTGTGCCCTGGGAGATCCTACAGGTCAGAGTTGTGTACCTGTAACATCCTGGGATGCTCTTTCGAGGTTTTGTGGTGGGGTCACATGTAATAGCTCCCTGGGAGATCCTACAGGTCGGAGTTGTGTACCCGTAACATCATGGGATGCTCTTTTGAGGTTTTGTGACGCATGTAATAAGTCCTGAGGAATCCACAGTATGGCCAGTGATGATGAAGACCTGTAGGTGGTGGGCCTACATCCAGTATGAAAAAGGATTGGCTTTGTAGAACTTCCTATGATGAGTAGATTCAGAGATTGGTTGAGATAGCAGCAGCAGTGACGATGATGATGATCCAGAGAAGAAGACTTGTGCTAGCAGATCTGTGTCGAGAAATACCTTCCTAGTTAAGAGGGAGTGTTGATGTATATGTAACTTCGGAATGTATTTCATCCATGTATTTCATTTATATATTATTGTACTCCTATAGAGATGTGTCATTCTTCTATATAGAAGTTTCGTCATGTGTATTGACAAGTGTCGCAAGTGGGTTAACTTGCCGATGGGTTATTAGACCACCACGTGTGGGGTCGGCCTTGATTTATGTAATATATGGTTGATGTACCTAGCTAGACAAGTCAGCCCCATAAGGTCACTGGGAAAACATAAAAAGTATAAATAGAGAACGGGAGATCTCTATTTGGATCACTCAGGAACTCATTCTTCCTTCACTCGGAAAGTGGCACACTTGTGAGGAGGAGGATCATCTGCTACTAGGAGACTATCTTTGTGTATTTGGGTGTACTTTGGTTGAGCTATTTCTCTATCTATCTCTGAGGAAGTTGTGGGGTTTTTCACCTTAGGGTTTTCCACACGAAAACTCTGTGTGTCTATTGTCTCTCATGCTTTTGCTTCTTGTGATGATTGACATGCTTGTTATGATTGATATGCATTGATATACTGTACATGTTGTTCTCTCAGTAAAGATCCTAGAGTATTGTGAATTAATGCTCAAAATTTAACACAAACCATTTGAGATATTTGAACTGAGATCGTTGGGTTTTGAGATAGCCCTCTTGAAAGAAACTCCAAGAGGCAATGCAACTACTTCCCAAGATGCTGCGTTATAGTCTTTGGTGAACTCTATGAAAAACAACCCACAAAGCCATCGATCTCAAAGTTTGTAAAAAGGATCACAGCTATACTTGATATTTCTCTTCCACATTCAGTGTCGGGGAAAAAATCCCTCACCCTAGAAGAATGTGGGTTAATCGACCAATTCACATGGCTCTGGCCATCCCCTCGCTCCATGGAAAATGGCCAACGAAAAACTAGATAGCACTGATCAAAGGGAAAATGAGCTATTTTTTCTGTGACAGAGGGTTCTAAGCCTTTCTCTTCGAATTAAAGGAAGACATGGACTTAATATTTAGGAACGATCCCTACTTCATGGATGCCAGGGACATGTACCTAAACAAATGGACACCAAACTTCGATAAAAAAATTGATGTGCTTTCAGCTATTCTGGTATGCGTTCGTCTCCCCCACATGCCTCCCCACTTCTAAAATGACAACTTGTTGCGGACCATTGGAAATGCCATCAAGAAGTATATAGACAAATCTTACCAAAAGCTGGCATGTTTTCCTGTGCAAGAATTTGCATGGAAGTTGATTTGGAAAAGGGTGGGCTCTTCTGCCCCTGATGCTTCCATCCCTTCTACCTCCATCCCTCTTGAACCTGAATCAAACAATAAATTTGAAGAGCTATCTATTCTTGAGGATAGCCTATACCCTCTCGATTCTTCATCCCAACCTCTGATTATCTTTTCTGCTCCAACCCGCCTATGTCACACCTGCATGAACTGATTCAGAATCTGTCAAAACCCTTAGAATGAACCACACCTTCTGGAGTCATCACCCAAAATAAATCTCTTCTTTTATATGAAGAAGAATCAAAAGAGGAAAAACTTCCAAAGAGGCAAGTTCTAAAAAAATTAAAGGAAAAAAGAGAAGAAACAACTAACAAAAAGAAATGTATGGTCCTGTAATTAACAATAGAAACCAGTATTACAGGAAGTCAGAAGCACATAGTATTAAAGAGTCAACTGTACCAAAAGAACACTAAACAAGGAGGTTCCACCAAAGCAATGAATAAATAATGAATATGTCTCCTGGACTGTAGAGGGATTGCACATAAAGACAAAATAGAAGCAATCAAGCATCTAGTAAAGACAGAATGACCCAAGATCCTTCTAATCCATAAGACAAAGCTGTAAGAAAAATGTTAAGCCCTAAATGTGGGCACATTACCCCTTCTATTGTGGCTCATTACATATTATTGATGTTGGCTTGGGTGTATTAGTGGTAATTGTTATTAGTATTATTATATTAGTTATGTCGGCTTGGGTCCATTAGTTGTAATTGTACCTCTTTGTTTCCTATATATAGGAAGGAGACCTTTTCACTTGAATCATCTTGTCTTGTCTTGTCGTGTGTACTTAGTACATTGTATCACAAGGTTCCCCCCTCGAAAAGGATTTGTATTCATCTATTTTCTTCATTAAATCCGTGGAGTACTCTTTCTGGTCTATTTATGCTCTTTTCATACTCTTTTTGGGAATTTGTTGCTTAACATTTGGTATCAGAGCTTGGATGCTTCCAAAACAAGTCATCTTTGGATTTTCACTATATCATTATTTATACGAGGTTTTAGTCAGCAAAACTTAGAACCCATATAGAAAATAGGCCGAACTACCAGTGGAAAAAATTTCAGATCCTGGCTCATTACAGGTTTGGAGTTATACCCTTTGGAAGTTGGGGTTTATGACTAGCCCAAAAGCTAGTTTCAAACAAATGTTCTAGGGAAAATTGTTATATCTGGAGCATGCAAGATCCAAATTGAGTGAGACTAATTGCATAAAAAAGAAGATATACCATAGTATTTGTGGTATCATTTTTAGAATCAAATTAAAAAATTGGACACGTGGCATGCCGTACACTCTCGCTCTTTTGAAAAGACCAAAATTAACAAGTGTTGGGGAAATTATCACAACTTTGTTTTGGCACATACAAATTCAACGAGACTTGCAGAATTGGAAAGAAGAAATATCAGGATACCAAAGGCCAATATTTCAAACTGAGAGGGATCGAAATTTCAAGATTTCTTCAGTTGGATACCAGTCTTCAAATCAGGGTAGGAAAAAGGGACACCATTTTAAATTTTGAAATAATTTTTAGTAGAAGGATCTATTTGAGGTGAACCCAAGGTGTGATATATATTTATATTGTTCAAAATTCCACCAAAAGGAAGTGGAAAAATTCACATTCCACTCAAACCACCATAGGATTCATACTTGACTTATGATCAAAATGAGAACATTTCTTTTAGGGTGTCCAAGTTGGAAGATATGATTAAAGGGATTGCGAAAATGGTTGATTTAGTTAGCTTGGAAAATAATATGTCTAATAAAGAGAATATTCAATATTTGAAGGTAATGTTGAATGAGATAATACTTAGCTTTCCTACACATTCGTCTACTCAAGAAGAGGATAAGGAGGAAAAGGGGGACTTATTCTAGGCACGTATTGAGAAAATTGAAAAATAGTTAGAGAATAAGAGGTTTGGGTCCCCAAAATTTGATGATCCACTACATCATCATGGTTCAACTCAAGTCCATGGAACTAATTTATTCCCAAGATTGACACGAGGAAGTTTAATTGCTATGATCCAATAACATGGATATTCCATATGGAGCAATTATTTGATCTACACCAAGTTCCAATTTTGCAAAAGGTAACTATTGCATCATTATATTTAGAGCTTGATCAATTTGTATGATACCAATGGATTTGTGACTGTAAAAAGGACTCTATTATCTCTTGGTCTATATTCATGAAAGAATTGATTGCATATTACGGTGATATTAATAACAACACTTTCTTTAGTCAGTTGATAAATCTCAAACAAAAGGGTCCGATTACAGAGCACATCAAGTAGTTTCAGAAGTTACGTCTTAGGGTGAAGAATATTTTATAAGATAATTTGTTGGATCTCTTTATGGGCACTTTAAAGGATAATATTCAACATGATATACATATCCTTGCACCTAAATCATTGGAGAATGCTTTTAGTTTGGTAAGGAAAATTGAAAGTAAAAATATGGTAATGACTACTAAAAGGACCACCTCCAACACATATAGAGAAAATAATGTTCCTTCTTCTAACCCACCTCAAAGGTTGACACCTCAACAACTGGATGAAAGAAGAGAAAAATGTCTATGATTTAATTGTGACAACAAGTATAGTAAGGGACATAAGTGTGGTGAGAAGAAATTATTCTACATAGATTGTGAAGAGGAAGAATAAAAAGAACATGAACCATCTCAAGCTGAAGAAATAGAAGAGATTACTTCCGAAGAGATTACTCCCACCATATCCCATCATGCATTGGCTAGAATTAGCACTCATCAAACTCTCAAAATCGAAGGATGTATATAAAAAAAAAGTTAACAATGTTGATTGATTATGGTCTTACTCATAATTTCATTCACTCTAAATTAGCCAAAGCTCTCAATTGCTTTGTATATCCAGCACTAGAGTTTCAAGTAATGATTATAGATGGAGGAACTATCAATTGCTTAGGGAAATGACATAATATCATTCTTGCTATGAGGGGATATGTATTGAATAGTCCAATGATTGCTATCCCAATGGGTGGTGCTGAAGTTTTCTTATGTGTTTAATGGTTACAATTATTGGGAATATGGCTTTTAATTTTCAAGAACTTTTCATTAAATTTTCTTGGGAAGGAAAATAATTTGAATTAAGGGGTATCATAGGGAAGCCAAGCAAGGTGATAAGCTCTAGTGGTAGGAAAAATTGTTGAAAAAGGGACATCAAGGTGTAATTGCACAATTATGCTAATTATATGTTCAAACATCTAAGCCTCCTATTCCCCTGGATCTCCAAACGGTCATTGATAAGTACTCCAAGGTATTTGAAGATATTCCAAAAGGTCTTCCAGCTACTCAAGATTTTGATCATGTTATTTACTTAATGCCAGGAAGTGTTCCTCCAAACATTAGACCTTATTGTTAGAACATTATTACACCTAGGACCATAGTCTCATGATGTTTAATTAATGACTACTAGTTCAAGCAAGGTTAATGATGATTATTTAAGGTTGTCAGGCTAATTATGACCAATTCCACTACCTTGGCGCCCAATTTTGGTCAGCCGGTGAGTAAGGCACCCTCATTTATGGCTACCACCCTCATTTATGACCACTAATCCACTAGGGCATTCCCTTATCCCCTTTTTTGTGGATCTGATTTTGACTTGGGGCGCTCATGCATTGAACTTGGTCATATTTCCTCCTTTTTAGCAGGTTTGGCCTATCTTAGGTCGCCTCCAATCCACCACTTTCTTCACCACTCATGTGCAACCATCATTAATGTCCTCCCATGCCATCCCAATGTTCATATTATAGATTCGTGACCGTTTGAGGTGAGTTGGGAGACTATTGGTCAACCTAGGGGGGATTGAGGTCCAATGTAAGCTAGCCACTTGTATCTCATTCAAATGCCTCCAAATGATCACGATTTTTCCCAAATGTAATATACTGATGTTCCCAACTTGTTTATGGGTTGGACTGTAATAGAATTACCAGCTATTTACAGCATTCGTTGTGTATATTGTGCTTCTTTTACATTGTTTTCATGCATACTTAGCCAAATTCTTGATTTGTGAGGAATTATTTAGCTAGTAGATCCCGTTGTGATTAGAATTTCACATGGTATCATAATTCTTGGAGCTTGTAGTCAAACCAGACTGCTTCATAGGTGCACCAAAAGTAGTGAAGCAACCACATAAATCCTTGGGGGCATTGGAGCAATCTAGTGGAGTCTATCCAGGTGTGACGCACTCCTAAATGTGCCCTCTATCAATGTAGGGTTTGAATTAGCTGTTTAGGATTCGCTCCTGAGTGATTGAGTGTTTTCATTGTAGGTTTTCAGTGTTCTTTGTCACCAAGTGTGCAAGCTACAGAATGGAGCAGTCTCATGTCACCTTTCTCACTCCATTCAACTCTTTTGAATGGAAGGATGAAATGATAATCCAGTTGAGATTGAAGAGTATCTTTAGAGTTACCATGGGGACTGATAATGAGATGAACTCTATAGTATAGAAGTCGAATTTCTTCAACAGTATAGATGAAGCATTGGCATGCGTTGTCTTAGTATCTCAAGAGACCTCTTGTTTTATGTAGACAATCTCACTACTCCAGATGAAGTGTGGCTCAAGATTGAGTCAATGTTTGGGAAGACTGATGAGTTGAGGGGCCACCAAATCGAGAATGAGTTGATCTCTATGAGCCCAAGCATCTTCGATACCATCCAAGACTTCTTCACCAAGTTCAAATCCTTGGTTTTGCAGCTCAAGCAATGTGGCATTAACAAGAAGGGAGAATAGCTGGTGTTGTCCATTCTTTCGAAGTTGGGGCTTGAGTACTCTGTGTTTGTTTCAACTTTCCATTCCACCAAGCTCATTGTTCAAAACTGGAAGATGCTATCCTTGGAAGACTTCATGGAGTCTCTTACACAAGAGCATGACAAGTTGGTCCAAATGGCCACCATTAAACCATCAAAGGACCAAGTTCTTGCAGCTGGTGATTCGAAGCATGCAAAGGGGAATCATAAGGCCAAAGGTTTGAAGCAGCAAGAGAAGAAAAAAGACAAAGAGAATCCCAACTTTTCTAAAGAGGTTTCGAATCCTAGCAAGGAGAAAGGGAAGAAGAAGGAGAAATTGAAATGCACTTAATGTCACAAGGGTTGGGACCTTGAAAGTGCATGTATGAAGAATACCATTGACATGATAGCTCACCTCCTTGAGAAAACCAATATCCCTCTTCCAGATGGAGCAAAGAAGAAGGAGGGTGGTTCTGAAGACAAGGAGAGATGCCATGCATTGATGGCTAGTACTTATGAATCCTCTTCCTTCATCACAGATTCGGGTGCCTCAAGGCACATGGATTCTGGAAGAGATCCTTTCTCTTCTCTCACACCATACAGTGGTCCTTCTATTCTCATGGGAGATGACTCAGAGATCCCAGCAAAAGGAATTGGAAGGATCAATCTATACAATGGGTACTTCAACAATGTGTTGTATGTGCCTGATCTTGCAGCAAATATCCTCTCCGTTTACCAAATGACCCATATTGATTTGGACAAGAGAGTGATTTTCACTCAAGAAGATGTGGAAATTTCTGAATTTTCCACTGGAAAAGTGGTTGCAGTTGGTGTTGCAGATCATGAGTCAAGGATGTACAAGTTTTCATACTTTATTCCTTACTCTTCTCCTAATGCTCTTATATCACATGGTAATGAGGTTAGTATACCTTGGCATGAGATGTTTGGACACCTCAACTACATATATATTCAAGTCTTGAGCAAAGAAAACATGGTTGAAGGACTTCCAAGCATCAAATTTTCCAAAGGCACCTGCAAGGGATGCATTATTGGGAAGCATGCAGAGCACAAGTTTGAGAAGGGGAAGGAAATAAGAGCTACTCAACCTCTTGATTTGGTCCATTCAGATGTGATAGGACCTCTTCCCACACCCTCCTATGGAAACTCAAAATATGTCCTAACATTCATTGATGATTTTTCAAGGTATTATTGCGTGTTCTTTCTCAAGTTAAAATCTGAAGTGTTTCATTCTTTCAAAGCTTTCAAAGCTTATGTTGAGAAATTCAGCGGGGGGAAGATAAAAGTATTAAGGACTGATAATGGAAGAGAATATATCAATAAGTACCTGCAGCAACTATGTTAAAAATATGGCATTCACATGTAGCATTTTGTGCCTTACACACCCCAACAGAATGGTGTGGTAGAGCGCAAGAATAGAGCATTGAAGGAGATGGCTACTTGTATGTTGGAGGCTAAGTATTTGTCTCCTGAACTATGGGATGAAACCATTAATTGAGCTGCATATGTTCATAACAAAGTTCCACACAAAGCCTTGGAAGGAAAGACACCATTCGAGGCTTGGATGGGACATAAGCCCGATGTCTCTCATTTCAGGGTTTTGGCTCAAGAGCATGTGCTAGAATACCTCTAGAGAAAATAAAGGCCTTGCATCCCCAAATCAAGGAGTCCATTATGGTTGGTTATTCATAATATTCTAAGGGATACAAGCTCTTTGATCCATCATCTCAAAATACTTTCATTGAGAGGAGTGTTCAGTTCGAAGAAGAGCCCATGCAAGAGGCTGACCAAGAAGAAGGCGAATGCTCAAATCCACCACTTGCAGAGGATGTAAGTGATGTTTCATTTTCTGATATTTATGATTCTGATATTGAGGATGAAGATTTTGACATGCATGCAGATCATGACCCTCATGCAAGGCCCAATTGGGATGATAAAACTAACAAGTTGCAGGTGAACTCACAGGATATCCACAAGAACCTAGGAAAACTAGATCACAGTTTCACAATGCATTTTATTCTTGTTATTCAAATATTCTTGGGAGATGTTTTCTTATGGTTGGATCTGATCAACATTCATATGAATAGGCAACACATGACCCAAGATGGCAAGTTTCCATGCAAGAAGAGTTGAAGTCTCTTCATGACAATGGAACTTGGGAGTTGGTTCCTCTTCCTCCCAAGAGGAAGTTGGTGCAATGCAAGTGGGTGTATAGGACCAAAATGGATGTTGATGGTTCTAAAGTGGAGTATAAGGCCATATTGGTGGCTAAGGGATTATCTCAATTCCATGGATTGGACTACACAGAGACATTTTCACCTATGGAAAAGATGGACTCAATCAGGCTAGTTTTGGCTATTGCAACATCCAAGCGATGGGAGGTTCATCATATGGATGTGAAGAATGATTTTATTCATGATCATAGTTATGCGGAGATCTATATGCAGTAGCCTAAAGGTTTCATTCAATATCCTTCACTTGTTTGTGGGTTGAAGGAGTCCCTCTATGGCCTCAAGCAAGCTCCTAGAGCTTGGTATGACAAGATGGACAACTTTATTCTATCTCAAGGTTTTGAAAGATGCAAATCTGATCCAAATGTCTATATGCAGCATTTTAGTGACTCCATTTTGATCATTGTATTGTATGTTGATGACCTCTTGATCACTAGTATTTGTGTTGAAGACACGGGCTCAGTTAAAGCTGCATTACATAGTGCATTTTCCATGTATGATCTAGGATTGTTGAAACAATTGCTTGGTTTGGAGATTGATCAATTTAGTCCAGGGATCAAAGTTTCACAATCAAAATATGCTTCAGATTTGCTACAAAATTTTATAATGGATGAATGTAAGGCTACTAAGTTTCCCTTCCTTTCAGGGGTAAAACTTCATGATTGGGGTTCCTCACCATTGGTGGGCAGTTCGATGTATAGACATCTAGTTGGGAGCTTGTTATATCTCACCCACTCTCCAGCTGATTTGGATTATACAATAGGTGTTGTTTCTAGATACATGTAAGAGCCTCATGAGATCCATTGGAAGGCTTCCAAAATGATCTTGTATTATGTGCAAGGTACCAAGAAGTTTGGGATTCATTATGAAGTTGGTACATCACTTGAACTGGTTGGTTTTACTGATTTGGATTGGGATGGAGATAGCACTGACATGAAGTCCACTTATGGTTATGTATTTATGCTTGCACATGGTCCCATTTGCTAGTCTAGAAAGAAGCAACACACTATTTCATTATCATCAGTTGAGGCCGAGTATACGGGAGCAGTGAATGTAGCTACACAATGTGTATGGCTGCAAGGTATTCTTGGGGATTTTGGATTTGCATTTGATTCACCCACAATCATTTGGTGTGATAATCAAAGTGCAATCAAGATCTCCACTGATCCAATACAGAGATAGAGGACCAAGCACATAGAGATACACATGCACTGCATCAGGAGCTTGGTGCATGACCAGATGTATTATTCCTCCGATTGGAAGTGTCGTCATTTGTATTTGCAAGTGTCGCAAGTTACATTGTAAGTGTCGTCATTTGTATTTCGGATGGGTTATTAGACCACCTTGGTGGGGTCGGCCCTGTATGGGTCATGTGGGTTAAAGGGTTATTAGACCACCCTAATAGGGTCGGCCCAGTAACAAGTGGTAATGGGTTATTAGATTCTCATAAGGGAGGTCGTCCCAGTTAGAGTAAAAGGAAAGTCAAGTCATTGTATAAATAGAGAGTGTGTCTCTCTCATTCTATTCATTCACACACTCACTCACTTCGCATTAGTGAGAGAGAGGAGGAGTGTGCATAAGTGGAGGAGGATCAGCTGCTAGGAGAATATCTCTTATTGTGGGGTTTGATCTTTGTGATCTTTGTATTGATGCTCATTCTATCTCTCAGGAAGTTGTGGGGTTTTTCACCTTCTTGGTTTTCCCCGGTGAAATGCTTTGTGTCTCTTGACTCTTGTGTTTGATATGTTGTACATGTTGTTCTCTCAATTAAGATCCTAGATCAGATTGAATTAAATGATGAAAAACTAACATCACTCTCATCAATTGGAGTTGGACTCTAACCTTTGGAGTTACCTCTCTTGGAATTGGAGTCACTCAATTGGGGATTCGAATGGCTATTTGTGTATGGGAATGAGTTTTCTCTTGCTCTCTTCTCTAGTTTTTCTCTTAAGATCTCCATTGCACCGGAATTCTCTCTTGTCTAGAAAAATACATGCTCTCAAGTAGGATATGCATTGTATACTTGAATATTGAAGGCATTTTAATGAGGTTTGAAGACCTTGTAATGGGGATTGAAGATTGGCTATGCAGAACATAATATGAGTCTTTATCCTGTTGCTTTTCCATGTCTAAATCTAGCACATGAAGATCGATTGTGGATGGTGATGTCCTAAGGAACTTGAGTAGTGAAGGGAATCCCATTGCACCAGGAAGTGTAGATGGAAGGGAAAGTTTAGATGGAGAAAGGTGTAGTTGTGGTTTCTGACAGTGTGAAATGGCCAAACCATATGTTTTGGTTCACCTATTTCTATTCACTTATGGGTTGTGATACCTATTCAATTGTGTATGGAGTGAATTTTCCAGTAAGAAACACTTTTTGTATCATTGAGAAAGGTTTTTGTTTGACTGAGATAAAACTATTTTTGTGTGGCATTGTTATCGGTATTGAGATGAGCCCACCATGCCTATTGGTTTGAGAGTACCTCTCCTATGGATCTATGGACTCATCTTGGGGGTGAATGTCATATTGAAATATGAATGAGCATTGCATGTCTATGGTGGGGTGGAATGTTGTCATGTTGAAGCTAGTTTCTTTTCATTAAGATGATAATTTTGTTACATGCTTATTTATTGCAATTTCTAATATATATATATATATATATGCCCATGGATTTGATTTTAGTGTTGATTACATGGATGTAGGTGAAATCCATGAGATATGATGTTATTTATCATTTATATGGTTGTAGATGCCATCCTTCATATTTGGTTTTGTTTGTATTAATATGCTTGTAGGTGGCAGTTAGTAGATATGATTTTTAACACTGCTAACGTGCTCTTGAATATGATTTTGTTTTCATTTACATGGTTGTAGGTGTCCTCCATGAGATTTGATGTTATTATAATTTATATGGGTGCAGATGGAAGCCCTCATATCTTGGTTTGTTTATGATAATATGGATATAGGTGGCAGTTAGTAGATCTAGTTTCTAACATTGTTAATATGGTTGATTGTAGCAGCATGCAGATCTATTTAGTTACTTTGTTTATGGTGGCTTTTAATATAATTATTTTAAAGTTTAAATGGCTATAATAGATCTGAGATATCGTTTTTGAAATCATGTTAATAGCTTTCTCAGATCTGGTTGCATTTCATGTATGCATTTACCTTGCATAACATGTGTATTGGGGAATGATCTGTATCTTGCATTTCATTTTAAAAGGATAATTGTTTTATTTTATTGGATTTTGGCATGTTGGCCTAGACTTAGTTAACCGTATTCCACTGTTCATTACCTTGATTCATCCTTCCCCTTAGGTTCCCGAGGTATCCTTAGCCTTGGTTTTGGGGTCGGGGACATCACATAGTAGTATCAGAGCTTAGGTTTCAACTCTGCGATTCTTGGGCCTTCTACAGATTCATAACTTTGTGTTTATGTTTTGGAATCATAATATATGTATTGTGAAAGAGATACGTATTATGCTAACAATAATTGATAATGAACACATTGCAGCCCCAGTTATGTCAGTTAATGAATGAGCATGCAGTGTGGTTATTGAAATATAATTTTAAACCCCAAATGAAGCAGTGAAGACCTTCTGGAATCTAATGAGTGCTTAATGCATGTATGATCTATAGTAGAACTAGAAGGGGATTTTTCTGTACAACCAGTTTCCATATTAGAAAGAAAATTCAAGCTGCTCAAGAACCGAAAAATCAGGCAGGTAAAGGTCCAATAGACCCATTACAGTCCTAAAGATGCTACATGGGAGCTAGAAGATGCTATGAGGGATTCATACCCTCATATTTTTTGAAATTTTGTGTTGCAGCATGTATGTAATAAGTATGCATCGAGGACAATGCATTTTTTAAGGGGGAGGGGGGTGTAATACCATGGTTGTTAATCCCCAGACATATGCTATTATTTTGTTTATTATTGGGCACTAGGTATCGGGACTATGGACTTTGGACATTATTATTATTATTATTATTTAATTAAATAAATAGATTCAATATGGAAAACTAATGAGAATGGGGGGCATGGATTCCACTTGTGAGGGGGTTGGGGACTAGAAGTTGTTTCTCTCCCTAACATTACTTGTTGGACCCTATTTTTTATTATTTTTTGTTATGGAGAAACTATTGAGTCCTCTTTGATATTGGTGGGGCCTACTTGGATAGTGCACCCTCCTTAGCCTCTTGTGATGCTCTTTATCCACTCATGCGCCCTCACTAGCTATTTTTAGCCTGCACTCTTTGGAAAAAGTGTATCTCCCTCCTTACTCCACCTTTTTCTATTCTGGGAAGGAATCTCATGAATTAGTAAATCCTCTCTCTCATCAATTGGAGTTGGCCTCTAATATTTGGATTTACCTCTCTTGGAATTGGAGTCACTCACTTGGGGATTCAAATTTCTATTTGTGTATGGGAATGAGTTTTATCTCACTTGCTTCTATGGTTTTTCTCTTGATCTCTCCAGTGCAACTGAATGCTCTCTTGTCTGGGAAAAATACATGCTCTCGAGTAGGAGATGCATTGTATTGTTGAAGATTGAAGGCCTTGTAATGAGGTTTGAAGATCCTGTAATGGGGATTGAAGATTGAATTTGCATAACACAATATGAGTCCTTATCCCATTGCTTGTCCATGTCTAAATATTGCACATGAAGCCCGACGGTGGATGGTGATGTCCTGAGGAACTTGAGTAGTGAACAAAATCACATTGCACTAAGTAGTGTAGATGGAAGGGAAATTTTAGATGCAGAAAGATGTAGTTGTGGTTTCTGATAGTGTGAAATAAAGAAACCATATGTCCTGGTTCACCTGGTTTTGATCATTTTTGGGTTGTGAGACTTGTTCCATTATGTTCGAAATGACGTTCCGAGTAATTAACACTTTTTGATTCATTGAAAAAGGTTTATGTTTGAATGAGATACAACTATTTTTGTGTGGCAATGTTCCCAGTGTTGAGATTGAGTGCACCATGTCTGTTGGTTTGAGAGTACCTCTCGAGTGGATCTATGGCCTCATATCGAGGGTGACTATAATGTTAAAAGATACATGAGCATGGAATTTCTATGGCAGGGTGGAACGTTGTCCTATTGAAGCTAGTTTCTTTTCATTGAGATGAGTATTTTGTTACATGCTTATTTATTGCAATTTCTGATATGTGTGTGTGTGTGTGTGTGTGTGTGTGTGTGGATTTTATTTTAGTGTTGATTACATGGTTGTAGGTGAAAACCATGAGATTTGATGTTATTTATCATTTATATGCCTATAGATGGCAGCCTTCATATCTGGTTTTGCTTATATTAGTATGGATGTAGGTGGGAGTTAGTATATTCATTTTTTAACACTATTAATGTGCTCTTGGATCTTATTTTGTTGTCATTTATATGGGTGTAGATGGAAGCCCTCATATCTGGTTTTTTTAATGTTAATATGGATGTAGGTGGCAGTTAGTAGATATAGTTTCTAACACTGTCAATATGGTTGATTATGGCAGCCTGCAAATCTATTTATTTACATTTTTTGTGATGGCTTGTAGATCTGATTATTTTAAAGTTTAAATGGCTATAATAGATCTGATATATAATTTTTTAAATCATGTTAATAGCTTGCTCATATCTGATTGCATTTCATGTATGCATTTACCTTGCATAACATGTGTATTGGGGAATGATCTGCATTGTATTCTTGCATTTCATTTTAAAAGGGTGATTGTTTATTTTATTAGCTTTTGGCATGATGACCTAGCCTTAAATATCCTTATCCTAATGTGCATTACCTTGATTCATCATTACCCTTGGGTTTCCAAGTGTCCTTGGCCTTGATTTTGGGGCCAGGGAGATCACATAGTGGTATCAGAGCTTAGATTTCAACTCTATGACTTTTGGGCCTTCTACATATTTATAAATCTGTATTTATGTTTTGGAATCGTACTATATGTATTGTGAAAGAGATGTGTATTCTACTAATATTGATTGATAATGAACACATTGCAGTCCCAATTATGTCAGTTAATGAATGAGCATGCAGTGTGGTTTGTGAAATACAATTTTAAACCCCGAACGACGCAGTGAAGACCTTATGGCATCTAATGAGTGCTTAATGCATGTATGATCTATAGTAGAACAAGAAGGGGATTTTCCGGTACAACTAGTTTCCATATTAGGTAGAAAATTCAAGCTACTCAGGAACCGAGAAATCAGGCAGGTAAAGGGCCAATGGACCCATTACAATCCTGAAGATGCTCCATGGGAGCTAGAAGATGCTATGAGGGAAGCATACCCTCATCTTTTTTGAAATTTTGTGTTGCAGCATGTATGTAATATGTATGTATTGAGGATGATGCATTGTTTTAAGGGGGTGTTTTAATACCTAGGTTGTTAAGCCCCAGACATATGTTATTATTTTGTTTATTATTTGGCACTATGTGTCGGGACTATGGACTTTGGACATTATTAACTTTTTATTATTATTTGTTGTTGTTGTTGTTGTTGTTGTTTAATTAAGTAACTAGCTTCAATATGGACAACTAATGAGAATGGGGGCCCATGGATTCCACTTGTGAGGGGGTTGGGGACTAGTAGTTGTTTCTCTCCCTAACATTACTTGTTGGACCCTATTTTTTATTATTTTGGGTTATGGAGAAACTATTGAGTCATGTTTGATGATTGGTGGTGCATACTTGGATAGTGTGTCCTCCTTAGCCTCTTGTGATGCTCTTCATCCACTCATGCACCCTCACTGACTATTTTTAGCCTTCACTCTTCGGAAAAAGTGTAACTCCCTCCTTACTCCACATTTTTCTATTCTAGGAAGGAATATCATGAATGAGTAACTCCTCTCTCTCATCAATTGGATTTGGCCTCTAACCTTTGGAGTTACCTCTCTTGGAATTGGAGTCACTCACTTGGGGATTCAAATGTATATTTGTGTATGGGAATTAATTTGCTCTCACTCTCTTCTTTGGTTTTTCTCTTGAGATCTCCAGTGCAGCGGAATCCTCTCTTGTCTGGAAAAATACATGCTCTCAAGTAGGAGATGCATTGTATTTTTTAATATTGAAGGCCTTCTAATGAGGTTTGAAGACCCTATAATGGGGATTGAAGATTGACTGTGCATAACACAATATGAGTCCTTATCCCATTGCTTTTCTCCTATATGAATATAGAACGTGAATCACAACAGTGGATGGTGATGTTCTAAGGAACTTGAGTAGTGAAGGGAATCCCATTGCACCAAGTAGTGTAGATAGAAGCGAAAGTTTAGATGGAGAAAGGTGTAGTTATGGTTTATGACAGTGTGAAAGGGTGCAACCATATGTACCGTTTCACCTATTTTTCATCATTTATGGGTTGTGATACCTATTCCAATGTGTCTAGAGTGACGTTTTCATTAAGGAACGCTTTTTGTTTTATTGAAAAAAAAATTGTTTGATTGAGATACAACTATTTTTGTGTGAAAGTGTTCCCGATGTTGAGATGAGAGCACAATGCCTGTTGGTTTGAGAGTACCTATTCTGTGGATCTATGGTCTCATCTCGGAGGTGAATTTCATGTTGAAATATGCATGAGCATGGCATGTCTATGGCAAGGTGGAGCTTTGGCCTGTTGAAAATAGTTGCTTTTCATTGAGATGAGTATTTTGTTACATGCTTATTTATTGCAATTTCTGAAATATATGTGCCCATGGATTTAATTTTAGTGTTGATTACATGGTTGTAGGTGATAGCCATGAGATATGATGTAATTTATCATTTATATGTCTATATATGGTAGCCTTCATATATGGTTTTGTTTATATTAATATGGTTGTAGGTGGCAGTTAGTAGATCTGATTTTTAACATTGTTGATGTGCTCTTGGATCTGATTTTGTTGTCATTTACATGGATGTAGGTGGAAGCCATGAGATTTGATGTTATTGTAATTTATATGGATATATATGGAAGCCCTCATATCTGGTTTTGTTTATGTTAATATGGTTGTAGGTGGAAGTCAGTAGATCTAGTTTCTAACACTGTTAATATGGTCGTTTGTGGCAGCATGTAGATCTATTTATTTACATTTTTTATGGTGGCTTGTAGATATTATTATTTTAAAGTTTAAATGGTTATAATAGATCCGATGTATCATATTTGAAATCATCTTAATAGCTTTCTCAAATCTAGTTTCATTTCATGTATGCATTTACCTTGCATAACATGTGTACTGGGGAATGATCTACATTGTATTCTTGCATTTCATTTTAAAAGGTTGATTGTTTTATTTTATTGGCTTTTGGAATGCTTACCTAACCTTAGTTACCCTTATTTTGTCGTGCATTACCTTGATTCAACCTTCCCCTTCAGTTCCTAGGTTTCCTTGGCCTTGGTTTTGGGGTCGGGGACACCACACCTTTGTAGACTTTACCATTTATCATTTTGTTAAATCATTTCAAATATGGTTGTGATTTGTCTATCTTGTATAAACCAATAAACCAATCTTAATTTTTCTATTAAATTTTTTTTCCTTGGAAAAATTTGTAATTTTATTTCAAAAAGAGGAACAAAATTACATTATGCACATGTAATAGAATCACTAAGATCCCTACATTGTCACATATTACATCCCATATTAATGACATCAAAAATCCAATAAAAAATGATGATATGGCTGTCCTCCAGCCTGCATCTCCGACTACTGTCTCAAAAATGAAAATCGTGACCATCGCTGATCAACAAGAATGATGCTGTCCATACAGCCCGCAAAAAATTCCCTTACAAATTCAAATATGATGATATGGCTGTCCTCCAGCCTGCATCTCGACTACATATACAATGTCTCAAAAGTGAAGGTCGTGACCATCTCTGCTCAACAAGAATAATGCTGTCCATACAGCCCGCCATATACAGTAAACTATGCTACAGCCCGCGCATGATGATAGCTTCAAGCTTGTTCCAGCCGGTCCTCAAAATCATAAAAAAGGCCTGTGGAATGCCTCCTGTTGAGAGAATTTCAGCGATCAGGCATCCCATTTCTCCCCAATCAACAAATGCGTGGTTGATCAATGCAGTGCCTCATTATCCTCATAAAATGGTCTGTGATAATAGCTGAATGTGCCGTCCGGAGAATGAATAGTTATCCTCCATGTTCCATGAGCTAAATCCTGCTGCGTTGCCTCCTTGGATAGCTGGTCTGCCATCCCATTCCTTTCCCTGTAAACATGTGTAAATGTGATGTGGTTAAAAGACAATTTTATCCGGTTCACCTCCTCCAGGATAGGTAATAGAACCATCACATGACACAGTGTAATCTCCTTTGCCCAGTTGATGACTAACAAGGAGTCACCAAAAATCTGAAGAGATAAGCATCCTTGTTCAAGAGCAAATAACATCAGCAATTTTAGAGACATGAGTTCTGCATAGTTATTTGTTCCTCTTCCCAAACCAGCCACCAGATGGAAATAATGCGCCTCTGATTTGTAAAGGACCCCCCCCCCCTCCACAAACCGATTGTTGGTTTATGGAGGCGCCATCAAAAAATGCCCACGGCATGGATATATCAATCGTTTCTACCCGCACAGGTCGAGTTCTGCTCACTTGTACAGGGGCCACATAATGTAGAGTAACCGCCACCATTTGTGCCACGACAGATTCCAGTGGAACCCTGCAGTCCTGGAATATCACCTTATTGCGGGCAAGCCATATGCCCCAAGTGTATATACACGGGAATGCCCGGAAAGTGGAGGAATATTGGATAGACCACCACAATTGGAATGATTCCAGCACACTCGCTCCCCTCCACCTCACCTTAATATCCAATATATTGCTGATATCATTCCAAACAGCCTGTGAAAAACGACAATGAATAAAAAGATGAGCCATGTTCTCTTCGGCATCCCTACAAAGAGGACAAATCCCCGGACCCTGGAGAAAACGTTTTTGCAGAATGTCCCAAGTAGGGGCCTTATTTTCCAGTATCGCCCAGAAGAGTAATTTTGCTTTACCCGGACATCTTAACTTCCACAAATATTTCCACCACCACACCAATTCCTTGTTATGGATTTCCACATTGAGCTGGATATATCCATATTTAGGTGAATATACTCCGGATGGATGGTGATCCCAGATAAGTACATCATCCCTATTGGACAATCGAATATGAGTATGTCTTAACATCCGTATATAATCCTCCCAGGCCCCCTGCAGTTCAGCCGAGATCCCAAGTTGTCGTGCAGAAATCCACCCCTGTTGCCAAAGTGTAGAAGCTCCCGGATCCGCTAAATCAGCCAGATAATGACATCCTCTAGTAGCCAAAAAGGACCTCAGTTCCACAGAAAGGACATGTCCACCCCTACATCCAACCCAAGGGTCCATCCCAATTCGAAGGAGACGCCCATCGCCAATCCGCCACACTAATCCAGAACCGACTAAAGAGAAATGCTGCACCACCGCTTTCCAGACCACAGAGCAGTTTGCCCTCGACTTATTTCTCAGCTTGATCCATTCGAGAAGAGTTAAAGGGGCAATATATTTATGATATACCACTCTAGTCCAGAGACTCTGTGTATGAATTAATCGCCACGACACTTTGGCCCCCAAGGCTTTTGCAAACATAAAAATATTCTTTAAACCCCACCCTCCCAATGCTTTAGGAACAGCAATTTTCTCCCATATGACCCACACCAATGCACGATGCTCACTCGTACCCTTCCAAAGAAAGGCAAAACACAGTCGCCTGATCTGCTCCAGAACTCCTATGGGTATCCAAGCAAGAGACATCCAATACACCGGAATTGCTTCCAAGACTGATTTTATCAAAACCAGCCTCCCAGCCCGAGAGAGCCATTTATGACTCCAACCATGAAGTTGTTGTTCTAATTTTGCTATTAACCAGCACCAATCAGCCTTCAAGTAAGCATTCGGTTTCAAGTGAAATCCAAGGTACTTTAATCCATCATCTATATCCAAAGTCCTATATGGTAGTTTGTTAACCATACTAAGAATCTCCTGCTCGGTTAAATTCGAGCATGTGATAGTAGATTTGTCAATATTCACTAACATACCCGCTGCAACTTGCACTAAATGGAGGCCTTCAACCACCTTGTCAATATCCTGTCTCGTGCCATCACAGAAGATCAGAATGTCATCAACAAAAAGGAGATGTGTAATGAACAGTACCTGAGAGATAGATATGCCTCTAAAAGAACCATTAGCTTTTGCATTCAGAATAAATCGGCTAAGTCCTTCTGCAACAAGGAGAAACAACAGCGGAGACAGGGGGCATCCCTGTCGAAGCCCCCTCCCAGCCTGGAAGAAAGGGCTAGCAGAACCATTAATCAGAACAGCAAAGTTCACCGTTGTAAGGCAGGCCATTATCCATCTGATAAACTCATAGCAGAACCCCAGATGGGTAAGAAGCATCCGGATATAAAGCCAGCTAACCCTGTCAAATGCTTTGGAGAGATCAATCTTAATCACAGCACCCTTCTGCTTCTGCACCTTGAGAGTGTGTAATCCTTCCTGTGCAACTCCAATGGCCTCATGAATTTGGCGTCCTTCCAAGAAGCCAAATTGCTCACAAGAAATATGCTTAGACAATATATTCTTGAGTCTACGCGCCATAATCTTAGAGATGATCTTATAGATGCAATTGCAGAGAGAAATGGGTCTGAATTCATCAAAGCTGACAGGCTTGTCCGTCTTCGGAATAAGAGCTAAAAAGGTGGAGTTGAAGGGGCCATGGACAAACCCAGCCTTGCGTGATTCTTCCACCACATTCAAAATCTCCTCCCCGAAGAAATCATAGAATCCTAAGAAGAATTCTATAGGCCAGCCATCTGGCCCCGGGCTGCTATCTTTATTAAAGGATTTCATAACCATCGAGAGCTCATTCTGCGTCACCTCCTCCATCAACAGTCTGTTATCTTCCTCCCCCACAAAACTGGGAAAAAGCTGTGTCACCCGAATAACCTCAGCAATGGAGACTCCAGGTGGAGCCGTGAATAAATCTCCAAAATGTCGAACTCCCAACTCCGCTAATCCATCAAAGCTGGAAACCTGTTCCCTAGTATCAGAAGATAGTTCCCAGATAGAGTATGTGAATTTCCTCCCCTTAGCATATGCTTGAAAAAATTTAGTATTCTCATCACCGCACTGAAGCCAAACCGCCCTGCTTTTCATTCTCCACAGCTCTTCTCTCTCACACAGAATCACATTCCTGCGTCTCTCCCACTCCAACAACTCACCTTTCTGCAGTTCATCCAGGAATCCCATGCCCAGACTATTAAGTATCCTAGCAATGTTAAGTCAGCAGCTTGCAAGTTCAGATCATCAAACACCCTTTTGTCATGAGCCCATGTACTAGTGGCCTCTTTAATTCTCTTAAGATTGTGATAAAAGTGAGCACCAGCATGCATCTGAGAGTCATGTGGTCGATGAACCCATTGCTCCTGAACCAGATTAATGAAAGTCTCCTCCTTCAGCCAGCTAGGATTGAATTTGAAGGGGCTGGGTGGTTTTTTCCTGCTACCTCGTAACTCCAGGAAGATGGGGCAATGGTCAGATATCCCACCTGACCCTACCCACTGTCTGACAACATCAACACCTAGTGCCAACCCTTCGGCCACCAGAAACCTATCCAGTCGTTTAGCCACTCTATGAACCCCAGCTCTCATATTCCTCCAAGTAGGAGATAGCTGGGATGGTATAATGTCGAGAAGATCCTTCCTGACAAAGGCATTAATGAAAAAGTTTGCTAAAGTATCCGGAGCTGCCCGAGGCCCCCAAACTTCAGAAGACCCCAGAGTAAGGTTGAAATCCCCACCCAAAATCACATCCCTGCCATCAAAAATATCCATACCAAACAAGGAGTCCCAGTAGCCCACCCTATTTAAGTAGGGCCCATAAATATTGAGTACCGTGATCATCCGACCTATCTCAGCATCCCAAACTTCCAAACCAAGACCAGAGGATATCCCCCATGAACAATCACATCTGCAGCTCTTGACCTTCCACCCCGATGCCAGCCCACCAGAGCGCCCCCGGGCATCCACTCCTACAAACTTCCAACTAGGGAGCAAAGATTCTAATGCACGAACTACATCCTCACAGCCACCCAAAGTTTCTTGCAGCATTAATACATCCGGTTGATTTAAGTCAACCAGCCTCCGAAGCGATGATTTTTTAATGGGGCTCGCCAACCCACGACAATTGAAGGACATAATTTTCATAAAAAACCCCCATCCTGGGCTTTCACTGCTCTAAGTGCCCACTCAATAGATGATTGTGTTCCCATCACTAAATCCACTTTAGCCCGTTCTTTAGCTTTAGTCAAATGGGATTTACGTCCCCGGCCTTTCCCCTCAACACTAGAGGCCAAATCAGGTAGTCCCTTGCCCCCCGATCCATCAGCAGGAATCTCCCTACTACGGAGAGCATATCGAATACTCCTACCCTCGAAGCAGGTAGAGTGTGAGGTGGAAACAAAAGATGGCGTGACATTACATTCCATATCAGGCCGAAGATGATGATCATCCGGTCGAGGAGGAGACCCATGGCTGCCCCCCCCCAATACAAATGGGTCATCTAGTAAAGATACGGAAGGAGAAAGGAAATGAGACATACCCGTGTGTATCGCAGGTGGACCCCGACGAATAAAGGGCATCTCCCGCGGCAATAATGTGGCCTGAGAATTCGGAGTCACAGAACACAAAGAATCCCCCTCAACAACAGGAGGCGCACTCCCATGATTCTCCTTTCCAGTGTTCACCAAGGATGGCAATAGATCCTCTGATCCGAGCCTCCCACAATTAACAGAATGTTCCACAGAATCAAGAATCCCCCCCCCGTCAGTAGCAGGCCCACTCCCACCCTCCACCACCACCTGAGAGTCCACCTTCAACACCGGGACAGCTACAGCAGCTGCTGCTACATCAGTCAGAGGCATACTATTCTGAAACGATAAGGGACAACAGGCTACAAGATGTCCAAGTGCATGGCAGCGATGACACCTAAACGGCACACCCACATAATCCAGTGTTTGAACAAAATCCCCATCCTTAGAATGAACTTTAATCTCAGCTGAAAGTCCCATCCGAATATCAAGATTGACTAATATCTTAGCAACCGAGTAGATGCCAGTCTTAAGATGGGAGGAATCAGAGCACACGTAATCACCAAGATAATTCCCGATCTCAGCAAACCGAGTTTCGTTCCACATATGCATGGGAAGTCCGGGAAGCTTAACCCACAGTGGTTCTTTAGCTACTCTTTCCGTTTTAGCGTCGAAGAAGGGAGACCATCTTTTCAGAACAAGCGGGACTCCCAGCATCGACCAATGTTTACTCAAAACAGCATTGACCTCCCCACTGTTCAAGAATATGAATGAGAACCAACCTTTCGACAAGACACGGACCTCAAGGACTGATGGCGCGATGTTAATCCACTGCTCTGCCACCCAACGCTGAAGGAAGCCTCTGCCTAATCTCCTGCCTCTAACATGTCCTACCACCGCAGTATGAGAGTAATCCACGGCCTCTGCCAACGTAACATCAACCCCTAGCACTAAATGGTCCAGTCTCTTACGTTCTTTGACCTTCTTAACAGGTTTTTAAGAGAGTCAGCCTTGGCAGACATCCCTGTTCGTGGCTGGGAATCATCATCAGGCAAAAAATCATCTCTCCCCGGGACCGCCATCAATGCACCACACTGCTGCCAGAGAATTGGGCCAACCGATTTAAACAATGAATGTAAGACAGATAAAGAAGCAGGATCCAATAGGAAAATATGCAAGAAAAGGGAAAATGGGGTAATCCCTTCCCAGAATCTTGTCCAGTGTTGTATTCATCCAAGAAATACAACCACAACTCCCCTGCCTTATTATCCGCAGCAGTATTCACTCCCAATCAGAGCATCTTCGGCCAAATTCATCTATACCCCATTGAAGCAGCTCACGGCCTACAAGCAAGCTAGATGTTCCCCGACAGAGGGCGCAGAAACAAGAATTCAATAACCTCAATAAACTTCAGCTCGAATCCACCAGAACTCACATTCCATTAAAGAAATCAAACAGCATCAAGCCCGGAATCAAGCTCCCACTTCGCTATGGTGTCAGTGTGCTCAGCTCCTGTCGCAATGGTTCTCATCTCGCTCAGAATCCCCACACAGGTTAGAAACTCCGCAAATCCCTCATAATGCCGCCCATTGTAGTACACAATATAGACTCATCCGAAACCAAATCCCCTTCCAATCAATAGGCACGAACCTCACTGCTGAGTTCCAGGGAATACGATCCAATCTCAAAGTTCCAAAAGCAGCTACATGTTAATCCATATAGAATCATCATTCGCTTAATCTCTTCAATAATGTGATCCTCCAAATCCGATACAGTATGTTCCTCCGATGCAATTAGTTACCAGCATACTCAGATTCCCTCCAGTATTCACCATCAATGCTGCAAACGTACTCCTTCGAAGCGCTTCTTGGAGCTATCCATCGTCGTCTATCTCGGATTCCCCTTTTTTCAAATTTCAATTTTTCTATTAATTATAAATGACATCTTTAATATTAGGTTAGGATATTGTTTTTTGAAAATCATCTTTAAAACTTAATTCAATTAATATATAAAACATTAAAAATGGTTTTTTATAATATTATATTTATCTTTTCAATATATAAAACATTGAAAATGGTTTTTAATAATACTATATTTGTCTTTTTAAATGTGAAGGGAAGCAAAGATATAATACTATATTTTTTCAAATATATAATACTATATTTGTAAGCTCATCATTTTAAGTACATGCTAAGTACCCCCATATGGGGTGTTAAATGTACACATGGTACATTGAATGATGGCAGTTGGCCAAACCCAGTGGCGGCCCGTCCTCCCTCATGCTTAGACTATATTAATGGACCTCATCCCTCGTTTCCAACTCCATTCGGCACTCATGATTCAAACTAGGATGGTGTCTTTCTACATTAAGTTTGCATTGTACTCCAACAAGACTTGTCTTAATGAGGAAGGTTTTCAAATTTGGCTGTCGAATTTTCCTGTGTGCAATCAGTATCATGCTAATGATAATGTTTTTTTTGTAAAGCTGCAGTAGAAAATTATATTATAAGTACAAAAAATATTACATGGAAAATTGCTAGCCTTGGTGGTCTAGGCTGGCAGAACCACCAACCCAGACACGAAAAATTGCTAGGCTGAGATGTAGCATGATGAAACAAGTCTATCTCGGGAGGCTGGATGCCATAGAAGTTCTTACATTTCTTAACATAAACCATAACCGAGCAAAAAAACAGCCTGTATAACAAAAAAAGGTGGACCTTTGACGATAACAGAGTGAGCTAAGGATGAGCATCAGGGCCAGTAGTTTCTTCCTTTTGGGGGCTGGGTTTGTCTTCAAATGAGGCAGTTGCCGAAGAAGTTGTCGTCCCACCCCTGTGGAGGAAGATTTGGTGTCAGTGGCTCAATTTTGTAGTAGGGAGAAGCTCCCCCTTCAGAAGTTCGGACCCGCTTAAAGTGCAGCAATTCGATGGTGGTGGGCATAGGGAAGGTGGTGTGCAGAGGAGCCAAGCTGGAGGAGATTCCAGAGATGGGTAGAGCCGGTCTACAGGGGGTAACCATCGTGGCCTCATAGCTACCGGCTTCCACGTCCATCATTTCCCCCGGAATTGACGGAGTCGTAGGAGCAGCAAAAGACCCTCCAGGGCGAGCAGCTGCCAGGCCATCCAAACCAGCCCAAGAGATTGTGGGCTCTGCAGAAGCAAAGCCCCTATGTGCATTAGAGAATCGTTCCAAAGAGTACTTGCCTCCGGAAAGTCTGGCGTCTAGACTTACCAATTTTGCATCCAAGTGCACCAAAAGAGCCTTGATATCCATGATGGAGGCCATGGCCGAGTTCCAATTGGCCAACATTTCTTCAACCAGATTGCCGAGCATATTTTTAATCAACCAATAATAATTGATTTGATTTCCATGGTTACCTGTAGCGAGGATGTCTGCTACCTAACCCAATTCTTTGTCATCAATGAGCGCGCGAACCGGGGTTGAGACACTACTGTCATAACCACTAATGGCCGCCTTGCTTTTCCCTGGAGACATAGCCTCTCTGCCAGCGCCATTCCCAACTCCACGACGAGAAGTGCCTCTCGGACGGGTCATGGTAAGGAAAAGAAGCTCTCGGGCATTAACATAATGCACAGAGCCGAACGAAACAGAGCAGTGCCAAACAGAGTGCAGCGAGAGGGAGAGAATGAGGGAGGAACTAGGCTGGATCTCCATTTCATGCACTGAGGGGGATGGATACAGGTAATCCACACGTGGGAGATGCAGCATACAGCTTCCTGTGTTAATGCCAGGGGACGGCCTCCGTCGCATCGAGCCTCGGCTCATTAACCTCAGTGTGATGCGCATTAAACCATTCAAATTCCCAATGATCACCATTAATAGGCATCTGTCTTCATGACAGGAAGGTGACAGATGCTACGTGCCAATGCCAGATGGCTGAATCGAGTCGCCAGGTGGAGTATGCTAGAGGAAAGCGCCCGCATCCGGGGTATGCTAATGATAATGATGTTCGATGGATGTTTAAGAATACGAATGAGGTATGGGATTTTCATTGCAAGCCTTTTATTCTCATTCTGGGGTGGTGTTTTGATCTTCCATGGCTCGTCTCAGGAAACACACATGTTCTAGGAGATCTGAGGGCCACAGACCTAGCCTTCATGCTAAGACTGCCTCCTCGGAGGTTACTCAAAACATGTCGAATTCTTCCTCTAAGTATTCTGGTATGGAACAATGTGGTTGTCAGTTTGAATAGTTTGATGACAATGGATTCTTGTTGGGCTTTGAGCATGGATGAAATTCCTTTTTGAAGATTTGTCAACAAGTTTATGGCGTTAAGGATAATCAAGCTCTCAATAAGTCGACAGATAATTCTCACGGGCCTTCACAAATGTGATCTCCTTTTGAGAATATTGGAAACTACCCCTGTGACACAGGTCTTTCTGAGGCTCATCTCATTCTTCTTTTCGACCAGAAGCGATGTCCAGAACCTGGATTTCAAATTAGAGCAAATTGAAGCTCGATTCTCGTCTATGATTGTGTTCTTGATAATCAAGATCTCCACCAACATGTCAGTAGCTCGTCACACTAGGACGATGTTGTGCTTGGTGCCCCTATTCTAATGGCTTCTTGGATTCCCTCAGTACCTCCTGACGCGGCTCTAGAGACTGGTCAAAACTAGTTTTTGTGTCTAAGGTTCGTTTTTTGTTGTTGTTTTAGTCAATACTCTGCTAATATGGTACAATTATGGTTAAGTTATGGGTCAGTGAGACCAAGCTATTTTCGATCCTCTGGGACCTATCATGTTTCAATTTTGAACCTTATGGGACCAATTTTTCTATTTAGGCACTGGGGGAAACTCTAGTTCTTGACCCAAAGGCCTGCAAACAGTTGTAAATATTCCTTTTTTAGTTACAGTAATATAATGTTGCTTCTTACTTTAAAAAAGAATACATACCAAGTATATTCTTAATTAGATATAATAGATGCTATATAAAGTTAATATAATTGTGAGTAAACAAAGTGCTCATTACATGTGGTTAATGTGAATGAGCAATCTGTGTTTTATGTAAATATGCATATCTATTTACTTTTTTTTTTAACATAGATGGTCGAGTAGCTTTGATTAAAAATAGAGTCGAAATTTACATAGTGCAAAGGCAGATTGCTCCTTTAGCAAGGTAGCATCTAGCGCTCCCTGTTCATATTTTCCATGCTTAAAACTAAAATAAAACCTTCCAGGTCCTTGAAAGCTGTAACACTTCACAAACTTTCCTAGGAGTCTAATGCAAAAGAAATACATAGTTATACTAGTAAATTAAACAAAAATGTTGAAAGTTGAAACTATCCAGAAGAGTGTAGTTCCTATGAAGTGCTCCCATCCCATTACTTTCAGAGATACATAGCAGAGACCAAAAAAACTGATAAAGATGCATAACAGACTAAAAAAGACTGAACCAACCATCAAGCAACTAGAGAGGGTCGGTGTTCATGACTGCTCCGCTGGAATTAGCAGTCTCATTCCTGTCTAGGCTCAGGTCGACAAAGTTCCCTGCATGGGCCATGAAATTCTTTAATTTTTCCAGCTTCTTGCGAAGGTTGACCATTTCACTACTCTCAGCACCAGAGTTGTGTTTTTTGTGTGGATAACCGAGACCCAATGTCTCTTCCAAATGCTCCACTTTCTCTGCCACCAAGCTATTATGATGTTTCACTTCGATATGTGTTGTTTGAGACAGAGAATGGAGGCGAATCAAGACCTTCTTGAATTCCAGGTTTTCATTACGTATCAACCGGACTTGGCCCTCCAATTCCTACAAACGACTCTTCATTTCCAGTTCAAATTTGTGAGGTCATG
The DNA here is from genome assembly GCA_027924585.1 of Larix kaempferi. Taxonomy (NCBI): domain Eukaryota; kingdom Viridiplantae; phylum Streptophyta; class Pinopsida; order Pinales; family Pinaceae; genus Larix; species Larix kaempferi. The sequence continues at coordinate 25,528,081 of BSBM01001530.1, read as the reverse complement.
CCTTTCTTCCAATTTCTGAAAGCTTCCAGCCCTTTCCTGTCTGCGACAGGGGCCATGGACAGGGTGCCTACTTTATGTCGAGATGCCAAAATCTTCATCAACCAACAGAATTTCCCTTACACAGGCAGTGTTCGGGCTTCTAATATCCTTGCTACACCTGAAGCACCTCAGGTAGAGGCTATCCCTAGCCTGCGAATGCGAGTGATGCTCCATACTACTGACCAACACTAAAGCACACCAGTGCGAAGGCAAGCGCAGACCCAACTCAACACTAAGCAGAAACCAGAGAGAGGAGCAACCAACGGGAATGCCAAATACACCCGCCCTTCCCTATCTTAAACCACGCCCCTGTCGTCGCATGATGGCCAATAGGAAAGCCGACTAGTAGCAATAAATGTTGGAGTGCCTCCAAATCTTATGGGAATTGTGTAGACCGTCACTTTGGGTGGTGTGATTACCAAAAATCAAAGAATTTGAAGTTCTATAGTTTGAAATCATGACTTTAGGAAGACCCATTAAGGAGTTAAGAAGGGCCAAGGTTCCATGAGGAGACCCTGGTCTAGGGGATCCAAATGTTTTTGGAGATGACATTATCACATTCGAGGAATCCATATGGCAGTCCAACTCCAGAGTTTTCCATGGCATCAACTTGTCCATTGAGATTTCTCAAAACATGGTAATAGGAAATCTCTTTAAATTCTTTACTAATGCTGAGAAGGAGGTGATGCAATTTGGAGGAGGGGTTCTTTCTTTTGTTGACGATATTTCGGGAGTCTATGATAATGATGAGAGATTCTCTAATAACCTTCAGGTTCTCAATGCCCAAGTTTGAAGTGCAATCTCTAACCCTTTGATGAGCGCGATCCATTCCGCTCCATTGTTTGTCTTTCTCCCAATACCCCAGGAAAACTCTTTCTTCTTATTCCCCTTGGAGTCAAAGATTACTCCCCCTGCACCTGCCAGCCCAGGAATATCTATTTAATTGATTATTAAACATTCTTGGAATATAATATTGTAATTTTTTTATATATAATAGGGAGCTGCCTAAAAATTCGATGATTCGGAATTCGGCTTTTTTGTTGTTCTTGCAAAACCTGAATTTAACTGTGTTTTAATGGCGATTTTGATGATAGAAACATATTTAACACCATCAAAAACCCTGGGGCACCCAAAATTTTAGAGTTTGATAGTTGTAACCAAGATTTTTTTAAATTTATACCTGATTTTTTCAAAATCATGTCGGAAAAATCAAATTTTCTGTTCAAAATCGTAGAACTTTTATACTACAATATTAATTTATCATTAAATAATAAACATTGTTGGAATATAGTATTACAATTTTTTATATGTAATATCATTATTTACCACTAAATAATAAAGAATAAATATGATCTCTACAACATTTTGTATTTTGTGTATGAATTTATATTTATCTTTAATGTATTTAATGTATTCATATTTTTCTTGCCCAACTTTAATGCAGGGTTTACTAGTTTGTTTGTATTTTGTGTATGAATTATATTTATCTTTAATGTATTCATATTTTTCTTTCCCAACTTTAATGTAGGTTTAAGTAGTTTGTTTGTAACTTCGTGACTCTTTCATAGAGAGTGTTACAAATTCGTTTCCGATTTCCCAACGATCAGGTGAGGCCCATAGAGGGAAATAGCATACGTGAGTTGCAACAAATTATTCATTCCAATTTAAGACTGTAAAAGAGACAAAAGTAAAGTGTGATACTAATTACTAAAGCAAGGAGTCTCTTTTATGATCATCCAACACCGGTGTGAGGGAGAGAGCATAATTAGAGAGATCAATGCTTGGTTAGTATTTACCTTGCTTGCGAAATGAAATAAAGAAAAATAAAACTAACTATATAGCCCATTAGGGCAGAGTGTGTGCTTTTGTGGATGAAATAAAGCAAACATGTTAGAAAAATCACACCATGAAAACTGAGACTGTGAATCCCCTTAGGGGGGATGGGTGTGGGTGCTAGGTAGCCCACTTGCTTTTATTATTATTTTACAAATTCTCAGGTGGATTCATTGGTCCTTATAGATTTGGATCTAAAATGGAGCAATCCTTTGAAATTTAAATGCTTTATGTGGTTCACTTTGCAAAATTGTCTTAAGACTTGGGACAACTTGTAGAGAAAAGGCGGGCATGGTCCTAATATTTGTCACCTCTGTAAAAGAGATGTAGAATCAGTCAATCATCTACTGATAAATTGTAGCTTTACCTCGTTAATATGGGAAAAGGTCTGCACTTCCCTTAATATCAATCAGGATTGGCAAGGTGACCATTTTGATCAAACTTGCAAAGACTGGCATAACTCTTGCAAAGATTACAATTTTCTTCCAGCTATTATCTCTTGGAGAATATGGAAAGCCAGAAACAACTGTGTCTTTGAAGATGACTTCGATCAATTGGATTATATTGTCATACGGGTTCTAAACTGGGTTAAAGAATTCAAGTAAGAAAAATCTAAAAATGAAGAACTGGAATTCACAAAGAGTGATCAATCTCCTTCCTTGGTGCCATAGAATTAAAGAAGAACTAAAAAAAAAATTGCATCTGGAAATTAATCATATCTACAGAGAACAAAACTTGCTGGAAGACAAACTCTCTAAAGAGGCTTTGGAAGGAAGTGAAGGGACCTTACTCTTTGAACAAGTTTTGGATGATAAGCTTTCTGATATGGGGAGTATCCCTTTCTTCACTGGTTAGTTTCTTTCAAGATACCTTCTCTTTCTGGGTTGGTATAGTTATCCGGAATTGATAGTTGTCTCTGATAGATGGACACTAGCTTGTATTCCTATTTTGTGGAGAGTATAGTTCTTGAGAATGATGATTATCAGTTTTGGAACTGAATGTATGGAACAATGTTATACTTTTTTATTCTAATGGAATATCAAAAGTATGTTTTTTTCCTCTGAAAAATAAAAGATATATATTTTGGCAACTAATTAGATGGTGTATAATTTAAAACAAAAAAAATATTAGTGCTTTTTTCGCCAAACTTCAATGTAGGTTTTGGTGGTTTGTATGTAAGTCTTTGACTTTAAACAAAATTCAAAGTAAGGAAAAAATTAAAAGAGAAAATACAGTTCATATTTCATATATAGATATATTTTTTACCATTAATTGGATGGTGCATACATGATAGTTTACACAATTTTTTATCTGACTTCTTAGTATTATAAATATATTTTTGTTCCTTAGTAAACACTTCTTCTTTAATCATTAACCATTGTTGATTGGTTAAGAATGAGAGACTCAGACAAGCCCACATATAATATTTCAGTCATTTGGCAGACAGTTATACTTTATTTTCCTTTTGTAATTGATGGATTAGAATGGAAGGTTGGGATGGGTACTCAATTCAGGATTGGAAAATATCCATGTGTGGGATATGAAGGTAAACACATACTTCCTCCTCATATGATAGAACAACTGCAGGACATAGAGATCTTTCACCTTTCTCAGATTGCAGATCCCATTCACAGTACACTCTTTACTCATGAATGGCTCACAACTGAATACTTTGGTTTTATGGATGGTGAAGGAAACATTTGGAAGGATTGTATTTTGGCTCTAAAGTTGTAGTTCCCCGTTTTGACTTTACCATATGAACTACCATCACTTATTTTGTATTTTCTTACTATTTGTGGAACTCCGTTAGTATGATGACACTGTGAACATATGGGCCTATTATTTTGTGGAAGTTATATATATGTGTGTGATGTTAATATTATTAATGATGGTTGTGCTTTAATTTTATCCCTAGAATGCAAATTTAAAAGATGTTGGGTATGTGAATACCAATTTAAAGTTATATGTCGAATAAATGAAAGTGATACCAGGTGCATGGTACATAGGAAATATTGTTACATTGTTGTTGATTAGTAATGAAATATGTATATGTCAATGATTGCACGAAATTGCACGATCTCGTGTTGGGAGACTAACCTATAGGTTTAAAAGAGCTAAGTGATAGTTGGATGCTACAGAACAAAAGTACATCGGTGACATGAACTTCAAAACAGAAATGGTATGTGAGAGAAACACTATTGTTTTGTATGATTATTGGTTCATTATCATGATGTGTGGGAAGATGCAGGGTTTCATGAAACTCAACTAGTTATTCGATGACAAAGTTGTAATTTTTAAACTTGTGAAGAGAAGCAAAGTATAATGATTCTTTTACGCAAAATAGATATTACACCACCGCATTCACACATAATACACAGATATTTACCCTGAAAACCCTTAACTGGGAAAACCAACAAAACTTAGAGCCACCCCTCTTATTTTCTCATATTGATTATTAACCACTCACAATACAAATATAGGTATTTCACAACCCGGATTAGAAAATAGACTTCAATCCCTTAATCGGGGTGCATTAGGTGCGTGGTCAAAGACGCACCCCCCAACACTCACGTGCAAAGAATATAACACATATCAACACAATGCTGAGCACAATAGTAGCAACGTAGTTATTATGTCGATGTAGGCATTGACCCTCGTTCCATTAGAAGGGGTAGAGGAATTACCCACCATTTATCCTCCACAACGTGGAGCCATGGGAGGTTTGTGCAACATAATGGTCCCCAAGGTGTGTGATGATGGCTGTCAGTTTCCTGTCGGGGAAGCTTGGTTGAAGTAGACGACACTTCCACTTACGGGGTCTATATGGAGTTAGTTCAATATAGTTGATGCTCCAGGATATTCCAGCAGAGGAAGGATAGAAAGAGGAAAGTAGTTGTGAATTAGATAGAAGGAAGAAGTTAGATAGGAATGTCATTGAAGCTATGGAGAACAAATTAAATAATTATGTGTGTGTTAAATCTTGCATGATAACTCAGTACATTGTGTTGTTTTTGTAGATTATTATGATCTAGTTAGTAAATGGTTATATACTACAAATTTTAAAAATAAATCTTGCATCGGTAGATAAGACTTGTGTGAATTATGAATTACATGAGATTGTTATTGTTAGTGCATGCATGAGCTATGTGAGTGCTAGCTACACCTACATAACTTGCTCATGTATGCTAGTATTATTTTCATTATGAATTAACTATTAATATCTTAATTTGAAATTCATGCATTGTGTTGTGGAATAATTATTTTATAATTATGGTAATGGTTTAAATAAACGTTAATTGGATTAAAATGACTATTAATTATTTGAGCAATAAGTGTTAACTAAGTTTCAAATTATAAATGAGGATCTGGTTCATGAATGCGAAAGGATCTCGTGAATAGGCAATTGACTTTTGGGATACTTATATTAGTTATTTTTGGAAAAAGAAATTTATGTTATTGAAATAATGTTATGTTGTGTCAAATCGCTGAATGTAAAGATTGACGGTGATTATTTATTTAATAAATTAATTAATTGCATGTGACCCACCCGTTTAAATGGTATTAAAGAAACTTAAAGGAACTAACATGGGGAGTTGGGGATTGGTTTTCACATTTATGAAAGGATAAGGGTAGTAAAGGCTCTTGGGAATGGTAGGCGGTGAAAGGGGATATAGGAAATGGGATGGAAAAGGTATGGGGAGATGATTATTCTTTTGGGGAAAGACAGGAGGAACAAATTTTGGATTTTTGTAATGTCCCTTTCTGCCTGAACACTCCAGGGGACGATGAACTAGTCTATCTGATTCCCATGGACTATAGTTGACAGGTGAGGGAATCAATTTATTATTTAATATCACAAGGAGAAAAATACACTTTAATAAAGTGACATTGAGTGATAAATTATAAAGTGAATATTGTAAAAGTCACTTTATTATTAAAAAGGGGAAAACGTCAAATGTGGCCTGAGAGGGGGGTTCAACATGAATATAGCAGATGAAAAGGTCACTTTCTCACTAAAAAGTGTTTTTTATTTAATAAATGAGAAAAGTGGAGAAAAAGAAGTTGAAGGGTCACAAGGGAAAAAGAGAAAATATAAAACAAGAGAGGAAGATCATTCTCTCATTCTTGTCATTTTGCATTTTTGAAACTTGAGAGGTCTTGAGATTTGGATTTAGCTTGGAAGAAACCCTAAGGGAGAGGAGATAGTTTCGGTGGTGAGACCATTCCACCCTAGCTATTGTGGAGGAGAGATCAACCAGATTTATCACTTGTGTTTCAATGTTGTGAGGTGGTCGTGAGTTGGGTTTTCATCTTAGCTTTCAGATCTAAGTTTTGAAGGAGTTGCAGAGGTTTCTTTTTTCCCTCTTGAGAGGGCGCATTTGTGGAGTGTCTTCTCTTGATTTGTAGAGGTTTCACAAGCAGAGAAAGGAGAGCGCATGCCTATTTATGAGGGGAAGTATCAAGGGTGAAGGGAGAGCATATTCTCAGCAATAGACACTTTCCTTTTCTCAGCATGAGTTGCATCCAGACTCTTAGGTCGAGTTTATTTCCCTTCTGCTGCTATTCGAGGTCGAGTTGCTTGTCATATTTCTACAGGAAATCACCTAAGTTATGGGCCCATTTTGATGTTACTAAATTCAACAAAAAGGGGGACGATTTACACAATATTGTTGCTACAGACATGAGACAGATTAGCCATTGAAAAATGGAAGGAAATAGACCACCATATCATTGTTATTATTTATGTATTTAATAGATATGAGTGGTCAATTTATTGGTGGAAAACGTTGTCATATTCTCTATAGTGGATGAGTGCTAGAAAATAAAAAACATCATCCTACAGTGGTCCATATCTTCCTTGCCAAGGTTAACCAGTTTCATTATAGAAGCATCTTGTTGATCATACTTCAACTACAGAAAGAAGGGAATCGATATATAGAGAAGTATTTACTCCAAAGTGGCAAAGGGACACTTCTAGGCATGTAAACAATGATTTAACTAATAAATATCAGTCCTAATGATTGCTCTTATATTCCTTGTTGTGGCTTATTTGTGTAGTCCAATGGTGAGATATAATTACTTAAATATATTGCATGTCTCATATCACTGTAACTTGGGAGTAGCAAACCAATCTCACCTTGAACACCACATGTGCAATCTAAAACGTAATGGATAGTACCAAAAAACAAAATTGAACATACACAATAAAAGGGGTTAAGGAGTTATAAGTGTTTGATAACATATCACATTGACTGCTTCATGGTATAGAGATAAATCCTAGATTCTATCAGTGAGCTACTACAGTATACCTAAAAGTGTTTGTTAAAAGTCCCACATTTGAATTCCATCACTAAATATATGAAAGGGAAGGAAGCATGAGTTCGATTAGCAATCTATATACATCTTGTTGACAATGTGCATAACTGTTTAATTGAAGCAACCATTTTAGTGATAGGTAGTTTGGAAAAACAATTAGTACGAAGTGGGTGGGAAATTTACAGTGGTATAAGAGCTAGTGATTGTGCTAGCTTGTGTTTGATTGCAATTATATGAATCACGAGAATGGGGAGCAACCTATCTACAAGAGAAGTTGGCTGGAGGATCCTATCCACGTATTTTTATCATAGTTTAGGGAAGGGGGATAGGTAGATTCATAGGAAGAGGATTTATTAGAAGTAGAATAAGAAGAGTAGCTAGATGTAGAGGGAGAAGAAGGAATGGGAGAAAAGACTTATCTACTTGGGGAAAGTAGATATGAAACAAGTAGGAGTGGGACACCTGAGAGAGACCCCGTGGTCATTATGAATGAATTAGAAAGATGGAAGCATCATTTAGTTGAACTCTTAAATCAAAATGTAACAAGAGGGCATCAAAGTTAGTTGACCTCATGACTTAGCTACTCATGAAAAAACAAGACAACCATCATGAAGAAAATAATAATGATGCCAGGGGCACCAATGGATGAAATGGGAACCATGCTAAGGGAAGCAACACCAATAGTCTCATTCGAACAAACGCATGGGAATCTATTGCAGTGATACCCAGACCACTCTTTCTCCAGTTCATTGATAAGAAGCCGGTTGGCCAACTAGGTCATCTAGTGCTAGGTGACAACTTTGTCAACTACTTGGCAGAGTATCGGGACCTGGGTGATGAGTTTCATGTCGCAATGATGTTTTAGGAGTTATACAACGTCAAATGTCGGAACAAACCCCGGGACTTTAACATGGACAACTAAATTTTGATCTACAGTGGAAGGTTGGTAAGCTGACTATTCCTCCCTTTGACAGTTCTAACAAGTGCACGACTAGAGCATGGGTTCAAAATTTGGACACATACTTCCAACTCAATCTCATGAAGGAGTTAGAGGCCATCAAATATGACACCTTGCATCTAGAGGTTGAGGCACACGAATGGTGGTACCACAGTTTGTTTACGTTGGGGCATGTTGGTATCACCTCATACATGGAATTCAGATAATGGTTGATGGATAGGTTTGACAGGAAGGATCTATAGTTTTAATTTAGGGAGCGAGCACAAATCAAATAAACAGGTACTGTGGATGCTTTCAATGTAGAGTTTCAAAGGAAGGAAGTCACGGTGACTGATGTTTTTGATCCCAAACTCATTATGTTGTTTACTGAGGGACTATCCAAGCCACTATGTGGTTGGGTTAAGGCCTTCAAAACCACGACATTATAGGATTCCATCATGAGAGCTCGGGAAATCAGGATGATTTCATCCCAAACAACAAATCTCAGTCCAATTCGTTCATCCCTCATAAAAACAAAGACAAAAATCCTACCCAGAAGAAAGAGACCGAGAAGAATAAATTGGATGATGCGACCCAGAATGAGCCGAGGAGGAAGAAGTTATATTACAATTGCAAGGATCCTTAGGAACTAGGGCATAGATGCTTGGGTAAAGTTGCGGTACATTACATAGAGTTGCACTTGGATGGAGATGAGGAAGAGGAGGAAGAACATGGTCAAGATGGTGAGTAGAGTAGTGGGATTGGGGAGCAACCACAAGTACATAATATGAGAGGAACCATCGCCTACCTATACGATGTTCCTAGTTTCAACACCTTCCAAGTCAGAGGAGTCTTACAGGGATATCAAGTCACTGTCTTGATAGACGTGGGGAAACCCGCAAATTTATAGATTCAATATTGGTGACTGGAAGAGACATTCCTACCGAGGACCTTGGAGGATTCAATGTGGAGGTGGATGGAAGGAACACTCTTCTATGCACATGGAGGGTTTCACAGTTGATTGTGTTGATAGGTATCTACCTCCTGACATATGAATTCTACATGGTTGAGCTTGCAAGTACTCTTGTAGTCTTGGGATTATAGTGGCTTAGCACACTGGGGAGAATATCAATGAACTACAAAAAAATGGAGATGGGATTCAATACAATAGGAGGGAAGATGATAGTTCTGAGAGGTAGATCCAAGGGTGCTCAATGGAGGGTGTCAGCTAATGGGATGGAGATTGTATTAGGGCATGAGGACACACCATACACAACAGAGTGTATGCCAGGTTGGAATCCGAGTGTAGTATACCTATCTGAGACAGATTTTCATGTGGGGTACCATTAGATCAATAGAAGGAATGTCTGTGAGGTGATGGATGACCTTCATATGGTTATTGAATGGGAGAACAAGTTCGCACACTTCACCATGATTACATCGGGGTATGAGGCACCATAGATGGTAGTGTTGGTTTCTAGGGAGATGCTGAGACTCCATGGGATTCTTGTGTGCATATTCAGCGTGAGGGATGATCAATATTTGGGTACATTTTGGTCGTAGCCTAGAAGATTGTCGAGCACATGGTTATTCATTGGAGTGCAGTTAGGGATGATTGATATGAGGAATAGGGGATTCCTAGTTTGGATGTGGACTTAGGGAGCTCATACAATCAGTCTGTATCATTTTTGTGATGCCTCAAGGGGGGATGACAGGGCATACGCCTTATGACAGGATGGATTTTTTTCGACCCTATGGATCAAGTTTGAAAGGTGAGTGGCATGTCATGACTCCATTAGGATATAATTATAGGATGTGGTCTTTGATAGTTAGGATGGATCTTTTGAGTTCTATAGATTGGGATTCTAGGAGTGGAGGATATAGTTTAGGCATGGGGGTCAGATACTTCTGATCATATCCTCTTTGGATATAGCACGAGTCTTAGGGACTTCATGGTTGAACAATGGGGCAACTAGTATTAATGGAAGAGTCATTATTTACTATCTAGCGCCCACTCCTATAGTGCATTGGACTGGATTCCTAGGGGGGAAAGTATTTGGGAGGACCAAGTATCTACAGTATCTATTCACTATGTTGATTTGTGGCTTATAGGTGACCTTTTTTGTAAGTACTTTTTCAAGCGGTAGGATATTCAGTAGGTGCTCCACATCCTCTAGACTGGTTTGGGACCCCGGATCATCCACAGTTTCAATTGGTATAGTGGTATCAATGGTTGGTCAAGGAGCTATGATGATGTTGCTTGAGGACAAACAATCTTGGGAAGGGAGGACTATAATTTTCCTTTATGCCTGGCCACTCTAGGGGATGATGAACTAGTCAATTTGATTCCCATGGACTATAGTTGATAGGTGAGGGAATCGATTTATTATTTAATGTCACTAGGATAAAAATACACTTTAATAAAGTGACATTGAATAATAAATTATAAAGTGACTATTATAAAACTAACTTTATTATTAAAAAGGGGAAAATGTCAAATGTGGCCTAAGAGGGGGGTCAACATGAAGGCAAAAGATGAAAAGGTCACTTTCTCACTAAAAAGTCATTTTTTTATTTAAAAAATGAGAAAAGTGGAGAAAAGGAAGTCGAAGGGTCACAAGGGAAATGGAGAAAATATAAAACAAGAGAGGAAGCTCATTCTCTCATTCTTGTCATTATGCATTTTCAAAACTTGAGAGCTCTTGAGATTTGGATTTCTCTTGGACAATACCCTAAGGGAAAGGAGATAGTTTCGGTGGTGAGACCATTCCACCCTAGCTGTTGTGGAGGAGAGATCAACCTGATTTCTCACTTGTGTTTCAATGTCATGCGTTGGGTTTTCATCTTAGCTTCTAGATTTGAGTTTTGAAGGAGTTGTCGAGGTTGCTTTGTTCTCTCTTGAGAGGGCGCATTTGTGGAGTGGTGTCTCTTGATTTGTAAAGGTTTCACAAGCAGAGAAAGGAGAGAGCAGGCCCAGTTCTAAGGGGAGGTCACAGGGGTGAAGGAAGAGCATATTCTCAGCAATAGACACTTTCATTTTCTCAGCACGAGTTGCATCCAAACTTGAGGTCAAGTTTATTTCTATTCTGTTGCTATTGGAGGTCGATCTGCTCCTCATATTGCTACAGGAAATCATCTAAGTCATGGGGCCATTATGTTTTTACTAAATTCAACAAAAAGGGGGATGATTTACAAAATATTGCTGCTACAGACTCGAGGGAGCTAAACCATTGAAAAAGGGAAGGAAATAGACCCCCATATCATTGTTATTATTTATGTATTTCTCCGATCTAAGTGGTCAATTTCTTAGTGGAAAATGTCGTCATATTCTCTGTAATGGACGAGTGCTAGAAAAGCAAAAACATCATCCTGCAGTGGTCCATCTTTTCCTTTCCAAGGTAAACCAGTTGCATTATGGAGGAGTCTTCTTGATCATACTTCAACTATATAAAGAAGGGAATTAGTATATAGATAAGTACTTACTCCAAAGTGGCAAAGGGACACTTCCAGGCATGTAAACAGTGAGTTAACTAATAAATATGAGTCCTAATTATTGCTCTTGCATTCCTTGTTGTGGCTTATTTGTGTAGTTCATTGTTGCGATATAATTACTTAAATATCTTGCATGTGTCATATCACTGTAACTTGGGAGTAGCAAACCAATCTTACATTGAACACCACATGTGCAATCTGAAACTTAATGGATAGTACCAAAAATCAGAATTGAACATACATATTAAAATGGGTTAGGGAGTTATAAGTGTTTGATAACATATCACATTAGTTGATTCACAGTATAGAGATAAATCCTTAGATTCTATCAGTGAGCTACTACAGTATACTTGAAAGTGTTTGTTAAAAGGCCCACAACTGAAGTGCATCACTAAATCTATGAAAGGGAAGGCAACATGAGTTAGATTGACAATATATACACATATTTTTTACAGTGTGCATAATTGTTTGACTGAAGCAACCATTCCAATGATAGGCAGTTTGGAAAAAAATTTAGTACATACTAGGTGGGAACTTTACAATTTTATTGGTGAACTTGGGAAAAACTGGTTGGATTGTTGTTTTCAGGATTTGGGCACAAAGGGAAAAGAAACATAGTTTCTTGGAGCTAGGGAGATAGAAAGGTTATTCCTAGTTGTCTGGGAGGAAAAATCATTTGGGTAGTTGTGGAGTTGCAAGGAGCTTGACTAGAGGAAAATCCTACTTTTCTATAGGTATTTTCCATTTTATGCTTTCAAAATTTTAAATCTTTTAATTGTTATGTACCTGTGAAAAGATAAATTTTCTATGAGTTATGTGTTCCTCCATGCTATATATATCATTTTAGGTTTCACATCTATTGTTATTTATTTTGTATATATACCTGCACATTGAAAGAATTTTACTAGACATGCCTCAAGAACAAAATTGATAAACTCTTTAAATTAGCATTGGCACTTAAGGACTTGTGACAGTCCTTACTCATGGTCCTTAAGTATTAACACTTAAGGACCTATTGAAAAAAACTCCCAAATATACAAATGTTTCCATACTTCGCAACTCTTCCAATGAGCACCCCATCCTAGCGGCCATGATCGTCCTAGTCTTCGTCCCCTCAAAGAAGAAAAACTAAAAAAAATGTAGTAAAATAAAATAAATAACAAAAAATGGGAGTGTAGGAGAGAGCTTCCATGGCCATGCACATGGTAATGCCTACAACAACTGGGGACAACCTTATGCAAGTATCTGTCGGGATTTGATCCCACATCCTCTCCTCCACAAACAAGCACTCTAACCATTAGCGCGGAGTAGGGTGGAAACTAGGAGGGATGCGAGTCGGGGGCCACCCCTCCACAACAAAAAAAATCAATTTTTTTAAGGAGATGCACAGTGTGTTTGTTATAGATAGCGTGCCCGCTTGGGGATCTCTACAAACACCATGCTCACTAAAGGACCATGGGAAAGGGGAGGAAGGGATTTTTCCATGAGGCCTCCCTTTGAAAACCTACATGAATATTAAAAAAAAATCGCAATCCCATAGAGGGAGGAGATAAAAATGAAAACAATTTTTTTTTCCACAAAAAAAAGGGGACTAACAAGGAACTGAGAAAACCTTTGCGCTGCGCAATGGTGGATTTGATCCAAGGTTCACACTGGTGAAGCCGATCCTGGTTGAGTGGTGTAGCAGGGAACCATGCTCGAGTTGCAGAAGTAGTCAAAAATTTTGGGCAAGAAGAATGAGCAAAGGGAGGGACAACCTCCTCTTATCCTTTTTTATTTTTTATTCATGTAGTGGGTGAGAGCGGGCACGTGACCTTCATGCATGCCCAGCCTCATGCAACCCAACGGCGATGACGACCGCTTTTCAAATTTAGATTTAGTTTTTTTTTTTAATTATTAGACTTAAACCTTATATATATATATAAATATATATATATATATATATATATATATATATATATATATATATATATATATATTGTTTGCTAGAATCTCCCTGACTTGTGGGAGTGACCTTTGGTCTAAGAAACCATGACCCACGATCATCTAAGCCATCAAAATCACTTGGGGATCACACCCAGCCTAGACCACACCAACCTTTAACTGGTTGGATTTTGTGTGTCTCCTCCCAACTAGCTCAGCCCTAAGGGGACTTGAACCTGGGTCACCTTGCTGACGAGACCCACACCTTAACCAAATGAGCTAGCGAGATTTGACTATATATATGAAATTTAATTATACTATTTTTTAATTTATTATATGTATATGTATTTTTAATTTATTTTTTTAAAATATGGAATGTAAATTTAAAATTATGTATCTCTCTCTCTCTCTCTCTCTCTCTCTCTCTCTCTCTATATATATATATATATATATATATATTAAGGTGCAATTAAAACATGCACATACTTGAAATTTTGTGTTTAATTAAGACTTATTTAAGTGCCCCTTAATGCTAATTAGACTTAAAATTTCCTTTTAAGTGAGTTAAAATGGGTACTTAATTATGAAGGTGCTCGATTAAATTCATTATGCTAGCATTGTGAAAGCCTTATTAATTTTAGGGATGAGACTTTGAGATGCCATGCATTTCACTTGGGACATAGTGTCTTACCCCGTGACTTGCAATGGTGACACTGATGTAGGGATGGAGTAGTGCCATCCTATCCTTGACGTTTTAGGCATTTGCCTCAGTAGCAATAATGCATGTTTACAAGAAATATAAGATAAGAAGCTTTCACTCATGCACGCTTGTGTGAGTATGTGTTTAAATGTAACCCAACTAAGACCTAAAAACTTGTACTAATGATGTTTTTTTTTCCATGGAAAAAAAGCGTAATTTCATTTCAATCTTTCGAGTACGAAATTACAATCTTCATCTTCACTCTTTAAGAGTGTCTTTACAAAACTACAGAAATATAACTAATAGCCCTATTGTTTCCTTCATACAGAAGTAATAGCTCCAAAAATTCAAAAAATAATAGCTATGAGTTACTGACATAGTTTTTGTCTTTATAAAAGAGACAGTACATATAATCATATAGTTTGTTCTATCCACATACTGACAAAAAATGTGCCAAAAATAAGAAACTAGATAATCAAGTCCATGAGCATCCTCATAATGCCACTCCAAGAAGGAATAAAAACCAAAATGCAGCCTCATAGCTGCTCCTGCCCTCTATTCTATAAAGGGACGATGGTAGAATTCCCTGATCACTCCATCTGAAAATTCTTTGATCCTCCAGATCCCAATCCCCAGCAGCAGCCCTTCTTTCGATGCCCTGTCCGCTTTTGAGTTGTTCTCCTTGAACACATGCCAGCATGAAAAGTTATCAAATGAATGAGTGGAATTCCGGATATAAGCCAGAATGTGAGCAAGTCTACGGTTGTGACAATGCTGAGTTCTTGAAACCCAATGAATCACATTCATGGAATCCCCATGAATAGTAATACTGCGAATCCCAATTTCAAGTGCATAGCTAATGAGGAACCCGAGACTTAAAAGTTCCACCCATTTGTTGCTACCAGCCTCTAAGCCCAACGACATTACAAAATAATGCACAGGTGATAGAAAAATAAGAGCCCCTCCCCCACAAGTTTCGTTCTGGCATGCACCATCAAAAAAACCCCAAGGCTGAGAAAAATCGATATCCAGCGGCTGAATATTACGAACATTTGCAGGTTGAGAAATACGCTTGTTGGCTAAGAAAATCCCACAACAATGTACCACCGTCTGTGAAGGGATGCAATCTAGTCTCGAAAACACTCACTTGTTCCTAGCGAGCCTAACACCCCACACAACCAATAGAGGAAGTCCTCTGTAGGTTTTGTACAAAGGGTTTTGATACCAAGCCAACCAAATTATGTTTAACGAAGGTCCAATCCACCGTAGCACAACCTTCAAAATGCGTGAGACAAAATCCCACACTACAACAATGTATGGACAATGTAAAAATAAATGCTCCACTGTCTCTGAATCCCTACGACATGGGATGCACCATCCCGGACCCTATTTGTTCCTTCGCAGTAAAAAGTCCCAGGTAGGAACACGATTCATTAGAGTACACCACATGCAGGAAAGTCTGGTCTTGTGTGGACAAGGCAGTTTCCACAGTGAACCCCACCACCATTTTGGTTCCCTTGCTATCTGTTCAGCATTAATCAGAAGGTAAACACCTTTAGGAGTATAGGCACCAGTTGGATCCCCATCCCAACATAATTCATCATCCTGATCACCTAATAAAATGTGATCCCTCTAAGAGCTTGAAGATACATGGCTAGCTCTATTTCCCCGTCAACACCTAGTCCATAATGATTAGCCGAGTGCCATGAAGGAAATCCCATCAACTGTTCCTCAAGGTCTGATAGCTGATGAAGAAACCGAACTCCACTTTGACTCAATGCTTCAATAGTCCCTTCAGTCATGAGATGTTGTCTCTCACATCCAACCCACGGATCCCTCCCGATCCAAACATTATGACCATTACCTATATCCCATACCAAGTTTTGTTCAACAAAATGAAAGGATTTAACAATCGCCTTCCAAATAACAGAGCCACCAAGATGAGTTTTCATAGGATTTTGTATCCAGCCTTCTAGTGAAAAGGGAGCAATATATTTTTGGATCATGACCCTAGCCCAAAAACCTCCATATTTTACCAATCTCCATCCACACTTAGTAGCCAATGCCTTAGAGAAAGAGAAAATATTCTTTAACCCCCAACCTCCCATCGTCTTCGGAACATCAATCCTTTCCCACTTGACCCAGGGGGCCACATAAGTGTCCTCCTTCCCACTCCACAAGAAATGGAAGCACAGTCTCCTAGCACGCTCCAGAATACCACGAGGAATCCAAGCCAATGACATCCAGTAGACCGGAATGGACTCCAGGACTGATTTAACTAGCACCAATCTACCTGCTCTGGATAACCACTTAAAGCTCCAACTTCTTAATCTAACCTCCAATTTTTCAATTAGCCACACCCAGTCCTACTTTTTATAATCATTTGGTTTCAATTGAAAACCTAGATATTTGAGACCTTCCGTAAGGGCAAGATGAGTAAAAGGAAAAAGTTCATTATACAGCCTCAATTCTTCCTCCAAAAGAAGATTAGTAGAGAGAGTAGATTTACCAGTGTTTATCTCCATACCAGTTGCTAAAGAAAAGAGATCCAGTATCTCTTTTAGCTTGTTCCCATCCCTACAGGTCCCCGAACAATAAATGAGAATGTCATCAACGAACAAAAGATGGGTGATGAACAGTTCCGGAGCCACCTGTATTCCACCAAAGTGTCCCACCCTTCTTGCTTCTTTTAAAGCCCGACTGAGACTTTCAACCACCAGCAAAAATAACAAAGGAGACAGAGGACAACCCTAACATAGGCCTCGACCCGAATGGAAGAAAGGAGTTGCAGCACCATTTATAAGAACCGATAAAGAAATCGTGGAAATACAGCTCATAATCCAGCGAATGAAACCAATATCAAAACCCAGATGAGTGAGCAGAAGATGAAGATATAACCAACTCACTTTATCATAAGCTTTTGATAAATCAATTTTTAGGACAACCCCCTTCAACTTCTTAGTTTTAATTCTCTGAAGCCCTTCCTGTGCAATACCAATGGCCTCATGAATTTGACGGCCTTCCAAGAAACCAAATTGTTCCTCCGTGATATGTGTAGAAAGAATGGACTTTAGTCTCTGGGCAATGACTTTATTGATAATTTTATACACACAGTTACATAATGAAATGGGTCTAAAATCATTAAGAGTAGTAGGATTGTCCACCTTGGGAATTAGAGCAATGAAAGTTGCGTTGAGACTTGCTGGAATCCTGCCCTCCCTACGAGAATCTTCGACCGGATGGAGGATATCATCACCTATGATATCAAAAAGGCGTAGGATAAATTCAATGGTCCAACCATCAGGCCCTGGGATTTTGTCCTTCTGAAAACTATTCAGAACCAATTTATGTTCTTCAGCTATAATACGTTCCATTAACATCCTATTGTCATTTTCTTCAACAAAACAAGGAAAAAGCTGGTCCACCCTAACGACTTCTTCGATATTAACCCTGTCACTAGCCTTGAAAAGACTATGGAAATGCTGAACTCCAACCCTAGCTAATCCATCAAATGTAGTGTGTGTATTACCCAGCTGATCCTCCAAACTCCAAATAGTATTTGCAGATCGATGACCTTTTGCATATGCCTGGAAAAATTTGGTGTTTTCATCCCCACTTTCTAGCCAAATAACCCTACTCTTCAGACGCCAAGTCTCCTCTTTCTCCAACAATAATTGATTCCTTCGTCCTTCCAGTCTAACTAAAGCTTCCTTCGCCTCCTGGTTAGTAAAACCTCCCCCAGAACTCAAAACAATGGTAGCAATATCCCCTTCAACCTCCTTCAAGTCTTGGTCGTCCTTCTTTCTCTTATCAGCCACCTATTGTTTTATAGGTCCCTTAAGATTCTTAATATTCTCAACAAAGTGAAATGCTGCTGAGTTTGCAAGTCCAGGATGATATGGAATCCAGAGAGATTGAATTAATTTAGCAAATGATGGATCCTTCAACCAAATTTTATTAAACTTCAAAGGAGCCGGAGGCTTATGTGGACCGTTTAAGATCTCCAGGAAAATGGGGTCATGGTCAGAACAACCCCCCAATCCAATCCACTAACGAACATGAAAAAAAGACTCCACCAACGGTTCTGCAAGCAAAAATTTGTCCGGGCGTTTTGCAACCCTATCAACCCCCACCCTCTTATTCCTCCAACAAGGCTTAAGAACAATAGTTTCAACATCAACCCAGTTACCTTCAGTCATCTTTCTAATGAAGAAATACGTGAGGCTGTCCACTTGAGCATGAGGACCCCAAACCTCAGCTTGTCCCAAAGAAAAGTTCAAATCTCCACCTATAATCACCGAATCCCCTTTGAGGACATCCTTGGCCAATAGTGTCTCCCATAAGGGTATCCTATTACAATAAGGACCATAAATGTTTACCACGGTAAAATCTCGTTCAAAGTCCAGAGTTCTGAAGGTCAAACCCAATGTCGATTCCAATCCCCAAATATTGGAGACTAAAACACGAGACTCCCTCCAACCCACAACCAAACCTCCAGACCGGCCTCTAGCATCCAATGCCTCAAAACCCCACCCTGGGAACCAAGACTTCAACTTCCCCGAAACCTCTAAACTACCTCCCATAGTTTCTTGTAGCAACAAAATATCCGAATGTTCCACCTCCAACACCCAATGCAGAGCTGGTCTTTTGGGGGGACCAGCAAGACCCCGACAATTGAAAGACATGATCTTTATTTATACCCTTCTATTTGGGCATTCACCGCTCTAAGTGCCCGTTCAATAGAGAGTTGTTTTCCTTCCAAGAGTTTCATGCAGGCCCTGGATTTTGCTTTTGTCAAAAAGGATTTGCGGCCTCGACCCTTGGCTACCCTAGAGAAATCCTTTCCCAAACCCTTCACCGGAAATTTGTTCATAGAACGTAAATAATACCCCGACTCTAACGAACCCAGAGTGGACAGTGGCACTTCCTTATCAGAAGTGGAAACGGATGTTGCAAAAGATGAAGTAAAAAGGAGGGAGGAGGGTTGAGACACTTCCATCTCATAAATGGAAACAGATGGTTTCAAAAAAGAGGTATCTAGGATATCATTCAAGAGAAGGGGTTTAGGAGGATGATTGGCAGCCTTGGAACTTAGAGGATCAGAGGAGGGATACAAAATTTCATAAGAAATGTGTAAATTCCTGAGTCCCGTTACCCAATCCATATCAGGAAAAGATAAATTCTTAACAAAAAAATTAATGGAAGGAGATGTGTAAGGGGAGGAAGAAGTACCCAAAACCAAGTCCACCGATCACAAAAGAGAATTATGGGCATCACCTTCAACCACAGTCGATGGTATAACAATAATCTCTTCCTCCCTGTCCACAAAGGAGGCCGAATCTAGAACTTCTGCAACCTCACCCATAGGAACATCCTCCCCCACAGGCTGATCAGGTGAACCAGATGGAACCTGACCAATACCATCAGCATTCAGATCCTCCGCTTCCAAATTACAGTGCACTTTAGAATTTTCTTGCCTCCATGTGTTACCATTCCTGATGCATAAGGGAAGATGGAATTCCGTTGCTGGGTGACCATAAGCATGGCAACGTCGACACCTATATGGCACATTCTCATAATCAATAATTTGTGGAAATATGTATGGTCCCCAATAGAGATCCATCCCCTCTGGCAAACCATCTCTTACGTTGATGTTAACCAAGATTCGAGCCACCGTCTGTACTGACGTTGAAACATAGGAGAAATATGCATCCAAATAAGACCCAAGAAGATTACCAATCATGCTGAAATGTTCTTCGGCCCAATAATGTAGGGGAAATCCCGGCAGCCGAACCCACAATGGAATGGTGTCCATACGTTCTTGGCTCGCATCAAAAAGAGGGTTCCAAGGTTTGAGCAACAAGGGCACATTAACCAGGTTCCAATTTAATCCCAGCACCCACTGTGCATGAACTTCAGATGAGAAATGAAAAGCATACCATCCCCCCGAGAGTGCCACAACCCTTGAAACATAGCCACAATGACCCATCCATGCCTGTGAAGCCCATCGAATTACCGTCTTGAGAGCCACCGCCCTGCCATAAACCCTACCGACCAAGAACGTCTTTGCCATCGTTATGAGATGTTGAAAGCCTATATCCTCCCTTAACGAATAATTTGGAGCCTTAACCATGTTTTTTATCCACTTCCTGCGTACCTTTTCCTGTGAGCAAGCCTCCCTAACATCTTCAACACCATTCCACTGTGCTGGTGTACCATGCGACCGTTCCACCGATGGGCTAGGATAGCCTCTCTGTTCTGTAGAACCCATGAATCCGACTAGGAAGCCCTCCAACGGCAAAGGAGAAGAGTACCCAGATTCGCTAACCACTGGCACCCTAGTTTCAACAACCTCAATCGGCACAGACCCAAACAGTTCCGCAAACTCACCTCCAGGAGAGTTTAGGAAATCCGACAAGCTTCCCAGAATGGATGGGGATCCACCAGTTGAAAAATTAGGGGATTTGGAGCCCGAAAAGCCCCACAAGTTAATACAATGTTCAACCTTCATCAATACACTGTCAAGAATGGACAGTAAATGGCCAACAACAGGACTAAGCAGAGAATGTTGAGTAATGGAACCCTCCAAACCCATAGGACCCAGGTTAAAATTGTTCAAGGGCACAGTCCGAAAATCCCCACCCCCATGAAGAGGACTGGCGCCAACCTCATCTTTATACCCGCTAGGTGGCGTGGTCCAAATATCCCGGTGCATTAGAAAGTCACAGCTATAGTCTAAGGCATCATCCAACTCCATAGCTGGTAAAAATAAAAAAAAACCCTAGCAGGAAAATCGAGAAAGTTAAAGGTGAAAACAGGATTACCAAAAGTAATACCAACCAGATAATCCACTGGGAGTCATAAAATCCGTTCTTGGTAACCGTTCCATCGTATTGACACTGACAGGCCACCGAGGGCTTGCCGCCTACAGGAAACCTACCCCAAATCGGCCGCCATCACACCAGCAACCCTAGACGACCTCCGGCTCCCCCTTTAACTTGTTGTTTCCACCTCTCAGAATTTCCCATTATTATATTTTAATGTTATACAAAATTAGCAATTGTACTAATGATGATTTATGCCATGACACATGATCAATTATGGTAAGGGTGCAAGGAATTTGAGGACGAGGTTGGGCGACAGTGTCACCTGAATAGAAACCCACTGGTACCATCATTGGATACAGTTCTCATTATGCGCTCTCTGGAGGCAATAAATGCGACACTTAGGGGACTTTAAAGGGAAAATGTTACATCGGAAGTAGAAGTGAGGGCCCTAAAATTAGGGGAGGGTAATACTGAAGTACCATTGAACATAGTGCAGGGACTTACTCCATAGGACATCATGAGGGAAATTCAAAAAATCAACCTTCCAAAGTTTACTAGAGATCATGCAGGGGTATGATCAATAGAGGCATGGTTGGAAGGAATGACAAGGTGCTTAGCACTATAGGAGTACACCTCCACCTACAAATCTAAAATATCCATATTTCAGCTTAAGAAATGTTCCTTGAATTGGTGGGGAAACCAAGAAAAGCAATTTTACCTTGCCCCAGACATTGTCCAATGGAAATTTTTTGTGGATAAGTTTGGAAGGAAGTACTTGTCTGGATTCTACCAGGAAGAGTAGGCAGGGGCACTTCATGCCTTAGTACAAGGGAACCAATCAATGGAAGAATATGAGACAAGATTCATGGAACTGGTAAAATATGACTCCTACTTGGACAATGATCAATGCCAAGCCAAGCGCTTTGTGTATGGGATTAATCCTACAATCAGGGCCTAAGTAGGGATGTGGAAACCAATTTCGTTTGTTGAGGCATTCAAATATGCTTGTTATACTGAAGAGATGATGGGTGAAACCCTTGAGATTGTAATTTACTCAACAATCAGGTTTCATAGGGAAAGCCCCTCAAAACTACCCTGGGGAAGGATATGCTAGACCACCTCCCTATGGAAGCGAAGCCACACCTAGATTCAAGGCAATAGATAGATAAATAAAAATAGTACAATATCCTAATCTACATCCAGGAATCACAAGAGTCCAGGGAATTATGGAGGATCAATTGGTGGAGGAAGTGGATCTAGGGGAAGGAATCCATCCCAAAGGTATCAGCAGTTCATCTCACAGCCTTTGTCTCAGGTAGCTTGTTGGGGTTGTGGGGGTCCAACTATAAACATGACTATCCTGAGTTATGATATGATACCGTGCATAGAGAGGGAAAGTACTTGATGGGGAGTGGAGGCAAGAAACATCAAATATCTGTAGCAATGAATAACCATCAGGCTGAACATCCATCCACTGTAGTGGAACCATCAGGTTTTGGACAAGGGGACCATTAGGGCCGAATATTGGATCGTAGGATTAGATAGCTCAGAAATTGTTTGGTGGTACAGTTTAAGGTCCAGTAGGACAAGTGTAACCCATGTTCTTATAACTGGGAGGACACAGAGACCATGCATCGTGATTTTCCCACATTATTTTGACTATAAATTAGGGATGAAGTTTCCCGAAGGGTGGGTGTATGTAATGCCACGTTTTTCCTTTACCATATGAACTACCATTACCTGTTTTGTACTTTCTTATTATTTGTGGAAATCCATTAGTGTGATGACATTGTGGACATATGGACCTATTATTTTGTGGCAGTCATATATTTGTTGAAGTGTAGCTCAAGCGCAACAGTTTTGAGGTAGAAGTACGAACTCGGTAAGGCCTGGTACTGGTCTATTTTGGGGAGAAGCGATTTCGTGATTCCCAGGAATAGGGTATGGAGCAACGCGAAGATGGCAGATAGGGGCCTACTTTCTTAGTAAAGATAGAAGTACAGAGGATGACCAGGGTAGTTGGAGTAGTTAAAGAAGAAGCAACGGCTTGACAACTACAGGAACAACATTGATGGGGCGAGAAGTGCAAATGATGCACCAGGGTACAATCAGCGCCGCCCTGTCAGAGAAAGTGGCTGCCATAAGGATGTCAAATCCAAGGAAGCAGAGCAAGGGACGACCAAGGACAAGTGAAGTAGCTGAGAAGTTATGGAAAAGCATGGTTAGCAGGGTAACCACATCGTTTTGGGGGGTTAAGGGTATTATGGGGTTTTGGCCCATAACTATTGTAAATATGTGACCTTCGAGCACAATCTATGAAAAGGGGCAATTTCGTATAGGGAAGGGTTAGATTTTGTGGGTTATGTTGAATATTGTAAGACTTATTGTAGATCTGCGCTGAGATATATAAGAGAGAAAGGCTCTGCAGCTGTGTGCACAGAGACCTATTGTAGAGAAGAGTCTGCAGTTGTGTGCGCGGACTAGAATTGTTAACCCTTCCCATTGAAATAAACAATAGTTCTTGTGGACGTAGCTCCCATCCGGGGGGTGAACTACGTAAATACTTGTGTTGTGTGATTGCATCTATGAGATTGTTTCATGTTTATGTATGTTCATGCTTTTGTATGTATTTTCATGTGTATGGTTGATGAGAATAATATGTTAAGTGTTGTACACATATAAATTAATATGCAAGTAACTCTAAATATGATGAATGCGTAGTTGCATAGGTAACACTAACTTAGCGCATCCTGTAGTGCATGCGACTGCCTAGAAGCGCAGTCCCAGAGTCACGTTGTTGTAGTGCAGCGTGGGTAACTATCACTAGTGTGCAGTTGCAGAGTGCGTTGTGGTATTAGAAGTGGATGCGGAGTAGGTGCGACTTCACTCAGTGGACCGGTTCCATAGATGCACATCATCGGGTTACAAAAACCTGCTTCTGCAGCCACCCCATAACTTCTCCTCGGGTGAGACCTTAGTCTATTCACAAGATGTTGCCGAAAGGGCCAGTAAAAAAGGGGTTTTGTTGGGTCTTTGAACTACGTAGAACCCGGGTCAGTCTAAGAGCGAGTAAGTAGGCCAACAAATGGTTCTGTTGCCGCGCTTGAACTGGTGATGTGTTTTGATAACTGGGATCCTGAGAGGACAGATATACAGAACTGGGTGATTAAGACAAAAAAGGAGTTTGTGAAGAAAGAAAACATGCATCTGCGCTTATCTACGGAAGAGTGGTTATAGAAATACCTATTTTATGACATACACTAAGTCTTCTTCCCAGTATTCGGTAACGAGCTGCATGAGTGGATATCAAGACTTGCTAAACGAAAAAATTGTTTCAAGGTGGAGAACCTACAAAGTGGACTCCGGAACTGATTCAGAGGCTTAAATAGGTTGATAGCCCAATTTCAAGAGCAGTAGACTTTTGGCTGGATAGAATACTAGAAGGCTATGTTACAGAATTTGTTGTGGACACTCTGAAGTCTTACAACGCATCAGAAGGAGATTTCTTCAAAGGATTCAGAGGTAAGTACAAGGCCTCGCCGAGTTTGTACTTCTTGCATCGGTAGATAAGACTTGTATGAATTATGATTTATGTGAGATTGTTATTGTTAGTGCATGCATGAGCTTTGTGAGTGCTAGCTACGCCTACATAACTTGCACATGTACGCTAGTATTATTTTAATCATGAATTAACTATTAATATCTTAATTTAAAATTCATGCATTATGTTGTGGAATAATTATGCTATAATTAGTGAAGTATCTATTTAATGTTTACTTAATGAAGGATTAATTTAAAAGGATTAGAGGTTGATGGTAATGGTTTAATAAAATTTAATTTGATTAAAATGACTATAAATTATTTGAGCAAGTGTTAATTAAGTTTCAAATTATATATGAGGATTTGGTTCATGAATGCAAAAGGATCTTGTGAATAGGAAATTGAGTTTTGGGATACTTATATTAGTCATTTTTGGAAAAAGGAATTAATTTTGAATTTATATTATTCAAATAATGTTACCTTGTGTCAAATCGACGAATGTAATGATTGATGGTGATTCTTTATTTAATAAATTAATAATTGCATGTGAACCACCTGTTTAAATGGTATTAAATGAACTTAAAGGAACTGACATGGGGAGTTGGGGAGAGGTTTTCACATTTATGAAACGATAAGGGGAGTAAAGGCTCTCGAGAATGGAAGGCGATGAAAGGGGATATAGGAAGTGGGATGGAGAAAGTATTTTGGATATAGGAACATATTTTGGATTTATTGGTGAAGTTGGGAAAAACTTGTTGGACTGTTGTTTTCAGGTTTTGGGCACAAAGGGCCAAGCAACATAGTTTCTTGTAGCTAGGGATCTGACGAGGCTGTTCCTAGCCGGTTGGGAGGCAAAAACATTTGGGTAGTTGAGTATTTACAGGGAGATTGACTGGAGGAAAATACTACTTTTCTACAAGTATTTTCCATTTTATGCTCACAAAATTTTAAATCTTTTAATTGCTATGTACCTTTGAAAAGATATTTTATGTGAGTCATGTGTTCCTCTATGCTATATATATCATGTCACATTTCACATCTATTGTTATTTATTTTGTATATCTACTTGCACATAGAAATAATTTTGGTAGACATGCCTCAAGACCAAAATTGATAAACTGTTTAAATTAACATTAACACTTAAGGACTTGTGATGGTCTTTACAAAAGCATTCACACTTCAGAATCACTGACCAACAAGATTCCTTAATCTGGATTGGAAATGTTGAAGGTGGCACATATACACCACAATTGGGCTATAAGGTTTTAAGAGAGGAGGAAGATCATCTTGAAGCATTATGGTGGCATAAGTCTATCTAGAAATACAAATTTCATATGAAGTCCAAACTAGTTTCTTGGCTCGCCCTTAGCAGGAAGGTATCCAACTAGGATCACTTACAAAATATTTGTTGGTATGGTCCTAATAGATGCCCTTTATGTAAATTAGAGGACTTATATGTTCAGAGTTTGTCCTTTTTTTAGATGTCTAGATAGAGCTGAATACTTTATTTGACCATCAATTAATATGGAATAGAAGGGATCTAGAGCACACTCTTGTGCTATGGACATAGTAGATTAAGAACACGGATTTTATGACTCTCCCTTTAATTGTGATATGGAGCATATGGTTAGCTAGAAATATAGCTATTTTTTAAGATAAGGAGCCATCCACACACTACACAACCACATTTTGTCTTTCAATCCTATCTTATTTTCCTCAAATTGACGATGAGCTAGTTCCTAGACATGTTATCCTTGAAGTTGTTAAAATAATTGGACATTGGGATTTTTTATGGTGTTGCCGAGGGAATACCTCATTTAGGGGGGCTAGCGGAATCCTATATTTTTATGATGATCAATGAATAAAGTTTGTTGTGGGAATAGGACACAGCGCTAACAATCGAGCTGAGTTGGTGGCACTTAAGCTCATCTTGCAATTGGTTATAGATTTTGGCCTTCAAAAAGTGAAAATCACGTGTGATTCTAGATTGGTAATTGATTGGATGAGGCTCAAAAAATCTTCCAGGAATATTCTACTCGAGCCTGTATATGATGAGATATCTACAATTGTTGTGATAGTTCAACATTTAACATATAACCACATTTACAGAGAGAGGAACCAATTGATAGACTAGTTGTCAATGGATGGTCTACAGATTGGTCCATGCACCTGGCATAGGTGGATTAGCATCAAATAGGGCCTACAAGAAATAGATATAGGTCCATATCAACAATAGCTTGATGGGTTTCGGTGGATTAAAAAATGTTTTTTTTTCTTTCTACCACTTTCATAGTAGACTTTTGCTTGACTATATAGTCTGTATTGATGACTACCTAAAAGTTGTTATACTCAAATAACATCTTCACTAATTTAAATAACCTCTTGATTTGTGATGTGGCCTAAGATAAACCCTGTAACAACTGAGCTAGAGGTATGATTAAAAAAATGAGTTAGAGGTATGATTAAGAGCGTATATTCTAGGATGATGAGGTAAATGCATAGAGGACTCTGCAAAATACAATGTTATTGTGAGCAAATCTGATCAATATTTTGAACCTTAAAAAAAGTTTTTCCATTTAATATTATAAGACCGGTTGGTATTTATTAGAAATTGGAGCATTGCATTGATCTAAATTTAGCTTGTTATTATCTTCCTTTCTTGAGCTGAGTGAGGTTTGGGTCGTGGCAACTCAATTTTGGACTTTCATATGCCTGCGATGATAAATCCCATTAAATCTAATTAGATTCTATTAATATGCATCAAAGTAAGCCCCCCGTCTAATATAAGAAAAATAAACAAGCCAAAGCAAATTAAGGTTCAAGGAGTCCAATAGATATAGTTCTATCATAGATATCTAAGGCATCTTCACTTCATTAATGATGGACTTTAAACTGGTGTTCATCAAGGCACTCCAGGTAAACAAAGTTCTCCCCCTCGACTTAGATACTAGGAAAGAGCTAAACAACTAGATTTCAATAAAGGATCTCACATTAAATCGTCAAGAATACCTCTATGCCATGTATGATTTTAAATGGGGTTAAACCATGGTAGTCTCAATAGAGATTTTATATTCCTCTATTTAAAGATGAGCCATCCTTCCTTGGGCAAGTAATCATCCTGCCAAAAAGAAGTGATAACCAGTTACCATCCATCTCTCCAACCAACCAACCCACCTATGTTCGCCTTCATACGTTCGCCATCTTTCCAAATAATGAAAGGTCACGTGTCATTATATATGAATCTACACTCACTCACTATAGGAGCCCGAAATAAAAAAAGAGTTCACAGACCGAACAGACTTTTGGGTGTCCGGGATAACAAAAAAAACTCTCTTTTAATCTGACATATTACTTATATAATGACTCCCCTAAAATGAGGAATAAGCCCACCCGAAATAAAACTGGGCTTATTTCTTAAAGATGTTATAATCCCAACCATGGTTCATGTGTTAGCTGGGCTTCACATGGGACCAACAATGCTCTCTGTTATTTGGTTGGTCAAGGCAGTGAAAGCCTTTTCCGCCTTAGCTCACCAATGATTTTTACTTTTTGTGGTCTGTTGTAGTTGTTGTCTCAATGCATCCCAATATTAAAGTGCACTACTTATAGGACTTGTAACCTTTGTTGCTCGTTGCATGTCCTTGAACACTTTGTGCATACATTAAAATCCAAAGTTCAACTAAGGCTTGGCCTAGGACCCCACTACTTGGCGTGTTTGGTTTGGTATTGCGACCACACATGACTTCGAGAGTCATGATAATATTACCGAAGAATGCCTTTATCATTCTGAACCCTAAAAAAAAGATTTTCCATTTAATATTATAAGACCGGTTGGTATTTATTAGAAATTGGAGCATTGCATTGATCTAAATTTAGCTTGTTATTATCTTTGGATAGAGGTGATCCCTTTAAGGGATATAATTTGTTGTTCATGAAAAGTAGGAAGATGTAGAGAACCATGAATACTAGGTTATAGATTATTGGAAAGAAAAGGGACTTATACAATGTAGAAGTTTTGCTTAGGAACTTTGTTAAAAACTTCACCTCCACACCCTAAATATTCACATGGCAATGAAATTGATATCTGACAGTGCAAAAAAAATAAATTCACTCACTGATTTACCACCGACACTCTTCAAGGACTTTTATAATCCATACCTCAACATCATAATTGTTTAGATTCGTATGGTGAGTTCCTCTTTAGATATTTAGAGGCTCTGTTATGTGTACTTGGTTGTTGTTTTTAACACATTATTTCCTTGTTGGATATTAAACCCTATTTACTTTGTTATGGGGTTTCTACACGCGTTTCAATATTCTGAATCATACTGTAACTGTGTTGATGGCTTGAATGATTTCTTTTATTATTGTTATGTGAAGCTTAATTATACACACAATATGTATAAATTTGCAAGTCATTTTGTTTACTATGATTATACTACCACCCATCTTGGAATATTATTACCTTTAGATAAATGTCTTAGCTGGTCTAATTATGTCTATACGGGCTTATAATCACTCCCTGACTTTTGGCATTGAGTTTCTGCATCTCTTTGTATGCAAGTCACATAAGGGTAATAGAGAGATGATGTGTACATTAAGATTAATATGCTTTTTTATAATTTTTCTACTGAATGTTGTCATTTTACTTCTAAATTGACTTGCAAAAGATCATATTACTTCTTTTTAGCATTTGTTGTTATATCACTCAAGTACTTTACATTGAGATTTCTCCAAAGGAAGTCAACAAGTTTGTTCTCTAGTCTTTTTCCACATCTTTGATGTTCAATGCCAAAACAACCTTTGAGATTGCCGATGTTGTCTTTGAGAGAAATTGAGCAGTTGCATTTGAAAATGCGGTGCTGATGCCATACAGGATAATTATTGAAATCTTACATTAAATCCTTTCTACATTAAACCACCATCTACATAAACCATCAAATCTTACATTAAAGCCTTTATATATTAACCTACCATCTACATCAACCAACGTACATTAAAGGCTTTTACATTAACCAACCATGTACATCAACCAATAGAAACATTTTTTGGGCAGGTATTTGCTTTATTTTGGAAAAGTAACAAAACCACTAATACCCATTATCACAAATTACAATGCATTTTATTGTTACAACATATATACAAGATAATTCTTTCTATGTTCTTATGTATGTATATGTGATTTGAAATCCAAATTAAGATAATGGTTGTAAGATTTTGTATTTAATTGAAATTTAATAATTTAATTCTTTCTATGTTTTTATGTATGTATATGTAATTTGAAATCCAAATTAAGATACTTCTTGTAAGATTTTGTATTTTATTAAAATTTAATAATTTAATTTTTTCTATGTTTTTATGTATGTGTATCTGATTTGAAATCCAAAATAAGATAATGGTTGTAAGATTGTATACAATGAAAAATTAGGTAATTTTGCTTGTAAAGAAAGACTCGGTAATTTTGCTTTTAGTTTTGGCAGGGATTAGAAACTCTGCTTCCATTGCCTAAAAAATGAAAGTAGAGTGACCTACGCATTTTCTTTCACGAACAGTCTTATTCAATCTTTTCTGGCACAGACACAGGTACTCGCTGAGCTTGCCCTCGTTTTTACTTAAGTTGATGTAAAGCCCACTTTTCCACTAGTTGAATCAAACAAAACAAAACTTCATGGTTCCGATGGGTTTCATTGTTTTGGGTGGATTAAGAAACCCAAAATCCCCAAAAGGAAACCATGATTGGGGTGGAACCTTAACCTGAATCCATAGCAGGGAAAACTGCGTTTTGCATAAATTTTGAATCACACCGTGATTATGTGTATGCTGCAATGATTGTGAAACCTCTGCCCTGGGAGGTCACCCCATTCCTATAGCATAGGGTAGAGTATGATGCCAAGCTGCCAACCTCATTCATTGACTGGATTATGGGTAAGGTTTTAGAAATATTGATCAGTTTTGGCAAGTTAGCGGCAAATATTAAACACCAACCTCATTTAATTCCATTCAGAAAAAAAATGGCACAGTACCACCAGTGTTATGGTGTCGTAACCCAGGCAGGAAACCTTGATTTTCGGGGGATAAGTTGGCAGGTGAAAGCGCTGTGCGAGTCAAGACGATTGACGGAGGCCATGGATCTGTTGCATGAGATGAGTCAACGAGGAATCAGGGCAGATTTCTATGTATATGCTTCCCTATTGCAGGGCTGTATCAATATGAAAGCCTCGGCACAAGGAAAGGCAGTTCACCGCCACATGATTGATTCCGGGTACGATCCTGATACATATTTACTAACTAAATTAGTCATCATGTATGTCAGCTCCGGAAATATGGAGGATGCACGCCAAGTGTTTGACAAAATGTCTGAGAGGAATGTGGTCACATGGTCAAGCATGATTGCTGGATATGCCCAATACGGTGATGCCGAGAAGGCTTTCGCACTCTTCATCCAAATGCAACAGGAGGACATTCAAAATGACTGCTTTTCCTTTTCTAGTGTTCTCAAAGCTTGTTGTGTGGAGCAGGGAAAGCAGATTCATGCTTTAATACTTAGATCTGGATTTGAATCTGATGTTGTAGTGAAAAGTGCCCTTGCTGCCATGTATGCCAAAGGCGGCAGCATTAAGGATGCACGCCAAGTATTTGACGAAATGCCTGAGAGAGATGTTGTTGCATGGAATGGGATGGTTGCAGCATACTCTCATTGTGGAAATCTAGAAGACGCATGCCAGATCTTTGACAAAATGCCTCGCAGGAATACAGCTTCATGGAATGCAATGATCGCAGGATATGCACAACATAGTCAGTGCGATAAGGCTTTGATACTATTTGAACAAATGCAACAGGCAGGCATGAATCCGGATCTTTTTACGTTTGTCAGCATTTGTACAGCATGCGCTGACTTAGCAGTTCTGGAACGTGGCAAACAGCTTCATGCATCTGTTGTTAGGAGTGGATTTGAGTCGTACATTGCTTTGGGGAATGCACTGATTGACATGTATGCTAAATGTGGAAGCATGGGTGATGCCTTTCAAGTGTTTGATAGAATGAGTCGAAGGAATATAATCTCATGGACTACTGTAATTATGGCATATGGAAAACATGGGTACACCAGGGAAGCCATTGAGCTCTTTGAAAAAATGCAGCGTGCAGGCATGCATCCAAACAATATCACGTTTGTTGGCGTTCTCTCTGCCTGCAGCCATGCAGGACTAGTAGATGAAGGCTGGCATTACTTTGATTGTATTAGTAGAAAGTTTGAGATGCAGCCTAGGGTGGAGCATTATGCCTGCATGGTGGACCTCCTCGGCCGCTCTGGCCGCTTGAATGAAGCATATGACTTGATCAATAAAATGCCATTTGAAGCTGATGCGGAGGTGTGGGGAGCCTTGCTTGGTGCCTGCAGAGTTCACCTCAATGTAGAGCTTGGTAGATGTGCGGCAGAGCGCCTTTTTCAGTTGAAGCCACAGGATTCTGGAGCATATGTGATATTGTCAAACATCTATGCTGCTTCTGGCAAATGGGATGATGTAGCCGATGTGAGAAAGATGATGTTAGATAGGGGATTAAAGAAGGAACCTGGATGCAGCTGGATTGAGTGCAATAAAAAGGTACATGTATTCCATGCTATGCTTGCATCACACCTTCAAACACAAGACAGCTATTCAATATTACAACAGTTGGGTGAGTAGATAAAAGAGGCTGGATATACACACAACATCAATCTTTCCCTCAGGATATACACACAACACCAATCTTTCCCGCCATGAATTGTATTGGTAACTGGCAGAAAGAGCACATATATCATTTTGTTGCCTAACAAGCATGGAGTTATGCTTGAGGTGAGAGTTGTGCCTAAACATAGATTTATGTGAGCCCAGAGCTTTGCCGGCTCAAATAAAGAGACAAAGCTTCTAGCACAGCCAAAAGGTGGCTATTACATTTGGATCGGTGCACCAACAGGAATGCTAACCCATACTGTTTTGTGTGCTACACAATACCAAATTTATTTCTAAGATTGTCAGAGGTGAAATTGCTGCATGGAATGCAGATTGCTTCCATCATTTCAAGCAGTGGATGGCATGTCATCTCGTGGAAATGTTTGGCTACTTTGACTATTGATATTGGACTTGAAGTAGTAACTACGTACTCAGTGCTACAAAATTTAATTCCAGTCACTGGTGGAAACAGAGATACTGAAGATGGCAATCTTTTGAAAGCTTGACATTGGATTTTATTCCCAGCTAGGAACTACATCAAACTATGGGGTTTTCCCGGCCAAACACAGAAATTGTGTAGTAGCTACAAAGGTTTGATTTCCACTCCCAAATGATCATGCCCATGGAAAAAACAGAATGGTTGCATGGAATTCCCATTTCAAGATATTTTATTGTTTAACATATTCAACGGATGTTACTGAACGTTACTCCAGCTGCTATTATGTAATAAAAGAAATCAGTTATCCAAAAGAAAAGAAAAACTGGGGAGGGTCAGGGCAGGCAGCTCTTTTGTGACCAGGAAGGCAATATTTTTCTTCTTCTTTGGGGATTGGGTTCAGATGCTAAATATATATTCTGAGGTGTCAGCAAATCTCAAAGCCTTGCAATTAGTTAAAGCTAAAATGGATTCAAGCCATAACAATATATTTAGGAATTTAGTGGTGCTAATAGGCTTGATGAATAATAATTATTAAATCAATTCAATTAAATTATGCAAGATTCTTAACAGTAATGAAATCCTTCGTTCAAAAGAAAAGGAAATCCGGGGAGAGTCAGGGAAGGGAGCTCTTTTATGACGAGGAGGGCTAGTTTTTCTTCTCCTTGGGAATTGGGTTCACCTGCTAATATTTTTTCGGAGGCGTCAGAAACTCCCAAAGCTTTACAATTTAGGTAAAGCTATTGGTGTCGAGCCCTTGCAATGTATTTACTATTAAGAGATTTAGTGGTGATAATAGGCTTGACGAATATTAATAATTATATATATTATAGACAATTAAATTAAATTATGCAAGATCCTAGACACGGTTAAAGTTTTATACCGACCAAGGACAGTATTGTCTAAATTAGTTGCTAGATGTAATATTAA
Source organism: Larix kaempferi (assembly GCA_027924585.1). NCBI lineage: Eukaryota > Viridiplantae > Streptophyta > Pinopsida > Pinales > Pinaceae > Larix > Larix kaempferi. The sequence continues at coordinate 25,494,396 of BSBM01001530.1, read as the reverse complement.
TAAATGTACATTTATGAACTTTCTTGCACATAAATAATATATTTTAGGCATATGATTTTAGTTTGAGTACCAGTCAATATTCAGTTATCAGAGCACTTCTGGGAGGAGAGGATTGTGCTGGTCTCTTCTCTAATAGTCACAGAACTTGAAGGAGCAGTAATAGGAGAGGAGACACATTGTTTGCTGAAGAAGAGGGCTGACTTTTTATGTGCAATTTCTACCAAACAGAAGACAGTTCTTCGATGTCCAGAATTTCAGGTAAATCTATTTAATTTTTCCAAGCCTTGATTTTGTTGTTGTTTGCCAGGCTGTCTTTTAATCTAGATAGGCCTGACCAGACCAATTGTGTGGAAGGGTTTTAGATTTGAAGCCAAGAAGATGGCATCACAAACCATGTTAATGACTGAAGGCATAAACTAACGGGAAAAAGTTATCTTGTATTGAAAGCCAGAATAACAGACCTGTTTAAAATTAAGAAAATATGGGACATAGTATCCTGCAAAGAGACAAGACTGGATAACTCAGGTACTGCAGGTAAAGCTAAATATGATGAAGAGTTGCGAAGGACTTTGGTTAATATTGATGTTAGTTGCTGATGAGATTGAGACTATAGAAATTGCATGAAGATGTCAATGAAACAAAGATTTTACATCTCAAAAACAAGTTTTTGTCATTGAAGTTGCAGGAAGGAGGTTTGATGGCAGACCTTAAAAAGCCATTAGCTTACCATACTAAGTAAGACTCTTGCAGAAAAAGTGTTCAAATCAATTAATTTTAATAGCTTACTGAAGTCTTCTACTGCAATTGTGGACATGTTAAATATTGCTCCAAAAGCATGGAATTTGATCAAGTACAACTCTTGCAAGAGGATGAGAGAGAAAAATCTCAATCTGATTCCAAAGATGATGACGCTGCATTTGTGGCAATTTAAAAGGCAAATGGAAGTAAAATTCCAGCAAAGGAAGAAAGTTGAACAATGACAAAAAGGTACAAGATGCCACCAATGACAAAATGCTACAAAAATCAGACTTTTTTGTTTTAGATGTGGAAAGTCAGGTGATAAAGCAACGCATAGAACATTTTTTATGAAAAAATGTAATTCTAGTAGACACAACAATAATTTTGCTGTCAGTTCAGAAGAAGGAAAGGAAAAAGGTTGAAGAAGTTATGTTTATCTCTGGTGTTGCTGCTGATAAGGTAATGGAGGAGTCTAAAGATTGCTGGTTTATAGCACTGTTACATCTATTGTGATATAATTGGTTAAAGAAGTTATGCTTATCACTGGTGTTGCTTCTGATAAGGTAATGGATGAGTCTAAACTTTTGCTGGTTGCACCGAGAGTAGTGAGGTGCTCTACAGCCCAGTACAGGGGAGATTTTGTAACGCGTAATGTTGTGTAATGTTATGAAACATGCCATTCCCATTTTAAAAAAATGCAAGTGATGTTGGCTTATACAAAAAAAATTAAATTATATTGGTTTCGTTTTAAACCTAAATATATCAAGCACCAGAGGGATCAAATATTAATTTTTTTCTTAATGTGTAAAAATATAAGATAAAAAAGAATTACACCTCAAGAAATTGGATTCCTCTCGGTGCTTGATAGATCCGGGTTCAAAATGGATCTATGCTGGTTTATAGCACTGTTACGTTTATCATGCTATTATCGGTTAAAAAGTTATGTTTATCACTGGTGTTGCTGCTGATAAGGCAATGGAGGAGTCTAAAGATTGCTGGTTTATACAGCACTGTTACGTTGATCGTGATATTATTGGTTGTATTGCGATATGTTGCGTGATTTTCCTTGATCCATAATATTGCCAGAAGAAATTGTGATATTTTGTTTATTACATTTGTATTGCAATGAATAGGAAATATTGCAATATTTTAGGTAGATATCACGAGTAGATCGAAATTATCACCCTGCTGGTGCCATTAAAACTTTATAACTGGAATTTTGGTCTTTTTACCCTCATTTTGCAAAAGAGAGATAGGGGATTGAGCTTTGAGGAGATTTTGTATAAGGTTTGTAATGTCCATTAGATTCACCTCTTTTTTTTTTTAATGGGAGATTTAACACTTAGCTAGCTATTTTATTAATGCAGTATTCTTTTGTGTTGATTTCCTTTTTTCGGTTTGTGCTAAAGGTTTAACCTATGTAGCATGGGTTTCCGTACCCGGGGGTAGGGTACAGGGACCGGGTACTTGGGTACGGGTAAGGTATGTACCTTGCCATACCCAGTACGGACTCCATGTACCTGAGATGCCATTAAAAAAAGTAGTACTTGCATGCTAATTGGTATGGTGCACCCCATGTTTAGGCACTCCAGGGGTACGACCAAGGGCTCAAATCTGCCACTGTTAGGGAGGAAAACCTCCGATTTCCAATGTTAATGAAATAATTTAATAAAAAAAAGTATAAACTTAAAACGTAGGCCCTTACCTAAACACTATCCTTCACGATTCATAAGTAAACGACCCCCCTAACCATTTCATTGCTCATTACTCACGATTCATTGTTTACTGTTTTGAACTTTCTATTTCATGTTTGGAAATGCCATTAGGCAAATTTTGAATGTAGTATGACAATGGACTCATGGAGTCATGGACATATAATATTATTAATCATATAACTTCCAGTCTTCCACTTGATATCTACTATAAGTCTATGATTTATCAAATTTTATGTTTCAAATTTTCAATGTGAATGTTCATTGTTCAATGAGTCATTGAATTTAGAATTATGAATCATGATTTATAATTAATGGATAGATTTGAAATATGCATGTATGATGTCACTGTGACCTGTTATGTGTGTGTGTGTGTGTGTGTGTGTCTACAGTACCCCCAACGTACCGAAGTAGCTTGTTTCAAAAGGTGGGGCCTCGTCCACTTACCCATACCAGTACCCATCCTTGTACCCACGTTTCCTGGCAACTTAGGGTTTGATCAATGCTCTATGAAATGCCAAAGCCATTGGACACACTATGAGAGTATGGTGATCCAGTTGGCCCTGATAACCAATAAAGGTGAGGTGCAAGTTGTGTATAAAGGAAATATCCGACATAATTAGTTGCTTGAAATACCACCTTGCTAAAATCCTAGGGCACGGAGTGGATATTTTCCCTTCATCCACCCTAGAAATCATCCATCTCACCAATCAATCAATTCTTGATATTAGTAAGAAGAAAGATGAGAATGAAGCATTAAGAGTTGAACTTGTAGCTAGAGGAATACAAGACGCATGGGACCACAATCTTCTTAGGGGGGAAACCCAATCCTTAGTGACACCTTCCATAATGCCCTCAACAATGTCACCTTTATTTGCGCCGCGAGGTTAATGCTTAGGACACAACCTTCTATTAGGTTGTTGGTTAAAACAAGGGAGAAGCAGGATGCTGATTAAATTGTAACCAGATGTGTTTCTATGAAGTGACATTCCTTTCAAATTGCCAAGAACAATCCATTTTACTAGTCACTGTTTGAAGCTATTGCTATTGTTGGCCTGGGTTACAAGGCCCTTCCTATGATGAGTTGAGAGGGCCTCTCCTTCAAGGGGAAAAGATTGATTGACTCAGAGATTGGTTGTGCTTAGGAAATCACGGGAGACAATTGGATGCACCGTGATGTTATATTGTTGGACAAATGGAAAGGGCAGGTTCATTCTCATTTCTTGGTTGATTGTCCTAGGGGTACATTGTTTATCAAATCTATTGATGCATTTACATATGTTAAAGATGCACAATTGTTATGTGAGTTGTTGGATGGATAAATTCAAGAGATAGGTTTGCAGTATGTTGTCTAAGTCATTATAGATAATATTGCTAATTATGTTATATATGTGGTTGTTGGAAGGTTGTTTATGGAGAGGTATCAAACCTTGAAATGTACTCCTCGCGTCTCCCATTGCATTGATTTGATGTTAGAGGACAAGATAAACATTTACTAGAAAAATGATATCATTGAATCATCTAGGAGTGTCACCAAATATGTGTGTGTGTGTGTGTTCTTAGACTCGTGAGACAATTCACATGGAACGAGGAATTGGTGTGTCCCATAATCATGCATTTCTCTGCTAGCTTCATTTCTCTTCAATCTCTCCTCATTTTTATGTTGGATTTGTAGAGGATGTTTGTTAAAGTAAATGTTAGAGTATAATGGTCAATCAAATACTAGACATAGGCATTTTTAAAGTCACTTTGACTTTAGGTTATTTTATGCTTTAATGTTTTATTTCACTTTAGTGTGTTTCTCTATCTATCCAAATTCATAAAATGGATTGACTAAACTAGCTTGTAATTATTTATAAGGAAACTTTCCCTTTCTCATTTAAGCAACGCAATACATAGAGCTCTCTTGAGTATCTTGGTTTTCTTTGTGTTACATTTGTGTCTAAGAATACAAAGCCATATGAAGAGTCCTGGCCTTTGAAAGACAAGGTTTCCACTCTTGCGGCTTCAATAATCTTAGAGCCATGTAGTAATGTGAGGGAGTGTGAAGACCTAGGGATTGATGCCCACAGAAACGGATTGAGAGATCACTAGCATGACACATCAAATAGCCATAAGGGTCTCAAATTATTCGAACAGTTTTAAAGGCCAAGCTTGAAAAGTTTGGTTTTAAGGCAATGTTAAAGAAAAAGAAAGAGAGAAATCAAATCGATTGTTTGAAGGAACAGTCGTATGGTGGTCAACGATAAAATCAACTTCACATGAGTTGTACAAACATTGTCAAGGGGAGAATTGGGGCCATACAACTGCCAAAGAGATTTTGAGATGCCGCTAAGAAATTTGGCCGCCAAAGCATCCATATGTTTGTATGGATGTTGCTAAGGACCTATATCGAAGCTGCCCTGCAAAATCAGATGTGTACGTACTAGAAATTGACCTATACAACTTGATTGGATAGCGAATTAGTAATTTTTTCCAATTTTCTTGAATGTACGAAAGAATTAGAAGTAGTTTTTGTTGTTGATTTGGTGATTTCGAACATATTCAAGGAAAGATTGATAGTTTTCTAAGTGTTTTGCTATTGGTGTTGGGCAGATTGATTCAATATTTATTTTTGGTGTTTTATTGTCGTATTTTGGGTACATTTGTCAAAATTTGTGTGTTTTTGGGTTATTTTAAGCCAAAGTTATCATAAATCTGCATACTTTTCAACAATATGTGGCTTCTACATGTGTTTTGAGCTAGTATCCAAGTGTTCTTACTCCTGTATTGCAAATTGAGGGAAGGAAGAACAAGTATTTTCAAGTTTTCAACATATTATTATGTTTCTATATAATTTTAATTTTAATTTTTGACTTGTATTGATGGTCTCTTTATCCAGCATCATGTTAGAAGGCAACATAAAATGATTTAGTAAGAGCTACAATACATAGAAGTGACATATGCTGGCCATGTTTTAACATAGGTGCTTAGTTGCTATCATCCTAGGTAAAGTACTCAACATCAAGTTTCGGGTAGAGACCTAAACAAGTTTGATGAGTGAGATAGAGTAGTAATGTTGTTTAGTTGATCATGATATGTGAAATGCTCTCTGAAGTCTAGGCAGACAACTTCAAAAGGGATTTGGAAGCATTTGAGAGAGTTCTATGAGAATTTGAACAAAGGCAAAGTCTTGTTCTTGAAGAATATGTTGTTTTCTATCACAATGGATGAGAATGCATTATTATAGGAGCGTTTTCTCAAGATCAAGGATATTAGAGAACAATTGTTGGCCATTTGTCAGAATATGGAAGACTAGGATATGGCGGTGATTACTTTGAAAAGCTTACAATGTGCTTATGATCACTTTATTGAGACTCTAATATCACCTCTATGAATGTTGACTTGAAGTTTGATGACGTGTTATAAACTCTTACAACATGACAGATGGAAGAAACAATTCAATATTAGTAGTGAAGCAAAGGGTACAAAACATGCCTTTGCAAACAATGCCAAGGTAAAAAGCAAGTGTGCAAAGAAGAAAAGTCAATGCAACGATGAAGATGCAACCAATTGTTTGAAGGAGATCACATACCACCATTATGGCAAGGTGTGTCATATGAAAAAGCAGTGTAGAAAGAGGTTGGCTAACTAGAAAACTAACAAGGGAGAACCTCAATAGAAGCTTCGTAGAGCATACAGAGGAGAAGAAGCCAACCTTAAATGCATTCATGGCCAAGAGACAAGCATATCAACTTAGGTCATTTGCTTGGTACATAGATTTAGGTGCATTGTGACACTTCACCAACATGCAGGTCTAGTTCACATAGTACACTGCTTGTTCCTTAAAGGATTCAAAGATCTTTGGTGGTGGGGAAGAGTACATATTCATTGGCAAAGAAAATGTTCAAATTTCCTTTGGAGGGAACATGATGATTTTCCTTAATGTATACTATGTGCCAAGCATGGAGCTTAATCTACTATCAATTAGTTAGATTATATGGCACTGCCCGCAATTAGATGTCAACTTTATCAATCATAAATTCTACATAGTTGAGAAGGAGATCAAGAAGTCAATTTCTCTTGGTGAAGAGGATCATCGACTATTTAGATTGGTTGACATTTGATAGGTAAGGGAGCATGCATTGGCCACCAACAATGCATCAAACATCAATACACTTTGGCATCAATGGTATGTTCACCTCAACTTCACCTACCTCTCTTAGTTTGCTTAAGAGAATTTGGTAGATGGACTCCCTAATATCAAGTAATAGATTCAGGGCATGTGTGGAGATTTCCAGGTAGGGAAGCAACATAGAGCACCATTTGATGAAGGGCAGGCTTGGAGCACATAGAGAATCCTTCAATTGGTTTATGTAGACATTGGTCGACCAAGGAACACAACATCCATCGCTAGTGCTAGATATTTCATTCTTTTTATAAATAACTATAGTAGGAAAATGTCGGTAGATCTTTTCTAAAATTGAAATATGATGCGTTTAATGAATTTCAAAAGTTTTAAGCATTAGTAGAAAAAGAGTTGGGTTATTACATTACCACTTTTAGGTTTGATGATGGTAGTGAATTCAAAAGAATTCAATAACTTTTGTGCTAAACATGGGATCAACATATTGTTCACTACACCCTACACTTCAAAATATAATGGAGTGTTCGAGAGGTGAAACCACACTATCTGAGAGATGGCCATATGTATGATGGATAACATGTGTGTTCCCAATAGGTTTTGGGTTGAGGCAATAATCCCAAAAGTATATTTGTTGAATAGATCTCCAATGACAATGATGAAGCGAAAGACCCTAAAGGAAGCATGGTTTGGGAGGAATCCCGGAGTCAGACATCTTAAGGTATTTGGTTCTATTGCCTATGCTTGGATTCCATATGAGAAAATAATATGTTAGACCCTAATAGCAAGAAATTGATGATCACAGGGTACAATGACAACTGTATACTTGACAAGTTGGTTGATGTTGACACCGATCAATTGAGCTTTAGCAGAGATGTCGTAGTTGATGAGGAAGTCCGAGCTTTCAAAGCTTCTTTAGAGTTCAAAATTACTGTAGAGTACCCCATTATGACCAAGGATTTAAGTGTTAAGTTTCTAGGAGCTCCACTTGAAGGGGGGGGGGCATATTCTAAGCATGAGGAGTTTCCTAGGTTAGTAATTCTATTGTAGACAACCTGAATCAAGATTTGGATGACATATGTACATGTAGTCCAAGTCATGGTGATAATATTGACTTGGATGGAAAGGATCCTAGGAAGAGGCTAAAGTGGTGGCACAACATCATTAGAGATTTTTGTAAGTGAAATGATCAAAGGACAATAATCGAGTGGCAATAGAAAACATAAACCAAACATGGTCAATTTTTCTCTGATGACCAATATTAAGGGAGCTTATGAGGCACATGTGTATGAGATCATTCACCAAAACATGAACATGTAGCTATAAGTCATTCAATGTAATTGCATCAACATAAGTATATGATCTACCAATGACTTCCAACAACAGTAAGAGGGCTGATGTAATAGTATGATACTATGTTATGTAATAGTATGATAGTCCAAAAACAATTGTAAAAACCAATATGTTAACGTTTGAAAGATGTGTAACCAGTGTGGTTTAAGCATACACAATAAACAATAAGAATTCAACTATCCACCACTTCTCACCAACAATATATGACAACCAAAACAAATGTGTATTTCAGGATAAGGTACCAACAGTATATAAGTGCTGTAGATCTTGTAAGATAGTCTGTTTAGGTAGCAATTATACGAGTATGTGATGTATAAATTGTGTAACAAATGATGTTTCAATCAAATGTGTCAAAATATGACTGTTAAAAATGCAATCTTTCGACTGTATATCAGTGGTAAATAAGTACTTTTTCATACCTTTTATGATTAATATGGCAACACTTTAAAATAGTAACAAAAATGAAGTTAATGGCTAACTTTTACATGGTTTTTGGTGTAGGTGATATGGCAAGGGAAAGTCTGTCCAAAATAGACAGTCTGCAATTTTTTGTAGACTGTTTGTAGCAGAGAAAAGAGGGCTGCAAAAAGGTGTTTCAACCCTGATTTTGGGAAGCAAAGGAAGGCCAAGTGTTGTGAGGGAGAAGGGAAAAAGGAGAAGAAGGAAGAGGAGGAAGAAGGAAGAAAAGGGGAGGAGAAGAAGGGATAAGGAAGATGAAGAAAATAAGAGAAGATGAAAAAAAGGAGGGAGGAGAGAAGGGATGGAGAGGAGGGAAGGATAAGAGAAAGGAGGGCGAAGAGAAACTATTAGAGGAAATTTCAATTTAAAATGGGCATTCCAAAAATAATACAAATTCCATGTCATCATGTATTAGCCAATCAAAATGCTTTAAAATTAAAAAAGGAGCACCTAAAAAAATTGGAGGCAAAAAATAAAAACTACTTTTTTTGGATTGTATTTTTAACTTATCTCCTTGTAGGTTTACTCAAATTTCAAGTAGGTGTTTTCGATTTTTCATGGTGTGGATGTTGTTAAAAGTATGCAACATGGGTACTCGTTGGATGTATAATTTAATTATGCATCAAACGAGTCCTCCTGCTTGAAATTTGAGTAAACCTACAAGGAGATAAGTTGAAAATACAATCCAAAAAAGTAGTTTTTTTACTCTCTAATATTATTTTATTATTATTTTCCTTAGGAGGCCCACTTTTAACCCAAATTTCCTCTAATCTAAGGACTGTTTTAGGGAAGTTTTATGAGTGCGTTTTGGTAGTTTTTAGGTTCCTTTAGGAATTTAATTGTAGATCTAATTCTAACCCTAATTCTACCATGAAAATGCAAAATTACACATGAAAATGCAAGTGAAATTAGGTAAAAGATAGACCAACTTAGGGTTTTAATGGATGTTACCCCAAGCCCTAGCCTTAGAGGAAGGTGACCAACCTTCTTCTTGGAGGTAATTCTCCTTGCTACTAGGTTCGTTGCAAGAGCCTAAACTATGGCAAAGTTGGAGCTCCAAGGCCAAACTTTGTAAAAACCTCCTCTTGAGAGCATTTTTACTATGCAATGAGGATATAACAATAGGAAAAATCCCTATTCAAAGAGAATGTATCCCTAGGGATACCATTCAATCATTCAAGATGCAAAATTTACTTAACATTTATCAAGCAAACCTTAAAGATGTAAAAGACTTACTTGAGCATGAGTTATTCTAACCATTCTATTATCCACAAAGCATCAACAAGACAAAGAAAGCATCCAACTTCATCCAAGAGAAAAACGAATCATCCCTCCAAGAGGTGCACATCACTTTATAAGACCCTTCTAGGGTAAAATAGTAGCTTAATGGATTTTATCCCATAAGTTGTGTGTAAAAATGAAGTGAGGAGATTGTATTTATATGATCTCACACTCACTTTTTGCAAAATAACCAAGCCTACATGCTTTAAAATGTCAATTTAAAATTAAAACATGTCAACTTAAAATTATAACATGAAATAATATAAAATAATTAAATCTGTGGGTAACTTGGGGCATTTCCCCCATAGTTTACCCTAAAATGACTAAATATGAGCAAATCACTCCAAACGAAAGGGTGTAGTGGGGAGGGGGGGGGGCGTCATGCCCCATCTAACCTCAATAGTAGTGAAAATCCCTTAACGCCCCCCCATATCAAGCAATGTGGCCTAGTACAAAGGATGATTTCATCATGCCAAGGAGCCCAAGGAGAGAGGGTGTTGTGATGCAGAGAGGCCAGGAGGGTGTAAATGGTGGCCTAGAAGAGAGATAAAAGCCTCAGTGCTAAGAGAAATGTCACCAGAATGATAAAACAGGTGGGGGGTCATGTGACCCAGTGACCCACCCCTAGGAGCCCCAGACACTAACCTCAGGGCTTCAAGCCCTTTCATGATGTAGTAAACAATGCCACTAAGCCATAGTACCACCAATGTAACCATTTAAGTCAGCAATTCATATTTGATCCCTTACCTTTGTTTTTAGAAATAATCCATGATAAGATCTCATCAATCACAAAGAAAATGCGTACCAAGGTCTCCATCAGGATAAAAGATGAAGGCTGGGTGACTACGAGGACTTGGAAGCTTTGATACTGTTGCCATGGAGAAAGATTGCTTCAACAAGCTTCATTTATCCATGCTTCTATTGGACTTATGTATGGGCCATCTCCATCATACATTTGAATTGAGAATTTTTTTGCCTCAAATTGGTAGGCTGATTTTGAACTTGGGAGGTCATTATTAGAAGTGGACCTTGCAAATATTTGTATGCCAGCTGCAACCTGTCTTTGCACCTGCTTAAACATTTATTTGGAGACACAAGCATATTGTTCATCTTTATAATAATCATATTAGTACCCCCCAATAATATTTAAAATTTTGAAATTGTCAACCACATACATTTCAAGCAAATAGATAAACAATAGAAATCGTGACAATGCGAAAATAATTTCATACATGTCCACATATCTGTATTGCTTTTACTGAAATGCATTGCTGGAAACTTACCGATACTAGACAAAAAATGATGAACACGTTCTTCAATATTGCTTGAGGAACACAACTGTGAATGATAATCTAGTCTCATCATAGACTGCGTAACTGCAAGAGAATTCTCTGTATAACATGCTTCACTGTCTTTGATACTATATATGCACAAAAGATCTAAGCACATAGAAGTATCATCAAGGATAAGCCTTTTGAAGTCTTCAACCCCTTAGTCATATCAGAATGCTTGCATATCATGATCGTCTGTGATGGAAAAAGGACCCACATCCTAAGGTACTTCATCATCAAATGCAAGAGCAAAGGGGTTGACCCAATCTTCATTATCAACATCATGAGGAGATAGAATAATCGTATCTTGTTCAACAATTTTTTCACTGAATATGTCTTCGATGGCTTCTTCTTCCCAAACGGTGTTGAGTTCTGGCTCAGGCTGATCCATACTAGCCTTTGGTTCTTTTGTGAATGACAAGAAAACTTCATTGACTTCGTCTTCAAAGTATTTGTCACTGAAAGGTATAGAATCAATACTGCTAGGTATTGAAGAGTCGTAAAGTGGTGGACCCATAAACCTCCAATAATCATCATCCTCATGAATTTTGTCATTCTACTTGAAGGGATCCGAGATATCATAAGAAACAATTTTATGATGGAAAGGGGCACTCACCATTTCCTTTTGTTCTTCAATTTCTTCAATCAAGACTTCTTGGTCTTCATTCCCTAGATCCTGATAATATTCGTCTTCATAAGGACCTTCATCTTGGGACATAAGGCCTATGATGTCATCCACAAGGTCTTAAACAATAGTTTCTTCAAGTAAATCTTCTGAAACCTGATCACTATCGCACACATCTTCAACAAGGACTGCCTCATGTTGTTCTGTGGTCGAGATAATCTGATCATCTTTGTTGTACTTTTCTTCATTATTTTCTTTCCGAAACCATTCCTTAGCCACTTCGACATAGGGCATCCATTCCTCATGCTTTGTTGGGCTCCAAGGACTGCAAAATATTTGTATCAACTTTGCCAAAGAATATATTGTACCCTTTCCCAATTGTTGAAACCAATCAAGTCCCTCATCGTCTAGATGCAATGCAAATGCCTTCATATATAATTTCTAATATTTTTGAACGATAACAGATGACACCATCTTCATGAAATATTTGACGAAGTATATAGGTTCTTCATCTTTAACATAATATCCACCTGCCAAAAATGCTTCTGGTATCTGCTTCAAACCATTTGGCAAGTTGAGAGGAGTGAAATGCTCTCTAGGAGTTATTTCGACTAGTTCCTTCGTGGGAAGGGAAATCATGGCCTTAATAATTTCTTCATTGAGGTTAGGTCCCCACTCTTTCCCAAATTATTTGACTAATTGTAAGAGTGAATAAATTGCTTGAGGAGGAAATCCATGATACCAATCACTCAAATTCTTTTTATTCCGCAAATCAAGAGACCTTACAAACTGCATCATCCTGAGATATTATTCCATAATATCCCATGTTATAAGATGTTCTCTAACCTTCGCAATATGCTCTGCAACTGTATCTTCATGTTGACGGAATATCGGGGTGGCTTCGAATAAACCGTGTTTGCGTGACCGATTTGGATACCCTAGAACATTCGAGAAATCCAATGGAGCATATTGATTATGGAACTGTATTTCTTCAATAAAAGCCATATCATATCTTGTTGGTTGTTTTCTTCAATGGAGTCGCCTTATATAACTTGCAAGGTTAGCCTTTAACGAAAAATATTATAAATGACAAAACAAGGCTTACCTCTTTGGCCTCGCTCTTGTAGAGTACTTCTTTTTAATTTTATTTAGTGGGAGTCGCCAGGATAGACCTGTCAAGTTAGATCAAAAAATATCTCACCAAAGTACTAATCAAGAACGTACCTGATTGATGGAAGGAGTAATTTCCAATGGAGTCGCCGGATAAGACCTGCGGGGTTAGTCCTTGATTGATATTTTCAAAATATAAGGAAGATGGACTCACCTGTGAGTTCTTACCAAGCGTCGTTTTTCCAAGGGTGTAAATGAATTTGGATAAACCACTTCAATCTTTGAAACGTCCCCAAGTCACCCGTGTGACAGGCGGAAATACTCACCACTATACTACAACGACGCCAAAAATGTTATCATATGAACTAGCAGGGCTAGTGTCCGATGAACAAATGTATGGAAAGAAAAGAAAAGAAAAGAAAACTATGCCTCCTAGATTCCCTAGTTAGTCCCCAGTGCCTTTAATTCAGTAATTCTAGGAATGAAGAAGACATATGAATTTAGTCAAGTGCTCGTAGATGTAATATGAAGATGTACCAAATCAATATGGCATTCAAGGTATGCAAAACAAATGATATATAACATTTGATAACATTCAAGCATAAGAGATCATTCACCAAAACATCAACATGTAACTATAAGTCATTGAATGTAATTGGATCAACATAAGTATATGATCTACCAATGACTTCCAACAAAAGTAAGAGAGCTGATGTAATAGCATGACAGTCCAAAAACAATTGTAAACAACAATATATTAACAATTGAAAGATGTGTAACCGGTGTGGTTTAAGCATACACAATAAACAATAAGAATTCAACTATCCACCACTTCTCACGAACAGTACATGACAACCAAAACATATGTGTATTTCAGGATAAGATACCAACAGTATATAAGTGCTTTAGATCTTGTAAGACAATCAGTTTAGGTATTAATTATAAGAGTATGTGGTGTATAAATTGTGTAATGAATGATGTTTCAATCAAATGTGTCAAAATATGCCTGTTAAAAATGCAATCTTCAGACTGTATATCAGTGGTAAATAAGTACCTTTTTAGACCTTTTATGATTAATATGGAAGCAATTTAAAATAGTAACAAAATTGAAGTTAATGGCTAACTTTTACATGGTTTTTGGTGTAGGTGACATGGCAAAGGAAATACTATCCAAAATAGATAGTCTGCAATCTTTTGTAGACTGTTTGCAGCAGAGGAAAGAGGGCTGCAAAAAGGTGTTTCAGCCCTGATTTTGGGCATCAAAGGAAGGCCAAGTGCTGTGAGGGAGAAGGGAAAAAGGAGAAGAAGGAAGATGATGAATAAGGAAGAAAAGGGGAGGAGAAGAAGGGAGAAGGAAGAGGAAGAAAGGAAGAGAAGATGAAAAACAGGAGGGAGGAGAGAAGGGATGGAGAGGAGGGAAGGATAAGAGAAAGGAGGGTGAGGAGAAAATGACTGTTTTAGGGTAGTTTTAAGAGTTATTTTTGGTAGTTTTTAGGGTTTTTTTAGGAATTTAATTGTAGATCTAATTCTAACCCTAATTCTAACATGAAAATGCAAGTGAAATTAGGTAAAAGATAGACCAACTTAGGGTTTTAATGGATGTTACCCCAAACCCTAACCTTAGAGGAAGGTGACCAACCTTCCTATTGGAGGTAATTCTCCTTGATACTAGGTTAGGGATTCTTGAAACAACCTCTTGGGTTCATTGCAAGAGCCTAAACTAGGGCAAAGTTGGAGCTCCAAAGCCAAACTTTGTAAAAACCTCCTCTTGGGAGTGTTTTTACTATGCAATGAGGATAGAACAACATGAAAAAACCCTATTCAAAGAGAATGTAGCCATAGGGCTACCATTCAATCATTCAAGATGCAAATTTTTCCTACTATTCATCAAGCAAACCTTAAAAATGTAAAAGACTTACTTGAGCATGAGGTATTCCAACCATTCTAGTATTAAAAAATCATTAAAAAGACAAAGAAAACATCCAACTTCATCCAAGAAAAAAAAGAATCATCCCTCCAAGAGGTGCGCATCACTTCATAAGGCCCATTTTAGGGTAAAAGAGTAGCATAATGAATTTTATCCCATAAGTTGTGTGTAAAAATGAAGTGAGGAAATTGTATTTATATGATCTTACACCCACGTTTTGCAAAATAACCAAGCCTACATGCTTTAAAATATCAATTTAAAATTAAAATATGTCAACTTAAAATTGTAACATGAAATAATATAAAATAATCAAATCTGTGGGTAACTTGGGGCATTTTCCCCAGACTTTATCTTAAAATGACTAAAAATGAACAAATCACTCCAAATTGAAGGCTGGAGTGGGGAGGGGGGGGTGTCATGCCCCATCTAACCCGAAAATCCCTCAACGCCCCCCATATCAAGCAATGTGGCTTGGTACAAAGGATGACGTCATCATGCCAAGGAGCCCAAGGAGAGAGGGCATTGTGATGTAGAGAAGACATGAGGGTGTAAATGGTGACCTGGAAGAGAGATAAAATCCTCGGTGCTGAGATAAATGTAACCGGAATGATAAAACAGGTGGGGGGTCATGTGACCCAGTGACCCACCCCTAAGAGTCCTTGACACCAACCTCAAGGCCTCAAGGCCTCAATCCCTTTCATGAGGTAATCAACAATGCCACTAAGCCATAGTACTCCCAGGAGAAGAATCAAAGGGTCTGGCCATAACCTCCACTCATAAAATGTTGGAAAATACCCCTCCTGGTTAGAAAAAAATGACCCTCTCTCCCTGGAGCACATCTGAAGGTGCACTGGTACTAGTACCACATAACAGACCCTAAGTTGTGTGGGTATATAGATTCAAAATGAGAAGGTTGTATGGATGACAAGTAGCATATAGTAGCCCTTTTGTCAACATAAGTAGAATATCAAGGAGTAGTGAAAGGAGTGTGTGACAGTTTGGCTGAGGAGGATGATTTTAAACATGAAGATGTTGTAGACATATACAACATCCCTACTCTGTGACAATCAAGGCCTACTCAAACTAGCCAAGAATCCAATTTTCCACAAGTGTACCAAGCATGTTGAGATACATTGCCACTTCATTAGAAAACTTGTAGATGATAGATCTATTGAGTTACAGTTCTATTCCATAGAGGACCAAACTATATATAATTTCACCAAGTCTTTGGCTCCTGAAAAATATGTATAATTTTGGGATAAGCTTGTTGTAGTTAGTAGATTCACCATTAAGGGAGGGTGTTAAAGTAAATACCATATTATAAAGGTCAATTAGATATTAGACACAGGAATTGATAAAGCCGTTTTGACTTTAGGTTAGTTTATGCTTTATTTCACTTTAATGTGTTTCTCGGTCTATCCCACATTCATAAAGTGGATTGAGTCTACTAGCTTGTCACCCTTTATAAGAAATATTTTGCTTTCTCATTTAAGTACCGCAATACAGATAACTATGTTATGTATCTTGGTTTTCTTTAGTTGTTTGATTTTCGTGATAATGCTCGTTTCATGAGTGGAATGATTGTGTATACAACACTAAATCGGATGAGCAATCCATAGCTTGAATTGTGTTGCAACCAAGATAGTTTTTAGATGGGAGTGCATGAGGTATGTGCCATTAGCAAACATTTGGTAAAGGTTCTTCGCTTGGTTGATAGTGACAAACTTGTAATGACTACTTGTATGAGGCCATGGATAGGGCCAATGAAGCTATCTTTAATACCATGAGGACAAGGGGGGGGGTGGAGGAATTCACCAAATTAGACAAGATATGGAATTTTGTTGATGAGCAATGGAACAATACTCTCCATCATCTCATTCATGCAAAAATGATATACCTCAACTCCATGTTCTCTTACTCTTGTGGTTTTAGATATTATGCTAATGTTATGGATGGATTCCTCCAATGTTTCCAGAGGATGGTATTGACTCCCATAGAATCCTCGGAGATTTAAAAAAAATGGAGATATATATGCTAGCCATTGGGACATTTGGTTATGACATGGTTGTCCAAAACATAACCACTAATATGCAGGCTGGGTAAGCTTCAAGGTCAATTTGTTTCAAACTTTCAAATACCAATGCATTTTATTTCTATATGTTTATTACTTGATGGAGACATAATTAATTGTATTTCCTTTCCATTTATTTATTGTAGATGTTTGGTGGACAAAATATGGTTGAAGAGTCCCAAATTTACAGAAGCTTTTCATTCAAGTGCTAAGTCAAACTTGCAACTCTTTAGGGTGTGACTCGTGAGCATAATTGGAGTGTCTTTCAAAAAATACACTCCAAGAAGCACAACATGTTAGAAATGTTCAAGTAATTTTTTTTTATTTTTGTTATAATTCATTAATTTTAATTTATACTTGTACCCTCTAATTACAATATGACTCTCATATAGGTTAGATAACCACTGCCTTAATGGCATGGTCTGTGTCTACTACAATCTCGGGTGTGGGTGAAGCAGATGAACAAAACACCTAACATGGATACCTTTCATTGGATGTGATTGACACCACGACTCCATGTAGGGTGGAGGTTGAGAGGCCTATCGTGGAGGAGGCACCTAAGTGGTTGGAGGAGGATGTCAGTGCATCATATGAGTGGGATGAAGTGGAGGAGGATGTTCCACTTGTAGTGCAGACACATTTGGAGAAGAAAATTAAGTGTGTCACAACTACCACCTCCAAAGAGACATGCAACTAGCAAAAGACATCTCACCTCAGCTTCCACCTTAGCCTGATCATTTCCACTTCAACCCTAGCACCTTCCATCTCAGCCCCAACATGAGCACCTACTTCTTCTAGAGGAATAGCGATGACCTTTTCCCATAAAAAAAGGTAATGGGAATTAATGATTGCTTAGTGTACACTATATTTATTATTATAGTATCTAAATGACTCATGAGATATATTTATTAAGTTTTGTTGTGATTTTGTATCATCTTGTTAGGAGTTAAGAATCAGGGAGTTAGGATAGATATCAAAATTCAGTATTGATGTGTGATGTATCACTTGACATCTTATACATCTTATACATCAATGTTATTTCCATATTTATGTGATGATGTGTTTTTTTGGTATTGTTGTTTTCTTAAATGTTTAAAAAAATGAAAAAATGAATATTTTTGTAATTTTTTAAGCTTGCTGATATTTTTGATATTTTCCCAATGTTATTGATAAGTTATATTTCAGACCCTTGGTGATATATATGTTGACACGATAAAAGTAACATTGGTTTATAGATTCATAGGCATCGAAACATGATTTCCAAGAAAGAGTAGACTAAAAATGATAATGGTATATTAATTTGTGATGATGGAAAGCATTGACCAATACGAGGATATAGAGCAATTCCAATGCATCTTACATATGGTAACATACAAGTATTATTTTTTTTTTTATTTGCTTGGTTTGCAACACTATTTGACTCTAGTTAGCGAGATAAAAGTAACATTGGCTTATAGACTCATGGGCATTAAAGCATATGATTTCTAAGACAGAGTAGACTGAGAATGATAATGAAATATTAATTTGCAGTGATAGAAATAATCAACAATACGAGGATATGGAGCATCCCAATGCATATTTTAGATGGTAACAAACAAGTATTAAAAATGTTTTGTATTTGCCTGGACTAAAACACTATTTGATTTTAGTTAGTGGGATACATGGTTAGGATTTTGAAGTGAGAGATGCTTGATTAAGGACTGTAAACAAAGGAATGCCTGATTTCCAGTGAGGAGAATGGGATGTATAAATTTGGAGCAAAAACAAGGACATCTGAGCAACGAGCAATGGTAGTAGTGGTTATCCTAGGTGACAAACTTTGGCATGAGAGGTATGATCGCTTAAATTTTCACTATTTGAAATTACTAACTAAGCATGGCATGGTGATAGGATTTCCACAAGTGAAATGTGCTACTGAAGTGTGTGAGGCTTGCTTAGCGGGTAAAAAACATCGTGAAGGATATGAGAAAACATAGCAAGAAGGGCACAAGAACATTTGTAGTTGGTTCATAGTGAAATTTGTGGACGTATGAAGGAAAATTATATTTGAAATGGAAGGTACTTCCTCATGTTCATAGATAATTTGACAATAAAGGTACGAGTTTACTTCTTAACACTAGGTTTTTTGGACCCAAAATCCGACGGCCAAAAAGTTGGATTTTAAACATATGTTGGTCGGATAGCCAACAACCTGCCTATTTTTTTAACGTCGGTCAAAATTCGGCTAAGATACGACGGTGATATGGTCGTCGTATATCCGACACGTCTATCACTTAACAGGAAGTCGAACTTCCGACCATCTAGCACTTCAAAGGAAGTCGGATATTCGACAACTAGCACTTAATAGTAAGTCGGATATCTTTGGCCTGGTCATCGGATATCCGATGACCTTTCCATGTGGAAATGGTCGATATCTGATGTTCCTTGCCGTTGGAGGTATGGAAAGGACGTCGGATACCTTTGGCCTAGTCGTCGGATATCCGACGACATTTTTATGTGGAAATGGTCGATCTCTGACGTTCCTTGCCGTCGGAGGTACGGAAAAGACGTCGGATATCTTTGGCCTGGTCATCGGATATCCGACGACATTTCCATGTGGAAATGGCCGATATCCAATGTTCCTTGCCATCAGATGTATGGCAAGGACGTCGTATATCTTTGGCCTGGTCGTCGGATATCTGATGACCTTATGGTATTTTAAAAAAAAAACTATTAATTAGATGAATTTTTACAAATACAAAATTGAATTAGATGAAGCAGAAATATGAGACCTTGAATGATGCAATTTTAGGCTAATTAGAATCTAATGAAGTCATAGATGAAAAAGCCAAGATAGTCATGGAAGAGAAAACATGTAGGAATAGGTACTGCCACGCCAACTACAATCGAAGCAAGAACCCAAGGGCCATCTCATCCTCATGAATATTGACTCCAACTAAACTTGCAAGGAACAATGAATGTTATTCCATGTTTTTTTACGATCAAAAATTAATTATAAATAGATATCATGTTAGATATTAGAAGCTCTTATAAGAAAATATTCTATAGGTAATCAATGGTGTTCAATATCATATAAGCCATAAGCTATAGCCAAAATCACATTGACACAAAATCTTAACATGAAGTCACTGCAAACTGTTTTTCATTGCCACAATCCACCAATAACCAAGAAGAAACAATAAAGCCTATTACCACAATCCACCAATAATTAGCTACTAGAAAGAAAAAAAATTGACCTAGCCTACATCTTGTCTTCCCAACAACAAGAGGATCTAAATATGCAACATCACTATCTTTTTGTGATTGCAGAATCATGGATTCGAACCTAATTTTTCAATAGTGGTTTAGAGACTTTATTGGATACACTACTTTTTTGATCACAACATAACTAGTGTTTCCATATTTGATTTTTCAACAACAGTCTAGAGACTTTTAGTGGCATGAATTTTTTGTGACTACAATATGGTGACGTTGCCTTCAAATTTGTATTGTTTTACAGAACATCTAAGGATTTTTGGCTAGGTAGGGTTTCAATATAGATCATTTCTTACTTAGATTTGATCCTAGGATTTCAACCCATCTTCAAGGAATTCCACAATGCACTAGGAACCTGTCACAATTACCAAGTGTCTAAGTTAATGTTTGAAGCTAGTACATCTGAATTAAAAGACATGTGAACATATTTCAATCCTGCAAAAAAGCTCAAAATTAGCTCACTTAGTGTTGTCATGAAAAACAATCTCACTTTTTCCTGCTTATCTCGAAGGACATCAATTAGCATTGATATTATTCCAGTACTAGCCACTTCATCTTCGTTAAGAGTTTCATGTCGAATCAACAAAACCATTACAAACAAGATCTCACTCTACTCCACAAATAGTTACTCAAGTGATCTTTCATCATTTGGAAACCCGAAATTGGTTATGAGGAGCAACCAAACATCACAACAAGCTCCAAGAAATTGTCAAAATTTAGATGACACGCGAGTGGGTTGTAGAAAGCCATCATCGTAGCCATTCATTGAGCTCCTCTATGTTTCGAGAATAATTTAATATTCTCTACTGAACAGGGCCAACCACGTGAAGGTGGAAGCTCTTATGGCCCCTCCCCTCCCTCACATCACTCTCAATTCCCCATACCCAATGTATGTACTTGAAAAAAACAAATACGTGCAAATTCATCCATATTTCATCATGAACTTTCATCTACCATTCATTCAATAAAGGATAACATTCATTAAACCATTGTTTCATTCAGTCAACACATTCATACAATAAAAGATAACATTCATTAAGCCATTGTTTCATTCAGTCAACACATTCATACAATAAAAGATAACATTCCTTAAACCATTCATTCATTCAGTTAACACATTCATTCAATAAAAGCTGACATTTAATAAAGGTAACAGTTTACTACACTGAATCATTAAACCATTTTAAACCATTCATTCATTCATTAGGCCAAAAATCATGGACGATATATTATTATAAAAAATAATTAGACGACATTTTTCTAGTCACTTCTTTTTAAGTTTTTTTCTCTTTAGTGGAAAATAATCTATAAGAGGCAGCATCTACATCTGAACTTTCTCTTCCAGTTCTTGGTTCTTGATCAGGCGCTTGTGGTGATGTCTGCATCCTAGAGTGCTGATCTAGACGTGGATTGCGCGGCAAGGGGTTTGGATTTGCTACAACAATGTGAAAATGTTACATTGTTGTATTTTTCTATTGTAATGACAAGTATTTCATTTATCAAAAAAACAAAGGTGGTTTTTTACCTGGTGTGGCCACATCATGTTGTTCATGTTCTTGTCTAAGCTCAACCTGTACAATTTCACCCTCTACATGCTCTGCAGTTGAAATATGGAGAACTACAATTAATGTTCACCATTTGCAATGCTTAACATAAAATTGTAGCATATGAATAAATTAATTACCAGGATTCGAAGCATGATCTTCGATTTGTTGTTGTCCCTCCTCAACATTAGGGGGATCATTGCTTTCCTACTCAAAACAAAGTCAATATTTTTTGTCAAGTATTTATAACAAATAGATTGCACAAGCAATAAATCTTCATTAAAGTATATAGATTCTATTTACCTGTGCATCGGATGGATTGGTACCAGAAGACTGTGTTTTCCCAGACAAGATTTTTCGACATTCAACAACATCTCCAAAGCCTTGCTTGAAGCCAAGCTTCATGTCTTCCTCAGTGGCCTCTTCATTGAATCGTTCGGCCTGCATATTTGCATAACGTCGTTAATTAACATTTTGCGGTGCAATAAAACGAGAAATAATTAGCAATTTATTATTTGTATGCATTATTGGTTTTTCAAAACTTACAATTTGTGCCGCCAAATTTGAATAACCACCAGGCCCAAGCTTGTGCTGGCCTATTTTTTCTAGTCTTGCCTTTGTGGCCTTTGATGTGTCTGGAAGCCTATGCAAGTGTTGAAATACGTTAGATGTTCCAAGTTCGATATAGAAATCAATAATAATAAGGTTTATAATTACATTACGAAAAGTATTGCATACCTCCCTGTGCTTGGTGCTATCTTTCCTTCTCTTCTCTGAGCGCTCTCCTTCCATCCTCCACTAGAGCTCTCCACTCCATTGCTAGAATCATTGGAGGGCACTCATACCTAGGTTTTTTTTTCTAGGTGGGTCCTATATTGGTCTCAGACAACCTTGATATGTTGTCCAACCTTTCTCAGGACCTCGGCTTGATTGAAGGTATTGTTGTCGAACAGGACAACCAACCGACTAGTGAGTTCATCTTTTAAAAATTTTGGTTGTCTATCCCACCTTGTTCGGATGGTGGGCGTGAATATCACCAAGGACGCGTCATTCATTTGTTGATAGAAAACATCATTTCCTGCAAAACGATCGTGCCATGATCATAATTATTTGAAAAAAAATGTTTTATCGGTATATTACAATGAAATTATAAACACTAACTTGATCAACGTATATTAATTACCTGGGATCTTATCGATCTTTATTGGGACAAGATTTTTGTCCACCAAAAATGTTTCCTCCATTGTTCCCGTGCTAGTGACACAGGAAGATCCTGGAAATGAAGCTAGGTCGATATCAATATTACCAGGATTCTCGGTGTCGGCCCCTTCTTCTGGACGATCCGGTGTGCGTCGATCACTAGAGGCCGGTGCGCTCACAGTTGGGGTATGTGGTGTGTCAGAACGTGTTGCCGACTGTTCAGTCGACAACAATGGTGAAGGATTCGATGCACATGGAGTCGTTTTCTCATGATGCCACGTCTCTCCAATACCGCCTTGACCACTATTGTGTGGTCTCCGATAATTCTGTAAATACAAACCACGTCTTATACGTTCAGTACTATCATATAAAAGAGAAAATTATAAAGTTATAAATGAATTATTTTATGATTCAAGATTCTTCAACTTACTCGCAAGGATTCAAATTTCCATCCCAAAAATTCAATCCTTTCCCTAATCTAGCTTGTCTGCGGATCCTTGATTAGCATAGAAATGATTTCCGCACTATATTTTTCCAACCATTTGTCTATCATCTTAAACGGGTCTGTGGATTCACCAATTATGTCAGAATATTTAAGCATCTTAGCCACTTCAAGATCTACTGAATATTCTTGCGATTCTGTTTCAAACAACGATTCACTGGGCTGCAACAAAAAATTAATAAAACACTACTGAGTTCTATCATGATAGATTCCTAAAATTATATTAACAAAACATATCTATCATGATAGATTCCTAAAATTACAACTAGGTTTACTTGGTTCCTGGACGATGGTGTCGTCTGATCCACAGTTGTGGACTTGCCCCGATCATCGGGCCCCTACAAAACAAAGTAGAAAACATTATCACAACGAAACTAGTATACACATGAAAAATACATAACAAAATAAACATTATGCTACGTATTATATTGGTACAATTCCAATATTGGATTATACCTACAACCTAGAGGATCGTGATCCACTCATCGGATCGATGGTCATAGGTAACTTGCCCCAATCTGCTAATATCTGGGAGCTGCCCCTTACAGATACCTAAATCAAGAACATAGTGAAAGTCATCTAAACGAATCCAAAACTAATCATGAAAAAACACATCGATTAAAAACTATTATTAAGTATTATATTTTTAATATTACAAAAATATGTATACCTGTTGCGTCAAGGGTACTGTGACCCTTGCAGAACCGGACTGCATCAAAAACGTAGAGAAAATTACGTAAACGAAATAATTAGATAACATTATAGAAATGAAACCAATATACTAATACTGAAAAAACAAAGGAAAAAAAACTATTTTTTCTTATTATATTTGCACTATTACAAAGATGTATACTTGATCCCTCGAGGAAGATGTACTCCTCCGACCATCTGCTGGCGGGGTTTTATCCCGATCACTAGCTTGCGAAGTAAATATGGAAAATTTAAACGAAATAAACTAACGAAAAAATCCTTAATATGTTAAATTCATTAATAAAAGGTTGGGTAAAATGTTATATGTACCACTCTTATATTAACCTTTTTTGTATCTACTCAGTTCAAATTGTAATTAATAAGCAACTCTTCCCTTGTAGATATTGATTTAATGGCAACTACAAAAACACGGTTTCCTTCATGGCCCTCAAATTCGCAGTTTGGTTGTTTAATTGTAGACCCCGGTTGTGTACTGTTTATAAACCCCGCAATATTCCCTGTGGCCTTTGGCCTTCCGTCCATGTACAATGTTGCTCCTTTATTTTGATTTTTGTCTTTCAACTATAAATAGTTTGCTGACAATCCATAGCTACGCATACTTTTTGTAAATTGGACCAGGTGCATCCAATCTGTGTAGCTGTAATAGGGTCCAACATACTCCATCATTTCTATACATGTGCCATAAGGGACCCTTATGCCATCCATGCAAAACAACTCGAAACCATGTATTGACGACGGTGCTATTCGATATATCCTCTCGTTCACACAAAAATCTGTGTTCGGTTGAGGAAGATCCTTGGGTACCCATTGTTTCACTAAATGTTTGTACCTCAAGGGCACCTCGATGTCGTCTTTTGTCTCATCACCATAGGAACATGACCCCCCTCGACCGTGAAAAAATTCATTGCGTTTATGGAATTTTCTTCTGGTCTTTTGTCATCTAGTTGATACAACTCTTCTAGACCTACTGGATGTCTCACTTTCCTCTAGCCTTCCTAAACTCCCCTCGCTCAAGGAAGACAGATCTGACAAATACCTGTTTGGTTCTACCTACACCATGGGAAACAAGTTTAGATACGACCGCAAGGCATAACACATCTTAAAAGGTGACGTGTAGCGCCTTTTATAATGTTACTTGATCCTCATTCCCTTTCTCAACATGTAGGCATTCAAGTGATGAGGAAGACGATCACTTTATCTTTCTTATGAGTACAAATTCACGCAATTATGAGCTTTCTTTTATAATGTTACTTGATCCTGTAGAGCCTTTTATAATGTTACTTGATCCTCATTCCCTTTCTCAACACGTAGGCATTCAAGTGATGAGGAAGACGATCACTTTATCTTTCTTATGAGTACAAATTCATGCAATTATGAGCTTTCTTTTATTGCTACTTTGGGTCTTGACTCCCAAAGTATCCTAACCATGAGCAATACATCCTTTACTTTTACACCATGAGCAATACTAATCATTTCCCCTTTAGCTTGCATTGAGTACCTTGGCATCATTTCCCCCAAGCTCTTTCCTAAGGGAATTGAAACTTCCCTCATACAAACATACATATGATAATGATTGGTTGTTGTTATTTCTTTCTTAGTACCCAAGTTTGTCATTCCTAGTGTTTGGTCAAATATCTAATTCCTTGAGATGTTAAGACTTTCATCTATGGCACATCTATCCCACACATTAGTTGAATTGGAATCAAATAATTAAATTGGAAAAAAATTACCTTATACTAGAACTCCCATCAATCAACTTATGGTCATGTTCATTTTCCTCAGTTCCTCTAAATTTTATTGCACACAGAGTACTATCAACTAAGCTCAAAGTTTGATTGCAGACAGAATACTATCAACTAAGCTCAGTTGCTCTTGTGTGATATCCCATGCTTGGAAGAAACTCTAGACTCTGTGTACCCACGCCCGCCGTCCGAGGCTTGTTGCCAAGCTAAAACTCAAGACCGCTGGCAACAATCTTCGGACGGAAGGCGTGGGTACACAGAGTTAAATCACTTCTGGTTTTGGGATAAAAACAATAGAGGTCCAAGTTGAAGAAAGAAAATATAATTATAAATACAAATATATTTATTTTTATCATGATACAATAGGGGAATATCATGATGCTAATGGTGTTATAGGATCTATCTCACATGGTTCTACTTCATAATGGGATGGGGCCAATTAATCTTACTATCAAAACTCATATGGTGGCAAGGATTGATACATATTGTACATATGGACACAATAGAGAGGATTGATAGCAAGGTAAACAAATTCTGGTAGTAGGAGAGATGGCGATAGTATACAATATTTCTCATTGGATCTTTCTCATTCCTCACATTCTACATTGCCCAAACTTTTCTAATTGTCTGAAAATTGAAGCTTTCAATTTTATCCAAACCATGTAAGGAGAACTTGACCTAATTGCAATTTTTATAATCTACATGGAAGGATATGTCAATTTATAGACAGGGCAATTTTTAGCTGTAGGATAGTTATGAACCTAATCCTTCGCATATCAGGGAAATCTAATTTATAGATAGGGCAATGATTTGGTTGACATCCATACAGGGCAATTTATAAACCTCTACAATTAAAGGCATCGCAATACCATATTACTAAGTATCCCAAGGCATTTTTATTTGGAAATCGGTTTACAAATTATAAATATGCAGGTTTGATATACTTAGCCGAATTTTTGGACCCATCTTTCATCACATTCGCTGGGTAAATTAAATGCTAATTTGCTAGTTTATGATTCCTTGGATCACTGTCATATTTTTCCTGAATTAGTGTTTGAGAAATATCTTAAGCATATCTTGGTTACTTGATCACTATTATTACCATCACACTTGGAATTTGTCTCACTGTTGTTCATACTCTCTTACATAGAGAAGACCTCTATTTGTGGTTCACTCCTTCATTGGCACCATATTGAGATCACTTTAATACTCATTTTGTGGACTAAAGAATCACTATTGTCATTGTTCTGATTGAGTATCAGTCTTTTGATTAGCTTCTAATTCCAAGAATAAGTTACAACCAAATTGCATCTCTCTTCTAGTTAGTGGTTGCAAATATCATTGTTGGAACTTGGAATGACTTATTATGTTTGAAGGACTCAAAGGTATCATTGACACAATATCCTAACGCCATTAGTAAACATATTGACCTCCTTACTACTGATATTGAGTAAGTAATAGTGGTATTTGATTGGCACTTAGCGTATTTGTACCCACTGTTGATTGGTTGTTCTAAACCTATGACTGAGGCTTGATTTTACAGATCCTAATCTATGCAAAGAACATAATTCACTAATGAGAGCTGCTAAGATATTTTGAGATAAATCTGAGTTTGATTCACAGTGACTTTATTGCCCTTTGTTACCATTTGGTTACTGCTGTAATAGGTCTTCATTTGCTTCATTCTTGGAAATACTTGTGGAGCATATTGCTTGATTACTACTTTGGAAACTAAGACATCCTGATTAAATAACACTATAAAAAATTCATGCTACGTGACAACCTCCTAATCTTTTGTTTTGCATGCCCTTGATCTCACATTTGGGATTGTTTGGTGCCTCTAACAAATTCATATTGATTACAAATTATCCTTTGGTTGAGATATGACTTAATTGCTTTGAGAGATCAAAGGCTCATCTCCTAAGAGGCCTAATTCGGTAGTGACAAGTCGGGAAGGAAGTTCATAGTTGTGGGGATTCACTTTTCTTCTAGAATGCAAGCATTTTGAAGCAACCAAGTCATTCAATTGTAATAGAGCTTCCCATATACTTGTCATCAAAATGGTGTTCCAAAGAACAAGAACAAATCATTGAAGGAAATGACACTTTGAAGTCTAAATTGCATAATTGCATGTTGCAGTATAAATTGAACACTTCACTACAAATTGTTTTTTGGAACTACATGAAAAATGTTGTCTCTTGACAAATTCACTACAGAACTAACAAGGTAGAAAGTTGCAAGACAAACTTGTTCAAATCAACACCTTAAATACCTCAAAGGCTCATTCCCTTGCCGCAAAGAAAAGTACAAATGATTCAACAACCAACTTTCTCTGTCGGCAATTTGAGGGACCCCATTGCACTTGGGATCAAGCATCCCAGCCAATCTGGAATTTATAATCTTAAGGGGGGGGCATATTGGACTATCACCAAACTATGAAAGTAAAAAAATGGTTGTTAAAGGATGTTTTTTTGGAAGGACTTGTGCAATCCAATACGTACAACAATAAAATGCGATCAAGAAGAGGAGCATATAGGGTAGGAGGTGTAAGAAGGAGGGATTTGAACTTCAAAGGCATGCTAACATCCTTTATACCATACAAATAGAACATCCTTCCTAAAGAGGTGGTTAATTGGTTGTGATACTTATATTAAACGCTCAACAAAATGGTGAATACTGAATAGCCCCAACTCAACCAAGGAAAGAATGACAACCTTTCACCCGGTTGCATATCAAGGATAGCCTTTAACTTCACTGGATCAATCTCAATGCCACAATAATAAATGATGCAGCTAAGTATTTTTCCAAATGTGACTCCAAATACACACTTGGTGGGGTTAAGGAAAATGTGATATTGCCTTAATATCTCAAATATGATCCTCAAATTATTGACATGGTATAATCTAAAAATAGATTTTCCAAATATGATCTGCCCTCTATTTTGTAACTAAAATTGAAAATACAAGATAAGAAATTTATGGAAGATGGAACAAGCCCTGCAACCTTCACAAATCTGGATGTAACAATCCTATAAGTTTGAATGCCTAGTTGAGTGATTTTAATTACCAATATCAGCTCAACTTTCTCTCAACCAATGACAAATACATTTGTATTTCCTTCCCAATGTTGAGTTTCTAAGTTTTGTTTCAATTTGGTCTTCTGCTATGGGAAGTAGGGTTTGGTTCTTCACTAGATGTCAAGGATTTCACTCAATTTCATGGGAATGAATATCTGGTTGAGGGGTTCAAGTGCATTTAGATCATATGCCAGAGTCCATATCATGGCATTGGATACCCCCTAGTTGGGATGATTGCACACATTGGAAAATATCAGCAATATTCAATTTTTTATACATTATGGGAAACTACAATAAAAAAAATCGAACACCTACAATAACAGAGCTATTGCTCTCAGTATCCAATGATGGCAGCCATTATCTCATTCATGTTGGCTCAAACCCTTAAAAATATTAAACTACCTGAAATTTGTTGGCATGAGAATTTTACATGGATTTTGCAGTGGACAAGGGCTTCATTGGATCGGAATCAATTGTCATACGCAGATATAAAGAGAAACAATGTGATGCTAAATGAATTCTTGGTTATGGTGGAATGCCCTCATCGCATTCTTCCCTAAACGACAACCGTTAGCTGACACAAGGCCTCTTCAAGAATCTTGGGTACATCACGCTAGGGCACGTTCTCAAAAAGGT